>JARCFY010000004.1:117800894-119050894 GCA_029233225.1 Lepidodactylus listeri | reverse complement strand
ATTGTTGTGCCGCCAAGTGAATTCCTCCCATGAGATATGTTTCCTCTGACTGCTGGATGTTGGTGGAACTGATTGCCAAGCAGAGGAATTTGTCTGGAAGGGCTGATGTATTCAATCCCTCAGGAGGGGAATAGACTGTGCGAAGCAGTCAAGCTTCCTCTAGACCGCCATTAGTCAGAAGACAACAGTATTGTTGACATTTCAGCAGCCAACTTACCAGCTAATTCTTTTGGGTAGTAGCCTGGTTCCACCCTCCTGTTGAATTTGGTGTTGCTTATGGTTCCCATTGATTTGTTCATTCTAGTCACTTTCATATATGCATCCCCAGAGTTGTCTTCAGATGGTTGACTGTGAGGGTCTGATTAGATGATACGTTAAATGCAAGTTGGGTTGGGGTCTCCCCAACTCATTGTTAAGGTGTGACCCAGCACTCACCTTAAGAAGAGAGTGGGGGGGAGGGACAAATCAGCTCCCAAGTACTTGTGGCATCAACAGGGGCTGCATTGTTCCTTCCAGTGTTCCCTCTAAGCTGAGTTAGTGTGCACTAGCTCACAGTTTTTTAGCCTCTGGCTCACACATTTTTGTCTTAGCTCAGGAAGGATGGCTCCAGAGCAAACTAATTTATGTGGCAGCCAAACTGCTCACTCACAACTTTAATGCTAGTAGGTCACAAAGTAGGATTTCTGCTCACAAGACTCCACAGCTTAGAGGGAGCATTGGTCCCCTCCCTTCCACCTCGTGCATTTTTGCTAGCAGAAAAGGGCTGTGGTGGGTGGACTGTTTGTCTTACTGCTGGTTCTACGTATCTCACAAACAGACATGTGGAAGCAATAGTAAGAAAAACAGCCTGCCCCCATGACTCTTTCCTGCTAGTGAAAGCATGCAGGGTGGGAGGAGAAGAAGAAGAAGAAGAAGAAGAAGAAGAGATTGGATTTATACCCCGCCCTCCACTCCCCAAGGGAGTCTCAGAGCGGCTTACAAACTCCTTTTCCCTTCCCCTCCCCACAACAGACACCCTGTGAGGTAGGTGGGGCTGAGAGAACTCTTTCCCAAGCTGTCCTTGAGGGAACAGCTGGTACAGAGCTATGGCTTGCCCAAGGTCATCCAGTCAGGTGCAAGTGGAGGAGTGGGGAATCAAACCCGGTTCTCCCAGATTAGAGTCCGTGCACTTAACCACTACATATTGCCAGCCCATTCACAATTTAGGGGAAAGGACCAGGAGTGTATCATCTCTGGGCTTGTAGGTTGGGAGTGGAGTGACTGACTAGGCCGCCTGCCTGGGGCTAGGCTCTCGGTCTAATTCCTGGCTCAGTTATGTTCTTTCTGGTTTGTGGCTTTTATTGCACTTTGCAGGTAAAGCCAGGATTTATTTTTTTCTCATTTTACTCTGTGTGTGGAGAGAAGAGATTGGATTTATACCTTGCCCTTCACTACCCAAAGGAGTCTCAGAGCAGCTTACAATCCGTTTCCTTTCCCCTCCTCACAATAGACACCCTGTAAGGTAGATGGCGCTGAGAGAGCTCTTTCCAGAACTGTCCTTGAGAGAACAGCTCTGACAGAACTATGGCTTGCCCAAGGTCATCCAACAGCGGCAAGTGGAGGAGTGGGGAATCAAACCCGGTTCTTCCCGATAAGAGTCTGCACACTTAGCCACTACACTACATCTCTGGGCTTGTTGGTTGGGGGTGGGGGTGGTGGAGTGACTGACTAGGCCTTCTGCCTGGGGCCTACTCTCAGGCCTTTTCCTGGTTCAGCTGGGTTATCTGGGAAACTCTGGTTTGTAGTTGCTGGCTTATTGCAGTTATTTCTAAGGACTTTTCTGATTTGTTGGGAAGACTGGTGGTGGTTGTATGGCATGTGTGTGTATGGGGGGAGGCGGGTATTGTTAGGCCAAGAAGGCCTCAGAGGCCTTTTTGGTTTTGGGGGAGAGTGGGCCATTTTTTATTATTCTGTTTGTGTGCTTCTGGTTTCAATTGCTGCAGTGCTGAACAGGCTTTTAATAAAGGTTTCAGGCATTTTTAAGCTACTTTCAACACTTTTAAATAAGTCTCAGCATAGGGCTTTAGCTGCTCCTACCTTTAACTCTGCCAGTGCGAGGCGGACTAAAGGAGTCTGGATTTTGTCTTCATAACAGTGGTATAAGTAGCCTACATTTACTTTTTAAAAAGCAGTGTGCTGTTTAGTGGTCTGACTGAGCTCCAGTGAAGGCAGGCACTATATGTAGATAACTTATTTTCCTTTAGCTTTTTCAATTAGGGAGCACCTTAACTTTTTAAAGGGTCTGCATTCCCATCTCAAGGATAGTCTTTAAACCATAGACAGAGACAGTGTAGGCATTCACCACTAGTTCTAAAAGAAAAAGAAAGAAAAAAAGAAAAACAAAACAAAACTGAAGGAAGGGCAGGTTAGGATCTTCAGAAAGACACAAAAACCTAGTTTTGGGGTGGGAATGTTCATCAAAAAGGTGTCTGGCTTTGTTAGGTTCAGGTTGCAGTGCAGGTAATTAGGTGCCTAATACCCTCCCCACAAGTTAGACTGAGTTTGGCCCGGGGCAACATGAGTGGCAGGAGAGGAACACAGCAGGGCCTTGGAGGGCAAAGCTAAGGAGAAGGCTAGAGAGGTTGAGGAAAGGGGGAGGGCTGTGACTTTCCCTCCAGCTATGTGGAGGACCACTCCACAACAGCCTTCCACCACTCCAACCTCTGTATTGTGCTGGGCATCAGGTATGCTAGCAAAAGTGTTTGCTCACCCTGCACTTTTGAGTGTTTTACAGGGCTTGTAGTGTGCCCTTGCTTCTGATGATTTCTTTTTAAATACTCTGTTGAGATTCTCTGGTGTGACATTGGTTAGGTCTGTGGGGTTAATTTTTGCACTGCTGTGACACTGGCACAAGGTTATGCTGCTGGGCACTATTGCACTGGTTATGCTGTCCTTACAACCCCTCTCTCCCTTACTTGGATTGTGATTCTGTGCTTGACATCAGTCCTGTTAAGATGGCATTTGCCACAAGGACATTGAGTTCTGCTCACTCTGTCATGCAGCACTTGGGTCTTGAACTGCTGAACTATTGACCTTCTGGTCTGCAGGTCAGCATTTTAAGCCACTGCATTATACTCAATGACAAATCTCCTGGGGTGTAGTCAGTGGGCTGCGGGGGGGAAGGAACTTGAGGTAGAGGCACAAAATTTGCATTGTAGCAGCTGCTGAAGCCACTCCCCAAGAGAACCACCAAGTTTTAAAAAGATTGGACCAGGGGGTCCAATTTAAAAAGATTGGACCAGGGGGTCCAAAGAGTGTGCCCCCATCCTCCATTGTTTCCAGTGGGAGAAAAATAAGACAATACAAGCCAGCTCATAGAGAATCTCTGCAGTAGAAACTAGATAGTGGGGGGTGGGCCTTTTTGCAAGACCAGCAGCAGAACCAGTACAATGGGCCCACCCAGCAGAACCAGTGCTACTGTGGCAGTGCCGAAACCCAACTGGACTAAGATCAAATCTGAGAATCTCTGAAATATAAACTGGGGGGGGGGGTCATTTCTGCAAGGGCAACAGCCAATGCTTATTAGGGCCCAGCAGCAGAACCCAGTGTCCTTGTTGCAAAATGCCATCTCAACAGGACTGATGTCAAGCACTAGAGTTGTATTCAACTGGCTTTCGAGCAAGGGAAACCTTTACCTATATTGACCCCATAGGGTATAATGGAGCCGAATATATTTGATATTACTGAATATTTCCTGAATCCGAATACAATACTGATACTGGTATTCGAGAATATTCAGGAATGCTGAATAAATTCAGCTGTATCATACCCAAATTTGAAAGAGCCCATTTTTTTTCTTGCACACCCCCCCCCAAGGATTTTTTAAAAAACCAGAGCAATTCATATGAAAGGAAAATATTATGGTGGATCAGAACTGATAACTGATTGTTCCGGCAAGACTTACGATAATGGCGGACGCTCTCCTCCGCAACTGCGGGGAGCGCTATCCATACCCGGCGGGAAGAAGGGGCTCTGGACTGGTGCCGAGCCCCCAGAGACCCCAGTGAGGGGGCTCTGCCTGGGGTGGCACGAAGGGGATCTCTCCCTACGGTGGCGACCGAGGGATCGAGATCCCTCTTCATCACCCCCATAGGTTCCCCCGTCGTGGGAGCCATATGGCTGAAAGCGCAAATCCGTGAAGCAGCAAAGAGTGTGAAGCAATGAGGCTGGAACTGACAGTTACGCATGGAGAAAACGTGAGTCTGAAGTAAGAAAAGCAGAACATAGCGGGAAGATGGCAGGAGGAGTGAACCCCCCCCCCCTCCGGGACTAGCGTACTTACGAGACTCTTTACGTGGCATTACTGCAGGAATAAAAGCCCATCTGCCTTGCTAGATGGCAGCATCGCTCACTTGGAGATATAAACTTTAGAAGGACATAAGTGCTGTTTGAAAATTTGCTCCTTTCGTTCATCTTATCTATCTATAAACAAAGAGCGTAGCCTCAACAATGACGGGGAAACCGAAACCTTCCCCCAAACTAGGAAGTACAGCTCCGAGTTCAAAGGTTGATACCACGGAGATGAGTGCGGTGTTCTCCTCGTTATTGCAACCTCTAGTGGACCAAATGACAGCTCTCAATGTTAAGATGGACAAAATGCAGCTAGAACTAAAAGAGTCGAATAAATCCACAGAGAAGCTGCAGAGAGAACTTCTGGAAGTAAAAACTTCAGTAAAAAACCAAGACGCAAGACTACAAAAGGCAGAGAAGGAAAAGGCCTTCTACCACGATCAGCTTTTGAAATTACAAATGGAAAGATCGAATTTTTTCCTAAGACTTCAGAATGTGCCAGAAAACACAGGAGAAGACCTTAAAAATTTGCTAAGTGAAGCACTTGAACCAGTGACAGGCATGAAAGCAGCGGATATAAAAAGCGATATGGATATGGTTTACAGAACCTATCCAGATTATACTAAAAAGAAAAGCCTGCCTGGTGAAATTATGATAAGGTTCTCCAAAAAATCTACAAGAGACGTGGTGCTTAGGACCACAAACAAAGCAGCTCTGAAGATCCTGGGAGAAGAAGTAAAAGTGATGAAGGATATCCCATTTGAAATAAGGAAAAGAAGGAAAGCCTATGGAAAATTGACATCTTGGCTCCAGTCTGAGTCTATAATCTATCGTTGGAATACTCCAGAAGGACTATGCTTCAGCATCAAAGATAAGAAGTATAAGATTGACTCTGTTCAACAAGCAAAAAAATTTCTGGAAAAAAGCAAAGAACAGAAAACTGGGAGAGACTCAGATGGTTCACTGGCCTCGCAAGAAAGCATGTATGGATTTGATAGCTCAAAGAGTGAAGAAGAAGTGTCTGACTCGGAAAAAGGAGCTGCAGCTCCAAAAGTAGTTGAGACTGTTAAGACAAGAAGAGGACGAAAGAAGAAATAGTGATTAAACTGTTTTATTAAGCATTGCACTTATGTATTATAAATTGTTTAATTAACTGTATTTCTCTAGGTGGGCGTGCCTGCCAAATAGTTTTGATATTTTTTATAGTAGCAGTAACAAAGTAATTGAAATTTATCCAAGGTTCTAAATGCTTCATAATTATATTATGTAATAAGGTAGTATTAAGCAAATGATAAAGTACTCTCTGTATAAGGTATATGTAGCTTAGATTGTAGCGTTATAGTTGTAGTTATAGGGAAAAATCAATAAAAATTTATTAAAAAAAAGAACTGATAACTGATTTACAACAACAACAACAACAACAACAACAACAACAACAACAAACACACAACTGAAGAATCCCCTGAATTTGGATTTCCAGAAAAAAAATAATCTGGGGAAGAACAAAGCAGGGGCCCTTGAAAAAAACACACACAAAAGAATGGCAAATAAGTGAATGTGCATGTACTGTTGAGAGAGGAGGATCAAAAACAGAGAAGAGATGTTATTCACACTCGTACAAATAAAAAAAAAATCCTTCTCCCTGTGGATATTTGGAGTGGGTAGGTAAGGACTGAACCAAAGATTTGTCTATTGCCAACATTTTGCTTCTAATCAGTGGCCCTTCCTTTTGAAATAACCACCCCCTGATGTTTGTCCATAGCATCAGGTAGTCACAAGTATAGTGCTGCTAAATGTGGAGGTTCTATTTAGCAATCATGGCTAATATCTATTGAATAACCCAGTCCCCCATGAGTTTGCTTAACCTACTTTCAAAGCCACCTAAGGGTTAAACCACATTCATTTATTTATTTGTTTGTTTATTTATTAATTAAAAACGGGTGTTATTTAGAGTCCACCTTTTTCAGAGATTGAAGGCAGATTACATGGTGTAAATGAGTGCAGCTCATTTAAGCGATGTAACAGGATTGGGACTGCAGAAATCTGAAATGGAGCTGAAACAAAGCACAGGCAATAAAATGGCATGTTAAACAATGCATAAATTACATAGTAGGAGTGCCATCACTGGAGTGCCCCCCCCCCCCCCGTTTTGTAGGCCTCTCTTTGTAGAGGATTGGGTAAGTGGAAGGGGGTGGTGGTGGTCCTGTATGCAAGGAAACCCTCCAGAAAATACATTGTGTAGAAGAAAATTAGGTAACTGAACTAAAGCTATATATGTGGCCAGTTCCTCCTGATACAGTGGAGTGGCCATTCACAATTATTCTCATTCTGGCTTCATCTAAAGAGTTTTAGCATGTTCCCCAGCCATTGGGAATCTGGTGCCTGTTTCTTACAGAGCTAGCTGCATTTGTTAAAAATGGAAGATGTATGATGAAAATGCTCCCCCTTTAAAAAAAAATGAACAAAAAGTGATTAAAATGGTTCTCAGCCTTTCTTGTTTAAAAGCTATATTTTGCTATAATTTATTTGTATAAATGTGTATTGTAAAGGCTGCTCAGTGTAGCCTTCTTTGCAGGCAACTTTTGTGAGATGTGCAACATGATTGTTATTGTATCTTCCTTGTGTATTTGCTCAAGAGTCCTGAAAAATAGGTTCTTTTCTCTCTCTGCAATCTGCATGAACAAGATTCTTTTTTTGGGACATGCAGATCAGAGGCCTTTTAAAATTTCCCTTTGCCCTGTGTGCAGCCCAGAGGGAACGCTGGCAAGAAATGTGCACATGTTCATGCTCTTCATTTTGCAGCTACCTAAAATGGTGTGGACTCCCAGGCATGTTGTTGCCAAAATAATCTTTGATTGTTTTCCTTATTTATTGCAGCAAAAACATACTAACTTGATCTGTATTTTCATGCTTGTTGTAGGGTAGCTTCCCTGCAAGCGCAAAGGAAACCTAAAGTGTCTTTAGTCAAAGTGCAAAGCTGACTCACCAGCTCTGAGTTGGGAAATACCTGGAGATTTTTGGGGTGGAGCCTGAGTGGTGGGTGTTACCTTCTGACACACTTCCGGTGATGTCAGAGGGTGTGACATATGCAAATAGATTATGCTAATAAGCTCCTGCACCTCTTTTTTTCTATAAAATGAACCCTGGTTCTTGGGCCACTTGGAGGTGGGGAAGGATATGGATTTTTTCTTTTATCATCTGATAAGAAATGGATGCCAGGATTAACATCTTTCTCTGAAACATTAGCTCTACTCCCGTGCTGTTTTCCCCATCCAAAACTGCCTCTGCTGAGCTGCTTTAAGCCTTATGAAGGAAAGTCTGTCACAAACAGGTGCTTGTCTTGCCCCTCTTCTTAAAATTGCCTGGGTGGGCTATATTTTTTAATCTAATAAATAGTACAGAGAGGGAGCTATTGCCTGCCTTCTTTGCATCTGCAGCCTCAATCTATATCAGCTTTCCCGTGGATGTTTCTTAGGGCCAAATAACATATCTGATGTTTTAGACCTGGAATGACAGTGTCATCTGTAATCCTATTGGCCATCATTTAATTAATTTATTTAAATTATTTATAGTCCACATTTCTCATTGAGGCTCAAGGCAGATTACACATCATCACATCTTGTGGCAGTGAATTCCGTAGACAATTCACTCAATGACAAAAAAAACCCTTTGCCTTTATCTGTCTTGCTCCAGTTTCATTTAGAGACCCCAAATGATGAGGAAGGAGAAAAGGATTTGCTCTATCCATACTTTTGATGATTTTCATTTTTTTTAACTCCACATTTCTTCCATGCTATTTTCCCCTTAGCTGGGGTGGAGTTGGGGAGATCTGAATTAAACTTGCCTTCCAAAGGCCTCAGTGTGTCCACCAGATGTCACCCTCCACTCATTTCTCCAAGAAGCAAACAAATGGAATGTCTTCCTCTTCACTCAAAGCCTCTTGGCTTTGATCCTCTGACACCCCTCTGTGTTTCACAGAAACATTAAAAATGTTAATCCAGGCATCAGTTTCTTATCAGATGATAAAGAAAAAATGAGCTATAAACAACAGCTGTTTTGAAGAGCCTGAATCTTTTATTTTTTGAAGCCCTGGGCTCTTGTCAATTTTGTTTTTCTAGTCTGCTAAAATGTCTGCCAAGTGGATATTCAATCAGAGAAAATGGTAACCTAAAACTGCTTTTTTTTTTAAAAAAAAAAAAGATATTCTACTGAATGATTTGTTCCTTTCTGCCAAGGATCCCATAGTATGGAAAATGCTCAAAAATATGACATTCCAATAGCACACTGATGTACGTAGTAGCTTTTCTATGTGCTGCTGTGTGCTACTGTACGCATAGACTTACATTCAGTGATGCTGAACTGATCTTGCTAGTGGGTGCCTGGCCTGGCTAGCTCCTGTCTCTTAATAGCATAGCCATGTGGGAGTTTGCAGGTGAAACCATGGAGATGACCATGATCCACTTGCTAAGGCCTGCTCATCAATCTACTATTAACCATTCCAAACAGATACATCTAAATGAATTATCAACTCAGATGTCAATGCTATGTCCAACAGCCCAATCCCTTATGTGTTCACTAGGGGAGCTATCCTAGGCAGGTCTATTCAGAAGTCCCCAATTTTTCAGTGGGACTTACTCCCAGGAAAGTGCCCTTAGGACTACAGCCTGAGTAGCATATAACTCAATTGGATGCATATTTTATTTCATTCTATATTGATATGTCTAGTTCTCAAGAGGACCCCAGCTGTGGATACTTAAATCCGGAGCTTGGGGCCACATACAAAAAAGAGGTATTTCTACAAACCTGAAAAAGCCCCAGGTTTGAAGAAAGAACTGAAATCTATTGTCCCCCCCCCCCAATAGCAGCATCACCTGTAGCTTGAAGAAACAAATGTCATCTCAGTGGTCTGTGGTTATTACTAGGCAGCCAGAACAGTGTTGCCAGGCTTCAAGCCTTGGTTTCATGGGGGAGATGGAGGGGGTGGGGAATAGGGCCCTTTTGGCCTTGGAGAGAAAGACTTATCAGGGCCAGGCCTGACAGCAGCCACTGGGTGACTTGCTATCAACTGACTTGCATGATTTATCCTGGCCTGGCTGCTTGCTTCTTTGCAATAACAGCCACTCCATAAAAGCCAGTGTAGTGAGGTTTTTAGAGTTTTAGACAGGGATCTGGGAGAACCAGGACTGAATCCCCATTCTATTGTGGAAGCTCACTGGGTGACACTGGGCCAGTTTCACACACACTCACCTTTACAAGGAGAAAAGAGGAAATAATGTGGGAAGGGAGATATAGGGCAAAGTGAGATGCCCTTTCTGCAAGTTCTGTGGGTTCCCCACCATTCAACTGAGCCCAGTGGCTAGAACCACACACAGTTTTCACAGGGAGAGGCTGCTAGGGGGTGGGATGGAGGGAAATCTGAAGATGGGGAGTGCAGATAAAGGTAGGCCAGCTGCTGAATGGTAAGGAGAGAAGGAAAGAGGAACAAGGGAGAGGCTATAGCGGCTTTCAGGGAAGGGACAGAGGAAATATTGAGGGAAGGGAAAATGAGATGGATTCCCATCAGAAAGTCCTTACTGGTCCCCTGCTTGTTCCTTTCTGTATCTCGTGACTGTCCACTATATGGAATTGTTTGTCCTGTGTTTCAAATAATGTTATATAGTCTTGATATACTTTATTTAGGGAGAAGAATGGGGTGTAATGGAGACCCAAAGCACACTTCCCTCCACACTTTAATCCCTGTGAAGTAGGTTGGGAGGGGAAGGGGAGAAGAGAAAAGAGGGGAGACACCCCCAATCAAGCTTCCATAGAAGACTGGGGATTTGAATCGGGCTCTCCCAGATCCTAGTCCCACATTCTGATGGCTACAACATGCTGGCTGCTTTCACCAGGATTTACAGTTGAATGGAGTTTATGCATACAATGTGTATCATGCACATATAGAATGATTTACCAACCCTGGAAGAGCATCACAGGCTTTATATATTTAACAGGGAAAACCTGACTCAAGCAAACAGAAGATGGTGCAAAAGTAAAGAAGTATGGGTTTAAGAATGTTGAAATCATCCTTAAACACACTAGGGTGCCACCTACTATAAAATGCTCATAAAAACATCCTCTGGGATCCTTGACCGATGTGCAGAGGTTCCTTGATATTCAAATCATTCAGTAAGGCTGTAGTTTGTGCACTTATTTGAGAGTAAATTGCATTAAATTGTGGGAAGTTTATCTCCAGGTTACGACTGGGGCTGTGATCACACAGCACCCGACTCGCGGATAAAATCCTGATGGGATTTTATCCAATTTGTTTTCTGGGTTTCCTTCCTGCTCTCAGGAGAGTGCTCTACACCCCCCCCCCCTCCGCTGCCAGCCACTGCCGGATCTGTCCTGGCTGCCTGGCTTGCCCCATGCTCCGCTCCGGGCCCCAAGCCCCGCTGGCCACTGCCTGGTAATTTTTTGGGTTAGAGAATGTGAGGGGGGGTGAGGCGGCAGTGCCCAGTGGGATTCGGGGCCAGGAACGGAGTGCAGGGTGGGTTTGTTTTCGATTTTTGCACTTGGGCGCTTGAGTGCCCAAGCGCCCAAGTGCAAAAACAGGAAAAAAAACAGGGAGGGACGATCATTGCGAGAGAGGGCTGTTCAGATTGGTTCAGTCGTGGATTCCTCGCGCTAACACCCAGAAAATACTTGTTTTTCTAGGGGTCCTTAAATGCAGGAGTAAAGCGGAAGGGTTGCGCGAGTGAGCGGGCTTCAGAATGGGATCCGTATGAACAGGAGATTAAAAAGTGAGAGGAAACAGCACTAATTCCTGTGGTAAAGTCCAGTGTGACCGCACCCTTGGTTTCCTAAGCACACTTAGGGTTGGATCTAAAGGGGCTTAAAGCTTCCTTTGGATCCAACCCATTAAACTGAGTGGAACTTGCTTCTGAGTAAATGTCCATGGGATATTTGTTGCAACTCTGTCTTTAAGAGGGGTTAGACCTCTTTTCCCTGCTTCTGCTGGCATCCCTCTCTGCTTTCCTACTCAATTAGAAGCAGTGTAGATTGTTGCATTACTAGTAGTCAGGTCTATTGACTTTCCTCGGGGCTTTGCATGCCTGCTTGGTTCCTGATTACAAGGTCACCGTTCTGGGAGCTGAACTACATGTGCTCCTCTGCTCCCTCCCCCAATGCAAAAGTGAGCAGCCAATAATTTTCTTTTTTTGCTCGTTGCTTTTACTGTTAAGAAATTAAAATCCCTAGCTCTATGGGGAAATATTGCATTCTGAAAACTATGTGTTGTGTGGTTTCCAGAAAGCACAGACCCTGAAAAACCACAGCAGCAGTGCCCTGGTAGAATCCAATTAGAAGAGCCTAATGGATAATTATGCCTGAATTACTATTGTACCAGATCTGCTTGCCAGTTGCCAAAATCCCCAGGAATTTCCCAACTTGGAGTTGATAACCCTACCTACCAAATGGATAGTGAGTTAGGGAAAAAAGGCATTTTTGGTCTGATTTCATTTTACACATTTTATTTTAAGAACTTGGTGCACAGTGAAAGGTTAGTCATTGTTCCACATCTTTTTTTATCACTTATTTGTCCCCATTGCTTCAGGGTTCTCTCCCCACAATGTGTTTTGTTCTGTCCAGTAGTCCCAGAAGGAACAAAACCCATGTGGGAAAGGGGAAGGGGGACCCAAAGCAATAGGGACAAACGAGAGACAAAAATGACAATGTGGAATCTGTCTATGGCTGTTCATTGAATGCAAGGCTCAAATTGTTGAGTGGTTAGCGAACAAATACAAGCCTGCAAGGGTGGGAGGTGGCACTGATGGCCAACTTTGTCTTTCATTGCTTGTGTCCTCTCAAGGAAAAGGACAATTTTCTGAACTTGGGAGCAATTCTATTTCTGAATGATATTTGGGGTATAGATCTGACAGAAGCAAGGTTCTCTCATTCCTATGGTAGGATGGAGACCTATGGTTATGTCTCTTGGAACACAGATACACATAGGTTCTCAGACCCCTGCGAAGTGTGGGGATGGGGAATCCTTCACTCTGGGGCTCCTCTCCCTGGCCCCAATCAGCTGGCCAGTGGGGGGGGGGGACTTACCAGGAGCAATCTGGGGCCTAGGCCTTTTTTTGCCAGGGATGTGGTGATGTTACTTCTGGCCTGTACCAGATGTGATGACATCATTTTGCCAGAGATGCATGGATGCTCTGGTATTGTTTTTTTTAAAAAAACACTTCTATGGTAAAAACATCCTCTATGGTAAAAGTTTTTTGCCCAGATACCAGAGGGCCCCAGAGTACCAGTGACAGAGGCTTAGGCCCCAGTTGGTTGCTGGTAAGGCCCCCACACAGCCCGCTGGTTGCCAAGGGGGGTACCTATACAAGTTGCTGGAGTTTTGCCATTAGCTGGGAAAAGGGGAGAGGTAGGCTAATTATTCCATGCAATTCTTTTCTATGCCATTTTCCCAGTGGCATATGAACTCCTTTGAGCTGCAGCCTCCAGATGGCTCTCACAATATTATGGGTACCTTTGTCCCCCCTGACACACAAAGCTGGGGGGGGGGGGAGTTTCTACTAGGGAAATGGCAGAGAGAGAGGACTGTCTCCTCCACCCCCTAGCCAAATAACACATCTGTAGTTTCAGTTCAGCATCCCATGTCATTCTGGACTGCACTTGTAAATTCCAGTGAATTTAGTAGAATTGGCTTATGAGTAATATATCAGATTGGGCTAAAAAGCTACAGTCCTAAACATGTTTACTTGGAGTCCTTCTGAAATCAGTTGAAGCTACTTCTGATAAAGGGGCTAGGAGCATACCACAGCCATCCTGAATACTACCAGATTTGTTCACCAGTGCTGCCCAATTATTCTCTATGACCATCCTCCATCTAGGGTTGCCAGGCCTTACCTGGCTGCTAATGGTGGAATGTCTCTCTCCATAGAGTTTTTTCTCAAATGCTAGAGCATCTCCCATGCAACCTGCTCTGCATGATGATGTCACCTCTGGGTCATTGCATTGGGCACGTTGGTGCAGATGGGGCTTTTTTGGGGGGGGCTTCCCCATCAGCTGGCTGGGCAGCAGCACACTGGGGCCCCCAAAAGCGGGTAACCCCTTACCCCTGTCAGGGGAATGGCAACCCTACCTCCATCTGATGTGCAGTAAGGCCAGTAGACCTGTGTGAATCCAAAGTATATGCATTCACGTCAGAATGTGATTACAGTGATCCCTGCATTCTGCGGTTCTGTTACTAATAAAATGTAATGGAATCTCTGAGGGATGTCTGCCAGTGCCCTGATATGGAAATAACAGTGGTTGCCTTTTCCTGAGGAGGGGGAAAAAAAAGGGGGGGGGGGGGAAGCAGTGAAACGAGGTTTGAAGAACTACAGCCAGAAACAGGCCTGTGAGTACTGGGAGGACTAGGGACACCAACTTCAAGTTGGGACCTAGAGATCTCTTAGAATCACAACTGAAGTCCAGGTTACAGAGATCAGTCCCCCTGGAGAAAATGACCTGTTTGGAGCATAGACTGTATTGTGTTGCATTCCTGCTGAACTCCCTCCTCTTCCAAAACCCTGCCCCAAATCTCCAGGAATTTCCCAGCCTGGAGATGGCAACCCTAGGGACTCCAGGGGGGGACTGAGGAAGTCGAGGGAAAGAACTTTTTTGCAGTCCTACTATCAGAATGAAGCTAAAGGTACAGACTTTGTTTACTGACTGTGTTAAGAAAGCCTAAACCTGCAACCAGAGCATTCCTACATCTTAGTAGCAAATACAAAACGCCTAGTTAAAGCCTCAGCTCTTGGAACCCAGTTATTACTTCCCAGTGGTAAGCCTCCCTGTTTACTTATCTCATTAAAGTTCTTATTACTGTCAACTACATGTCACTACACTTGCTGTAACCCAGTAGGCTGTTGACAAAAATGCCAGCCGTGAAGTGCCTTCTGCATAGGGTTGCCAGGCAGGGCTGACCTAGAGCAGGGCCTGGCAATGGGGGACTTACTAGTGGCAGGGGCCGCACCAGCAATGTAAAGACATCACTACTGATGCACTGACATCACTCCCATGTGCCCAGAAGTGATGTCAGTGTATCATTAAGCAATGCAGGGGGCACTCTGGCATTTGGGCAAAACTTGCCAGAATGTCCCTGCTGTCACTTGGTGGCACTCTGACATCACTTCTTGGTAGGGTTGCCAGACCCCTGTGTTTGCTGGGCGCTTCTCCGCCACCGGCCAGCTGGCTGGCGAGGGAAAATACCACCCTCAACTGGCTTGAAAGTTGACATGATGACGTCACCTGGAAGTGACATCATCACATCACTGACATTACACAGCAGCACTCTAGTTTTGGGCGAAACTCTACAGTGACATTGGCTACAGACCATAAAGTTTTGCCCCCAAACTAGTGTGTCGCCCCCCAATGTTGTTGACATGATGACATCACTTCTGGGTGATATTATCACACACCATGCACGCTTCGCACACATGGCAGAAGATCCCAGAAAGCAGCAAGGTTCCCTCTCTGCTGGCTGCCAGGTGAGCCTGGCAAGCTCACTTCTGGGCAGAAGGGGAGTGAGATCAGTGCATTGGGACACTGCTGGTGTTCCCCCAAATTGCTACCATTTTCTTCCCTGCTGGCCAGCTGAATAGTGGTGGGGAAGAGCTATGTTGGGGCAGGGATGCCCTGCCCCCAATAGAAGCTATAGCAAGCTTGCTTCACCTCTTATCACTAGAGGCTCATTGCTAATCTGTACTGATATCACAAAGGCACTACACACAAGGGAACTGAGAACAACTGGCATGTGATTGTGGTATGTCTGACCCACAGTAAGGACACAGGTCAGCCAAATTTGTGAAGACTAGGGGTGCGATCACACGGACGTTTATTGCGGGCCTCGCGGCTGTTCCCCATCGCAATTAAAGGGGCTGACTAGACGGCCGCATCTGTCTCCCGTCTCGAAGCCGCCCCCTCCCCGCACTCGAGCCCGCTTTTCCAACCACCAGGAAAAACAAGTACCTTCCGTTTGGAAAAGCAGGCTCGAGTGCGGGGGGTGGGGGTGGGGCAGCTTCGCAATAAACATCCATGTGATCGCACCCTAATACCGGGTCCTTCCTTCCTTCCTTCTTCGGTGCCTGAATATGCAGCTATTTGGCCAGGCATTGTGGGGTTTTCCCTTCCTTGGTTAGTGTTACAAATCCTTGGTTCTGTTCCCTTCTGGTGATAAGCAAAGCATGTCCAAACGATTGAGCCGTTCCGAAGCAGAGGGGGCAGGCCCAGCATCAATCAAAGTTGATTGTAGTCAATGATGTACAAATACATTTCCCTCTAGTACAATGTAATTTCTTGCTGTAAATTATATCACTATATTAATTTGAATTTTCATTCACTCTACTCTTTTTGGTCTATAATGCGGTGTGGGGAATCTGATTAATAACAATAGAGAAATTATTTCCCTTGAGGTTGGCAGGTTTGCCATGATTCTTGTGTGCACAAGCCATAGCATTTATTGTATCTGAGATTAATAATAATAATAAAAAAGAAGCACTGTGGAAACCTCAAACATGCAATTATTAGGTGAATTATTTATGCCATTTCAAGAAAACTGCTCAGTGGAACCATGCTGGATACAGGAATCAGAGAAGGGGATGTGGGTCTGACACAGGGGCTGGGGTGCTAAGAAGCCAGAGAGCCCTCCAGAGCTTGCACATCTGTCTTTTTCCACAGCCTCCTTGACTGGAGACTCTGGGGCAGGGGGAGAAACACAGTGAACTTCTGCAATTTACGACCATTATGGCTAAGTGAGAGTTACAGATCTTTAACAAATCAATTACATGTGACAGGGGCACAGCAACGAGAAAGAAGCTACTAATCAGGGATAGTTCTACTGGGAGAAAGTGGAGCTGGACTGCAATTCACTGGCAGTACATTTTATATTTAGTTGCAGAGAGGAGGGCATTCAGACGCTCAGCCTTGGGGCTCAAGATGTCAGTGGGGTTTCTTCCTTAATTTCCATACAGTACCCCTGTTCATATGTTACAGTAACTGCATGTACAACCTGCATGTGTTAGTGAACAACTGTATATGAAAAAGAGCCAATCTGAGTTCACCTTACAGTTAAAACCAGGGAATTGTATCTGGATCAACATGGACAGGAAAGCTCACATTCATCTGTAGGTGTGTTGAATATGACATGCAAATGACTCAATGCATGTGTAAAAAAAAATCAAGTGTGCCCAGATCATATGTGCGTTCTCTGTAACTTGTGAACAGGAAAGGGCTGACATCAGCATGCCCTGAGGTGGGGCAGCTGAAGGGCCCAGGTCTTTTTGTGGGGCCCACTGCTACCAACCTGTGCATGGCAGCAATGCTCCTTGTAGCCATGGTGGCAGTACCTCCAGCCTCATGCAGTGCGCAGTCAGTGTCATCAGTAAAAGGGCATGCAGACAATGTGGGCAGCTGAAAGCTTGCAAGCAGGGGAAGGATGTACAGGCAGGTGGGAGAACATACAGTTGAGGGTGGAAAGGGAGGAACGAGCCCTGGAATGGGGTTTACAGTACTTCATTTAAACTCAGGGAGAAAGAAGCAGACCTCAGCATTGCTTAGCCATTTGTATCCACAGCCTCCCAGGGGGGCATCAGATTAAGCTGCCCTATGCTGAGACATTACCTTGATTTATCTAGGTCAGGGCCCCCCAACATTCTAGAGCCTGAGAGCACCACTGGAATTCTGTCACAGTGGATTAGGCGTAGCCACAAAATGTCTGCCGGAGGAGAGGGGCAGCCACAAAATGGCTGCCACAGCTTACGTTCAGTCACAGATGAAGATCCTTCTGCTGCGGTGGCAGCTGCTGCCAAAGCAGCATTTTTCAAACTCAGAATGGCCAATCATAAATCTTACTGGATAAAACCCCACTGAGCCCCACCCACTTTCTAAAAACACTTGCTAGGTGTCAGGAAAGGTGTTGTGGGCACCTTGGCACCCATGGTCTAGGTCAGTATTGCCTCCTCTGACTGGCACAATTCTGTGGTTTTCAGATGGAGGACTTTCACATCGGGCTGCCAAGTCAGCCCGGGGGGCAGGGGATCCCCTGCTACAAGGGTTCCCGATCCGCCGGCCAGACTGGATGTGGAGCGGTTGATCGGCCGCCGACAAGCTCCAGAAGGTGGTCTCCAAGCGGCTTGCCTTTTACCAGGCCACCCGGTGGGAAGTTACGGCCCACTCCGCCCACAGCAGCAGTAGCGGCAGCCTGCCGCCCTCCTCGCTGCCCCAGACGCCCGCTGCCGCCGCTCCCCCTTCCTCGCCCAGCAGCGCCTACTTGCAAGACCTGGGCACCACGGCCGCCGAGTGCATCGACCCCTCGGTCGTCTTCCCCTTCCCACTGAGCGACAAGTCGCCCAAGCCTGCCCAGGCCGTCGCCGCAGATGCCCCCAAAGCCAGCCCGGCCTCCTCCTCCTCACTGGGGGAAGACACACCGCCCACCAGCAGCAGCAGCAGCGACTCCGAAGAGGAGGAGGAACAAGAGGAGGAGGAAGAAATAGATGTGGTGACTGTGGAGAAATGGCAGCCCGCCTCCAAGAAGTCAGAGTCCAATACACACAGCATACTCTATGGCACAGGATACTCTATGGTATCATAGAGTTTTGGGGCGATTGCCAGAGTGTCGCCCTGGCAACACCCCCAACGTGCTGACGTCACACGCGTGCGCCGGGGAAGCTCCCGGCCAGCAGAGGACTCCCCCCTGCCGGTAAGGTTAGGAGACTTGGCAACCCTGCTTTCACATCATCTGCTGCTTGAAGGTTCTGGGGATTGAATTTGGAATCTTCTGCATGGAGTAGATGTTCTAGCCTTGAGCATGGCCCTTCCTCCACCTTCTCTCAGTTTCCTTAAGCTTAGAGTCTATTAATTAAGCCACTATTACATTTATCTGCTTGGGCCCTGCAGCTTTGGTGGCTCCGAAATTTTGGAGATCCTTAGGAAAGATACTTTTGTTGGGCTTCCTTAATCTAAAAAAAGGTGTGTGTGTGTGTGCATGTGTGCATGTGAGCAAGCTAGGCACTCCAACAGATTCAACTTGTGATTTTCAGTCTGTCCATAAAATGCTATTTGCAGGTTCATCTGTTCTAGCCTTAAAGAATTTTCTTGAACTGCCTCTCATCGCATTTGGTATCCTGTGCAAAGGGACAAGGGTGGCAATGACAGAGCAGGGGCAGTAGGGTGACCACATAAACATGAGACATCTCTTTATGGGAGAGAGAGGATCCAGGTGTGCATGAGTGTGTGTAAAGGACCATCAAGTCGTAGCCAATTTAGGGTGACCCCTTCAAGGGGCTTTCAAGGCAAGTGAGAGGCAGAAGTGGTTTGCCATTGCCTTCCACTGTGGACTCTTCCTTGACAGTCTCCCTTTCCAAGCACTGACCCTACTTAGATTCCATGACCTGAGGAGATTGGGCTATACAATGCCACCTTTCCTCCCTCCAGGTGTGCATACAAATGTTTTAATGTTGCATAGCTCTACAGCAAAGATACTAGATGCTCTGAGGTCCTGCAGTCAGGTGGATTCAGATTTATGAACCCAGGATTCTCCTTAAACTGACCCTGCAATCAATTATTTTTTTAAAAAAGGCACTTGGGGAAAACAGTGTGTTGGACTAGAATCCTCACAGTGTGTCAAACTAGAATCCTGGAGACCTCGATTTAGATCCCTACTGGAGTTCAGATCTCAAGCTTGCTGGGTGACCCTGGGCCAGTATTGTCTCTGCCTCACAGGGCTGTTTAAGGGTCAAATGGGAGAACCGTGTCTGTCACTCTGAGTTCTCTGAAGAAATGACAGGATTTTTAAAAAAGTACTAGGTAGGTATGTCTCAGCAATATTATTCCCTAAATAGAAGAGCTAGAAACTGCATGAGTGAACAAGATTGCAAAGGTGAATTCTTCAGCACTTTCTGTTCAGGGGACAGGAAAAGCTGAAAGTTGTGCCACAGTCCTAAGGAGAGCTACACAAGGATATTAACCCTGTTTAGAATTGTACTGTCAGTCTGGTGGTGGTGATGGGAAAGTAAGTCCCAAAATGTGCACCTTTTAAAAGCATAATTTCATGGATTACTTTAAGCACAGAACCTCCTGTACTTCCAATAATTCTGAGCTGCCCTACTTTTTGTCCCTTTCTCTCTCCTTATTTTCTCCTCCCTGACTTGCCTTATATTCATTTTCTTTTTCTCTGCTTTTGCTCTATGCTTCTCATTAGAATCTAGAGCCAGATGTGGGCGTAATAGGATATAGGATGTTACTTTACTATGCTTTTAATTTTTTAAAAAATAAAATGTGCCAATAGGGCAAAAATGTGTCAGGGAAACCTGTATGGGTGGGCTGTCTCCTAAACCTGCCCCACATGGCTTCCAGCCTAGGCTTGGTGGATGGAGAAGGGTTGTGGCCATGGTTTATCAGGCCTCTGTGGCACTTGCCAGGCTCTTTACTGCCCAGAATCTCCATTTTGAGTCTCTTACCCGATGCTAGGATAGAATAGGGATTCTGTTGGTATAACTCAGCCTGCTGCCTGACTAGGATTGCCAAGTGACTTACCTTCCTTAGCGGGGGAGAGTTGGTCCTATTCCTTAGAGTTTTCAGGCTGATTGCTAGAGTGTCGCCCTGTGATGTGTCCGGCATGAGGATATCACTTCTGGGTGACGTCATTGTGCCAGGCACATCGGCCCGAACCGGGCGCTTTGGATACAGGGTCCCCCCCCTCCGGCCTGATCCAGACTGGTGGATTGGGGGCTATTTTGGGGGGAAACCCACCCCCCAGGGGACCTGGCAGCCCTATGCCTGACAGTCTCCCTTCCTGAGTGAACTTGAGGCAATCTCAGGTTTGGTGTTGAGGACCCCAAGGTTTCTTGTCCTTAGGGATTTCAGTGTTCATGCTGGGGGCTGACTTGACAGGAGCAGCTTAGGAATTCATGGCTGCCATGACAACTACGGAGCTGTTGCAGAACAATCAGTCTTCTCTGCTACCATTGTGTCTGCAAAATGCCAGCCATTGGAACTTTCCCAGGTTGTGAGAGGCCTCTTAGCCCAGCCCCCTGAGGTTGTTTACTTGCAAAATAGATGAGACACAAGAAGGGGGGACCCACGATACTCGCAGGGGGGGGAGAAGCTGTCAGCCACTCAGTGCTTCTCCCTCCTGGCCCCTGGCCCGCTCTCGCTCAGACCCAGCATTTCTCCCCCACCCCCCGGCCCGTTCTCATTCGGGCCTGAGTGGCGCTAAGCCACTTGGGCCTGGCATCTCTTCCCCCCACCCCGCCGCGTCCCTCCCTCCCACCCCCAGCCCATTCTCGTTTGAGCCCGAGTGGCACTAAACCACTCGGGCCTGGCGTTTCTTCCCCCCCGTCTCCTGCCCCCTCCTCTGCTCTCAGAGCCGGTGGCGTGGCTAGGCACGAGGCCTGCCGCACCGCCTCCCACCCTCTCCTGCCCCCTCCCCCACTCTCAGAGCCGGTGGCGTGGCTAGGCCTGAGGCCCATCGTGCCGCCTCCCCCTCCCCCCCCTCTCAGAGCCAACAGCGCAGCTAGGTCCAAGGCCCACTGCGCCCCTCCCCCCTCCCCTGTTCCTGAGCCAGTGGCTCAGCCGCACTCCCCTGTCACTGCCACCTGGCCGTGACAGCTGCCAGCTTGGCCACAGCCCGCCACTGCTGCCCAGCTGCTTGCCACTTGTCCACCACCACCGCCAGTCAGGTAAGTCCGTTCCCTGTGCATACTTTTGGGGGGATTTAAGTATCCCCCCAAATTTTTTAAAAAACTTTTTGGACTTTTCTGCAGATGTGGGGACCACCCCATGTCTGCAGAACAACCTCTCTGTCCCCCAAGTGCCCCCCCACAGATTTAGGGGGCCACTTGGGAATTAGATATATAGATATGTGACTCTTTAGTCCATTTTGTCATGATTTAGATCATGGTTGGTTCAGGGTTTTTTAAAATTTTATCCCATCCTTTCTGCAAGGAGTGCAAAGTGTCAGGCATGGTTTTTCTTAACACTGCTCAATTTTATCCTTACAACAACCCTGTGAGGTTGGTTAGGCTGAGAGAGTGTGACTGACTTGGTCACTCAGTATTTTCATGCCGGTAGTGATTCGAATCTGAATCTCAAATAGAAACATGGAGGATACTGTCAAACTCAGGCCTCATTTGCCTTGTATTTTTCCACTTTATGTCTTCAGTTTCTGTCTTGTTCCATTCAGCTGGGAATTGGGGGGGGGGAGTATGTGCATGTATATGTGTAGTGTGCATGTTGCTGCTTTGCTCAGAGCTGTGCTGGCTTGTAACTGTGTATAAGGGGGGGGCTCCCTACAGGGGAAGAATGCGTGCTTGACCTTGAAGGACTAGACACTGCTTGATAATGTAACTGAATGCTTGTGGGTGGTGGAAGAGGGCTAATGGTGCACTGTAGTTTTGGTGAGCTGGAGGTAAAAGTATGATTGGACTGGTCACTGGGGGGGGTGTCTTTTGATTTATGTATAATAAGGGAACTGGCGCTCATGGTGGCAGTTCTGACACAGATTTGTCTACGCTTGAAACCTCTTCACCTTTCAATAAACAAATCACTACCAAGACAGTGTTGTCGGGAGTGAGTTCAAGACTTGATAGATACCCACTGTGTTTGAATTTTTTTATAGTACATATTTGCTTAAGTGAAGACACTTAACCATGGGGGGTGGGGGCTGTATAAAAGCAAGGAAACATCCAGTCTTTGGACAACAGCTTTTTAAAAAAGAGACGCTTCTCATTGGAAGGCAAGTTACCTTAACACCACAAGACTTCATATAATGGCAGCTGCCATTTTGCACATCGGTCTGAAAAATCGAAGGCTCTCTAACTTGGTGATCAAAAACCAGGCAAACATTAATCTCATCATAACTGCATTCAGCAACTGATAGTGTGAGCTGGGCAAAAGATTATCACTCATGGCCTGAAGAGTACGGGCTGATTGTTGGTTGTTATCACCTTGACTATGCAGCTGGGCAAAATAAGCAATAAACAGATTGAAGGATGAATGGGCTGAATGGCCCTTTGTAAACTAAACTGGACATATAAATTCCAGAGTACTCAACATAGTGGCAGTGTACCCAATTGCCTGTGTGAAATTGGGCTGTTGCCTCTGATTTGTTGCCTGGTGAAGGCAGATGCAATATCCACTTGTTAAATCCCCCTCCCCTGATGCTCCAAATCAGCTTAGGAAAAGCTCAAGACTAATACAGTATCTGTGGACAGTGTTAGTGGACGATATATTCTGAAAACAAATCTCAATGAACAGGTGCAAATTAGGTAGCCGCCTCTAGCCAGCTTCAGCAGTGGTTCCCGCTGCTTTCTCATTATTTTCTGCTAATCTATTTATTATAAAGAAAGAAAAAGAAGCATGAGATGAGCTTCAGGTTTCTACAAGTTGTCAGTTAATAAGATTTACATCTGTCTTTGTTATGTATGTATCAGCTCTATGCAAATCAAAGGATCCTCTGAGGTCAGAATAGACCTGAAAAAGTGCCTGTGTGGGGTAGTGGACTGAGGATTAGTTATGGCCTGAGGATTCCCCTTTCAGTTATGAGGTTTAAAGAGTCATTTTGGGAAAGGAACTCTCTCTTGATTTGTCCTACTTCACAGGAAGGCAATGGGTTACCTAAATGCATCTTGGGTTATTTTGCCTGTTATGACTACCATGGGAAAATCATTCTTCAGTTCTATACAGAAGCACTGGTTAATAATTCTACATTAAGGATTACCAAATTTGGTTTGCTGAATGGTCTGTCTGTTCACTGAACATCAGCCTGGGGGCTAAAAGTATGTTTCAGCTGCAATCCTATGAACATTTTCCTGGGAATAAACCTCACTGAATAAAATGGGAGTTACTTCTAAATATACTTGTTTAGATTGCTCGCTTCATTGCATGACCCAACCCATTCCTAGGCAGCATGGCCTGTAATAAAGTTAGCTTTACTAAGCACTAAGGATGCCAGACCTGCCCCTCCGCCCCCCCCCCCCCCCCCCCCCGGTGAGGGTAGGGATCTCCCACTTTCAGCCCTTTGTGAGACTTCTGATGAGATCCAATAAGCCAGGTCTTGTATTGCAAAACAAAGTCTTTATTTCTTAATGGTCTTTCAGGAAACACTTGCGTTGTTAGTGATACCTCATACAGAATGGGGGGAACTGATATACTGTATTCAAACAGGAGCAAAAGGACAGGTACCAATCAGAATAAAAAATATCAAGCGCCGAAATGTGCTACCGTTACTTCCTCAGAGAAAAAGGCGTGTAAACTGAGTTAAATTCCCATCCCCGACCCTGTGTGTAATCTACATGCGTTCCCACGCAAAAGACACCTGGAAGAGCGGAGGCCCAGTTGCCCAAGGTTACAAGTGCAGCAACAGAGATAACTGAAGTCTAGTAAAACAATTGTGTTCACTCTGAGGAAGGAGGGGTGAGGAGGGAGAAGGGTGGGGGAACTGGTGTGAAGGAAGCCGATGCCGATCTCCCACCGGGACCTGAAACAGGGACTAAAAAAAGGAAGCAAACACGACAGGGAACCTGACACCCTTACCCCTCTGCCACTGGCTGGCTGGCTGGCTGGTGGGGGAGAATTACCCCCCACCCCAAGGGAGGAACAATGGGAATTAATCTGATGTGCCTATGTAACCCAGAAGTGACGTAGGTGTTACGTCTTGTTGTGTTATGATATATTGCATTGTCATGGTTCTGGTAGTACAATCCCCTCAGTCCTAGTGGCTGCCTAATAAAGACTCCTTATTGGTCCTGAAGCCAATCCAGGGAACCAATCACAGAGCCCTGCTTAGGTCCAATGAGACTGCATGTACATAGTTACAATGTATATAGTTATTTGTTGAAACCCTATGAGTTGAGTGCCGCTCTTGCTAGAGATGCCCCTGAGCTGAATGATGTTTGGAATAAAAGCTTGCATTTGATTCATCATCTCCCAACTTCAATACTTAAAAGTAGGCACATCAGGGATGTGGGGGGGGGCACACTCTGGTTTTGGGGCAAAACTCTATGGTAGAAGCTAATTCCACCTCTCCTGGGAACCTGCCCATAAAATGGTTCATTAAAACCCAACATTAAAAACACAGCCAAGGCGTAAAATATAACATGTCAAGCAATTTGAAATGAGTTTTACAAATTGCAGGGTAAAAGCAGACTATAAAAATAGCTTAACAGCTCTACCCTTTTCCTGACTGTTTTCAAAGGCAGTCCCACAAACAGTGCGTTACAGTAATCTAGCCTCGATGTAATCAGAGCAGAGTTTCTGTGAACTGCCTTTCAAGTTTACAGACTGAAACTCTCCATTCTAAATGAGGAATACCTAAATGGCCTGTGACAGTATATTAGAAGGGTTTGTGTTCCTTCCTGTGCCTTCATAATTGTGTGGATGACAGTCTGTTGTGATTGCCTGTGCATTCAAAGATTGTGATGTTCTTTGATATACTGATTGTTATAACAGAGTTGGAAGAATTGCCTGCTGGGAAATGTAGTATGGTAAGACAGGAAACAGAAAGCAGAAGATAAAATATTGGGCTTGGACCTACTTCTGACTTACTGAGTGATATAGCAGTTGTTTTCCTTGTGTAAGGTATACAATAAACCTTAACTGGAAGTTAAATTGCACTCTGTTGCTTGAAGCAACATTGTGGCAACAAAAATCTTGCTTCAGCCTGTGAACTAGAGTTGCCCGGTCTTCACAATGCACCAGTAGGGGGTGGGAGAGAGCCTTCCAGGAGCAGAGTGGGGCACCATCCCTAATGTGATGACATCACATGGAAGTGACATCACATCAGGGATATTGTGTGGTAACACTCTGGTTTGAGGGCAAAACTCTATGGCAAAATTGCCCCCAAACCATAGTCTTGTCCAAAAGCTAGAGTGTTGTCATGTGACATCCTCAACTTGATGATGTCACTTCCATGTGACATCATCATGGCAGTGATGTCACTGTGCAACATTGCTGTTTGGAGGTGGGATTTCCCCTACTGGGCAGAAGCCTCCCAAAACAGGGAATCCCTCACCCCTGCCTGGGCAATGGGAACCCTACTGTGAACTCACCTACATTCTTTCTTTTCTTCAAAGCCCAGGTGAGCCTGCAATAGACTTCACTGCTTGGATTCAGAATTAGGGCTGTCAGCTCTGTGGTGGAAAATTCCTGGACATTTGAGAGTGGAGTCTGGAAAAGGCAGGGTTGTGGAGGGGAGGGACTTCTGTAGGAGTATAATGCCATAGGATCCAACCTGGAAAGCAGCCATTTTCTCCAGGAGAACTGATCTCTGTAGTCTGGACATCAGTTGCAATTCCAGGAGATCTTCAGGCCCCACCTGAGGCTGGCAACCCTAATTCAGATGTTTGGTAATTACTTTCCAGCAATCAGTGATACAGAAGTCTCAGAAGTAAGAGACCTATTCCTTGGAACAGAAGGGCAGCATATTTTCCACTCCTTTCCCTTTGCAGATGACAAATATAAGACTGCCCTCACTGCAGTAAAACCAGGGCTTTTTTTGTAGAAAAAGCTCAGCAGGAACTCATTAGCATAACAGGCCACACCCAACAGCAGAAACTCATTAGCGTATTAGGCCACACCCCTGACAGTGCAGCTCCCTCTCAGGATCGGCTTCCCCAGGTGCCCCGTGGTTTGCAGGGCGCATAAGGGAGCCGAGGGAAGGAAGGCAGTTTCTGGATCGGTTTCACCAGGCAGCTGTGGGGTGCCTGGAGAACCCAAGAAGGGAAGGCAGTTTAAACTGCCCTCCCTCCCTGGATCAGCTTGGCTTCCTCAGGTGCCCTGTGGCTTGCAAGGCACCTGGGGAACCCGTGGGGGGGAGGCTGTAGGTGTGGCCAACTCAGAAGCCAGCCAGAACTCCATTCCTGTGCGTTCCTGCCCAAAAATAGCCCTGAGTAAAACAAAAATAAAAAATGCCCCAAAGTGAATGTGGTAACTACCAATTTGACCACTGTGAACCGAAACAAGGTGAAACAATACTTCAGTATCTTGCTGAGGTTCTGTTTTTGTCATGCCAGGCCAGTAAAACAGCAAGCTCTTTTTCTTGGTCAACACCAGATCCTCTTTTTAGGAAACCTGTTTTGGACTGCTTGTTTTACTGGTGCTCGCTATTTTTCTGCTTTGTGCTCCTGCTTTTCTCGTTTTAAGTTTATCATGCAGTTTTATTATCATGTATGTGTTTTGTCGGAAGCCACTTTTAAAAACTTTTTTAAAAAAAAGCTGGGCTGTGAGGTATAGATGTAAACAGTACTTACATTTCCTGGCAACAATTGAAGTTATCAAATCCTTTGCATGTCTTTATTTGTAGATGTAGTAATTATCCTGTTTATTTGCTGCATGAGATACAAGGCAAGAGGGGAGAGGGGGAAATAGATCAGTTATGTTCTATGAAGATCCTTCACCTTTCCTTAATCCAGAATATTGGCAAAGGTATTTGATGGGTCAGTGTTTTCATTATGAGTCCTGTTCAGTGGCTGAGCACAACAATAAAAGTAATATTGAAACATGGGCATGTCTAAGGTCTGAAACAGGAAAAGACTAGAATGGATAGATGCTTACTCATAGAGAGCTCTGATGCGTTTTCTGGTAGCCATGGCAGGAGGACGGTTTAGATCACAGAGCTGGACTCATGTGCAGCCTAGCACTTCAAGTCAATTGGAACCACTGTATGCAGGGCAAAAGGACAACACAAAATACAACACAAGTCCCCTTCAGTCCCTGCTTGTGTTACCAACTCAGGGTTGGGAAATTCTTGGACAATTGAGAGTGGCGCCTAAGGAATGCAGGATTTGGGGGTGGGAGGGACATCTGTGGGGTATAAAACCACAGGATTCAACCTCCGGAACAACAATTTTCACAGAACTGATCTCTGTAGCTTGGAGATCAGTTGTAATTCTAGGAGATGCCCATGCCCCACCTGGAGGCTGGCAGTCCTAATCCTTGCCCTGTTTAGGATTCCCACCTACGGTAGGTGTCCACTCAGTGCTAGAGTCTTAACAATATCTAAATCTGCCTCTCTCTGCCCCATCATGTCTGTGGTATATTTACTGTATATATTATAAGGGAACAGCCTTCTTCCCCTGATACTTGGAGTGAGTTGGTTTAGGCTCATGGGATGGTGAAGTCCCTGCTTAGTTCTGTTTATTAGCTAGCTGTATAAGTTCCGTAAGTTCCCTTGTTCTGTAACAAGCTGCTCATGTTCCTATATCTCCTGCTTAACAAATACATATTGTTTCAAACACACATGTCTGTGCTGTATGAATTTAAGTACCATAATCCTGACCTACTAATAAAAAGGAACTTTACAATGTTTAGGGTGACAGCACTACAGAGAGGAAAGATGTGCCTGTTACATATTTTGATATGATGCAAAGCACAGAAATGTTTAGCAGAGCCATGTGATGAAACCTGAATTGAGCCAAAAAGGGAAGAGATACACGTTTAATGAATATTCTCTACCCCCACCCCATAACTTTTGTACACCTCTATGAAAACGTTCGACATGCTGATTTTATCCAGTAGCGAACAGCTTTTGCTTGTGGAAAATTCTGAGTACTCTGGCTATAATAATGGTCTTGCTCCCATTCTTGCATCTGTGTTTAGATAGAGAGAGAAATCAATGTTTTATCTGGGCAATTAACTTCTCATTTCCAACCGCATGTAGCTTGACACAAGACCTAAACTCAGAGTAAGATGTCTATTAAACAGGGAATGTATTGCATCTCATTTTCTAAATGTTATCATTTGGAAAAAATAGTGTTGAGTTAAAGTATAGGCACAGTTGTTCTGGCTCTCTTGAACTGGAAATCAAGATCTTGATTGTTGGATCAGGTGATCAGCATGCACTTTAAAATGAAAGTTTCTTATGCCAAGAAGCAACTTGATAAAATAACAATGCATTACACCTTTCTAAGTCCTCTGATTTCTCTGTGTAGGATTGTACAGTTTGTTGTTGAAGTTAGACGATCTTTCCCCTTGATGACTGATTGGGACTGGCCACATCGGCACAAAGGGTACCTCTATGGATCTTACAATATCTTGGGAATGCAAGCAAAGAATTTGGGGAAAGAAGTTCAATAGCCATGAAATACTGACATGGAGAATTTTAAAAGTAAAAATGTGGATGGGAAACCTTGCCTTCCTCCCTCTGCTGCTATCCTGAAATTGCAGTCTTGGGATATTATTAAAGTTTAGCACATGTATATTTAAAGGGGGAGGGAAAGCTTTTTCTTTTCTTTTTTTTGACTGCATGTGTTATTGATCATTTTTTCTTGAAGCCCACCTCCAAAATCCCTATAAACATCAGTGCTGCATTTCTGGAACTATAAATGTTGCAGCTTATCCCCGGTAGGCTTTTTTCAAGCATTTTTTTTTCCATTCCAAAACTTTATAGTATTTCCTTTTATCCTGATCAGTTACTTTTTCTTTTGACATCTGAGTTTCTTCCATTATCTGGGGCTGCCTCTTTTGCGTCCAACAACAACAAAAATACATAAAACTCGTGGTTTAGAGACTGCAACAATGCTGTCTTGTAGATATGAATCCTAAATATCTAGGCTGCTAAAGAGAAAAGTACAAGGTTTTGTTTTACTGAGTAGCCCAACTTTTCCTACATGTGAAGCATTTTCACAGTTTAATTCCCTGTTACTAACTACTGCAAAAGCATTTACCTATGCTTTCAAAGGCAGCAGTATCAAGGACTTATTTTTTATCTTGTATTTGATGAAACAACTAATATTAATTTCTTACTGACTCAGGAATTTTTTAACTTTATGAGCCGAATCCAGCAAGCAGCCATCAGCCAATGTGATATAGAAGAAGAAGAGAAGAGATTGAATTTATACCCCATCCTTCACTACCCAAGGGAGTCTCAGAGCAGCTTACAAACTCCTTCCCTTCCCCTCCCCACAACAGACACCCTGTGAGGTAGGTGGGGCTGAGAAAGCTCTGACAGAAACTGCTGTTTTTCAAGAACAGCTGTGCCAGAACTACGGCTTGCGTAAGGTCATCCAGCAGGTGCAAGTGGAGGAGTGGGGAATCAAACCCGGATCTCCCAGATTAGAGTCCACGCACTTAACCACTACACCAAACTGGACCAGAATCAAGGAGCCCAGGATTTGAATCTTCACTCTCCTCTCGAAGCTCATTTGATATCTTCTGGAGCAATCCTAAGCAGGTCCACTGAGAAGTTCCACATTATTCAGTGACACTTCCAGAAATGTGTCTTAACTATTGGACCAGTCAAATCCTCTCAGCTTAACCTGCCTCACAGGGTTATTGTGAGGATAAAATGGAGAAGAGCCATATATATTGCTCTGAAGTCCTCAAAGGAAGACTGGACATTGAGTACCCTTGACTTTGTTTATTGCCAGTGCTGCAGCTGTATTACTGTAAATGTTGCTTTATGGAGTTTATGGTCTATAAAAGTTAGGAAATACTTCCAAAATTATTTTCAACTAAATTGGAATCGGTGTGCACAGAGTCCTCCATTATTTTTTAATGTCCAAATTTTGTAGTGAATATGGGCACACCTAGTTTGCTACAGCTTTCAGTTCTTCCACTGTGCATCCCCCTGTTACCAGTGTGCAAATGCATGTTTGTAAACCCTGCAGTAGAGCAATGTGATTGTATACATCATTTTATAAAGTATCTGTTCATGTGTTGGCTTGCTAAAGTTCAGGAGTACATGTGCACATCAGTAGACCACTACAAAAAAGAATGTAATCTAAGGTACAATTGTATCCATGTTGCTTTTTTGCCATAGTTTTATTGATTCACATGTGTGCATTTGTAATGTAAAAAGAATTCACATGATCTGAAGAAACCGAAACCTGGAGCATAATGTGCAAAATTAATTTCTGGGCTCCACCCCATTTTTCCTGTCAAACTGGAAATGAAGAGGTATGGAAGACAGCAAACAAATTCCAGAATGACAGAGGAATGGAATAGACCTGAATAGGACCCTGCATTGTCTTGCTCACTTTGGCCATCTTGAGACTTTGCAGCTGAAGCCAACCAGCCTGGCTTTCAGGATTTTAGAGAAGAGTTGCTTTGGTATGCATGGGAGGTGGAAATGAGCTAATTACAAATTTGGGGCTATTTGAGGTATCATATTTGGGTTATACCAGGTTCAGCAAGGCTGGCTGGTTCTGGTGATATTTGGGAATCTCTAGTCAACACAGACAGTTGGGAGTTCCTGGTCAACACGGACAGCTGGAGTGTGTGAGTTTGTGTGCCAGCTACACAATCAATTCTGCTGTATCAAAAACACCATTTTTTTTTAAAAGCTACCAATATGTCAAAACTTCTAAACCAGAATGACAGTTCATATGAGTGGCTAGTCATTTAAGGTAGCTTGATTTTTCACCCCCTGTTTGCACAAGCAATTTTGTTTCTTAATATTGGTGAGCCCCTGCACATATGCAGCTGTGTTATCAGACTGCAGATTTTTGATCTGTGGTCTTGTTGGGGGGGGGGAGTGAGACTATGAGCAGGGGTGCAGGTTTATTAGCATCACGCACAACTTAGTGAGCCATTGCTCTTGGGTCTGCAGGAGAGGGAATAATTTATTTGAATCTTTATGAGAAGCTCCCTACACCCAGAAAACTAGCATCTTAAGGAGAAAGCAAGGCGGGTCCCTTGCTTACTGAAACCAGGGCTATTTTGGGGCAGGAACGCACAGGAACAGAGTTCCGGCTGGCTTCTGAGTTGGCCACGCCTACAGCCTTCCCCCCCCCCGGCGTTCCCCAGGTGCTTCGCAAGCCACGGGGCACCTGGGGAAGCCAAGTAAATCCAGGGAGGGAAGCCAAGCCGATCCAGCCTCCCCCTTCTCCGGTTCCCCAGACACCCCGCAGTTGAGGGGCACCTGGGGAAGCCGATCCAGAAACTGCCTTCCTTCCTTTAGGTTCCTCAGGTGCCCCACAAGCTGTGGGGCACCCAGGGAAGCCAAATCTGGGAAGGAGCTGTGCTGTCAGAGGTGTGGCCTAATATGCTAATGAGTTCCTGCTGTTGGGTGTGGCCTATTATGCTAATGAGTTCCTGCTGGGCTTTTTCAACAAAAAAAAGTCCTGACGGAAACTATGTAAGAGCTGAACCATATGATTCTGCTGGCGGTATAGTTTGGCTCAGTATGTGCACTTCAGTCATACCTTGGAAGATAAAGTTGAATAATTAAGATAATTGGGGGAGATTATTAGTACATAATGCTGGTGTATTCAAATGCTGCTGGTCATTTTGTTTTCATGAATCCAATATTTAAAGTAAGGTTTATTATAACACAGGAATAAATACAAACAAGCTTAGTGCATCTGTATTTGCAAGTTGAACAGATGGAGCGACCGTCTGCCCAGGTGTCATTGGTGCACAAGACGTAATGGAGAATAGCAGAAGTATAAAGACTTAATGCATAAGAAGGCTATTATTGTACGGTAACTGTAATAAGGTGACACTGCTCGTGAGTATCTTCTCTCTGGATGGGAATGCTGGATGCTCTATTATGTAGATTTAAAATGGAAATTAATTAGGCCTCAGTAGAGGAGTGCGCCATTAAAAAAATAAAAACAAAAAACCTTTGTTCAATATATAATCCTCTGCAGTCTGTGGGATGGAGGTAAATGAAGTTGCTCAGACTTAACGGATGTGGAGAGGGAAGGAGAAAGGAACAAGAATCAGATGTAGAGACCAAATGATAGCTCTCAACGTCAAGATGGACAAGATGCAGCTGGACCTGAAGGAGTCGAATAAAACTACAGAGAAGCTGCAGCGAGAACTTCTGGAAGTTAAGACTTCAGTAAAAAATCATGATTCAAGGCTACAAAAAGCGGAGAAAGAAAAGGCCTTCCACTCTGATCAGCTTTTGAAACTACAGATGGAAAGATCGAATTTTTTCCTAAGACTTCAGAATGTACCAGAGGATAAAGGAGAAGACCTTAAAAATCTGTTAAGTGAAGCGCTTGAACCAGTGACGGGCTTAAAAGCAGCGGAAATAAAAAGCGATATGGATATGGTTTACAGAACCTATCCAGACTATATCAAAAAGAAAAGCCTGCCTGGTGAGATTCAGATAAGGTTCTCCAAAAAGTCAACAAGAGATGTGGTGCTTAGGACCACAAATAAAGCGGTTCTGAAGATCAAAGGAAAAGAAGTTAAAGTGATGAAAGATATTCCATTCAAAATAAGGAAAAGAAGGAAAGCCTATGGAAAACTGACATCTTGGCTACAGTCTGAATCTATTATCTACAGGTGGAATGTTCTGGAAGGACTGAGCTTCAGCATCAAAGACAAAAAATGCAAGATTGACTCTGTTCAACAGGCAAAAAGTTTTTTGGAAAAAAGCAAAGAAAAGAAAAAAGAGAGAGACTCAGATGGTTCGCTGGCATCGCAAGAAAGTATGTATGGATTTGATAGCTCAAAGAGCGAAGAAGAAATTTCTGACTTGGAAAAAGGAGCAGCAGCTCCAAAGGTACAAGAAGAGACTGTTAAGACAAGAAGAGGACGAAAGAAGAAATAAGGGCTGAATTGTTTTTGTTGAAAATTGCACTTATATATTTTATATAATTTGTATAACTAAGCATTCCTCCAAAAGAGCATGTCTGTCAAATAGCTTTATTTTTCTTATATCATCAGTAACAATGTTAATTGAAAATCAACCAAGGTTTAAAATGCTTCATATGTGTTAGTGGTAAGGTAATATTAAGCAAATGTTAAAGCACACTCTGTATAAGGTAAATGTAGCTTAGAAAGTAGCGATGTAGAGGTAGTAATAGAGAAAATCAACTAAAATCTTTTTTAAAAAGAAAAAAGAAAAAGAAAGATACAGGAAACATGGGACATGTACCAGTCAAAGGCTAAAATGGAATGGGCCATGGCTTAGTGGTGGAACATCTTTGCATGCATAAGACCCCATTCAGTCACCTGCACTTCCAGTTAAAAAGGTCACATAGTAAATTATGGGAAAGACCACCACCTTAGACTCTGGAGGACACTGCCAGAGTAGATAGTTGTGCCATTGATAGACAAATGGCTTGTCACACTGTGAGGCAGCTTCATGAGAGGAATGAAATACCTGAACAGAAACAAACATATCATTGACTTTTATCCTTTGTTTACCTGCCTTTTACCAAGTCAGAGCATCGATCCTTCTAGCCCAGTACTATCTACTCTAATTAGAAGCAGCTTTCTAAGGTCTCAGGCAATGATACAATCATTAATTGGATATGTTGTGGTTTCAACCTGGTACCTACCTTGTACATGCCCAATATGATATACCATAGAGCAATGAGCTCTCCCTAAAATTGATTTATCCCTTATTTAAAAATCTGGAAAATCCAGAAAGGCCCATAACAGCCACTTTGAAGCCAAAAAGGCCAGACTGATGAACAGGAAAGAAAGCATGAACTGTACAATTTCTGAGTAATGATGATGAAATGACAAAAAATTACTTGATTCGGGGTTGGAAAATTGTGAAATTTTCCACCAACAGGACAGAACTTTTCTGCCTTCTTCAGTAGGCCACTGATCTCCATGAAACTCTGCTCCTGGGGGATAGATGACCCTGAGGAACAACATAAAGGGGGAAAGGGGAATTGTGGAAAGGGGAATTGGCAGAAGTTGCCCTTCCCTTTCCATTAGCAGAAAATAATCTGGATCCAATCTTAAAAGTCTGGAAGAGACAGGGCTAGAATTAGCATTTCCTGAGGTGGAGCACCTGCCAGAGCCAAAGACACCTGCCAGGGCCCATTGCTGTTGACTCCTTACCTGTGCACCTTCCCTGTACATTTTTCTGCAAGCAATTCACCAGCCATACCCCCAGCATTGAGGGGGAAGTGCCTGAGGGTGGTACACAGTGACAGAACTCCTGGTGGCCCCACCAGAAGACCTATCAGCTACACACAAGCCAAGTTCACTAAAAGACATGAACTTGGGTTTCAGCAGAGGCAGTCAGAGGGACTGTGAGCAACAGAAGGATGCAAGGTCAGGTGGGGGGATACTTGGGTGGGTAGAAAGGGAAGCATGGGGTGCTTGTGGTGGGCAGAAGTGAGACCAGGGCCCCCCAAAACCTGGAACTGTGCTGGAAAGATGCTTTGCTTAAAACATCACAAGTATCTAAGATAGCTGGAATTACAAGCATGGCTTTGAGAGGAAAGCCTTTGTCATTTGGGAATTAGGAATGCCCAACCTCCGAAAATGATTTTTTTTTCATCTACAAGAAGCCTAACTTCCTTGTTCACTGTAAAAAAAAAAAGTGAAAGAGCAGGTAAAAAACCAAATCAGATAAATGAACAGGAATTGCTCTATTTAGAACTAAATTTAGAACATAACCATCATAGTCATCTATCTTCTGAAGACCTATTAAAAAGACAATGTGAAACTTGCAGAGAGCTTCGACACCAATTTCACTAATGTCAACCTGACACCTGGCTGCCTTCCGATGCTGTTGAATCACCCAGATGTTAATGGTTCTTTTCTCCCTGCATTGTTTAAACAAATGATAGGTTTTATTTCCTGTGTTAGTGTTAAAAAACTAGAGAAGCATTTACAAGAAATCCAGGCTGAGAGGAATGAAAAAGTAACTCCAGGCTACCCTTTCTCATTGAGCTTGATGGCTCCCCTCAGTACGATGGCTGTTCTTAAACAAAAGGGAGTTCAAGATCATAAATATATCCTTCCCTTATCAAGTTCATTAGTTACAGCATTTTCAGTACTCCTGCTCATCCTAGAAAAGAGAGACAGAATAGGAGATAAATTAGCATCTCTTATGCACGCTCAACCATAAATCACCAGGTAAATATACATAGGTCACTCTTTCATCCTCAGTCTTCTACATACCCTGTAGAGTTTTGGAACTTTATTCCAAAACCCTCAGTTCAAATAGCCACACTGGCATTAAGCCTTGGACAAACTATAATACTAACCCTAATGTATCTCACAGGATTCTTAGGTGGATCAAATGGATTAGCATAGGTATAACCTGGAGGGAGGGGTGAGGGGTTCAAGGCCCCCAGATTTGGCCCAGGAGGGGGGGCTGAGCCTCTCCTGTGCAACCAGTGCCAAGCAATATTGACAAACTCACATGAGAGACTCAGTTACAATGGCAGCTGAAGTGCAGGGCGGCCCACCCTTTCAAGCCGGTTTGGTGTAGTGGTTAAGTGCGCGGACTCTAACCTGGGAGAACCGGGTTTGATTCCCCACTCCTCCACTTGCACCTGCTGAATGACCTTGGGCAAGCCATAGCTCTGTACCAGCTGTTTTCTCAAGGACAGTTGTCTCCGAGCTCTCTTAGCCCCACCTACCTCACAGTCAGTGTTCCCTCTAAGCTGAGTTGGTGTGAGCTAACTCACAGTTTTTTAGCCTCCGGCTCACACATTTTTGTCTTAGCTCAGGACAGATGGCTCCAGAGCAAACTAATTTATGTAGTAGCCAAATCACCTGCTCACAGCTTTAATGATGGTAGCTCAGAAAGTAGAATTTTTGCTCACAGGACTCCACAGCATAGAGGGAGCATTGCTCACAGTGTGTCTGTTTTGGGGAGGGGAAGGGAAAGGAGTTTGTAAACCGCGCTGAGACTCCAAGTAAGTGAAGGGCAGGGTACAAATCAAATCTCCTCCTCTTCTTCTTCTTGTATCACATTACAATTTCCATGATTCTTTGGGGCTTTATTCCTGTTTGCTAGTATGTATTTGTGTGTTTATTAAGAATTTATAAATTAAAAAAATGCAATTTATAGAAACAATTTACCAATAAATGTTACAGAAGAACTAAGAGAGACTGAAGGAAGATATATTATTTTGAAAATCAGGCTCCTGGAAGGCACGATTCACGCCCTGGCAACAATATATGTACCAAACAATGCAAGAGAAAAATGTTATGAAAATGTTTTCCAATCCATTTTAGATTTTCAAGAAGGAGACATAATGATCTTCGGAGACATGAATGAAGTAATGGATCAGAAAAAAAAGTTAAAAAAAAAAAAACTAAAGGAGGCCAACTTCCCCAAAATGTGTTTCATTATATGGAAATGTTACAATTGGAAGATGCTTGGAGGATCAAAAATCCAAGTACTAGAAACTATATTTCCTTTTCCAACAGACAGCAAACACCTTCAAGGACTGATATGTGCTGGGTGTCAAAAACCTTAATCATTAATCTAGTTAGTGCAAAGACACAACCAGAAACCTTTGCAGATCACAATCCATTTGTAGAAACTTGGCAACAAAACAGAGGCAGAAGGGGAAGATGGAGATTAAATGATATTTTATTACAAGAAGACATAGTAAAAATGGTTGTTATTCTCATATAATATTTACCATTTACAATATCATTGTTTATTATATTATATGTTTACTCTTCTTTTCTTTTTGATGTAATTATAATTGTGATATGGATTTTATTTTATTTAAGGAGCAGCTGGACAAACACCTGTCTGGGATGCTCTAGGCTGATCCTGCATTGACAAGGGGGTTGGACTAGATGACCTGTATGATCCCTTCCAACTCTGTGATTCTGTTTCCTCTTGCACCTCAGAAAGGTCATTCTCATGCCTTAATAAAATAAAGACCTTTCTACAGTCAAGCATGAGACAGGCAAGGCTCAAACACATGGACATGAACAGATCTCTCAGGAAGATATGATACGCTGCCTACTGCAGTACTGGAAGGCAAATATACGAAGACACCTTTAGAAGAATGCCTATGTCCTTGTGGGGATGGGTGTGTGGAGACATTAAGCCACGTAATTTTTGATTGCAGAATCTATAAGCAGATTCAGGAGTCCTTGGTAGCACCAGTAACTTCTAGTTTCCCAGGGAAAGATCAAAAAGTTGCCTCAAGAAAATGCTCGCTGATAGAAACAGAGATGTCACCTTTAAAATTGCTAAGTATGGTTGGCTGGCAATTAAGATGAGGAAAATATGGATAAGTCATACTAGTTAATACTAGTATATATTTTAGAGATGGTTTTATAAGTGATTTAAGTTATATCACTTAATATATTAGGTTATATAAGTGCTTTATTCATGTATTTTACAAATATTATATTTATGTATAGGGAACTGAAATATTCTAAGCTTTGTGTATTATACATATTATTTGTATTACTGTGTTCTAGTCAACAACCATAACAATAAATTTCATACTTTCGATCTTAATGGTATAGCTAATGAGTTCATTCAAAGATCACCAACTGGAACAAACACATTCAGTGCCATTTAAGTATAAGGGTTTCTGAAGGATGGATCCCCGCAGCCATTGAGGGATACTCAGCACTGACCTTGCGTCTGTGTGTGAGGGATCATCAAGGCATGATCCAAGGCTGGGCTGCCTGGGGTTCGAGCCGCTTATAGCTGGCTACGACCCGGGGGCTAGGTGCATTGCCCATACTAGGGCAAGGGTGGGGTTAATGGTAACCCCAGGTCTTGGCCATGCCGCTTGTTAGGTTAAGCCCCTGCCATGTTGTTGATAATAAAGTGGCCATTAATCCCATGTTTGTTGTCTGACTCTTTCTTCCATCTATGGGGGCAACTGTTGCATCTTAACAAGTGGGTTGTACTTAGAAGAAACAATCTGTATAAGTTTGCCAAAGATCATACCAACACATGCCAACTATTGGGGTGGGGAAGGTAAATTGGGAGGGATAGGGGGGATATAGCAGGAGAGGATGCTTGTGGGAGCAGGAGAAGGGGTAACAGAGGATTATGAGAGTAATTGATTTTGTTGTAATTTTTTTAAAAATGTGAAGAAACAGCTTGCATTGTTAATTCAAAGTTAAAGTTGTATTTCAGCTCTCTGAAGATTATTTGTTGAAGCCAAATGTGTTTACAAGTTTAACCTAAAGAGCAGAAATTAACTATGCACAGGAATGCTGTCATTTCCCATGAACTTAATTATGTGATTTTATTAATAATTTGTTCTGAATGTCTGTTTTTAAGGTGGAGTATTTAAGCAGTGTGCTAAGAAAACAAGGTGTATAAAATCCTAGGTGGCATAACTGTGACTTTTCTTTGGAGTCATGGCTATGGACGTTGTTCTGATTTGCCTCAAAATGTGCTTGTACTGACTTGTAGGATATGAGTTAAGAACATAACATAAGAGAAGTCAATGTTGGATTGGGCCAATGGCCCATTCAGTCCAACACTCTGTCACACAGTGGCCAAAACACCAGGTGCCATCAGGAGGTCCAGCAGTGGAGCCAGGACACTAGAAGCCCTCCCATTGTTCCCCCCAAGCACCAAGAATACAGAGCATCACTTGCCCCAGACTGAGAGTTCCTATCTATACTTTGTGGCTAATAGCCACTGATGGACCTCTGCTCTGTATGTTTATCTAATTCCCTCTTCAAGCTGTCCATTCTTGTAGCCACCACCACCTCCTGTGGTAGTGAATTCCATGTGTTAATCACTCTTTGGGTGAAGTAGTTCTTCTTTTATCTGTTCTAACCCAACTGCTCAGCAATTTCATTGAGTGCCCACAAGTTCTTGTTTGAAGTGAGAAGAAGATTACTACTACTCTGAACTCAGTACATTGCTCAGAAATGGAGTGCACAGCAACAGTTTTATATTCTGCCCTGGCTCAAAGACTTCAACCTTGCATTTACCAAATGAAGGCATCTGTGAGGCCATAATTTAGTAAATTTCAGTATTACATCATCCTTATGATTAAGGCAGAAACAAGACTCCTGTAAATGAACATCCAGGAAAACTTTAAAAAATGTCCCCCCTACAGGATTTTCTGTGTTGTCTTTCTCAGTGTCAAATTTGTGACCATTAGTTTGTCCTATGCACATTGTACGTATATTTGCAGATTTTAAAATGACTATCCTAAAAGCAAATTTCAAAAACAGGACACAGCAGGAGATTACTGAGATACCACTATAACCACTGGCCAACTTCCACCTTTTCCTAGGTTTGGCGCAGCCCAAGCATGTTGTTAGGAGGGTGCCCAGGACACCAGGCCCTCCTAAATTACTGGGGAGCCCTTCCCTAAATCTCCCATGGCCCCGCCTCCACAGACAGTGGCAATGGAGGCCCCTCCCTGTGATGTCACTGGCTCCTCCCTATGATATCACTGGGCCCCAGTTCTTTTAAGGACTTAGCATAGCAATGTCTCTGGCACAGCCCCAGCCCCTCCCCCCAGAAAACTGGAAAGTCTACACTCTTGCACCAGGTGTAGAAATGTTTGGCTTTTGGAAGGAAGGACTGGCTCCAAAGGTGACAAAATTGCAACAGAGATTCGAGATAGCCCAAGGTAATCTTTCTGTTTTTAGCAGTAATTTCCCTTTCACACCTGATGAGTGCTGAAGCTCCTATACTGTGTTTTCATGCGACCCTAAGGATTCTCAATCCACCCTGTTTTAACTTTTAAAAATTATTTTGAGGAGCAGGAGTAACACAATGCTGCACAGAAATAATGCAATACCTTTAAAAAGTAGGATTCTGAGCAGATCTGTTTAAGATTGCTATCTAAATATTCTCCAGAAGGCACCAACTATTGACAGTAGTTTAGGGTTGATTTTCATTAGATGGAGTTCATAGGTTATGAGATTCTGAAAACCATGGACCAACATCAGGCCTGTGGAAGCATACAGAAGGAGATCTACCCTCCCTATTCCCTGGCCCCATCCTGAAGAAAAAGAGTTCGGGGAAGATTTTGGATCATTGCAGAAGCCCACAATGGCATTTTACAATGGGTAAAACAGTTGTTTCCCAGGACCATTTACATTTAGAAAAAGGCACAGAGGACAGAATGGCTAACCTGCCATACTATAATCCCAATCAAATCCACACACACACCATATACACACCATGCCTGCTTTCAATGATATGGGAGAGTCAACCATAGATTTCCAATATTTCATCTAGCTTCATCCTTCCTCCCGTAGTCATACATTTTGAGTGTTACAAAAATGCCATTGTTAGCTTTCATGCATATTCATTGTGAGCATTTTATTCCATAAACAAAGTAGAATCAAATACTGTCAGAAAATTTGGTCTAGGACCATGAAATGAAGCAGGAGGGTGACTCATAGAATTCCATGAAGACAACCATTCATTCATTGCAAACCTCTTTTCAGGCAACTGAACAGACAGGTGCATATGTGGACATTATTAGAAGGCCAGTACAGAAATCAAATAGATTACATAATTGCAAGCAGAAGATGTAGAACCTCTGTTCTTGCTGCTAAAATAAGACCAAGAGCTGACTGTGATACAGACCATGAATTGTTAATATCAGTAATTAGTAGGGTTGCCAGCTCCAGGTTGGGAAATACATGGAGAGTGGAGTGGAGCCTGAGGAGGGGAAGGTTTGGGGAGGGGAGGAACTTCAGTGGAGAGTAATGTCATACAGTCTACCTTCTAAAGCAGCCATTTTCTCCAGGTGAATGACTCTATGTTGCCTGGAGATCAGTTGTAATCCCAGGAGATCTCCAGCCACCACCAGGAGGTTGCCAACCCTAAAAATTAGGGGCTGCCTAAAAACCACCAAAATGGTCATTGCCAAAATACAATCTAAATAACAGTCCTGAAGAGTTTAAAGATCACATAAAGAACTGATTTGGATTACTAAATTCAAGTGAACATGACTTGGAAGAACTATGGGTTGAAACCAGAGATATTATCAAGGAAGAATATGCAAAGACTATTCCTGTAGACAAAATAAATGCAAAGCTTGAATGGATGACTGATGGGACTCTTTAAATTGCTAAAGATAGACAAGAAGCAAAGTAAAAGGTGACAGAAATCAGAATGCTATTGAGACTGGGAAGGGCAGTCATAAAGGAGGTACAAAAGATTCTTAAGTATGAGAATGTGCTGCTGGTGACCAAGATCAAGATAACTCATACTGTTAGTATTCCCTTTGCTGTGTATCGGTGTGAAGGTTAGACAGTGAAGAAAGCTGACAGAGTAAGTTAACTCATTTAAAATATCATGTTGGACAAGAGCTTTATGGATACGATGGTCCACCAAAAGGACAAATAAGCGGGCTGTAGATTAAATCAAGTCTGAACTCCCCTTAAAAGCTAAAAAGACTAAACTGAGGCTATTGTACTTGTCACAGTATGAGGAGTCATTGGAAAAGACTTGAGGGCAGTGGGAAAAGATGAAGACCCAATATGAGATGGACTGACTTGCTGAAGCCATGGCTCTCAGTTTGCAAAACCTGAGCAAGGGCATTTTGGAGCTCATTAATTCATAGGGTTGCCATAAATTGGAAGTGACTTGAAAGCATTTTTGTCCCACATATTCTCTTTTCCAAATTTCTCCACTTTATTTCCTTTGCAGAGTTGTTCACACCAGTTTAACAACATTTTTACTATGCAGCATATATGTTGCAGTCCATTTTACGCCATTTACGTGAATTCACACATAGAGCTAAACTGTTATTTTATTTGAGAAGAGACATGTACTTTCATCAGAGGGCTAACAGAAACTTTAACTTTTGAATTGAACCCGATTATTCAAGAACTTCAGTAACATCCCTAATTAAAACAGAAACACTGGCAGCTCAATAATAAGATTAAACTAGAACTCACTTTCAAGACATAGATTAAGCTAGCCTCCCGAAAAAAGGTACACTTTGGTACACGTATTTCCATCCCACCCAATATGACAGTCCCAGCAGGGAATTCTCTTCGCCTTTTGCTTTCTTCTGGAATTAAAGTGGGCAAATCTGTTAAGCAGTTTTTATGACTCGAACTGTAATAATTCACCTGTCTCAGTAACAAAGGACAGCTATTCAATCAATTTCATTTCTTTGTGTTTGCATTTGTAAAACCTATGTTGGATCTAAGTGCTGGGGCAAAAGGTGTTGAGGGAAGGGGTGGAGCAGGATTGCTTTCCTGACATTTCTGCATTTGTTTCATTAAAATGTATGCCTCTAGGTGCATCTGGCACAATAATACAGGCTAATAGGATTGCACAGTTTGCAAACAAGAGCCTACCCCAAGGCAGATAACCTTCTTACCTGGCCTTGTATAGAATTATGTTAGTTTTGCACCTGCAAAAAAAAACACAAACCCCAGTCATTTGCAAACTTTGAGGCTGCTCACTCTTTCAAATGGACAAAATTAAAGCAGTTCCAAACAGCCATCATTGTAAACACTGTGGGTTTTAAAAGGTTCTCTTGCCACTAGAGAGGAAGTAGCATTGACAAAACAGGAAGTTGTGCCAAGACAACAACATGGGTCTGGAACCAAAGGTAAAGAAAAAGGGATGAAGGAGATCACTAAGGTAAAGGTTTCCCTTCCTCAAAAGCCAGTTGAATCCGACTCTAGGGGGCGATGCTCATCTCCGTTTCCAAGCCAAAGAGTTAGCACTGTCTGAAGACTTCTCTGTGGTTGTGCAGCCAGCATGACTAGATGCTGAGGCACCTGGAATGCTGTTACTTTCCCACTGAAGCTGTACCTATTTATCTACTTACAATTTCTTGCTTTCGAACTGCTAGGTTGGCAGGAGCTGGGGCCAGAGATGGGAGCTCACTCCGTCACACAGCACTAGGGTCTCAAACTGCTGAGCTACTGACCTTCGGGTCTGCAACTCAGAGTCTGCAACTGCAGCCCCAAAGGAAATAATTGTTGTTGTTGTTGTTCAGTCGCACAGTCAAGTCCAAGAGTCTTCACAACCATATGGACCACATCATGCTAGGCCCTCCAGTCCTTTGTCATCCCCCAGAGTTTGCTCAACTCCATGTTCATTGCATCAATAATACTAACTCTTTCATCCTTTGTCGTCCCCTTTTTTTTATCTTCAATCTTTTCCAGCATCAGAGTCTTCTTCTTTGGTGGGCAAAGTATTTGAGCTTCAGCATCTGACCTTCCAGGGATCAGTCAGCATTGATTTCTTTTAGGATTGACTGATTTGATCTCCTTGCAGTCCAAGGGGCTCTCAAGAATCTTCTCCAGCAAAATAATTCAAAATAATTTATTCTTCGGCGCTCAACCTTCCTTATGGTCCAACTCTCACAGCCATACATTACTACTGGGAATACCATGGCTTTGACCATACAGACTTTTGTTGTCAGGGTAATGTCTCTCTACTTTTTTTATGTTGTCTCGGTTTGCCATCACTTTCCTCCCAAGGAGCAGGCATCTTTTAATTTCATGGCTGCAGTCACCGTCTGCAGTGACCTTGAATTCCAGGAACATGAAGTCTGTCACTGCTTCCATGACTTCCCCTTCTATTTGCCAAGGAGTGATGGGGCCGGATGTTTAGTCTTTTTGATGTTGGGTTTCAAGCCAACTTTTGTGCTCTCCTCTTTCATTCTTAACAAGAGGCTCTTGAGGTCTTCTTCACTTTCTGCCATTAGAGTGGTATCATCTGCATATCTGAGATTGTTGCTGTTTTTCCCAGTAATATCAATTCCAGTTTGTGATTCATCCAGGCCAGCATTTCGCATGAGAAGGAGATAATTCCATTTACTGACCTGAAGGAGATCATTACAGGTCAAGTAAATGGAGGGGAAGGTTATGCTGTCACTGCCACAATGCTTTCTCACATCACTTGGGAGAGAATCAATGCAAATTATCACCACATATGACTTCAGCAGGTGGTATTTCTGGTCTAAATAAGGGCTGTGAACTTTAGCTTGGGAAAGTCCTGAAGATTTGAGTGTGGTGTTCGAGAACTGGGAGGGAATGTGATGCCATGGAGTCCACGTTCCAAAGCTGCCATTTCCCCCAAAGAAACTAATCTCTGTAGTGTAGAGATCTGTTATGATCTGAGGAAAACTCTAGACATTGCCTGGAGGTTGGCAACATTGACCAGAGTGTTCAGCTCTGGTTCAATAATGTGTTGCTCAAGCAGATGAAAAATGTTGGATTCCTTGGGCTTGTGAAGCCTTTTTAATCCCCCCCTCCTCTGTTCTGGCCAAGAGAGGCAGCATACCTTGCATAATTTTCTCATTATTACATTTCCTTTTCCTTCAAAATCCCTATACTTCTACATCTGATTCTTTTTTTTTAAAAGATTTTTATTGATTTTATCTATTTCTACTACTACATCGCTACTTTTCTAAGCTATATTTACCTTATACAGAGAGTGCTTTAACATTTGCTTAATATTACCTTACCATTAATACATATGAAGCATTTTAAACCTTGGTTAATATTCAATTAAGATTGTTACTGATGATATATGAAAAATAAAAAAGCTGTTTGACAGACATGTTCTTTTAAAGGAATGCTTAATTATACAAATTATATATAATATATAAGTGCTATTTCAAAAAACATTTCAGCCCTTATTTCTTCTTTCGTCCTCTTCTTGTCTTAACAGTCTCTTCTTGTACCTTTGGAGCTGTTGCTCCTTTTTCCGAGTCAGAAATTTCTTCTTCGCTCTTTGAGCTATCAAATCCATACATACTTTCTTGTGATGCCAGCGAACCATCTGAGTCTCTCTCTTTTTTCTTTTCTTTGCTTTTTTCCAAAAAACTTTTTGCCTGTTGAACAGAGTCAATCTTGTATTTTTTGTCTTTGATGCTGAAGCTCAGTCCTTCCGGAACATTCCACTTCCGAAACAATCACTTAATAGCATGTCGCTGCAAGCGTCAGAGATGGCATGTGCTTGCTGGGATGAGGTTTCCCTGAAGGTACTGGGTTTTCCCAAAAAGTTCAGACTGGTGGGAAAACTTTGTTCTTGCAATTTGGAGCGATGAGGAGTGGTTGAAAAACTTTAGAATGACCTGAGAAACTTTCAAGGGGATTGTCTCTGCACTGCAACCCAGGCTTGAATGTCAGACAACAAAGTTGCATGCCCCAATTCCATCTGATAAGCGTGTGGCTGCTGCCATTTGGTACCTGGCAAACACTGGCACCTACCGTGAAATCAGTAATCAATTCGGGATTGAAGTGTCTACTGTGGGGAAAACTGTTCTTGAAGTGTGCTGCTGCATCGAGCTGGAGATGTATTCGAGCACTGTCTGCCTTGGAAAAGAGATTGGAAAGGTAATTTCTTTATTTGGCGTATAACATCAGTTTGTTTAGTTTGTGCGCTATTGTGAAATGCCATCATTTAAAGGGGCAGTGTACTCCCCATCAAATTTCTCCAAGGGGGCAAACAGTGGCTCTCTGGGGCTATTTCGAGTTATGAAAAGGGGGGAGGGCAGGGGAAGAGAGAAATGATGTGTTTAGGATCTGACATTTAGAAATGCAGCCATTCAGACTGGATAAATTGAACCTAACTTCTCCAAATGCTAGAGGGCGACACTGGTGCTCTATCTACTGAGTGTGTGTGTGAAGTGCAGTCAAGTTGCTTTGACCTGTGGCCACCCTATGAATTAACGACCTCCCAAAAGCCATCTCTTTAACAGCCTTGCTCTGGTCTTGCAAACCGAAGGCCAGTGGCTTTCAGAGAGCAAGTTTGGTGTAGTGGTTAAGTGCGTGGACTCTAATTTGGGAGAACTGGGTTTGATTTCCCACTCCTCCACTTGCACCTGCTGGATGATCTTTGGCAAGACATAGTTCTGGCACAGCTGTTCTTGAAAAAGAGCAGTTTCTGTCAGAGATCTCACAGCCCCACCTACCTCACAGAGTGTCTGTTGTGGGGAGGAGAAGGGAAAGGAGTTTGTAAGGCACTCTGAGACTCCTTTGGGTAGTGAAGGGCAGGGTATAAATCCAATCTTTTCTTCTTCTTCCTTGATTGAGACCGTCCCTCTCATGTTGGGCTTTTCACCTGCTACAAGGCATTGGGTACTTCAACTGCTCATCCCCTATAAATATATTTTGTGAAAGCGTCCAGGCGTTTGTCTGTTCTGAAACTTGGGTGGAACTATGGGAGCGTCTCTAAGCAGTTCTGTTCAGAAGTCAAGCCCCATGTTATTCAGCAGGCCTTAGTCCATTATATTGCATCCTTGTATAAATTAATGTATTTCAATCCCTGTCTTTTCTCAGGTAATGGATGGCTTCGGTCACCTGGGGATGCCGCATTGCATTGGTGCTGTTGATGGAACCCACATAGCCATTTGAGCACCAGGGGGAAGGATAAATGAGTTCGGCAACAGGAAACACTTCTGCTCTGTCCTACTTCAAGGTGCTGTTGATCATACGGGACATTTTTTTGATGCTGTTGTGGGATACAGCGGCAGATGTAATGACACACATGTTTTCACCAACTCTGATTTGTGCGCTGCCATGGATGCAGGACTATATGTCCCTGGCAATCCCTTGATCACTGTAAATGGTGTCACAGTCCACACAATCATGCTTGGCAATGGGGCGTACCCAATGAAGCGGTGGATGATAACACCCTACCGAATGCCTAGAAATGCTGTTCAGCGATACTTTAATAAGAAACAGAGCTCTGCATGCAATGTGGTGGAGCGTGCTTTCAGAAGACTCAAGTCTCATTGGTGCATACTGTCAACAAGGCTGAATGTGTCTACAGAAAATGTAAACTGCATGATCACATCCTGTGTTGTACGGCACAACATTTGTGAAGATAGGGGACACGATGTGATGATAGATATAGAGGAACAGGACACTTTGATCCTCCTAGATGTGGATGTGCATAAGCACTGTGCTATTTGGGACAGAAATTTGGAGGAGGGAAAGCTAGTACGTGGAGCCCTGGCTGCATTCATGTTCGCACACCGCATAAATTAAAGGCTAGCTTTCAATCACACTCCTCTTCCCTACTTTGCTAGAAAACTAAATAAGTCTGTTAAAGAATTGTTAAATGGCAACATTATAATGCCACAGTACTGAATGGTTGTCCAATATCTTCTGAAATGTCACTATGAATATTTCCATGGTCTGTGTAGCTAAGCAGCAATTAGAAAATTAAAAGTTGTAATGAAAAATGTTGAGTCTATTTCTTGATGCTTGTTGAACCCTGGTGGAGACGGGGAGCAAAAAATCCAAAGACGGAAGAGCATTCTGGAAGGCTCTTCCCTCTTCGGCACGGGCATTGTCCCCCCACCCCCCCGGTATGCAGTGCGAATGGTAATAGGCACATTGTGGAGGGAGGCAGCTCTTTTACCTTCCAAAGGTTCCTGTGCAAAATGTTTTAAAACAATAAAGGTCCAAGTGAATAGATCAGGGGAATACTTCTAATTTTAACAATGTTGTCCTTCCCTGGGAGGTTTGAGATGATCTTCCCTGCACAGAACCAGTCTGGCTCAGTGTGGGGGTGGTGCACTTTTCCAGGGGATGGTACTAGGGAACAATTTCCTACATAGGTGTACAACAGTGCCATCAGCTGCCAGTGGAGATGGTGAGCACCCTGGCATTCTTCAAGCAGCGGCTGGCCAACGGCTTGCCCAGTTATGCTCTAGGCTGATACGCCATTGATTGGAGGGTGCTAGTAGATGCCTGGGTGGGTCCCTACACGCATATTCTATACTCTGTTATCACCATCAGGCTGGAGTTTCTGGCTACCACGTTCCCCAATCAGCCCTGGACATCTTAAGCGTGAGTTCTGCTGATAAAAGGGCGAACGGTGGACATTGAGGTGAGAGCCCCATCAAACCGGAATGTGACCAAGGGGTCATCTAGTCCAACCCCCTTTCACCACAAAGGGAGTTCTCAAATAACACAAGGCTCCCCCAGTGTCCCCTGCTCCATGCCCAGAGTAAGGGAAAAAGCTTCCATGGATCCTTGATCAAGTCTGGCCATGATGAAACATATCTGTCTGAGCCAAAAGTGGCAATCAGCCTCACCATAGGCATCCCCCCCCCCCATGGTGGCCATAGATGTGGGTGTCCCAGGTCTGGGGAGGGAGACAGCTAAGGAATAGGGTGCCTGGGTGCTCAGGCTACCCACCTCAAGTCAAACCTCTGTTGTGCTTATGCCAGGACTGGCAAGGGATGATAGTCGTGAGGTGGGGGGGGGGCTATTTGTGTTGTATGCCCTCTACTTAGGGATTGTTGATGGAGCCAGTGAAATGAGCCCTTGCTGTACTGCCTGCACTTAAGGAGGCTCCTTCTTTGGCAGTCCGCTCCAGGCAGAATGGGGGAGGGAGAGCATGCTCAATCCTCCTTCTCATATGCTGATTGACTTGCTCCCACGGACCCTGCATCATGAGTAGACACTGTCAGCCACCACTTGTCCACAAGCACATCACAGGGTAGCATTGTCCTGCACCATTATCCCCTCCCTACCGCTGATTGTCAGCGGTAAAAACGATATGAGATCATCCGAGAGCAACTTAGATGTTAGCAACATTAGTTGCAGTGTATGGGCTTATGGATGCTTCAGAGTGTAACCCCAGCTATTAAAATGTTTCACCCATGCTTTTTAAAAGGATTGGCTAATATCCTGACTGACACGTTTTATTCTCCTGCGGCCAGATTAGGGCCATTGCAAAGCTGTTCTAGGACTACTGAGCAGAGTGCTTCTTGCATCTAGGCGCCTGCAGTTAAAATTAAAAAGTCTGGTTTTTTGCTGTAAAGTTGCCCTGGCTGCTATAAGCGGGGATAGAACTCTCAGTTTCTCTGTTCTCAGACAGCTTTGCTAACCTCTGTGCTAAACGGCCTGCTGTAGAGAAATGGGCTTCTGGAGCATGTGACTCGCTGAACCAAAAGAAAGGGGAAGTGACATAGAATAGCTGGAAACTGGGCGGGGAGCAGTTGGCTATTGGCAGTAGGGCTTGATACTGCCACGTGTTTCTGGAAGAACGTTGGGGTGTCCCAGAAATAATGGCGACATTCCATAGAGGAACCTTTTGGCAGTATGATGAGGTGGATAAAATGCTGGACATAATTCAGTGCTCGGGAGAAGTTCCACAGTTCATGGCCAGCACTCACCTCTCCTCACATGCTAGATTTGAGGCTGTCTCTCGGAGACTGGCCAGGAGGTGCTACAAAAGGATGGCAGACCAGTGCCATTCTAAGTTCAAGCGCATTAAATGTGACTTCATAGCTAGTCTGGAAGCTTGGGGGGAGTACCCCCTCCAAGTGGCCAAGTCCCACATCATCGAAAACTGGTGCAGTTGTGGGAAGATGGTGGCAAACCAAGGTGGCAGGACCGTCACCATGAGGGTAAGTCATTACTTGTGTTAATGCACAACCTTTTGTGAAGTCACTGTTGACATTGTGGGTGTTTTTCCCCAATCAATGACCCATAGAGGGTGATGAGCAAGAATAGACCAAGCTCTTTGCAGTTAACAACTGCTGCCATTGTTGCTGTTTAACTAACCTTATGTTGATACTGTACTGTTATGTGTATATATTATGTTTGTACGTAGATACAATTCACCACACACCTAATTGTTCTGCAGCTGCAGTCCTTCCTGAGAAAAAAATTTCAGTAGGACATACCTAAGCAAGATATTTCCCTCTTATACAACTGTGCGTGGGTTACCACTTTTACCCTTTTGTAGTAAGATAGGAATTCAAGTTGGCACCTAAAGTCTATTCCATTGTTCTGGGTCATGATGGTGTAATGCCGAGCTTGGAATGAGGTGACTAACAAACAGTGTACCTAAGCATATGCAGAACTGGCCCTGTTGCCAGAAGATCTAAGAGACAAACAAGATGGTGCAACACAGATCTAATAAAGAATTTATTACTAAGGTAATAACTAAAACAAACACTTGTCGTGAATTTACTAACAAAACAATACTGAACAATGGAATGTCTGCAGTTCAACATACAAGCCACCACCCCCACCCCCCCCCGATACATCTTGTTGATGGAGTCCTATTCAGAAATTGCCCTTTGGACATGAAAAAGGTCACTGGGTAAATGTAAGCGATAAGCTTGAGTAAGGGCGTACAGTAACTTGGAGTAAGCAATGCAAGTCTTTCCTAAATAAACACCAAGGTGGGCAATTACTGCATCAGCATCTCTTTCTCCTTGCTTCTTAACAGCGGACAGCAGTCCACGCAGGTGTGGACCTGTGGCACGACAGCCACCACCAGGGCAAGACGGAAAAGTAGCTGAGGTGGAGCAGGAAGACTTGTGAGAGGAGGATATGGCAGGAGCCCGGAGGTCACCCACCATGGATTCATCAGCAGGTACCAAGAAACGATGGAAAGCTGGAAGAAGGGAAAAGAGTAATATAACCACACCAAAAGTACAGTCCTCAGGGAAAAACAATACTAGCACCAGGCAGGTAGTTAACCAATAATGGCTGCATGTTATCTGTTTATATACAGAAGTTGGAGAAGAAGACATGACAGACTTGCGACCAGAGGAGGGGCCATCCACTTCCAGTACTGTCGGGGCATCTGCATTGCGTGGTGAACAAGAAGAGGAGCGGGGGGCAGAACATCCCAGCATGCTGGAAACCATCCGGCATTTGGAGAAATGCTGCCTCTCTGCATGTGAGTTCATTTAGTTTTCTGATTTAAAAGTTTGAGACAGCACTTCCTTTTATTTTTGTCAGTGTACCTTATTATACTTCCTTTCTTTTCCAGTGAGAAGTTTTGGTGAACGAATAGACGCCATGGAAAAAAGGCAGGAGAGATTGGAGAGAGAGTTTAGGGCAGGTGTCCTCAAACTTTTTAAACAGGGGGCCAGTTCACTGTCCCTCAGACCGTTGGAGGGCCGGACTATAGTTTTTTAAAAAAAAAACTATGAACAAATTCCTATGCACACTGCACATATCTTATTTTGAAGTAAAAAAACAAAATGGGAACAAATACAATATTTAAAATGAAGAACAAGTAAAGTTAAATCAACAAACTTACCAGTATTTCAATGGGAACTATGGGCCTGCTTTTGGCTAATGAGATGGTCAATGTCCGGTTCCATATTTGTCACTGCTAGTTGTAACAAGTGACGCAAGTGTGCATCAGTTAGTCTAGATCTGGTTGGAGATTTCAGATGTTATTTTGCGGGTAGGGAAGGCGCACGGGGGGTGGGGTGCGCGCGCAAGCAAGGCACCCTTGACGGGGCTGTTTTCTTTCCCTCTCTGAAGAAACAAAGAACTCGGCATTCTCACAAACTTTTTAAGGCAGCAAGCCCCCACCTGCTTCTCCCTGAAACTCCACTACTGCAGGCATCATGATGGGAAAGAGAAACCTCTCTCTCTCTCTCTCCCCCTCCGATTCCCAGCAGCACAAAAAGCCTCGAAAAAGACCTCCACCCGGCTCTTGGGACTGGCGCAGGTCTCCTAGCAGGCTGAGAGGCCTCTCAGGCGGCTAGGAGACTTGGGGCCAGCCAGAGCGCCTGCCACCCCACACTTACCCTGTTCCAGTCTTCCTTTTGCCTCCTCCTGGCTGACTGGAAGCAGGGGGGCGGGGCTTTGTCATGTGGCCCGGGACGAGTCGGCTGCAATTTTTCTGCTGCTTTGTGTGCTGCTGGGAATTGGAGGACAGGCAGCGGCACACCTGGCGGGCCAGAAAAATGCCCTCGGTGGGCCGCATGTGGCCCGCGGGCTGTAGTTTGAGGACCCTGGTTTAGGGCCATGAGAGCTGGCCAACAAGCAGAGTGAGAGTCGGGTGTTTCAAAAAAGTGTTCAGTGGAGTTTAGAATGTTTTGTTGGGGGAAAAAGTTGGTGTTTGCTGTGTATAATGTTTTGTTTTAATAAAGCCTCAGTAACAGTTCTTATCAGTACTGTTTTTACAGTGGGAAAGGTCAGTGTGGGTGGGTGGTGGGCCATTCCAGCATTGAGGCAACACATAACTGTAACTGAGAAAACATAAGTTGGGGTGTCACTGCATGGGTGTTCTACCAGCAATCTTAATCAAACCTGTAACATTTCTTAGGTACTCGTGCACGCTTACTTGGCCGACTTTCATCTCGTGACGGCAGCATGCAAGGTGTCACATTTGACAGCAGGCTTTGGCTACCGATATTGGTTTTCTTACTTCCTCTCCCCTCACTCTTAGATGTACCCTGAGTACTTGCAGTAGAAGGTATCCCTGGGTTATCTGCAACCTTTGCTAAACAATACTATTTGAACATGTACTGGAATCGCTGCTTTCCTGCATACCAGTGAGGATATCCCCCAGACGGCTGAGGGCATATCAACTGCAGACTTAAGCACAGTGGCATTCATCTGTATACTTTCCTGAATCGCCCTCCTGTCACGTTCACCCTCCTCCAACTTTGCCTTAAATTTCCACTCCTCCATATCCTGCCAAATGTCTGCATGCTCCATCACCTACCTCTGGACTGACCTCCCTTGTTCCAGCATCTTCTCACCAATGTCATTAAGCAGGGCCACTCAGCACACCCACAATTGTTGTTCAGCTAGCTTTTTTTCTTTAGACTTCAGTGTGTCATCTTGTGGTTGTTTCTCTGGCTCCATAACATCTGAAAGTATGAAATACATGGCAGTTGAGAATCCTATATGGCTAAGGGCCAACATATGTAATTTTTCTTTTAGATCTTGCTGTACTCTGGAGAAAATGTGTGACCGTGTCTGGTGCTGAGCCTGTTTCCCACTACTCCCCGGCCCCCTCCCACTCTCCTTACGGTCAATGTTGCAAATGATGCTAAATGAGATTGGAAAATATAACAATTTGTGACTGCAGTGGGGATAGGTACGGTGGAGAGATTGTTTATTTCTTTCTCCTGTGTAAGCAGAGCTCCATGCTTTGAGTGGTCAAGAGTGGCAAGCACATCACCTTTACTGTACCCATACTCTGACCGCAGAACCCATACAGTGCTACAATCACATTTGATGTGATTGGCATTTTCTCTGGCTGGGTAGGGATTATGTGCAAGATTCCAGACATGGTGGTTTACATAAACCAAGCCCTGTGGTAAAATGGGGGCAATCAGGGTGGCATATACAAAATGTCCTAAAGAGAGATCGTGCGTGAGTCACAGCAGGGTTGAATCTGGCTGAAACAAATGGAAGATAATCAGTACTGTAGTCAGAGAACAGGATCAAGAGAACTTATGAATATCCCAAGGTCCCACCTGCAGTTGTAGGTGTTGGACTGGGGTACAAAACGGGGTTCTCCTGTATTCACATACGGCCACAACCACCGCACCCACCCACAACATGGAGGAGAAGAAGCAGAAGAGATTGGATTTATATCCTGCCCTTCACTCACTTGAAGTCTCAGAGTGGCTTACAAACTCCTTTCCCTTCCCCTCCCCACAACAGGCACCCTGTGAGGTAGGTGGGGCTGAGAGAGCTCTGACAGAAACTGCTCTTTTTCAAGAACAGCTGGTACAGAGCTATGGCTTGCCAGAAATATGGCTTGCCAGTTTGGAAGGAGATAGGGTAAATTATTGATCCTGCGCTGCTGTATTGTCACATCAACCCCCCACCTTTTCTTTCAAGTATTATGCAGTATTGGGAAACAGCAGGTGGGGCGACAGATCTGAGCAGGGAATGGTCACCAGGGGAACTAGATAAACACACATGTATAAATGCAAATTGACTAAAAAACAGTTCTCACTGCTGCCTCCTTCCTCTCCTGTGCTGCGCAGTGTTCCACCTATGATAAGGCACAGAGTAGCATGCAATCTCGATATTATAGGTGCTGATTCCCATTTCTCCAAGTTACATTAGAGCAAAATGGCTACAGCATTTAACAAGGTGTTACCTGGACTCCGTGGAGTTGATTGCGCTCGCTCACGGTTATGTGCCACAACCACTCCCTCACATGGGCTTCCCTTCTGTGAACTGCTCCCTTAAATGAGGATTTTAAGCGGTCATTAGGTGAGAACTCTTGTTGAAACATAAACACAGAAATCATAGGAGAAATGAAATGGCTATAGCAAGCGAAAAGCGATTCATGAATTGCACAGAAAGCAGAACACGTGCTGAATATCCTCCATGTCTTCCCACCCACACAATGAGCCAAGAATTCCCAGCTCCCACATATTACCACTTGCCCAATGGAAGTCACACAAATAAGGGAGTGGGCAGTGGGAAACGCTCATATGGTTTAATGAAAAACACTGCCCAATCTCACCACTATTTCCCCGTGTGCAAAGGAAACCCCTGTGAAAACGGCAGGATGATACGTCATCGCTACTTTAATCTAACAAAGAGAACAGGCTATCATCATAATCCAAGTGTGGGAACTGCGTGCAACAGTAGAAAAAAACCTTTGTACAAGTACACGATGTCAAAACACAGAACACGCAAAGAGGTGATAAAAACAGCCACGGGGTTAACAGCCATTTTAAAAAGGGGGGGGGGGGAATCCTTCATGGCCACGCTTACTGGAACTTGTTGGGGACAGCTCTTCTTCATCGTCCAGGCAACTATCTATGTCTTGTGGCTGACTGTCAGGAAAGTTGTCCCCGTCCCCTGCAGATTAACAGCAGAGAAGCATTCAGCGGTAGGCTTTTACCGCACTCATACAGAAGGCTAATCTTTCTCCCTCCTCCCCCCTCTCCCCACACTTACATTGATTCTCAATGGGAGTAGATGTTCTCAGGTCTTTGTGGTTAATTGATATCAAGTCTGGGTTGGGACTGAACATCTCTTCTGAACCAGGGGCTGGTTCAACATCCAAAATCAAATGTGGCTTCACGTATCATGCCTTCAGGCTAGAACTAATTCTCTTTGGCTTGGCGCTCTCATCCGCCCACAATATGCGGTCTAGCAGACCATAGTATGGGCAGGTAATGGGCTCAACTCCAGTTTTCTTGTTGTGTGCCACAACTCATTTATAGTCTTGGTGTAGAGACTTCAATTTGGTCCTGCACTCCTCCGCAGACCGCTTATGTCCCATCGACTGCATTCTCCATGCAATTTGCTCGAAAACATCAATATTTCTGTGGTTAGATGTGAGAGTCTTCTGCACTTTATCCTGGCCCCAAATTGAAATAAGATCAAGCGTCTCCCTCTCCCTCCATGAGACACCGTGCATGCCAGGGACCTTCGACCTTGCAGACATTATTGCACTCTAGAAGTCAGGAAGCCCCAGGAAGCCACAAATCACCACACCATGAGGAACTGCATACTAAATGGCATGTCACCCCCAAACCAAAGTGCATCAGTGCATGAACAGGTGAGCCAAACGGTTGCTGATTGGACCACATGCATTCCAGACAGCCCCTTTGGTCAGGGTGTCAGCCAATGATGTCGAAGGGACTGCCCCCTAGGTGAGCACCATTGATACCACACCTCTAGGCTGCCATTACTGCATCATGTTATCACTTTCACCATTTTGAAAAGCCCATGAAAAGAAACACAAATTACACAAGGGATGGAGGGGAAATGTAGGGTGGAAAAGGGATGGGCAATGAAGGGTGATCAAGCAGCAGTAACACATGTAACCCCGGAAAATATTGTGTCCACACCACCACGCCACCCGCAACACATTACACCCACAGAAATGTTAACGAAAAAATGTCATGTTGTGTTGTCATGATGCGACGGTGGGGGGGGGAACACTTGCGCTGCGCCTCAAATCAATCAATACATATTTTTAAAGTGGCATAAGTCAGTCACGATGTTTGTGCAAAATAAGCAACACAGAAATTTGGAGACATCGACAACAAAAGTACGTTTTTTTAAAAAAACATTTAAGAGCCAGTCAACGACGGTTCAATGTTGTGTCGTGTTGTTGTAACGAAACAAAGTGGGGAACCAAAAAAAACCCAAAAAACTCTCATGGCAGGGCGAGGAAAGGGGAGAGGAAAGGGGTGGAAAAAGGGTGGAGCGTGAAAGCCCGATTTCGGAGTTCCACACTAGAATGCCCCGACTTTGCTACTGTGTCAAAAAAAAGAACTTGAAAATTCCAAAGATGGAAGATCCACAGGAAAAGAGTATTACATTCGGGCCAACTTCAGAAATGGAGCAACAAGTGCGGAACTGTTGCTCTGCCCTGGATTTTAGCGGAGATTGAGTGTGGGGTAACTACTAGTATGGAATCGGCCCTATTCTTCCTACACTTGCGTTGAAACTCTCAGTAAAGTGCTTGTGTGGCTTTTCATTCCTACCATGTTAGTCAGGTTAGACTTTTGCCACTATCTCTGTTGTCTCATCCATAACAACACAAGGGCTGAGAAGAGCTCTAAGAAGTTTAAATCTGTCATTTAGCTTTCACTGTTGGCATGACTCCACTTGTAGAATCTGTGCAACACAGGTATCTAGATGTGTGCAGTGCAGGCAGAGGTTGCCTAAGGTATTGAGACACTCGTCTGCCCCCACCTCATTTGTAGATATGTCACTTGAGGTGGACTGTTTCACTTTACTGAATATTAGCACTAGCCCCCTATGCTGGCACGGGTGTGAAGTTCCCTCATTCAAGAAGAGAAGCACAGTGTGATCCAGTGTTAGGGTCCATCCATTGTTTTTAAAAGGCACACCAGTGAAAGCTCATGAGTAGATAAAACTGTTCACACAAAACCATATGTTGGAGAAAACACAATAATACTAATTTTCTAGGCAAAATAAAATTGCAGCCTGACAAATTACCATGCAAGATGAGTTTAGGATTTCCACCGTATAATTTACTTAATTATTAGTGCCACCTTTGCAAAATGGAGTCTTCAGAGAGCAAGCACGGATGTAGAAGCTACAGGCAAAGTGGAGCAAGTTGAACATGTGATAGCGTTAATGGCTCCATATCCCATAAAATGCATTCTTTTTTTGAGAGAGAGAAAGTGATTATAGCTTGCTTTTTTGTATGTCATTACATCTAATTTGTTTTATGCTCTACCAGAGGAAATTATTTCTCTTTCTTCCAGTTTATATAGCAAACATAAAAGAATTGTCAAGTGGGCAAATAATGTGGTGGTTGAACATGATCGTGTGCTGTTCCCCTGCATGAGTACAGGCAATGGTCATGCTTTTGAATCACAGGATTTTGGAGAGCAGGTTTACAAATAAACACACAAGCTTTCAGTCTGTCAAGGTCAGTCTTGTCTACCATCGCTGGCAGTGGTTTGTCAAGGTCTGAAAAGTCTTGTCATCTTTCCCCTGGAGATGGTGGGGACCTTAAGAACATAAGAGAATCCAATGTTGGATCAGGCCAGTGGCCCATCCAGTCCAACACTCTGTGTCACACAGTGGCCAAAAACACCAGGTGCCCTCAGGTGGTCCAGCAGTGGGGGCAGGAAGCCCTCCCACTGTTGCCCCCCCCCCAAGCACCAAGAATACAGAGCATCACTTGCCCCAGACTGAGACTTCCTATCTATTCTTTCTGGCTAATAGCCACTGATGGACCTCTGCTCCATATACTTATCTAATTCTCTCTTGAAGCCGTCCATGCTAGTAGCCACACCAACTCCTCTGGCAGTGAATTCCACATGTTAATCACTCTCTGGGTGAAGAAGTACTTCCTTTTATTTGTTCTAACCCGACTGCTCAGCAATTTCATGGAGTGCTCACAAGTTCCACCTTCTGCTTACAAAGCAGATTCATGAACCATGGCCCCACCTCATGAAATAAATTAGATCACTAAGGAACTATTTTTAGATGAAACCTTGGTGCATGGTACCTGTTTCTGCAAGAAACCAAAAATGACATTCAGGAGTGAATCTTCCTTATTTCTAATTGGGATTGTTCTGAACCATTTCCCTGACACCTTACAGTATTACTTCCTGTTGATCAGTTTAAAGATCTCAACAGGGATTACTCAGTCCAAATAGACAGCATGGGGCTCTGTCTTTTAGTTGCTAGGTCCCCCTTGGTTGTGCCCCATCCAAGCACTGACCCTGCTTAGCTTCCAAGCTCTGATGAGTTCAGGCTATACAGTATTGTTCCACATCCCCAGGGTGGTGCAAAGATATCTGTGTACCACAATGAGATGCAATACTGAAGGAATCCTTATTCAATCAATCAAAATACCTTTAATGGCGTAATAAAATGCATTGTGTGATAAAATATGAGCAAGAAAGTATTACAGAGACAGCAAAATAAGGCCAATCATACAGAGAGCTTGTATCTATCTTTGACCGCTTCAGCCAAGAACTATCCGGGTTTGTGTCATTTAACAGACATTGTATTATTCTGTCATTGTTAATACAATGTTTAGAGTATAGTGGAGAGAAAAGGAGTTTCTTACGTGGGCCTGCCTGCAATTGGTAGTTCAAGATGATATGATGGATTGAATCTATCAATTTTAAAGGACAGGTATATTTCCTTTCATGAAAAGGGATTTTGTTATATTGACCAGTTAATATTTTTGAAGGAAAAATGTTTAGTCATGCTAATGTAAAAACTCTACGATGAGAAGGGTGATCTAGGTTGTAAAAGTAACTGGCCATTTCTCCTTGCTGGATAGAAAGGTTTAATTTGGCATTTTGCTGGTAAGTAAATCAGATGTTGATTTATTTTTAGGCCAGTCAATTGTTATCCTTCCCTTTAAAACAGGCCATCTGTTCACTCCAGTGCATTTTTGCATTTGGTTGCGTCTTGCATCAAGACTGTTGAGATCAAATTCTTCATTATTTGCCTCCACGCTCCTCCTAAGGCCACAATCCTGCCAGACCTGTTAAAAGTTTTGGTCCTCTGAGTGTTTGCAGCTTGCCATGACCCAGTCACTCTGCGAGCGGCCACCGACAGGAAAGCTGTAAACATCCTATCTGATCTTAAAGGGTGTTACTCTCTTTAATAAATTATTGGAGCTCATTAAGCTGTGCTGCATCTTGTCTTGTTTCTTTTTGCATCTGAAGGCTTCAGCCCCTAATTGGTTCTGCCAGCCTATTCTTCAGGACCTGTAGGTACAACAAATACCTGTGCAGAATTTCAAGGCATCGGCCTGGTAAATTGTCCATCTCTTGCACTACAAAACAATGTGGCATTATGCACCATTCATTAAAGGAAAGCTTTAGCCCGATGCTAATTTTGAAAGGTCATGTTTTGTTTGACAGAAGAAAATAAAAAGCTGTCAGAAGGACAAAGTAAAGGGCACCTAAGATGGAATGTGTGTTTTATTAATGAGGAAATGGTGAAACCCACTTCCTGAACTTTTTGAGAGCATATTTTTAGTCTATGTGCACAACTATGAAATTTTTGAGTTTATAGCCCTATTCAGATATTATCACTGCACATACCAGGAGCCTGCCAATCACATCTATCAGAAGTGTGTTCATGATTTTCCCGGTATGCACATTTGCCATGTAGTTTCCAAAGGGGCATACAGCCTTCTGTTTTTTGCAGAGGCATACAGCCTTCTGTGTGTACTACACAAAACCCTTATTTGTCAGGGTTCTGGTTCATTTGTATCAAAAGTGAAAATCTCTAGACCCATCCATGAACTATATTTAAACATTGGTTTGTCATCAAAAGTTCCATGTAGGTGCTTTTTTGAACACCCAACCAGATGTTACAATGGGAGTATGAACAGAGCTTACAGCACTTTTCCAGAAACAGAGTACACATAGATGGCAGCTTGGAGTATAACTTTTCAGGCCTGGCAGCAGGGAGCTGAATAAGATTGTCAAATGCCTGGAGGGGAAAAAAATCCTGTCCCTTTAATAAAGGCTTAATGGCATGCTATTTACCTCCCTACCAGGAAAAGCTGCAGCTGCCCATTTCCACACATTAAGCCTCTATTAAAAGGATGGGACTTTAATATTCTAGTGCTCTGCTCAGCTGTGTACCAAGTCTTCTTTCAGAAGAAAAACCTTTTCCACTGGGAAGGGGATCAACACTTAGCTGAGCAGGGGGGTAGGACCGAACAGGAACAGAGTTTCTTAGACTATGGAATGCAATTGAGGTTCATAGCAGACAGTGGCTATGAATGGCTGCTTGAGAAGCAGGGAAGCCACAGAGCTTCTGATCTGAACCTGCAGTAACTTTATGCTCCTGAGTTGTCTAGAACCTATTCAACCAGATATAGATGATGATTGGCAATTAAGGTTGCGGTCAGATGGCAAGCTTCGCACAGTCTGGCTGTGTGTCTAATTTAATTGGGTATATTTTGTCATGATCAGACGTCTCACCCTTAACTGCCACACTGCACACTCATGCCATGGTTGATCAATCAGACTGCTACCACAGAGCAGACAGGTGGGCTATTGTCCCATCTGCAGGCCCTTTTCCCTGAAAGGACAAATTGTTTAAAGAGGAGGCAAGCAGAAAACACAGAGGCAGCCTGTCCCTCCCCTCAGCTTTACAGCTTAGATGTGGTTAGGCTCATGGAGAAGAAGAAGAGGAGATAGGATTTATACCCTGCCCTTCACTACCCAAGGGAGTCTCAGAGTGGCTTACAAACTCCCTTCCCTTTCCTGTGAGGTAGGTGGGGCTGAGAGAGCTCTGACAGAAGCTGCTTTTTCAAGAACAGCTGTGCCAGAGCTACAGTTTGTCCAAGGTCATCCAGCAAGTGCATGTGGAGGAGTGGGGAATCAAACCTGGCTCTCCCAGATTAGAGTCCACGCACTTAACCACTACACCAAACTGGCTCTAGTTTGTTTGTTTTTTAATGGTGGCCAGGAAAACAAGAGACTGGTCAGACCTTCCTGATGGCTTGAGTTCACAACACAGTGATCAGACAACGAGAAATTCAGTAGGAAACCAGCTCAACCTGAAAGGATCAGATTTTCACAGTTGTCAAATAAACACACAGTAAATGGGGGAATGGGACACAGATGAATGGATTTTAAATCCAGAAGGAGCAGCAATGGCACCAGATCAAACTACACATCTGACCACGCCCATAGTGTCTGATATTAAGTTTTTTTCCCCTCTAGAGATGCTAAAAAAATCAGTAGGGTCAGTCATGGAAGGCAAAGTACTTTTTTTGGTATGGGTTAAAGAATCGCTGTTGACAGTCTTGTTTCTTGCACCTTGTCGAATCGCCAAGAAAATCATCTGTGAGTTGGCAGAAAAAGTATTAATGTAGATAGCTGACTGAGTGAATAAGACCTGAAACTCGATCAGGCACAATGGCTCCAGCTCTCTTGTTAAAAGTATCAGAAGTGGCAGATTGCTGAAACAGAAAAAGCCTGGTCAGTAAAAACAAAAACAGAAAGCTAAAAGCCTTCTCTGTCGCTTTGATGGAAATCATCCATAGACTCCCATGCTTGATTATTGAATCATAACAGGCCAGGGAGAAGGAAAGCAAGGTAGGAGCTTGGTTAACCAATGATTTCTTGCTATTGATGCCATGATCTTCTGCTCCAGAAGTGAAAATTGCATCTTCACTGTGGCAGAGAAGTGTCACAAAAAAAATACAGATCTGTGTATTTTCCCTCCATCTATACACAAGAAAGAAAGCAGTTTAGATGCATAAGATCTTATGCAATGAAGCAACTATGCAAATCAATGGATCTGAGCAGTAGCCTGAACTGGAGGAGAATAACCATGTAGTGCAGTGGTTAGAATGTTGGTCAAAGACCTGGGAGACCCTAGTTCAAACCTTCATTCAGCCACCAGGCAAGGTCCTTGGAGGCAGGGTGAGTTAAAACAAATAAGCTTATGGTCTTTGGAAAAAGGAGTGAGCTATAACAGCTGGACATAACAAGAAATAAACCTGGGAGGAAGCAAGAGTGTCTGTGGGTGATTGCACCTGGCATCGCCTCTTGCCCAAGAGTCCTACACTGCCACCCATAATCTTTCCTCCTTTTGCTGGCTGTGGGGCACTGAGATGGCCTGAAGAATGGGACCAGGGGGTTTCATTTCGGTCCAACAGTCAGGTCACAATACATGAATGAAGATTTCAGTTAGTTGCATTCAGATGTTTCAATTTCTTCCATCTAGATTTTTAAAGTGATTTGTACTAATATGGATCATTAATACTTCCCATTAATTTGCTGAAAGTTTTAGTGGAGAGGGCATTTCATTAAGCTTTCATGCTGATAAACATTAGAGTCACACATACTTACTGAGGCGTAAAAGTGATTCGTAGTAATACAGATCACTAATATTCTGCATTAATTCACTAAAAGTTTTCATGAATTGGACACTCAATTAAGCCTCCATGATATACATGTTAAGGGCACACATACTGATATAGTTTAATCTCATAATGAAGTGTGTAAAGAATATTATTAATTATTACAAAATAAAAACACAAAGCCTTAGTATGAGACTTGAAGTCTTAAAGATCGGTCGTAAGATACTTCTTTATTTATATCTTAAGTCAATGCATTTAAATGTCTTCCCCTCTCTAGCCAAATTATCTGTTAAGACTGCAAAACTTAAAAGATGGATGATTAGTGGGCTTGGTTTCTTTTACTAATGATGAGAAAATACTGTTGGTTCTTTTTGTTCACTGCCAAGAGAAAATAGCTGATATGAATGTTTTAGCCATGAATGTTTTAACCACTCTATGTATAATCTCAAAGAACGTTAGTGAGCTGGCATTGCAGATTGTCCATGTGTAGACATTAGTTCCCTGTATAAACCAATGTGAGTTTATGCCTGTCTTTTTCCCAAGCCAGTTTGGTGTAGTGGTTAAGTGTGCAGACTCTAATCTGGGAGTACCGGGTTTGATTCCCCACTCCCCCACTTGCGCCTGCTGGATGACCGTGGACAAGCCATAGTTCTGTCAGAGCTGTTCTCTCAAGGACAGTTCTGGAAAGAGCTCTCTCAGCCCCACCAACCTCACAGGGTGTCTGTTGTGGGGAGGGGAAGGAGTTTGTAAACTGCTCTGAGGCTCTTGAGTGAAGGGCAAGATGTAAATCCAATCTCCTCCTCCTCTGTCTTCGTCTTCTTCTGTCCTGAACTGTCTGGATACCAAGTCAGACTACAAACCTAGGCAGTTCCACATGGATGTTCTTCCCTGTCTTTGCTGCAAAATTGTTGTGCTGCTTGGGGCATATTCACATGACAACCTCTTTTAATCATCCGCTTTCCAGGTTTTCCCTATCCTGGACATGCTCTTTCTCAAATTGTCTGTGATCTTTTTGGAAAGGATGGGCACACTTCAAATGTCCTGCCAATGTTGGGCTGATTCCTAACTGGTGGTTTGCTGCCCTTTAGTCCCAGTTTTGACTGTCCCAGATCAATCTTCACATTTCTGCAGTACAGAAATCTGAACCTTGTTAGCCCCGAATCTGTATTTCCGCACCTCTTTTTTCCCCGAATTCGAAAAAAAGCCCTTTTTTAACCAAAGGCGGAGTTGTGTAATAATGCAACTCCATCACGGACCACCCCTGAGTCTGTACGCATGTGCAGACCTTTTTTTAACACTAACAGAAGAGGTATTGTGACGTGCCTGTCCACCGCTTGCGTGTTTGCTTGTTTGGGTTGTGATGCAACAAGTCAGTGATTGGCCCTTGTCTTGTGTCCCCGCCTCCATACCTCCAGTGATGTCGCATGTGATTACTGGCTAGATTTGCATATGAATATTGGGACAGGATTATGGCTGCAACATGGTGAAACAATGGAGGATAATGCTCACCAAGGTGGGGGAGGCAGTGCGCGAGGAGACAAGGAAGGGAGATGTTCAAAATTATTCCTGTACATACAAAGGACAGTAAACATCAGGTAGTCAGTAATGGCCCATATCGATTCAGTAAAAATACCGATTAAGTTAAAATACCGATTAAGTTAAAATAAATAACTAAAAACACACGTAATGACATTTGCAGGAAGGCACACCTGCGTAACAACACAATACCTGGAAATCTGAAGCATTCAATCGATGGTGCATAGTAACGCAACGAGGCGTGAGACTTAAAAAAAATGTCGGGAATAGAGCCTGGAATGGGAACAAACTGGACATGAAAATGGAGGAACCCGTGTGCGTGGTGGGTGTGTCAAAGACTAGAAAGGGGAGGGGGGAAAGGAGAGATGAGCGGGATGATGGATGGGGGTGGAATGAGGACAACTGCAAGGCAACATTTCCCCACGTGAATGTTCTGAATTCAACACCGCAGCAAAAAGAAAAAAGCTGAAAATTTAGGAAATGGAAAGTCTGGGGAATTTCACCTAAAAATTCAGGGTAATAGAAGTTCTGTGGCAACTGGTGTGGAAATGATCAATTGCCGTGAACTCCAGGGGGTGAGCCCGGAGCAACCGCCAGTGCGGAATCTGCCTTGGTGCTGTTTTCCTTGTGTTAGTCGACAGCCACCATTTTCCTTATTGCACCATCATAGAGCTTTTTCAGGGCTTCATTTTTAAAAAACTGATAATTGCTGTGATCTTATATCAATTACCAGGGCTTTTTTTTTTTTTTTTGAAAAAAAAAAAAGGTGGAGGAACTCTCAAGAGGGAAATTAAGTTTTCAGTCTGTATTCTGAAAATGCATGAACTTTTAAATGTGTTTAAAAGAATTTTGTTGAAGAGGTTCTAAAATTTGGTTCCAGTGTGTTCCCCCAGAAAAAAGCCCCCCCCCCCGGTAAAAGTCCACATGTGGTCTGGCAGGGAAACAGCACAGAGAAAATGGAGGCTGATGAAAGAAGGTGCATAGAAAACTCCCATCTGGATGCTCTGCTGATACCACAAGAACACTTCTGCATTTTACAACTGTGAATGCCAAATGCTGGCTATATGGATGCTATATACTAGGCTAATATACTAGAGCTAAACTTCATAGAATAAAGATTCTCTGATCTTGTTGTGAAGCATACCTGAATTTGCCCCCATAGATGGAAGAAAGAGTCAAACAACAAACATGGGATTAACGGCCACTTTATTTATTAACAAAAACATGGCAAGGGTTTAACTTAACAAGTGGCATGGCCAAGGCCTGGGGTTACCATTAACCCCACCCTTGCCATAGTATGGGCAATGCACCTGGCCCCAGGGTCGTAGCCCACTATAAGCAGCTTGAACCCCCGGCAGCCCAGCCTTGGAACATGCCTTGATGATCCCTCACACACAGCTGCAAGGTCAGTGCTGAGTATCCCTCAATGGCACTCCAAAAGGCAGCCTGTTCCACTCATCCCAGGCCGCAAGGCTGCAGTTATGATCCGAACAGGCCCCTTTCCCACCAGGGTTGCTGATAGGTGCTTACCAAGCCACAACAACTATTTACTAAACTTCTGCCACAGCAAGGGTCAAGCCTCTGCTTAGGCCCCTGCACCCACTAAACCCCTAACACTGTTAACAGCCCTTGCTGTAAATCCTTAAGGAAGATATCCATACCCTGCTCCGACAAATGACGCTGTCACCCCTATATAACTCGGCATGCAAAGCCCTAATAGCCAGATGGGTTTACCTTACGTCTAGCCTGCTCAATCCACTTAGGGCCCAACTCCCATCGCCAGTCCCTTCGCGGAACCATGACTGACCAAACCACTGTAGTCTTAGGCCATCGCCTTTTAATAAAGTTAAAATCCTCCCTGGCTTGTAGAACTAATGCCTTCCCTTTTAAAATTCCTAAATCATTACCCCCCTAGGTGAATTAGCAATATGTCAGGAGGAGCATTGGCATTCAAACCAAATAATAGATGGAGTAGGCCAGCCCAGCACAAGCCACGGCATCCCCTCCATTCAACAGTGGCCCTTCGACTTAGGCCCAACTGCGAGCCGATGGCCGATCTGTTAGCCCGGTGAGCAGTCAAAAAAATGAAGCTGTGCCCACAGATGAGAATGGTTCGCCGCCTGCCACAAGACACAGCACCTGAAAGGAAAGGACAGTCAAATACCAGGCCAAAAGAACAGATCACCACATGGCCATTGAATGCACATAATCTTTATAAGTGTTGGATCTCCAGTGCCCTACGCACTGAACATCTTCAGCCCATAGCTGCCGCTGTGGAAGCCGCTCCAGTGAGAAAGGAATGGGTCCCAAACTTTACACCTGATAGCCCCAGCTTCCCCAAAGCCAGGGAAGTAACTGCCCAAAACTGATGTTTAGTCAGAGGGCTCCCATCTCATGCCTAAAGACGAAACCGGCTTCCAGACCCCTCAGGGCCAAATACTGCGGCAGGGTCAGAACTGGGCAGAGCTCCGAATCCTGACAGATCCCCAATTTTACCTTGGCTCCTTTTCGCATCTGATCCTAATCGTGACCAGCTCCTAATCATGACCAGCATGCCATCACCGTGAATATCAACATCTGGCACCTGCAAAGCCTTGCTCGACTGGTCTGTCTTAGACTGAGCGACCAACTCACTCACCCGAAGAGCCCCAAAGAATGCAAGCAAAAGAGGCTGCATGAAACAGGCATGCCTCATAACTGGAAGAACAAACTGCACCCCAGGTTGCTCGCAACCCCTTAAGTATCATGGGCGAGATAGGCTGTCGCTCATCTTTAGCAGCACCTCCCTTGCGAGTCCAACCCTCGAGCATCTTTCTAATCCTGAAGTCACAAGTGACTTCAGCGAAGCGCAAGGCTTTGCTCGCAAAGGCTAGCACAGCAAGCTTGCCTCGGATTGAACGGACAGCTAAGCCAGCTTCTTTGCTCGATACACAGTAGTGCATCAGCTGATCTAAAGGAATAGGCCAGACCTTGGGATAATGTTCAGCTGCCCTGAAGACCTTGAATTGGCAAACTGCTCGCTCATACCCTTTTCTGGTGCTAGGCGCAATGGCAAGGCTTATAGCCCTGCAAGCCTCAGCCCTATAACCTGCCATAGTTCCTGAGGCATTCAAGCCGGATGAAGATCGGCTTCTGGTGCAAGCTGACGAAACCTCACCATCTGTTGGTGAGAGAGAGCGTCAGCCACACCATTGTCCACACCCGGCACATGCCTGGCAAAAATTAGCAAGTTAAGTCTAAGGCACTGCAATGTGAAAGCCTGGACAAGCCCCATGACCCGTGGAGACCTAGATGTGAGGGAATTGATCACATGAACAACCGCCAAATTGTCACACCAAAAGTGGACAGTGTGATCTTTCAATTCTTCACCCCACAACCAAACTGCCACTAGTAAGGGAAAGAATTCTAAAAAGGTGAGATCCCTAACATATCCTGCTGAAACCCATTCCCCAGGCAACTCCTCAGTGCACCAGTGTCCACGAAAGTACAAACCAAATCCCAGAGATCCGGCAGCATCAGATGTCACTTGGAGCTCAGCCTCCAGCTTCAATTCCTCCCTCCAAAAGGAGACACCATTAAAAGAACTTAAAAACTTCTGCCAGATCCCAAGGTCAGCTCACAGTTCCACATTAATGTGTACTCTATGATGCGGGTGCTGTAGCCCCCTCATCGCATCACAGAGCTGTCTAACAAAAGCCTTCCCAGGAGCCACTACTTTGCACGCAAAATTGTGGTGCCCAGCAATCTGCTGAAGTTCACACAAAGTGGCCTTCTCCTTTTTTAAGAAATATAGAAAGCCAGACCTGTAAGTCTTGAATCTTGCTCAACAGCAACCGAGATGTTTGGGCAACTGTGTCCAATTCTACCCCTAAATATTCTAATTTCTGAACAGGTCCCTCTGTCTTTTCGTGGGCCAACGGAACTCCCAGCTCCTCTGCTAGTTGTGTAAAACCCTACAACAGCTGGGTGCATCTACCTGTCCCACAAGAACCCACGAAAAGAAAGTCATCTAAATAATGAACCACTTCCGGTAATCCTGTTTTAAAACACATTGCCCATTCCAGAAATGTGCTGAAGCACTCAAATGCAGCACATGTCACAGAACATACCATGGGGAAGGCTCTATCCATAAAAAACAGCCCTTTAAAAGAAAATCCCAACAGCTCAAAATCATCTGGGTGCACGGGGAGGAGACGAAATGCGGATTTGATGTCACACTTCGCCAACTCTGCCCCACGCCCATAGCGGCGCACCACATGCACAGCTTGGTCAAATGAGGTGTACCTCACTGTACACAGATGATCTGGAATAGCATCATTTACCGATCCACTTCGGGGATAAGAAAGATGGTGAATTAAATAGAACTCACCAGGTGCCTTCTTAGGTACTATACCCAGAGGTGAAACCCCAAAATAGGAAGCAGTGGTGCCAGAAATGGACCTAGAACCCTACCTTCTTGAACCTCTTTGGCAATCTTTGCAGTAACCACAGCCTCCATGCCATTAACTGATTTTAAACTGCAGGCTAAAAAAGGAGCCCTCAACCCCAAAAATGGAATTCTAAAACCCCCTTGAAAACCCTCCAGCAAATACACGGCATCCTCTTTATTAGGATATCGCTTCAACCAACTCTGCAATGGACCAAGCTTAATTGGTGTGGGCCCCTTTCCAGTAGCTGCTGAAGGACCACCACCTCACCTGGGCCGTTGGATACACCTGGGCCTTCCTTTAGGGCATGCAGTGAATGCATGCAGTCCACTGCACATTAGGCCCTCATGCCTGTAAGGGTACGTCTTCCTATTGCAGACCCCCTGTGAACCAAACTCCCAACAAAGCAAGCAGGGTTGAACCGCCTGCCCCGTGGGCCCACAGAAAGCAGTATTAGCACCAGCCAGAAGGTTCTGCACCATGTGCCCACTATGTGAGCATTCTCCAACATTAGGCCGTGCCTGCGACATCAGCTGTAACCAAAGATGTGGATGTATCTGGCCCCACGGAAGGTTGGGGTTCATAGCAGCTCTCATCCTAAACTCCTCATCATATTTGAGCCAAGCTGAACCCACAAAACCAGTGTACGCTTTATAAATGATATCCAGATACTGGTATAGTGCTGCGGCCTTCCAGCTCTGGGCCTGAGAAATCACCCCTGCATAGGCAATGTACCCTGCCAGCCAGTTTGCCCAGGTCCTATCAACCCTCCTTTTCTTTAAAATGTCCTTGTCCTTGTCATCCATCTCCTTTTTATCCTTCTTCTCCAATTCCCAGTAAAGAAGGCTGAAGAGGTTGATGTACTCACCCTTGCAAATCTTTTCCCTAGTGATTGGCAAAAGGTGGTCACCAAGGGGCAAGGCTGCATCACCAAAGGGCATGGCCTTTGCAGAAGCCGCCCCATAGGGGTTGTCATAAGTGGGAAAAAAACCCCATGCCCCCCATGGACTAGGAGGTGACATCATGCCCGGAGGTGGCACAGGGCCCCAAGGCGACTGCCAGCCCGTAGGTGGAGGACCCCAGACCCACGGCTGAGTTGTCCCAGGTGAATCTTTCATCGTATGAGGAGGGCCCCAAGCCCACGACTGCCCATATCCCGAGGGGTCCTGCAAAAAACCAGGCTTATGCACCCAAGGTCCCCAGGACCAAACCGTGGCTGGCTGTGCATCCACCTCATCCTTACCACTGGGCCCAGGCACTTCCATCTCAGCCACTGCCATTGCTGCAGTTGTCTCAGAAACCAGTGTCACTGTTGCCGCCCCGGATGCAGCTGTCAGAACCCCTTCACACTCGTTGTGACCGGTGGACTCTACAGCACGAGATTCAAGAAGGTAAATTTTCTTAAGCACCTCCTCACGAAACTTCTTCTGCTCCACTCTACCCCCAGTACTTCCCAAAGCTCGAATGACTGCTTGGAAAAAGGGGGGGGGAGAGACCCAGTGTTCCTGGCCTGCTGTAAGGCTGCAAGCTTATCTAATATAATCTGCTGCTCCCGCACCTCGTCCTCAGAGGATGGTGGAGCAACAGGAGGGGGTGCTGCAGGGGGTGCCTTTTTCCTTTAGACTGGCCTTGACCCTTTCTAGAAGCCATATCCAAAACACAATGAGCCGGGAGGCCTCCCTCAACTAATAGAATTGTCCTAAAATGGCCACGGCCAAATAAAATGGCCACCACCTAAAAGGAGCTTCCAAAGATGGCTGATCCTAAGGATACCCCAGAGGAACAATTTAAAAGCAAAATGGCCACTTAGCCCACAGGAGCAGACCTTCCCAAAATGACCACCATCCCTGATGATTTCAGCAACGTCCGCCCCCATCTAATGTCTAACTGCCTAACAACAGCGAAAAAACTGCCCAGCAACAACTAAACTGCCAGGAACTGGCTGTAAATCTATAGAACCCAAAAGGAGAAAAAAAGGGGGGGAAGAAGTGGGCAAATGACCAACTGGGCCCCAAGCAGCCTCACCAACTGCACCTTAACCCCCAGCCCTGGGCCTAAGAAAACTCCTACTAAGTGTATGTGCATGTAATTCTTGCTTTAACAAGGCTAACAGCACGCAGGCCTAGGAGCCAGCCAAAGCATAGCCGGCTCTAATTTACACCAAAGTCGCTGCCCAGCTGCCGACGTGTCTTCCGTCCTGCAGGTGCTCCAGACCCAAGTGCTGCCTCCACCAGCAAGGGGATGCCCCCAAAACAGCCCAAAAAATACCCCCCAAAACCCCTTGCCAGTCCCAGGCCCAGCCAAGCCACAGCCTCCAAGAAAGGAGGGAAGGGAGGCTGATTTTGGGGTGGGGGTACGGGAATACCCTTTGAGTTTCTGCCAGCTCTAGGCCAAAAGCGAGGGAGCAAGCAAAAAAAAGGCCTCATGCTCCTTCTCTGTCAAGCACAAGGCACGAACGAGGCTGCTAGGGCCATGGCTGTCCTTCAGCATGCTAACCCCGCCCCCCAGCAAAACCAGGCTGCAAATGCAGCCAATCTGATCAGTCCTCCTTACAAGGAGGCAACTTTGTCCCCCCCACCCCCCAGCCAGCCTTCAGCGGCTGCGGGGATCCGTCCATCTGATCATCTGCATGGGACACTTTGTTTTGTTTGGATTACTAGTGCGATTCCTTGTGGAGCTCATTTCTTGAATTATTTGTATTACGTTAAATTTAGATGCTGCCAGGGTTTGACATTACATTGCCATTGTGAATAAGAATGGACTTGTAGCTTCTAAATCTGGGTACGAAATGACTCCAGTTTTGATGGCAAAATATGCCTAGGTGTTGTCTGCAGTGTGTGGATTGAAATTTATTCAGCTTTGCCATATTAATTGCATATAAAGGATGGTGCAGCTGAAGGCTGTGGGCCTCAGGTGATTCTACAAAATTGGCTGTTTGCAAAAAGACAGCTCTGTGGTGATTTTTCAGAGCTGACTTCCAGTTAATGCTGGATTGGAGAGAGTGCATAAGCTTTGGCTCACATGCAGGTGCCCTGACATAGCTTGCTGAAGATTTGTGTATTGCTGCCGAGCCAAAAGAAATTCCCATTAGGCTTTACTTGTGTGAATCAGTGTGGTTTAATGGTTAGAGTTTTCAAACTTGGGCTGGGAGGACCAGGGTCTTGAATCCTCAAAAAAAGTACAGATTAGATGTTAATGCCATCATACAGGAAGGCAAGTAGACTAGAGTCTTACCTGGTTTGGGGAAATTATGTATATAATGGGGCATACTTCAACTGTAATATTCAGGCCATAGTTGGAAGTACCATTATGTGAGCATGATGAACATAGAGCCAGGGTTTCCATGTTGCATGTATACATGCAGTAGAAGACGGTTCTACTGCTCACATTTGATTCTACACTGGCTAATCTGTAGCATGCATAGTGATTCTAGGAGCCACTGATGGTGTGGAGTTGTCTCTTACTGCTAGATGCCCTTTATAGTATCACGTTAAGCTGGACTTACTCTGTTGGGCTAGATACCTCCTGAATGTATGCTGAAAGCCAGAGGCATTGCAGCATGGTACTGTTCATTAGGAACTTGTGAGTCATTAGTGACTTGCTCCGTGCTTCCGTGGCCATTCCAACTTCTGAACAATCACAGCATCTTCAGCTTTCCTTCCTAAGAGAAGTATCCATGCATCCTCACATTATTCTCCTGGGCAGGGCTGTTATGCTGCTGATTGGTAGTATTTACTATGAATGAGACTTAATATGAACTCCCTGCTGTGTGGTGCTGACCTAAAAAAACTAATAAAGTTCATAATTCCATGCAAATGGAGGTATCCTTGGATACTGCTGACATGTATGGCAGCTGGGATAATAAGAAAAGGAAGCCGTCAGACCTAACAATGCACCTTAAATACCAGAAGCACATCTAATGAATTGATCTGTCATTCCTTCCTCTCCTCTCTTCCCCCACTTAGATTTAGGAGCATATTTGCAATTATACGGCCAGCTCCATTTAATGATCTGTGATTAATTTAATGCTTATAAAAGATTAGGGGATTCTCAGCCTAGGGGAGGGGATGGATTCTGGTTTTCTACATGGCATCTTTTACAGACGAACAGCTTTCAAGATTGGCAGAGTCCCCCCATCTCCAAAGAATGAGAATATTTAATTGGCCCAGAGCTTAGTACAAAGAGTTTGATGCTGACTTTATTTTTTAATCTAGGCAATTTTACCTGCATAGGATCTCATGTACAGGCTGAAGAATACAAATGGGAATTAAGGGAGGACATGGGGGGAGGGGATCAATTGGAAGTTCCCATACCGAATCTAGTTTACTTGTTTTCAGTCTAATTTTGAGCTCCCTGGGAATATTGCTCGAACATAGTCTGTGATGACTTTATTTAAAATGCAGTGCAAGTGTAATGATGTGGTGCTGGTGTTGCCAGTTAAACATGCCAAAAACACTGTCAAACTTTTTGTTATTGGCTTGCTTTTCAAACAAAATTTAAAGATGTTTGATAAATTGTATATATGGTATTTATTTGCTGGGGTGAACTGTTCACCAACAATCTAGACAAAATGAATATTGTAGTTCCCATCTGAATATTTCACAGTTAAGCGTGGGAAATGGCTTTTTTTGTCCTTCTTCCTGTTATATATATATATATATATATAAAAGTGTGAGGATACTTTTGGAAGGGTTTCTGCTGACCTGCTAACAGTGGTCAAAGGGCTCAGGTGGGTCACCCTGAAAAGTTAACACTGCCCTGTTTTCCTGTTCTCACTTAATCCTAATTTTACATATGGTTTGACCTGAAGGTATTTCAAAGATTTCCTAAAATTTTGTTTCCACAATCCTGAATACGCAATGAGCAGTATGCTTGGTAGGGAAGGATTTAACTAAAAATGTAATGACTTGGATCCTGCCAAAATCCTCAGCTGATGGTAGGATTTCAGTTCGTGGAGCATGGTTTCTCTGCCTCACCACTCCTGCTGCACCCCAAAATCCTCAGGGAACACCCAGGGACAGTAGAGAAGGATCTCTGAAAATCACCCCTCCCCCAAACACACTGAAATGCTTAGAAAATTAGCAGTAATCAACTTAGCATGTGATGGGGCCTTTATACCGTCATGGGTCACTGTTCAGTCTTGGTATTTGTTCTCTGAATTTGTTTGTTGACTCTTCAGGCAACCAGTGGGGAATCTTATCTTTTTGCATGTCTTAATTTATTCTTTGGACTTGATTGGACTTGTTTGGGTTACATTGTCTGGATAGGGTTGCCAGGTCCCCTGGCCATCATGGTGGGGGGATTTGGGAGACATTCAGGCGGTGGACAGGACTTCATTGGGCCATGCCCTGACATAATAATGTCACCCAGAAGTGATGTCATCATGTTGGCGATATCACATGTGACACTCTGTTTTGGGGCAAAAACTCTGTGAGTTTTGCTTCAAAACCACAGAGTTCACCTAAAAACTGGAGCGTTTCATGCGATGTCGCAGACACAATGACATCACTTCTGTGTGATGTCATCCTGTTGGGGACATCGCCCAATGATATCCCTATTTGGAGGTGGGGTTTTCCCTGCCTGCCAGTTGGCTGGTGGAAGATCTCAGCCCCCCAAAGTGGGAAAAACCCCACTGGGACCTGTGTGCTGATAACCCTAATGTGGGGCCTGGAGAGATCCTGGACTCACAACTTGTATCCAGACTACAGACATCAGTTCCTCTGGAGAAAATTGCTGCTTTGGAGGGTAGACTCTATGACAATATGCCCAACTGAGGCCCTCCCCTCCCCATACCCCACAGTCTTCACGTTCCACCCCCAATTCTCCTGGAATTTCCCAAATCAAAGTTGGCAGTGCTATGACTGACACAGCACCCGCACCATCTGTCCTTTCCTTTTACATATTTACTCAATTCATCAGTGGTATGTTGAACTGCTATTTTTATGCACACTGCTCCTGTGGATTACTTGTGTGCATAATTAGTGCGGGTTTCAAAAGTTGTGAAACTCGGCATTTGCCAGGGCCTCAAGACTAGCAAATGTCCCATCTTACCAATGGCAGCACCATTCTCCCCTGGAACACCTAAAAAGGAACATGATAATTAAATTCTTAAATTAAGAAGGACCGATAAAGGGCTCTGGGCCAAAGACTTCCCAGATCATGGGACTGATATCATAGGAATGTTGCCAACATGAGACAGCAAGAGAAAGGCTGTAGTTATTTTTCATTAGGTTGTAATTTTGTCTAATTTATCACTTAAATTGCAATTACATTACAGAATGAGAAAATACAAAAAAAAGGAGAAAAAGGCTGTGGTTTGACATGTTAGATGTCCCACGTGTAGTTTGTGAGAACAAGACTGCCTTTCATAAAAATAAACCCATAATTATGCCAATATTTTAGAATTTAAATTGTGGGCTTTGAAAATGTGGGCTCCTGTCTAACAGAGGCTTTCAACAGGCTTTCAAAAGCTGGAATCCCACAAATCTATTTAGGGAGGGACAGGGAACAGGTAGTGGATTGAATGCTCACCTCATCTCAAACTTTTTTTAAAAAAAATGATCTTTGCCTGGATGAAATTGGGGGACTGTGCAACCTGTAACTGCATACAACTGGGAATGTATGCATTTTCTTGGGAATGGTGGCTTATGTATCCTGCCCAGACTCAGATTGTTTCTTGTTGCTTTGTTAATGATGTGATTGTGATAGCACATTGTACTTTATATATTGGTACATATTGCAGTTCTGTACTATAAACATATTGGTTTGAACTAGTGATTTTTTAAAAAAAGATTGGCTTTACTTTTGTTATTCTTATTAGGGTTCCCAAGTCCCCCCGGGGGATGAGGAAATCCCCAATCCAGCGGCCCGCTCCCTGCCGGCCTGGATAGGGCTGCCGGGTGAACCCTGCCCCTAAATTGCCAAGCTGCAAAGACATGCCCGGCGCAATGATTTCACCCGGAGGTGACATCATCATGTCGGGCACGTTTCGGGGGGGGGCACTCTCTAATTCGAGGGAAAACTCTATGGTTTTCCCTCAAATTAGAGAGGTCTCGCCCCAATGCGCCCAACGCGATGATGTCACTTCCGGGTGATGTCATCGCACACGCGCCAGAAGAACCTCGGACCAGCAAGGACTCCCTCCTGCCAAACCACAGGTAGGTCTTGGCAACCCTAATTCTTTTAATGGCTTCAAATCTAATAGTCAAGAGCCTTGCTGCATGCTGAAAGTCTGTAAAATAAATACAAGCAACAAAACATATCAGTGAATGCCACATGGCCTCTTTTATTGTTACTATTTCTATAGTGCTCCTCATATTGACACTGGCCCAAGGTGCCTATAATACACATTTCAGTAGTTGGGGCAAACCAAAAGTCTGGGAGTGTCCGATATGAAGGCAAATCGGGCAGAATGGAAAAGTCTGAAGTCACACCAACATTCAAGTAGACAGGAGATTAGAAATAAATGGCTGCAGGTATGGCAGAGGCAGGGTCAGGCTGGAAGTCAGGAATTCAGATGGCAGTCCAGAGCCAGTAGCAATGCAAAAAGTCACATAGTCAGGAGCTGGGAACCAAGATCAGCAGAACTAACAGAGTCTTCATAATATGGAATACTGACTCAGACTGAAGTAGCTAGCTTGGAAACAGCAGATTTATACCTCCAAGAAGAGTCTGATTGGACCCCCAGTCAGTTGTCTTGGGCAGCTTCTGTTGGTCTGTTCTAGAAAAGGTCCCCTTCCTCTGCTGGCCATCTTGAGGAAGGTGCTGTGGTGCAGAGGAGACTGGGCCAGCAGCTTCCCCTGGAATCAGGCAGTTCTGTTGGTGCAGAAAAAAAGCTTTTAGGCTTAACCCCCCAAGCACCTGACAGGAATGCCACTGTTATGTCCGCTGACCGCTGCTAGGCTCCAGCGACAGGCAATCCAAGCTTGGCTACTGGAAACAATAAGGGCCAAGGATCCTGGACCACCTAGAGTTCACCAATAGGGACTTCGGTGGTAAATTCAAACTCTCCAATAGGACTATGGGTGTGTCTTAGGTGGCTGTATATAGTTGGCCGCATTGGCCGGTATACATGTTGTTGTGTACTATGAGTTGATCATCATGCTGTTGTCCAGCCTCTCCATGCATTGAACCCAGTACACAACATTGGTGACAAAGGTGGGAACCCAGTGAGCTGGCTGGGCTGCCGGGGCATCTTAGGAAGACAAAGGATCACTGCCGCCGCTCCACCCGATGAGCACCGAAGGCACACAAGCCACTTCTTTGCCTCAAATGTGCAGCATAATGGCAGTCGCTCCAGGAGCCAGGCTGGTTCCACCATTCAATCCAGCCCATCCACAGCAGTGGGGAGCATGGGCCACTGGACTCAATGCCATTCTGATTTTCTATCAGGTAACAGATGAAGAGAGGAAGAAGGGTCTCCTCACTGGCTCATGTGGCCCCGCCATCGTAGATCTGGTGCAGAACTTCCTCTCACCAACTATGTCGGAGGCAGTGACTTTTAAGCAGATTGTCACTGCCCTGCAGAGCCACTGCATTCCCCAGCTGAACCAGCTACCATGGGAATCAGTCACAGACGTCTTGGCTGAGCTTTGCTGGCTTGCTTCAGAGCATAAGTTTGGGACCAAGTTGGATATGGCCTTAAGATACCAGTTCATTTGTGGCGTATGGGAGGAGAAGCTCCAGCAACGGATCATGAAAGCGGAAACCTGCACCCTTGCTTCTGTCCTCTCTACCTCCACCGCTTGGGAGAGGCCACATCTGTCCATGGCCGGGTCCCCTACCAGTGAACACGCAACAACCATGCACCAGGTGAGTGCTGACCCCATCGATTCAGATGGTGAGGAGGTCCACTGAACAATACAGCCTATGAGGTGTAGAGACCATGGGGTTGCACCATGCTTCACCCCAGTCCAGGAGTCTGCCAGGCAGGAGTGAGCCAGCTGTGGGGACTGGCATGACTGGAAGACATGTCGGTTCTGGGATGCCACTTGCTGGAGTTGTGGCTGCTCCAGCCACATTTCATGTGCTTGCTGTTCCCAAGGGTCCCGAGCCTCAATGACACAGCCACTTGCAGGAGTTGTGGCTGCTCCGGCCACATTTCATGTGCTTGCTGTTCCCAAGGGTCCCAAGCCCCAATGACACAGGCACCTCAACACTGCTGGACCGCTGCTCACTATGAAGGCGATGCGACCCCAGAAGAGCTCTACCTCCTCATGAGTGAACGCCTGCAACAGGTACTGCAGCTTCTGAGCCAGACCTCAGTCCCTAAAATCCAGGTTTGGGTTAAAATAGAGGGGTCGCCCTGCTCCATGGAGTTAGACTCTGGGTCTGCTGCCTCCATCATCTTGGTGGAGACCCTAAAGAGACTGTGTCCTGAGGGGAGGCCCCACGTGCAACTCTCACCCATGACCCTGGTAGACTTTCAACAGAACTATGTCCCAATATAGGGTGTGGGGAGTTTTCGGGTCCAGTACCAGGGTTTCTGTTATGTACTGACCATGCGGTCGCCATGTGCTCTCTTAATTGCGACCGCATGGCCAGAGCACATGGCCAGAGCATGGCCAGAGCACATGGCCAAGAAACTACCTGAGCTTCAGCCAGGTAGAACAAAGGCCAGGTGGATTCAAACCGGCCACCAATCCTGTACCTAGGTTTCTCCCAGGGAACCTATGAAATGTAAATAGACTTCTAATAGCCTATCGGGCCAGTTGGGTGAGGTCAGGGGATTGTCCCTGACCAGCATAAAAGGAGGACTTCGAGCCCTGGGTTGTATGCTTCATCCGGACCAGCAATAAAGATCTAGCTGTTTCACTATTCCATGGACTCCCAACTCCAATACTTATCAGTGGCGACGAAGGTGGGATCCCGATGAGCGACTCTCCAGCAGACCACAGCAGCACAGCGAGCTCCGTCCCGCCGGCCGCAGGCATCTCCGAGCTCCAGCGCTCCAACGCCTCGCCGCAAGCCGCTCTGAGCCCAATCCTCCGGCACTAGCCAGCACCAAGCCTCAGCGCTCCCCGGCACCGCCGCAAGACACGAGGACATCGCTCAAACAGCCGCCGCCGCTCCTGCTCTGGTAAATATGGCAAACGCTCCGGGACCAATCACCCCTTTCGATACGTCTCGCCCCGAGACGTGGGAGTCCTGGCTCAAGACGCTGGGTTGCGCCTTTAAGGTCCGCGGAATCACAGATGCGGACCTGAAGAGTGCCTGGCTCTTGAGTTCCGGAGGGGTGGAGGTCATGCGGGTGGCCCAGAACCTACTAGCCCCGCAAGACCCCACCAAGGTGTCTTACGACATGCTCACCAAGACCCTCGGCGATTACTTCGCCCCGAAGCCATCAAAACTGGCCAGGCGCTGGGAGTTCATACAGCGCCAGCAGCAGCCGGGGGAGTCGGCCACCACTTTCCTGGCTGAACTCCGTCGACTAGCCGTGGGCTGCGAATTCCGCCACATGGATGACCACGTGGAGACCGCCTTCATGGGAGGGGTCCGGAAAGCCAAGCTCTGCCGGCGCCTCATTGCAATGCCGGAGCCAACCTTGGAGAAGATGCTCGAAACTGCGGCAGCCTTCGAGACAACACAAAAGGACAAGGCAGCCACCAAAGTCCACCAGGCGGCTCCTCCCGAACCCGACTCAAGCGAAGAAGAGGATGTCCACCAGATGCAACCATGCTCGAAGAAGGGTGAGCCCGGCGTCCCCAGGCCCAAGGGCCGGCGCCCAGCATCTGTCTCTGTTCCCTCTTCTGCTTCCCTCAACAGGCAGGCCCCAACGTGCACCAGCTGCGAGGACCCCCACGACAGACGGACATGCCGCTTCCGTGATGCCATCTGCCGTGCCTGCGGGAAAGCAGGACATCTCGCCCGGGCCTGCTGCCTGAGGAACAGCCACCGTGCACCAGCAGCAAACTTCGAAGAAGTGGGTAGTGTCGTTCCCACGGCCACGGTAATGAACTTGCCTCAGCCCATCCCGGGCGCAATTTCCGTGTCTCTCCGAATAGAAGGAGTTCCTTGCTCCATGGAACTGGACTCAGGGTCAGCATATTCAATTGTGTCCGCAGCTACGTTCCGCCGCCTCTGCCCGAAGGGGGCACGCTGGCTGTGGCTGCCGGCTGGGTTGGTCCTCCGGGACTTCCAGAAAAACCCAGTGGCTATTAAGGGGCTAGCCAGGGTCCGGGTCCAGTACCACGCCTTTAATGGCCTGCTGGACCTTCTCGTGGTGGAGCGCAATCTAACCAGTCTCCTAGGTCGCGCCTGGTTCAAGCCGCTCGGAGTGCAGTGGACCGGAATACACCGCATGGGCTCTACAGACTTCTCATCCATCTGCGAGGAATTTCCCGCCGTTTTCGATGGCTCATTGGGTTGCTACAAAGGACCCCCGGTTTCCTTCGATCTGGACCCGGCAGTCCGGCCCATCCGCGTGGCCGTCCGCTGGCCACCACTCGCCTTCCAGCCCAAAGTGGAGGCGGAGTTGGAAAAGCTTGTGGCACAAGGGGTGCTCGAGCCGGTCTCCCACGCCAAGTGGGAGACTCCCATTGTGACCCCCCTCAAAGCTAATGGGGAAGTCCGCATCTGCGCGGATTACAAATGTACAATTAATAAGGCATTACAGGACCACGCGTACCCGGTACCGGTGGTCAGCCATGTTCTGGCCTCCCTCGCGGGTGCCAAAATATTTGGAAAATTAGACTTGGCCCAAGCCTATCAGCAGCTTCCTGTAGACGAAGCAACGGCCGAGGCACAAACGATTGTGACTCACAAGGGAGCGTTCAAGGTAAAACGCCTCCAATTTGGGGTCAGCGTAGCACCCGGAATCTTTCAAAATCTAATGGATTCTCTCCTAAAAGATGTTCCAGGAGTGAAGCCGTTCTTCAACGACGTCCTCATCGTCGCCCCGGATGCTGACACGTTCGCAGCTCGCCTCCGGATGGTGCTGCAAAGGTTCCAGGATGCGGGTCTCAAGATTCGAAAAGACAAGTGCACCCTGGGAGTCTCCTCGGTGACTTTCTTGGTGTTCCAAGTCACCGCAGACGGCATTCACCCTACAAAGGAGAAGGTAGCGGCAATTACAGGTGCACCCCGCCCGTCCTCAAAGGCGGAACTCCAGGTGTTCTTGGGACTTGTGAACTTCTACCACGCCTTCCTTCCGCACAAGGCGGCGGTCGCTGAACCCCTGCATCGTCTCCTGGACAAGGGAGCGGCTTGGGCCTGGGGTCCCAAGCATGATGCAGCCTTCCGGGCCGTCAAAGACTTATTAATTTCAAATGCGGTCTTAGCGCATTTCGATGAGAGGCTCCCTGTCATCCTGGCCTGCGATGCATCCCCCTATGGCGTTTGGGCGGTCTTGGGACACCGGCTACCCAATGGAAAGGAGGTACCGGTTGCCTACTACTCCAGGACCCTGTCGTTGGCAGAATGGAACTACGCCCAGATCGACAAGGAGGCCCTAGCAATCGTAGCCGGCGTCAGGAAATTCCATGACTATCTCTACAGACGGTCGTTCACCGTGGCCACAGATCACAAGCCGCTGCTGGGTCTCCTTGCCCCCCACAGGCAGACCCCTCACATGCTGTCCCCGCGGGTCCTGCGGTGATCAATTTTTTTTGTCAGGCTACTCCTACGAATTGGTACATCGCCCGGGGAGGGCGATGGGTCATGCAGACACCCTCAGCCGTCTTCCCCTCCCATCCTGCGACCCTGATCCGGCTCCTGCTTTCCACGTCGCGCTCCTAGAGGATCTACCGGAGCACCCCGTACAGGTATCGGATGTGGCCTGTCGCACGCGGCGGGACCGCATCCTTTCCCGTGTCTCGGACTGGGTGGGAAGGGGGTGGCCGGAAAAACCGGGGCCAGATTTCACCGCTTTCATGGCACGCAGGCACGAACTATCGGCCCACAAGGGATGCCTGCTATGGGGATCTCGAGTGGTGATCCCCGGGCCCCTGCGGCCCCGAGTGCTAGAGGCCCTCCATGAGGCTCACCCGGGAATTGTGTGCATGAAAGCTCTGGCCCGGAGTTACGTATGGTGGCCAGGCCTGGACAAAGACATTGAGGGGCGGGTCCAGAAGTGTACCAAATGCCAGGAGTCACGGCCAGATCCGCCACACGCTCCTGTCCGATCCTGGGAATCTACTAACAAGCCCTGGTCCCGCCTGCACCTAGACTTCGCGGGACCGGTCCAGGGCCGGTTGTTTCTTATCGTTGTTGACAGCTACAGCAAGTGGCTTGAGGTAGTGCCGGTAGCTTCGACCTCCACCAACGCTGCCTTAAGAAGTCTCTGGCCGATCTTCGCAACACACGGAATGCCAGAAACTCTCGTGACCGACAACGGGACCGCCTTCACCTCCGGCGAATTTCAACGGTTTGTGGAAGCCTGCCGTCTGCGCCACATCTGCTTCACTCCGTTCCACCCCGCAACCAACGGCCAGGCTGAGCGCATGGTGAGGACAACAAAGGACGCGTTAAAGAAGATGGAGCATGGCAACTGGGAAGAGCAGCTGTACAAGTTCCTGTTCTCCCAACGGAACACACCCCACTCAGGGACCGGGTGCCGGCCAGCTGAACTTCTGATGGGAAGACGACTGGGAACCGTCTTGGACCACCTACATCCCGACCGAGCAATCGAGGGGAACCCGACAACGGAGGACCGGCCAGCTGCCCGAGGATTCACTCCTGAAGACCCCATATACGCAAAGAACTTCGCACGGGGTCCGACATGGCTCCCCGCGAGGATCGTCCGAGTCACAGGGCCTTATTCCTACGAGGTCCTTACGAAAGATGGCGTAGTCTGGAAACGGCACATTGACCAGATTCGATGCCATACCCAGAACCACGATGATACCCAGGCCCCCGAACTCCCTGCACCAACAGACCGTGACATCGACACGACTCCAGAAGCAGCGCCAGACCGTGATCCGGAGACTGCGGAGATGCCACTCCTGCCCGCGGACGAAGCAGTCGCACCATCCACACCTGAACAACCCCCGAGCAGACAGGCCCCGCCAGCAGAACAACTACCCACACCGCAACCTGCCGACACAAGCAACACACCCCACCTTACAACCCCCCGGCGCTCTGGACGTGAGCGCAGACGCCCGGACTATCTCAAAGACTATGTGTGCAGAGGGGTTGTGGACTATGGGGGGAGGGGTGTTATGTATTGACCATGCGGTCACCATGTGCTCTCTTAATTGCGACCGCATGGCCAGAGCACATGGCCAGAGCATGGCCAGAGCACATGGCCAAGAAACTACCTGAGCTTCAGCCAGGTAGAACAAAGGCCAGGTGGATTCAAACCGGCCACCAATCCTGTACCTAGGTTTCTCCCAGGGAACCTATGAAATGTAAATAGACTTCTAATAGCCTATCGGGCCAGTTGGGTGAGGTCAGGGGATTGTCCCTGACCAGCATAAAAGGAGGGCTTCGAGCCCTGGGTTGTATGCTTCATCCGGACCAGCAATAAAGATCTAGCTGTTTCACTATTCCATGGACTCCCGACTCCAATACTTATCAGTTTCAATGACAACCTGGATTTGATTGTCATTGAAGGGAACCTAGTCAGCCTTTTGGGCCATACATGGTTCAAACCCTTGGGCATCTCAATTGAGGGAGTCAAGCAATGTGCCCCTTGGGATTTTGGCAGTGTCTGTGGGGAATTCCTGTCCATTTTCGATGGAACCCTGGGCCACTACACAGGCCCCCCATTTCCCTGCAACTTGACCCCACGGTGGTGCTCATCCAGATGCATCCCCAGAAGGTCCTGTTTGTCTGGCGGCTGAAAATTGATGTGGAGCTAGACTGCCTCATGGTGCAAGGGGTCCTGGAGTCGGTCTCCCATGCAGCCTGGGAGACCCCCATAGTTACTCCCATGAAACTTGATGGGGACGTCTGCATCTGCATGGACTATAAATGTATGCTGAACAAAGCTCTGCAGGACCATGCATACCTGGTCCCAGTTGTGAGCCACGTGCTGGCCACTTTGGCAGGGGCGAAGATCTTTGGTAAACTAGATCTCGCTCAGGCATACCAGCAACTCCCTGTTGACAAGACCAGTTCCACTGCCCAAACCATAGTCACGCATAGGGGAGTCTTCAAAGTCAAGCGACTGCAGTTCAGGATGAGCATTGCCCTGGGTCTTTTTCAGCATTTAATGGACTCTCTCTTGAAAGGGATCCCCGGAGTCACACTGTTCTTTGACAATGTGCTGATCACTGCAGCCACCCCAGAAGAGTTTGTGACCCAACTGTGTGCTATCCTCTGCTACTTCCATGTGGCAGAGTTCAAGATGAAGCAGGAAAAGTGCCTTCTTGGGGTTCCCTAGGTTGACTGCTTGGGGTTCACAGTTGACATGGACAGCCTCCATCCTGTGAGAGACAAAGTGAAGACCATCATGGAGGCTCCTCCACCCAAGTCCAAGGCAGAGCTACGGGCATTCCTTGGTCTCCTGAACTTCTACCATGCCTTCCTACCCCACAAGGCGGCAGTGGCCAAGCCCCTGCATCAATTGTTGGACAAGCAGGCCCCCTGGTCTTGGGGGCTGTGCAAGGCCACAGCGTTTCAGGGGGTCAAAGCACTCTTAATCTCCAATGTGGTGCTGGCCCATTTTGATGAATCGCTTCCAGTGATTCTGGCCTGTAACACCTCCCCCTATGGCATGGGTGCCGTGCTGGCTCACCAACTCCCTGATAAGCGGGAAGTTCCGGTTGCCTGCTACTCCTGGATGCTGTTGGCTGCTGAGAGGAATTACGCCCAGATCAATTGCGAGGGCCTGGCAATCGTGGCCAGCATTAAGAAATTCCACGATTTTGTATACAGCTGGCCCTTCACCATTGCAATGGACCATTGCCCCCTTCTTGGCCTCTTTGCGGATAACAAGCAGACACCTCAAGTCCTCTCTCCATGGGTCTTCCGATAGTCTATATTCTTGGCAGGCTATAACTACAGCCTGCAGTACCACCCTAGGAATGCTCTAGGACACACTGACGCCCTCAGCCACCTTGCTTTCCATCGAGGAGGACCTGCCTCCATCACACTGTGTGCTCCTGATGGAAGACCTCCCGGGTTCCCCTCTGCAGGTGGCTGACATCACCTGCTGTTTGGCCAGGGACCCAGTTGTGTCCGGGTTCTGGGCTGGGGGGTGAGGGGGTGGCCTGCTGCCTCTGCAGGCCCTGAGTTCATGGCCTTCACAGCCCACAGGGATGAGTTGTCCACCCACAAGGGGTGTCTACTGTGGGGGGGGGGGGACAGAGTCATCATCCCTGGTGCCATGCATCACTGAGTCCTCAAGGCCCACGAGGCCCACCCAGGGATCATCCACATGAAGGCCCTGGCCAGGAGTACGGTGTCCAGGGACTGACACAGAAATTGAGAACTGGGTGAAGTGTTGCCCAGTGTCAAGCGGTCTGCCCAAATCTGCCAAGCACACCTATCCAGGCCTGGGAATCCACCCGCACACCATGCTCGAGACTCCACATCAACTTCATTGGCCCCTTCCACGGACTCTTGTTCCTGGTCACTGTGGACTCTTATTCCAAATGGTTGGAAATAAGCCCCGTTTCAGCCACGTCCTCCAAAGCCACCATCCGTGCATTACGCCGGATCTTTGTGACCCACAGGTTACCGGATACTATCATCTCTGGCAACGGGATGGCTATCATGTTGGAAGAGTTCCAGGAGTTCCTCCAGAGCAACTTAATCCTGCATGTGAGGTCTGCACCATTCCACCCGATGACCAACGGACAGGCGGAGCGGATGGTGAGGACCACCAAGGAAGCCCTCAGCCAAATTACAGAAGACAACTGGGAATTCCCGCCTGGCCCACTTCCTCTTGGCACAACAGACCACTACGAATCTAGTCAGCGGCCACTGCCCAGCAGAACTCCTGATGGGCCATCAGCTCACCATCCTATTGGACAGACTGCATCCTGATAGGACTCCCAAGTCATGCAGACTCTCTGAACAGAGGGAGGCACCAAGGGGGTTCTTCCCGGAAGACCCAGTGTACATTCAGAACTTCGGGAAGGGACCTCCATGGCTGGCTGGCTGAATCGTTCCCCTGACTGGACCAGTGTTGTATGACATCTCAACTGACAATGGCCAGGTCCTGCGGAAGCATGTTGATCATGCTCCTTGCCTCAGTGGACATCCAGGTTCCTGCAGACATTGAAAGAACACTGCCTGACAACCAGGGCATCGACTCTCCTGAGGAGATGATCTGGGAACAGGTCCCCGCTCCAGCTGCTGAATTGGGCAACAGGATGCTGGCCCCTGTTTCTGTGCCGGTGAGGGTTTTATGCCACCACAGCAGAGTACACAGGCATGTCTGCCTGAAAGGGCTCTGGAAGCCCCGGTTCCTGCTCCATGGCATTCTTGCAGGAGCGCTAGCCCCCAGCCTATTTGAAGGACTATGTAACTTAGGCTGGCTTTGAACTATGGGGGGAAGGGTGTTGTGTCCGCTGACTGCCACTAGGCACCAGCGACAGGCAGTCCAAACTTGGCTTCTGGAAACAATAGAGGCCAAGGATCCTGGACCATCTAGAGTTCATCAATAGGGACTTTGGTGGTAGATTCAAACCCTCTAATAGGACTATGGGTGTGTCTTAGGTGGCTGTATATAGATGGCCGCATCGGCAGGTATTCGTGTTGTTGTTGTGTACTAATAAACTATGAGCTGATCATCATGCTGTTGTCCAGCCTCTCCATGCATCGAACCCAGTACACAACAGCCACCTTTCTAAAACCAAGTAATGCCTAGGATAGGAGACATCCTGGGAGCCCATACATACTACCTAATGTTCCAGGATGAAAGGAAAGCAGGCTATAAATTAGCTAAATCATCCACTGTGTTTGCATTATATTTAGTCTGAAATGAAAAGTGATTGTGCCAAATAATAGTTGGGTAGGCATTACCTGCTCTCACATTTCTGAGGGCCTGGATGAGCTGAGATAATTTTAAGCCAAGGGTGAACAGAAGCCAATACGCTTCTTGTTCATCTGGTCTGTGCAGGGAGTGTGTAAACACAGCCCTATGTTTCAGAGGTGCTAAATCCATTAATGTCAAATTGCCTCTCCATCCTAGCCTGCCCTCCATCTGTACCTATTTAATCGCTATGCAGACCAGATGTTCATGCAACTAATATAGAAGCTGGAGATCACTGCCAAGAAAAGAAGCAAAATGTTCACTGCGGCTCCAGCCATTTGTCCAGCCTTTCCCATGGATTCTGTTAATGGCTCCCATATTTTTTGTGATCAAGGGTTATTGTCTACTAGTCCCCACACACACACACACACTGACATTTAAAAAAAAATAATGTGTGAATGATGACTTGGGTACCTTTCTTTTTGGCCTCTGATATGTATTTTTGGGACAAACAGGCTCCATCAGAATTCTTCCAGTGTACTGTCTGAGTATATTTGTTTCAAAATTTACTTCAGGCAATATTTTGTTGCAGCTCTAGTAAATAAAAGCATCATACTGGGGTCAACAATGTGAACAGTTTTACCTCTATGGTAAGACAGCCAGTGTAGTATAGAGTTACCAGACCACAGATCCTGGGGGGGGGGGGGTTCCCCGCTTCTGTGGGCTTCAATCCACAGCCAGCCAGCTAACCAGTGGAAGAAACCCCACCCCCAAACAGGGACTTTGTTGTATGAGGTCCCCGATGTGATGACATCACTTCTTCCAGGTGGCATCATAATGCTGGGGGTGTCGCACGGCGACTCTACAGTTCTGAATCCAAAAAACCAAAGAATTTTGCCAAAAAACCCAGAGTGTTTTGTATGATGTTGCCAATGTGATGACATCACTTCTGGGTCATGTCACTGCATTGGGGATGGCCTATGTGACATTCCGCCCACCCCTGGAATGCCCCCCAATCTCCCCACTGGAATGGCAAGGGGACCTGGCAACCCAAGCATGGTGTAGTGGTTAAGAGTGGTGGATTCTCATCTGGAGAATTGGGTTTGACTCCCTACTCCTTCACATGAAGACTGCTGGGTGACCTTGGGCCAGCTACAGTTCTCTCAGAGCTCTCTCAGCCCCACCTACCTCCCAAGGTGCCTGTTCTGGGGAGAGGAAGGTAAGGAGATTGTTAGCCACTTTGTGACATCTTAAGGTAGAAAAGGTGGGGTATTAAAAACTAATTCTTCTTCTCCTCCTCTTCCTTTTTCTTCTTCTTCTTCTACCTCTATGGCAGGGACCTCCAACCTCATTGAGTTCATGAGGCCCATTTGGAATTTTAAGAATGGGTAGTGGGTGCCACCACAAAATGGCTGCCTTGGGGAATGAACCAGTCACAAATGATGGGAGGCCACAATTGAAGCATCTACTGGTGACAGGCAGCAGTTCCTGAATGGAAGCTCCTTGTAGTCATAAACATGATGGCTCCTTGGTTCTTTTGAAGCCACCTTCTGCTACAGTGAGGTAGAGGAAATTCAGGAATGGCTTTTTGCTTTGAGGAACGGATGCTGTGGGGAAGAAGCAAATGGATACGAGTAAACACATTTGGTGGGTACCATAGTGCCCAAGATTGCCCTGCTGGGTACCTCTTACATTGGGGAGATGACAGGAAAATTTGGGTTCAATCAAAGGGGTACAGATAAGTAAAACTATATTCAGTAGAAGCAAAGTTTTTAATCAGCTGACCAAGGAAAGTATCTATCCCTACAAAAGTATCATAGCTGAGGTAATTTAACTACTCCCAATGATTTTCTTCTTTGGATCACTAAGTTTTATAATGGATCTAATTATCTACTATTTATTATTTATTAAATTCTTATCTTGCTATTCCCCCAGGGAATCCACAGGTTTTATCCTCAACACAACACTGTGAGTAATAGAGAAAGCCTCCTCTCCACCTCTGAAAGGGCACGCAGCTGAACAAGGATTTGAATACAGGTCAAAGTCTCACATTCTAGCCACTATCAAAGGCTCACATTCTTGTCTTAAGGACCACTTGCAGAACATTGCTGTGTCAAACTTCAACCTGGAATTTAGCCTATGCTTGCAACAAAACATAATACTAAATTGAAAGTCATTCTGGAGATTATTTCCGAAGGTCACTACCCATTTTGCTGTTTATAATCACTTCCTTTCCCAAGCCAGCATTCTAGTAAAAGCAGAAGCTTTGAGGCTGCCTGATAACAATTCCACATTGTTTTATCTCTTAAGCCAGTCTTTTTGTGCTAATCTCAGTGGACCCTCTGTGAAATCCATCTTTCATTTCATGCTGACAGTCCTTGTCAAAAGCACGATGGAGTTTGTTCTACTAATAGACGAGGAAATAAATGACTGTGTTTGTGCCTGTCTTGTCAACTTCTCTGAGGGTGAAAGCAGTGATCGGATCTTCCCAACATTTTTTAAAAAGGTAGATTGCCTATGTGATTCAACTGGGGCTGGATGAGAAGGGAGAGGGCATTTAATCCTTCCTCCCCCTGCATAGTTTTGCCTACATAAACCAGCTTCCAGGGCTAATAGTAGCATGGGGAAGAGAGGCAAAGATGGCAACCTACCATCTTTCTTGTTCGTCTTGCTTCTGAAGTCATTCTTTGTTATTATATTTGTTGGGAAAGGCAATGTCTGGTGTACAAAGATCCTGCAGGGGCAGCAAGAAAACAGATAGGATAATGAGGTCATCATTACCTTCTCTTCTGTTAAGTGTCACTCCTTGTCTGTCTCCAGATTGTTACTCAGAGCCATTTGTCCCCCCTTCTCCCTTCTTCTCAGAAGTGCCGCACTCAGTCTCACCCTCTCTCTCTTAGTTATAGATGTAGTTAGGAACTTATCTCTGTCTCTCCTTTGCCCCCCGATTCGGCAAGAAAGAGGCAGACACAAGTTGTTGGGTTCAAACAAGGGCCACTTTATTAACTAATTTATTGCACACAACATGGCGAGGGGTTGTACGGAGGCTCATGACAGGTGTCCATCTCCAGCCCACCTTCATGCCTTATTGGGCGAAGCACCCGCCCTGGTCTCGAGGTTTCTAACAAAACTCTTGACCAGCAGCTTGGCAACTATAGCAGGAAGCCTGGCCAACCACCCCGAGGCCCCAAAGCCTGCTAGGTAGCCGGGTCAGGCTGTTCCCACGCAGGACCTCCTTTCCCGTCCCTGAGCCTCAAAGCCCGAGAGCCGTTCTTGGATGCCCGCTTAATTATCATAACAATGCCTAGGTGCTCACCGTTTTCCACTTTCTGGTCGCTCTACCCCGCCAAACAAAAGTGACCGTTTTAATTACAGCGAGACGCCTGTTGTTAATTAAGAACCACTCCGCTTGTAGCGCAAGGTAGGCAAAAAACACTCCTACCCATAAGGCCAATCGAGAAGGAGCGAAAAATTCCTACCTGGCCCCTTAACAGGCGACCGGTGTAACCTGCTCTACAGGGTGGGAGGGTGGGCCGAGCACGCTGAAGCACTGGCTGGGAAGAGGGAGGAGCCGGCTTTTATTAGCCGGCTTCTCCCTCCCCCCCCCCGGCGCTGTGTAAAGCACAGCGCCGGCGCCTCCTCTTGCCCCCAGGGGCAAATCGGCCCCCCCTCACCATCGCTATGCTTGGTGAGGGTTGGGGCTTGCCTTGCCCCCCGATTCGGCAAGAAAGAGGCAGACACAAGTTGTTGGGTTCAAACAAGGGCCACTTTATTAACTAATTTATTGCACACAACATGGCGAGGGGTTGTACGGAGGCTCATGACAGGTGTCCATCTCCAGCCCACCTTCATGCCTTATTGGGCGAAGCACCTGCCCTGGTCTCGAGGTTTCTAACAAAACTCTTGACCAGCAGCTTGGCAACTATAGCAGGAAGCCTGGCCAACCACCCCGAGGCCCCAAAGCCTGCTAGGTAGCCGGGTCAGGCTGTTCCCACGCAGGACCTCCTTTCCCGTCCCTGAGCCTCAAAGCCCGAGAGCCGTTCTTGGATGCCCACTTAATTATCATAACAATGCCTAGGTGCTCACCGTTTTCCACTTTCTGGTCGCTCTACCCCGCCATAGCAAAGGCCACGCCTCTGCTTAGGCCTTCGCCCCCACTAAGCGATCCAGAGCCCACCTCACCCCTCGCCTTAAATCTGATAAAAAGATATCGTTGCCCTTGTCCGAAAGGTGCACCCCGTCGTCCCTATACAGGTCCGGCAGGTCTGCCCGTATATCGGGGTGCAGAAGGAAGAGGCCCAAGCCGCTTTCCATGGCCAAGCACAACTGCCTATTAGCCTTTCGCCGGGCCCTATCCAAACACCTAGGGTCCCCCAGCCCCCGCCAAACTCTTCTGGGCAGCATTGCCGACAGAACAATTAACACCCCAGGCCAGCGCTCCGCAATCACTGCCAAGTCAGTCTTCGCCTGCAGGACCAAGGCGACCCCTTTCATGAGTCCCAAGTCGTTTCCGCCAAGGTGGATCACCAACACCTCAGGGGGAGGGCCACGCCATTCCCCAAACAAAAGCGGCAGCAGTGCCGGCCAGCGCATGCCTCTCCGGCCCAGCCATTCGACTTCCGCCCCTTCACTGCAACCCAACTGGGACCCGACTGGTGTCCTCCTGGCTCGATGGGCAGCCCAGAACACCATGCTGTGTCCACACACAAGCACTCGGCTCCTTTGTCTGTGGCCGCTCGCCACACCTGGAACAAACAGAGGATCACACAGAGAACATTAGAGTAGGGCAACCCTGCGCCCGCCCCCAGAGACGTAACGCAGAGCTACCGATATAGTGTAGAGGCAAAACCATGTACTCTGTCGCCAAGCGCCTGCCCGCACAGACAGAGCGTGAACCAACTAAACAGTGCAAGGGCGAACATATGACTTATATCGTGCAGACCTCCACCGACCCAATCTCTTAATGGCCGGCGGTTGATACCCCAAGGCCGCGGCTGAAGATGCCGCGCCGATCCTGAAAGAGTGGGTACCAAACTTGTAGGCACCCAGGCCCAGTGCATTTAAAGCCCGTTTGGTCACAGTCCAGAATTGATATTTCGTTAATGGGGACCCATCCCTATGTATAAAGAGAAAACCCTGTGCCTCTCCCCGCAAGGTCAAATAGGCTTGTACTGCCGTGAGTGGGCACAGGTCGCGCTCGGCACACCTACCCAAGGACACCCTCATCCCCCGCCGGCCCTGGTCCGTCTTTGACCGCCTGACTGTGATGTGTAGCGTCTCCTGGTCAACCTGGATGTCCCGGTGGTGGAGTGCAAACTCAGACCTGTCATTCCGAGATCGAGCTACCAACTCGCTTATCCTGAGAGCCCCAAAGAAGGCTACCAACGTGGCAGCATGAAACAAGGCCACCTCAAAAGCATCCGTGCATAAAGATACCCACTGAAGCCTCAGACCCTTCAGAATTATAGGGGTGAATGGCACCCTGTCATCTCGCGGGGTGCCTTTCTCCCGTGCCCAGCCTTCTAGCATTTTCCTAACCCTGAAATCATTGGAATCATCCCTGAAACCCCCGGCTTTGCTCACGAAAGCCAGGGCCGATAGCTTCCCCCGAATGGAACGGACCGACAGCCCCTTACCTTTCAGGAACACACAGAACTGACGAAGGTCAGACACTGGGATGGGCCAGTGGTGTTGGAGGCCCACCTGGTTTCTAAACTCCACAAACTCCCGTCCTGCCCTCATATAGGAACGACGAGTGCTAGGTGCCAGGGCTAAACCCATTGCCCTGTCAGCTTCAGCCCTCCAATTTCCCATAGGTACTCTAGCATCTTTACCGGAAACGGGTCCGCATCCGGGGCCAACTGACGGAATCTCTCCATCTGTTTCCGAGATAGAGCGTCCGCGATTCCATTATTAACCCCCGGCACATGCCTAGCCTTGAACAAGATATTAAACCTCATGCATTGTAAGGTAAATGCTCTAACAAGGGCCATCACCCTAGCTGACTTAGATGTTAGTGAGTTGATGACCTGAACTGCAGCCATGTTATCACACCAGAAGTGGACTGTGTGGTTAGCCAGTGTCTCTGCCCAGATGTGCACTGCTACTACAATGGGAAAGAACTCGAGAAAGGTCAGATCCCGCACCCAGCCTACATCAATCCACTGAGCTGGCCACTCCTCTGCGCACCAATGCCCCCGGAAGTAGATACCGAAGCCGGAAGAACCCGCTGCATCAGAGGTGACCTGGAGCTCTGCCTCCAAGCGCAGGTCATTTCTCCAAAAGGAAACCCCGTTGTAAGTGGACAGAAAACTCCTCCAAACTGCCAAATCCTCCCGCATACCCTGAGTAATTCTAGTCCGGTGATAAGGCCTCCTCAAGCCCCTTGTCGAATCGCACAACCGGCGCAGAAAGGCGCGCCCGGGTGCTACGACCCGGCATGCAAAGTTGAGATGCCCAATCAGATGTTGCAGTTCTTGAAGTGTAACCTTATACTTTCCCTCTAGCCTGTCCAGCAAACCTAATAAAATCGCAATCTTATCCTGGGGTAGCCGGGAAACCTCCTGAACAGTATCCAACTCTATGCCTAAAAAATTCAAAACCACGCTGGGCCCTTCGGTCTTTTCCTCGGCTAAGGGGACCCCCAACTCCCCTGCCAAACGTTTGAATGTCTGGAGAAGGTGCATGCACTCCCCTGACCCAGATGGCCCTGCCAATAAAAAATCATCCAAATAATGAGCTGTCGAATGTAAACCTGTGTGTGTGCGCAATGCCCATTCCAGAAAGGTGCTAAATCGTTCAAATGCCGCACAGGATACCGAGCATCCCATAGGTAGCGCCCTATCCAGATAGTATTGCCCCTCGAAAGAAAACCCGAGGAGAACAAAGTCCTCAGGGTGCACCGGGAGGAGGCGGAAGGCCGACTTAATATCACATTTTGCCATCTCGGCCCCCCGCCCGCATTTCCTGACCATGCAGACCGCCTCATCAAAAGAAGTATATCTCACTGAGCACAGCCCTTCTGGTATCCCATCATTCACCGAACTGCCCCTAGGGTAGGATAGATGGTGAATGAGGCGATACTCCCCCGGCGCCCTCTTCGGAACCACACCCAAAGGTGATACCCGAAGGTTAGGCACCGGGGGTGCAGGAAAGGGGCCAACCACTCTACCCTCTGCACATTCCTTATTGATTTTTGACCTAACTACATGCTCCAGCCCTCTCACCGATGGCAAATTGGGAGCGAAAAAAGCTTGTTTGTCACCCACAAATGGAATCCTAAAACCCATGCGAAAACCATCCAACAAATATTGCCCATCCTCCCGCCGGGGGTATAGGCGCAGCCAGCGTTCCAAAACAGGGACCCTAATTGGGCTTGGCCCCTTTGTCAGGTGGAGCCTGACCCTCTCCTCCACCCTGCTTCCTGCCACCTCGGCCCCTTGTCTTTGAACAAGCCAGAAAGGAATGGGGGCCAGCGCAGACCGGGCACTCGTGTCTGAAGTTGCACATCCTTCGATTGCAAAACCCCTGCCCTGAAAATTCCCAGCACAGTGGGCGTTTTTGAACATACTGCCCGGCCTGGAGCCGGGCAGTCCCTGAGTTGCCATGTGTAGCTGCGTAGCTATTTCCTGCTCGCTTTGCTATGTGACCACTGTCCGTATGGGCTCCCATAATAGGCTTAGCTGAGGACATGACTTGCATCCAAAGATGCGGATGGATCTGGTCCCAGCGGATGGAGGGGTACATTGCCGCCTTCATCCGGAAGCGCCTATCATATTCCACCCAAGCAGACCCCGCAAAATCAGAATATGCCTTGTAAATTATGTCCATGTATTGTAGCAAAGGTAGTGCGCGCTCTGGGCGTGCCCTGATGATCACCCCTGCATAAATCAAAAACCCCGGGTACCAGTTGGCATATATCCTGTCCACTGTCCTCCGTTTCAACCTCTCCTTCTCTCCCTCGTCCAAGTCCTCCTTGTCCTTTTTGTCCAACTCCCGATACAGGAGAGAAAAAACATCAACAAAGTCCCCCCTGATAATCTTTTCCCGTGTGGCAGTGGTGAGGTGTTCGCCCAAGGGCATTGCCACGTCCCCTTCAGGCAACTCCTTTGCAGGGACCATCTCATATGTTCTGGCTACCGCGGCCCCCTCGCCCTGCTGGGCATGGGCTGTGGCCTGATTTCCCAGAGCTCCGTCCCCCTCCTGGTGTGGTGTCGCTGCAGGGTTTCCCCCCCCCTCCTGCTGTCCTTGCAATGGCGTGGCAGTGTGCCGCCCCATCACCATGTTTTGGGCTGCCTCATTCCCCCCCACTGAGTCCCACGGCCACTGGACCCCGGTGACCTGCGCGTCCTGCGTGGCTGACAACGTACCTGCAGGAGATTCCGTGGGTACCGGCGCAATCTGTTCATCCGGAAACTGCTGCCCTGCGGTGTCCCCGTCCACAGCTGTCCCAGAACCAGCTTGACCCACTGCCGCTGCACTCCTGCCGTCTATGGTGGAAAGCATTGTCAACACTTGAGTTTGAGAAACAGCAGCGGGTACCTGAGAAACCAACGCCGCCCCCGGCGGAGCACCAGCAAGGCCGCCAAGGCGCTGTTCAATTGCAGACAGCCTGTCCAAAATAGCCTTGGTAACCCGATCATCCAAGCCACCATACACAGGTGCTGCCACACTGCTGCTACCCCCATGCCCAGGAGCTGGTAGGAGATTGGAAGCCGCGGGAATGAATTGTGCCGGCGGCAGGAACCCGTGTGCCATAGCTGCAAAAGGAGTCTGATACATATATGCCTGTGGCCCCCCGTGGACACCCACTTGCCCTGGCACCACAGGGAGAGCCGGACCTGCAGGCAAAATCCCCCCAGGCGGAATGGGAGCAGGCACTGGATTTGTCTCCTGAGGCCCCTCCGGCAGCACTGGAGTATGTTGCGGTGGAGAGGGCTGGGGGCAAGGTGGGGCTCTTGGGGGCTTGCGGGGCCCTGCCGGCTTTTTCGGTGGAGGCGGCTCCCCCCCCCCAGCTGGCCGCCTCGCCCGCTTGGGATCGCCCCCCCCCCACTTGCACCCTTCCTTTTCTGCGAACCCATGGTGTAAAACCAATTGAAATAACAAACCAAAGGGACTCCTTAAGATTTAAAAAAAAAAAAAAAAAAAAAAAAAACCAACGAGGCAGCCTGGCCCTGAAATAAGGCACCTAGAGAGCCGGAGCCTTGCTTTCCCTACCCGCACGCACGTGGCTTCCACCCGCACGCAGGCGCAGTGTGGCGAGCGCGCTTGGGCCCGGGTCTCTTCCCCCCCTGCAACCCACGGAGCCGGGGCCTTGGTTTCCCTTCCCGCACACGTATGGCGCGGCGCCTCAGGCCTCCGTTTCCCCCGTGGCCTAAGAAGACTCTGCCCAATCCCCCCCCCGCAAATGGAGCAACGAGCCCGGGCCTTGTCCTGCCCTGTGGCCGGAACAGCTGTCGCCTTGGCTCCCCCCCTCCCCACTCCCGTGTATAGAGGCCATCAGCGCCCGTTCCCTGGCCTCCTCCCCTCTCAAAGGGCCGCAGTGGCTGCCGCTGTTGGACCGCCGATTCCCCAGCCGCCGCCCGCGCACCACACAGCGCTGCGAGCCTGGGGCTTCCTCCTGCCCTGTGGCCCAAGCCGCTGGAGCCTCGGTTCCCTCCTTCTGCCCGCACGTGGCGTGTGGCCAGAAGCGCCCGCCGGTGCTGGTCTGCCCGTCCCAACCCCCCTTCCCCTCAACCCCCAACGCTCTCCGCTGCCGGCGGCAGGGCCGCCCAGGATCACCTCACCCCCGCTCCCAGGCGAAACAACCGCCGCTCGCCGCCGCCGCCGATCTCCCCCCCCTCCCTCAGGCCCAGAACCCCCAAAAGGCCCCCCTTCACAGCCAAACCCGTCCGCTGCCGCCGCAGCTGAATCCCGCGTTGCCGTCCGCCGCTGCTGCCGAATCCCGTGTCGCCGTCCGCCGCGTCGCCGTCCGCCGCCGCCAAATCCCGCGTCGCCGTCCGCCGCCGACTCCCGAACCGCCGCCGCGTCCCACGTAGCTTCCCAGGCAGGAGCTCCCGACCCACGTGCTCTCCCGAGCACGCTGAAGCACCGAGCACGCTGAAGCCCTGGGAAGCACCGAGCACGCCGAGCACGCTGAAGCACTGGCTGGGAAGAGGGAGGAGCCGGCTTTTATTAGCCGGCTTCTCCCTCCCCCCCCCCCGGCGCTGTGTAAAGCACAGCGCCGGCGCCTCCTCTTGCCCCCAGGGGCAAATCGGCCCCCCCTCACCATCGCTATGCTTGGTGAGGGTTGGGGCTTGCCCTTTCTTATCAAGTATATGCATTCCTAAATAAACCTTGTCTACTCTTTAGTCAGGTTGTGCACCATTGCTGTGTTAATCACTCTGCCAACAATATTTACATATCTGAAAATCTGTCAGAACATTAAGCATCAGGACAGTTTTGCACAGAGGTCAGAGTGATAGGTCACTAACCTTCTCTTTAATAAGCACGACCTCTGAACAGTGATAAAAAAACCACAACAAAAACTGAGCTACTTCTCAGTCTAGGTAGCAATAATGTACATTGTGTAAGCAAAACTACATCAACTGTGTATTAAAAGAATCATTCACAAGCATGTACAATGCAAATGCATCTAGAAAACCAGCTGCAAAACCCAGGGAACCAAACTGTTAACACAACTATAAACTAATATAGCTATATCAGATACATGTTCACTTATTCCTTACTTATGATGTAAGTAGGTGTTGCCAGAGGTGCTGTCTTTACTCTTGGGTAGCCCCAATTGCAAGGGGCACCCCACTTCTAACTTGAATCACAGACCCACAAAACTCAGGCCAAGAAAGACACTCCTGGTCCTGGAACACAGAGCAAGCCATAGCTCTGGAAACAGGGATTTCACATTTAGGTTTCAAAAGGCACCCTCAAAGCAAACCTCCAGTCTTCCCCCTCCACCCAAAAGAGATTATGCTTACGGGATAACACTGGGTTCCACCAGGTGAAGTATCTACATTTCTAAAGGCTATCCAGAGGCCATCTGGCAAATAGTCCTTCTGTCTCCAGAACCTCACCCAGCCCTTTTCTTGTGTCATCTCATGTCTATGTGTGGTACTTGTCCTTCCTTGCTCTTCATCCCTCAGGATACCAAAATAAACCAACCAAACATTCAAATTATTAACGATCCTTCCTGATGCTAATCAGGGGCCCATCTCCCTCTTTTGTTTGTATCTGGGAGCCTATTCAACTGCCTTGGCAGAACCATCAGTGGTCTTAAAATCTATTCAGCTAGCCCCAGTACACCTGGCTCCAGTTGTTAATGCAGACTCTGCCCCCTCTGAAAGCTCATTGGCCACATCTAGGTCTTGCCCATCCTGGTGTCTCACACCTCCTGGGACACCTGATTGGCCCAGGTAATCTTTTGTTCTCACCTGAGACCAGCCCCCAAGACCTTCCATTGGTCTGCATTGTTTTCCAATGCCTTTAACTATCTAGGTCCATGGCCTCAGACCATGTGTGTTTTCTGCCCTGATGCCAACTGGCAGGCCAACCCTTTACCCTCTGGGTTTAGGCCATAATCCTTTCCTCATGGATCTGTGGACAGGTAGTATCACCCCATAACTCACCCCCTCCATTCCCTATCAATCACCTCTACTTCCTTAGTTCTGTATTGTGTGTCTGAATGTTTGATTATTGTTTATAAGGACTTAATAAGCCAGTTTGGTGTAGTGGTTAAGTGCGCGGACTCTAATCTGGGAGAACCGGGTTTGATTCCCCACTCCTCCACTTGCACCTGGCTGGATGACCTTGGGCAAGCCATAGCTCTGTACCAGCTGTTCCCTCAAGGACAGCTTGGGAAAGAGCTCTCTTAGCCCCACCTACCTCACAGGGTGTCTGTTGTGGGGAGGGGAAGGGAAAAGGAGTTTGTAAGCCGCTCTGAGACTCCCTTGGGGAGTGGAGGGCGGTGTATAAATCCAATCTCTTCTTCTTCTTCTTAAGAATTCTTCAGTAAAGCGATCACTGCTTTAGTTATCTAGTCTCTGTGTCTATTTCTGTGACCTGGATAAAGTGAGACTCTGGTATATAAAGGCCATGATCCTGTAGTTATGTCAGTTGCACATTAATATCATAATTCCCCAACCTTTTATTAAAGCAAACAGAGCAATTTGGCTAACATAGGAACCCTTAATTGTGATTTTAGAAGTACTGATTACTGGCATGCACACCACCCTAGGTAAAGGTGAAGGTTTCCCTTGCTTGGAAGCCAGTCAAATCTGACTCTAGGGATGCGGTGCTCATCTCCGTTTCCAGGCCAAAGAGCCAGCGCTGTCCAAAGATGTCTCCATGGTCATGTGGCTGGCATGACTCGACGCTGAGGTGCATGGAACGCTGTTACCTTCCCACCAAAGTGATACTTATTTATCTACTTGCAGTTTCTTCCTTTTGAACTGCTAGGTTGGCAGGAGCTGGGGTCAGAGACAGGAGCTCACTCCATCATGCAGCACTCGGGTCTCGAACTACTGAACTACCAGTCTGCAGTTTAGCATCTTAATCACTTGAGCCACTTCAGCCCCTGCACACCACCCAAAGACCTACCAAATTATATGCTACCTGCCAGCTACTTATAAATGCTGTTTGCTTGTGGGTTTTGTTTTGTCTGCATTTGCAGCCCCAGGAAGACAGATGGCTAGTCCAGTGAGTTATCAAGCCCCTAGCAGTCTGCCATATATGGCTAGTTGTGCAGACCATTGTGATACTGTGCTATGAATTTATAGCCTTAAGAGTGATCAGCACAATCAGCTCTCTGCCATCCTTTCCATTTCACTCTGCTTTCCTCCACTTCCCAATCCCTGGTCAGTCAGCTGTGTGGTAAAAATCTGGTTACAAACAATACAGTTTGCTGTTTTTGATTGGTCTTTTCCATGCCTCTCTGGGTCCTGCCTGAACAGCCTTCAAGGAAGTTACATTGCTCTTCTGTCAGGACTGTGCTGGGGTGTGTGTCTGTGTGTGGTGTCGCTCAATAAGATGGAGGACATTGAAGGCCAGTTCTCCTCCAACCCTCCACCACCTCCTTTTCTTTATCTACCATTATCAATGCGAAAAACGTGTGTCTAAAGAATGGGAAAAACAGGAGTTCTCAAAACTCACTTGACAATGTCAGATTCTAGATGATTAAAATCTCTCTTCCTGGCAAAAGACCAATGGAACGTATCAACCACGGCCATCTCTAACAAGCACAAAATGGCAGCAAATAAAGATGACTAAGAACTTCCTGATATGCTGGTAACTATGCAAACTTTATTGGGCTTCTTAAATGGTTCAAAGATAGAAATTCTTACCAGCATGTCGGCACCTTCAGACTTTGGCCACGCAACTTAATGAAATTAAGGGCTCATTAATCCAAGTGGGAAAAACTACTGACTGTGCTATGGAAATGGGCCTGGCAGCACAAAATGAAATCTGAGACATCCAAAAGAAAGAAGAGCATATATTTGATCATATACTGGCATTGGAAACCTCTGCTTGAATGAATAACCTTAAATTTCAAGGGATCAAAGAACATTCAGAAGGCTCCACTCAACTCACTACATACAAAGCTAATTGGCTCATTGCTGAAATTGGCTTGGAGGAAAGTATTGCACCTACTATTGTTAGGCTGATATAACTATTAAATTATGACAGGAAAATCTTTACCACAATTTTGGCTAACTGTCTAAAGAAGTTTATAACGCATACATCCATCTGGATCAAGCAGGATTTATGCCTGGGAGAGACATCATAGATAATACCTCTCAGCTGTTCTCCTCTCTCTAGTTATTCAAAAAGCTTTTGATAGTTTAGAAACCAGATATTTGAAATCTTTACTTTCAAGAATGGGATTTGGAGATAATTTTCTCTGAGCTGTTGTATGCTGAGCCTATAGCCCAACTGAGAATTAATAGCATTGAATCTGGACCCTTTACCCTTATGAAAAGAACATGACAAGGCTGTTCTCCTTCCCCTCTCCTCTTCGCTATCGCTATTGAATGCTTGGGCTCCACAATTAGGCACAATTCAGTAGTCAACCAAATCAACACTGGTGATCTGGAATATAAACTATGGATATTTGCAGATGATCTGGTTTGGGTTCTGATTTCAGATCTGCTCAATTCCATTCTGGAACTCCAAAATATTCTGGATGTTTGGCCAATTTTTAGGTCTTTGAATAAATCAACTTGTCTTTTCTGTATCCTATACATTTATCACCCATTATTGTTTCTCTTCTTAAAAAGAAATCTTTCAAATGAGCCACATCCTCTTGGCCCTATTTAGGTTTACAAATCCCATTGGACTTAGATGATCTTTGAAAGTTAACCTAGATACAGTGCATTGTAAAATAGAAATCTTAATTTCACAATGGGACAAATTTAAACCATCCTGGACTGATGGATATAATCTTGTTAGGTCCTTCATACTCCCTAAATTCTTGTTCTTCTTTCATGCCTTACCAATACTAATTCCAGACAAGAATATCAAATGATTGCAAAAAACCTCTGATCCAATAAGAAACCTCACATTAATTTTGACATGATGAACAGATTATCTAATAAGGACAGCTTGAATTTCCAAGACTTACAGATATATTATAAAGCATCCCATTTAGCTAATATTATCAAAATGTTACATAATGAAACCAAGAACAATTGAATCAAGATATCACAATCCTTTCCAAAACCTAAGACTATTCAAGACACCATTTGGAATCATCCTAATTCTAGATCACCTTATATACAGCTGCACAAATTTTTATATCCTGCTCTGCCTGTATGGGATAAAACGTTAAAAAAGATTGCTGCCAGAGATGTCCATCTTTTCTACACCAACTGGTTTCCACCGGGACAACAATTTTTCTTTGTACCCTGGAATCAAGCCAACCTGGGCTGTTTCCTAGACATATCCAACAGACAAGGCTTATTGGACAAATCTACTCTGGAAGATATTAAAATTGTAAATTACACTGGTTTCAATATTTACAATTAAAACATCTATCTGAACATTATAAACTCCATAAACTTCATAGTATACCTCTTACAGATTTCAAAAGATTATTTAAAATCTTTTCATAATGCCAAATGAGGTTTGATTACTGAAATCTATAAAATTTTAATTATATTAGTTCTGAATATACTCATTATCAAAAGACTTGGCAATCTGCCTGCAAGCTAGACATCAGAAAATCAGTGGTCTTCAATCTGGAATTCGTCCATCTTCACATCCCCATCACTCAATATAGGCTCCAATCCTTCAAGATCCTGTCATATGGGTATATCACTCCCATCACATTTTTACATATACTGTATTTTTCGCTCCATAAGACGCACTTTTCCTCCCCAAAAAAGTGGGGAGGGGGAAGTGTGTGCATCTTATGGAGCTAATATGGAGCTTTTCTTACCTGTAACAGGGCTCTTTCTTCAGCAGGAACGCAGGGGAATGCCATTCAGGCTGGCATCCCAGCCTTCCCCGCCCCTCCCTGCTGGGCCTGAGCTGTTAAGACTTAAAAGGGAAATGGCAGGAAAACCCCCACCAGGCTAAGTACTCGTTCCCTTTAAGTGCTTTTCCCCTTTAAAACAGCCAGCAGCAGAAAGCCCCGCCCACAGATTAAGCTCCGTGGCTACTTTGCACAGAAAGGCCTGGCTTTGCATGGCATGCCGACATCTCTCTTCTTTCCTTTCTCTATCTTTCTTCCTTCCTTTCTTCCTTCCTTTCCTTTTTTCTGTCTGTCTGTCTGTCTTTCTGTCTCTCTCTCTGTCCCCACCTTTCTTTCTTCCTTTCTCTTTCTCTCTCTCTCCTCCTCCTTCCTTCCTTTATCTCTCTCTCTCTCTCTCTTTCTTTCCATTTCATTTTTTCCTGTTTTCCTCCTCTAAAAACAAGGTGCATCTTATGATCAGGTGCGTCTTGTGGAGCAAAAAATACGGTAGCTCCTTTCCATAGCCCTCTCTGCTGGAAGAAATGTAGCAAGTTTGGTTCTTTTGACCACTGCTCATGGTAATGCAAAATCGTGAATGAATTTTGGTAACAAGTATTAGCACAAATACAGGAAATCACTGGATATGATATACTATATCAGATAAGTTTATTGTCTTAGCCATATGCCATAACATAACATAACACATCAAGGCTGAGTAGATAAATACATTAAAGAATAAAATGATAATGTAAGCAATAAAAATAACAATATCTTACATTAAATCTTATGCTCTTTCTACTTTGCATTAAATACTAAACTCATTCTAATTTTCCTTGTTACTAAGGCAAATAATGTCATTCTACTAGGGACATAGTGATCAAGGTCTGAGAGTAAAAATTTGACCAAATCCAGACTGGAAACTCCATTATCCAGCAGAATAATGGGGATAATATATTTTTACCTAGGAGCTTCATGCCATGGGTATTTCAGAATATAATACTATATCATTTACTTCCCCCATATCACAAAGACAAAATCTAAGGAAGGCAGGAATACCAGAAAAATGTCCAGTCCTGATCATTGAGAGCATGGATTGAAATTTTAAAGCCGTAAAAGCTGATCTTACTTCCAGGGTGGTTAACTTTTCCAAATAGGGGGACCTACAGTGATCCCTTAAAAAAAATTAAATAATGATGCCGTAAGAAAACATACCATCACATCCTGGTCCATAAGCCCATCCTTTTTTGAACACCCATTCTTTCAGTTCCCGTACTTGGGTTGTTTTCTTTAATAGAGCATCAGGAATTGAAAATTTCAATTGCATCGAAACCAAATGGTCATCTAGTCTCTTAAAGGATTTCAGGAGCAAACTAAAACTCAAACCCCTTAGGGAATCCAGGGTTCATTCTAAACATTTTTTTCCAATAGGATAAAATCCTAACATTAGCTCTGGCATTCAATGAGCTAATTCCCAGTTCAACCCCCATTAATGCCATTGGCCCACCCCTTGGCAAGGCAAGAATCCACCTCATAAAATTATTCTGTACTATTTCTAATGAGGACAATATTTGATCTTCCCAGCCCCAGATCTCTGATCCATGTAGCATGGCTGGAATTATCTTACTTCCATACAATTTAAGAACAGGATCTACCATGCCTCCTCTCTTAGAAAAGTAGAACTTCAGTAAAGCCCCCAAATTCTTCATGGCAGCAGCTTTTAATGATGTAAGGTGGGGGCACCAGGAGAGAATTCCTGAAAAGGTTAAATCCAGATATTTATATGTGCTGCATTGTTGGATCTGAGTGTCAAGAATGTTCCAGGTAGATTTCTTCGGGTGTTTCCTAAAAACCAGAACTTTTGACTTGGCATAATTTATTCACAAGCCTTCCACATTGCAGTACTCACCCAATTTGTTCAGGAGTTTCCTCAAGCCAATCTTGGTTAAAGACAGATGGACCATATGGTCTGCATATAGAAGAATTAGAGCCTTATGTTGTCCAATGGTTGGAGCCATATATTCACTACTTTCTAAACTAGCTATTATGTCTTGTAGATACAAATTAAACAGAGTGAGGGCTAACATGCAGCCCTGTTTCACCCCTTTTAGCACTTGGATGTCCTCAGTAAGTATACCTTCTCTCCCAACCTTAACCTTTAGATTGGTATCACAATGTAACTGGCTAATCAAATATACCAGCCATGGGTCAATGTTAATGTTCAAAAGTTTCTGTCATAATCTGCCTCTATCTAAAGAGTCAAATGCCAAAGCCAGATCAATACAGCCTGCATACAGGACTTTTGCAGGGCCTCTGATGGCCTCTGTGGCCAAGGTATATAGGGTTTGACAGTGTTCAATGGTAGAATGGCCTTCTTTGAACCCTATTTGGAGAGGGTGGATTAAATTATTATCAATGACATCATCCTCTAATTTATTTTTAAATGCTTACTATATAATTTAGAGGCAATTGGAAACAAGCTATAGTTGCTCGGCTCATTCCAATCACCCTTATAAATTGGGATGATAATACTTGTGGTCCATCCCTTTGGAAGTCTAGCATTCTGTCAATTTGGGTGAAAAGTTTCACTAACATAGGTAACCACCAATCAATATTTGTTTTAAAACACTCAGCCAGAATCAGATCTTTGCCCGGGGATTTACCACTGGACAGAGATTCAATTCTGACTCCATGAATGCAGGCCAAGGGGATATGATATAGTACTGCAACCTGAAATATTGTCTTTAGACTACTGGTCAGAAATTGAAATTCCCAGTCCTTGGAAAGCCTTTATCTCTACCTTGTTGGCAGTGGAAAAAACAGCTATGACATCCAAATGGCAAGATAAATTAGGACCTTCAGTCTCACATTGGCATACTAAAATCTGGAATCTGAAATATACCCCAAACAATCTATCTTTGTTGCAAAAGGGTTCCCAATGTTAGATTACATGGCTAACCGCAACATTGTTCCAAAAGATCAAACTTCTCTAGATCTCCTTCTTTTTAAAATAATACACATGTATTATGGTGAAACAATTTCTCAGTGAATCTTACTAGATTTTAAATGACTTGTAAGACCACTAATTATTACTGCTGTTGGTGTCCACTATGTTATACCACCACTGCACCTTTTATTACACTATGCTAGAAACATACTTCCTTAGTGTTCTAATTGTGGTTTATAATGTATTTTTCTGTTGTTTGATATTGATATTGATCTTATTTTTGCTTGGCATATATTCTTTGTTAATTGTTACATTTTCAATAAAATATAAATTAAAAAAGGACTGTGCTGAATTTTTACTGGTGGAAATTTATGAGGTTAATGGGGGAAGGGTTCAGAAGGTGTGAAGAAACTGCAGACATTGTGCTTTTTTTCTGTAGCTGTCCACAGTCACTTTGTGTATATGAAGGGTGGGGAGAGATGAGAGATCTATGGTTAGTATCTTCTGTTTCTGTCATTTTTAATCTGATCAACAGCCTCAGGAGGCTTCCTTAACATATAGGAAATACTTACTGAGTTAGAGGGTGTTTAATCTTTTTCTCTTATACCTCTTCCATGATTTAAAATAATATTTCAGAGCAACAATTAGCTGTGTGTGGAAAAGATGAGGTCAGATGCCCCGGGTCCTTATGCCCTGATGCTGTCAAAGCAGCATTGAGACGCGGCCTGTTTTGCATGTTGTCCTGCTTTGTCAAAGTTCATGGATAGAGTTTTATAGTTCCTGGCAACCAGGGTCATTTAAATATCTGCCAGGCTTATTTTTGTAGTGCCTCAGACCATACCAAAATAATATCTGGAACAGGTGCTTTTGCTGGGTTTTGCTGGGTTAGGTTGCTTTTTTGAACATGTGTTTTGGTGCAGACTATAAACAGCACAAAAACCTAGGGCCTCCTTATCTAACAGAATTGCAGCTAGGGTTGCTGGCTTCAGCTTGGGAAGTTCCTGGAGATTTGGAGTGGGGCCTGGGGAGGGTGGAGTTTGGGGATGGAAGGAGCATAGAGTCCGCCCTCTGAACCTGCCATTTTCTCCAGGAGAAGTGATCTCTGTAGTCTGGAAATCAACTTTCATTCTGGGAGGACTTCAGGCCCCACCTTGAGGTTGGTAACCCTAGTTATGGCACAGGAAAATGACAAGCCAAAGACTTTTCTTTATGATGTCTTTACCATGCTGCTCATCTATGGATCTCAGACTGGCGATATATAAGGGTTTGTGCCATTTTGTCTTATCTGGTAGCCATGAAACTTTCTCTGATTAGTTAACACTGCAGCTGGCCAGTGATATACAAGGCTATTCTAAGAACTGCTTGATTATGAGGAGCTTCAGGACAGGCCAAAAGAAGTTCTTATCCACAAATACATACTAATCATGTAAATTCATGGAATGAAAAGCACGTACTTCATTATGGCATTGGGGCCTGAAGGGAGAAGAGTGATCCATCTCTCAAAGGGCAACATGGACCTACACTACACAAATATTCAGTATGTCCAAAACATGTGGACAGAAGCTTTCCATGTTTACCATATTGGCATGAGGGGCTACCAAAGAGTTGGCTTGCATGGAAAGCTGCTCTGAGCAGAGCTATTGACATGAAAAGGGGTTGGTTTCTTAACATGCTTCCAAAGTGGCGATCACAGAATTGGTTTCAGACCTCCTCTTCCTGGCTCTAAGAATTAAAAAAGCTTACCCAGTACTTGATCTGTCTTTCAGATATTGAGAGTGATTTGCACTGTAGTAAGATTGGTCTTTGGGTGTATGCCTGAGTGATGCTCAGTTCTTTTTTGATGCCACCCCCCTCCAGTCCCCTGAGCGGTAAAAACAAACAAACAAAAAACATGGGGCTTGTAAACAGCTTGATGCTTCCCTGGTAAATCTGTTATAATCCTCCCAAAGTCACCTTGACAATTAGCCAGCAAACACTGTGTACACATTGCAAGATATAAAGACGTCTTCCTTAAATCTGTGCCACTTGCAATTGTATCCCCCGTAGGACTACGTCTATTATTTTAAACAGGCAACTGTATACTTTCAATAAAAATCTTTTGAGTTGTAAAATGCCTCATTTAAAGGAAAGAAATCAATAGTCCCAGCATCCCGTGTGTTTCTCTTTTTCTAAATGTCTCAATTTAAATGCAGATTTTGACTACAGCACTGCCAACAGGGACCAGTTTGACATTCCCTGTAAAGGGAGTTAGTAGACAGCAACTGTAACCTTTTGAAAGTGAGGCAGGGAGAGAAAATACCCTCCTTCTCTCTCCCCCCCCCCCGAATTTGATCTCTGTAAAGGAAATGAAACTCTAGCTGCCTAAAGAGATTAATTTTACAGAAATACAGAATGTTCTCTGCCTCAGATTATGTTTTTGGGAGAAGGGAAGAAAACCGATTAAGATTGATCATAGAAAGTAAAAAAAGTTACAAGTGGGAGGCCTTGCATGATCAGAGAAAGCCATGGATTATAGGCTCAAAACTGCAACTATGGAGATGTTACTTCAAGAGACAAACATTATTGTGTGTGTTCCTATTTACTAGGGATGTGTTCTGTTTTCTAGTTCCTGCCTTGTAATGCAGCACTGTCTCAGTTTTGCCTTTTGGGGAAATGTAGGGGATGCCTTTTTACATTTATGTCAGTATGTTTGCATGCACACTGGAGACTTAGATCTTAAATGTCTGAGTGGAAAGGGCAAGGGTATCTTGACTCTGCAGACAAAGCATGAAGGTATATTGCTTTCCTATCCCTGTCTTAACTGTCTATCACAGTAGTGCAGAATATGTTTGAGCAGCAGCATTCTATCATAAAAAACAACTGAAATAATGTTGACATGAAATGTCCTAAACATTTTTCTGAAATGCCTGGCATAGTTTTGAGATTGTATGTTAGCTAAGATTTGAGGGCATTTCCTTTGTTCTTGCTAGCATTTCTTTATGCTGTACTCCTTGTCTGGTGATAAATACCCATAAGAAGAAAACATACTAGCATGCTAGCGGTGGCATTTCTGCAGAAGTTTGTCATCAAGTTTTGCCTTAAGTGAAATGGTGGAAATGTTTGTATGTAAATATATGAGGAAAGGTGAGAGCAGATTTTTCAAGTTCCATTCCCTTATCATTTCAGAGGTTTGCTCTGTTTTGCATTCAACTCTGCCATAACTCTAATTTAGCTAGGAGAACCTCTCAAATTAGTTCCAGAATTGCAGCCACTAAGCTTACAATAGCTTTCAGTCTCTTTGATTTATCTGCATTTCTCATGTTCTAATGTATCCATGCCCCCTAATTAAACAAAAGGGGGGGGGACCCTACAAATAAGCCATCTTGCTGTGATCTTATGCGTGATTGTGCAAAGATTCTTTTCATGGATTGTTTTATGCATGCACAACATATGGTCTCTTGCACCCTGGTGAAAGACTTCAACATACTGAGAATCTTGATGCATCTATTTGTACCAATGTGCCAGTATTTTGGGTAATGTTCTATCTATGCATGTACTCGCATTGCTAATGTGGAGAAGGGACAAGTGTGGCAAACCACATGAGCAGCGTTCTTTAAGAACCTGGAGCTAAAAACAAAGCAACGAAGGATTCTTAATGCATTGGTTTCAACTGGGAGAGGGGGGATGAATTAATTTGGAACTGCCCAATCTGGGGAGCAACTTGGATGAGGAGAAATTTAGGAGTGTCCCTACAGAGAAACACTAAGGGAAGATGAAAGGGTGTCAGACTGGACATCAGGGGTCATTTCGTAAAAAAAAAAAGAGATGCAGGGGCTCATTAGCATAACTCATTAACATAACTTATTTGCATATGCCACACCCCCTGACATCACCAGAAGTGTGTCAGAAGGCAACACCCACCGCTCAGGCTCCACCCCAAAAATCTCCAGGTATTTCCCAACTCAGAGCTGGCAAGCCAGCTTTATACTTTGACTAAAGACCCTTTAGGTTCCTTTTGCTCTTGCAGGGAAGCTACCCTACAACAAGCATGAAAATACAGATCAAGTTAGTATGCTTTTGCTTTTTTCCACAGCGCATCACCATATGTGCCTGCTCCTGGACTTGTTACTCCCAGAATGGCTTTCTTGCATGTTCCTGCTCGAAATGACCCCTGACTAGTGAAGTTTCTCTTGAATGGTTCACCTGCCTCTAATTTTCAGTCACAGAAAACAGTGGAGAATAAGAAGGAGCTATGAGGGGCTCCTCTCTGTACACAATAAGATCCAAAATAGTAGCTTGTCAATTTTCTGTGGGAACAATGTTGTCTCGATTTCTATTGCACATTCACTGGAGCATACTATTAGTGTTGTCATGGATTTGAAGTTGTGTATTGGGGGGGAATAGGGGAGCTAAAAACTGAATTCCTAATAGAATGTGAGGGAACCTCAGCACTGAAAGATTCAAAGTCAAGACTTTAATGAAGCAGAGATTCATCTCCAGTTTAGCTACAGTAGGATATAAATAGTTTGGGGACAAGTTTTTGACTCTTTCTCCTCCAATGCCAAAATGATTTCAGCAACTAATTGTCATGTGCTAAATGACCAGGTATCCATAATATTTGGAAACATATAGGCCTCTGCAGATTTCATTTAAAGTCATTGTGTACATGTGAAGGGAATTGGACTCACAATGACAACTGCCATCCATGGTCTGGTCAGAATGGCATTCTGTTCTCTGTTCTGCAAAGGGTGGGTAGTGGAACCACAGAAAGAACCTGGTGGGTACAGGCATGCCCAGGAGGGCAGACACAGCATGTTGGAGGCAACAGAAGCCCCCATCCTGCTGTCTACCATCTCTTTGACCCAACTGTGCACATTGGCCTAAAGACAGGGCAGTTCTGAGCCAACAATATAAAACATAAGGTATAAATATTTTAATAAATAAAGACATGCTAAGTTTGAGCATGAACCAAAATGGTAATTCAGTTATTCTTTAATATTTGTTCTGTGTTTAGAGGCCCTAAACTACAGCTTACTTAGCTTGTGCATAAATCCAGCTCTGCCCACACATATTGGCCCTGATCAAAGTATGGAGCATACAGGGTGAACAGTTGGGGATCTGCACCTGAAAACTGATGTGGACCTGTTTTGACCAACATGTGAATGTCAGATATGGCCCACCACAGTGATCCCCTCTCTTTCTCGGCAAAATGCTGTTGGCACAGGGTTTAGAGGAGCATAAAACAAATGTTTTCTCTTTGCAACTTGCAAAAAAAGTAGTACTTAGAATAGCTTGCCAGATGTATGGCTCTGCAAAGGCCTGGGTAGATTTCATAGGATTAAAAGTGAAGGAAGGAGTTAAGACCCAGAAACAAGCTCAGAAAGTCTTTCCCCAGTGTTCTTGTGCAAGCAGTTTTCTGTGTTAGTTGGATTATTTGACCCATCTGGGGTACAGATGCAAAGAACAGAGCTGCTTCTCCCTAGTGAAGAAGCACACCAGAATGGGTGTAGGTTCTCGTGGGATGTAAGTAGAGTTATTAAAATTCTAGCTAATTAAAAAATCTAATTGAATTTGGAATGGGCCAAGTCTCAGGGTAGTGTTTTTCAAATGGGATGTGGTGATATTTTCTGCAAAAGCACAGATCATTCAGTGGGAGCTGTGTTCTGCCAAACAAGTGCATTGGCCTTGGGTGTGATCTCCTGTATATTTTCACAAGTGTGTATCCCACTGAAAACAATGAAGATGTATGCTTTTAGTTGTGAATAGAATTGCAGCTACAGAATACTGCAATATAGTTAATAGATATTATAAATATTCTTCTGCAAGTTCCATTTATGCAATAATTTTTATTTTTTACAGGAAGTTTTATTTAGGAAAGATAAGAAATAGTGCATGGCATGAAGATTTATGTATTTGTCCAATAGCTTGGCAGACTCATTGGGAGTCTACTCTAAACTGCTTTTGAAACTCTCCCTTTTCTAGAGAGGTTTGCTATGCTCAGAAAATACAAGCCCAAGTTCTCCCTATATACACAGAATTAACACTGGATTCCAGAAAAAAAGAATTTGAATCCGTAAATGTAGAGTCTGTTTATGCAGACAGTTATAAGGAAATAGAGCTATAAGGTGGAATGAACAGAACAAAAAAAATAAGTGTCTGGGTGGGTACGAATAAGCTACATAAGTGTCAGTGGGTAAGGTGTCTATGTGAGACTTGAACCAGCCAGGCCCCAGTGCTTTAGAACTAAGGCTGCCAACCTGGGCTTGAGAAATTAAATTGCTGGAGACTTAGGTGCTTCGGGAGACTGAAGTTTTGGGAAGGAAGGGAGCTCAGAGGTAGGATTGCTTGCCCCTTCTGATTGAGGCTGTTGTGTATTGAGAGCTTTGAGTGAACACACGTTGTTTGAGAAGCTCCTTGCAGCTACATTCAGATTGGCCGCTCTTGCCAAGCTGGCCAATCAGGTAACAGAAGGGTAAATGAGACCATGCAAATGAGGGTTCCAAGTGCCTGTTTCTACTGGTGCAATTGTATTTGTGGGTGTGTTTTGGGGCTGGGATTTGTGTATAAAGTTGCGGCTCACCGCATGTGTTATGTTATATTCCTGAATAAAAAGAGCTATGCTGAAATCACAATAGCCTCTTGAACCCACTTCTTAACTCTGGTGATGAGGATGAGATTCAGACAAAGGAACTAGGAAGAGATCTGGCCGAATCACCTCACTGACTGCTCGATCATTTAGCATGGCTGCCAGGAGCCACTTTGAACCATTCAATGCATCCTCTGAAGCCTGGGACCTGTATGTCTCCCATTTCCAGAACCACCTTATGGCAAACGAGATAATCAACAATGAGATAGTCAATGCCATGTAACAGGCAGGGGATCCTCTACTCCAACTCTCCTTTTCCACTACCTCTCTGAGTGGCCATTGGGACCAATCAGGATGACTGGTCTTTATGAAGCCTGTCCCTGCAGCCTACATCTGCAGCATGGGCAAGTTGTAAAACTGTGATAGACTTGGCTTAGACAGAGATTAAACTTGCCTCTGTGTACTCTACTAAATGTCTTTGTGGATATTGGTTGCTTCCTGTGGTTTCCTCGGTTCCTTCTGACTCTTGGATTCTCATCTGGCTCCTTAGGAGATCTGACCATTGTCTGCCTTTGACCTCTCCTGTTGCCCCTTGCACTTTCTGACTGAGCTTTAGGTACCCTCTTGGTCTTGGACCAACAGGGAGGAGTCCAAATAAAGAAGATATGGGAAAGGAAAGGAATAGTATGGAAAGGAAAAGCAAAGTAATGGAACATGAGCTGGGAGTAAGTTAATTAGTTAAACACGATAGAGTCACTAAAAGGGAAATGGCATATGCTGAGGTAGGGGCATGAGGATCCCGTCCCCATGTTCACAGGTGTTGTAGATAGTTTGTTAATAGTTTTGGTGTATACCTTCTCTTCCCAGTGATCTTTAAAAGAAGGATGGAAAGATCAGTAAGTTCAGAGGAATTGTGAGTATTTATTTATTTATTTATTTGTTTCAATTTATATCCCGCCTAGCCAGCGGACCGGCTCTATATATGGATGAACAGACAATGTGACTAATTAAAGGGCATAATGCCCTTTTATTTGGAGGAGCAGAGTTGGATTGGGAACAAAGCTCATCATCTGCTTGTGTGGCGTGAAATCTCTACTTTGCATAGCTCCGTAGGATCAACTAAACATATCTACATTGAGTGTTAAATTGGACCATGAATTTAGCATGGATTTATAGTTCCCATTTGATTTAATATAAGTTGGCATTCATCTTCTTTCTGATATAAATTACTTAGGGATGTCATAATGAAAATATAACAGGTATTTAATGGATGTCATCCAATGCTTTTTTAACAAATTTGTCTGAATTATGTAGTAGGGAGAAATTGCTATAGAGTGCAGTAATGTCATAGAGCCAGATTATATGGGTGTAGTTTAATTTCAAGTGCCCAGATAAAAGTATATTGTTAAGGGAAACATCACACATTCCATCACAGGCATCAGTGCTTATAATGCATGCTTTTCGGCTTACCGAATTTAGGTAATAAAGGTATAATGGGAACATGAGGGAGTCATTAGGAGAACATTGGTTTAGTGTTAGCATAGGGATACATGAAGGAAAAGGAAACCTGTAGAATTTCAATACCGAACTAAGCATTGCGCTAAATTTATAGCTGCTGCAAAAATGGGTTAACTATGAGCTTTGTTTCCCTTCTCTGATTTTAGCAGAATTTCCTTGGCCTATGATGTCCCAATTTTACAAGTTTCCTGACCCCTGCTTCCAGTTGCCAGCTCTGGATTGGAAAAATCCTGGAAATTTTGGAGGTAGAACCTGGGGAGGGCAGAAATTGGGGAGGTACCTCAGTAAGGTATAATGCCATAGAGTCAGCACTCCAAATAGGGTTGCCAGCTCCAGGTTGGGAAATTCCTGGATATTGGGGGGTAAAGCCTGGGAAAGGTGGAGTTTTGGGAAGGGTGGGAGCTCAGCAGGGATGTGATGCCATATTGTCCACCCCTCAGAAGTAGCCATTTTCTCCAGGGGAACTGATCTCTGTAGTGTAATTGTGAGAGATCTCCAGGCCCTATCTGGAGGGTGGCAATCTCATCTCTGCTCCATAGTGTTTGCTACTTGGATGGGGAGGTAAGAACCCTAAAGCCTCTTGCTCTTAGGTACATTCTATTAAAAGTTATGAGAAAGAAGTAAGGTTGCCAGGTCCCCTCATTGCTCCGATGGGGGATTTGGGCAGTGTTCTGAGGGTGGGCCAGAAGTGACATCATTGTGTTGGGAACACAACATGATGCATGATGTCCCTGACATGATGACATCACTTTCAAGTCACTTCCAACATCCCTGTTTAGGGGCAGGGTTTCCCTCGTTGTCCAGCTAGTCCACGGAGGGGAGTAGCCTCTGAAACTGGGAAAACAGGCAGAGCAAAGAGGTCTGGGGTTGATTATTATTTGCATGGCTTATTCTAGACAAGTGTTTTGGTGACTTTTGATTTTTAGGAACAGGCTGAGCATGGGACATTTGTGATGGTGGGTGAACAGAGATGTGACATCATGCTTGGGGAGACTTTGGATGGGCTGTCAGTCAAAATCAATACCTGTGAGTAAGGCACTAAAAATGCAAGTAATGTATGATGGGATTTTTTTTTTATTCTCAACTCTAAAGGGATATTTGTTGGTGGTAATAAGTCATTTGTTTTAATCAAAAAGGGAAATGGATTTTTATTATGAATTGGCATACCTGAATGCACTGTCATCTTGCACAGAATCTACGTTTGTCAGGGCAGGCGTTTTCCAATCCACTAGACAGGCTTCATATCTGCCCTGGTTATACTGCTACAGCATAAGACCATACAAAGAGCCTTTTGGGATTAGACTAGTGGTCCATCTAGACCAACATCTTGTTCATACAACATACATGGTACATGCAGAGACCAAGCCCTCCTTCTCAGGTGTTGCCTCCTTGCACTGGTTTTCAGAGGTTTACTGCCTCTGAATTTGGATGCTCCCTTTACCCCCTATGGCTGGTAACTACTAATGGACCTATTTTCCATGAATCTGTCTAACCCCTTATAAAGCCATCTATGCTTGTGGCCATCACTACATCCTCTTGCTGCAAATTCCACGATTTTGTTACTCGTTAAGTACAGAAGTATTACCTTTTGTTTTTCCTCTTTCAGTTACCCATCAAACTCATTGGGGTGCCCCTGAGTTCCAGTATTAGGGGAGAGGGAGAGCCACTTTCTGGACCCCCTGCATAATTTTATAAGCAAACTTTCTACAACCTTATTCGTCCGCTAACTTGGATACAACAATGTATTTATTTGATTTTTTTATGCCCCTTCCCTAGGAAACTTGCCTGAGGCAGCTTACAAAATAAAACATAATACAAACATAAAATGTTAAAAGATGTTAATTAAAATCCAGCATTAAAAAAATAGCCACAGCATGAAAACAAACCGTTGAACAGCTTAGAATGAATGTAACAATTCTCAGGCTGAAAGCACAAGATAAAATTAATATTATGAGAGCAATCCCTTAATTAAAAGCCTGGGTAAACAGAAACATTTTGGCCTGACACTGAACAGAGAGTAGTATAGGCACTGGGCAAACTTCAAGAGAAAGAGCATTCCATAGGCAAGGTACCACTTCTGAAAAAGGCCTGCCCTTTGGTTGCTGCCTGCCTCAACTCTGGCAGCCAGGGCATGAGGAACAGGGCTTGTGACAAAGTTGTTAGCTGGTGTTTAAAAAGTATTTGCAAAAGAGAGTTGGTTTTAGGAAGGAAGTAGAACATCAGGCTAAGTCTGGTAGTTTGAAATATATTTTTCTGGTCCGGGGACAAGGGAAATACTCTACACAGCCAATCTCCCCACTTCAAAGAAGATGTTGCTGCAAAGTCACCCCCACGCTTAATTACTGTCAGCGTTCCACAATGAAGAAGGATATATCTGCCCATCAATCTCCACTTCTGATATATTTATTTCCTTCACTATGCCCCCCCCACCCGAAATAAACTCAAACAAATGGTAACCATATAAACTAAGCTTGTCTTTCCTGTTTGGTCTTTGGATCTGTTAAACATCTTCATTATGTTGCATGCTAATTTACTGCTCATTCTCTACTTATATGCATGAACTAGTAATTTCCATTTCACTGTATCTGAAGAAGTGTGCATGCCCATGCCAACTTATAAAACTTGGTTGGTCTTAAAGGTGCCACTGGACTCAGACTTTTTTCTAGTGTTTCAGACCAACATGGCTGCCCACCTGAATATATCTTGGGCTGAGGACAGACTGGCAATCTGAAGCGGAGGCAAAGCGGAGGGAACTGGAGCGGGGGGAAAAACCCACGGAGCTGGCCGTTCACACTGGCCAGAGCAATGCGGATCAGCGGCGATACGGAGCGTTCAGACTGCCACGGAGCGTTCAGACTGCCGCATAGCCAGCACGCGCGGCTTGCGCGCGCCGCTGCACTTTTTTTTGTTTTCCTTTGATGTTTTTCGCATGTGCGCACATGCGCACATGCGCACATGCACAAAACTTTTTGCCGGTGCGTTCACACTTCCTCCGGATGCCTCCCGCTTCTTCCAGTTCACACTGTTTGGAAGCGGGAGGCATGCGGAGGAAGGCCCCTGAACACCAGGAAAAACCGGTGTCCGGGTAAAGCGGAAGGAAAGCGACTGGGAGACGGGTAAGTATGCAACGGAGCCGACGGACAGATGCGCATGTCTGAACGTGCTCCTTTCCTCCGTTTGCGAAGCGTGCCTGCCCCGCTTTAGATTGCCAGTCTGTCCTCAGCCTTGGATATGTGGTTCTGGATATCACAGCTCAGGAGACCTTGGCAAAGCAGGAAATCTGTATCTAGAGATGAAAATACCATCTGCTTCCATCTTGCTAAATTAATCTATTGTTTCCTGGCTTCATGTCTAGAGCTCTGGCACAAAGAGTGCCTTTTTGGTGCCAGAACTGTGTAACTGTGGGTTCAAATCCCATTCTGTACTAGAAGGCCAAAGGTAATCAAAAATTACTCCACATATATATATTTCACATAAAGTCTCATTATGTATTTTTAAAAAGCATGACTCATGATTATTGAACATTTGTTTCGGCCCTCAGGGAGTCAATTAGTGGGAGATGCAATTTGAAACCCAAACATCTAATGTGCCATTTAATGTTCATGGCCACACAGAGCTCAGCACACTAATTACCTCTGATCTGTTTTAAATAAGTGAATTATTAATCACTAAACTGTTCTCTCTCTTTTTTTCACCTACTTCTGGGTTGTAGCAAAAAAGCACTTAGTCTTGCTCTGTTGTGTGGCTTTGTTTTTAACCTCTCTGCACTTGTGCCAAACACTTCGAGAATTTCCTCTAAAAACCTGTCATTTATCAAAGCAATTAATGGCTGGCATTTGTTTCCCGAAGATGTGGAGGGATTAGATTGATAATTAGGTGGAGGGCTTCCTTCTGCAAAGGGGAGAACGTCAGCAAGGCTGTGCATCTGCCCTACGGATGACCTTGAACTGAAGACAAAGAAAAACGATGAGATTGTAATTATTAAACTATGAGCTGTGCTGGAATGCTCAAGAATTCCCCAGCCCGTTGAACTCAGTAGCAGACGCTTAGCTGGTGATTGCACATTTAATAAATGAAGAACATAAGGGCCACTGCAATCTGCAAAGAAAGGTGATCAAGTTTTTTCAGGGTCACAGAACTTTTCCTGGGAGATCCCCCAGCACCTTGCTCCTGCTGTAAGCCTGTGAATCTTTTGTGCTTGCATGTGCATCCAGGAAGCTTTCCTTTCTCCTCGGAGCTTCCTATCTGCTTCTGAGATGTTATGAGAGTTCCATTTTTAAGGGGTAGGTGCCCTTCAGAAGGGTCTGTGGTGGCTCAGAGGTTAAGACACTGAGCTGCAAACTGGAAGGTCAGTAGCTTGGCAGTTGGGGTCCCGAGTGCCACATGACAGAGTGAGCTCCCGTCTCTGTCCCCAGCTCCTGCCAACCTAGCAGTTCAAAAGCAAGAAATTGCAAGTAGATAAATAGGTACCACTTTGGTGGGAAGAGTAACAGTGTTCCATGTGCCTCGGCATCTAGTCATGCCAGCCACGTGACCATGGAAAAAGTCTTCAGACAGTGCTGGCTCTTTGGCTTGGAAATGGAGATGAGCACCGCCCCCTAGAGTCAGATTTGACTGGCTTTTGAGCAAGGGAAACCTTTACCTTTACCTGCTCTTCAGATTCTGGAGGTAGCTTAGGTCCAATCCTCTTAAGTTTCTCTCAGGGCAACTGAGAGCCAATACAGGTCCTTAGACAAAGAGACAAGCATGGTCATTGGTTTATCTGAGAGAATGCTGTGTGTATTTGTTTCATTTGAATGAAGTGTTCATATCCATAATGCCCGGCCTAGGGCCAACATACTGGACTCCTCTGCTGATAGGAGCCCACAGTGGCATAGAGTTTCTCACAGCAGGGATTCTGTGTTCCAATAAAAAGAGAGGTAAAGACTCTCGGTTCAAACAAGGGCTTTTTCTGTGGAATGAGCCGTGCAATGAAGTAAGGTTGATGAAAGCTCTGCCATTATTTTACAAGAAATATTTGAAGGGGTTTTTTTTTAAAGACCATTGCCAAATAAGTGCCTTTTCGGAAGTGTTAAAAAAATTATGACGGGGCCCCCAAGGTGGTGCTCTGTGGGCATCTTTCCTGGTGCCCACCAAGTACTTTTAGAAACTGGGTGGGGACAGGTTGGGTACTTGTCCAGCAGAGCTTCTGATTGGCCACTGTAGATCCAATTGCCTCCAGCAGAGCTTCTGATTGGCCAGTGGAGATCCAATTGCCTGAGCAGATGAAGAAGAAGAGATTGGATTCATACCCTGGCCTTCACTTGGAGTTTCAGAGCAGCTTACAAACTCCTTTCCCTTCCCCTCCCCACAAGAGTGGCTGAGAGAGTGCTTTCCAGAACTGTCCTTGAAAGAACAGCTCTGACAGAAGGATGGTTTGCCCAAAGTCATCCAGCAGCTGCAAGTGGAGGAGTGGGGAATCAAACCCAATTCTCCCAGATTAGAGTCCTCATACTTAACCACTATACCAAACTGGCTCTCCAAATTAAAATTACATCACAGTGTTGGCTGTATTCTCTCTCTCTCCACTTTCCCAAGGTATTTTAAAAATATTATCCCCTATCTTCTCTGCACTTGAGATTCCTGTGTGTGGTTCTGCCTCCTGCAGCAGAAATTTTGTGGTTGACTCTGCTTCCTGAAGCAGCCATTTTGTGGCTGTGCCCACCAACCTGTGTCAAAATTCCAAAGCTAGCCACACAAAATGGCTGGGGACCACTGCTTTATGGATTGCAGTGTCATCAGTTGTTTATGGAAACCATATTGACCAACATAGAAAAAACCGATATACAGGTATTTAAATACAGGACCTTTTGTATTCTGGAGGATTGGGTACATGCCTCATCCTATCTACTATGCACCTAATGGAACAGCCACTGTGCAGCACAGCAGCAGGGTTTGCTGAATGCAAAAAAATCTATGAAAGGAAGCCCCCCCCACACACACACACTGACTTGAATAGACTCTGCTACCAATGCCCCCTCTAAACTGTGGAGTCTTGTGAGCAAAAATTCTACTTTGTGAGCTACTGGCATTAAAGTTGTGAGCGAGTGATTCAGCTACTGCATAAATTAGCTTGCTCTGGAGGCATCCTTCCTGAGCTAAGACAAAAATGTGTGAGCTGGAGGCTAAAAAACTGAGCTACCTCACACTAACTCAGCTTAGAGGGAACACTGTCTGCAACATATATGACTAAATCAACCCTAAACACATTGATTCCAGTGGAATAAGTTCTGATCAAGTGCATTTTAGAAAGCGAGCAGGCCAATAATGTATATCACAAGTCCCTGTAATTAGCAGTGGTGTTACTCCTGAGTAATGTGCAGGAACACAGCCTTGAAATGTCATAGAACTGAGCTATCACTAAACAGATTGGGAATTACATTATATTGGGACAATGAAAGACTATATTACTATGCACTTGAGAAGAAAAGAGCATTCTGGAACGACTGGGTATTTTCCTACCTACAGTCCCTGGAGGCAGGAAGTAGGCTGTTTTTTGTTTACTTAGTTCTGGTTGAGGAGAGGAGTACCTTCTTCTCATCTTCAGTTTTTCTTCCTGCTTCCTTGAAATTTTGGTTTGATTCAACAGTGACTTGCAGTTTGGACTTCTTGGTATAACCTTTGAGAAGAATATAGAGGGACATGAAAACTCTTGAGGAATATCATAATCTTACTGAAATTCTTTTATTTTCCCTTTTTCTCAGATTCTTTTAGATGTCTTCCTTGAGCAGTGCTTTTCCATATTTGCATTACATGTCTGCTTCACAGAAGATAACCTGAAGTACTGCAATTGTAGTCGCAAGTAGTCAACCAGGCTCAGAGGTTCTCAGAGAACATTTGAGATGGAAGATACAAAGTGAGAGTCTGTGATTCAAATGTGACTTGAGCACGTGTTGTTGTCGTTACAAGTGGGGGCATTGCTTTATTTTGGGGAAAATTTAAACCCCTAATGTTTTTTTTTTATTTTGTGATTTCAGATTTTTCTGCAAACTTGGGGAGAAACTAGGGGAAGATATATTTAGCATTGATGTCCCTGATCCATAGATTTAACTATCCACAGAGGAGTGACACAATTGCTATTAGACCTACGGATTAAAAGCATTTCTATGCTACCTTTCCACCCAAATAGGATGGAAACAACAAAACATTTAAAAAATCAAGTTTTTGTTTTTCTGCAAAATTTCAATAAACTTTATTGTACAAAAAAAATAATAAGTTTTCTTTGCAGAGGATCTTAGGATTGATTCCTGGCAATCAAAGGATCTTAGTAGCAGGTGCTGTGAGACACCTCTTTCTGCTCAGGACCTGGAAAGCCATGTGCATCAGTAGTCTTGAGGTGGTGTACTGCAGTTTTATATGTTCAAATGAACCATCTAGTCCCACTAGCTATTGGGAAAATACTATATGAGGACATTTTTTTTCCAAACTTCCTCTTGAAAGCCTCCAGAGACATTCCATAGCCTCTCTAGCTATCTTATTCTGCTGTTCCATTGCTGAATTGCAGTTAGAAGAATATTCCTCTTTAACCTAATTAATTGGTAATCCCTATCCTATTAAAAAAACAAATTGAAATGAAGCAGAAGGTATTTAAAGTTCTCCCGTACAGGAAGAAATATGCTCAATAATTACTTCAGTATCATCAGAGAATTTTTAGAATTGACCTTTTAAATATGTATCTTTTACTTGCTAGATAGGGCTATAGAAGGGGTCCTCCTTGTATATCTTTGACTGAACATTTAGGTTTTTTTAAAAGGAGGTTAATTCAGAAAATCTATCTGTGATAATCAGTAATATGCCAAATTTTAGCTCAGCATAACTCTTTGTATAGTTTGGTTCTAAACCCTTGATGATTAGAGTTCTATCAGAGAAATGCTGACAGTCTTCATTACAAAGGCAAGAGCTGCCTCAGCTATAATTAAGCTAAGTAGCAATGAACATTTAACTCACTGGGTTAAGTAAACTCCTTTTTAAGACAAGCCAATAATTTGGGACCATCCCTTCCTTTTCCCCTCTGTCTCCAAGCCACAATATGCCAAAGCCAACTTCCTTGAAAATGAGGGTTTGTCAGGGCCATTATGTTTAATAACTATTTAATCATAACCAAGATCACTGGTCATGAGCAGTGAGTGAACTAAAATGAAACAAAGAAACAAAGCCCTGAAACTGTTTGGCTGCCAAGATTGTATTATAACAGTACAAAAAAGGACTTGCAGCTATGAAACTTTCACTGTTTTATTTTTTTCCCCTGCTGAGATTAAATTTTATCTTTTGTACCAGAGTCTGATTGAGAAGGGTAGGTCTGTGTGGTGGGACTGCAGAAAGATTACTGTGATCATTTGAGGTGAAAGTGATGAAGTTCCCAAAGACTGCTGGTTTGCTTGTTCTTACTGAGGTGAGGTGAAAGAACCCAATCTCCGTGCTGTGTGTTGGTCTGCTGTCTATAAGGCCAGGAGAATACATGCTAGCTTTCAAAGACTGTGGATGGTGTGGCATTGTTCTATAACAGATTGCCCTATTATGGGTCTTGTGGAACAAATGGTTGCACATTCTGTGTGACTGAAGGTCAATGTCTTGGCTTCAAATGATTGACAACATACAGTTCCAGTATTTTTGCAGACAGAGGAACATCCACATTTGCTTCAAATTCAGCTTTTAATAAATCTAGGACCTAGGAAACTGGGATTTCCCTGCAAAATTTCTCTAGTCTTATCAAAACTCTTCTGGCTTCCCTCAGTATGTCTTTGATGTTTACCTCAAGAAGAACCCTCAGTTTTCCTTTGCATGTTATTTTGGAAAATGTTAGTTACTAGCAATTCCAGGGCTCTTCTTGTAGAAAAAGCCCAGCAGGAACTCATTAGCATATTAGGCCACACCCCTGACAGCACAGCTCATTAATATATTAGGACACACCCAGTGTTCCCAGAAATGTGGTCATCCAGCCACATCCACCTTTTGCTTCTTATTCTGTTTACCTTGTTGTCAAAACAGTTTTGACAAAACCAATAAAAACATTATTTTCAGTCCCATCTATACAAAACCAATAAAAACATTATTTTCAGTCCCATCTATACAAAACCTTGCCTGAACCAATATCTTATGTCCAACAATTATTCCCACACTGGATTGGAATCAATTCCTAAGGGTTAGGTTCCCATGGAAATCAGGTTGCCTTCCTGCAGAACTAGTACGCTGAATATGATTTTTTAGGGTTGCCAACCTACAGGTGGGGTCTGGAGATCTCCTGGAATTACAACTGAGCTCCAAACTACAGAGATCAGGTTAATGGCTGCTTTGGAAAGTAGAGTCCATGGCATTATGCCTTGCTTAGGTCCCTCCTTCCCCTAAACTGCACCCTCCACTCCCAAATCTCCAGGGATTTCCTCAACCTGGAGTTGGCAACCCTAGTTCACTGGCAGAAAAACGCTAGGAGCCAGTTTGGTGTAGTGGTTAAGTGCGTGGACTCTATTCTGGGAGAACCGGGTTTGATTCCCCACTCCCCACACATTGGGCAAGCCATAGCTCTGTACCAGCTGTTGTCTCAGAGCTCTCTCAGCCCCACCTACCTCACAGGGTGTCTGTTGTGGGGAGGGGAAGGGAAAGGAGTTTGAAAGACGCTCTGAGACTCCCTTGGGTAGTGAAGGGCGGGGTATAAATCCAATCTCTTCTTCTTCTAGGTTTGTGGATGCACTGGATGGGAGTAGTTTGTGGACTATTTTATTCAAGGTACAAAATTTTATTCAAGGTATAAGATTTCATGTGCCACCCACACTTCTTCAGATGGAAGACATGTGCATGCACACAAAAGCTTATACCTTGGATGAAACTTTGGACTCCAACTTTGTTCTGCTGCTTCAGACCAACACGGCTACCCACATGAATTATTACACTATAATACTTTTTACAAGCAATTATGTACCAGTGGAGTGGTTACCATGCAGAGTCTGTCCCACAGGTAAAATTATCCTGTGAACAGGTGGTCTTTACCACATAAAAGTATCACTACCATCACAAGATCACCAATCGTTGGAACTCCTCAGAAGCAGAAATCTTTCTTATTAAGAGGTTTAAGAACATCAACTTTGCTGGCCCATTAAAGGCAGATGTCAATCCATTAGCAGGAGAAGAGGGACAATCATCTTCTTCAGAAACTCTGCCCACTTTTTTAAATGTCACAAAACAGGCAATCTCCAAAGTGCAGCTGACCATGCTCATTTTTAGTTACAACTCTGTTTCTCTGCTGATGTCCCCCAAAGATGTCCCCCATGCAACAGTCAAGTGTTCTGACAACACACACAACAATGAAGCTACTTTTTCAGATGTTTTCTCTTACATGGCAGTAAGCACCAAACCACTTTAATACAGACTTTAAACACACATATATTTGCAAGCCATTCCCAGCAAGACACAACAATGAACTCAGGCTTCAAAGTTACTTTTCTTAAGCAGAAGATGCCATGAGAAAACTAAAGAGATTCTCAAAAATTAAAGATATTGTCAAAACCAGCATTTCCTGGGCTCTCTGCTTTTTTACATCCCCCCCCTTTTCAATTTTTTTTTAATAAAAACAGAAAGAACGGACGGACGGACGGACGGACGGACGGAAGGAAGGAAGGAAGGAAGGAAGGAAGGAAGGAAGGAAGGGGTAGGTGGGGGGAGAGAGAAAGAAAGGAAGGAAGGAAGAAAAAGGAAGGAAGGAGGAAGGAAGGAAGGTAGACAGACAGACGAAGGAAGGAAGGAAGGAAGGAAGGAAGGAAGAGGTTGGTGAGGGGAGAGAGAGAAAGGAAGGAAGGAAAAGGAAGGAAGAAGGAAGGAAGGAAGGTGGACAGACAGACAAAGGAAGGAAGGAAAGTAGGTAGGTGGAGGAGAGAGAAAGGAAGGAGGGAGGGAGAGAGAGAAAGAGAAAGGAATAAAGAAAGGTGGGGGGGCAGAGATAGAAAGACAGAAAGAAAGGTGGGGGGGCCAGAGAGAGAAAGACAGAAAGAAAGGTGGGGGGGCCAGAGAGAGAAAGACAGAAAGAAAGGCAGAAGGAAAGGTGGGGGGGCAGAGAGAGGGAGAGATAGAGGGAAAAGAGAACTTACTGGAGCAGGGAAAGCCACGTGAGGCCGGCAAGCCAAATGCAGAAAGCCTAGCCCCTGTGCTTAATCTTTGGGCGGGGCTTTCTCCTGCTGGCTTTTTTTGCTCTTAAAGGGAAAGCCCCCGGTGGAGCCTATTCCTGCTGGCTCTCTGCAGGAACTTTCCCTTTAAGTATAAAAAGCTCAGGTCGGGCAGAGAGGGGGCGGGGCAGGCTCGGAGGCCAGCCGGAACGGCGTTCCTGCGCGTTCCTGCGCGTTCCTGCTGAAATTGAGCCCTGAGCAATTCTAATAGGTACCTGTGGTCACACACACTAAACAATCCACTTTCAATCCACTTTCAATGCACTTTCCAACTTGATCTTGCCAGTTCACACAGTAAAAATCCAGTTTTAAAGTGGCTTGAAATTGGATTATTTAGGCCGATTCCACACAAGTGCTTTGCTTCCGTTTCCTCCCAGGTTTAATTGGTCCGAATCAGTGTGTGCGTTTCCGCATTACATGAATCTGACCCGAGTTGATGCCGGTTCTTTATTTCCGCATCTGTCCTTGCCCCGAATCTTGAGCCCCCGCCCGTCTCCCCCCTTTCTTTAATGTAGGTGGAGTTGCGTTATGACGTCGTGCTGCAACAAAGCCGTGATTGGCCATCTGAGCTTCCAAGCCCACGAAAATCATCCGTGTAAGAAAAAAAAAAGCTTGTGCCAGAGTTGGAGGGGAAATGGAGGGTGGGAAAGGGATGGGAAATGGAGGGGGAACATGCAACACTAACACATGTAACCCCTGCAAAAATTGTGTCCACACCACCACGCCACCTGCAATACATTGGCCCCACAAAAAATGTTAACCACACAATGATGGATCAATGTCGTGTCATGTTGTTGTAATGCAATGGGGGAGGGGACAAAAAAAAAACAGCTCTCACTGTGCCTCAAAGCCATCAATACATATTTTTATAGTGGCATGACTCAGGCATGACTTTTGTGCAAAAGATGCAATACAGAAATGTGCAGACATCAACAACAAAAGTACATTTTTTAGAAAGACATTTAAATGCCAGTCAACAGTGGATCAATGTTGTGTCGTGTTGTTGTAACGCAACAAAGCGGGGAACAAAAAAAAAAAAAACCTTGCTCGTGCCAGGGTAGGAAAGGGGAGAGAAAGAAGAAGAGGGACGTTAAAGGGGTGGAGCAAGAAACCCCGATTTTGGAGTTCCCCACTTGAATGCTCCAACTTCACTCCCATGGCAACCCCCCCCCCCCCCCCCGAAATCTCAGAAACAGAAGATTCAGGGGAAATGATGATTACATTCGGGCCAACTGCAGACCCGGAGCAACAAGTGGGGAACTGTTGCTCTGCCCCAGATTTTATTGGGGAGTGATGCCGGGGCAACAACTAGTGCGGAATTGGCCTTAGTGTGTGTGACCGTAGTGTTAGGATGGTAAGTGGTTGTAAGCTAATATTGAAATGACAAACAACACAGTACCAGGTTTCACTGTATGTGATAACATTTAACTGTAGATGAGAACAATCTACAGAACTGTAAACGTGCACACATTCAAATCCACAAGTGTTTAACTGAGCTGCAGAAATTCATCCATGTAGTCCCCAGTTTACAGTGAGGCTGCTGGTGGTGGGGGGTTAGAATTAACTGTTTTCCAGTGAGCTGGTTCTCAGATCATAAATGGTGCCTCAGGTCTTTCCCCCCCCTCTGGTAGGAAAAAAAGAAATGCGGAATATATGAGTACAGTAATTGTGTGCTTGTCTGTAGCAAGGTTTAGGGTGTTTTGGGGGGGACTTCTAATATGTAAAAGCAGTTGAGAGGTGAGGGGAGAGGACAGTAAGCTGATCTTTCCCCTGCACCACACCCTCACTGATATTGTGTCCCATGCCCTGAGTGTTTGCAGCTCCGTTACATTTCTGGGCATTCAAACACAGTCCCTCAGTGTCTCATGTAGTTTGACCTTGAGTGGGAACTTGAATCCAAGGGTTCCTGGTGTGGTGGTTTTGAGTGCTGGACTAGGAATGAGAGATCCAACTTCAGATCCCCACTGCTCCATGGAAGCTTGCTGGGTGACCTTGGGCCTAACCGACCTCATATGGTTACTGTGAGGGTAAAATGGAAGAGAGTAGAATGATGTCATCCTCAATGGGTCCCCAATGGCGAGGAAGGCACGGTATAAATAAAGTAAATAAACAGATAAAAATACAGCATTGTAACCCCTATACATGGGGTGGGCAATTGTTTTGGCTCGGGGGCCACTTTGTGGGAGCAGAGGTTAGCGGAGGGCCGCACCTTTTAAAATGATTGCATTCATTACTTAACTTTGCATTTCAGAAAAGGTATAAATTGTATCATAAAAAGCAATAAATATAAATTAAATAAAATAGTGGTGGTTTTATGCAATTTATTTATTGTGCTAATTTCATATCATCTATAGCTGCAAGCACAATTAATTTTAGAATCACTTTAATGAGACAAATGTACCCTATCACACTTTTCTACATTTTTTTTGAAATCAGGAATGAGATTGCTTGTTGAGATTCTCATCACAGCCCGCAAGTTAATGTCTGTCAAAGAGCATCTATATTTACTCTTGTTAAGCTTCATGCCTTGGTGGGCCGCAAAAAACACTGTGGTGGGCCACATGTGGCCCACGGGCCGCCATTTGCCCACCCCTGCCCTATACCATACCTACTAATAGCTACCGGATGAGATAGCTTTATAAACTTTAGAAATTGCTGTGCTTTGGCATTCATCTAGGTCTTGTAGTATGGGATGGATGGACCTAGGGCGTTTTGAGGCTTGGCTCTGAAAGACACTGAATTTAAGTCTAAATCTTTGTGAGGTCAGGTCACTGCCTTTGATTCAGAGCAATGACTACATCTTAGTTTTACTCCATAGCTGTGGTTCTGCAGAAGACATTAGGGTTGCAGTGTGTGTGAAGGCCTAAAAATAACAATCCCATGGATTTCAGCATTTCTATTACTCCCATCTTAACTTGGGCTCTGTTGCAGGATGGCATTTATAATTTTATTTGCATGGGTGACCTTAACTGTTGGGAATGTGTAAAAATTAAACTGTATAATTGACAGTGGAACAATGAAGTGTTTGGAAGAGGCACAATGAGTCCTATAAGTGCTTCACTGAAATATGTGATGGCATCTCTAAGTGCCTAACCATTCAATTCAGGCCATTTTCCTACACAACTTCCTATTTTCTTTTTGCCCTAGAGGAGGGTAATATGTGGTTTGTTTGCCCCTAATGAGAACCTTTTTGTTGTTGTTAAAAATGGACACCCTCCCCCTACATCCATGATGCATAGCAGGTGCCTGGGGACCTCCCATCTCAGTCGTGGTCTTTTGTGTCTTAATCTTTCAATACTACAAATGACAAACTTTCTACATACAGCTACCTTTTCATATTTCTCTTTTTGGTTACCTGCTCCCCATAGAGCTCTATTCCTGTACTGGGGAACAGTGGATTGATGCACTAAATAACATAATATTTGTATGAAACAGACAGCAAAACTTTATGAGAAGAACTTTTGTAGATTACAGCTGATCTACAGTTATGGTAGAAGCACATGATACAGGTTTTTTCCTGGGACTTTTTGTTTCAGAGGTGGATGGACTGCATGATGGAACATACCCCATTGCTTTCTTTTTCTTTTTTCTTTCTTTATGTTTAGTGGGTTTTCTTGGTTTTTTTCCCCCTGGACATTGGTGAGAAAGCTAATCTAGAACCTCCATGCTCATTCATCAGTACATCCTGTAATGTGATATATGTATCATGTGCCAACAAGGCATGTATCATTTCTGTTGTCCAGTCTGGATTATCTCCATGGAAGAGGATAGATTGACACAAACTGGCTTGGACATTCAGTAGGGCTGCCAACCTTCAGGTTGGGGCTGGAGATCTTCTGGGATTACAACTGATCTCCTGGTGACAGATCAGTTTGCCTGGAGAAAATGGCAAATGGACTCTATGGTATTATGCCCTATTGAAGTCCCTCCCCTCCCCAAACCCCACCCTCTTCAGGCACCACACCCAAAATCTCCAGGTATTTCCAACCCCAAACTGGCAACTTTAACATTTAGTGGACTTAAGGTTTGCAGTACATCAATAGAAGAGTTCCAAGGGAGAAGCTAGTGAAAAACTGCTGAGTTGGAGTTGCAGAGTTGGTACTATTTTGAGACTCATTAGGGGCTTGGAAAGGTTAGCACATGACAAAAAGTAATTATTCTCATTGTTATCCTTACGGGATAATTTCTAAAATCATAGGCTGGAGGAAGGCTTCAAACTTTGTATAGTGGAGTGGTAGGATAATGGTAGGATTCACCACACTACCTTCCCCAAGCTCCAAATGTTAGGGGAGGCAAAGGGCTTTGTGCAAGGGATGATTGAATGTGGCCTATTCCATTCCATTTCTTTTTGTATTTGTTTATATCTTTGTCAATAGATCTTTTCTGTTCTCCACTTTTTTGCTATTGTATTTGTAAATTCTCTTGTGATAAGGCTTTTATATGGCATTTATACGACAATCCACATTGTTAATATGTACTATAATGTAAGATGTTGATTTACTGATGAACAAAAGTAACCTTGAAAAATGGGAATATTTTGCAAACGGATAGCGATGCAAATCACAGATCTGATTCACATGTGAGAGTAGTGAAATTGAAATTGGCATTTTTGGCTCTTGATAGCAGGGACAACTCATTTGAAATAATCTCCGCTATGCATGTACATTGCTTTTAAGCAGTGGAGAGCGGTATGTAGTTGCAAGGCCTCAGCTTGCCAGAACTGAAAGGCTGATGAGAAGCTAGCCTCCAATCTAAAGAATAGTGAAGAGAAATGGCCACAACCCTTTAAGTTATAAGGAAGACTGCTGTCTCAGAGTTTAAAGGACTGTGAGGGAGAGATTCATTATGGAACATGCAAGTTGGCCAATTCTTGACACGCACCTCCTTCACTTATGAACTTTTTTTTCACAAGGGTCCACATGTGTTTTCATATGAGTAAAGGTTTTGGGGGGGGTTTGGCCATCAAATCACAGTGACTTATGATGACCCCATGCAGTTTTCAAGGCAAGAGATGTTCAGAGGTGGTTTGCTATTGGCTGCCTCTCCATTATAACCCTGGACTTCCTTGGTGGTCTCCCATCCAAATACTAACCAGGGCTGACCCTGCTTAGCTTCCGAGATCTGACAAGACCAGGTTAGCCAGGATTATACAGGTCAGGGCTTGAGTAAAGCAGGCAAAACTTTTCTTGGGGGGGTGGGGAAAGCATGCTTAAGGAAACACTGCTTTTAAATGACTGTCAAAATTGGTTATGTATGGCATGCTATAGGTGGGTGATTTTTTTTTTTAATTGTATCTGTGGAATGGTCCTTTTTACTCAATTCATTCTCCAAACCATTTGATGTCTTAGATGATAAATATTTCTATTTGGAACAACTGCCATGAGCTGCTCTGAATCTTATCCAATAGATTTATCCAGTAGGTAAAAAGAAGAGGACTAGGTCATGTCTCATGGTACAGGACAATGTGATGGTGGGGAAAAAGTCCGGGTTTGGTTACATGTATGATTGTTCCACTGTATGCCCAGCAGTTCAGTTTCAATTGCATCTTCTCAGCCTGCTACTCACTTCCTCAAAATGGCAGTGTGAATTGGACCTGGAGTGGAACATTTATCTTTCTTTTGTAGATCCATGTAATGAACACCCTCTAGGCCCATTTGAACAAAATTGCATTCCACTTGCTGCTGCCGCTGCCACTTTATAAATCTATTAACGAAGGTACAAATGCTTTCAGACAAGTACATAGTGTGTTTATTTGTACTGGCTGAATGCAGAGGACCTGCACGCTTAAATGTATTCAGCTTCTGAGCATGTTTAAAGGTTGTTTTTATCCCTAAAGTAAAGTTAGGATGCCTGCAAACTGTGCTGTTAGTGATTGTTCACAGAGGGGCACAGTAGTTACTCTATCGAGCCCCAAAGGAGACACAGATACTTTCACTGAAGACAGGTTAGAATCAAGCCCTTGAATTTTTTTCTAGTTTATCAAGGCACCATCATCAGGAATGAATATTAAGGGGGCTATCCATCAGTTTGCTGGTGGTATTTCCATTGCTTTAAATGGACTTAGTTCAAAAGCTTTAGCTATAGAATGGGACCATCATTTTGCCAACATGGGTAGTCAAAGTTGTGGAAGCACCTGTACCAAATACCACTGTGTTAGGGTAAGCTGGTCTGCCCATTGACGGTGTCACTCCACATTTGGGGGGAGGGTGACTGAAAAGTATTGGACTCGGGAGGCCATTGGAGTGATTTCAATCATAGCTCTTTTATTAGGGAGTCAGGATCATATATACAGCATGGTGGTTTCTTGCAGGTCAGGATCGAGCATGGGGACAAAGGAATGGGGAAGCCCCTTATATTTACAGGTAAACCACACCTTGACCATCCCCCCCCTTAAGGGGGATTAGTCCACAGGGATTATTCTCCCACCAGGGTCCATTCATATATCCTCAGCCCCTGATAGTGGGACCGACAGGATCCCTAGGTCCATTGTTCTCTGGGGAAGGAAGCTCTGTTGTTATTACATCCCATTACAGGTGAACATGCCCAGGCATGTTTCCTGGCTGCAGACAAAGAGTCAAGCACCGGACATAACACCCCTCCCCCCATAGTTCAGGCAACCCTAGCACACAAAGTCCTTCAGGTAGGTCGGTCTTTTGTGCTCTCTGTTCGACCAACAGGGGCTCGTGGTGGGTGGCACCGGGACTGGTTGTTTCATCACGGGTCCCCGGTTGGCCACTGCAGGGGAATCGGTAGCCACATTTGGCTGATCGGTAGCCGCATCCGGCTGGGTGGTCGCCAGGGTTTGTGAGTCCAGCAGGGCCTCCTGGGGCACTGTCCCCGGCACTCGCTCCGGACCGTGGTCATCCTCCTTATCCAGGCTTGGGTCTGGGACAGCAGGTCCGGCCCCACCTGTGGAAGGAAGGGAGTCTGTGCGGCACTGCAGCTGGTCTATGTGGCATCGCCATACTTGCCCATCCTCGGTGGCGACCTCATATGAGAGAGGCCCGTTGACGCAGGTGACCCGAGCCGGCACCCACCGAGGACCCCGTACGTAGTTCCTTGCTCCGGAGAGAAACCTCTCGGGGCTCTGGGCGTGTCGGGCTCCTTTACACCGCTCGTTGCTTGGTCTGGGTGCAGGCGGTCAAGCTGGGATGTCAGCCTGCGTCCCATGAGGAGCTCCGCTGGACTGCGACTGGTGGCGGTGTGAGGCATTGTGCACTGACTGAAGAGGAAGGCTGTCAGCTTGTACTCCCAGTCACCCTGGTCCATCTTCCGCAGCACCTCCTTGGTAGTGCAGACCATTCTCTCCACTTGGCCATTCATTGCGGGATGAAAAGGAGCAGACCTTACATGTCAGATGCCATGCAGCTCTGTGAATTGCAGGAACTTGGAGGAGGTAAAGGCTGTGCCGTTGTTGGAGACCAGAGTGTCCGGCAACCCGTGTGTGTTGAATATGCACCACATTGCTAGGATGATGGCTTCGAATGATGTAGCCTTCACGGGAATGACCTCCAGCCACTTGCTGTAACTGTCTACAAGGAAGAAGAACAACTGCTCCTGGACTGGCCCCGCAAAATCCACGTGGACCTGGGACCACGGCCCTTGAGCCGACTCCCAGGGGTGTATTGGTGCATGGGGAGGATTATGACGGGACTCCTGACATTTTGCACAACTGCAGACCCAATCCTCAATGTCCTTATCTAGGCCGGGCCACCACACATAGCTGCAGACTGGGGCTTTCATTCACACAAGCCCAGGATGGTGCTTGTGGAGGGTGCACAGTACCCACGTACGGAGGGACTTCGGAATCACCACCCTAGCCCCGCATAGCAGGCAGCCCTTGTGGGTAAACAGCTCATTGTGCCAGGCTGTGAACGTGGCAAATTCTGTCCCCGGAGATGCGGGCCACCCCCTTTCCACCCAGTTCAGAACATGTGAGAGCATGTGATCCTGGGCCGTGCACTGGGAGATGTCCGTTACCTGAATGGGCCGATTTGGAAGCTCCTCCAGGAGCGCGACATGGTAGGCAGGAGTGGGGTCTGGATCGCAGGTGGCCAGTGGAAGGTGACTCAGGGCCTTGCTCGGGTGGTAGACCAGGGAGTACTGGTAGCCAGAAAGAAATATAGACCACCGCAGAACCCGAGGAGACAACATGTGGGGGGTTTGGTGATCCGGGGCAAAGAGCCCCAGCAGGGGTTTATGGTCAGTGGCAATCGTGAAGTCCCGGCCATACAGATAATTGTGAAACTTTTTCACCCCTGCCACAATAGCCAGCGCCTTGTCGATCTGTGCGTAGTTCCTCTCTGCGGACGACAAGGTCCTCAAATGGTAGGTTGTTAGGACTTTTGTCCAATATTCAAGAAAAATCAGAGTAATGGATCTTGCTTTTCTGGAAATAAGAGATTGCTTCTTTTAGTTAAAAAGAAACTTTATTACTAAAGGAAAAAGGGAAACGGGATTAGCTACAAATAAACAAAACATGCTTACTAAGCAGCATTGTGCTGCGTCTGCACACTAAGACATCCTGCTACAGAGTGAGAGAGATTATAATGGAGGATCTCTCCTTCTTCTTGACCCCTGAAAGGAAACACCTGATATCATTGACCAATTAGCAAAACAGTACACCTTTAGGTTTCCCGGGCTTAGAGTTAATTGGCCAGCTGCCAGGCACTTCCAGGTTAAACTAAGAAACACAACAAGTTGCATAGGTTAACCCTATAATGACTGAAATCCCAGGTCTTGTCTTTCATACTCATTTCTCCAACATAGGTGACTGGCACCTCTCGGCCATTGGGCAGCTGGTGCCCCAACACAGCCCCCACCCTGTACAGAGAAGCATCACATGCCAACACTATGGGAAGGGACTCATCGAAATGGGCCAGAACAGCATTAGAAGTCAACAGATCCTTCATGGCCCTAAAATCGGCCATGTGGCAAGGGCCCCACTCCCATCTTGCATTCCTGTCCAAAAGTCTGTGCAACGGCTCCGCCACCGCCACCTTGTGGGGGAGAAAATTTTGGTAAAAATTTAAGAGACCCAGAAATGACTGCAGCACGGCCTTGCATGTGGGAGCTGGAGCATCAGAGATGGCTTTTACCTTGTCGGTTGTGGGGTGGATTCCCTGGGCATTTATGACAAACCCCAGGAATTCCACAGACGGGACGCCCAAGAGACACTTTTCCAGTTTTACCTTCAGGCCGGCATCCTGGAAACGTTGAAGCAGCCGCTCCCTGAAGGGCTGGACCCCCTTTTAAAAGTGATCCATTTAGTTCCTGGAAAAGGCCCGGGGCCATGCTGACCCCGAATTGGAGCCGCTTAACCTTGAAAGCCCCCCCTGTGAGTCACTATCATTTGGGCCTCTGCTGTGGCCTCGTCCACTGGCAGCTGCTGGTATGCTTGAGCCAAGTCCAATTTGCCGAAGATCTTGGCACCCGCGAGGGTGGCTAGCAGATGGCTGACATAACAGTGACATAAGAACTCAGCATAATGAATGAGTTTATTCTGCAAAGACGTTATGATACCACCTTGTGTTTTCTCTTTCCTTACAAAGAATGCAGACAACAACTGAGTTAAGGATTTCTAGGACACTGGTTTTAAAGGGAGATTCCCCCAGACCCTTTCCAATAGGGAACTGCATAGAGGTCGGGATAGCATTCCTGAGGTGGGGGTGGGGGATCCCCCACTTTTGTAGGCTCCTGCCTGCTGCTGGCCAGCTGGCTTGTGGGAGGAAGCCCCCCCCCTCCCGATGCTGTGTGTGATGTACTGATGTCACCTGGAAGTGATGTCAGCATGTTGGTGACATTGGGGAGGGGGGAATGCTCTGCTTTTTGGGTAAAATGCTGTGGTTTGAGGCTGTTTTTACCATAGAGTTTTATCCCCAAAACAGAATGTCATGCTCAACACTAATGTCACTTCTAGGTGACATCAGCATGTCACACAATGTCCCCACCAACCCCAGAATGCCCCCCCAATCACCCTGCCAGCACGACAAAGGGACCTGGCAACCCCACATAAAAGTTGTATTCAGATATTGTCATTTGATTTAAAAAAGCAATGTTTCTTTGCCTGTACAACAACCCATGATAACAAAATAACTCTGACAAACATACTTATACAAGCAGGAGGACCCACGATACTCGTGGGGGGGTGGAAGAGAAGGAGCTAAACATTGAGGAGGAAGCACCCACAGGGGAGCTTCTCCTCTCTAGCACCAATGGTGAGGCCCGGCCTGTTGATCCTTCTCCCCCCCCACAGGCACTGACAGTGAGGCCTTGGCCTGTTGATCTCCCCCCCACGGGCCCCAGCAGTGAGGCCTGGGCCTGCCGATCTACCCCCATGGGCCCTGGCAATGAGGCTCAGGCCTGCCGATCTCCCTCCCAGGGGCCCCGGCGATGAGGCCTGGGCCTGCTGATCTTCCCCCATGGGACCTGGCAGCAAGGCCTGGATGCCTCCCAGCCACCAGGCCCACTGCTGATTCCTCCCCCACAAGCACCGGTGGTGAGGCCTGAGCTTCTGGGCCCACCAATCTCCCCCCCCCACAAGCACCGGTGATGAGACCTCAGCTGCTGGGCCCACCGATCTCCCCCCCACACACACACACAGGCACCAGCGGCGAGGTCTGGACGCCTCCCAACTGCTGACCAGCCGAAGAGTTCCCAGAGCGTTCTCTGTGCATGCACAGGGGATGCTCTTTTACTTTTGGGGGGATTTAAATATCCCCCAATAATGTTTTAACTTTTTGGATTTTTCTGCGCACCTGGGGAGTCCCCCAAGTGTGCAGGAAAATCTCCGCCCCCAAGGTGCCCCCCGATGTGCAGATTTAGATATCCACATGCGGGGGGAGCTTTGGCTATCAGATATATAGATAAAAGAACCCTTCCAGTTGGTGCACTGATTGGGAGAAATGCTTTCTAGGCTTTGGAACACCAGTTAGAATGATCCTATTTTGTGCAAGTGTAAGTTGTTTTGGTTGGTTGAGGTTCCTATCAGGCACATATGTTTTTATTTATTTATTTTAAGTATTTGTTAGGCTTATATCCTTCCCCATCCCAAAAATGGGCTCAGGGTGGCTCAAACAATCAAAGGCAAGATGGCAACAAAAAGAAACATAATGGACTGCCCTGGAGTTTTTTGTCTCTTTTTGTTGCCATCTTGCCATTGATCATTTGATTGTTTTAACAGCACCGGCTGAATGTGCGCCCACACAGATGTCACTGTCAGCAAGCCTGCTGCTGCATTCTGCACTAGCTGCAGTTTCTGGGTCAGGCTCAAGGACAGCCCCATGTAGATCAAATTACAGTAATCTAACCTGGGAGTGACCATTGCATGGATCACAGTAGCTAAATCCCAGGAGGTGAGATAGGGAACCAGTTACCTGACCAGCCAAAGGTGACCAGCCAAAGGTGACAAGAGGCCAACCTGGCAACAACAGCAACCTGGGCCTCCATCAACAGTGAGGCATCCAGGATGCCTCACTTTCGATGGAGGCCCAAGGCTCCTCACCCTCAGCACTGGAGTCAATGATGCCCCACCAAGTGTTGGGAGCCAGATTCCCAAGCCCAAGCCCTCGTAACTCAGGTACAGAACCTCCATCTTCATTGGATCTAATCTCGGGTGGCTCTGCTGTAACCATCCAGCCATGGTCCCTAATGTCCTGACCAAAATATCTGGGGCGGAGTTCACTGGCTGTCCATCAACAGATAATCTCTCTCCCTTCACTGCCTTCACCATCTTTCTTACGACTCTGGGAAAATGAAATCTGAAAGCAAAGTACAGTACAGACATTTATGACACTACAAAGAGTAATATTTCAGTAAGGCTTATTTATCCCCTTTCCCAAAATAATTTCATTTGGGTTTTCCAAAATTAATGAACAAGATTTTTTTCTCAGATCATATTTTGTTCAGTTATGTTCTGGATACACATCTCTTCAAGTAGTTTATTTCCATTCCGTATTAGAGAACAGATTTCCCTATTTACTTTATTTAGGGTGATTTCGCACATGCCATTTGCCTCTCATTTCCTCCTCAGTTCCCCCAGTAATTTTCCCCCGGAGCAACGGTATCCATTTTTTCACTAGAGGATTCAGCTCCTCTTTAACCCCGCAGTTTTTTGTTCACAGTTAGCGGTTGCCCCGATGCTTTCAGCCGCTCCCCTGTCCATATCCCCTTCCCTTACCCTCCCACCCCCCTCGCCCCTCCCTCATTACCCCGCTCTTTCTTTTTTTAAAAAACGCATGCGTGGTAACGTTATAACATCATATCAAATTGACCAGAAGCTCCCACCCACCTTGCGGTAGCCTTCCTCTTCCCAGAATTCAACAACTTCCTCCTTCCTAATCAATTATTCCCGCCACTCTTGGTTGAAGCAAAACCATTGGCTATCTACAGGGACCGCAAATGTCAGTGGAGGATTTCCCCCCCTGATGGGTGGATTCTCCATTCTGATTGGTGGATTCTCCACTCTGAACTAAAATGTTGGCTGCTTTGCCTGCGGGAGCACAGGGACAAAATGGTGGATAGCCAATATGGTGTTGGCTGGTCCGTGTAAAGCAATTAAATAAAAATAACTTTAAAAACCTGAAAATTAAGATGTCTAAAGGAGACAATACGGGAGGCAATTTCATCCAAAATGGTGGTGGCGGCGGCAGCTAAGGATGAGTGGCATCAATGGCAGTCCAGTCTCCCTGCTACGCATGCTGAATTGGAGCACCGAACAACATCCCCCCCCCATAATAGATGTGAACGTGTGTGTATTATAAAAAGACAACAATTGTGCCGTCTTCCCTTGCTGCATCAATATTTCATTATGTCGACATAACGTTATAAGGGCCTTTTTTAAAAAAAAAAAGGAGGGGGGGAAGTTATGCTTCAGGATCATAGGACTGCACACAGGGAGCGGGAAGGAAGACTCATGTCCCCGGCTTGCCCGCTTGCTTGCCATGGCTTCTCTGCGGGTTTCTGGAGGAAAGCACCCACTGCCAGCTCTGCAGGGGCTGTTGCCAGGGCAGCCCAAACACAGGGCAGCGGTCATCTGCAAGCACAGGGAGCTCTTGGGCCAATGACGCCCAGTTCCTGCTACTAAGAAACGGCAAATCCACCTCGCCAACGCAGTCCCTGTGGTGGGATCTTGGCTCCCTGCCTCCTTATTTCAATATAACATTAGGAGGGCTTGTTTAAAAAAAAAAAATTGAAGAAACACCCACCATGGGGTGGGCCAGATGGAGGGCGGGCGAGTGGGTGTGTTTTCATCTCGGGTTCTCCACTGGAGCAAACAGGAAACACCACAAAAAACAGGATTTTCTTGCTCCGGGGAAGCTCCGGAGCAGTGCCACAATACTCCTGAGCAAACCCTGAGTCTGGAGCAACTGGTGGGAAATTGACCAGAAGCTCCTGAGCAAGCATCAGGGCAAAACCAGGGCAAACGCTAGTGCGAAAACACCCTTAGTGTTTTGTGGGTTTACTTGGCCCTGTGTTCCATTTTCCTGTAATTTCTCCTCTAACAGGGAGATAATTCTTTTTGTGCAGAATTTTGCTGCAGTATACGTAGTTTCTATGTATCTCACCAAGAATCTTGATACAGCTGTCTGTACAACTGGAAGGGGACTTGGTAGGCCCCTAGCTGAGTTGATGACATTATTAGGTTTTCCATTGAAAGGATTTGTGTCGGCTCTCTTTATTCCATGTTCACCTGCAGTCACATCAGGAATGCTTGTTCACAGTCCCTCTATCTCCTCTTTGTGATGCGACTTGTTTCCTACTCAACAGAATACTGCCCACATACTTCTTACTTAACTTGGGGAGTAGTAGGGCTAAAGATTTACAATCTTTAAAGGAAAAGCTAGGAATCTGGTCTGGGCCAGCTAATGCTAAAAGTGGGACACAGGTCTAGAATTCAGGCAGAATGGTATCTCATTTTATGTCCACTGGGGTTTAGGTGCCGTGAAGAAAGGTAATAAGTGGATATCAAGAGCAGGGTGTCTCCACAAACCAGCACAACTCTAATGCAATAAAGTTTTTTTGGGGGGAAACTGCAGTGTAAGCACTACCTTTCATTCCAAAAGAATCCCTCCTTTGGCATATATTTTTTTTCCCTCTTTATCAGTGTGGTGTTGTTATTTTCCTTTTCCTCTAAGTCTAAGGATTCCTGTCGTCCCATTAGTAATAGTTATTTCTCCACAGCTGCTTCCTTCTGCCAACTTCCTCTCAGAGCATCCCAGGGTGAATTATTTCATATACTCTCAGTGCTGGTCTCTAGAAAGGATACAATTAATGTGGAAATTTTTATTCAATGAAATTTCACAGTTAGGGACTTCTTGGTGCCAGCTTGTGTTTATTGCTTTGTTGTAGAACTGTCCAAATTAGATAACTGGGGGACTTATTTTTCCACCTCCCCAATGAGCAAATTTTTGCATAACTATTTTTCATATGTTCTTGAATCAGCAAACTGCCTGTTAATTGCTCGAATGACTCCCAAATTGTTTAGGCATTGGTGGGTGGTGGTGGGAAGGATCTATACAGTTATTCCTCTGTCCCTTAGGCCAGCAGTACTGATTCTTTCTTTTTTTTTAAATGGATTTTATGAGGTCAGCTTTTCATTTTTTAAAAAAGTTTATGCTGAATATCACCACATGAGGGGCTTAAAAAACAAACACATGAGGGGCTTAAAAAATAAACCAAGTGTCTTGTTAGACATTCAACACATCTGCTGTGTGATTGCACCACTGAAACTGTGTCTAAACAAAACCCATATGTTAAGACCTTCTCTTGGCTCTCTAGTTAGTCTAATAAAATAATGAGACTTCTTCAGATTCCTGCCGATGAAGGCCATATAGCATTGTATGAATAATCAGGCTCCCTGTTTTTAATGAGCTCACAAGTGAAAAAGAAGAAATTGGATTTATACCCCGCCCTTCACTCGGAGTGTCAGAGTGGCTTACAAACTCCTTTCCCTTCCACTCCCCACAACAAGCACCCTGTGAGGTAGGCGGGGATGAGAGAATTCTTTCCAGAGCTGAGAGAACAGCTGTGACAGAACTATGGCTTGCCCAAGGTCATCCAGCAGCTGCAAGTGGAGGCGTGGGGAATCAAACCCAGTTCTCCCAGATTAGAGTCCACACAATTAACCACTACACCAAACCCCCCAACTGTGGTTCCTGTTTTGTTAGTGCCCTTGTCACCAGGGATGCCAGAGGTTTGATCAGGAACTTCCATTCTCATATTATGTTAATTTTGAAACACTATCAGTAGCTACCTACTTGCCTCTGGACTTAAAACTCCAGGTTGTTGGGGGAAGGGCCATGGCTCAGTGGTAGAGCAGCTACCTCACATAAAAAAGATCTATCCTTGGCACATACATTTAAAAAGATCAGTTAACACATAAGAACATAAAAATAGCCCTTCTGGATCAGAGCAGTGGGCCATCTGGCCTAGTGTCCTGTCTCACACAGTGGCCAACCAGTTCCTCTGGAGGTCCAGCAACAGGACATAGAGGCCAAGGCCTTCCCCTGATGTAGCCTAGAGTTGCCAGACCCCCCGTTTTGGTGGGGGTTACCTGCTTTTTGGGTACCCACTATCTGGCCAGCAGGGGAAGCCCTGCCCTCAAGCCCCAACACCTGAAGCCAGCCCTATCCCACCTTTCTTGAAAGAGAGGAGGGAGAGGGGTCTCTGTGGGCTGTGCGCCTGATCTCCAAGTGGACTTGCCGCTCGAAGATTAGACAGGCAGGGCCCTCCTGCTGCAGGTACTTAAAGGGTCATTTTAAGTGCCCACAGCTGGAGGGACCCATGGGGGCGGGGCTTGGAGATGGGACATCCCCAGTGTGATGTCATCATGTTGGGGGAACACCCCCCCCTGGGAAACCCCCCCCCCCCAAAGTTCCCCACTGGGGACAAAGTTGGACCTGGCAAGCCTAATGTTGCTTCCTAGCACTGGGATTCAGCAGTTCACGGCCACCGAACGTAGAGCTTCCCTTTAGTCATCAAGGCTAGTAGCCACTGATAGACCTATCATCCATTTCATTTTAAAGCTGTCTATATTGTTGGCTATCCCTGCATCCTCTGACAGCAAATTCAACATTTTACAGCGCAATCCCAAGAATACTTTCCTGGGAGTAAGCCCAATTGAACAGAACTGAGTAGGATTCTGAGTAGACCTGCTTAGGATTGCTCAATAATTTATTGTATAAAGAAGTATTTTCTTTTGTCCATCCAGAATCTACTGCTTCTTGGCTTCACTGGATGCCCTCAAGTTCTAGTATTTTGGGAGAGAGAGAAAAAGTTCTCTTTGTAAACTCTCTTCACCCTGTGCAGAGTTTCATGAGCTTCTAACATGTCACCTCTCTTAGTCGCCTCTTTTCTTAATGGAAAATCCCAGACTCTTTAGCCTGTCCTTATATGAGAGGGGCTCCAACCCCCTAATCATCTTGATTACCTTCTTCTGTTCTTTTTCCAGCTCTGCATCTTTCCCCCAGATTATGGGAAAGAGCTCTACCCGGACTGCTGCTGCATTTCAGAGCCGATAATCCTGTCCTTGAGAGACTAGTGATTTGATTTAGTATAAGATAGCTTCATGTGCTGGACGTGCTCCACTGTAAAGTAGTTTGTGATCCACCTACCTAAACAACCATCTCTTTCTGTATGAAACCGTGCACCAATTGAGGTCCTCGCAGCAATCTCTTTTGGTTCTTCCATCAACTGGGAGAGTTTGTACATCTTCAGCAAGTTCCCTGGTTTGCTTTTGAAGGCCCTGATACTGCACAAGGAAGTGCCTGAGGGATGGATGGAAGGCACCTTTGGTAAGACTGTTTTGCTCCATAGAGCTTTTTATTGACAAAGTGTTTTTGTGAAGGAGGTGCTTTCAGGAAACATGGCCATGTTGGGTTGGCACAAAGTCCGGTACTTCTGCTTCCAGCTAAAGCTCCTAACCACTGACATCAGTGAGTCTGGTCCAGAGAATACGCCATCGAGTTCCTGATTGGCATATGGCTGCCTACAGCCCTAGCCTGTCTCTCTCTGGCAGATGCTAACACAATGTCCAAGCTGCAGCTTGTTCTCAACCACTGAGAGGAAATTGAAAAGAGATTTGACACAGTCCAACGCAGTGGGTGTTTGTAAGCTGTTTTTCCAATCACTTAAAGGATTTCTCTGCAGCTGTCACTACAGTCCTGTTTATTAGGCTTGTAACTCTGAGAGTCCCGGAAGGACTGCAAACCCTAAAGGTTACAGATATCAAGGACGGCGTTTTTCAGAGCTGTGCAGCAAGAGTTGGATTTTAAATTTACATTAGAGAGACAGTGTGCCTTAAGGCACAAGGGAATGGGCTTGGGACTTGCAGTAAGGATGTCCAGTCTGGGTTGGAAAATACCTGGAGACTTTGGGGGTGGAGCCAGAAGAGGGCGGGGTCTGGGGAGGGGAGAGACCTCAGCATGGCACAATGCCATAGCATCCACCCTTCAAAGCAGCCATTTTATCCAGGGGAGCTGATTTCTGTCAGCTGGAGATCAGTTGTAAAAGCAGGGGATCTCCAGGCCCCACCTGGAGGCTGGCAACTCTAACTTGCAGGCAGGAGAGGCCTTGTCCCTGACCTACTATTTTTCTGCAGGCATGGAAATTTTGAAATGGAGGAGCATTCCAGCGTGTGACTTACCCAGCTGTCACCTGAAGTGGGTTCAGTCCAGTAAGAATGGTTTAAGACTATTTTTTGTTAAGTTGGAGGAGCTATTGTTGGTGGATTCAGAGAATGTGGGGTCCTTAAATACAATCCCTTACATCTCTCATTCCTGCTACTTTGTCTTTTCTTTGAATGCTACCTTGTATTCTGCCCAGATCCTCTTACATTGTCTGGTATACTTGAGTCCCCCCTTTGATGTCCCTGCTCCATGGACAAACAGTACCTGTGTGTTGATCCAAAGTGCAGCACTTGATCTTGGAGATAAAAAACATCAACTACTGTACAAAAAACAAAACAAAAACAGTTCTGTCAGCCAGTTCTGTTTGTTTATATTTGTGTGGGTGAAAGAGATTTTAATGTGGTAGAGAAAGCTTTACCTATCTTGGATGTGACTGCTATGCTAGATTTTTATGTAACTGTGTTGTTTGCCAGGCTTGGTTTTGTAGAGGTTTTCTGAGAAATGGGGTGATCTTAGGAGGAGTGAGGTGAGCAAGCAATTAACAGCAAGGACAGTGTATTGGAGAATAGTTGTTTGAAGTCTCTTTCCAAATACAGATCCGTACCATAGCGGCAATATATAAGGCCAGGGGTATCCATTGTTGATACTGGTCTCTGTTCCACATGACAGATGATTTAGATGGAGGTGCTCTGGAGGCAGATCAGGTTTTGGCATTTTGTTCTGCATTTGTGGTTATTTCTTGCATGGCAAGAGGTGAATCTGTCAGTCATGCTGAGTTATCAGAAGGCTTAGTAAATCCAGGCCACTGTTCAGTCTGTGTAAAACAACTTTTAAAAGCTGCCAATTATACAGATCACAGAGAACCATCCATAGTACTGGGGGGGGGGGTGAAGATGCTTGGAAGGAAAAGGAATGCTAATTTAAAATTATTTTTGAGTGTAATAAGTCCTTCCCAACACTGAGCCAGTAATAGGACTGAGAGACGATTGATTTCTGAAATCCATTCTGGAGGGCCGAAAGGGCATGTGCAATTTTCCCCCTTCTTTTATGTTGTGCCTATGATAATTCTAAGCCCTTCATTTGCATAAAGCTCCATTACAAAACAAAGCCCTACAATGTAATGTTATTTTTTTTTTTACAGATTTGCTTCTATGAAAGCTGGGTCCAGATAATGGGAAATGTATTGAAATCTCCTTTCTGAATACACATCAGTGTTTTAAAAAGACCATATATTCTGTGTGTGTGTGTGCTAAAATGTTTTTAAACAAATATCTAACTTGTTATGTACAGTAGGTTTTTCCTCTACATTTTCCCTCTACATTTTAACTTCAGCATCAGGAGATAATTTAAGGCCTACCTGTTTGCCAGGGTTTTTGAGGGGATTTGAATAGTCAACATGTTTTAAGGGGGCATTTACGGTTTGTTATAAAAAGCTTTGGTTTTAGCTAGGGATATTTTAACTATCATTGTAAGCTGCCTTGAGCCAAGAGGAAAGGTGGGATATCAATGTTTTAATAAATAAATGTAATAAATCTGGGCTGAGGACAGATTGGGGATTTGGAGCACAGTACGAGCAGGTGAAAAAGCCCCGGGGTCAACCTGTCCCGTGGCTGCCTGTCCGTACTGGCTCCAGTGCTGCGGGACCTTACCTGGAAGGAGGTCGACCGGCATGTCCACTCTTTGGCAGCCAGCCCCTGGAGCCTCCACTGGGGCGGCGCGCGGCTGTTCCGGCGAGGCACGGCCGGAACAGTCGGTTCCCACTTCCAGTGCCGCTTTCTGACGTGTCCACACTGCCAGGAAGTGGCAGGGGCGTGTGCCCAGACGGCCGGAGACCAGATCCAAGGAGTCTCCGGCTGCAGCGCGCGGACAGCGCCTCACCGACGGGTGAGTGTGGCCCGCGACAGGGGACAGCTGCGGCAGTCTGGACGCTCTCTCTGCCTCCGCTTCTAAAGCGGAGGCAGAGCGGGCCACATATCCAGTCTGTCCTCAGCCCTGGATCTGCTGAAGCAGTAAGAATCTTGGTTTTAACATTACTGTCATTAAAATACCTAAATATAATCTAAACCCATAAGTGGGGTGTACAGGTATTTTTTTAAAAAATATTTACATTTCCATTTAGATTCTTGTTACCCTTATTTTATGTCTGATTTTTTAGGACTGTCATTTTCTATTGGATTCAACATAGATGCTCATGTATACTAGGAAACTACCCAACCTGTACTTCATCTTGGCTCTGGATGCTGTGTCCTCTAATAATTTGCATTGCAACTATATTTTAGTTAGTTCTTCTAATAAATGTAACATGTTTCATGGCTGCTAGTCAATCAGCTGCAATGTACATTTAAATTAAGTATGATGGGCAGTGTGTTGATTTTGTGTATTTTAATGTTATTTACACTTTCAGAAGTGCAGATGTCTAAATCAATGCATGGAATGGGGACTGAGGTCACACATTCTGGTTGCTCCTGTGACCTCCACACACTGATCAAGCCTCCTGCATGTGTGTGTAGGTTCTGTACATATAATCTGTACCTTTAATTTCTGCAGGATATACTTCTTGCTTATGCCACCTGTATAGACACAGCTTGTATGGACTCAATGTCTGTACGAAAGGGCCTGTCAGTTCTGTGGATCTTGTGGATGGACAGGGCCAGTGGGAGTGATCCCATTCCATCTGTTTTTAAATGTCTTTACAGAATTTGTTTATTTTCTGATTTCAGGCTGCAATCACACACACCAAATAATCCACTTTCGATGCACGTTCCAACTGGATTTTTACTGTGTGAACTGGCAAAATCAGATTTGAAAGTGCATTGAAAGTGGATTATTTACTATGTGATCACAGCCAAAGTTACATAAATGGCTGCTCTTGAATTCCTATTTTAGGGAACTTCGGAGCCTTTAGATGTTTCTAATGGCTAAATGTGATGTGCACTTTGAGGTGTTGTGTCCCATATGAAACTGGGGATGAGGAAAGGTGGTTAGAGGATTGGACTAGGAACTGGGAAAGACCCAGGATCACTCTTCCATGGATGCTTGGTGACCTTAGGCCAATCACACTTCTCTAACCTAACCCACAGGATTTTTGTGAGGAAGGAAAAACAATGTTGCAGCCAGCTTTTCTCCCCAATGGGGACCCATTGCTATGGGTATATATGCACATGGCTGAGGACAGACTGGCAATCTGAAGCGGAGGCAAAGCGGAGGGAACTGGGGCGGGGGAAAAAACCCACGGAGCTGGCCGTTCACACTGGCCAGAGCAATGTGGATCAGCAGCGATACGGAGCGTTCAGACTGTCACAGAGCGTTCAGACTGCCGCATAGCCAGCGCGCGCAGCTCGCGCACGCCGCTGCACTTTTTTTTGTTTTCCTTTGATGTTTTTCGCATGTGCGCACATGCGCACATGCGCAAAACTTTTTGCCGGTGCGTTCACACTTCCTCCGGATGCCTCCCGCTTCTTCCAGTTCACACTGTTTGGAAGCGGGAGGCACGCGGAGGAAGGCCCCTGAACACTGGGAAAAACCGGTGTCCGGGTAAAGCGGAAGGAAAGCGACTGGGAGACGGGTAAGTACGCAACGGAGCCGACGGACAGATGCGCATGTCTGAACGTGCTCCTTTCCTCCATTTGCGAAGCGTGCCTGCCCCGCTTTAGATTGCCAGTCTGTCCTCAGCCCATATGAGTTATGAGTATATATGCATAAAAAATAAAAGCAATCAAATTAAAATAATCTTTTATCCTACATGTGCCTTGCTTTGAGGTACTAGGATGCTGTGGTTTGATATGTATTCCTTGTGCTTTCTTAAATTGTTACATAGGTGATATTATACTTTTTTTAAAAAAAAAGTAGTGTTTTGGGGTCTGAATTGATGTGCTTGCTTTCTCTGTAATGCTTTGGGGTCATGTTTTGTAACAAAATGCTATTTACTGATACCAATGAATTGCCAACAAGTTTGAATTGCCAATGAATTGCCAACACACCAGTTTAATTTTTTGTCATTTTATTAAGTTTTTAAAGCAGTTTTATAGAAGAAATTTTTTAAAAAATTTAACATCACCAAAATCATTAATAATCTACAAAACAGAACTTCACATGCATGCTTTATCTTCTTGTCTTCTTCTTCGTCTTCTTTCTTTCTTCTCCCAGATTTATTACAAAATAATGTTTATAAGATTTTCAAACAATCTTAGCTAATTATAATAAATGTACAATATATTATCAAATTAATCTTGAACTAAATTATAACTAAACTCAGTCCTCGGAGGCCTTGGGGGTCAGGAGGGAAAAACCCTCCTTCCGGGGACCGATTGGTCCTGGGGGGAACATACCCAAACACTCGCCACAGTCTCACCACTCTTTAGCGTAAAACAAAAACCATTTTATATTACCCAAATCCTAAATTTTAATCTGAGTCCAAGCTCTCTTCAAAATCTAGAAGATCTTCAGAAGTACATACTCGAGTTGTTTTAGCTGACGTGAGAGGAGAGCATTCTTTCCTTTTGCCAGCTCTGTTTTCTGGGGATTCAGAAGGGGAAGGATTTAAGGCAGCCAGCATTAGTTCACCTGAGACAGAGTCATAAGCAGTATAAGAAGTTGAACCCTGTTGAACATATAACTTGCCTGTGTGGCACCATCGATATTTAATTCCTAATTCCTGCAGTTTAGCCATGATGATTTTAAGATCTCTTCTTATCTTTAAAAATTCAGGAGGGAGATATGGAAATATTTGGATCTTCACTCCCTGCAAGTCAAGACCTCCCCTCGCTCTGGACTCTGAAAACATTCTCTGTTGTGTTCGGAGGTCCTTAAATTCTGCCAGTATATCTCTAGTGTATAATGAGGATGCAAGCCTCAACCCTCACCAAGCTTGTGCTGGCGAGGGAAGGCTGATTTGCCTCCCCGAGGGAAGAAAAGACACACTCTGAGCTGTGCCTCACACAGCATTAGGCAGGAGGTGGAGCTAGCCCTATTAGGGTGGGAAGCTCAACCCCCATGGGAAGTCCTCTTCGAGTCCTCTTCGAGCTTCGGCATGAGAAGATGTGCTGCTCCTGCTGCTGAACAGGCCTTATCCTCCATGGAAGCAGCTTGAGCAGCATTCGGCCCGGTGGGGGGTGGTCTTTGGACAGCGGCTGCTCGCACGCAAGGGCGTCTGAGGCCTGGCTGCAGGTGTGGTGAGGGGCGGAGTCGGTGGAGTGGTGTACACCTCAGAGGTATGACCAACAGAGCAATCAGCATCATCGTCCAGGGCGGCGTGGCTTGTCGCGGCGGCGAGAACATTGTTGGGGCCTGTGCGTTGAGCAGGCTGTCCAGTTTTACCCCCCTCTCTTTGTGTGGTGGACCGCTTTCTCTTGGCCACATGGTGAGTTTGGCCTTGCCCTCCATGTTAGGCGGCAGTTACATGGACATGAAGCCTTGTTAGCCGAATTGCTTTAATTTACGTTTAGCAATCAGCAAAATACACGGGTTCTTGCCAACTATACCAGGGTCCCACCCCTCCCGGGAGTTCTCAAGGAAAGAGGCACGTGAGGCAGGTTCCAAGTTCAATGATGTTTACTAAATGATGTTGTTCAAGCACACAAAAACAGATTCTCACATACATACACACAGGTCTAGGGAAATAAAGATAGAAAATAGCACTGTTGCAATTTGCAGGAGTTCATTGGTGGGGAAGCAATACGTTACCTATCCTAAAGAGGAGTTGTCTGACCGAAGGAAGTTCCAACAGAGGAATAGAGGGACTGGAAAGGCAAGCTGGGGGGGGGGAAGGGTAAAGGGGAGGTAAAGCAGATAGGGGACGATGGCTTAAGAGAGCGATGGCTTAAGAGAGCGAATGCCTCTGCGCAAGGTCTTTTATTAGGTGGTCTTGGGGAGGCTGCACAGACCACATCCCACTAACACACCTCTTAGGTGGTCCGTCCCTTCTGGACCTTGCTATAGGTTAAAGGTGAACAAAGGGAGGAGGTCCAGGGGTTTGGTCAGTGTTGCAAAAGTATGACTTCACCAGGAAACAGACACTGAGTCTGGGGTCCGATGACTCACCTGGCCAACCTATTGTCAGTTGATGGTTTTAGCCAAGTATCTGATGGTTGGCACAGTAGGTGCTAGGCAGTCTTGTTAGCATAACTTATTCAGATGTATATTGAGGAGTGGGGGTTAACCAGCGGATGTCTGACAGAAGGAGGCCTCATGGCAAGAGGAATCCTTTGTCCTTGTCTTGGGTGAACTGCTTGGGGTGTCAGCCTCCTGGCTTGGGCTGGAGCTGGCTCCTATGTGGAGAAGAAAGCGCAAGTCCCTTCCACTGCTGGCGACACAGAGTTCAAACTTATGGATAAAAATCCATAAGAGCACAGAAAAGTGCCTTGCTGGCTAACATTTCCCCCCCTCGGAGACCTGAAGGCGTCAGGTGAAGGTCTCCGAATTTGGTGTAGTGATGGAGTGACGAAGATTGTGTGGGCGATGAAGAACCTGGGAGTTGCTGCATACAAGGGACGGACATAGAAGATGACAAAAATCTACCTTCGCAAAAAAAAAAAAAAAAATGCCAAATTAGTGTTGTATGGACAAAGAAAACTCAAGGATAGGTATGCTTAGCCACCAAGGAAAACATAACATAACATATAACTTAATAAAGAGGAGCACTCCTAAATACTTAACCTATGGGGGAAATATGATTGGAAATTATAAATTCTATCAATAATACTCTCACTGGAATAAAATAGCTATAGCTAGCGCACACACACAATTGTATCAGTACAGTAATAAAAGTAATCCACAAGGAAATAAAATTGTTACAAACAATTCTTCGTCCATCTCTCCTGAGCGACAAGGCTTTTCTGTTGGAACAGGGCAACTGGTGCTGTTTGAACAGGAGAGAGGCGCGCTTTACATTGTATCTAATGGAACACCAGGACTCGTATGTCTTCGGCTCTTCGGAAGCCACTCGGGTCTTAGTCAATAACTCATGAAGCTCTCGGCTATGCCCGTCACTTCTCGGCACGGACACGAGTCAATTCGGCCGGGAAGGAGGAGACCAGTTTGCATATTGAGGAGTCGCCCCCCCTTGCTATCAAAAAGCATCATGGGTACTTACTTACATTAGGAAAAAAGGATATTGAAATAAAACATAGTTTAATGATTTTGCAAGCGGAGTGTCTAAAGGCATTCAAGAAATACGGGAAAGGGTCAAAACAGGTCAGACATCTGGAATCATTGTATTATGAAAGACACATCATCTTGGGGTCCTGGCTGGAATAATCACAGGCCAGGTATTCACCCTTCGGGGTTGGCGGAGTCTCCGGGCACGCCTCCCGAACCCTGGGGAGCATTTGTGAGCTTTGTGGCTCAGACGCGCACACACTCACAGGCAGGGCATGCAAAAGCTGGGTTCGGGAGTTGCGTCCGGTCGACTCTGACCTTTTATCTGGAGCCGGGTGGCTCCGCGGGGACGCCGTTAGCTGCGTACCCGTTTTAGCTTGGAGGGCTCCCTCCGGGGGGCCCTCCCCTAATACTGTACAAAAATAGAACAATCTTTTCCCCCTAAACCTGATCCCAGTGGTACCGTCCCATACCCAATGAGGAGCGGACTGGGCAGCTAGTCACTAGGCAGAACCCTTCAAAGGTCGCGTGTTTTGGACTTGGCTGTATACGTTACGGCTGGAGGTTGTTGCGTATGCAAATGAGAGGATTGTTTGGGCATTCTGGGATACACAAACATTTCGAGAAAAATAAATTTATTAAAATCAAAAACAATCAAATTGGACACCAGTGTTGGAGCGAGGATACGTTTTAGCTTGCAGGCACTTCAGGGAGAGAGCTGGCGAAAATCTCCCTTTAACTTAGAAAGATGTTGAAAAGAGGGGACAGGGGTCTTTGTCCGGGGTTCTGACCTAACCGGGGAGTCCTTCCCAGGCACTCTCCACTGCTTCGTGCAGGGAGAGCTTGCACGCCTGGTGAAAGAGAGCATGGGCCGGATTTAAATTCCGAACCCAACTTCTGCATGTCCTCCAGATCATTTCGGCTTGGAGGGGCTGCATAGCAGAGGGAGACAAAGGATTCGTTTGTCCTACTTCTTCCTCCTGAGCCGTCTCTCGGGCTTCCATGTCGCAGCTCATTGGTCCTCCCAACCCTTGTTGCCCTTCTCACTGATGACTCCCTACGGTTCGTTCGGACTTCGGCCCTCCCAATACTGGTCAAAGAATAGAAAAAGCAAAAAAAAAAAAAAAAAATTGTGGCAAGCAAGCGGCTTATTTTGCAAACAGGAGACTGGGTTTGCAGGCAAGCAGCTTGTTGCGCCAATGGAATGCAAAAGAAAGCAAAACAAAAAAATACTGGCTGGGAAACAGTGCGAACATAAACAAAAAGGAAAACTGTGCAGAGGCCGCGAGGCTTTAGTACTGCAATGGAATGAAAAAGGCATTTGCAAAAATATTAAATGAAGAAAAATAAAAAAATAATTTTAGGTGACGCGCTGCTACGCATGCAAAATAGACGCGCCGCAGAGCACGCTGGGTCTTTACTTCTTAAAATTAGATAAAATATTTTGGTTAAACTTTATTTGAAAAACGCCAATGGTACGATTAACAATATTTTAGGAGGTTTCAAATTGGGAACCCTGCAGGAGATAAGGCACAAGAGACTTTATTCGCTATGAGTTGAAAAGCCAATGCAAGAGGGGGGCAAGCAAAAGAGTCCGTGGCTTGCCTCAACCTTTTGAAAGGATTGCACTTTTCCGACTGGCTTTCCAGTAGGACCTGCACACTTGCATTTCCTTTCTTGGGCTTTTCTGAACTCAGGGCATGGCTAGACTGACAAACAGATCTCAGTCACCCAGAGGAGACTCCGCTGGCTTCTTTGCGATTTGGCAGTATAGTTTTTTGTTTCAGTGACCCTGCTGAAAGCCAAGCTGAGATCTTCTGAATATGTACAAGAGGCGGAACCGGTTTCCTTCGGTTGCCTTTGTCGTCTCGCCTATGCTTCCTTGGGTTCGAAAATGTAAAGCTGCTACGACCCAATTTTTCTACCTCATGGGCCTTTAAAGGCCTACCCAATCGTAGTAAAGAATAGAACACAAATATGGACATACATGGGAATAGTTCTAAGCGAGAAAAAGGCACATATAGGGGGCAACAGTAAAGGCATATCAGAGGAGGGGGAGGAGGGTTAGGAGTCAGAAACCTTGGTTGCTAGGTGCATCAAGGCTTGAACGTCTGTGGCTTTGGTTAATTCTGAGCAGCATATGACATATGATGTTGAAGTCTTCCACCCTTGAAGTCCATTGTACAGTCCTGTATATGCAAAACTTCTGAGAACTTGAAGAGCACAATGGGGCAGCAGAAATAAATATAAGAACAAATCAAATGCAATCACCTTAGCACACACATAGAGAAGGGAAAAAACTCTTAATGATTAGTAGCACATATTAGATCATAGTAAATATAGACAAAAGCATGATTGCAACACAAAATTGAAGGATTGGGATATGACACCCAATCACCCATTAGAACACAATGCAATGTACTGGCAGTTTATAGGAAGAGGGGACACATTTGACAGTGTCTCTACCCCCCTTGTATCAAGATTGACATTTTGCTAGACATGTGATCACATTTAATAGAGTGTCTTCCGGAGACAATAAAAATAATAATAATACATGAGCTCAGAACAGAAAAGATTTTTTTTTTCAAAATTTAAATTGTATTGCCATGGCTTATAAGGTTGTAGCAAACGTTGGGCGCCCTTAAAAAGAAAATAAAAAGAAGATAAATACCGGCTTGTGGGAGTGGCTTAGACTTCCCCAAAAAATAAAAAGTCAAAGAATGTGAAAAGACAATATAACAAAACTCATCAAAACATCTGACTTCTCCCATGTTGTGAGAGAGGAATTAAAAATAAAAATAAAACTGGCAGGAATCTGAAAAGCAATAAATGATTAGTACACACATAAAAAAAAACCATACAGACAACATGATTTTACTATATGAGAGCCTTCCTTGGCTCAGGCCCAGTGATTCAAGGATTAAATACCAGAGAGAGATGCTCTCAGGTTTGCAACTTTAAGGGGTAGACCTTGTTTGAAAAGGCCCTTTTTCAGTTGCCAACCAAGTGGCTTTAGTCCAATTAGGGACTTCATGCTGCTGGACTGTTCCTGAAAGAGAAGCAAGGTTAAATTGTGGCTTGGAATGACATGGGTGCACATGACTGCCCTCGGTTTGTACCAAAGAAAGGCATGGTCCTTGCCCTAAAACGAAAAAAACAATTGTTGCTGGGCAAAAAGAAAATTGTTTTAGAAGTATTCTACCACCCCCCCTTGTTTCTTTCGTGACCAAGAGGGAGGAAAGAAACATATTTGAAGGTGTACTCTGTGCATGCGCAGAGTGCAGATGGAACAAAGATTAAAGAATACAGCCTGAGTGATAGAGGCATAATTGTACCAAGCATCCGGCATATAACCTGTATGGAAAATCCAAGACATAGAACAAGCAGTGGCCCTTGATAAGGCTCAGTGAATTCTTTATGGATTAAGAAGTCAGTCAGAGAGATCATAACCCAAGAAAAAGCATGGTCTCTGGCATAAGCTGTGAGCCAGCAAACAGTTCCTCTGAGCATAGAAAGAGTCTCCTAACTCGCTGGCTGAAACCAGGCGGAGCTAGAACAGAAGAATGGATTTGCATGAGAAACACTTCAGATGAAAAGCCAAGTCATAGCAAGATGGCAAAAAGGATGGTATAAACATTCTGACTGCTATAGTATCTCAAGACTAAGGAAAACTAGCAAAAGAGTGAGCTAGCAGGGACCCACTTCTGTGAGATGAGAAAGAAATAAAAAAAAACTGATACTACACAGGACAAAGCCTGAGAATGAGAGGCAGTAACACATTTAAGGAAATAGAAACAGTATCTCTGTTGAATATACCCTTTTAGGTAGGAGTGGCTGAGAGAGTGCCCTTGGGGACTGCTCTTGAAAGAACAGCTCTGAAAGAACTTGTGACTGACCCAAGGTCACACCAGCGGCTGCATGTGGCAGAGTGGGGAATCAAATCCGGTGCTCCCAGATAAGAGTCCATGCACTCAACCATTACACCATACTGTCTCTCCTAGAGATTCCTGAGATGTGATGTACTAAAAAAGTTAGACGGAAAGCATGCCAAGGAAGCAATCTTAAGATTTCAAATAAAAGCAAAGTTACCAAAAACTGTAAAATTCTAGAAATATCATTTTGTTCTTAAAGAATTAAAGCTATAAAAATTGCAACAACAAAAAGAAATATTAACTTCCAAGCAATGATCTGTTGTCTTTTGGCAGAGGGGCAACTCTAGAGCAGTTTGCCCAAAAAGGGAATTTAAACCTAGTTTAAGAAGGGAAGGGAACCTTCCTTTCAAAGCATTCTACAGCAAAGTTTCATCACAAAGGGTAGGGTTGCCAACTCCAGTCCAGGAGACTCCTGTAGATTAGGAGATGCAACTTAAAAAGAACAGTGCATAAAATTGCATAAAATCAATACTGCATCAAATCAACCCGTTTCCAGAGAAACTGACTTTAGCATTCTGGAGAAAGGCTGTAGCTTTGGGGGATCTCCAGGGCTCTCCTGGAGACTGACATTCTCGCAATAGTGGCCACATTCTTAGCTAAAAAGGAAGAAAAAATTCCAAATATTCACTACCCACCCCCTCCCTGTTGCCTTAGAGAGAGAAAAAAGGGGGGGGGGCTTTTGTCTCTGGTTGTAGAGGGAAATTATGCTTAACAAAAAGAGGGAAGGAGAACAATGACAAACAACCCCCTCTCCACTGTAGAGCTGCTGGCTCTTTGATAATGCAAATTTCACAAGGGATGTGGGGGGAAGGAGGCTTTTGTTGGATGGCAAGGTTTTCCAGATAGACTGTCTTTGTCTGATGAGGCTCTCTCAACATGAGTCTCAAAAGATTTATAACAGGACTGCTGCTACAGTTCAAAAAGTTTGGGTCTTTTCCAGGCCAGATTAAAAGGGAAAACTCAAAAAAAAAAGAAAAAATTCCTTGCACCAAAAATTCCTTGCACTAAAAATTCCCTGCACTCCCCTTGCACTCCCCCCCTTGAATTCACAGAACCCTGTGAATTCACAAAACAGAGCCAAAGTAAAAGGGAAAGAAAAACCATTCCATATTTCTTTTCACTGTGCACCTCCCTTTATCTTATCTCATGCTGCTAGTTCTTTGATTATGCAAATGTCGCAAAAGGGGAGATGAGGGCAGTTTGCCCTGCCATGAGACTTTTAGAATGTAACTTCTTTCAGCTTCTTAAGGTAAGGCCAAAGTGGGCTCAGTTTGGTTTTTTTTTCAAAGGCAGCTGGAAGGAGAGCCTGCCTGAGTTTTGCCAATTCATGCTGTATCAGGAGCCACTAAAGTAAAAATACATTGTAGTCAAAATGGAGAATTTGCTGCTTCTTGCAGACATGGGAAACTACCTCACTGCTGGAGCTCAAAAGTTTGAAAATGTGCCACCTTTTTTTTTTTTTTTTAAAAAGGTGTTTGTCCCTCAGTTACTCTTGAACTGTGGGCCAGATGAATATTTAAAACAAAATATGTCAAAGGAAAACGTGGCTTTTTCTACGCCCTCTAGAAGGGGCAGCCTTTAAAGGCTTCATAACACAAAACAAAGACAACACATTGTACCTACTGAGGTTTCAAAATGGAAGAAGGTGCTGTGGGGGGAGGAGAGGTAGTTCTCCTTCCCCAACAGTTCAATGGGAAGTCTCCAGGTCTGACCTGGAGATTAGTATTTCTATGGACTATAGAGAGTTTACAGAAAGAAGGGAGCTTAGGAGCTTCCATTTTCCAAAAATAAAAGTTACATTTCTCATGATTTTACTGCTGCGATTCCTGCCCATTTTGAGGAGGGGATAATAAATTTCTCCATTTCTTTTGGGGCTGTTAAAGTCTCCTGATTAAGCTAATTTTAAATTGTCAGTCTTCTGGGTTTTTAAAAGAACTTTTCTGTGTTCACTTGACCTGCATAGGCCAGAATGAAACAGGCAGAAAAACCGTATTTGTTTGTACTATGTTTTCCCCTGGGCAAGAGGCTGACCTCTGTGCAAGCTCAGAGGCTGTTTCAAATGTGGCTCAAATGGGGTCCAGTTCTCTTCCAAAGGCAGTTGGGAAGAGACCAAAGGTAAAAACAGAGGTACAAATTTTTCTCAATTTCTCTCAATTATGGCCATAATTACAGGAAGATTATTCTTGGCATTTAAGCTTGATGTGTAAAATTTGGTAACATAGCTGTGCTGTTTTATAGCCCTGAATCTAAGTTCTTTCTGGGAGCATGTGTTCTACAGCTAAGGTTGATCACTCATCTTACAGTTACAAAAGTTGGACTTGTTGGTCTCGAGCTCTGTTTAAGGTTGTCAGGTCCAGGCAGGAGATTCCTGGGGATTCAGGCTGAGGTTTGAAGAAGGATGGAGACTCCAGTGGGGCAAAAACCATGAAGTCTTCCCTCCTCCCACAAGCACTCACTTTCTACAGAGAAATTAGACTCTGTAGTCTGGAGATCTGTTAGAACTCCAGGGGAGCTCCAGGAGAGCTCCAGGTCTTGGCTGGAGACTGACATTGCCACAGGGAAATGCTATTCTCTGTGCAGCAGTCTCTTGGGGATTAACACCATTCCCTCCAAATTTCATTTACAAAGGATTAAAAGGAGAGCGCTTGCTTCCTGAGGATTCTTTCCCCATCTCTTACCCAGTTTCTTTCCCTGGGGTTGGAATGGAGGGGGGGGGGGGGGGAGAGATTTTATTTTGCTGCAGCCATCCTGGCTGTACTGAATGCCTGCTTCTGTTCCAACTACTGAGAGTTGGCTGGGCTTTCCCAGGAATTTTAGTTGAGGCATTTTAGGCTCCCGTTTTCCTAATTTAACAAAAGGTGCAGAATTTTCACTATTCTGTTTAAGATTACAGGGATTTTAGGGATCTTTTCCCCCCTATTCTTTTATGGGAAGTCTAGCAGCGTCTCACAGGGTTCAAATGCAATTAGGGTCTCAAGCTGCTGTTTTTCTAGGGGAACTTGATCTTATTTCTGCCTGCTGGGTTTTTCTGTTTCCTTAAGACAGCATTTTTAGACCTCTGCCTTCCTTGCAGGGCACATGTTCACTTGCTTAGTTCAGTTCCTAACCAAAAGAGAGAATACTCCTTAACTCTCTTAAATTATCACATCCAAAAAGGAAGCCCTAAAGACTCCTTTAGTTTACAAACTAAGATTCCTTAGCACTCAACTTAGAGAGGGGAGAGGCTGAACAGCTACCAAAAAGAAAAGATCCTGTTTCCGGGTGCCTCCCTTAAATAAACTTCAGATTCTCGGATCTGAGGAGCAAACTTAAATTACAGTTACCAAATTAGCCTATGGCCACCAAAGGGAAAAAGACCCTGTTTTCTGGGATCCCCCTAACTAACTTCAGATGCACTGATCTGAGGAACTAACCTTGGGGAAAAGGAGTATGTCAAGGAGAGTCTCCTGTTTTACCTCAAACAGGGGCACTGGAAGGGGAGTCGTCTCCCTTCTTCCATACTTATACAGTTACTGTTGTTGGCACAAGGTGGCCAACGCACCACAGAACAGGCTATCCCAGCCCTTAATTAGTTTTTGGAGCCGGGGACTCACACCTCTCTCGACACTCGGGGATTACTTTTAACCCTAAATGCGGCACTCTCAGCCTTAATTCGGTTTTTAGAGCCGGGGACTCACACCCACACGACACCCAGGGATTACGCGTAACCCAAAAAGGAGACACCCAGTCTCAGAGACACCCAGTCTCTTTATATGAGGGTTTCAAGAACGGGTTGGCCAAACCTCACGTCCTAAGGATAACCACACAACCAAATGAAGGTTTTGGGCTCGCAAGCTCTCACTGGATAACCTATTAACCAGCGGGGTTTCGAAACAATATGTTCCAGCAGGCTGACCCCTAACCAAAATCAATTGATTTCACTTCGTTGAGCGAAGTAAAGCAAGGAGGGGAAGCGAGGGTGCGCTCAAAGAAAAAGTTCTTTTTCGGACTCAGCGGGTGTATGTAGTGTATGTAGTGTTGGTGCAACTGGTCTAGCGCCCTACTCTGGTCTTCTTTGGGGTCCCTTCCCACAAAATAGACGCACGGACGGTCACACAGTTTGACCTGGGGTTCAAAGAGAGAGAGAGAGAAGGGGGAAGCCACCCACGATAGGTTGCTCACTAGAGCCAGGCACGCAGACAGAAACCAATCATACAGCCTCTCCAAGAGTTCCGGAAGTGGTTTTTCCCTTACGTCTGTGGGTTAAAGACACGCCTGTCGACTATGGCGCGAAGTTTAACCCTCAGGGCAATCCCGGACTGAGCCCCCAATTCTGTTAGCCGAATTGCTTTAATTTACGTTTAGCAATCAGCAAAATACACGGGTTCTTGCCAACTATACCAGGGTCCCACCCCTCCCGGGAGTTCTCAAGGAAAGAGGCACGTGAGGCAGGTTCCAAGTTCAATGATGTTTACTAAATGATGTTGTTCAAGCACACAAAAACAGATTCTCACATACATACACACAGGTCTAGGGAAATAAAGATAGAAAATAGCACTGTTGCAATTTGCAGGAGTTCATTGGTGGGGAAGCAATACGTTACCTATCCTAAAGAGGAGTTGTCTGACCGAAGGAAGTTCCAACAGAGGAATAGAGGGACTGGAAAGGCAAGCTGGGGGGGGGAAGGGTAAAGGGGAGGTAAAGCAGATAGGGGACGATGGCTTAAGAGAGCGATGGCTTAAGAGAGCGAATGCCTCTGCGCAAGGTCTTTTATTAGGTGGTCTTGGGGAGGCTGCACAGACCACATCCCACTAACACACCTCTTAGGTGGTCCGTCCCTTCTGGACCTTGCTATAGGTTAAAGGTGAACAAAGGGAGGAGGTCCAGGGGTTTGGTCAGTGTTGCAAAAGTATGACTTCACCAGGAAACAGACACTGAGTCTGGGGTCCGATGACTCACCTGGCCAACCTATTGTCAGTTGATGGTTTTAGCCAAGTATCTGATGGTTGGCACAGTAGGTGCTAGGCAGTCTTGTTAGCATAACTTATTCAGATGTATATTGAGGAGTGGGGGTTAACCAGCGGATGTCTGACAGAAGGAGGCCTCATGGCAAGAGGAATCCTTTGTCCTTGTCTTGGGTGAACTGCTTGGGGTGTCAGCCTCCTGGCTTGGGCTGGAGCTGGCTCCTATGTGGAGAAGAAAGCGCAAGTCCCTTCCACTGCTGGCGACACAGAGTTCAAACTTATGGATAAAAATCCATAAGAGCACAGAAAAGTGCCTTGCTGGCTAACAGCCTAGCGGCCTTCACAGCAGCCATTTGGTGGCCAATATTTGGGCAGTTGTGGGGCCTTTTGAGTGCCTGAGCCCCCCTTTCTTTATCTGGAGCTGTGTGGTGAGGCTGCTCCCCCCCCCCGGGTTTTTTGCCCCTTTCTGGACGTTTGGGTGGGATAGCCCCAGCAAGGGTTGATTGGCGGCTATTTTAGGTGGCTATGGAACACATTGTCAGCAACCATTTTAGGTGGCTGGGAAGCACACTGTCAGAGGCCATTTTGGGGTGTTGGTTAAAAGATCCTTGGGGGCCATTTTGGTTTCCAGGGTGGGTTTGCTGGCAGCCAGTTTACTTCTTCCGGCCCATTTCTTAGGAACTGATGGCACCTAAAAGGAGGAGCATGGCCTCTCTCAATCAGCTTCCCCCTAAAAGGGTGGGGCAGGACAAGGGTTCAGCAATCCCTCTGCCACCTAAAAGGCAGGGTCAGGTTTCTCGGCCTTCTGTTCCTGTGGTCCCGGTCTGTCCAGCCCCGCCTCTAGTGCCAGCCATCCTCTCTGGGAATGTGGGTATGGTTCATTCTCCACCTTTGAACCACAATGCTCTTAGTATGGTGAATAACACTATTTTGGAGAGGTTAGTGGCTATTGAGCATCAACTGAGTGCAGCTTCTGCTTCTTCGGGTGGGAGTAGTGTGCTGCAGTCTATGTCTATGAACAAGGCTTTTCAGACGCAGGTTTTGTCTCATTTGGCTGCCATTGAATCCAGGTTTGGAACTGTGGCTGGCGGTTTAGAAGCTCACAGGGACAATGGGCTTTCGTCAGTGACGTCCAGAAGATGTGGAGCCCAGGTGACTGAAGGTCGGCAGGTGGTGCCATATGCAGGTCCATCTTTGGGGACAGGTAGGTCTACTGCCACATAAACATACACTTCTGAATGGCCTTGGGGACCTCTTAGCTCATCCACACCTGTATCCAGTGTCACTTATGTAGCTGAGGGCTCTGGACATAGCTTGGCCTTGACACCTCCTGCTATGGTGTCAGTAGCGATTGGGCCTGACCACGCTGGGTAGGAAGCAATGCCTTCAGGTGCCACTCTGACTCTGCAGAGTGGCAGAAGTCAGGGGGACAAGTCTTCGGAAGTGGTCCCAGGGGACGAGCCAGTTGGGGGAGATTCAGTCATGCCCTTAGGGGAGCACCTTACAGCAGCTACTAGAGATAAAATCCTGAAGGGGGAGTTTGTTGATGTCTTCTCCCTGCTTTACAGGATTTATATAAAAAAGAGAAGGAGGAGTTAAATGACACAGAGAAGGAGCATTTGAAATGCAGGACGATTGACAAAATTTATTTAAACTGGTACCCCGGCTTCTTAATCTATGCCGGGGTTATTATTAGTGTGCACCCTGAGAGAGCCCTGCCTTTACTCCAGTACATGGATATTATTTATAAGGCTATTCAGATTTTTCAGGGTCAGCCTGGTTGGAGTACAATACGGCCTTCGGTATGAAGGTGGCTAAGTACCTTTCCTTGCGCTGGGACCAGATTCATCCACATTTGTGGATGCCGAAGATGTTGCCTGCTAAGCCGGCCCTTGGCAAGCATTCTGATAGTGGGCACTTGGTCTGGCATGCTACAAATGCCAACACAAGTCCCTCACATTTTCAGGGTCCACAGCAGGGGCAAAAGCTCTCCCTTTGTTGGCAGTAAACATCTCAAGGGCACTGTTGTCAGCACAATTGTACCTTTCACCATGAGTGCCCACTTTGCGCTGGCCCACATTCCTTTCCGGCCTGCTCTAAATCCAGAACAAAGTCAGCTGGAAAGGATGGCAAGGGTGCCAAGCAGACTGGTGGAGGTGGGGCCCCTGCCCTACCTGACAAAGGGACCCAGTCCAATTAACATTCCGGTCCTTGAGCGCTGGTTGCACATTTACCCCAAGCTAGCTGATCGACAATATCTGGCCAATGGTTTTAAGCAGGGGTCCTTTTGTAGAAAAAGAGGTGCAGGAGCTCATTAGCATAACTCATTAGCATAACTTATTAGCATATGCCACATCCCCTGACATCACCAGAAGTGTGTCAGAAAGGAAATGTCAGTTTCAGCCCCATTATACCCTATGGGCCATTGAAATCAATGGCAAAAACTCATAGGGTATATGAGGGGCTGGAGGAGAGGGGGTTTGAGGGAGAGGCTCCAAACTTGCAGGGTAGCTGCTGGGGCCTCTCCTCGAAATACCCACCAAGTTTCAAGAAGATTGGACCACGGGGTCCAATTCTATGGGCCCCCAAACAGATTGTCCCATCCCCTCCATTGTTCTCTATGGTGGGGGAAAAATGTTAACTTTTTCCTACCATAGAGAACAATGGAGGGAATGGGGGCAACCTGTTTGGGGGCCTGTAGAAATGGACCCCCTGGTCCAATCTTCTTGAAACTTGGTGGGTATTTCGAGGAGAGGCCCCAGCAGCTACCCTGCAAGTTTGGAGCCTCTGCCTCAAATCTCCTCCCCTCCAGTGGCTTTTAAAGTTGCTGCTGAATTTTGGCAGCAATTCGGCAGCGAGCTGAATCAGATTAGAGAATCTAATTCAGCCCGTGGCTGCCCTAGTGGCCAGTCCTGAGCTGGCGGAGCTTTGCTCCGCCTCGCTTCAGCCCCAATAGACCCCTGGTTTTAAGTTAGGTTTCCGGATTCCATACTTGGGCGACAGGTGTGCTTATTCTGCACCCAATTTGCCACCGGTCCGAGGTTTGGAACATGTAGTGAGAGCCAAAATTCAAAAGGAATGTGCGGAAAGCAGAGTAGTTGGCTCTTTCCCCACTCCTTCCATGCCTAACTTGTGGGTTTCGCCATTGGGAGTGGTGCCCAAGAAGGCAGCGGGGGAATATCGCCTCATTCACCACCTGTCCTACCCACAGGGCAGTTTGGTGAATGACAGGATACCCAGGGAGTTGTGCTCAGTAAAGTACATATCTTTTGATGAAGCAGTTCGAGTGGTACGGGGCTGTGGGCGAGGAGCCGATCTTGCAAAATGTGACATCAAGTCGGCGTTTTGCCTTTTGCCGGTTCATCCAGAGGATTTTGTCCTCTTGGGATTTTCCTTTGATGGGCAGTACTACATGGATAGGGCTCTCCCTATCGGGTGCTTAGTGTAGTGTGCCGCATTTGAGCGCTTCAGTTCCTTTTTGGAATGGGCTTTGCATGTGTGCATGGGTTTCTGTACTACTGCTCATTATTTGGATGATTTCTTTTTTGTTGGTCCTGCTGAATCGAGGATTTGTGCTCGGCTGCTGCGTAATTTTGAACAATTGACTGTAGAATTGGGGGTGCCCTTAGCTCATGAAAAAACTGAAGGGCCCAGCACTGTTTTGACCTTTTTGGGTATCAAATTGGACACTACTCAGCAAGTGTCTCATCTGCCTGCTAGCAAACTAGTCACCCTTTTAGGTTTGGTAGATGAGATGGGTAAAAAAGCTAAAGTGACTCTATTGGAATTACAACAGCTAATAGGGCACCTTTATTTTGCATGTAAGGTGGTGGCTCCTGGGTGCGCATTTCTGCACTGGTTGTGTGATTCCACAATAGGGTTAAAACATTCACACCACAGGACATGGATCACACAAGAACTTAGGGAATATTTAACAGTCTGGCAAGAGTTTTTGGCTTCCTACAATGGGGTTTCCTTTTGGAGAACTGATCTTCAACTGGAAGCGGAACTACAGGTCACCTCTGATGTGGCTGGTTCTTTGGGCTTCAGTGTCTACTTCAGGGGACACTGGTGCATGGAAGATTGGCTGGATGTGTGACTTGATATTCCTTGAGTTTTTTCCCATTGTGGTTGCTGTTTACATTTGGGCTGAAGCACTAGCCAACCAGACAGTTCCCTTCTGGTGTGATAACCTGGCAACTGTTCAGGTGGTCAATGCATTGACCTCCAAGTCACCCAGAGTGATGGCATTGGTTAGAGCTTTTACCCTCCAATGCTTGCAGTTTAATATTCTGTTTAAGGCCAGGCATACGCCGGGGGTCAATAACGGGGTCGCTGATGCTCTGTCTCGGAAACAGATGGAGAGGTTCTGTCAGGTGGCTCTGGATGCCGATCCCTGCCCGGTAAGGATGCCCAAGTTCCTGTGTGGTATTGGAGAGCTGAGGCCGAGAGGGCAATGGGATTAGCTCTTGCCCCCAGCACACACCAGGCTTATCAGAGAGCAGGACGGCAGTTCATGTTATTTAGGCAGCGAGAGAGCCTTCAGCAGCTTTGGCCTATTCCTGTGCCACATCTGATTCAGTTTTGCATCTCTTTAAAAATAAGGGCTTGTCTGTCCATTCCATCTGGGGCAAGCTGTCTGCCCTAGCCTTTGCCAAGAAGGCTCAGGTTTTTCAGGATGATACCACTGATTTTAGGATCCGCAAGATGTTGGATGGCTGGGCCAGAGAGGATGGGGTGCCTAAGGACTTGAGGGAGCCCTTTTCTCCCTCAGTCCTTAAAGATTTGAGGTCCCAGTGGTCCTCTCTTTGTGCTGACCCTTATGAAGCTACCTTGTTTCATGCAGCAGCATTGACTGCATTTTGGGGGGCCCTTAGAATAGGTGAATTAGTGGCTAAGTCAAAACAGGACAAATTGGGGTACGCTCTGAGCATCAGGGATGTGTCTATTTCTGGCGATAGTTTGAATATTAATATTAGATCTAAAACAGATCAATTAGGGAAGGGTGCCTTAGTTTCATTGGGCTTATATTCCAATGTGGAATTGTGTCCAGTCACTGCCCTGTGTTCTTACTTGGCGCTCAGGGGTCAGCAGGAGGGGTTTTTATTTGTACACAGGGACGGTTCTCCTTTGACCAAGTTCCAATTTTGGACAATTACCAAAAGAGCCCTAGTTGCTTTGGGTCTAGGGCAGGGGTGGGCAAACTGTGGCTCGGGAGCCGCATGTGGCTCTTTCACATATATTATGTGGCTCCCAGCAGGGTGGCTGGGGAAGCTGAATATCATTAGCAAACAAATATCATTAGACAAATTAATATCATTATTAATATCTGCTTTTACCCCTTTTGTTATTATTTTTGGCAGTCTCATTTAATGTTAATAAAAAGCAAATTTGCTTATTTTCCAATAAAAGCAGGTAATATTGGTTCTTGTCTTGTGGTTCTCAAACATCTGATGTTTATTCTATGCAGCTCTTAGGTTAAGCAAGTTGGCCACCCCTGTTCTAGGTGGCTCTTACACTGAACAAGTTTGCCTACCCCTGGTGTAGGGGACTTTCGATTTGGAACACGTTCCTTTAGGGTAGGGGCGGCTTCTACTGCTGCCATTTTAGGGTATCAAGAGGCAGACATCAAAAAATTGGGCAGATGGCAGTCAGGTTGTTACAAGTCTTATATTCAAAGGTCCAACGTTTAATGGTTTCTTCTCTTTGGAAGTTGTGGTGATGCATGTTATTGAATGCCACCTGTTTGTTCTTGTGGTTAACTTGGTTTTTGTTTTTTTGGTGCTGTTGGTCAACAAGGAAAGAGCCGAGTGCTTCTTTGTGGCCACAGCGTAATTTTCTGGGCTGCTCACCGAGCCAGGAGGATGCACATTAGGTCCCAGCTGGGCTGCAGTGAGTGAGCCGTGGTCAAGTGGCTTGGCCGAAGAGGCATGCACTGGCCTGGGCTGTTGCCTTTACTGTTCAAGGAGTGGCGTGGCCCTCCTCCACAAGTGCTGGTAATACACCTGGGCGGTAACGACCTAGGCTTGGTGAAAGGGAAAGCTCTGGTTATTCAAGCCAGGGCTGATCTGGCTGAAATTGCTGACCAGTGGCCTGGGTGCAACTGGTTTTGTCAGCAATGTTACCGCGCCAGGGATCCGAGGTGTTTGGATCGGGCCCGGCGGTGTGCCAATCAGCAACTGCATAATACAGTGGAAGGTGGGTTGGGCATCTTCCTATTGCATCCTGATATATGGGTCAATGGGCCTGACCTGTACAGGAAGGATGGTGTTCATCTCATGGACAAGGGCAACAACATCTTTTTAGCTGACCTGCAGCGAGGGGTCCTGGCGGCACTAGATCACTTGGTGGGGGCAAATGCCTAAGTAGAGTCTTGGCCTTTGTTGTGGTGGGAGAGTGCGATAGGTAGATTGAAATGGTGAGCACCTTGGCATTAGGATAAGATTAAGGTCCTACTTAAATGGCTTTCGGGTCTTGCGACTCAAGGCTTCAAAGGGAACAATCTGACCTGGGCTGCCCTAGCGAGCTGTGCAGCTTCTGGGGTAGTGGGGCTAGGGGTTCCTTTAATTGCCAAGCTGCTGGTTGAGAGTCAGTTGGAAGGCTCGAGATCAGAGCAGGTGCATCGCCCATAAGGAAATGAAGGTGGCCAGGGTCTGGCACCTGTCATGTTCCTGTGTGTGTTTAGTCCCCTCACTGCTGGTTGATTAATTAATTAAATAATTAATAGTTAATAAAGTGGCCCTTGTTTATCCCAGCCATGTGTCTGTCTTTTTATTCCGCATGGAGGGGCAAAGTGGATTCTTCACATACCTTGCCCACACGGTAGGCTCTCTGAAGGATGGGTGTCACTCCAGCTTCCAGGCTTAAAGTGCCCGCTAGCCAATTTGCCAGAAATATATTTAGCTCTGTTCCAGCTTCAATGTTTGCTTTGAACCCCCTAAACTTTAGGGAAAGCTCACGACTACGATAATACATAGACAAAATGCATTCCCGAGCCCAAGTATCTGAGGTTCTCACAGGTAACTGACTTTCAAGTTCAGTAACTTTTTGAAGAGCTTTCTCTGCCTTTTGACTCATTTGTTTCTGAAGCTCTTCTAACTCTCTCATGCATTGAAATGTTGGTTTCAGCATCATTTCATATCATTTCTCAGTTCCTGACGTTGTTTGGTTAGCGCCTGCATCAGAAAATTTGCAGTAAGTGGGCTCTCTTCAGTTGCTTGTTCACTCCTACCCAGAATTGCAGATGAAGTGAAAGATGCATCTGTAGCTGGGAAAAAAAACTCTGTTAAACACAGCCCACTTTTTCCTTTTTGTCTTCTTTCCACCTTTAGGTGCCATCATTCAAAATGAGATTTTTTTTGTATTGGAAAGGGTAAAAATATTCAAATTTGAGCAGAGGGACGGCGAGCTCTGGGTACTAGCTGCTGACCCAGAAGTAGGTCGCAGCCACTCCCCCACCAGTCTAGTTATAAAGTCCAGTGATAATGTCAAGTTTAGATCTGCTGGTGGGTGTGGGAATGCTAGTGTATCTCTTTTCTGAGTATATGGAATTGTTGTCTTGTCTGGAAGTGGTAGCTTTAGTACTCAGCTTCAATACACATTACTTCAGATCCTGAAAAATGCTGTTTGCACATGTAAAATCCATGCATCGCCCCCCTTCCAAACAACATGGCCATGTCTCAAGTATACCTATAAAGAAGCACAGAAGTAAGCATGATCTCTGCATTTCTATCCAAGTAGAAAAGGGTAGCAAGTCTTGGAGGGAAGATGTTGTACAGCAAAAGACTCTTTGCAAGGTCAAGCAGATCCAAGATGTAGGCATGTCTGTTTGGTGGAGCAGAGAAAATACAGGTTTCTTCCTTCCTTGCCCTGGAACAACCCACTGGCCTTAGGAAAATCTTCTTTGTCATGTCTCTAGGACCGTGAAGTTCAGTGCTCCATTTGGGAATAGCAAAATACTCACACTGCAGTTATGACTGTTTCCTAGTCAAGAATCAGTAGAGCACTGAGCTTTTGGTGGGAAGCAAAAATTATGCCCCTGAGAGGCTCAGCTGAAGATAGTGGAGGGAATATTCAGGAGGCCAAGTTCATTGTATCTTTGCGAGGGCTCCAAAGTAATCACATTACCTTCACCTCTGACAGGCCATACTGAAGTCCATGGTGGTGTCTAGTGATTCACACACAGGTTGCCATCATGGTGGATTAGTTGTCTATTATTCAGTAGCAAAATATCCATTGTTATGACAGTTGGAGGTGTGAGGGCAGCTTAGGGTGGAGAAGACCTGTCAGTAGATGATGATTCACCTATTGACAGGGCTACACATTTTGTTTATGCACAGCTTGGAAATTGCAGCCTGCTTTCTTTCTGTCATAGAAAACCAAAGCTGTTCCTCTGCATGCAGTGTTATTTGTAAAGCCCCAGACTGAGAACTATTTCAGTGGAGTGAGCTGTCACAGTATGTTTTCTATGGCCCAGGGTCAATCCAAGATGTTCACATTTAAAGGATCCGGTTTTGTTGATATAACAACTATCATGTTATTCCTCTGCTCTCAGCCTCTGTGTCCCTCTCTGATGTTACATAGATATTTGATTAGCTGCTTATATTTATATTTTCAGCTGGAGGGGGCTTTCTTCCTAGAAGGCCAAAGGGGCAACTTGATACCAGCTCCACCCAGCAGCACAACATCTTTTCAAATCTGCCTGGCATTTTGCACAAGATTAGAGATGGACACAAACTGGGAAAATGTGGTTCATTTGAGTTCGTGATTCATGGCATGCCCAGTTTGTGAGCAATGAACTGTCACAAACTTTTAAGAGCAAAATGAACCAGTGTGTCTTGTGAGGTTTGTGATTAGGTAGAATTCCCCCCCCCCCGGCATGCTAGAGACACCAAACTCACTTGAGCTCTCCAGCTGACTCTCCTCTACCTGCCTTCCAAGTTTGGTGAGGATTGGATTTATGGAGTTTGAGTTACACTTTCCCAAAGAAGATGCCACATTCTCCATTGTTTCCAATAGAGGGGAAAATTGGGGGGGGGGGACAAGGGTGATAGAAGCCCAGCAGAACAGAATTAAAGTCCCAGAGAATCTCTGCAGTAGAAATTGAAGGTGGGGACATTTTTGCAAGCTCAGCAGAACCAGTGACACTTTGGCAGTGCAAACCCAGCAGGACTAAGGTCAAACCAAAGAATCCCTGCAGTAAAAACTGAAGGGGGGAATTTTTGCAAGCCCAGCAGTACCAATGCAAGGTACTAGTGCCCAGCAGAACCCAGTGCCAATGTGGCAATGCCAGCTCAATCACTTTCCAAGCAAGGGGGAGCCATTTTTGCAAGCCCAGCAGAGCTAGTACAAAGTACACAATGCCCAGCAGTACTAGTGCAATCACCGAGCGCCCAGCAGAACCCAGTGCCCCTGGCATTGCAAACTTAACAAGATTAATCTCAAAGCATAGAGTCATAAATCCAAGTGGGGGTGGGTGGGATTTTGCAAGCTCTGTGCAAGAAAATGGGAAGTGAACACAAAGAAACCTGATTAAAGGGGGGGACCTCTTGAAACTGGCATTCATAGTTTGAAACTGACAACACTGTTTCCAAGGCTGGAGAACACCTCCCCACCCCCTGCTTTGAAGTTTGGTAAACATTTTGTTTGAGTGGAAACAGTTTTTCGGAAACAAAACTGCATGAACCTCCAAAAACTGTTTGGAAGTTCGTGGAAAGTTTGTGCCAGTTGACATGCCATGAACTTCAGTTCGTGAACCACAAACTGGACAAAATTCATCATGAACTTTAGTTGCCACTCTAGTGTTGCCTCCTAGCCCTGTGTTTCAGAGGTTTACTGCCTCTGAATGTGAAGGTTTCCTTTAGTGTTTGGCTTTTTAGCCACTGATAGCCTAGGATAGCCCAGCTTTGTTAGATATCAGAAGCAGGGTCAGCTCTGGTCAGTATTTGGATGGGACACCACCAGGTAATACCAGGGCTGCTACACAGAGGCAAGCAATGGCAAACCACCCGTGAACATCTCTTGCCTTGAAAACCCTATAAGGTCACCATAAGTTGGTTGCAACTTGACCGCAAAAAAAAAAAAAAAAAAGGCCACTGAAAGACCTATCTTCCATGAATCTGCCTATTCTGCTTTTAAAGCCATCTACTTCTGTGGCCATCACTTGTACACTTGTTGAGTAAAGAAGTGTTTCTTTTTGCCTACCTGAGTCTTCTGCCCATCAGTTTCATTGGGTATCCCAAGTGTCAGTCTTTTGAGGATCTCAGCTTTCCAATATTTATAGCTGCTACTTGAACTCACTGTAGAATGACAAAGAAATAAGAACCAGGAACAGTTCTTTTATATATAAAGATTTCTTGGAAATCTTTTTTAACAGAGTGCAAAACACTTGATTCCTTCCTTCCCTTGGTAACCTTAAGAAATGGAACGATCAAACCCTCTTCAGTTCTAAGCATTAAGAAAAAGCAAGCCTTATACCAACAGCAATAAAGGTTTTTAGCTTGCTTTCCTTATTTAAACCTTTATTATATCTGCATCTCTTAAGCCCTTAATAGATGCATCTAAGTCTTGTTTAGGCATTAAAAAAACTGGAAGAATCCATATCCATAATTGTTTTGTGAACAATATTGTGACTTCTCACCCCTGTGTTTATTTATAGAAGCAAATCCATATTTCTACAGCATTGTTCATATGTACATTAACTTCTCTCTTATAAAAATGCAGCACTCTTTCTACTGGACTAGAATGAGAAGGGACATTATTTTACAATATGAAACTGCCTGTTACCCAAAGAGATAAATTTGCAGTCTCTTCAAGCCACTGTTTATTGAAAGGAAGGGATGACTCGGCAAAGTCATTTGAACAGCAGGTGTAGCCAAATTTTCAAAACATGAATGGAAAACATAACTCTCTGGAATCAATCCAATTGCAAAGCACTTTTCTTTAAAGAGAGAGAGAGAGAGAGAGAGAGAGAGAAGGCAGAGTCAGAAATATGTTGAAAAAATGACAAATTAGGAGCCCAGAGACATCGCTGGGGCTTTTAGTCTTAAAGTATCTTTTGTCACTTTTGGCCGTTGTAGCAGTATTCTCAGCACACAATCCTATAAAGCTTAAGAAACCAAGCCTATTGCAGGAATTAAGTGTTTTGGTTGGAGAAAATAATAAAGCACAGGGGAATCAAACTGAAGGGCCATTCTTATGTGAATTCTGGAGCCAGTTGAAACATCTATTACAGTTCTATAATCCCCTGTATTTATGAGCAAATCCCTTTCCTGTACTTTTTCTGAGGGGAAAAAGCAGCCAGCCTCTTGTTCATTAAAGTGGTTTGTGCTGATTGAGAAAATTAAAGTAGTAGGAATATGCCTCTTTAGTAGGGTTGCCAATCTCCAGGTGGCACCTGGAGATCAGTTTCCCTAGAGAAAATGGCTGCTTTGGAGGGCAGACTATGGCATTGTCTCTCAACTCCCCATACCCCACCTTCCCCAGGCTCCACTCCCAAAATTTCCCAACTCAGACCTGACAACCCTACTCCCTCCCGCCCCCCCCCCCCCCGGTATGATGTTGTTGCAAGCCTTTCATTTTGCTTATTGTCATTTCTGGGGGTTTTTTTTAATGCTTTACCATCTTTATGTTATACATCATTGGCATGACACTTATAAACCACTGATACAGAAAATAGGCATCAGTTTTAAAGAAAATAAAAGATGATTGCTGTTCAATCCTGCGTGGGAGAAAACCCTTTTCATAAACTGGGGTTTCTAATCAAAACAGGATATCTGTAAATTCAAGTAATATCTAGTAACTAAAATAAGGCAACAACAGAGATACCAACATGAAGGTGGGGCCTGTAGTTTCCCCAATATTACAGCTGACTTCCAGACCATAGAGATTAATTTCCCTGTAAGTAATGGCAGTTGTGGAGGGCAGAATTGAGGGTGTCACATTCCCAGTGAGCTCTCTTCCCTCCTCAAATGTTGCCAGTTTAGTGTAGTGGTTAAGAGCACAGACTCTAATCTGGGAGAACCTGGTTTGATTCCCCGCTCCTCCACTTGCAGCTGCTGGATGACCTTGGGCAAGCCATAGTTCTGACAGAGCTGTTCCCTCAAGGACAGTTCTGGAAAGAGCTCTCCCAGCCCCACCTACCTCACAGGGTGTCTGTTGTGGGGAGAGGAAGGGAAAAGAGATTGTAAGCCTCTCTGAGACTCCGAGTGAAGGGCGGGGTATAAATCCAATCTCTTCTTCTTCTTCTTTTCTTCTTCTTCTCCTCTTTGGGCAAATATATGGGAATTGCCCAAACTCTAACTGGCAATCCTAGATTAATTGCTAATAATTAACTCGTTCACCACAGCTCATTGAAATCGTTTTACACTGATAGGGAGAGTGAACTTGGTGAATTCCATAAAGAACTTGGCATGGTTCCCTTTTGGTCGTGTTTGCATTGCTTTCCTCAAAATTGGCGCTTATGAGCTGTTGCCGCTTTGATCTGCATGGGAGTCAGCCATTTTATTTAATTATACAATGCTAAATGCTAAGACTATACATAAATATAGAAGAAGGCTCTATAGTTGAAAAGGAAACGATGCATAATGTTGGACTGGGAGGCAAAATAGCCCTGAAAAAGGGCCCCACCCCACCGACAGAGGGCCCACACTGGCCTTGCCCCCTCCCCTCTGATGGAGGAGGGACAGAAAGAATAGACCTGCCATGGATCCTGCCTGACTTGCATCTTGTGCAGGGATGAGGTTGCTGACTCTTGGCAGCTCCTGTGGTGAACAGCATTAAAAGAGAGACCAGAGAAGAACTGGATTCTACACAGATTGATCAACACTTCTGTCTTCTACTTAAAGGTTTTTGATTAACTTAACTAATATGTCTTGTGGTTTCTGCTGTACTTTTGGTTTTGAAAAGTAAGTGGGCCAAGAAAGGAGTAGGCCAAGAAAGGAGTGAAACAGCTCAGAATATCAGAATAAACATGGATTGTGCTAATCTAATGCTTGTAATGGGTATCTCAGAATAGGTTTGGGAATTGTGAGTAAAGGCAGAATTTAACAGGCTTCAAATTTAACAGGCTTTAATAGGCTTCCTAGATTTGCCTATCTGGTCAGGAAAATTCAGGAGATAAATGACTATCATAGCACAATATTCAACATCAGGGTCCTACCAGAAACAAAGAAAAAAAATATCTGCCACACGCTATACAGGATGATGCTGGAAATATATCCGTCTTCATGGGATACCATACTACCGATATTATGATAGTATAGGAATATGCAACCTTAATACTTTATAGACATGTTAGCAAGATTGGAAACTGGTTTGTTATGTGCCAAAGCCTGGTTAAGTGAGAAAATGCTACAGAGCATGAGAAGGAAGGATATTTTAAATTGGAATGAAGGGTAACAAGTTCATGTTAGTTGTCCAGAGAAAAGACATGAGACTTTTATGAAATAATGATGTGTTTCAACAGAAGTCCCCAACCTAGTCGAATTTGTGGGCATTACTGGAATTTTGAAAACAGGTAGTGGATTCTCAACAAAATGGATTCCTCATGGCCTCCAGAAATGGCTCCCCTGAAGCCTGGCGACAACTATGAAATGTTGGGAGGTGACATCATGTCATTCTACAATAGAGGCAGCTATTTTGGTATGGATAGTGAGCTCTTCTGAAGTACTTCCTGGCAAGGTGAGATAGAGAAAAAACTGGCTGTTTGTTTTTGGAAAGAAGGAAGTGGGTACTGCATTGAGGCCCACTGGGTGTGATTTGGAAGTGCAAGAGGAAGGACGGTTGCCCAGCACCTGGCTGGAGGCCAAAATGAGTTGTTTGGTTTGTATGGCATGCAGGTTTGTGACTGATTCAGCAACAGGAATGAGACCAAATGTCAAAGGTGGTCTGGTTTGATTTGAATATCCCCATTTTGGTTGAGTTTCTCCCTCGTGAGCAAAGAAGCAGGGTGTCTTTGTTCATGAGCTTCTCTTTCCTCACACAGCATACTTGTGTAAAACAAAAACAAACAACCCCCCAACCTTTTCAGTTTAATTCTTAAATAATGCCATGTTGGCAGCAAACATAAAAATGGCATCAGATAGTGAAAAGGGGGAAAAGGGAATAATCAATGATAGCAACCATGAGACGAACAAAAGCTTACAATAACAAACTCCAAAACTGAAAGAAAACAGGTATATTGGCTCAACAAATGTATATAATATTTGCCTTTGTCTGATTACAGCATGAGAGAGGAATATAAGGAAACTGGCTGATCATTTTGGAGTATACTATGTGGCCTTTAGATCTCACTCTAAAATTTCAGAAATGCATCTGTTGTCCCCACTACATCCTGCTCTATTCTTTTATTACCTCGCAGAGTCTTTTATTATTATGTTTCTTCATGAAGTGACTCATTCTCAGTCACTCTTTAGGGGATTCTTTTTTTTTTTTGCCTGAAAACAGTCCACATGTTTTGTATTTTCCCCATGCAACAAACCAAGGCTTTTCATTATGCAGGTCCCTTATCAGCAGACTAGCAATTTCCAAAGACGTTTTGAGTTAGTGCTCAATACTGGGGGGGGGGGGGGGGGTCCCTCAACAGCCCAAAATTTTTTCAACATATTCTAACAAAGAGTAAGTAGGAAGAGAGGTCAATTTGTAAATGCTATTTTTTTAAAAAAAAAAGACTTGCAGAGTTGTGACCAAATAGCTGAAATTGTAACTAATAAAAGCAACCATTTTTGTGCATCTGTATTTTAAAAAGAGGGCAAACTTAGAACAACTATTCGAATATAAGATCTAGAAGCAAGATGATCTTCCTGATCTTTTCCTCTTATACTGTTCTCCAACTGAAAATTGTTACACCCAAGATACTTTTATCCCTACCAGCAGGGGTCCTTTCGTAGAAAAAAAGGTGCAGGAGCTTATTAGCATAACGAATTAGCATAACTCATTAGCATATGCCACATCCCCTGACATCACCGGAAGTGTGTCAGAAAGGGAATGTCAGTTTCAGCCCCATTATACCCTATGGGCCATTGAAATCAATGGCAAAAACTCATAGGGTATATGAGGGACTGGAGGAAAGGGAATTTGAGGGAGAGGCTCCAGTCTTGCAGGGTAGCTGCTGGGGCCTCTCCTTGAAATACCCACCAAGTTTCAAGAAGATTGGACCATGGGGTCCAATTCTACAGGCCCCCAAACAGGTTGCCCCCATTCCCTTCATTGTTCTCTATGGTAGGAAAAAAGTTAACATATTTTCCCTCCATAGAGAACAATGGAGGGGATGGGACAACCTGTTTGGGGGCCCATAGAATTGGACCCCATGGTCCAAACTTCTTGAAACTTGGTGGGTATTTTGAGGAGAGCCCCCAGCAGCTACCCTGCAAGTTTGGAGCCTCTCCCTCGAACCCCCTCCCCTCCAGTTGCTTTTAAAATTGCCACTGAATTTCGGCAGCAATTCGGCAGCGGGCCGAATCAGATCAGAGAATCTGATTCAGTCCGTGGCTGCTCTAGTGGCCACTCCTGAGCTGGCACCTCACTCCGGCCCCAAAGGACCTGCCTACAAGAGAAAATGTACATGTACCTTTTAAGTTTTCTTCAGGAGGGTTAAAGTTACTGGGTGGAGATTTTTTAGAACCAAAATGGTAGTAGGACTTAAGCTGCTTCTTCCTTTTTGAAATGCAGCCTCAACAACCATATGCTGACAAAAAATATCCTGTAGGAATCATGAATCTATATCCACTGCAAGATATGCAAGCTACAAAACCTGGGCCAGTTGGGCTACCCCAAGGGATGCCAGCCTCCAGGTGGGACCTGGAGAGCCCCTGGAATTACAATTTATATCCATACTGGAGAGTTCAGTTACACCATTTAAGCCCTCTATAGCAGTTTTGAAATTTAAAAAAGGACAGGAGGACAGATTTCAAGGTAGGGTTGTCAGGCCCCCCTGGCCACCAGCAGGAGGATGGGGTTTTGAGTTGTCAGATCCAGGTTGGGAAACTCTTGGATATTTGGGGGTGGAGTTTGGGAAGGACAGGGACTTCAGTGGGGTACAAGGCCATAGTGTCCACCCTCCAAAGCAGCCATTTTCTGCAGCAACTATCTTGCTCTACGCCGGTACAACTTTAGGAGCCACATTTAGTAGGGTTGTGTATTTTACAAATCTCTAAAAAGAATGGTGGTTTTGGGGTTCCCCACCCACCAAACAATAGCAGAAGGGTATCTCATCTAAATCCAATCACACCTGCTATTGTTATTCACCTGCTATTGTCATCTGCCTGCTAATGTCATTCAGTATCTGAAATCACTCCACTTTCCAATAAACAGAACAGATGGACTCCCATTCTGGTGGTATCTGAAGAAGTGAGCAGTGACTCATGGAACCTCATACCCTGCCACATATTTTGTTAGTCTTTAAGGTGTTACTAGACCTTAAAGACCGAGAGTTAAGGCAGGAAAATGGCAACTGTCTGGAATCTTTTGTGCAAAGGATTTGTGTTGGTTCGTGATGAGATTTGCTTTGCTTTTAGTGGCAGCCCAGGAGGGTATGTGCCTCTCTAAATGTTGTCGGAGAGGGTGGGATTCCATTTTGTCCATAGTTAGTCTTTCCCTAAAGAAATGCATTTACCTTGGGTCAGGCTACAGATGGGAGCAGAGGAGAGATGAGAGTCTGGCAGCAGCTCCACCAATGTCTGGTTTATCTCTAGACAAAGGGAAAGCAAATGACTGAGTATCTCTAAAATAAATGACCAAACCCAGCAGCTCACCTGTGTCCCTTGCTTGTACTCTCTAAACATGGATACCCAAGTCAGGAACTCTGAGTGTGTGGTTTTACAAATAGCATACATGAAACATTCAATTTATGCCACTGATGTGCAGGTCAAGACACCACCTCTGCTAGCTGAGTTCAGATTACATCCTTGCTTATCTGCCTAGTGATTTAATGTCTGCCTGACTGCATTTGTCTGCCCATTTTTTAACTTTAAATGATGGAGCAGGCCGATCATCAGAGGTCAAGCAAGCTGGACAAATGTCTCCACCATTCTGTACAATTCCCAGAATGTTTCCTGTATTCTGGAAATATTCCTTTTGAGAGCCAGTGTGGGTGGACCTAGGCGACCCAGGTTAAAGTACTGGCTCTGCCACAAAGCTTGGGCTGTGGAACTTGGGCCAGTCATTTTCTCTGAGTCTAACCTACTTCAGAAGATTTGTTGTGTGAGTAAAGCTGAATAAGAGAGAACCATTGAGAAAAGGCAGGATAAAAGGGTATGCATGGGAGAGAGACACATTTATGCATATAAACTGATTCTAATGCCCCTGGTATGACTTTAGAAGGGAACCTGAGCTCTTTCTAAAAACTGCATTTGGGCATCTGGATTCCTGCACCCTGGCTTATGATGAAAAAGGACTATTTCCTATGTTTGGGTTGTCAGCTCCAGTTTGGGAAATTCCTAGAGATTTTGGAGGTGTAGTCTGGGTGGGGTGGAGTTTGGGGAGGGGAGAGACTTCTGTGGGATATAATGCCATAGAGTCCACCTTCTGAAGCAGCCATTTTCTCCAGGGAAACTGATCTCTGTCACCTGGAAATAAGTTCTAATCCCAGGAGATCTCCAGCCACCACTTGGAATTTGGAAATGCTCCCTAGGCTATCAGTTGTCACTCTTTTTACCTATAAATCTAACTGTTCCTATTTATGAAAACTATAATAGTCTGTTATATGAAGCCTGATACATTTTTATCAGTGCTTCACAAAAGGAAAATTTAGTCCACCACTATAATTGACTGAGGAATAAAAGAAGTGGCTCACTAGAAAGCTTTTGTTGTTCTGTGGCTACTTTTATCCTGGTCACAGATCTCTCCTTTTATCTATTTACTTTCACTGAGACAGGGGGTACCTGCACTATTAAAGGATCCATTTTCTAATTTTTGAAACAAAGATAAATGCCCTCTTCGACTTCAGTGGTTCAGGACTGGATGATGAAAGAGCATGTAAAATTATTGCTCATTGTTGAATCCTTAGGCTGATGGTTTTGTGTTATTCCTCTAGTCGATTCATGTATTTTAGAAGGATTAACATTACAAAATTACCCTGTTCCTTGTGGACCATTACATGATTGAACATGCCTCCTTGTTTAAAAGACTCAGTTACCCCCAGAGAGCCAGTATGTATACAAATGCATACTATAGATGAGAAGGGTGATATTTGATTGCCTCCCCTAACTCTAGTACATAGAGCAGGGTTGCCAGTCTCCAGGTGGGGCTTGGAGATCTCTCAGTATTACAATTGATCTCCAGATGACAGAGATTGGTTCCCATGGAGAAACTGGTGGCTTTGGAGGGTGGACTCTATGGCATTGTAGTGTACTGAGGCCCCTCCCCTGCTGAGGTCCTTAACTGGCAGCATATTCCATAATTTAATTACTCATTGAGTGATGAAGTACTTCTTTTTGTTTATCCTGAATCTGTTGTCTATTAGTATCCCACACCCCCACCTTCCCCATGCTCCACCCCCCAAATCCCTAGGTATTTCCCAAGACAGAGGTGGCAATCCTAGCCAGGTGCACTAGAAAATTGGGGGGAGGGGGCTAGTAACTTCTGGTGCCTTATTTGGGAGTTATATACTAAAGTATAGTTTTTGCTACCAAATGTATAAACTTGCTTTCAGTCGTTCGAGATTGCACTGATATACGGAGTTTGATTTAGATCAAAATGGGTAGCCATATTTGTCTGTAGCAGTAGAAAAGAGTAAGAGTCCAGTAGCAACTTGAAGACTAACAAAATTTGTGGCAGGGTAGGAGCTTTTGTGAAAGTAAGCAGTGACTCATGAAAGCTCATACCCTGCCACAGTTTTTTTTTTTTTTTTTTTTTTAGCATTTAAGGTGCTGCTGGACTCTTGTTCTTTTCTAGAGTTTGATTTGTAAGTCTTGGCTTCTGTCACTTTCCCCCTTGCTTGAGATGAAACTGCAGTGGTCACTTTTCCCCCTGAACAAACTAATAGACAGTAGATTCAAAAAGAAGCACTTTTGTCAATTAAATTGTGGGATTCACTGCCAGTGGATGGCTGCTAGCATAGATGGCTTTAAAAAGGGATGTCTCTCAGTTTTTCTCTATTTTAGAATGTTAAATGAGATTCTTCTCATGCCTTTTTTGAGTAAATGTTAACAGTTCTTGATGAAATCATTTGTTGATTGATAGTCTAAGCTATGAGATCGTCATTCAACCAAGCTGCCTTTGCTTTGATGGGTGACTTCTCCGTTTGGTTCAGTTTCCTCAGTTGTTCTGATAAAAATCCACACACATCTAAAACCCTCCATTTCCAGCTTAGAGAGAAGGTGAATATTAGCATCTCTCCACTTTGACTGGTATTATGAACTGAGGGCAGGACAGGTGAAACAAGACCAGGGTGGAGTAGTTGGTAGTATATCAGACTGGGATCTGTGAGACCCAGGTTCAAATCCCCACTCTGCCATGGAAACTCGCTGGATGACACCGGACTAGACACTCTCGCCTGGCCTAACTTACCTCAGAGGGTGGTTGTAAGGATAAAAGATGAGAAAAATGTTAAAAGCTAAATTGTTAAGAAAATTTGTATAGAAATATCTAAATCAATCAATCAAATTAGATGTCCAAAGGGCTGCCCAACAACATGCAGTACTGTTAGTGTGCACTTAACAGTGGAATGCACAGGAAAGAATTCTTGGAAAGCATCCTATGTTTACCAAGGCAACTCGCGAAGCCAAGCCAATTTCTGATCTAACCAAACTGAACTCATCTGACATTCATTCTCCGTCATAAGAAAATGAGCATTTTTACGAATGAGAGGAAGAACAGATAGCTGAACTCGTTGTTACCCTACAGCTTGCTTAATTAACTGTATTGTTCATATCCTGCAAAGGATAAAATAAAACCCCATAGAGTTTTAGGGACTGAACACCTACTTTTTAAAGCTGCTTTCCATCTGTCACCTCTACTGCCTTTTAAACTAGATCCAATTAATTCCTGATGATAGCTGGCATGGGGGAAAATCACTTTGATGCCCAGATCCTCAAGAATGAGAAATAACTGTGTGACAATATTTTCCAGTCAGTGCTTAGTGCAAGATTGTATTTTCCCAAACCGCTCCTTCAATCAAAAGGCATGAATTAATAGTACTTTTTTTGACAGAACATCCATATTGTTTGTTTGTGTTTCTGCTCTGCAGAGGCATCTCTGTGTAGCATGTGCTGAAAGGGATAGGTCCTCATCCCAAGAAACTACAGTCTAAAGACTGTAGACAACAGAGACAAGGGTAACAAGTATTAGTATTTGCAATTGCTGTCCAATGGTATTACTTTTTGAATTAATTTCAGGTTAAAACATTGTCTAATTCATGTTTTAGATCCAAATAGTCACACAGATTTTTATGCTGTGGAGAGCTTTGGACTTGTGTTTCATCTCTTTTGAAACTAAGGGAAGATCCAAAAGCCGCTTGTGTAGTGGCCTGTGGACCTGACATTCAGAGGGGGGTTTTTTTGGTAAATATTTGTGTGTGTGCACATGCACACCTGGAAGACTCTGGTGACCCCTAGTGAGGCTTGGACATTTCAGATAGGTGGGTTGCTATTGTTGCCTCTGCATTCCAGCCTGGTATTCCTTGGAGGTCTCCCATCCAAGTACAAAAACACTATTCAAAATCTGAGCTGAAAATCCCCCGTTTGTTAATTTTGGAATGGTACTCAATCAGAATGTAATTTCCTAGTTTGTAGATTTCAACTGACTAGGCCACTTCTGGCTATTTTTCTGATCTTGCTGCAGTGTCTGGAAAAACACTCTGCTTTCAGATTCCATTTTCCCAAGCTGTCTTTAACATTCTGCTTTTCTAGGCATAAAGAAATGTGAACTTTGCCTATCCTGGGTATATAACCCGTGTTTATGCTTTACAGTCTCGTCCCAGATTGGGGTTTCTTTATAGATTGTTTGTTGAGGGAGAGCATTTGCTTTCAAAAGGTGAGGTGTTACTTGCCAAAGTCAATTTTAGCTATCAGGTGTCAACAAAATTAGCTGAATCTAAGTTGAGCATCAAGAGTGGTAACTAGGGGTGTGCATTTGGCATAAACTGAACCAGAAAAAATACCTGAAACATATATTATTGGTATTTTTCAGGTATTATTTAAGCCAAATACAGACCAGAGATCTGTACTCAGCTACCAGTATAGATAAGCCCCCCAAAAGCCATTTTGTTTGGCTTTTATTTGGGTGTATTCAGCTATACCGTGAGCCAGCCCCAGCTGAGGTTACGTGGAGCTCTTAGCTCTATGCTGCCTTGGGTGGGGCTAGCTGGCTCCTCTTGCAGCTCAGTTTAAACCAATCTGCAAGAGGAGCCAGCCCAGGATTGGCTAGGGCAGCAGGAGCTGGCAGCTCCGTGCCGCCCCAGCTGACCCTCTTGCAACTCTGAGCCAACCCAAGAGGAGCCAGCCCAGGATCATTTGGGATGCAGATCCTGGGGACAGCTGCTCCTGTGGCATGGTTTAAACCATGTTGCAGAAGAAGCCCCTCCCCCCTCCAGATCTGTGTGTAGTGGGGAGAGACCTCCCCACCACACGCAGATCCTGGGCCATGGCATTTTTCTTCTCGATTCTATTGGACCTGGGGGGAAATTGGGATTTTAAAACTATCCCAGATCCCAATTCTATACCAGTATTGGGATTTGGGATTCTTTGAAAATACCAATTTTTTTCCAGGTCCAATAGACCCGATCTGAAAAATGCCATTTTTTTTTTGCACACTCCTAGAGGCAACCTATTTATTGAGGTTCCTATAGTTCTAGAGCCTTTGTGGGTTGGCAGCATAGATTGATGTGTGGGCTGTTGTGTAGGCTAGGAATAACTCTGCATAGGCCTCTTGAAAAAGATTGGCAGCAAAATGGAATATACCACCAGAAAACCTGAGCCAGTAGAGCTGAGCAGGTTGCTCTTTTCTCTGGATAAGTAACAACCACATTTTACAGGTGCAAATTCCAGAGGCACAGCTGTGCTAGACTGACAGTAAAAAACAAGTGCCTTGGGGGACCTTGAAATCATATATACTTGTTTTGGCTTACGTTTTCCTGGACTCCTGCTCACCTTAGATGCATTACAGATTACCTTTTGTTAACACATACGGCTACAGTAAGGGAAAAGTCTAAACAGTGGGAGCCTGAAGGCCATGAAAGTAATGTAGTAGTTGTGAGTCTATTATATTTATTGTCAAATCCAAATGTATACAAGATAAGAGCAGAGTGACCCAGTCACAATAACAGTTGCTTTGATAGTGCTGCATACTATGCTAATTTAACATCCATACTGGGTAAGAAAACCAGGCCAGTCCAAATTAAAATCAGTTGGATTTCCTGACAAATTCTAGCTGAGCAATTTCAGACTGGAGCCTCCCTTTGATGTGTGTTTGTGCACATGCATATGCTTTTGAAATATGGTAACTTTGGAGTCGGCAGAAGAGTTTCATAAAAGATTGAAACATTCTTCCATTGGCTTTTGAATGTTGCCATTTTTGAAATGTCAAGTGTGGCAAAATGTACTCTTCTTGGGCCGAGGACAGATTGGCAGTCTCGGCCGCTCTGCCCCCAGGAGGCGGCCCGGACGCATCGCGTCTGGCGCCGCGCTCCTCCCGCACCAGCCGAGCACCACTTCAAAGTGGTGCTCGGCTGCTGCAGCGCGCCGCGTGCGCACGTTCCACCTGCCGGAGTGGGTGTGAATGCGCACAGGCAGGGGCAGCCACGCAGCGTCCACCCACCACTGCAGGAAGCCGCCCACAGTCTGAACGCTGTGGGCGGCTTCCTTCCGGCGGCGTGTGAACGCCGTACCGCGGGGGAAATCCCCCCCGCCCCAGTCTGCCTGCAGCCTTGGTCTTAGTTTTCCCTTGTGGGGAAATTTATTTAATTTACTTAGCCGGTCCATATCCCATGTTGGAGTTTAGCTCTCCAGCTTTATTCTCCCCTTCCACCAAAACAAATAGGATTCCTTTCCACTGCTGCCACTAGTTTATGAATTAGAGATTTGTCTAGTTATCTGGACCTAGATTCTCTCTCTTTGTCTTTTAAAATGCTTTTCAACTTAAGAATCATCCTTCCACTCCAAAGCACCATACAGCCTAGGGACAAGCCTTGAAAATTTCACCCGTTAGAGCAACTCAGATATAGATAGGCATCACCTCCTCCTCTTTTTACCTTGGGAAGCAAGGGCTTGTAATCTCCTTCTAATTTTTTAAAACTTTCACGTGGAAGATATATTAAATGGTAGGGTGTGTAGGTTTTCTCTGCCTCACTGATTTTGAATGTACAGGGATTTCTGTTTTGTTTTTTTCAAAAGGCGATGTTTAAAATAAGCCATCTCCTTTGAAGTGGTATAGTCCAGGAATAGGATTGTCACAAGGTATATGTTTCAGTGCTCCAGCCCATGGTTATAAATCTGCAGTAGCACTCTATAGTTTTAGAGTTCGTCAGAACCTTAGAATTGAAATTGAAGGCTGTAAAAAGTGTAAAATTTACATTACATGTAAAATCTCTCTTTCTTGTGAATATTACATGAGCACTGAGGATGCATCAAGTCTTTTCTCCCCAATGCATGCTCTTTGTTATGTCCTGTTAAATATCTTTTTGTTGCCTGTGGTGACTAAGAATTTTTTTTCAGATGATTAGTCAGGTTTGATTAAAAAAAAAAAACAACAAACCTGGACATAGCTGATTCTTCTTGGCAGGGGTGGGATTTTTACATGCCAGAAATGGCTGACACATGGCCATGTGTGGCTGGAGAGCTCTCAGAATTACAACTGATCTCCATGCTACAGAGATCAGCTCCCCTGGAAAAAAAGAAGGATTTGGAAGGTGGAGTCTATGGTATTATACCCCACTGAAGTCCCTCCGCTCCCTAAACCCTGCCCTCCCCAGACTCCACCCCCCAAAATCTCCAGGAATTTCCCAATCCAGAGCTAGAAGTTTCAGCCCAAGTACACTAGGAAACTGGAGAGGTGACCTACTAACTTCTATAGCCATGAGCTGTATACTGTAATATCAGCAAGTTCTTTTAGAACATTTGCTCCATATATTTTTAAAAAAAAACATCTTTCAGAAATGGAAGGAAATGCATTTGTCGGCATCTCTCTCTCTCTGTCTCTCATCCTTACTTGCAGTTTCCTTAATTTGTCACCATAAATTAATTGGTTTTGTTTTTTTCAAAAAGATCAGGGAAATAAATTAGCTTGTAAAGTTTTAAGATGCATCCTTGCAGAATATCTTTTCCGGCAAACCTTCTGTAGGGTTAAAGCTAACCACAGTTCAGGGGGCTGTAAAATGTTTATCACCAGCTAATAAATCTAATCCCCAAGCCAAAAGCCTTTAATACCACCAAACAAATACTACTAAACCATCCTGTCAAAAGCTTTCCTGCTATATTGTTTATACTAGTTCTGGGAGTAGGTCTCTCTTGTATTGCATTTCAGAAATGAATTACAGTATTTTGTTTTCCTGGAAATAATGTAGTTCCATAAACGGCAAGTTTTGAACAATGACCTCTACAGATGCTATATCTATACAAGAAGACACAACTTCACAACAGAACTGTATGAAAAAGATGTTGGCTTGCAGAGATCCGAATGTTATGCCTCTGGACGATGTTGTAAAAACTAATTGGAAGGTTTCACTCTCTTTCTTTGAGTGATGGTACAGTCTCTATGCAGGAAATCCTGTATGTCTTTCATATAGGATGAGGTTCAGATGCAGGACCAACGGGAAGGCATCCAGGATTTCTTACAATGTCCCAAGTTGTTGTTAGAGACTGATAGAAAGTGCCCTGAGGAATGCATGTGTGGCAATGGGATGTACTTTTTGGGTGGCAAGCTTACTCAAAATAAACATCAATATATGTGATAGTAGCACTCTACTGAAGATGAAAATGTCTCATATGAAAGCTTGCATAGGACCAGCTCATCTCACCATCCTCAAATGTGCACTGGACCCCAGCTTCTGCAAACACAGCACATTTGCATTAGGGATGCCACCCTCCAGGTATGACCCAGGGATCCCCCAGAGTTACAGCTCATCTCCAGACTGCAGAGATCAATTGCCCTGGAGAAAAGGATTGTTTTGGAGAGTGGAATCTATGGCATTATACTCAGCTGAGGTCTCTGGCCTCCTCAGACTCCATCCTCGAATCAACAAGGGTTTCCCAACCTGGAGCTGACAACCCTTCCTCCCTCCCCCACACTGGTGGCCAGGGAGGACTTAATTTGCAGAAAAGTCCCCCCAACAGTCTCTTCTTATCTTTAAAAGGCAATCTTGAAGGTCAGTGGAGATGCCAAAACAACTTGCCATGTCTATAGAGAGCTGACCAAACAGGAATTGATCATCCCCCCACTCTTGCACAATCCTTTATTCCATTCCTAGAACTTATTTCAATTTGTGAAATAGTCCCAGCAATCAAATACAAAGGGAAGGATCCAATGAACTTTTCCTCTGGTGAAAGGAAAAGGAGTGGGTCCCCTCTGACCATAAAAAAGGCTATTCTGGGGTTCATTGGACCTGCATGGACCAAAGGCATGCCTGACAGAGGCTTTATTAAGGTGGGGAGAGGAATGAGATTCAGGGGGAAATCTGGCTAGATCCAACCCAAAATGCCCCTCTAGGTGTCACTTTACATGTCCACTCTGTTCTGTGGATCTGGTTATTTTCATATGGTTGAGGTTATTTGTGTTAATTTTCATTAACATGAATAAGAAATCCACAGATCTCTGTTTTCCCCTCAAGGTGCTGTCCATGAGATGGGATTTGTGGAAGACACCAGATCTCCTTGATATTATCATTGATTCACAGGGTCACCACACCATCGGAAGTAACTTGATGGCACTTAACGCAAACACACATTGTGATTTTATCATTTAGATAACTGCCAAAGGAAGGGTACCATGAAAGGCTTAAACCAGACATATATCAATGGTCTAACAATTGTTTATCCCCTACAGTTCTTAGGCCTGGAAACATCAGGAGCATCTTACAGGGGCAAGAGTTCACAACCTGACCCATGAAACGAAAGGTTATTTCGTATGAAAATATCCCTTAAGGAAAATGGCCCAGGAACAAGACAGAACCAATTTGGAGGGCACACTTTAAATATCAAGCCAGCATCATGGTTATTAACAATCTAACTGCATGTTATGTGGAATTTTCCACAGTAGATTTTTCCTCACCAGGCGCAAACCCGAAGTTTTCTCCTTCTTACCCTGTGTTATCAGAACTTGCTAAAACTGGGGATTCCAAAAACGTGGAGTAAGAAGGAGAAAACTTTGGTTTTGCGCCTGGTGAGGAAAAATCTACTGCGGAAAATTCCACATAAAGTGCAGTTTTTAAAATGTCAATGCTGGGAATTTCACTATTACTGAAACGGCCAAAGAGCTCTGTTATCAGGTTGAAACTTGCTGTGGAAGTAAAAGAGGAGGAAGTAACAAAACACTACAATTTATGTGGAAAGAATGTTACATTAAAACATATCAACAAACATCCCCATCAGACTGATCTGTGAGAAATATAGGTTGGCATGTACTGTCCCTTCTCATTTCCCCCCTCATAACAGTTGTGTGAGGTAGGCTATGCGAAGAGATAGTGACTTGCCAGTAAATTTGGATTTGAATCTTTCTGCTCAAAGTCTAACAATTCTAACAATTATACCATATTTATCTATTTGATGCATTTATATACTGCCTTTCTGTTATGGCTTCCAAAGTTGTTTACAGTTTAAAGGATGAAAAGGCAAAATAATAAAAAGTAGAAATTGCCTCGGGCTGCTGGTTGTCTATTCAGTTGATAGTGTGAACTTCATGGCCTGAGTATCTCTGTCTTCTTCCCCTTAGAACACATTGGGTTTTCAGGGAAGGTATGTAGGTGGATGTCTCAGCTGGTTTCTGTTGCTGTTTTCTTCAGGAGCTGATGGCATTTGCTCCCTGGCCTGGACTTCCTCTGTTGTCTTCCACTTGGAGTACAGGTCTTGAAATAGCCAGGTGGGGGGAGGTTTGCCTCAGCTGGCTTTGCTCAGGATAGCGAAGGTCTGTTCAGGACTTTATGGCATGAGCTCTCTGGCCTGGGTTTTCCCCCTCCCCTGTTTCTATTTTTCTATGTATTATCTCCTCTGTTGTACCTGGGCAAGGAATACTGCCAAGGGCTTGTGTTGAAGGATAGACTGAATGTAAGACTTTTAAGCCAGGACCTATGAAGTGGTTTGCCAGCACAGCGTTTCAGAGAACAGACCTGCATAGCTCACTCAACACTAATCTCAATGCAGCTCTCCAGCACTCCATGAAGCCAATCAGGAGCTCAATAAAAATCTTGCTTTTGCTGTCAACTACGCACTGCAAAAATGGAGGAGTTGTTGAACACCTGGCAGGTTGCAGATCAAGGCTGGATTTGTGTGTCTTGGTGGGTGACAAGTTGTGGAATTACTAGCTTTTGTGGTGTATTTTGTTGAGAGAGGGTTTCGTCTTTCTTTTCCTTGATCAATGAAGATCTGACGGGGGGGTGGGGGGTGGAATTCCTAACTTTCATTTGCTGTATATAAAGCACATCATTTCCCTGATCTATATGGAAGAAAATAACTCTTGTCAGCTTGGCGCTGCCTCAGAATTATCTGGAGGGTGGGAAAATGGAAATAACTTTGTCTATTTCATGAGGTTTTAAAGCCTGTGACAAGTTATATCTTCTTTTGGCTGATGGAGAGTGAAATAAATGATACCATAGCCATGGTTATGAGAACTGATGGGCTGCCTTTGAAAGCTAATAACAGTGAAACATTTATAACAAGGAAAATCGGGTTTTTTTTGTTTTTTGTTGTAAAGCAAGATGCAAGTGTGTACAGGGTTTTCTGAGTTTTCAGAAGTGACAGAGTGAATTCAGAATGGATCTCATATCAATGGGGTTTTACATATTCCCCACCGTCACTAAATATTAATCTGATAGAATTCAATCTATATACAACTCCTTCTTTCAAGTAAGTATAAATGTTTTTTTTTAAAAAAAATATGTGAAGACTGAGTACAGAATCTTATTTTTACACTCAGGATTTCATTGGTTTCCATAGTGAGCTTTGCAAATCACACATGAGAAAGGAATTATGAAACTGAAGTTATGAAACTGAGTTGACACTGAAATGTTGCCTAAGGGTGCATTCATACGGCTCTTTTGAGCCATGCCAGGCATGAGTGCCTGGTGGATTGAAAGTGTACATCCAGACCTCAACATCTGGGAATCATGCTGCTTTTGTTAGTAGCCCGTCGATCCCCATCAGGGATCCGTACTTAAAATATAGTGCTTAAAGTCCAGTCTAAAGCTGACCAATGGGCCAGTGCTGGACTTTACACCGTCAGGTCATTTCACCAGTGTGCAATCAGCCCATAGGGATGGTCTCCAGATCATCCCGAATGACTGCTATTTTAAAAAACTTAGCGATGTGCACATAACTGCTTAAACATGTGATGTCTGCAGACGGTGAGGCACATATGCACATATGCAGATAAGCACACATGCAGATATGCACATACACAAACAGGATTTTTTTTAAAAAAAAAAAGCTGACTGCACGGCTCCTTAAGGTGGATGCTGTCTAGACAATCCACCGCGGAATCACTCACGGTAAAGCGATTCACGGGGGAGCTGTCTGGTGGTACAATGCTGGATTAAAAAGATCTAGATCAAATTACAGCCGTACCAATGGTGGGATTAGCTGCCCATCTGAACACACCCTAAAGCAAACTGAGGGATTCCTATCCAAATGAAACTGAGGGACTTCAAGGGAAACCAAGAAATGTTTGAACACACGAAGCTGCCTTGAACTGAATCAGACTTTTGTTCTATCAAGGTCGGTATTGTCTACTCTGACTGGCAGCAGTTTTTCATGATCTCAAACACATCACCAACCTTTCAGTCCTTTTAACTGGAGATGCCAGTGACTGAATCTGGGACTTTCTGCATGGCAAGCAGATGCTCTACCCCTGAACCACAGCCCCCTTCCAATGTCTGTTTGTTTACCTATCTACTTGTATCTCACCTGACCAGCATCCGGGATGGTTCAATAAAGCAGAGCCCAAATACAATCAATAACTTTTAAAACCATATAACTACAGACTAAATTTAAACAGCCAGTACTTAATTAATGGAATTATACCACTCAAGAATTAAAGGTATCTGCTATAAAAATTATTCCTATCCCATTAAAGATTAAAAACCCTGTTGGGAGAAAGAAAGGTTTTCTATTCCCTATAGCACTCAGCCAAAGAGTTTGCCTGATTAACCTGTTCCAGTGAGCGGGAGAATATTGTCTTACTTTCATAGATTTAGACAATGAGCAGACCATAGATGGTGTCAGTTGATGTGATCTTAACAGGCAGACAGGCAAGAAGACCAACATTTCTTAGCGAGATCTGCACAACCACATGATCAAAGACGCCAGTGTCTTTTTGCCTTTTATTCTGTTTAGGGTTTTTGTTTTGTTTTGTTTTGCTTTCCTGGCCTATAATATCAGATATCCATAAAAACTCTGTAAAGTTTGTTGGATATCTGTGGGAACTTTTTTTAGTATAGGTACACAGTCTCCTATAAGATCTTTTCCCACACCACCCCTTTTGCTTGCACAATGATTTAAAAACATAGCTTATGGTCTTGTAAAATCAAAATGTTCTATTCTGTTCTAAGGCTGTAAAGGGTAACTCACCCACCCACCCACCCACCCATTTCTGCAGCGTCCCTTTTTATGATCTCTAGCTGCTGTACCCTGCCATCTTTCATGTGACAGTCCTTGGGTATCTGAAGAATATAATCATGTCTTTCTTCAGGTATCTGTCTTCCAGGCAACACATACCCAGGTCCTTCCATCTTTTCCTGTAGGACTTGTTTTCCAGATCTCTGGCCATCTTCTTTGCTCTCTTCTATTCTGATTTGTCTTTGTCTGTCCAGTGCCCAGAGCTGGACACAGGATGCCAGATGAGGTCTGACTTGTCCAGAAAAGAGTGGAACTACTCATAAATTAGGGAAGAGCATTCCCTGGGTAGTTTCATCCCAACTGGGAAGGAGTTACAGCTAGAAATGTAGATTCTATTTCAATCATAAACGATATGATTGATTTCCTAATACAATTAGCTTAATTCTGGTGTTAAATTCTGACATTCTTTCCTTACAACTCTGCATTAAGCTAGGTGATGAACACATCACCCCGCTTGCGGGGAGGGCGGGGTAAAAATGCGATGAATGAATGAATGAATGAATGAATGAATAAATAAATACAGAACTGAGAATGGGGTGGCGGAATGCTTAAAAGCTAGGATGAATTGGCCAATGTCCCAGCGATGCGGAAGCAGTAAAAAATGCTACTTAATGTAGTATGCTACTTAATGTAACCAGAGTTCCTGCAGATAGATAATTATTAGCACATCTGGGAGAAAGGCTCAAGCCTAGCCCTTTGACAGCTCCTCTAGTTACCTGCCATGGACACTTGGCAGATAGCCTTAGGCTTGTCACAGTCTCTCAGCCTAACCTCACAGGGTTGTAGTTGTGATGATAAAGAAGTGGGAAGAAGAATAGGACAGGTGGCTTTGTGTCCCTATGAGAGAGAAAAGCAGCGTATGAATAAAAAGTGAGGACATAAGATAATGAAAATGAAGTCCTCAGCATGACAGCCCGGCTTCTACCTGGTGCTGGAACAATAAAGTGGTGGGTAAATTGCTTCTAAAGTGGGGGTATACTAATATTTGAATGACAGGAAGCACACCCATACCAGCTAATCACAATGTAGCAGAGTCAACATTCTATTTATTTGTTTGATTTATATCCCCCCCTTCCCCTCTAGCAGGCTCAGAGCAGGTCACAACAGGTCATTTCACAGTAAAAACAATATTAAATATACAATTTAAATCCAGTTCAAAGTCAGTTCAAAATAAGATGGCAGGCCTGTTCGTGGTAGTCCAGAGTGCTTCTTACGTGGGTGCTGGCTAGGTGGTCAATAAGGCACCCAACTTGCCGTAAGATGCTGTGCAGATTTCTTTAGCATCGTAGGGCTATTAAATAGGGCAGTATTGTGGCTAATCATTTCCTACAAAAGTGGATTTACCCTTGAAAAAGAATCAAGGATAAGTAGTTGGTGCCGGGTAGTCAAGATAATGACTTCAGCACCTAGGAGTACATATTCAAAGCAACTTGATTGACTGTCCCACATTCCAACTGAGTTATTAAGTCAAGAAAAGACTGTTTTGAGCCCTGGACCTACGATGTTAGTTCAAGAAATTAACACATCTTCTGGCTAGGTCATTTAGCAGTCATAATAGATGGATGGCTTTATTTTTCTCTGATCTAAGTAATTTCAAAGGTGCAGCTGTGTAAGTAAGATGCAATTGAAAGACACGCTGTGAGTAGGTCATGTTCTGATTTAGCTATAACTAAAGAAATCTTTCCTTCACTTATATAGACAATAAATACTTTGAAAAGTAGCTTTTATTGGTGTGGGGGGAAAACCCTCTCAATTTGTTTTTCAGTTTAGTTTTGAATTCTTCCATTTTATTGGATTACTCATTACAGGCTTTATGCAAACCCCAGTAAAATCACTAGAAGACTGATACTGCTGTTAGGGATGGGTATTGGGAAAATGTAGCTTGATTTAGGGGTTCATGATGCGTCCAGTTCACAAACTTTTAGCCACCAAATTAACTGGTTTGTGAGGTTTGTGACAACAGTAGAACAGCCACCCAGCAGTCTAGAGACACCAAACTCCACTGGTGCACACCTGTGCACACAAATGCACACCTGAACCTCCTTGAACCTGCACCAGCAGTCATTTTGATAGGGACATGTTCAGGAGTGTATAGACCAGATCCTGTACAAGCTAGAGATGTCAAACTCACAGAGGATCTCCAGCTGACTTTTCTCTACCTGCCTCCTGAGATTGGTGAGGATTGGATCTACAGGTTCTGAGTCATGGTCCCCAAAGTAGGTGCCACCAGGAAAGTGCTTTCTGAGGAAATGGCCACCTGTAATTTTTCCAGAAAGCACTTTCATGGGGGCACCTTCTTTGAGGTGCTGTAACTTGGACCCCGTAAATCCAAGCCTCACCAGATTTGGAGGGCAGGTAGAGGAGAATCAGCCAGAGATCTCCTGCAAGTTTGGTGACTCTAGCTTGCACAGGATCCATTTGATATGCTCCTGAACCTGTGCCTATCAAAATGACTGCTGGTGTAAGTTCAAGGAGGTTCAGGTGTGCATAGAATGGATCTTGTGCAAAGTCATAGGAGACCTTCCCTGAATGCTCCTCTACACACCCTTCAATTTCTACCCTCCCATTGCTTTGAAGTTTGGCAAACATTTAGATTGAGAGGAGACAATCTGTCTGGAAATGTATCTGTTCATAAACACCAGCTGGAAGGTTCCTGGAAAGTTTATGATAGTTGACCTGCCATGAACTTCACTTCATGAACCATGAAACAGTCAAAATTCATAACAAAACTTAGTTTGTGAGCTGGTTTGTGCCCATCCCTAACTGCAGTCCTATTCAGAGTTATCCCAGTGTAAAGCAGTTGAAATAACTGGCTGTGTCATGAAGGCTTCTGCTAAAATGCTCCCTGTTCTCTTCATTGCTGAGCATGAGATTCTGGTATCCAACATGGCCAGGCAGCCCCATAGCCAGGATTTTTAGAAGAGGGGGGTGCCGGGGCACCAGAAGGCATGGTGGCACAGTTATTTATGGCACAGCACTCACCATCCCACCTCAATCATCCCCCAGCTTAAGCTCTCCCTCTCCTCTAGGCACAGAGGGGAGTGTGAGGAGGAGTAGCTGCTTACTTTGGTTCTTCCTGCTTGGTAGTCTGGGCTAGTATTGTTGTGACCCAAAGTCATTTACCCCCCCCCCCCCCTCCTCAGAGGAGGAAATGGTACCCTGTTCTTACAGATTGCTGAAATGAGCCCTTTCCTTTGGGCTGGTGGAAAAGTGTCATGAACGTGGCTGCCTCCTTGCTGTACAAATTAATTGGGGGGGACACGAACTCCCAGCCCCTATTTAGGGAGCAGAGAAGCCCCATGTGGATGTCAGATGTAATTCATTCTGGGTTGGGGGGGGGAGAGATCTGGGACAGATATGGTTTTGGCACTTTTCTTTCGATACAAAAATCAAGTCCAATAGTCTTTTCCCTCTCCTATCGTTCTTGGAGATGCAGAAAAGGTCCCAATTTGCAAACAGGGGCTCTGTGGCTACCGACCTTCACCAAGGGAGAAACAGGTCAGGCACTCCTGTCTCTTTCTGCTATTCCCCCCCCCCCCCAGCAGTTTCCTGGCTAGTCTGCGGCTTGCTACTTGCCATCCTAGAGACATGCACACACCCAAGACCCAGGTGGACAGTGACACCCTGGTCTGCTTGACTGGTTACCCCACCAACATCCATAATTAAAGAAGGAGATTGAGGTTGGGGTATAGCAAAAAACTATAGGGGACACTGCCTGTGGTGCCTCCCCCCCCCCCCCCGCCAACTGCAGCCGTGTGGCCAAGGCAGGGTTCTGGCCTATGACAGGTTCCCCACCTGACATGTGACCCAGTGATGTACAGAAGCTAGAATATCAGACTAGTACCTGGGAGACCAAAGTTCAAATCTTCACACAGGGAGGGCAGTTTATTGGATTACTTTAGGCCAGTCACTTTGTCTCAGCCTAATCTAATCTCACTGCATTGCTGAGGGACCAAATGGAGAAGAACTCTGGAAGAAGAGCAGGATAAAAATGTGATGGAAGGTCAAAGCCACTGGCACAGTAGTGGTTCAAAGAGAACATCTCAAATGGATAAAGAGCCTTCTAGAAAGACAAATTACTTCATCACTCTTAATCGTCTCTGAGATGTACAGCTATGGGGAAGAAGTTGAGGTGAAGTTTTCTTAGATGCAGGCTTGGGGGTTGATCCAAGCCCTCCTTTTATGCTGGTCAGGGACAATCCCCTGACCTCACCCAACTGGCCTGATAGGCTATTAGAAGTCTATTTACATTTCATAGGTTCCCTGGGAGAAACCTAGGTACAGGATTGGTGGCCGGTTTGAATCCACCTGGCCTTTGTTCTACCTGGCTGAAGCTCAGGTAGTTTCCTGGCCATGTGCTCTGGCCATGCTCTGGCCATGTGCTCGGGCCATGCGGTCGCAATGAAGAGAGCACATGGCGACCGCATGGTCAATACATAACAGGGGTACACGGTGAGGCCCATGTGAAATGAGTGTGTACCCCTGTTGACACTGTTGGGATAGGGTGAAGTAGTGCCATCCAGCGGGAAGGACATTGTATAATGTTCTGTTTGGAATATGTTTGATATTGTATTTTATTATTTTAATGTTCACGGTATATGTTGTTAGCCGCCCTGAGCCTGCTGAGAGGCAGGGAGGGTGGGATATATGGCCAGGGTCCAACATACCTTAGGGACCGTCTTTCTCCTTATATACCCCAGCGGGCACGGAGGTCGGGGTCAGGCCATCGACTAGGTGTTCCGGGCCCCAGGGACGCCAGGCTCACCAGAAAAGGGCCAGGGCTTTTTTGGTGGCAGCTCCTGTCTGGTGGAATGAGCTCCCGGAGGAGATCAGGGCTCTGCGGGACCTTATGCAGAAGTCTATCGCAATGAAGAGAGCACATGGCGACCGCATGGTCAATACATAACACCCCTCCCCCCATAGTCCAGAACCCCTCTGCACACATAGTCTTTGAGATAGTCCGGGCGTCTGCGCTCACGTCCAGAGCGCCAGGGGGTTGTAAGGCGGGGCGTGTTGCTAGTGTCGGCAGGTTGCGGTGTGGGTAGTTGTTCTGCTGGCGGGGCCTGTCTGCTCGGGGGTTGTTCAGGTGTGGATGGTGCGACTGCTTCGTCCGCGGGCAGGAGCGGCATCTCCGCAGTCTCCGGATCAGGGTCTGGCGCTGCTTCTGGAGTCGTGTCGATGTCACGGTCTGTTGGTGCAGGGAGTTCGGGGGCCTGGGTATCATCGTGGTTCTGGGTACGGCGTCGAATCTGGTCAATGTGCCGTTTCCAGACTACGCCATCTTCCGTAAGGACCTCATAGGAATAAGGCCCTGTGACTCGGACGATCCTCGCGGGGAGCCATGTTGGACCCCGCGCGAAGTTCTTTGCATATACGGGGTCTTCGGGAGCAAATCCTCGGGCAGCTGGCCGGTCCTCCGTTGTCGGGTTCCCCTCGATTGCTCGGTCGGGATGTAGGCGGTCCAAGACGGTTCCCAGTCGTCTTCCCATCAGAAGTTCGGCTGGCCGGCGCCCGGTCCCTGAGTGGGGTGTGTTCCGTTGGCAGAACAGGAACTTGTACAGCTGCTCTTCCCAGTCGCCATGCTCCATCTTCTTTAACGCGTCCTTCGTTGTCCTCACCATGCGCTCGGCCTGGCCATTGGTTGCGGGGTGGAACGGAGCGGAGCGGATGTGGCGCAGACCGCAGGCTTCCACAAACCGTTGAAACTCGCCGGAGGTGAAGGTGGTCCCGTTGTCGGTCACGAGAGTTTCTGGCATTCCATGTGTCGCGAAGATCGGCCAGAGACTTCTTAAGGCAGCGTTGGTGGAGGTCGAAGCTACCGGCACTACCTCAAGCCACTTGCTGTAGCTGTCAACAACGATAAGAAACAACCGGCCCTGGACCGGTCCCGCGAAGTCTAGGTGCAGGCGGGACCAGGGCTTGTTAGTAGATTCCCAGGATCGGACAGGAGCGTGTGGCGGATCTGGCCGTGACTCCTGGCATTTGGTACACTTCTGGACCCGCCCCTCAATGTCTTTGTCCAGGCCTGGCCACCATACGTAACTCCGGGCCAGAGCTTTCATGCGCACAATTCCCGGGTGAGCCTCGTGGAGGGCCTCTAGCACTCGGGGCCGCAGGGGCCCGGGGATCACCACTCGAGATCCCCATAGCAGGCATCCCTTGTGGGCCGATAGTTCGTGCCTGCGTGCCGTGAAAGCGGCAAAATCTGGTCCCGGTTTTTCCGGCCACCCCCTTCCCACCCAGTCCGAGACACGGGAAAGGATGCGGTCCCGCCGCGTGCGACGGGCCACATCTGATACCTGTACGGGGCGCTCCGGTAGATCCTCTAGGAGCGCGACGTGGAAAGCGGGAGCCGGATCAGGGTCGCAGGACGGGAGGGGAAGACGGCTGAGGGCGTCTGCATGACCCATCGCCTTCCCCGGGCGATGTACCAATTCGTAGGAGTAGCCTGACAAAAAAATTGACCACCGCAGGACCCGCGGGGACAGCATGTGAGGGGTCTGCCTGTGGGGGGCAAGGAGACCCAGCAGCGGCTTGTGATCTGTGGCCACGGTGAACGACCGTCCGTAGAGATAGTCGTGAAATTTCCTGACGCCAGCTACGATTGCTAGGGCCTCCTTGTCGATCTGGGCGTAGTTCCGTTCTGCCGACGACAGGGTCCTGGAGTAGTAGGCAACCGGTACCTCCTTTCCGTTGGGTAGCCGGTGTCCCAAGACCGCCCCAACGCCGTAGGGGGATGCGTCGCAGGCCAGGATGACAGGGAGCCTCTCATCGAAATGCGCTAAGACCGCATTTGAAATTAATAAGTCTTTGACGGCCCGGAAGGCTGCATCATGCTTGGGACCCCAGGCCCAAGCCGCTCCCTTGTCCAGGAGACGATGCAGGGGTTCAGCGACCGCCGCCTTGTGCGGAAGGAAGGTGTGGTAGAAGTTCACAAGTCCCAAGAATGCCTGGAGTTCCGCCTTTGAGGACGGGCGGGGTGCACCTGTAATTGCCACTACCTTCTCCTTTGTAGGGTGAATGCCGTCTGCGGTGACTTGGAACCCCAAGAAGGTCACCGAGGAGACTCCCAGGGTGCACTTGTCTTTTCGAACCTTGAGACCCGCGTCCTGGAACCTTTGCAGCACCATCCGGAGGCGAGCTGCGAACGTGTCGGCGTCCGGGGCGGCGATGAGGACATCGTCGAAGAACGGCTTCACTCCTGGAACATCTTTTAGGAGAGAATCCATTAGATTTTGAAAGATTCCGGGTGCTACGCTGACCCCAAATTGGAGGCGTTTTACCTTGAACGCTCCCTTGTGAGTCACAATCGTTTGTGCCTCGGCCGTTGCTTCGTCTAATTTTCCAAATATTTTGGCACCCGCGAGGGAGGCCAGAACATGGCTGACCACCGGTACCGGGTACGCGTGGTCCTGTAATGCCTTATTAATTGTACATTTGTAATCCGCGCAGATGCGGACTTCCCCGTTAGCTTTGAGGGGGGTCACAATGGGAGTCTCCCACTTGGCGTGGGAGACCGGCTCGAGCACCCCTTGTGCCACGAGCTTTTCCAACTCTGCCTCCACTTTGGGCTGGAAGGCGAGTGGTGGCCGGCGGACGGCCACGCGGATGGGCCGGACTGCCGGGTCCAGGTCGAAGGAAACCGGGGGTCCTTTGTAGCAGCCCAATGAGCCATCGAAAACGGCGGGAAATTCCTCGCAGATGGATGAGAAGTCAGCAGAGCCCATGCGGTGTATTCCGGTCCACTGCACTCCGAGCGGCTTGAACCAGGCGCGACCTAGGAGACTGGTTAGATTGCGCTCCACCACGAGAAGGTCCAGCAGGCCATTAAAGGCATGGTACTGGACCCGGACCCTGGCTAGCCCCTTAATAGCCACTGGGTTTTTCTGGAAGTCCCGGAGGACCAACCCAGCCGGCAGCCGCAGCCAGTGTGCCCCCTTCGAGCAGAGGCGGCGGAACGTAGCTGCGGACACAATTGAATATGCTGACCCTGAGTCCAGTTCCATGGAGCAAGGAACTCCCTCTATTCGGAGAGACACGGAAATTGCGCCCGGGATGGGCTGAGGCAAGTTCATTACCGTGGCCGTGGGAACGACACTACCCACTTCTTTGAAGTTCGCTGCTGGGGCACGATGGCTGTTCCTCAGGCAGCAGGCCCGGGCGAGATGTCCTGCTTTCCCGCAGGCGCGGCAGATGGCATCACGGAAGCGGCATGTCCGTCTGTCGTGGGGGTCCCCACAGCTGGCGCACGTTGGGGCCTGCCTGTTGAGGGAAGCAGGTGAGGGAACAGAGACAGATGCTGGGCGCCGGCCCTTGGGCCTGGGGACGCCGGGCTCACCCTTCTTCGAGCGTGGTTGCATCCGGTGGACGTCCTCTTCTTCGCTTGAGTCAGGTTCGGGAGGAGCCGCCTGGTGGACTTTGGTGGCTGCCTTGTCCTTTTGCATTGTCTCGAAGGCTGCCGCAGTTTCGATCATCTTCTCCAAGGTTGGCTCCGGCATTGCAATGAGGCGCCGGCGGAGCTTGGCTTCCCGGACCCCTCCCATGAAGGCGGTCTCCACATGGTCATCCATGTGGCGGAATTCGCAGCCCACGGCTAGTCGACGGAGTTCAGCCAGGAAAGTGGCGGCTGACTCCCCCGGCTGCTGCTGGCGCTGTATGAACTCCCAGCGCCTGGCCAGTTTTGATGGCTTCGGGGCGAAGTAATCGCCGAGGGTCTTGGTGAGCACGTCGTAAGACACCTCGGTGGGGTCTTGCGGGGCTAGTAGGTTCTGGGCCACCCGCATGACCTCCACCCCTCCGGAACTCAAGAGCCAGGCACTCTTCAGGTCCGCATCTGTGATTCCGCGGACCTTAAAGGCACAACCCAGCGTCTTGAGCCAGGACTCCCACGTCTCGGGGCGAGACGTATTGAAAGGGGTAATTGGTCCCGGAGCGTTTGCCATATTTACCAGAGCAGGAGCGGCGGCGGCTGTTTGAGCGATGTCCTCGTGTCTTGCGGCGGTGCCGGGGAGCGCTGAGGCTTGGCGCTGGCTAGTGCCGGAGGATTGGGCTCAGAGCGGCTTGCGGCGAGGCGTTGGAGCGCTGGAGCTCGGAGATGCCTGCGGCCGGCAGGACGGAGCTCGCTGTGCTGCTGTGGTCTGCTGGAGAGTCGCTCATCGGGATCCCATCCTCGTCGCCACAAGTATTGGAGTCGGGAGTCCATGGAATAGTGAAACAGCTAGATCTTTATTGCTGGTCCGGATGAAGCATACAACCCAGGGCTCCAAGCCCTCCTTTTATGCTGGTCAGGGACAATCCCCTGACCTCACCCAACTGGCCTGATAGGCTATTAGAAGTCTATTTACATTTCATAGGTTCCCTGGGAGAAACCTAGGTACAGGATTGGTGGCCGGTTTGAATCCACCTGGCCTTTGTTCTACCTGGCTGAAGCTCAGGTAGTTTCCTGGCCATGTGCTCTGGCCATGCTCTGGCCATGTGCTCGGGCCATGCGGTCGCAATGAAGAGAGCACATGGCGACCGCATGGTCAATACATAACAGGGGTACACGGTGAGGCCCATGTGAAATGAGTGTGTACCCCTGTTGACACTGTTGGGATAGGGTGAAGTAGTGCCATCCAGCGGGAAGGACATTGTATAATGTTCTGTTTGGAATATGTTTGATATTGTATTTTATTATTTTAATGTTCACGGTATATGTTGTTAGCCGCCCTGAGCCTGCTGAGAGGCAGGGAGGGTGGGATATATGGCCAGGGTCCAACATACCTTAGGGACCGTCTTTCTCCTTATATACCCCAGCGGGCACGGAGGTCGGGGTCAGGCCATCGACTAGGTGTTCCGGGCCCCAGGGACGCCAGGCTCACCAGAAAAGGGCCAGGGCTTTTTTGGTGGCAGCTCCTGTCTGGTGGAATGAGCTCCCGGAGGAGATCAGGGCTCTGCGGGACCTTATGCAGTTCCGCAGGGCCTGCAAGATGGAGCTCTTCTGCCAGGCCTTTGAATAGGAGCTGCCACCAATGATATAACCCATCACACATACCATCTATGATGTAACCGGCCCAGAAAGGCCCAGGCTGGTGGCGGGGAGGGGGGGTGTTGGGACCTACCATTGGGTCGCCACCTGATGTTATGTTACTGGAAGCTTTTAGCAATGTTATTATCCATAGGAATGTGTTTTTAGCTGATTTTATTTGTTTTAATGTACTATTTCTCGGCCTGTGTGCCTGTGTAAGCCACCCTGAGCCCTCTCGTGGGGAGGGCGGGGTATAAATTTGAAAAATAAATAAATAAATAAGCCTAATAAATAAATAAATAAAAATAAATAAATAGAACATGTCTCAGAAATACCTGCAACAAGCAGGAATCCTGTGGTGGATGCCACTAGTTACTGACCAATCAGTATTGGAAGGGTTCCCTGAAGAAAGCAATCACTGAATTTATTACATCTCTTTGGGGTTTTTTTTTTAATGTCACCTCAAAATCATGGTGGAGTTCTCTTGTGGATTCTGAAATTTCTTTCCTGGGCCTTAGCATCTTTTCTCTCTCTTTGGATAATTATTATACCAGGCTGTAACTGGACTATGTGACAAATGGCCTGCCTCAGCATTCACAGAGACCTGTAGCTTTGCTATTATGCTGAAAAACCCTTATTCTGTAGACAAATGAAATCAGATGAGAAAGTGCTCACTTAACAATCCTGCTTCTTCATCCTTATTAGCAGAATGACTAGTAAAAACACAGTGGCTTTGCTTCTCTTTGACTCACACAAATTTACATTCTCCTTCCTTGTCACAGACCCCAGTCGCCGGCTCTGCAGAGCCTGCCTCTCCTGTAGCCAAGACAGCTCCACACTCCCTCCAGAGCTTCACCTTACAGATCAGGTTAAGACCAGCACCCAAAACATCTTACCTGGAACCCGCCTTACTGTCACCTTATTGGAATTATTCCCAGGACCCTGAACCATCTCCCTGTCACTATCTGTGACGGAATTGCACAGAAAAGCAGTCCTTTCTGAAATGCTGTTTGTATCAGAGAGTCAGGAAGTGCAAGAATAAACCAACAAAGTTTTATTCAAGGTGTGAGCTTCCATGTGCATGCAAACTTCATGTGCACATATCTTCACTATTTTGCATGCTAATTTAACAAGCTACCCCTGTATATACAACTATGATATGTAATTCCATCATCTGACGAAGTGTGTGTGCACGTGAAAGCTCGCACTTTGAATAAAACTTTGTTCATTTTAAATGTGCTATTGGACTCTAACTTTGTTCTGTTGCTTCAGACCAACACGGCTGCCTACCTTGATCTGGTGTATCTGGAGAGGGAGAATTCTGTAAAAGTTCATTACTGCGGTGTGTCTTACTTTTCTCTGGACCTTTGAAAGTGGACGTGGTGACTAAAGTGGGGCTCAGATTTGAATGCAAAACAACAGGAAAATATTCATGAAATTGGTTTGCCCATTTCTATTTTATTTGGTCATTTACATTCAGCAGATGAAGTATTTTTTGCTCCCCCCATACAAAAAAGAGCACAAACTGAACTGTCACTCTTAACTGTCAGCAGTGTGGTGTCCTGAAAGCATGTGTTAAATTTCATTCTTATGTTCTTTCTGTTCAACAGATTGTTCACATTATAAAAAACAAATGTATAAACTACTCTTAGAATTAAAACAACAACAACATGGTGAGACATATCAGAGACCTCACTTCATACAGTCAATATGTGAGTTCAAATAAAGCAGGCATATTGTGGCTGCTTCAAATCTGAGTATGTGGAAACTGCTTCTCCTGGGAAGTGAGGTCAGCATATAGAATGTTCCTCCAAGCTACCGAAAATCATTTAGGCTTTGCTGAGGCATCCCTGCTTTGGATGACCAACTGTCTTTTTGCTTTTTTGCTCGGATTATCCACAATTTGCAAGTTTGGCTCTTTATGAAAATGCTGCAGATTTGAAAATCGGCAATTGTGTCATGTAATCCTTTTCTAAACAATCAGATGAATGGAAACAAATGCTTGGCAAATGAGCGTGCTGCTCTTTTGTGACCATTGTGATTCTAATTTGTAAGTGTGGCCTTTTGCAAATCAAAAAGGCTGAGATTGTCTTGCATAATCCCTCTGTAAACAATCTGATGAATGGCAACAAATGCTAGACAAATGAATGTGCTGATCTTTTGCATCCATTCTGATCTTTTAAATCTGGGAGTACAGAGAGAGATGAAGCATCTGCAGGGATTAAAAGGGCTCTGTTAAGCAATGGAAAATTTCCATTCCAAATATACACCAAGCAGCTTGGTTGGATGTGGCATAGATCCAGTCTAATGATTCTGTGGATACAAGCCTTTGGCCTGCTGTGCACCATTTTCCACCCTCCCCCACTTCCTGCAAAAGCCTTTAATGCCCCCCCCCCCCCATTCCTCATAGATTCTCACTCAGGAACAGGATAGGGGTGCATTTTGGTCAGCTATGGGAGAAGGGGAATTATGCTCTTTATGCAACTCTTGCACCCGTGGAAAACAGTAGTCTGGATCCTGCCTTCTGTATATATGTGTGTGTGTGTATGATACTGACAAAATTTAAGTCCTGAGGCACTTTTAAGACTAACAAAGTTTAATTCTGGGAATATACTTTCATGTGCATGCACGCTTTGTTGGTCTTAAAGGTGTGCCACTGGACTCAAACTTTGTTCTGTTGCTTCAGACCAACTCGGCTACCCAACTGCATCTATGACACTGACAGAGAGGGAGGTGGGAGAGGATTTAATTTGTCCAGTCCCACGATCTCTGAACACTTCCCCCTACAATGTGTTTTAAAGATACATTTTCTGTGAAAAAGCCATAATAATGAACTTTTTACCTTAAGAACACTGATGTAGCTATCCATGTTGAAGTCCATTACTATTCCTCTAATTCCCAATGACACATCGCTACTTATCTTTGGAAATGGATAAGCCCTGAGAGTGCCATATTTCAATCTGGGAAACCATTAAGGCTCCCCGCCCTCCCCAGTGAAGATGCTTGACATTTTCTGGAAAAAGAGAAAATATAGATAACCTTGTTCTTCATTTTAGTATTACTGCTAAGCTTCTCTGGCACCGGTGTTACAGCATCCTATAGCCAGTAAAAGATAGGAACTGTTTCTTAATCCATTTTTGAGATGTCTTTTATCAATAAAAGACAACCTGGAATAATTGTAAGGGGATGACCTGCACTGAATAGTTTTAATCACTTTTGTTGTTGTACTGTATAGATTTATTTCCAATCCTACTGCAAATCAAGATAGTTTCAATACATTGATGGTTGCTTTTTTAAATCCTAGTTTTGCTGGCCCAGGTTAGCCCAATCTTCTCAGAAATGAAATAGGGTTGACCTTGGTTAGTAGTTGGATGGGAGACCCTCCCCCCCCAGGAAGATGAGGGTCACTACACAAAGGCAGGCAATGGCAAACCACCTCTGCTCATTGCTTCTCTTAAAACCCCCATGAGGGGTAGTCATAAGTCAGCTGCAGCATGACTGCATTTTACACACATGGTTTTGTTTGAAGAAGCATTATTTACAATAACAACATTTTGGATAATTGATGACCACCATTTATATGACTCTGGTCAGAGTGATACTACACGGCCACTTCCCCAATTATATCTTGGTGAACAGCTAATATATTCTAAGTGTAATGTGTGCAGGCGAGGGGGAAAAAGTAAAGTAGGTGCCAGGTGAGTGTCAAGGGGACGAATATTCCACAAATGATGGGGAAAGCCCTGACTATGGTAAAGGGGTTAGGGAGTCATTCTAAGATCTGGGAGAACCAGCTTCAGATCCTCACCCTGCCATGGAAACGTTGGGATAGTCACACTCTCTCAGCCTCTCAAAGGGTTCTTGTGAGGATATGGTGGAAGGAGGGAGCACCATATTGTAAGCTGCTTTGGAACCCCATTGGGGTATTCATAAATAAATAGGGTTTTTAAAATTCACCAGAGAAGCTGAGTCAAGCAGCCCTCACAAGAGACGTTTAGCTTGGCAACAATGATGATGACAGTCATAAGTTGGCCCATAGCATCCTCCCTTGCCATCTTTTTTTGGAGTCAGTTGGCTCTTGTGGGCTATGTGGATTTGACTTGCAAAGTGGCAGCACAGAAAAAGCCAGCAAATGAACCTTTGCCTGATGTCAGTGGTGCTGGCTGTGTTTGTGCTAAGCTGCCCTAGTGGTGCTCTTAAATCTATTGTGGCTTGGTGTATTCCTGGCTATAGCCCGCCAGGCATGAATTCAGTCAATGTATGCATGTACCATACAAACCCTCCAGCAAAGTAGGTTGTACTGGCTACTGCTCCTTATAAAGTATAGCCTGGATGGTATACTTTATACGTGATATGGGATGCTACCCCAAAACATCATTATTCAGTCAGTCTTTCCCATAACATATCATTGCTTACCTCAGAACTATATTGTATGCTTCCCTGAACTCGCTAGTAGAAGCCAAAAATGTTGGGGTAGGCAAAACCACAATGAGATGACTTAATGACATGGGTCTTAAACATCTGATGGGACTAGGCAGTACCGTCATGTTTTGTGTAATACATAGTTCTTCCTCAGTGGCAAACCTGGTTTTGTATAAATCAGGAACAAAATGAAGGCTAAAGTGCCATGGTTGACAGTGGAAAGTGTTGTTTATAGGGCTTTTTTTTGGTAGAAAAAGCCAAGCAGGAAGTCACTAGTATAATAGGTCACACCCAACAGCAGAAACTCATTAGCATATTAGGCCACACGCTTGACAGCACAGCTCCTTCCCAGGATCGGCTTCCCCAGGTGCCCCACGGCTTGCAGGGCGCATGGAGGATCTGAGGAGGGGAGGCAGTATAAACTGCCTTCCCTCCCTGGATTGGCTTGGCTTCCCCAGGTGCCCCAGGGCTTGTGAGACACTTGAGGAACCTGAGGGGGGGCTGTAGGTGTGGCCAACTCGGAAGCCAGCTGGAACTCTGTTCCTGTGTGTTCCTGCCCAAAAATAGCCCTTGTTGTTTATATTTCAAAGGACATAACATTTTTTTCTGCATACAGTTAAATCATAGTTGAAACACAGTTCAAACATTCTTGATTACTTTTCAGTGGGAGGCTGGTCCAAATATGTTGTGTATTGAGAGCTTCGAGTGAACACTCATTGTGCAAGAGGCTCCTTGCAGCTACATTCAGATTGGCCACCCTTGCCAAGCCGGCCAGTCAGGTAACATCAGGTTGAATGGTGCCCATGCAAATAAGTGTTCCAAGCGCCTAATTGCCTATTGGTATATTTGTATTTTGTGGGTGTGTTTTGGGGCTGGGGTTTGGAGTCCAGAAATCTTTATTACGGTTCGTAACCAGCACAAACAGTCCAACCATAGCATATTCCAAGCATACATACATCCTGCTCAGAAATAATTCAAAACCATTTTCAAAACAATACAATACTTTAGCCTAGGAGTCTAAGTTGTGCATTTAAGAAATCGTTTCTAATTCTATAAGCTGCTGCCAAAAATCTGGTGCATGCTAATGCCACCTGTGATTGGTGTGTATCATAAGCCTAATACTATCAGAGTTCGAAAGGCCTAAGGGCTGAGGTTTGTGTATATAGTTGTAGCTTGCCATGTGCGTTGTTATGTTCTGAATAAAAAGAGCTATGCTGAAATCACAATAGCCTCTTGAACCTACTTTTTAACACAGTAAATGAGTCTTGTTTGACCTTTTAATCAAGAGGATTACATTGATATATTTACATTCAATACAAACACAAATCTGGAGTGTGGTCACGGCAACTTTCGCTTGTCAGAGCTGCAACTTGGCCTTCTTCTTTAGCTGGGACTGCCATGTTGCCAGGCGAGTGGAAAATCAGTTTGTCTCATAAGCAACAGAATTTCTGTAGCCCTCTTGCCAAGCCCAAATGTCTGAATATTTTAATTTCTAGAAATTGTAAGCATCAGAAATATATAAGTGGTTTTCATAAAAGTTGAAACTAGGGTTGCCAAGTACAATTTCATCCCCAGGGGGGATTTTGGGGGGCGTTCCGAGAGGGGGTTGGCGTGGGACAATGCCACTCAGAGACTGGGTGCATGGCCTGCAGCTGCCCATCTCCCTCCTCTCTTTCAAGAAAGAAGGGAGGCGGGTGGCTGTGTATGTTGGGGCTTGGGGGCAGGGCTTCCCTCACTGGCCAGCTGGCCAGGCAGCGAGTAGAGCCCCGCAAAAAGCGGGTAACCCCCACCAAACTGGCGGGTCTGGCAAAGGCCTGGTGGAACAGCTCCATTTTACAGCCCCCGTGAAACTGTAGTAAGTCTTGCAGGGTCCTGATCTCAAGTGGTAGCATGTTCCACCAAGTGGGGGCCAGGGCAGAAAAGGCCCTGGCCAAGGCTAAGCAGTTGTCCTTTGGGCCAGGGATAACCAGCAGATGTTGGTCAGCAGAGTGCAAGGCTCTTCGAGAGACAAATGGGGAGAGACGGTCACTTAGATATGTCAGTCCCAGGCTGCATAGGGCCTAGAGGTTAATACCATCACCTTGAAATGGATCCAGTACTCAACTGGCAGCTGGTGTAATTGGCATAGCAACAGCAGTATGTGTGCCTGCATGGATGTCACAGTCAGCAGGTGCACCACTGCATATTGCACTAACTGGATCAGATTCAAGGGTGAGCCTGAGTCAAGTGAGTATAGTTTTAAAGGTAATATGAAACTAATACATAAGTGTTGTGCTGTGTTTATTCATTCTGCGTAATTAGATTACCCAACAGTTTTGTCGCCTTTGTTCTTTGTCTCCCCTACCCGGCAAAGACCCAGCTGTTATCCTAGATTGCTTTTTGCCCAGGAACTAGCTAGGATTAATCCAAGATGTTTGCATTTGTAAATCACAAAGCCATAGTTAAGGCTCTGATTAATAAACCAACTCCAGACTCTACCATTTATGATGCCCCCATCCACTTCCCTCCCTCATAGACAAGATTATTCCTCCATTTTTCTTTCCCTTTCTGACTGAGCCACCCTAGTAATGTGTTTTCTTCTTCCTGAAGAACTCTGGCTGCCCCACCCTGTCACAGTATGATATTTTGGCTGTTAGCTCAGCCTGGGAAGCTGAGGGAAGGTTCAAGAGCCCCCTTAAACTTAAATGGCACTTAAGGTGTTTTGAAATTCCAAATCAACAAAATATTTTATTCAACCTGGTGAGGGAAAGGTCAAGTGAAATCAGGGATAAATTTCTGAAGTAACTCAACATAGAACTCTGATGTAAAACATTATATGCACAGACTTTAGTTCATATGTTTCAGGCTACTGAGAGTTTCATAAGCTTTTTCCAGTGACTTAGGACCTTTATGTCGAGAGGCTTTTGTTCCAGTGTTTCCCAAACACTCCAGTACACTGTCTTTGAGTATTCACTGACTCTTTTGGTTTCCATAAGGCTGAGACACTCTATCCAGTACCAAAACCCCACACCAGTACTCTTCTTGAATTTTATCTGATTCTTTAAGTTTTCACAAGGCAGTTTCTAACCACACCGGACAAGGGATTTCTCCACTCTTCAGAGCTATCTCCGTTTTAACTGGGTAGGGAAATTTCTTCTCTCACTAGAAGATCTATCCCCTTTTCATGGCCTGAATGGGAGTTTTCACCTAATTACCCACTTTTCCTTGCCAACTTATCCCCGGTTCTCTGTGTTAAACTGCTCTCAGTCAGGACTGAATTCAGACTGCATCCTTCTCAGCATCCAGTTCAGAAGTCTTTCTCTGCTCAACTGATGCTAGCCACTCAAGGCTCTCTGGCTCTGTGAAGAATTAACCCTTCACACTCCTATATCTGTTTGTGCAATCTGTCACACCTTTATACCCTGGTTTTCTGTGCCCTAACCTACCATGGTTAGTTTGAATGCTCATACTAATCAGAGTTTGATTAAACCCTGGGTTTGCTTGACGTTCAAATTCCTGTCTGACCAGTGCTGATTATGCCCCTTTCTGCTGTTGTTGCCCTTAGGTCATTATTCAAAATCAGATCCATTGTTTATTTTTTCTTGCTTCTTTATGTTTGGGCTTTCCATTGACTCTAATACGCATCCTTTCATTGTTCCAATCTATTTGGTATCAACACTATTTGATATATTCTAATGGAACTCATTTTATTGCTCATATGCAAATCCCTTAGGATTCCTATTTTCTCCACTTGCACAAACTGATGTCCCCTTGAGGAATATCTATTATGCTTTTGTTAAAAAAAATAACCTGTCTCAAGCAACAAAATTCATTAGGATCCTATGAGCTTGTGCTGTTAACAGAGAAATCCATTATTATGCTTTATGATCGGAAATGACACTGTACAGGGGCTTCATTTGTTTTTTTACTGCACTGTTTATTTGCAGATGAATATGAAATAATACATATTGGAATCATAGATGATATTGGTTATGCTATGCAGCAAGATAAATTTATAGAAAACCACTCTATCTCCATTTGCATCCAGTATATCTCTAATGTGAATAATTTTACTGTGGTAGAGGGAAAGGCAGCTTCAGAGTGAAGACACTATGGGACCAAATCCTCACTGAGCTCCTTCCCCAAATTCTGCCTTCCCTAGGCATTACCCCCAAATCTCTAGGTATTCCCAAGCCATGGTTGGAAACCCTAGGCTAGAAAAAACACCTGGCTTTGCATGTGCATTGCACGTACCCAGTATCTCATGTGAACTAGGTTTTCTGCAGCTGTGCATGCAGCATTAGCACATTTGCAATTCTCACCAAGCTATGATTTGTTGATATGCTAACATTCTGTGCATACCAACTGAAGGCTCAGTTTAAATGAGATGATAGTCATATGAAATATCACATGCTGAAGTTCCTCTTGCCTACCAATGTCATGGGGAAGTAGGGCCAGTGTTCCCTCTAAGCTCTACAGTGTTGTGAGCAAAAATTCTACCTTGTGAGAGAAAAAAGCTAGTAGCATTAAAGTTGTGAGCAAGTCCACATTTGACTATCATGTAAATTAGTTTTTTAGAAGATTATTTCCATAACCTTGTAAAAAAATCTGAATGAATTATTTAAAAGTATATTTCATCCATATTTTAAGAATCATGTAAACATTATATGAGAAAACAGAATCAAATTTCATTACAGCAAATGTTGGCCGCTACAGGGGTAGACCAGGCCTCTGGAGAATAGGTCTACTCACCCCTTTGCATAAATCTGTCCTCTGGAGAACAGGTCCACCCACCCCAGTCCACTACATTGGTAGACCTGGTTTCCAGAGAACAGGTCTACCCACCCCTTTCTACTAAAAGGTAGACCTGGCCTTGGACTGTCACCCTGCACTGAGTAGGGCTGCCAAGTCCAACTTGGGAAATATCTGGGGACTTTGGGGGTGGAGCCAGGAGACTTTGGGGGTGGAGCCAGGAGAAAGGAAGTGACATCATTTTGTGATGTCACATCCTGTGATGTTGCTTCCACATGCTTCCACATGAACTCATGAAGTTTCCTGATACTGAATCAGGCCATTGGTCCATCAAGGTCAGTATTGACTACTCAGACTGGTAGTGGCTCTCCAGGGTCTCAGGCTGAGATCTTTAATGTCACCTATTACCTGATCCTTTTTTAGCTGAAGAGGCTGATACCTCCTGCATGTCAAGCAGATGCTCTATCACTGAGCAACGGCCCTACTGAATCCTTCCTCATCTCGGCAGAATATGAAGCCCTAAGTGCTACACAAGTGCTAAATATGATTTTCATATCATAAGAACAGGAGAGAAGCCACAGTGGATCGGCCCATCCAGTACAGCCCATCCAGTCCAACACTCTGTGTCACAACAGTGGCCAAAAATACCAGGTGCCCTCAGGAGGTCCAGCAGCGGGGCCAGAACTCCAGAAGCCCTCCCACTGTTGCCCCCCAAGCACCAAGAATTCAGAGCATCACTGCCCCAGACAAAGTGTTCCATTTAGACCTTGTGGCTAATAATAGCCACTGATAGACCTCTGCTGGATGGGGACAGAGAGAGAGAGAGAGAGAGAGACAGACAGCTTTTTCACTTACTCTTGCCCAATTCCCAGGCTTTATTTCTGGCCCTTGTTTCACCCAGCTGTTGTCCAGGTAAGTCCCATAACTTCTTCCCCCCCACCCAGCATAGGCTTTTTGGTGGCTAAAGAGGACCTTTGTCCTCCCCTTTTCGCCAGCAGAAAAGCTAGTTGGATCCATCCCTAATTTAAAATACCGGTTACTTGATGTACAAATGCTTTTAAAAATGCAGATTTTTACTGCCGGAGGGGGGGACACGGTTGAAAGAAACAGAAAATTGGCATAAAAATGAGGAATCCCAACTTTTATTTGCAGAAGGGAAATGAGGATTGGGGGGACCCAAGCAGCCACGACAAGACATTTTAAACAATCCCACTCCCAGACCTTCTACAGGCAACCTCTCCTTGTGATGTTTACCTCTTTGGAAGTGACAGTTTATTCCTTTGACAAAACCACAGTGGACAGACAGACAGCAAAAAGAAAGAGGGGGAGGGGGAGAGATAGAGAAGGAAAAGAGCTCGCAGACCCCAGCAACTTACCGGAGCAGTTTACTCAGCAGCCACCTTGCAGGCAGTAGAAAGAGCTTAGTCCTGCCTTAATCTCTGGGCGGGGCTCTCTTGCTGGCTCAGCTCTTAAAGGGGAAATTTCCCTTTTAAGAAGTTCAAGAGGCTGGCCAGGGCAGGCTCCGAGGTTCCCCTGCTGGCAGCCATTTTGTCCCCCCGGTGGCCAATTTTGGAAAAGCGGGGGAAAGCTTTAAAAATCGGTGTTTCCCCCGCTCTACCGGGGGACTTGGCAGCCCTAGCACTGAGCCTTTGAAAACATACCAGTACTTGGGGGTGGGGATACTCTTGCTGACTACTTTGGGTGGTTTTTTTTTTAGTGAATATGACAAACAGCATTACAGGTCAAGTATAACAGAGGCAGAACAATCACTGTCAGAACCCTGCGTAACCTAACAAACAGGAAGTTGCTTAAATGTTATCAACCTCCCCAAACTATTTATTCAAATATTTATATCCCTCTTTCCTCTGTGACTCAAGTTTAGAAATCATACTGAAAAACATAATACCGTGTGTAAAAAAAAAAAGTTTTTCCCCAGCCCCATTATAGCCTATGGGTCCCATTATAGCCAATGGGTCCCATAGGCTATAATAGAGAATCGGTCTGGGGGTCTCTGGAGGGCAGGGTTTTTTTTGAGGGAGAGGCACCAAATTTGCAGCATAGCTGCAGGTGCCTCTCCTCATCTCCCCAAGTTTCAAAAAGATTGGACTAAAGGGTCCAATTCAATGGGCCCCAGAATGAGGTGCCGCCATCCTCCAGTGTTTCCAGTGGAGAGGGGAAAATGCCTTCTCATTTCACTCATGGGCTGCAGTAAAAATCCCAGTGCTCTCAATTAAAATTTTGTGTGCCAACAACCGCTAGCACAGCTTAAAGGGAAATTTGAGTAGGGCCTTAATCAAACCTTGAATGTGACAAAAAAGACAGAGCTCCCAAACTCATTCCTCTATTTGAGGGGACCCCAACCTTACTGAACCTGTGGATGCTTTTGGAATTTTGGAAACAAATAATGGGCACCACAACAAAATAGATGGTGTAGGAGCTGGGTCAAATCACAAAATTTTGGCAAGTTCCACAGAATGTTAGGAGGTTCCAAACCAAGCATCCCCCTTTGATGGAGGCAGCTAAGTGCTCCCTGCAGACTCAAAACCAGGACTGGCTATTTACTTTGTAGAAGAGAGACTTTGGGGGAAGAAACAAGTGAGCACCAAGAAACATACTGTTGGGCTCCATGACACCCTTGAGTGTCACACTGGGGGGCATGTTTCTCCATAGACAGTATAATAAAGTCCTGCTACATGACTGCACTCCAGACCCATAAATATTTTAAATAATATGAACAGTTATTGTGTGTGTTCATATACACCCCAAACAGACAATTTTGGAAGGGTAGTCACATTACTCTGGTGCAGCTAAAACCAAGGCCTTATAAATGAACACTTATTAAAAAAGAGTCCAGTATAAGCTTTTATGGTCTCAGTGTGTTCCCCACTCTATTAGGAGTTGGGAGCAATTCTTCCTCACCTGATTTAGGAATGGAGCAGTGGGTTCCCGTGAGAACCTCCCTTTGTGCTTCCTTTTAATTTTGCTTAAAAGAACATTTAGAATACTGTGTACAGTTCTGGTTGCCACACCTCAAAAAAGAAGTTATAGCATTGGAAAAAGTGCAGAAAAAGGGCAACTAGAATGATAAAAGGGTTGACTTTCCCTATGAAGAAAGGTTGAAGTGCTTGGGGCTCTTTAGCTTGGAGAAATGATGACTGAGGGTTGACATGATCAAGGTTTATAAGATAATGCATGGGATAGAGCAGGCAGAGAAAGAAGTCCTTTTCTCCCTTTCTCACAATACAAGAACTCATGGGCACTCCATGAAATTGCTGAGCAGTCGGGTTAGAACAGATAAAAGGAAGTACTTCTTCACCCAAAGAGTGATTAACATGTGGAATTCACTGCCACAGGAGGTGGTGGCGGCTACAGGCATGGATGGCTTCAAGAGGAAATTAGATAAACATATAGAGCAGAGGTCCACCAGTGTTTATTAGCCACAAAGGAACTCTCAGTCTGGGGCAAGTGATGCTCTGTATTCTTGGTGCTTGGGGGGAGGGGGGCAACAGTGGGAGGGCTTCTAGTGTCCTGGCCTCACTGCTGGACCTCCTCATGGCACCTGCTATTTTTGGCCATGGTATGACAGAGTGTTGGACTGGATGGGCCATTGGCCTGATCCAACATTGGCTTCTCTTATGTTCTTATTTCTGACTCCCCACCTGCTTTCCTGGATTGCATATCTGTTACATGCTTTCCCCCGCCCTTCATTTTAAATTATTGCCCTGGTTGCTTATAACATTTGGCATGAAGTAAGCATCTCCCCCCTCCACCGTTCCACTTAGTAACTTCATCATTTCAAGGGAAATTTTTCTTTGCCACCCAAGCATACTACTGGCTTTCATCACATTTAGTAACATGTCCACGTTATAGATGTAGTGAATCTTCTAGGCAAAAAAAATCCTTTTTATACCTAGGGGTGCCGCAGGAATCACACATACAGACATTAGGTTCTGAGAGACTCAAACATCTAGCTAAGGGCGGAAGAATTCAGAATGCAGAAGAGTTTTATATATATACATATAGTTAAAAGCTGCTGTATTGAAAAAACACTGGGAAAGCGTGCTAGTACAAAAAGCAAAGTAAATTGCCGCCTATGTTATAAATAGCCCTTTCCAAATAAAATATAGGTTACAATATAACACTTCATACCGTTGTTGTTAAAATTAGTTCATTTCATTAATGCAAGATGATTCTTCCCCCATTTTCTCTTGCTTAGAGACATTTCTTTGCATAAAAGCTGGCAACTGCATGAATCTTTTATGAGCTTGGTCATGTGCCACCATTACACATCTCTCTTTTTGTATGTCTATATGGCAGGAAGCCATGATCAGCAGCAGCCTTGTGATATGTTTTTGTGAGGTAAAATGCAGAGCCAAAAACATATGAAAAAATATGGCTTTTTAGGGCAAGGATGAAACAATTTGTACTTCCGTCAGCAACCTATTCCAGAGAATCAGGGGAACCTCTGAAAAAATCTTGGAATGGGCCATCACCAATTGAACAGCCTTACAAATTGTGTATAGACACTATGCAACTTGCATACACAATACAGCCAAAGCTACCAAAAAACAAAACAGAGAACCAGAACTGTTGACAAAAATGTGAACAAAGAGAAAGTAAAATGAAATGGGGCCCATTTGTGCATCCTTGTTTTCTGTGCTGTTATTGCGCCTAACCTGATCTCAGGTCCTCCATATACAAGAGGCTTCTAGCCATTAAGTCCATTGTTTGTTTGTCTTTTTATTTAGTATATTTATATTTTGCTTTCCACATCCACTGAGGGAGCTGGTAACCCTACCAGTTCCTCTCCTGCCATTGTTTTATGTCCTGTCTAGAGTAGGTATGATAAACCATTGTCCATCCTCTTCTTTAATCATTTGAAAATTATCCCTTTGTAATGGTTTTTCCCTTTACTTGTTGCATTTGAGTGTATAAATACAGGTACAAGATCTGTCAAGCTGAAAGGCAAGGGTGTGAAGAACTAGGCATGAATTTCATGAAAACTTGTTGAGGCCAAAGGCTGTTAACATGACATAATCAAGCCTGCTGTTCTGTGTAATCCTAGAAAAACTAATGACATACCTCTCCTCCAGTAATCTATGGTATCTGTTCATACACAGACATCACATAAAAATGTGTGAATATTAAAATGAAATTGAATGACTTTAGGGAGAGGGGAAACACGATAATTGGGTGGATGGGAGGAGAACAGCAGGTGATCATCTATTTATTTATTTATTTATTCTATTTGTATCCCGCCTAGCCAGCGAACCGGCTCAAGGCGGCTAACAGAAAACAATACCAATTGAGGTTTACAATATAAAAACCAATAAACAATATAAAACCGTTAAAACATTACGATACAACTTCCAAAGATGGCGACTTCAAAGTTTCCCGGCAAACAAAGGACACAGGGGTACACCAACAAGACCAGGGCGATGTTAATAGGTCAGTTCTCCGCCCGATGGCAGCTCCTATTTGAAAGCCTGGCAGAAGAGCTCCATCTTACAGGCCCTGCAGAACTGCAATAAGTCCCGCAGGGCCCTGATGTTATCCGGGAGCTCATTCCACCAGTAAGGAGCCGCCACCGAGAAAGCCCTGGTCCTGGTGCAAGTCAAACGGGCTTCTTTCGGACCGGGGCAAGTCAGGCGATTTTGAGTGCCTGACCTCAGTAACCTCTGGGGCTGATATGGGGAAAGGCGGTCCCTCAAGTAGGCAGGCCCCTGACCATAAAGAGCTTTAAAGGTTAACACCAGCACCTTGAACCTGATCCGGTATGCAATAGGCAGCCAGTGCGGCAACTGCAGCACAGGCCGGACGCGGTCCCGCAAAGAGAGACCCGTCAACAGCCTGGCCGCAGCATTCTGCACCAGCTGCAGCCTTCGGATCTGGGACAAGGGCAGCCCTAAGTAGAGAGCGTTACAGTGGTCAAGACATGAGGTGACCATAGCATGGATCACTGTAGCTAGGTCTTCACGTTTGAGGAAGGGGGCCAACTGCTAGATTCAAAATGGAGGAAGGGGGAAATACAGAGCAACTGGAAGTGGGAACACCAGGAAAGATGGGAATCTACTCTCCCTCACCAGTCCTTGTGGGGTCATCTTCTATGTTCTGTACTCACAGTGACAAATGTCAATTAGAATGCCTGATTCAGCAGTTGATTGTATCAAATCTTGTTTGCTCTATGCATCCAAAGCTGTTACTAAATTTATTCTGTATCCTATAAGTATTTCTGGCATGGTAAAGCTTGTTTATTCCTGCTGGTAGCATACTGTGTTGATGGTATGGGCTTCTGATTCTAAGAGCATCTGGTATGGGGGATCCTGCCATAAACTTGCAGGGAATTGCCCTGGATTACCTGTATATCCCTTAAAGCCTTGTAATTATATGGCTCTAATGTTATGCATCCAAGTGAACTAACTGTTTCCTAAGTGCCTGAGTGGAGGAAGGAACCCTGCGGAAAGGATATAATTAAAATAATCTTTCCATAGAGATCTTTTAAACATGAAGATTGCCATTTTCTTTTGCTCACTGAATTTAAACCCCTAGTTTTCCAGTGATGAAAGATGGAGATCTGCCTCTTTGTTGTCACAGAGCTAAGCCATGTGCTCAACAGAACTGCATGATGCATCCTAGTGCTAGGCTTTGAGCCATTTAGGCTCTGATGGGAGGTCAATGTTCCATTTGTTTCTAGGCCTAATTCAGCTGGTTCTTACCTTTGAAGTTCTAAATGGGTTGGGGCTTGAAGGACTCTGTGTGTGCATGTGTGTGTGCATGTGTGTGAAATGCTGTCAAATCTCAGCCAACTTATGGTGACCACAGCAATGGGCTTTCAAGACAAGTGAGAAGCAGAGGTGGTTTGCCATTGCCTTCCTCTGCAGAGTCTTCCTTGAAGATCTCCCTTCCAAGTACCGATCCTGCTTAGCTTTTGAGATCTGATGAGATCAGGCTATACCATCCTGTCTTCCCTTCCACTTAAAGAACTGCCTCCTCCCATATTCTGGAGCCAACTAGCTGTGTTCCTCCACCTTCAGAGGTGAGGTGAGTGGGGACCTGACACAGGGCTTTTTTGGTGATGGTGCCTCTCCTTTGGAATGCCCTCACTTGCGAGGCTCACTTGGTGCCTACATTAATTTGGTGCGTACATTATTTTGTTTTAGGCCCTATTTTAACCAGGCTTTAAACTAGGCGGTGTATCTTAAAAAAAAATTAGGGTCTGCTTCTGGCCTGAGGATCACTTTATCAACAACAGTTTGAATTGCTCAATGTGTATTTTTGTGGTTGTTATGCCTTAGCTTGTTTTAATGGTGTCAGCTTGTTTATAGTGGCTTTTTAAATTGTTGTGTTTTAATCGTTTTATTTTATTACCTTAGTTGTAAGCCACCTCAAGCAGGTCTATAAATAAATAAATGATAAGTAGGGTTGCCGGCTCTGTGATAGGAAATATCTGGAGATTTTGCGGGTGGGGGGTGTGTGAAGCCTGAAAGAGGGCAGGTTTTGGGGAGGGGAGGGACTTCAGTAGGGTATAGTGCCATAGAGTCTACCTTCCAAAGTGGTTATTTTCTCCAGGGGAACTGATCTTTATCGTCTGGAGATCAGTTGTAATCCCAGGAGATCTCCAGCCACCACCTGCAGGTTGGCAACCCTAAACTTCATATTCGGCCTCAGAATAAGGCTGTTTCATGTGTTCATGAGGATGTAAACTTCCCCAGAGGTCTTTCAATATCTGTCATTAATGAACATAAGGGGAAAAGCCCAACTTTGGACAATAGGAGATAGAACAAAATTGGGGGGGGGGGGGGAGTGAGGGAGAATACCAGGGGGAAATATGTATACAGCTATAATTACTTCTTCCATGTGGAGGGTTCACAAGAAAGGTGGAGTGTGCGGACAGAGGTTGTAAAGCAGCAAAATGAGGTTGTAAAGCTATTTAAGGAAGCAGGATACCTTTAGGCATCTGTGGGTTGGTAGAACTGCAGCTGGAAAGAAATTTCAGCTCATTTTATAGGTTAGGGATGCCAAGTCTTACCATAGTAATAGCAGGGGAGTCCTGTGTCCTCTCCGGGAGTCCCTTTGCGCATGCGAAGTGCATACATGACATGATGACGTTGCCCAGAAGTGACATCATCACGCTGTGCATGTTGCCGGGTGATGCTCTGGTAATCGCCCTAAAACTCTATGGTACCATAGAGTTTTCAGGGTGATTGCTAGAGCGTCGCCTGGCAAAGTGCACAGCATGATGACGTCACTTTCGGGCAACGTCATCGCACTGGGCACATCAGCCTGATCTGGCCACTTCGGGGGTGGGGTTCCCCCTGCTGGCCGGATCCGGAACGGCGGATTGGGGACCTTTTTATTGAGGGAATCCCCGCCCCCCTTGGGGGGGGGGGACTCGGCAGCCCTGTTATTGGTGCTAGAATGCAACACACTTTCCCACCTCAAATATCCCTGAATTGTTTAGGAAATACTTCCTGCTTTGTCTCTGAAGAGTTGAGCACACTGAATTGTGAAATACGGCCTCAATGTCTGAGGTCCTCAAAGCTATAGTTGCCGGTTTATCCAGGGAAACACACCGGGCTCCTGATAGCCCCAAAGCATGGTGTTCAGGCTCTATGTTCTCACCATCCAGCCTAACTGGTTCGGGTATGGCTTCAGGCATACTTGGCAAATTCCAGGACTTGGGTGGGTCATGAGGGTTGCCAACTCTGAGTACAGAAATTCCTGGAGGCTTGGGAGGGGGAGGGTGGTGTTTGGGGGGTGAGCTCAGCAGACTGTGATGCCATACAGTCCTGCAGTTGCCATTTTTCCCCCTCGGGGAAGCTGATCCTGGAGACCAAGCCCTATGAGGAAAGGCTGAGGGACTTGGGAATGTTTAGTGTAGAGAAGAGGGTGTTGAGTGGGGACATAATTGCTCTCCTTAAGTACTTGAAGGGCTGTCACTTAGAGGAGGGCAGGGACCTGTTCCTGTTGGCAGCAGAGGAGAGGACTCACAATAATGGGTTTAAATTAAGGGTGGGAAGGTCCCAGCTGGATGTTAGGAAAAACGTTTTTACAGTAAGAGTTGTGCAACTGTGGAATCAGCTGCCTAGGGAGGCAGTGAGCTCCCCCTCCCTGGCAGTCTTTAAGCAGTAGCTGGACAAACACTTGTCAGGGATGCTCTAGGCTGATCCTGCATTGAGCAGGGGGTTGGACTAGATGGCTTTCATGGCCCCTTCCAGCTCTGTGATTAGGGTTGCCAGCCTCCAGATGGGGCCTGGAGATGTCCTGCTTTTACAACTGATCTCCAGATGACAGAGATCAGCTCCCCTGGATAAAATGGCTGCCATGAAGGGTGGACTCTATGGCATTGTACCATGCTGAGACCCCTCCCCTCCCCAAACCCCACCTCCTCCTGGATCCACCCCCAAAGTCTCCAGGTATTTTCCAACCCAGACCTGGCAACCCTATCTGTGATTCTGCGGTCTGGTGACCAGTCATTATTCCAGATCCCACATGGAAGCTGGCAGCCCTATATAAGGCACCTTGTATGGACCCCTTAACAGTATAAACTGAAAACTTTCTTACTGTCTACAGCATGTGTTTTGTGGGTAAAAAGAGAACAGCAGTGCTGTTGGAGCAGTGGGCCCTTAGCTGGTGCTCAGGTCCTCACCTCCCTCTGGGAAACAGCCATGCTTACCCTCAGGTAAGCATATGCAGCACTGCAGCTTTAGTATCAATAACACAATGGGCTGTTTTTATCTTGCGTTTCTCAACGATCCCCACCTCCGTTCTCTTCACCTTTTGAAGCCAGAAAGCCATGATAAAGTATTAATCGGAACCAGCAGCATCGATTCATGATTCATGAATGGCCAGTTGAAGGCCTCAGCAGCAGCAGCAGCAGCAGCAGCAGCCGGACCAGCTCTGACAAAACAGATTCATCAAAACAGAGCACATCAAAGGCAGCTGTGCCCAACCTCGCCAGATCTTTGCCTCCTTTTTTGGCTTTAAAATTTAAATATAGATTAAAAAAGGCAACAAGAAGAAGGGGAAAAAAATAAAACGTAGGATAGCACAGTAGCTTCATATACCTAGATTTGGCTGCTGTATCTCATCTCAACCTACTGATGCTCAGCTCTCCTTCATAATTGATCAGCCCGGAGTTTCAGCTTGGAAGTCCTAGCTAGCGCAGGCAGCATCTCTCTGCCACTGGGGAGGAAATAAAAAAGGAGCCTTTAAGCCCACCTGCTGTGAGTTATTAGGGAGATTAGAGAAGTTCCGGCATCAGCCTCCTGGCAGTGATAATGATTCCTTCTCGCTTTACTCTCCCTTCTTCCTGGGCCATTCCTACTTGACCCTGCACACAGTAAGGAGCTCAGTCAAGTTGCTGTCACCCAAAGCAGAAACTGAACTCTGTCACTTAATTGAACACCATTTTGCTCGGCTACAGAGGGCCTCCCCCCTTTCTTCTCTTTTTGGTTTCTGAAGATAATCGCAGGCAATTATATAAAGGAAGGCATGGCCATTACTTAACTCAGTGCATAAGGGGTTGCATTGATAAGATAATGGATAGATTTTACAATCTCTGCATTTGGGACGAGGCCGCTGTCAGGCCTGGTTTGGATGATATTTCCTCTGCACTTGTTTCCCCACATAAGACTGTGGGTTGGGGATGCCAGCCTCCAGGTGGGACCTGGGGATCCCCTGCAATTACAGCTCATCTTAACAGTAAAGAGATCAGTTTCCCTGGAGAAAATGGATGCTTTGGAAGGTAGACTCTTTGGCATTGTACTCCACTGAAGTTCCTGTCCTCCACAGGCTCCATCCCCCAATCTCCAGGAGTTTCCCACCCTGGATCTGGCAACCGTATATCCCCATCACTGCTGGTGGCCAGGAAAGACCTGGCCACCCTATGTGTGGTCACTTACAGATGGACTGTTTGCCCCAGTTTGGATGGTACTGGGAAGCATTCCCCCACCCTCAATTTCCCACAAGATCATGGTGCTATTACCTACCTCCCAGGTTCCCCCTGTCTTTCCTGCAGTCTCTTTCAAACCTACTTTGCTCAGATCTTTTGGGAAACATCGCAGAAAAGCTGGGACTGCTCTTATTTGGATGGGAAAGCCTGAATCTTCCAGGTCCCACCTATATCAGTGCCATTTTTCTTGCTTCATTCCCTTGCAGCAGCTATTTCCTCCTGCTGTTTTTCCAGGAAGAGGATGAAGAAGAGGAGGAGGAGGAGGAGGAGATGGATGGATTTATACCCCACCCTTCCCTACCCAAAGGAATCTCAGAGTGGCTTACAATTCCCTTCCCCTCCCCACAACAGACACCCTGTGAGGTAGGTGGGGCTGAGAGAGATCTGAGACAACTGTTCTTGCAAGAACAGCTCTAAGAGAACTGTGGCTTGCCCAAGGTCACTCCAGCAGCTGCATGTGGAGAGGTGGGGAATCAAACCCAGTTCTCTCAGGTTAGAGTCCATACTCCTAACCACTGCACCAAACTGGCTCTCATATAAACATATAAAAGGAGGCTTTTTAAAAAATATCAGAAATTAACTTCTATTGATATGACACTATAACACTATTCCATTGCTAACTTTTTTTAAAAAATGGAAAAAGCCCCCATGGTGGGGGAATAGCTGGTGTGTGGGTTCACAGGAGAGAAATGTGGAGAAACCTACCCTGTGGAAGCTTCATTGCTGCTGTACTGTATCAAAAGCCGCAGCAATCATGGGGAAACCACATGAGCCCATCTATGTGTGGAAAACATCTGTGCCTCTACCACACTCTACCCACAGGGTGTGCCCATCATGCCAGATATCTAAGCGTGGGCTTAGTATTTAAAGAGGGCTCATGAACATTATTTATTTATTTATTAGACTTTTATACTGTCCTCCATGCAAGCGGGTTCAGGGCGGTTCACAACACGACTATAAAAACATAAAAATCAAACTAAATGGTCTAAAATACAGATCTAATTAAACTTAACCCCAGCACCAACATGGTACCATAGCACAGTTCTATCTAGGGTTGCCAACCCCTTCCCCAATGGGGGTGGGTTTCCCCCCAATTTCAGGGGCCCCAATTTACCGGCAGCCCGCTGGCTGGTGGGGGAGCCCCACCGCTGAACAGTCCCACTGTGCCCGTGCCTGACATGATGACATCACCTAGACGGGATGTCATCACACGGGGAACGCTCTAGCATTTGGCTAAAAACTCTATGGTGACCACAGAGTTTTTAGCCAAATGCTAGAGCACCCCCTGTAGAACATGCTCAGTGCAATGATGTCACTTTTGGGTGATGTCATCGCACCTGAAGAACCTGGGAGCAAGCCAGGAGCCCCCCCACCAACAGACAGGTAAAACCTGGCAAACCATAGTTCTAGCCCCCCCCCCAATTTGTAATTAAAAATTAACAGTTAACAATGGGAGGAGAGGAGTGGAAGCAGTTTACAAGGCAGATAGTTGTTAATACTAGCCATTAAAGCCATTAAAAACCATTGTTGTCCTCAACCGTTTGCTTGGTGGAACATCCCTGCCTTGCAGGTCCTGTGGAACTGTAATAGGTCCTGCAGGGCCCTGAAGTTAGTAGGCAGAGAGTTCCACCAAGTTGGAGCCAGGGCTGAAAAAGTTGGTTGAGGTCAGCCAGATGTTCTTTTGGGTCAGGGACTTCCAGGAGATGTTGGTCACTTGAGCTTAATGCTCTCCAGGGGACATACTAGGAGAGGTGGTCCTGCAGGTATGTTGATCCCTGATCTAACATGCATGCTACTAGGGCTGTCAGGTCTCCTGCTATAGTGGGAGACCTCCCAGCTGCAGCCTTGACCCCCGCCACTGCTCACTGCATCAATGTGATGTTTTAGGATACACTGAGAACTCTAGAATGGTGAATCCCAGAACATCGTGCCAAAAGAATAGCCTAACTTCCAAATTTGCCTCAGAAGTGACATCATGATGTCAGAATGCTGGCTCCCCACTGTGTTGCTGCCCCCTCTTTCTCTCCTTCCAGGTATGTGGCACTAAAAACATGATTTCCATCTCAGAGTCCTGGAATTGACTATGCAGTTTTGAACCTATGGGTTTATGTGTGAGTGCCCTTTCAAAATTTTACGTCTATGTGTGGATGTCTGTTAGCCAGATATGCTGAAAAGGCAGAGCTGGGAAGTGCAATCTAATTCCCTACCTTCGTGTGAAGGAAGAAGCCTGGGGAGAGTAATCATACAGTATGTTTTGTATTGATTTTTGCTTGTGCAGGCTGAAAGACTGAGTCTACTTAAAAGGTACTTCCCTGAATATCCCCAGCTCTGCCGAATTAGCAAGATGGGTTATAGTGGAGCAAAAATAGACAAACAGAACCACCAGATCTGCTTCTGGGCGATGTGTTTTTTCTCCTGCAAGACTTAGTCCAAAGTTCTGAATTCTCCACAGCAAAATGCAGTCTCCAAGATAGTGGCCAGATTTTAGATTAGTTTATGAGAATTTAGTGGCATAAATTGTGAAGTGTGACTACCCATGTTGACTTTCTGGGTCTGACTAAAATATCCATATTTGGGCTTTACTGTGGAATTGTTTTGGTGCCAATAGGTCCCTGTGAATGACTGCTCTTTCAAAGTTGTTGTTATTGTTATTGTTATCATCATTGTATGGCACTGAGTGTAGAATAGCCAGAAGATCTTAAGATTGTCTGGCAGTTAGAAGTTCTAGCACTTTTAGTGTTATGTACTGCTAGGTGGTGAGCTAGACTTGTTTTTAAAGCAAGAGACATTTCAGAGGTGGATTGCCAATGCCTGCCTCTGCATCACAACCTTGGTATTCCTTGGAGGTCACCCTTCCAAATACTAGCCAAGGCTGACCTTGCTTAGCTTCTGAGCTGATGAGATTGGGCTAGCCTGGGCTATCCAGGTCAGGGCACTTTCAAAATTAGTATCTTTCAAAGTAAGTATCTTCTCTGGAGAGGGTATTTAGGAGGGTGAATACTGGGGTGCAAGTCTATGACCCTCCATCTTCTTTCTAGGTATGAGATTTCCCCAAATACATAATACCTATTTCTGCAATCTAGTAATGTTATTCAGATGCCTGTGGGGTACTTGAGCTTGCAGAACTGTAAATAAAAATTGACATTTTTTTAAAAAAAATATTGATATTGGTAGACATTGTGAAATAAAAGGGAACATTTATATTTTCCCATCATTTTATGGTCCTTAAAAGGACTGGTCATTAAATGTTAGCCTTTACATAAATAGCAAATAGTTCTTCCTGATTTTGACCTTACCTGTAATGAAGTGTCAATTACGACATGCATTTTGATATTAAAGTGAAGTGAATAGCATGCAATCTAAAGAAGTGAGAGAAAAATTACTTTTTTTTTTCAAATTTGTTTAAAACTTGTTTAATAAGGGTATTATAGGGCCAAATAGGCTATTTTGGGGGGTGCATTCAGTTTGAACAAATCAAATGCACATCCTTAATAGCCAGTTACATGGTTGCCAACTCTGGTTGGGAAATACCTGTAGATTTGAGGGGTAGAGCCTGGGGAGGGCAGGGTTTGGGGTGCGGAGGGACTTCAGCAGGGTACAATGCCATAGAGTCCACTGCCCAAAGCAGCCACTGTTTTCAGGAAAACTGATCTTGGTCATCTGGAGATCAGTTGTAATAGCTGGAAAAAATTCTGTAGGGGAAATGTGCTGTGGCTGGGGAACATGGTGATTTCTGGGAAATCTCCAGGCCCTACTGGGAGATTGGTAACCCCAGTGACTGTTTAAGGGAAGAGTGGGATATGTATTTTACCTCAGGATACAGTCAATGACTCCCAACAGCAACAACAAACTGTTTAGAATGTTAGAAGCAAAGGCTAATCAGGCTGCAAATGACCTCTGTGTTCCCACTGGCTATGGGAGAGAGAGGAACAGCAAACTGTTTAGAATGTTGGAGGTGAGACTCAGGCAACACAGCCAGTGGATAGGGACAGCTTCTGAGTTACACATCATGGAGCCAACTGATTTAGGAGTGTGGAATCTTCAGAAAGCACCACCCCACTACTCAATTATATATAAGGAGAGATGGGGAGGCAGGAGTCTGCAGTTATTCAGCAGGGAGGGAAAGGCTGGCTGTGCATGTTCAGATATACTTTTTCTTCCAGCACTGGAGATGAACACAACTCTGGGACTAAACTCTGGTGAGGTTTTGGCAAAATTTAAGTAATGACTTTCAGAAACAAGTTCCAGAGGCAGCCTTTTTTGGCTGTTGTAGCACACCCACAAAGAAATCTTGTGCCACCTTAAAGATTTAATAGATTCATTGTAGCACAAGCTGTCATGGCTAGAACCTGTTTCATCAGATGCATGAAATAAATATAGTATGCATATGCAGGGGGACTCGTGAACAGTGGGGTTAAAATGCCGTCAAATGCTAGGACTACACTTTGACATTTTCATGCAAAACTTGAAAGTAGAAAATATGCACAGTAGGAGTAATTGGGTCAGTTTAAGTTTTGGTTAACACCATTACATTCTAATTCGAAAATTATTTATGCTACAATAAATCTATTATTCGGTTTGAGGAGCCGCAAAGCTCCTTTTCGTATTAAAGGAAAGACAGTGATTGTAACACCCATTAAAGGGCATTCTGGCATGTAGTTCTTTTGCAATGAGTTGACGTATTAGGTGTTTCCTGATAACGACAATAAAAAATAGAATAAAAAACATCCCAGGAAACTGTAAGTTATTTTCTGTGGGCAAAAGAGAGTAGAAAGAGAATGGCAGCAAAATTCTACTTTGCTTGGGTTGACAAAATACTTCAGGCTGGCACTGTCTGTGTTGCCTCCTGGCTACAACTCTGCATTTCATAGAGCCATTCCAAGCTTTACCTTGACTTACCTGGGGCAACAGAAAACATCTCCGTACCATCCTCTATATGACAGTCCTTCAAGTACTTGAAGATGGTTATCATATCACCTCTCAGTCATCTCCTTTCCAGGCTAAACATACCCAATTCCTTCAACTTTTCCTCATAAGACTTGGTCTCCAGACCCCTCACCATCTTAGTTACCCTCCTCTGGACACATTCCAGCTTGTCTATATCCTCCTTGAATTGTGGTGCCCAAAACTGAACACAATACTCTAGGTGAGGTTTAACCAGAGCAAAGTGATACCTTCATTTCACATGATTTGGACACTATACTTCTGTTAATACATTCCAAAATCGCATTTGCCTTTTTATTTGTCTTAATAAGATATTATTTCTCTTAATAACATAGCTGACAATTTGTTGTATCACTCTCATTGACAGTGTCAGCCCTATAATTTATATAAAGATTAATTTTTTTGAGTGGTGGGAATTAAAATCTTAATCATTGTGAAATCTGTGTTTGCATCTGATTATCTAACAAAATCCATTAGTTTATTGTACACATTGAAGAAATCCTATCAATTTCTAGTAGTGTCTGAATGAACATGCAACACAATCTATTTGAGTTGGATTCTTGATTGAATTTCTTAAATTTTGGTGCTGTGCTGAATGTTCTCTTGTGCCCGTCACTTAGACATATTGCAAGCAATGCTACCTCTAAGCTGTGTAGTCTTGTGAGCAAAAATTCTACTTTGTGAGCTACTGGCATTAAAGTTGTGAGCAAGCAATCTGGCTGCTGCATAAATTAGTTTGCTCTGGAGCCATCGTTCCTGAGAAAAGACGAAAATATATGAGCTGGAGTCTAAAATATTGTGAGCTAGCTCACACTAACTCAGCTCAGAGAGAACACTGACTGCAAGATCTCCTTATTTGACTTGTGCCATTTCTTGTTAATCAAAATGGACCTCAGGCAGCAGCTGTGACCTCACTTGCACTTTGGGGGTAAATGTTGTCCAGGTTGGACCACTTCAGGCTGTAGGGGGAGATTCACATGATACAATGGTTCTCCACAGGGATGATAGAACAGCCACTGACTCAGACAATGGCCCTGCCCACTGGTTGCAAGCAGCAAACTGACTGTTCAACAAACTGTTCTGTTGTCCATGAGGCGCCTGTACCATGTGCATCATGGTATAGCTCAGTGAAACTGGCAGCACTTCAAGCATATACATCATCACCTGCCCCACAGACCTGCTATTGCTGCTCTTTGCTCAGCATCCAGCCACATAGACAAGCTTGCACTGCAGATGTGGGGGTGGCTTGAAAGGTGGAAGAAGATGAAGTTGGACCACCACAGCCACAGAATTGCCCAGGGATGACTGTGGTTAGGCTGGAAGATCCAAGGTTTGAGGTTGCTGCCACTAGATATTATTGTTAATGTTCCTTAATTTTTTGAGCAAAATGATTTGGAGTTAACGTGTCAACTATGTACTTTAGAATCATCATGACAGCAAAGTTATGGCTCTGTATACTGTTCTGAAGTATTCTCCTTTTCTTCTTCCAAAGACATTTGTGAAACCTTCCAAAAACTGTATTAACTATCTACCCCCTGCTCTTTGATTTATGATTTCATCACCAAGGTTGGAATCATGAGGAGGTGTCCTGCTGAAATGTGTGAATTTATCTATCACCTGAAGGATATAGTCACTAATATTAATTTCTGGTGGAACATAAATCTTGCCCGAAGTTGGTTGATATAAAACCTCTGATTTTCAAAGTTTTATGATTAGCCCAAAACATTTGCATAAGGCTGGAGTGCAATCAATTAATTCTAGCCCATCTTCTTGAGAATTAGCTATTTGAGGCCAATCTCTTACAAACCACAGTGCCTAAACATGTCTTCAGCAGTGTTCCCTCTAAGCTGAGTTAGTGTGAGTTAGCTCACAGTTCATTAGCCTCTGGCTCACACTTTTTTGTCTTAGCTCAGAAAGGATGGCTCCAGAGCAAACTAATTTATGCAGTAGCCAAATCATTTGCTCACAACTTTAATGCCAGTAGCTCACAAAGTAGAATTTTTGCTCACAAGGCTCCACAGCTTGGAGGGAACATAGGTCTTCAGTTGTCTTAGTTTTAGCTTATTAGTTTTAGCTTATAAAATTTCTGTATCTTTTTTTCTACTTCATTTATACCTGACTTTTCTCCCTAATAGGGACCTAAAATTCTCCCCTGATCCATTATATTCTCACAACCCTGTGAGGTAGGTTAGGCTGAGAGTGTTACCTAGCAAGCTTCCATGGCTAAATGGGTCTCCCAGGGCTTGCCCAACTTGTGCAGGACAGTTGAGAAGAATAAAGACTTCTTCCTGTGTGTCTCTTCCTGTCAGCCAGTTTGGTGTAGTGGTTAAGAGCACAGGCTTTAATCTGGGAGAACCAGGTTTGATTCCCCACTCCTCCACATACAGCTGCTGGCATGACCTTAGGTCAGTCACAGTTCTCTCAGAGTTGTTCTGGAAAGAGCAGTTCTCAAAAGAGCTCTCTCAGCCCCACCTACAGGGTGTCTGTTGTGGGGAGGGGAAGGGGAAAGAGATTGTAAGCTGCTCTGAGACTCCTTCAGGTAGTGAAGGGCAGGGGATAAATCCAATCTCCTCCTCCTCTTCCACTACAAGCAGTTCCCATTGCACCCTTCAGCCCCCCCTTACATAACTCTTTCCCTTTACTGCACCCACCTACCCCATCCTACTGTTCTCTTAGTCAGCTATAGCATGTAGATAGGAATAACAAGTTTCCCCCTCTTTTCTGTCTCTCATGCAATAATGAACAAACTGCACACACACACACACAAACAAATAAATAAACTGAGATTTCTAGCAACTGGGGTGGAGGTGGCTTAGAAAACTAGCTGAGTCATTTGCAATGCCAGCCGAACAACTTCCCTGGGAGTGTTCCCCACTGAATGAAATGGGACTTACTTCCAAGTAGACTTGTTTTGGATTGCTCTCTTAGTTTTCTGGAGGATTGAAAATCCTATTTCAGTCTGATCTGGAGCATTTCTGTTCAGAATTCTACCATCCCAGACTACCACCTAATTCTGCATTCTGTCCGTCTGGTTCCTGGAGGGTTTCTGCAGAACTGTATGATGGGAGGATCATCAAAGCAGGAGAACTATATCACAATGAAATCAATAGCATAAAGTTTTACTGCATCAGCCTTTTCTTTGGGATAATTCTGTGAGACCAAGGGAGTGCTAAGATTCACACATAGCACCTGTGAAGTTATGGCACAGAATAATTGCACTCACAACCGGACATTCCACCATAAATTGATGCTTTAACTCACTCTCTCTTTCTCCCTACAACTTTTCTTTTTGCGGTAACACTGCAATGATCACTCAGTGTTGAGGGAACAGAGCTGAAGTAGGTATGAATCATTCAGCATTGCCTCTCATATGAAGGAGCAAAACAGAAGAGAGGAGAGGTAAGCGTGGGTTTCTTGAATCCTGTGCTTCCTTTCCTGATAATTTTGCACTGTTAGAAAGGAAGTCTTAGCAAAGAAACTGAATAGACTGTTGGTGAAATTGCGCTAGACTCAGTCTCATTGTGTATTCTAGCACATTAGGGATTTTTTTAAAAAATGAACTTTTGCATCCTCTCTAGAAGTGAGCACATAACAAAAAGTCTGTTTTGGGTAATATTTTATGTAGGGATGTCGAAACACCTATTAGTCATCCCCCCACCCCCGTTAAGCAGTTTTGCAGTTCATGAGTAGCTTGAACCTCTTCATCAGGCTACTTTTTGCATGCTCAAACAGTACAGTATTATTACTGATCCCTAATAGATGTTAAAAAGAAGAGAAGAAGAGATTGGATTTATACCCTGCCCTTTACTACCCAAAGGAGTCTCAGAGCAGTTTACAAACTCCTTCCCCTTCCCCTCCCCACAACAGAAACCCTGTGAGGTAGGTGGGGCTGAGACAGCTCTGACAGAAACTGCTCTTTTTCAAGAACAGCTGTGCCAGAACTACAGCTTGCACAAGGTCATCCAGCAGGTGCAAGTGAAGGAGTGGAGAAATAAACCCAGCTCTCCCAGATTAGAGTCGGCGCACTTAACCACTACACCAAACTGGCTGTCTTAAAGAAATTGCTCTGAGTGCTTGACCATTGTGAAGTTGTGATGCCATTACAGTGTAGGCATCTGCCGGTTCAGGTCACACCTTACTTACCAGTGGCAAGCAGGGAGACAATTGTTTTGATAAGTTGTTTGAATGGGGATCCAGAGTGGATCCAGGATGTGGATCTATCTCAAAAAGTTCAGATTAAGTTCTGTTTGGCATGGTTGTGTTTCTTTCTAGTATGATTATATTGGGTTTGGTGTTTTTTGCAGCAGTCCCCTTTCCACTTGTCTGCTGCTCCCTTTAATTTTAAAGGCATGTAGTTAAAGGGGGGGATCAGTTTAAACTGAGATATGCTATTTAGGTGTCTCTGTGTGCCTTTGGAGTCTGCTCGTTATGATCCTGAATCCACTTCCCCGTCTGTTTACAGATGTTGGGAGATGCGTACCTTCAGCTTGTGTTGATTTGCACTATTATACTATGATAACAGTAGTATCCCGTAATAACAGAAACAGCATAAAATAATATTGTGCCAATTTCAGGGTTTTTTTGTAAAATGATGACCATGGCAAGCATTTCAGAGTTTGAATCCGCAACCGTCTGGCTCTGTAGGATAAGCAGCTGTTGTACAGGTGTAAAGCTGCTGAACACAAACTTTAACAACAACCATTGAGGCAATATTATCAGGAGCATGCCTCACCTCTGATTGAAAGAGGTGACAAAGTAAGATAATCTGACAATGTGAAATCTAGGTCTGTGGGCCATCAGATGACCATCATGCTCATGTGAGAAACATTTTTTTTGTTATCTTCATATTCCACCCTTTGGCCCATCTAAGGCCCTCAAGGCGGCAGTGTTGGCAAATAAATCCATCTTTACACATCCATATTTCATATTCATTGCACTGAACAAAAGTGATAAACATTTTTCTAAAAATGCCTTTATGTTGTAGGAGCGGAGATGCCATATGCCAGCTATCTTAAAAGTATAATATGGCAATGCATGAAGCAAACCCTGGGGATGTATAACACCTTCAGAATGTATCGTATTTATCTCTTCATATGAGCAGTGTCAGTTCATGCCCAGTATAGGATTCTGTGATGTTTGCTGAGCCTGACTAATCCTGCAAACATGGGCATCATGTGTTTAGCTCTGCCTTTTGCTCAGATGCAGTGGTGAGGGAGATAAATGCTGAAATGGTATTAATGCTAGTGTAGCGTAGTAGCTAATGTGCGGTGATCCCAGAAGTGGCTAGTTTGACTCCTATCTCTCCCATGTGAGATAGATATAGACATTCATTCCATGTTTTTGAGTATGTGTTAGGATGTAGCGAAATCAGCCCTAAAGCAGAGAATGATGGACATGGAGAGACAGGCAGTTCTTGGTAGATGTTCTAAGTTTAGAGCCCCAGATTCTGTCAAATATCATGTGCAACCCATGTCCTATTTATCGTAGCTTGATATTCACAGGTTTAGGAAAGCCTTCACATTAGCCAGATGTGAGGCTTTCCCCTCCGCACTGCTTGAGGGCAGATTCCAAAGGATCCCCACTGAATATAGATTTTGTCAGTGTGGCTCTGGAGAGATAGAAACTATCGAGTACATGATGCTCAATTGTAACTGGTATAACAAGATCCGTGACAAATATATTACTCCGCTTATAACAGATATGGCGGGACAAGCAGGTGCTAATCAGTATAACCAATGTTAATTGATGGAAACCAGACAACTACTGAATCTGTAGTGAAATTCTGGGTGGTGTGTTATTATATTTCTTAAAAAAAACATTTTTATTGCTTTTATTCTAAAATCTACAAAGAAATCAATGGGGGGGGATCTAATTCTAAGGGAGAAAGAAAAGAAAATCACAAAAATCCCAAGTAGCAGTGGTTGATAGATTTTACAAAAGCTTACAATACTATTTCACTTGCAATAGTTATATTATGACGAAAGGAGGGGAAAAAGATTATCACAAAAGTAAAACAAGTAAAGTTGAACCACGATGAGAGTATCCCAGTGTTCAAGTAATTTTAGCAAAGTTCAAGACATAGAGATATGGCTTAATGTTTATCTTTTCTGTTTCTAAGTTCATAGTCTCTTCTTGCTTTAGGAGTTTTTGGAGCAGCCACTCCCAGTTCTGAATCAAACTCTTCTTCAGAGGATGTAGAAGTTGTGCTTCCCTTACTTTCCAACTCACTGCGATCCTCTGATTTTGGGGCTTTTTTTAACTTTTTGAAGCTGTTCCAAGAAAGCTTTTGCTTTAAAAAAAGAGTATTATTTCTTTTTTATCCTTGTATTTGAAGATGATGCCTTCTGGTACCAGCCATCTGTAGATTATGGAATTTTTCTGCAAAAACAAAATCAGATTTTTTTGGGTCTCCTCTTTTTTTCTTATCTCAAATGGAATGTCCTTTAAAACTTTTATTTCTTTATCATCAATTTTTAGGGTAGTCCCATTTGTTGCTTTATGTTTTTGGTCTCTGATATGTCTTTTAGAGAATCTCACAAAAATTTCATGGAGCAGATTGTTCTTAATATAGTCTGGATAGGTTCTATAGATCATATCCATCTCACTTTGTAGAAGATCCGCTTTTATATCTGCTACTGATTCTAAAGCATTGTTTAAAGTTACTTTGAGATTTTATCCCTTCTTCTCTGGGACTCCTTGAAATCCTAGAACATATGTTGACATTTCCATTTGTAGTTGAAGCAATTGATATTCATCTGAGGATCTCTTTTTGCCACAGTCTCCAGTCGTTTTTTAAGCTTATTTGCTTTGGCATCAATTTTCTTTAATGATTGTGAGGTTTGCTCTGTCTTGAGGTTATCTTTTAACTGATGTTGGAGAGTCTCGAAGTTATCATTGAGTGTAGTCATCTGGTCCAGCAGAGGGCACAGTGCTGCCGCTATCATGTTAGGAAAGTCTGTAGCTGCTTCCGGTCTCATGACCATAGAAGCTGGGCTAGCCCTTCCTTAAAAATGGTTTTGTTTTGGGAAGGACTTTTTCCCTAGCCATTTATATGATAATTTACTTTTAAGTAAAAGTTACAAAAGTCTCTATGGCTTGTGTAGTCGGATAGGAGTTTCTGGATTACTCTCTGTCCTGGTTATTTAAAATTTAGCTTTCCATCCCCTCTTCATTAAAAGTTTAGAAGGCTTTTCTCTTTTGCATGAGTGGGCTCCACCCCCCTTCGCTTCACTTTTAAGGGGAACATAATCACTTAGGTGCTTGTGTGTTTCTCTTGCTTTTGAACTCATCAGAACTCTCAGTTCATCAGTTGTTTTCTGCAAGGTAAGGAAAAGCACCCAACCATCTGCCCACTTGCCCTGGTGTGCGTCTCTGGCACTATTACTGGTTTGTGGTGGCGGGACCTTCAGAGCAAAGGAGAGCCTCAATCCCTCGACTGTCTGCCTTGGGAGAGGCACCCTTCAAACCCCATGGCTGGGAGCTCCCTACAAGGGCTCCAGAGGGTCTGGATTGTTCCAAGACCCCTCCCTACTGCCACAATACAGATTGTGTCCCTTGGAGTGCCAAGGAGACATGACCATCCTTCGAGCCACCAAAACCAGAAGTCCATTTGTTGTTATTTTCAAAGCACACAAGTAAATATGTAAAAATAGCTCTCTAGTAGTCTCTGATTTATATTCTTCCATCTTATTTTATTACGCACAACTGTATTTTTGCATAGTTTTATTTTTATATTGGTTTTATATATATACTGTTTAAACTCAGTTATATGAATGTTTCATCTAAGTATGTGCATCTTATGGCTTGTTGTCGTAATAATAAATGAACCTGAACCATTCCAGTTAAGCCTCTAGAGGTTTCCAGGTTTTTTGGGGGTGGTGGGGGGTTCTATGTACACGAGCTCAGTCTGGCAAACAAGGTGTCTCCTGATAAATCAGCTGCTTCTTGACTATTAAGTCTGAAAGTATGTGCTAACAACCTCTGAGTCACATACAATGGTGGAAGAACTGCTTGTTCTTATGGGTGTGTGTGTGTGATGTCTCGCTGGCTGAGATTTTCCATGGGAATGGCCAAACCCTCAAACTTCCTTATCATCTGGATGCTGTTTCTAAAGACAGAGAAATAATGAGTAAACCTTTTGAATGAAGAATGATACATACATATTGAACTTAAGATACTTACATGGGGTCTGAGAAGGACCCAGCTCTGATAGTGGAGAAAATAGACTAGGGAAACTATGCCGTCAGTTGATAATGTTGGGGAGGAATGTTAGTGGTTTATTGGGGGGGGTGTTTATAAATAGGGATAAAGAGATGTTTCCCATTCTGTGTTGTTATTACCAACAGCCATTGTAATGTGGTGGTTAGAGTGGCAGACTAAAACTGGGGAGACCCAGGCTCAGATGTTCACATGTCCGCACATCATGTGCCAGCTCCTCTCTCTCAGCATACCTATCTCACAGTGTTGTTGCCAGGATAAAGTGGAGGATAACAGTATATTCCCAGGAGATCCTTGGAGGAAGGATAAGATATGACTGAGATAATTGCATTCTGTTATGTTTTTCTTCCTTTTTTAATTTGAAGGATTTCTAAAATGAATTTCTGATTACTTGATGCACATGCAGTTTGTCTTCGTCTTCTTAGTCTGAATTTTTTTTCTTACAGAATGCCAACACATGTTGGCAAAGAGGTATTTTGACTGAACCACCATGCAAAAGGGACCCTGATTGTGATGATTTTTTTTTTGCATTATGATTTAATTGACACACCTAGCGCTGTGTGCATTGATATCCTTTTAAAAACAAAAACAAACCAGTAAACTAAATTTTATAAAAAACAGCTTGTTCAAACACTCTGAAGGAAGTTTGATATTTTTTAAGAAGTTGGAAGATTGCTAACACATGGGTGCTTCTACTGAACAAGACCTGAGCGCCAGAATACAGGAGGAAATTTGGATGTGTCATGATTTTGTAGGCACCTCTATTGGGAAGTTATTTATTGGCCGAGGACAGACTGGCAATGTAAAGCGGGGCAGCCCCAAGTCGGAAGTGGAAGAAAAGAGCCCGTTCAGACATGCGCATCTGTCCCTCGGCTCCATTTCGCACTTACCCGTCTCCCAGTCACTTTCCATCTGCTTTAACAGGACACCGGGTAAAACCGGTGTTCAGGGGCCGTCCTCCGCATGCCTCCCGCTTCCAAATAGTGTGAACCGGAAGAAGCGGGAGGCATCCGGAGGCGGCAGTGTGAACGCGCCGGCACGTTCATGCATGTGCGCATGTGCGAAACACATCAAAGGGAAAACAAAAAAGCGCAACGGTGCGCGCGAGCCGCGCGCGCTGGCTCCACGGCAGTCTGAACGCTCCGTATCGGCACCACTGCGCATTGCTCTGGCCAGTATGAACAGCCAGCTCCGTGGAGTTTTTCCCCCGCACCAGTTCCCTCCACTTTGCCCCCGCTTTACATTGCCAGTCTGTCCTCGGCCATTGTGTCTTTGCTAAGAGGTTGAAAAATTATTTCATTGTAATGTTGGCAAAATACAAATAAGCTTCTTACTTTAAGAATGGGAAATCCCCAGGTAGCCTGGTCTAAGAATAGCTGAAGAAGGATGGGGTAGACATGTGTTAAGTTACTTTGTATTGTGTGATAGAGCCAGTGGAGTTAAACTGTGGGACCCAGACTTGGGAAACCCAGGTTCAAATTGTTCCTAAGTCATGAAGCTCACCGGATGACCTTGGGCCATTTCCTTCCTCAGTCTAACCTATCTCACAGGGTTGTTGTATGGGGAAAATGGGATGGTATCATGTACCCTGCTCAGAGCTCCTCAGGGGAAGGTTGGGGTAAAAAATGTGCAGGTGCATGTAAAGAATAAGTCTGTAAGCAATGCTTGGTCTGGTGGACTGTGTTCTAGCTCTCTTTTCAGAATGTTCTTGTTTGGAGCGTTCAGAAATATATATGATGAAGACAGGCCCCAGAGACAAATCAAGTACTCCACAGAGGTTTTATTAAGTCTATGGGAAATAATAAAAAAAATCATAAAATAATATTCGCAAGAGTATTTTATTAATGTAGTAAATTGTGTTCACAAGGATCCTCAAGATCTCGCTCAACAAAATGGAAAACATTTTTTTACTGGCAGATAACTTTTAATTTTTTATGACAGTGCATTGAGATCAATATCAGAAGGGTTTATCTCTCGTGATTTTACATGTTGAAACACTGCAAAGCATGAGATAAACAGCTCTTCTGAAATTGCCTCCGTGTTGGCAGCCTATTTTATATGTTTCTGTAATTTTTTTTTTATATCCACTTATATATATTCAACATGATTCCATACAAAGAGTCAGTAAAATAAACTGTTTAAGCATCAGCCGTTGAGGTATAAGCAGATTTATCAGGTCTAAATTGCCAGTCAGCATGTACTTCAGGGGGAAAAAATAGCGTGAAAGATGCACAGTGCTTCCTTTGCGGCCAAGATTTCTTTTGGTATCTGACTAGTCACATAGAAGAAGGGCTGTGAGTCAGTGGTAGGAGGCATGCTTTGCATGCAGGGGGGTGCAGGTCCACATCTCAATTTAAAGATCTTAATGTTGGAAAGTCTTAGGGTACTTTCCCCAGGGGATTTTTCTCTGCTTGGAAGCCCCTGGATCAATGTGGAATCTCCACATGGCATGATACTAATTCCAAGCATGACTAGAGTTGTTTCTGGGGCTTGCTTTTTTGAGCTGGAGAGACACAAAGGCCTATTCTGCATACTTACCTTACATCAGATCTTCTCTGTGTTTGAGCTCCAAGTTTTAGAATTATTTTGGGACTGATCACTCTGCACCTCCTCCCATATTCCATTATATGTTATGTTTTGAAACTGATGTCTTCGTGTTTGCACAGATCACAGAAAATAGTTTTAATCAGTTTTAAAATTGGAGTCCAGTGGACGTCAGCGATGTTGTCATTACCGGAGTCAGAATGCCTCCCCGCCTTTTTCTGGTGCATGTGCACTGGTGATGCTATGCAGTAGCACAGATTTTGTTAAACGCTTGCTTTAAAGGTTAAAAATAACAACAGGTTAATGGCTGTTTTAAAATACCATAGAGTTTTCGGGCCAATTGCTAGAGCACGCCCCAGTGACATGCCCAGTGTAATGATGTCACCTCTGGGTGATGTCATCATGCCGGGCACGATGGCCCAATCTGGGAACTTTGGGGGCAGGGCTCCCTCACTGGCTGGATCTAGGCCGGTGGGTCAGAGGCCCCTTGAGTGGGCAACCCCCCCCCTCGGGGGGACCTGGCAGCCCTAAAAAAACTGAGGAAAGATTGACATGCACTTGACATGGAGAAAACTAGTTGTGGAACAAAAAAAAATGTTGTTATGATTGCAAATCAAAGGTAAAGTTCATATGTGGGGGAATAGGCCAAAATGAGTTTTTCTCTTGTTCAAAAGGGAAATGTGGGGTGGCTGTGGGCAGAGCATCTATCCAGGTATTGCACTCACAGCTACCTTCAGCAGGAGCATACACCTTCTCCCTCCCCCTGCAGGTCCACCACTCCTTCCCCACACACATGCCTGCAGGAACCGCCACTGAAGGCCTGCCCCACCCTCCCATCATTGTCCCTTTACTGCCTCCCATAGGGCTCAATGGCAGCCCTTCCAACTACTGGCAGATTCGAAGCTGCCCCAGTGTGGTCCCTTCCTCTGCTGTCTCCTGGCCAGGGCTTCTTTCTGGCTTGCAACTTTCTCCTCTCTTCTGGGTATAGTACCCTGTTACTAGCAGCTTCCTCTCCCTGCTTCACCTAGGCACTGCCTGCCACTGCCTCTAAACACCCAGCCACCATGGAACTGGCCCACCCCCTGCCCAGTGGGCACTGAATCCCCATCCCGGCTGGCCCCTCTGGCTTGGTTCGGCTCTCGAGTGGGAAGTGCCTGGCACACCCTGGTTGGCAAGAGGGATTAGTCCCTGGAGGACAGCTGTCAGGACAGGGCAAAGGTGGAGGGCATTGCAGATTGGGGAAAGGGTGTTGCCCCCAACACCCCACCACTGGCTATGGCCCTACTTACAACATCATTCTCCCTTCCTCAATTTTATCCTTACAACAACAACAACACTGTGAAGTAGTTTAGGCTGAGGTAGAGTGATTGGCCCAAGGTCATCCAATGAGCTTCCATGGCAGTGTAGGGATTTGAACCTGGTTCTCCTAGATCCTTGTTCAACACTCTAACCACTATGCTGGTGGCCAGTACTGCCTAGATGGCAGACCTCCTATGAATCCCATGTGTGCTTCCCTGAACTTCGAGATGCAAAAAAGGTGAAATATATATGTGGTAAGAGGAAGAGAAGATGGCATAGTATAGCCCAATCCCGTTGGATCTCAGAAGCTAAGCAGGGTCAGTACTTGGAAAGGAGATCACCAAGGAAGACTCTGCAGAGGAAAGCAATGGAAAACCACCTCTGCTTCTCACTTGCCTTGACAGTCCCTTACTTGGGTCACTGTAAGTTAGTTGCGACTTGATGGCACTCTACACACACACATTTACTATTCTATTTATTTATATCCCTTTTTTCTCCTGAATGGGGACCCAAAGCAGTTTATAATAAAAAATACAATAGTGCAACAGAAACAAACAACACAAAGCAGGTATTTTGGTAACCTCAGAGATATTATCTTTCATTTATATGTGTAACAGGGGAGGGAAGGTTGTACGGCCCAGTCTAATCAGATCTCAGAAGCTAAGCAGGGTTGGTACTTGTATGGGAGACCTCCAAGGAAGACTCTGCTGAAGAAGGCAATGGCAAACCACTTCTGCATCTCACTTGCCTTGAAAGCCCTTTGCTAGGGTTCCCATGAGTCAGCTGTGACTTGATGGCACTTTACACACACACGTATGTGATAAATAATTCACTACAAGCTTTGGGAACTGGACCCACACAGTGCTGGATGTTCTGCTATGACTGAATCATTCACTTCATGGGTTGTTCTGCATGCACAGGAAAATACAGAAAAGATTACTGTGTGCATGAACCACAGCATGTGGATCTGTCCTGAGTCTGCTTACTGTGCATTTCAGCTCTGAAGGCATGATTTCACTCTGTGTATTTTCAGTTACCAAAAGAACCCCTGTGTGTGTGTCTATTTTCATCACTACTGATATATTATGGGCATAATCTGCTAGCATGAGAACCAGCTTGGTGTAGTGGTTAAGAGTGGCAAACTCTAATCTGGAAAACCGGGTTAGATTCCCCACTCCTCCACATGGAGCCTGCTGGGAGGCCTTGGGTCAGTCACAGTTCTCTCAGAGCTTTCTCAGGCTCAACCCCACCTACCTCACAAGGTGATTGTTGTGCGGAGAGGAAGGGAAGGCAACTGTAAGCTACTCTGAGACTCCTTAGGGTAGAGAAAAGTAGGATATAAAAACCAAGTCTTCTTCTACCCCCAGCTCCATTGTAATAAATAGGAGTGATACAGGTCTTTTTTTTTTTTTTTGGTATTTTTGTGTTGTGTGTGTGTACGTGCACGCCCATGCCGAGAAATCATGGTGACCTCTGGCGACCCCTACTGGGGTATGGAGGCCGTTCAGAGAAGTGGCTTGATAGCCTCCCTCTGCCTCCCTGGTATTCTTTGGAGGTCTCCCATTCAAGTACTTGCCAGGGTCGGCCCTGTTTAGCTTCCAAGATCTGATGAGATCAGACTTGCCTGGGCTATAAGCTCCTATCCATCTTGATGGGGCTTGCATAGAAACCCTTCCCAATAAATCACGTGTTTGATGCAATGTGACATACAAGGCACTATACTGCAACCTCCTATCCTCTCTTATTATGCTTTGAATAGCATTTTTAAAAGAACGATGCTGTCGCTTCACTTGCAAGTGCTGATGACTTTTTAATGAAACGTCAAGAATGTCTGAAACTAATTTTTTCCTCTCGTTAAGTGGCCTAGTTCTGAATGGTGTTGACCTGAGTAATATTGCAGTGTTACATTTCCACTTGTCTATTTATTTATTCTACTTTCTCTGCAAATTAGTTTACTTAATATAATCCAAATTAGGCTGGGAACGGAAGAAGATAATTCAGTGTGTGTTAAATGTCCTTAAGTGTGGTGCTTAGTAGAGGATTTGCTTTGCATGTTGCTTCTATCCAGAGTAATAATAATTTCAAAAAGAGTGTGTCCAATGTGTGGAAGATTACAGATCAGTTACTAGTAGGGTTGCCAGACTTCCAATGCTGGAAGATTTTTTGGGTGATAGGGTGCACTTGGGGAGGGTATAGTTTTTTGAGGGGGCGACATTGATTAAACAGAGAGATGTAAGATGCCATGAATTACACTTGGGAGACCTCAGTCTTGGAATCCTATATATATATAAGCCCAAAGTATTTGCACTTTCCAGCTCTCCCATTGGCTGTGCTGTGCGCTCCATCAGCCATTGGCTCATCAACCATCACTCGCATGCCATTGGCTGGGTGCTGGGTTTGCTCCTCTCCTCCACCCACTGTCTGCTTGACCACTTCCCTGACAGAATAAACTGCCAAAACAACTGTCTTTCCCGATGAAGATGCTTCTAGTGCTTGGCTCCTCTGGGTGGCTACTGTGATGAGCCCTCAAACCATTCTCCTATCTTCCTGCTGTGGGGCTAATTTTCCCCTCAGTGGCTGTTGCTAGGCAACCAAGCTTGGTTTATCAGTAAAAAGGCAAAGATAGGAGGCCCTTTCCAGGTATATTTTGGCCTTTGCGTGGAATTCATTGGGGCCAGTTCCAGGTTGGGAAATTCCTGAATATTTTGTAGTGGAGTCTACAGAAGCCAGAGTTTGGGGAGGAGAGATGCCTCAGCTGAACAGAATGCCATAGATTCCACCCCCCAAAGTAGTTATTTTCTCCAGAGGAAGAGAGAGATCTGTTGTCTGGAGTTCAGTTGTGATACCCAGCAATACCACAGCCAGTGTGGCATAGCAGTTAGCAGTTCAGAGCAGGGTCTGCCAGACCTAGGTTCTTGCTGTGGAAGCTGAGTGGGTGATTTTGGACCAGTCACAGACTTTCAGCCTAACCTACCTCACAGAGTTGTTCAGATCAGCAGGGAGAAAGGAGAATGATGTGAGCTGCTTTGGTCCCCACTGTGGAGAAAGACTGTACTTTTCCTAAGTAGAGGCTGCAGGGAAGGGGGAGGAGATGGAAAGCTGAAGTCAGAGGGGCAGATAAGGGCAGGGTGATGGGAGGCTGGGAAGGAGATAGGGTTGCCAAATCCAGGTTGAGAATTCCCTGGAGATTTGAGGGGTGGAGCCTGGAGATGGTGGGATTTGAGGAGGGGTAGGACCTCAGACAGGTACAATGCCATAGACGGCACCCTCCAAACCAGCAATTTCCTCCTGGGGAACCATTGTTGCCATTCTCCAGGTGAAGGCTGGAGATCACTCAGAATTACAACTACTCTTCAGATGGCAGAGATCAGTTCCCCTGGAGAAAACAGTGGACTCTATGTCATTATACCCCACTGAGGTCACAGCAGCAAACTGACACTGAGTGTCCAAGAACGGGGCACCTGCCCACAGCCTCTTTCTAGAGTCCATTGTATTTACTTCCACAATGGGCCTTATTCCTAGAGGGGCTATAAGTTGATTAAATTGTCAGCTGAGCAGAGATGAGTTTTGTGCATAGAGATAACTATTTTTCCAATTGCCAGGAAGGGGCAAGAAGGATGGCTATTTGGATGGCCTCAGTAGGGCCATAGAGATTTGAGACATGAACCTTAAGCTGATTGGAGAAAAGGGTTCAGAGGGATCCACATGGAGGTCACTCCCAAACTCACTGTAGGGCAACCATTTGGTTCCACCCTAATTTGAGCTTGCCTCATATTAGAGTGAGACATTTTGAACTGAGAGTTTTGTTACTGGGGACCAAAGCAGGACAGTCTTTGTTATGAGCTGTCTGGAGACTACAGTAGTGGAAGGGAGGAAACTCTGATCTTTGCCACCAATCAGAAGACAAAGGCTCACTGGAAGACTGCATCCCCATGGCCCCACCTTCCAAGGAAAAGTGAAGATGAGGGTGACCCACAGCTGAATTTAGGGGCTAACTTTGTTCTGGCATTGTCACATTGCTCTCTATCCTTGCTTCACCCATTGCTCTTCCCTTACCTGTTCTGTGTTTTTAAGTGTCTAAATCTGGGGTCTAGTCTTTTCAAAAGATAGGGATACAAATATCCCTGAAAAGTGGGAAATCAATACAAATAAAGAACTAAAAACAATGACAATAATAATCAATATATTAGAAACTGGTGGTAGATGAACAGATAGTAGGCTTTTCTTTTATTGTGTCTGTACAATGGCATTTTCATTGCAAACACATGGAGAGTTGTTATTCCTCATTATGGGTGGCCCAGGAAAAGAGTACCGGCCAGAAAATCATAATGGGCTTTTGCATTTTATCGTTATGAATAGGAATTGCTTCTTGAGTAGTGATTTAAGAAAAAAGGATTCCTCATGAAAAATAGAAATGATACAGTTTGGACTTTGGACTTCCAAGCAAACATGTTGTAGATTAGTTATAGTGGCATGTTAAGGTAGAATGCTTTCCAAGCCTCTTGGTCCTGATTTTTGTCTCACGTGACCTCAGTGTACATTTCAGGAGAAGGGATATAAAAGGTTTTCAGTTGAACTTTTTTTTGCATACAGGGGAGCTTTTAAGGTTGAAGCAGGAAAAACGAGGGTCACAACAGCTGTCTGTCTCTCTGTGAGTGTTGACTGCAGTCGAGTAACTTCTGACTTATGGTGACCCTATGAATTTACATTCTCCAAAAAGTTCTGTTATAAAAAAAGGCCTTGCTTAAGTCTCGCAAACTGAACACCATGGCTTCCTCGACTGAGTCAACCTACTGCATGTTGGGTCTTCCACTTTTTCTGCTGCCTTCAACTTTTCCTAGCACGATTGCCTTTTTCAGTGACTTGTCTTCTCATAATGTGACCAAAGTGTGAAAGCCTCAGTTCAGTCATGTTAGGTTCTAGGGAGAGTTCAGGCTTGATTTGGTCTAGAAGCCACTTCTTTGTCTTTTTGTCAGTCTATGGTATCTGTGAAACTCTCCTTCAGCACCTCAGTTCAAATGAATCAACTTTCTTCCTTTCAGCTTTCTTCATTGTCCAGCTTTCACTCCCATACATAGTAATGAGGAATACCATGGCATGAATTAACTTGATCTTGGTCACCAGCAACACATGTCTACACTTAAGAATCTTTTCTGGCTCCTTCGAGGCTGCCACACAACAAATGACAAGACAGTTTTCAAAAGTACCTTTTGAGATTTGCCTCCTTATTTGTTGATCTGAAATGTTCTTCATAGTCCACATATTTTTTGTATTGGTCAAGGTTTGTTTGAAGCATTATTGACAGTGATTTCACCAACTTCACAAAAATGTCTTTAATTTTTTTTTTTTTGCTGCCTATGTGATTCTGGGCATTCAAGAACCATATAGCTGGTTTGATGACATCGTGATGCAATGTAGCCAGTCTGATTTGGCTACATGACAGTCTCATGGATCCTGTTCAGTGTGGAATCATGGCCCCTGCTCTGAACAGGTGTTTTCTGTTCACTGTAAAGTAGAGACATCACCCTGCCAACAAAAGTCCGTATGGTCAAAGCAGTGGTATTCCCAGTAGTAATGTATGGCTGCAAGAGTTGGACTATAAGGAAGGCCAAGCACTGAAGAATAAATTCTTTTGAATTATGGTGCTGGAGGAGACGCTTGAGAGTCCCTTGGACTACAAGGAGATCAAGTCAGTCAATCCTAAAAGAAATCAACCCTGACTGTTCCCTGGAAGGCCAGATACTGAAGCTGAAGCTCAGATACTTTGGCCACCAAGTGAGAAGGGAGCACGCACTGGAGAAGACCCTGATGCTGGGAAAGATTGAAGGTCAAAGAAGAAGGGGACAGCAAAGGATGAGATGGTTAGACAGTGTTATCAATGCAACGAACATGAAATTAAGCAAACTCCAGAGCACAACGGAAGACAGGAGGGCCTGGTGTGATGTGGTCCATGGGGTCATGAAGAGTCAGACTCGACTACGTGACTAAACAACAACAAATGCATCCACCCATTTAACCTTAGGATACATTCAGTGCTTTCTTGTGGTTGTACAGTGGTAGAATGTCTGTCTTCCAGAAAGCTTGTTTATAACTAGGTAAAGGTAAAGGTTTCCCTTGCTTGAAAGCTAGTCGAATCTTACTCTAGGAGGCAGTGCTCAACTTCATTTGTAAGCCGAAGAGCCAGCACTGTCCAAAGACTTTTCCTTGGTCATGTGGCCGGCATGACTAGATGCCGAGGTGCACGGAATGCTGTTACCTTCCCACTCCAGCGGTACCTATTTATCTACTTGCAATTTCTTGCTTTCGAACTGCTAAGTTGGCAGGAGCTGGGGCCAGAGATGGGAGCTTTATAATTACCAAAGTTTTAGTTGAAAAGCTCTTGTTAATGATTCCATGGAATTCCAGGAATCCCTGGAATCTCTTTTTAAACCAGGAAATTCTGTGCCTGCATATCTGTCCTTTCTTTTGAAACCCACACCCCAGCTTCTGATTTGCTTTCCATATCATAATGTTTCAGGTTTAGAGGAAGAGTGAAGCATGATATTGCCTGTGAAATCATGTTCAATGTTAGTGGGTCAGCACATAGAAGGAAAGGCTAGGAAGTATTGCACAGAATACCTTATAGCTACAAAGTTAAGCGAGAAGGTGAGCACAACCTCCTAGTCACTTTCTTCTATTAAAAGTGCCCTTCCAGGCCACAGTACTTTTATGATAGTTCCTTCCAAATTTATGGACCTAATTATAATAAAGTTCCCACTTGTCTTTTGTGAATTAAAAGAAAGAGACTAAATTGGCACTGATACGATGACTTTAATTATCTTGGGATGAAGTTTGAGAAGAAGTAATAAATACTGAGTCTCTTCCCTCATCACTAACAGAACTGAAATGCCGACTGCCTATCTTATTTTGCTACGGCCATTCAGGTATGAGGAAGTATAACATGTTTTATGCCCCCGTGTAGATCAAAGAACCCATATGCACCCAGCATGCTGGAGGTGCTGCATTCTTGCTTTATATAGGCTATTAAATATATAAATATGTCTAATCTAATTAGTACAATGAATATCTTGCTACCTGTGCTCCCCTGCCCAGGATCAAGACTTTGCATGTCACTGCAGGTATCCCTTTGTGATCATTGGCAGTAATCCTCAGCAGAAAAGTTGTAGCCGTCTGTGAGTAGGTAGATTGCAGGTGCAAAATTATCTGGGATGCTTGTAATTGAAACGGTAATGACATTTTGTAAGTGAGCATTTTCAGTGTGAACAGGAATGAGAATTTTGAGGAGCCAGAAATGTTTTCTGAAACGCTTATCTTTTTTGCACTGTTTCTGTCAGTTTTAGTTGTCCTCTATCAGAAGCTGTTTTAGTAAAATATACATATACACAAAAATACGTGGGGGACCCTTAAGGATTTGCAGGGGTCATCTTATTTTCCCCTTCCCCACTATTTCCTCTGGTCCTTTCCAGAAAGCGCCCATTGCCTCTCCCCCTTTCCTGCTTCTTTCTTTCCTTCCCACCCACCAGCCAACCTATCTTTAAAGGGTTCCCTTGCTCGAAAACCGATCAATTCCGACTCCAGGGGGTGGTGCTCATCTCTGTTTCCAAGTCGAAGAGCCAGCCCTTTCTGAAGATGTTTCCGTGGTCATGTGGTGAGCATGACTAGACACTGAGGTCCACGGAACGCTGTTACCTTCCCACCAAAGCGGTACCTATTTATCTACTTGCAATTTCTTGCTTTCGAACTGCTAGGTTGGCAGGAGCTGGGACCAGAGACGGGAGCAGCACTCAGGTGTTGAACTGCTGAACTACCAATCTTCCGGTCTGCAGTTCAGCAGCTTAACCACTGAGCCACTGCGGCTCCAACAACCTACCTTTACCTGCCCCTATGTCTTTAGCCTTCTCTCCTTCCTTCCTGCTAGCAGTCTTTCCCTGGGAATACTCTGTTGCACAGTACCATCTGCCAGTCTGGGCTGGGCCCAGTTGTTGCATGGTGTGGAACATGCAAGGACTTGCAGGGGGCATCTAATTTTCCCTTGTATCACCACTCCCTCACTATTTCATCTTTCACTCCGTCTGGTACCCCCCCCCCCATATCCCCCACTCCCCTACTGACTTTTCCCTCTTTATAACTGATTTCATCTTTTAAAGATGTTTTAGAGTGAAATAGGGTGGTTACCTGAACTTGTATGGATTTCTGTAGCAGGAAGGATACAGCAGCACACCACCCTCCTTACCAATGTTTAGCTTGTATGTCCTTTTCCAGAAAACTCTGCCTATAGAAGTTCTCTCCTGCTCCCCCTTGCCCTTCCACACTGAACTTTCAAGCACAACCCCCCTGTTAGAAACCCTGTTGAAAGCACCAGTTACAAGGCCCAGGAGCAAGCCCCACAAGGATCCTGAGGTCCTCTAACAGAGTCTGTAATCAGTGGGCTTAAACTGAAGCAACTCTGCATAGGCCTGCACTGTTGATTTGCCAGAATCAACAAATCATTTTCCTTGCATGCAAGTTAGGCTGCCTGGGTTTGGAAACTAGATTGTGGTAAATGGGCAAGCCTATGCACCTCACTGGATACACTGTTGTTTCATTCCACAGTCATAGACCAGCTCATCTGAGCAGGGTCTTCTGCAGGTACCAGTCTACAAATGGGCAAAAATCAACAACTGCCCATACATGTGTCTTCTGCACTGTGTCCCCCTCCTTATGGAATGGCCTGCCTGAGGGGGTCAGAAAGGCCCCTGCTCACCTGGCTTTCTACGAATTATGAAAAACCAAATTATTCAAGAGGACTTTTCTACGCAGGCGATAGAGTTGCACTGTACAAACTTATTCGCAAAATTACTTGGATAAATTATTAAGAACTGTGGTCTCTACTACTACTGTGTTTCGCATGCTGAAACTAGGATCCTACTATGCATTTGTTGCATCATTTAGCATGCCTTGTTAATACTTATGCTTTATTTCAGTTCTGGTTTTAGATTTCTGATTCTTTCTATTACCCTAATCCTATTGTGTTGTTTATTGAATGTCCCATCCTGTTGACTGTATTGACTCACTCTGTAATCCACCTTGAGTCCAAGGGAGAAAGGCAGAGCATATATAGCATTGGTTCTACAACCCTAATATGATTGCGTTGTTTACTGAATGTACCAACCTGTTGATTGTATTGACTTATTCTGTAATCTGCCTTGAGTCCAATTGAGAAAGGCAGACTATAAACGTATTTCAGATCTGGACATGACTGTTTTTTGCTCTCTGATAATGACACATATATTACCAGCAGAATGGCTTTGTTTGCATTGGTGGCAAAAAAGATAAGACTAAGTCTTGGATTTGCAGCAAGTTACTGAAGGGCCTATCCCATTTTGGTTTATACTGTCTGTTGTATTTTGTTTTATCTGTTTTATTTTGTTTTGTTTTGTTATGGCCAATGGCCAAGACAATAAACTTGACTGACTGACTATAAACGTAATAAAATCCTAAAAGCTGTGTGATGTGAGCCATATTCTTTCAGTGAGATGGGGTAGTTAGAGAATCTCCCCTTTAACCTCCCCAGTGGTAGCTGCTATCATAGAAGGGCTAGCTGCTGGATCTGAAACCAGTTGCAGTGTACTCTAGTTTCTTTCTGAAAGAATTATTGTAATAGATTTGCATACATTTTTTCATGGACCAGTGATATTTTTAGAGGCTCCCAAGTGCAACTCTAGAGTAACAAATTATGTTATGTTCCCTAAATGCTGATGTCAGTCATTGTGCTCAGCTTTTAAAGACCTTTTGTGGGCTCATTGTGATCTATTCATTTTTTCATTCCTGTTTATAGTCATTTCTGGATTTTGTTGATGGATTCAATTCTCTGTTGTTTGTTGTTGGTTTAAATTGGGTTGGAGCCAGATGAAGTCCTCTATTAATGTAAGGCATTCTGTCAGCAGGAGAAAACTTTTCTTTAAACAAAATTGTATTACTAAATAATTATGGGTGAACAAAAGACAATTAAAAGAGGAAAGAACTTTTCTGTCCCCATCCCCCCCCCCCGCTTCATCCTACTGAACTCTCCGAAATTCTACTCCTAGGGGACAGGGTACCATTTCAGTTACTTCAGTGAGCTGAACCAGATCAAGGAGGTATAAAGTTCAATTCCATTGGTGGAAGTGCCTTTGGTTAATAGAAACTTGACTTTGGATACATGTTGTATGCCTTCTGTATTCAATTCATCTGGTATGCATATGTGTGTGTGTGTTAAGTGCCATCAAGTCACTTTCAATTTATGGTAACCCTATGAATTAATGTTCTCCAACATCCTGTTGTTAATAGCCTTGCTCAGGTCTTGCAAATGGAGTGCCATGGCTTCCTTTACTGAGTCATCCATCTAATCTTGGATCATCCTCTTTTCCTGCTGCCTTCAACTTTTCCTAGCATTGTCTTTTACAGTGACACTGTGCCATGCAATTAATGTATATTTATATATAAAATGCTGATTTGTTGGGAAATAAATGCATAAACGGGGGGTGGGTGGGTAAATAAATTATTTTTTTCTTTGGAGGTTTGAAATGAGCAAAACTTTAACTCTGAGTTTTAAAAGTCTTCCCCCCTTCTGGGTCAAGAACAGGCAGGAAGGGAGGAAATCATTTCAACTGCTTTCCAGACTTAACTCAGCCCACCTTCATACAAATGTTAATAGGTATAGACAATGGGATGGTCCAGCTCTCCCCCCATCCTTCAAGCAGGGAACAGAGACTTGGAGGTGTTAAAAACTAGAGAGACTTCAGGAAGGAATCCCTGAAAAATCTCCAGAAAAGGCTTCTTTGACCCAGCCTGAGCTGGGCAGTGGGTGGGGAAAAGAGAGATGAAAATTCAGGGGAGCAAGGAGGAAGGTCTCTTTGGTGCTGAGTCTACCAGAGCAGACAGAACTCTTAACTGGAGGAGGCAGCCATTAACCATGTGCTGACCTGAAGAGCTGGAGGAAGCTGCAAGGTAATGGTATTGGTAACTCTGTAGAGATCTGTAACTTCCTAAGCTAAGGAGCCTGTCCTGTATTTTAACATCTGATAGGACATGTATAGAGAGAGGGACAGAGGAACCATGTTTTACCCATGTCTCTTGAATCCCTTGCTCAATCTGTTGCTGTGCTAAAATTATGCTTGTGAACATTTTCTTTTTAATAAATACAAGAAAGGGGACCCGCAATATTCACGTGGGGGGGGGGAGAAGCTCCATGTGGAGGAGAAGGAAGCAGCTGTAGGTGAGCCTTCTCCCCTGCCCCCCCAGCACCAACAGCAACGCCCAAGCAGCTCCCAGCCACCGGGCCCACCAAGCCTTCTCCTCCCCGCACCAGTGGTGAGGCCTGAGCTCGGCCCACCAAGACTTCTCCCTCCCCTCTCCCTTAGCAGCGGCAGTGGTGAGGCCTGGCCAGCCTGCCAAGACTTCTCTTCCCTCCCAGCAGCAGCAACAGCAGCAAGGCAGTTCTCAGAGTGTTCCCTGCACATGCACTGGGGATGCTCTTTTATTTTGGGGAGGATTTAAGTATCCCCCTATGGTTTTTTATAGATTTCAGATTTTTCTGCACATCTGGGGATTGCCCCAAATGTGCAGGAAAATCTCTTTGCCCCCTAGGTGCCCCCAATGTGTGAATTTAGATATCTGCACACAGGGGGTGCCTGGGCTATTAGATATATAGATTTTATAACTTTTGATGCTGATAGTGGTTCTCTGTACCACATAGACTTCCACCATCTTGGACATGCTATTTTGAAATGAGTGCCGGGGGAAGGCAGACAGTTGGCAAGTGGCTATTCCTCCAAGGGAGCACAAGGCAGCAAACAGTTCTCATGGTGACAAGGCCCTGGGCAGTGGGAGACAGAGAGGCAAGGCCTCAGATCTTGGAAGTGAAGCTGGGAGTCCTGACCCTCTCAGCAGGCAATTACTTACAAAGGTCAGTGGTGGCAGTGGTTACCCGAGAGAGAAAGAAAGGCCTTTCCAGGCGTTGGAGAATACCTTGGAGGGCAGAGTGGAACAGGGCCTGCAGGTCAGAGTGGACCTCTTCTGCCACAGAGGCAATGGTGGGAGGAAGCAGAAAATGGTACACAAACCAAGAATCATGACTTCAATTCTTACAAGGAATCAAAGAGTGGAGATCTGGGAGCCAAAATGGCATGAATGAGAAATCAGAAATCATCCCTGAGGGTTTATAATTAGCCTTCTCAATTCTTTCAGCAGCAGGTTTTTTTGGTTTTTTTTAAAGGTGCATATTGGACATATTTCTGTGAAAGGATTTCTAATTCTAAGGCCGCTGATTTGAAAGTGAAGCTCCTAGGACATTATGCTACCTTATTATTTTTGCATAGAGCTCCTTTTTAAAAGGCCTATGTTTAGTTCTGCTCTGGAGGAAGAGTCCTTGGAAACTGCCCAAACCAGATGTCAGCTCAGCAGGTCTCCTAGGGAACAATTACAGGAATCACACAGAGAGTCAGTTTAGAAGGGGGATACATGAAAGATTAGTTCTCTGCCATGAACTGGCAGCCTGCATTTTGCTAACTGTGGTAGGGCTCTGAAGTTAATCTCCCAAAATAATAAAACAAAACCCACTCCTAATTTAACTCTGGATTTTTTACTGTCCTCCCCACTTTCCCCCAGCCTTTCCCATATTTTATTTCTTCGCTGTGTTTGCCCTATTTAAAATACACCTGGCTGCCTTGTCAGCACTGGTTGTAGGACTGTGAACAAACATGTTCAAGAATGACTAGGAAGATGGCAGAAAGCCGTTTGCCTGTTCTGCGAGCTCACTCACTTCAAATTATTTCCTGGGCGTTAACAGCTTTATTTTCAGCCTTAATTTTTTTAGTTGGGTTTCCCAGGATAAAAATGGCAGTTCCAATCAAAGTGATGCGCTGTTATATGTAATTGATGCTAATGTGATAAAATGGTTATGGGAACAGCAGGAAATTTCAGCATGTCACAGTGAACTGATGGAAGGCAGAGAACATCTGCTGCAAAATTGCAGAGATTGAGCCTCTTCTAAGCAAATGCCAGCAAAAATAGGTCTCTTTATTTTTTTTTAAATACAGAAGTGTTGCCCAGCATACAAAACACATCTTTTCTTTCTTTTCTTTTTTTAAAAAAGGATTATTGGACAGAGCATATGAGACACCCGAAGCCTATATATACAACCTAGCCATTGTTAAGCATTTTTTAAAATTTCGTTGATATCAGTAAAAATTAGATACCATTTTAGCTCTTAGTGGGACTTAGGTTCTCTTCTCATGTTACCTTAGCAGTGTGGGAGCTGCTACAGCACATATCCAGGTGGATGGAGCCTGTGGTGCAATTTCCCCCTATATTAACATCAATCGTTTTGGAAATGGTGTTAAAATATTGCAATGGAGAACAGTTACAAAGTGGGCATTGTGGTGAGAATTCTAGAATTGGTGCAGGATTTCTCACACTGTATGCAAAGTTGCCTCCTGAATGAGTCAAACCAAACATTTATGCCTGAGCCAAATTAGTAACTTTCTTTCTACTACTAGAACAAGACACCCAGCAAGCCTGCAGGCAGCCTGAGAAACCAGAACCTCATAAATCTTTGAAGCCTTTGTATAGACAACTGAAGAGCCATAAAAGTTAAAACCCCTAGACATAAGGTCTGTGTCAGGAAAGACCCCTGATCAGAAACCCTTAGACTAATTGAGCCATAGAATGAAAGGACAACCTCCTTCGCACTCCAGAGAAAAGGCCGGAGGAGAATGTGTTATCTCAGTGTAAGGGAACACTAAGAAACTTTTTGACCCGGTCATCCCAATGTCATAACTTAGGAGGCAAATTGTTTTTATAACATGTTCTCTAAACAATCTTTTAGCAATTCCTGTCAGCAAGAAATGAGCATGTCTTGTGCATGAAACATTTGACTGAAGTCAGAATGATGTAATTATTCAATGTGTCAATCTTCAGCAAATCCTTTGATCTTTGGGGTATAAGGGTTCTCTGTTTCCAATGCTTCTTTGTCCCACCTCGGATGGACATTTGGGCCGTGGTCACATGGCCCTTTAATGAGGGAGGAAGGGCCATTTCCTCCTGCATTTAAAGGGACCATCTAAAAAGGCCGGGGCTTTTCCCATGCTGAAGTGGGCTCAAATGCAGGTTACTCCCACATTTTTCGACCCCAGGAAAATTGACTGTTTTCCCTGGAGTCGCGGGAGGAACCCGCATTTGAGCCATCTGGCCAGCCCTCTCTTGCAATCATTGCGAGAGCAGGGCTGTCCAGATGGTCCTGCCTGCCATTCCCCCCCCCCCTTTTACACTTGGGTGCTTGGCCCCTGAAATGCCCAAGTGTAAAAGGGGGGGGACCCCCCAAACTTACCAGGCGGCTGGCGGGGCTCGGGGAAGGGTGCCTCCCCCGGCTGCCGCCGCCGCCGAAAAAGCCGCCGCTGCATGCTTCAAGGCCGGTCGGCCGCTGCTTCTTCCACCACTGCCTCTTCTGCTGCCACCGCCTTTGCTGCCTCCTCCATCTACCACTGCCACCGCCGTCTCCGTCCACCTCCGTCGCCTGCTGCCTCCTCGTCCTTCACCCGCTGCAGCAGGGGTTGGGATGTGTAAACATCCCAACCCGAGGTAAAAAAAATGTGGCCCCTTTAATCCGGGAGGGCTCCCAGATTTAAAGGGGCCGTGTGACCGCAGCCTTGGTGCCTGTCGTTGGTGTGTCCCGGAGTCTTCACTCCGTTACTTGGCTCACTCCCGGCTCTTTTCAGTGATGCCAAGTTGATCCATGGAGGAATGGGGGAGGCAAATGGCTCTGCTGGTTGTTGTCTTGTCCTTCAGCATGCTGTCTTGTTTAATGTCTGTCATCTGTGGTATGCCTGAAATGAATTGTGTTTGTAGTGGGTAGGAGGGAAGGCGGTTTCTAGCATCTGCAGAGGCCGCCTCTTTGTGATAAGTTTATATTTTAACCATTTCTCTATCCTTAGAATAAAAGTTAGTTTCTTTATAACTGGTGTGCTTGTGTCTTGGAAGCTGTAACTCAGGCAGCTTCCCAACTTTCCTGCCCCTCTTTCATACACTTTTCCACAACCTTGGTAAGGGGTCACTTCTGAGACATGAACTGAGAGAGGGGGGCACATACTTTAGAGGGCAGCACCCTCATCTGTTTCCAACAGGCATGTGGTCCAGATTAGTGGAAAGGGAAGGAAATCTGCTGCAGTGGGTCCAAAAGTAACATGAGAAGGGACCTTAGAAGCCTTTAAATTGATCTGGATCATGCCCATAACTTCATAATGAATCATTGAGGTGGAATATAGTTATTGGTAGATCACTGTTCACATCTGAGGTATGTCATTTGATCTTCAGTTTGATCATATTTTATGATCACAGCATTTCACTCCCTGTTAGTGAGGCTGATATCTTCATCCCTGCATCTACCATGCCTTGTGCTCATCAGACCAGCGCAGGATATGCAGTGGTATAACTTTTCTGTCCCCCTGGGCTGTTGCACATGCACTGTCCTAGGTAGATATTTTCTTCCCTTCTAGGGTGATGATTTGCAGTGTGAGAGGTCCTGAGTTCTACTGTCTGTTATGCACGTGGTCCAGGAAAATGAGAACCTCATTTTTCGCAGTGAAGGGCCATAACACCAGGGCAAAATAGACTGTCATCTCCTGGGAGAGTCTAGGGGCATTTTGTTGTTGTTTGAGAGAATCTGAGGTCCAACATTGAGCTATCCCTGTGGTGTGGAAAAAGTGGAGTCCATATCCTTACAGGAAGAGTTGCAGATTGGTGGCAGAGCACGTGTTTTGCATGCCAAAGATCCCAGATGCAATCTGTTGGTTTAAAGGATCTCAGATGACTTTTGCTGGAGATCTTGGAGATCATCCTTAGTTAAAGGATTTTGGGTAACAGGTGCTGCTGCCAGAGTAGACTGCTCTGACTAAAGCTGTGGTCACACGGCAAAGTAAGCCGCAATATTGCTCCCTGTTTAAAAACAATTGGGAGGGTTTTTTCGCAGTTGGGGATGATTAAACATCCCTCTCTGATCTGCAACTATTGCAGGACGCGGCTCCAGCAGCATCTAGATAGCCGCCCACCATTTGGGGACTCTTTAAATTTACCACTGGACTCTGGACTCTTTAATTTTGGTCTGGACTCTTTGTGCCACTGGACTCTTTAATTTTGTTCTGTTGCTTCAGAGCATCACGGCCACAGAGAGAGAGAGAGAGAGAGAGAGAGAGAGAGAGAGAGAGAGATCTACCGTATTTTCCAGTGTATAAGACGACCCCAAACTTTTCCAGTCAAAATATAGAGTTTGGGATATACTCGCCGTATAAGACTACCCCTCTTCCAATGCACACCAAATACACCGCCAGACCTTCAGTTAGTCCTTCTCCCTCAAGCGGCTCTGTGGACGCTGGAGGCTAAGAAACTGTAAGCTAGCTCACACCAGGGGCATCGTCTTTTTAAATTCCGGGGGGGGGTTGTGCGCCAGCACAACACCTCCCTGCAGCCGCTGTGAACGGTGCAGGGCCTCTTTCCCTGCGGCATAGGGGCTTCTTTCCCTGCGGCCGGCAGCGGTGCGAGCCCCCCTGAGAAATGAAACGGCTGCTGCTTGTGCCGCCGCTGGCCTTGGTAAGGGAGGCCTCGTGCCGCTTGCGCCACCCCCGGCCATGGGGCCTCGCTGCAGCCAGCGCAAGCAGCGCAGGGCCTCACCACCACAAGCGGCGCAAGGCTTCCTTCCCCGCGGTCGGCAACAGCACGAGCAGCACAAGACCTCGCTGCGGCCGCCACGAGTGATGCGAGGTTTCCCTCCCCACGGCAGTGCAAGCGGCCTGAGGCCTCCCTTCCCGCGGCGCGAGTAGCAGCCGCTTCATTTCCCGGGGGGGGGGCCTGCCTAGTCCCACCTCACTAAGCCCCGTGCGCTGTCTTTCAGAAGGCGCCCTTTGGCTGGAGGTCTGCACAGTTCCCTTCCCTTTGGTTGCCCCCTCGTTCCCCTCCGTCGGCCGAGCTGTGGACGTGGTAGGGATGGGGTAACCACAGATTCTCCAGTCCGGCTTGGAAGTTTCACCACCCGCCCTATAAGACGACACCCAGCGTATAAGACGACCCCCGACTTTTGAGAAGATTTTCCTGGGTTAAAAAGTAGTCTTATACGCCAGAAAATACAGTACTCCTAAGCTGCCCTGCTTCAGGATGAGCTTGACAATGCAAAGAGCAGGAGGTTTTCACTCCAAAGCAAATGGTGGCCGGGGCCACTGAAGGATTTCCTTCTCACCAGCTTAAAGTGTGCGTGGGGGAGGGGCGCCCACCAGGTGGGCTGGCTGGGCTCCTGGGTGAGCTCCTCTGCCACAACCGACAAAAGCCCAGCTCATGTGAGGCAGCAGCCATGCGCCCTGTCTCCCTTTGCCCCACCAGAGCCTGGTGCCTCTGCTCGCAACCCAGGCTCCCTCAGCGTGAGCTCGCTCCCAGTTTTCCAGCCTTCAGCTCACATTCTTCTTCGCCAGAAAGAAGGGCTCCAGAGCAGATTACTTATGCAGCAGCCAAAGTGGAGGGTCCCTTGAAACCAGGGATGGCGGCGGCAGCTGCCTGGAGCACAACAGGGACTCCCTCCCTCCCTCCTAACATGACAGCTATATATGCGCTTGTGCACGATTGCTCATGTGCTCAAAAGGAGGCAACTTTTTAAAAAAAATGCACGAAGAGTGATCAGACGACCTTAATCCAAGCGAGAATTGTCTGTTCAGAGTGGCGAAAATGAGGATTTAAAGCACAAACACCGGTAAAGTACTTGATTTTCCCCGGGTCTAAAAACACGCTAGGGAACTGGGAGCATTGTGGGGGTGAGCCCGCTTCAGCACGTGAGGCGGATCGGCCCATCTGATCAGTGGATTTAAGTCCACAAGGGAACAGCAGTGAATCCCGATCAAAAGGACCCTGTGACCGGACCCTGTATATAAGGTAGCTTCATATATGTTTTAAAAATAGAAGGCACAAGAGAAACATAGGCTCCCCCTGGTCACCTCCCAAGTCAGTAGATAATTTGTTCTCTGCTCTCTTTTAAGCAAAGAGATCAATGGAAACCAGGTGGTGGGACTTGCATGTCCCTCTCTCAGATAAACAAGGACTTTCAGTTTAATTGTTTGCTGCTGACAAAAGATGTCTCTGGGAACTTTATAATGCATTTCATGATGTCACATGGGTTATTAAATACAAATCTGGAATGTGCAAAAGCAAGAAATGGAATGCATTGTGTAGTTTTTATCTTTTCTGGCAAGTGCTGTAGATTCAAGACAGATTAAAACACAGTATAACTGATGCACACTGAACTGTATAAAATATTGATTTCCTGGAAAAAGCAGATGATTTTATCAAGAATTATAGAGAGGGAAATTGAGAATCAGGCATAATGCTGTTGATATTCAAGTTCTGAGAAGAGATTTATGTCCCTTAACCTCTCAGGAATACGCTTGTCTTCTAATATCCATCTGGGTGATGTTACCTCAACCAGGTGATTTCTTGGTGGTAACTGTCTACTACTTCTAACCACCAATGAGAAAACAGCAACAAATGGTTTGTGTTGCTTGAGGGAGCCTAAGTGTGTAGCTATCTCCTGGACCCTACAGGCACAAGGAAAATGTTTGCAAACCTTGTGCCACTAAGAGAGTGGTAGAACTTGACCATCACCTTTCTATGGGAAAAGTGCACTTTAAATGATGCCCTGGGGAGTTTCCATATGGAATAACTGGGGATTGGGTGGGGGGGGGAGGCAGTGGTGAAGCCCTGTTGATGTTCAGACCAGGCTGCCAAAGGCCCAATAGCTCCATCTTCCTTTTTTCAGTTCCAGGCACTTCTCTTTTTCTGAGTTCTTAGGACAATCCCTTTGTCTCCCCATTTTTATGCCTGCAATCTCCAGCAAGGTTAAGGGCTGTGAACTTCGCACTTCCTACCATTATCAGGTCTCTGACCAGCACTGTAGACTTAGACTACAGTCCAGGGCAGCTGTTGAGTTGGCATCATTTGTCAGTGGTTCTGGCAGAGTGTGTGATTGCTCTGTAATGACAGGGTCCTCGGTGCGAAGATCCCATGTTACTAATATGGCCATACAGCTAGTTAAGTTGCTACCATTGGGTGTGTGGGTGTGTGGTTGATTTGTAGTTTAGTCACATCAACTATATAAATACCTTCATCTGGCTGGCAAAAAAAACACCACTGACTGGCAAAATTATCATTTCCCACCCAGAAATGGTTTGTTTACTGGATTTCCTCAGAATTATTACTAGCCATTTGATGCAGCTTGTTGTTAATCCCATGGAGATAGATTTCTAGATATACAAGTGGCAGCTTAACTGCTCAGAAGTCAGCTGATTTTCAAGGACGATTGGGAACCCTGTGTCTGTCACAGCTCTTTGAAACCCTGGAGCTCCATAATGTTCCATGGGAGTTCCTGGCTGCCATCTGCTCAGTCAAAATGGGTGCTTTTTTTTTTGGCAAGTGGATTTCCTCCTAATATGTGTAACAGATTACTTCCTTATTATGACATGAAATATGTTTTACAAACAAATGTGGCATGGAACAGATTAGTTAATTTTTAAAACATTATGCTCATGGTAAGTATGCATTGCAGTAAGCATGCAATTAAGCTACCCAAATTTTCTTTACTGTTGATTCTGCCTTGCTACAATAAGGAGCCGTGGTAGCATATGGCTTTGTTGCGGTTGTGCTCCTGATTTAGGTGTTACATTTTTGTCAGTCTTTTTTTTTAACAGCCTGCAGGATTCAGTAGGCAGAGTGCTAGGTGGCAAAGTTTACAAGATAGATCAATGGGCTTTCTTAGAGTTGTATCACTCATTGGTTTCCATGAACATTTGACAAACCTATCAAAAAGAATCCAGGACTTTTTATATACCACCATTTGATCTGAGTTGTTGCATATCACACTGCTTGGCTGTCCTTCTTGAAATGCGGCCGTGATCACATCACACAACCAATCTTTTGGCCAGTCCACAACAATAATGTTGCTCAAGCGCAACACTTAAATTTCTCCCCTAAAAGTCTCCCATTCCTTCCTGTAGGAAAGTGGTGAATTTGAGGATACCATTGGGGCAGGGAAGATACCAACCTTTGACAACTATTGATCTAGGACAGATTTCAGTTTTTGTTCTCAGTAGCAAGGATGCTGAAAGCTTTGCAAAAACAAAAGTGTTTGACACTCAAATGTATCTTCGTTACCCCCATTTTGCAACACTTCAACTATATGGCTGAACTTCAAAGCATTTTGAGTAGTTCTGAATTTTATTTCACTGTTTAGAGCATTTGTAGCCTTCCTATCCACAGAAATGGCATTCAGCCAGCACCGATGCACACTCACGATTCACTGGCTTTTGTGCATTCCATATGCCCCAGGGTTATCATGTGCAGGTCATACACCACTTGCAATCAACTACATAGACTGTGAGCAATGCTCCCTCTCGGCTGTGGAGTCTTGTGAGCAAAAATTCTACTTTGTGAGCTACTGGCATTAAAGCTGTAAGCAAGCGATTTGGCTACTGCAGTTTGCTCTGGAGCCATCCTTCCTGAGCTGAGACAAAAATGTGTGAGCTAGAGGCTAAAAAACTGTGAGCTAGCTCACACTAACTCAGCTTAGAGGGTACACTGACTGAGTGCTGTTTTTGTGTGTGTGTGCACAGTCAGGATCATTTATCAGTTAGTGCCATTCACTGGGTTAGTGCAGGCTCATAAATGGCTGGATCAAACTACAGTTCCCAGTTGGCAATGCAAGGGTGTAAATCCAATTAATGCAAATTAATAGAAACATACTCAGATTTGGGCATCAAGCAAAGAAGAAACATGGCTAGCTCTAGAATGCTAGAGAGAGAGAGACTATGCATCTGCCTTCCACTCCAGGAGGATGAACCATGCATCCCACCCCCCACCCCCCTTTCAGGAGGATTAAGGCCACTAAGGCAACTATCTCTTTGAACATTGAGTTTTCCCTATTGGATGCTGTGGCATATAGAGCTCAGAAATTTACCACAGCAGCCAGGAGCCAAGGAGAGCAGTGCTCTGAAATAGCCAATAGGAACTGAGTTGTGGGAAAGGAAGAAGAAGAAGAAGAGGAGGAGGAGGAGGAGGAGATTGGGTTTATACCCTGCCCTTCACTACCCAAGGGAGTCTCAGAGTGGCTTACAAACTCCTTTCCCTTCCCCTTTCCACAACAGACACCCTGTGAGGTAGGTGGGGCTGAAAGAGCTCTGACAGAAACTGCTCTTTTTCAAGAACAGCTGTGCCAGTGCTATGGATGTCCAAGGTCATCCAGCAGGTGCAAGTGGAAGAGTGGGGAATCAAACCAGGTTCTCCCAGATTAGAGTCCACACACTTAACCACTACACCAAACTGGCTTTTTAAGATCTGACAGTGACAGGGAGTGGTTTAGTAAATGAGGTTTTGAGGGCTGAGAGTTAAAGGTTGGAAGCTGAGAGTGAGAGAGAAAGGTTAAATTACGAGGAGTGGGAATTAGAGATCTATGGAGATATCAGATCTTTACTTTAGTCTCCCAGTCTGGGCAACTTCTCATGTAGGGGCATAATATCCCTCCATGGTTTACTGGATCTAGTGTGTAACTAAGGTTACTTCTGTACAGGCTTTTTGCTGTGATTTGGCTCCCAACTGTAGCGAATTATTTCTGAGCATCCGCACAACATCACTGCTCATCTGTTGTCTTTCTATAGTTTCCTTGTGCTTTCTCCATGCTTTTCCAAACCACCTTTGATCTGAGGAAATATTTGCCTTCCATGTGGAAGGTATGCTGCGAAGGGTGCCTACCGCTTTGGTGCTATTTTCTCTGCTGCATTCTCCTGTAGTTGCCATTTCCTCCCCTTTGCTAGATCTCTATATCAGTATAATGACATGTTTGGTTCTCTGAATTCCCAGGGGCTAGAGACTTACTTAAAAAAAAAAACCCTGAGAATTCAGTGAAACTAATATTGTTATAATATTATAGCACTGTCATGATCTAGCTATTGTTGATTTAAAAAATAAAAAGTATCCCCAGTGGCATGGGAGGGAATGGCAGCTGTGGAGGAATGGAGCAAGGAATGTGTAGGGAAATCCACCATCTGGAAGCCCTGTTGGGTCTCTGTTGATGTGGCAGTGGTAACAGGAAAATTACAGTAAATTGTTGCCATTTGGAAGAACCCTTAATTTCAGCAGAGTGCAGTACTGATCTGTTGTTAACCTGCCTGAGGCATACACTCTTTGAAACGTAACATCTTACAATGCCTGATTGATTGTTAATATGTATCTCAGTTATGTGTTTCTTTCTGGACAATCTTTATTCTTGTTCAATTTTAACGGCAGGTCATCTTGTTCCTTTCGGTTTACCTCAATATTCCTCAGTTTTCAATCCAGGGTTGGGTGGGTTTATACCCAGGCCCAGATTCTGTCCTCTCATATCCTTTTAAAATCTTGCTGGGACCCCCCAATGCAGTGTGCCAGGTGGGAAATTGTGACAGGAAAAAAAATCTTGTGAGATGGTGTCTACTCTCTAGGAACTCCATCAGAGATGCTTTAAAGGAATGGGTGGGAGGGCGGGACAGCCATGTCTCAAAGTATTTGTGATCTGGACCCACTGTACACTGAGATAGCTATTGAGAGTTGGCAAAGCTATAACAGACAGACAAGCCAAGCAGTTTCCCCCTATCAAGCTGAACTGAAACTCAAGATGTGAGGATTCTGCTTGCAGTTTTGAACAAATTACGATCTGAACAGAAGTGCAATTAATCCTCCTTAATAGTGGTGCTGCAATCCTTACAAGGAATGCATTCAGAAATCGAACTTCTTGTGCTAATAACATCCATCTTTCCCTTGAGTCAACCCACACTTGTTCAAATTGGTGATACAAACTGTAGTTCAGGTTTGTTTTGCTTTCCAGTGCTCACTGTTGATGATACACATCATTTGTTATCACACTAGACAGCTAGCCAGTAGTCATTGCTGGGGCATGCTCAGACGTCTCTGGATTGTTGCCAAAGTGATGTATGCCCCAAGGTCAATGGCCAAACATGCATAATTTAACTAAGGTGTTCTGAGTTTATTAGCTGCTTTTGCCTTTGTGTAGTCAGCAACATTTATCATTCTATCCGGCAGCAGGCTGTTAGACGCTGTTTAGGGATGTGTGGTTGGAACTACGCTAATCAAGATCTGACCTGAACCATGCCCATGCATAAATATTGTAAATGTTCCAAATCCAGACAGGATGGCTTCTCATTTTTAGGAGCATTTAGAAACCTTCCTGGCAGCTGTTGTTATGCCTTACTGCCTGATTTCAGTTTCCCAAGTAGCCTGTGGCAGAGAGGGTCAGCAAGGAAACTTCCATCTTCCATACAGAGGAGGTTAAAACTATGTGTGCTACTCCAAGTCCTTGGAAGAAGGGTGAGATAAACTATAATAGATAAATAGGGAAAGAATGGCTTAGAAGACCTTCCTGCCAAACAGAGTTATCCTGATTGGTGCTATAGGACACAATGTTTGTAATTTCTACCAATCATTGTACCGTGTCAATAAGTTTGGGAGGGCTTTTTGATTCTGTATAGAATGGGTCCTTTGTTGGCATGAATTGTTTTATTCTCTGCTGCTGTTCTTGCTAGGCAGTAACAGAGGCCTTGCTGGTACCAGTGGCCATGTAGGACTGTGCAACTGGTGGGGATAAAGGCAGAGTTTTGGGCATACCCATCTTGATCCCCACTGATAACTTGCATTCTTTTTAATGATTGGACTGTCGTCATCGTTAAACCATTCACTCCTGCCCAAGACAGTGATTTCAATTTTTTAAGTTCCTAAAAATATCACTATAATTACAATATTTATATAAAGAACAAAAAACAGCCCTAAAATACTGATATAATGTTGTAGTGTTGTGATGCTAGTTTAAGCAAGTTCTCTAAATTCCCAGCTTCCTTAAAAAAAAAGCCAGTTTCAAGTCTCTTCCCTTGCTGAGATATAAGGAAAAAGAGCATATCTTCATGAGGGGAGGGACTATAGACACTGACCTAAAAAAAAAAAAAAAGGTTCGTGGTTAGGAGTGCAGACTCTAATCTGGGAGAACCGATTTTCATTCTCCACTCCTGCACATGCAGTGGCTGGTGTGAACTTGGGTCAGTTACAAGTTCTTTCAGAGCTGTTCTCTCAGGAGCAGTTCTCAAAAAAGCTCTCTCAGCCCCATCTACCTCACAGGGTATCTGTCGTGGGGAGGGGAAGGGAAAGGAAATTGTAAACCGCTTTGAGACTCCTTCAGGTAGTGAAGGGTGGGGAATAAATCTAATCTCCTCCTCCTCCTTCTTCAAAATGAAGTCTTGGAATTCAAAGAATGTCCTTAAATTAGCATTACAACACTACAACATTATATCAATATTTCAGGGCTGATTTTTTTAAAAAAAATAAATAAATAGAAGAGGTGCTGTGACACCACTGATGATGCCAGGACCTTCCCTTGAAAATCCTCATTATTTAAGCCATGTGTGGAAGAAGATAAATTCAGAACTGTAAAAATGCACAGGGAGGATGGACACGCAGAAGAACCCTGCTCAGACCAATTGCAGGGTTTGTGAATTGACTCCCAAGAAAACTGGGAGTAACCCGAGTGTACGGGAAAGGTCTGAGTAGTGGGGCAGTGAGGCCAATGAGTGTTAGTTTGAAAAAAATGTAAAGGGATGCACATTGGAGTGAATACTCCAAACTTAACATATATGTTCAAGCAGTCTGAACTGGTGGGGCTCAATATGAAAGAGTTCTTGAGTCATGATGGAAAGTTCAATTAAAATCTTGACCCAATGTAGAATACTGGGGAAATTGAATGGTGGGGGTAGAGATTATTAGGAAAGTGTTAGACTAAGGAAGGGCTAAAATTTATGAGACAGACCTAAAGCCATTTTCAAAAGAGAAACAGAGTGGAACTTTCTGCTATTCCATCCAGCCAAAAGCAATATACCGTATTTTTCGCTCCATAAGATGCACCTGAACATAAGACGCACCTAGCTCCGCTCGGTGCCGCGGCTCGGGAAAGGTGAGCGGGGGAGGGAGGGGGGTTCTTTTGCGTTGTAGGCGGAGAGAGGGGCTTGCACAAAAAGCAGTGAGTTTTGGGTCTCCTGAAACCTGCATTCCCCATCTCCAGTCCCCACCGAGTTTCAAAAAAGGAAAGCCCATCGTCCAGGTTATGCAGCCCCTCCTCCGCCTGTGTTCTCGGTAGTCTGCGCCGGAGTTTCCCAGTGGCCTGAAGCCCGCGAGGAGGAGGAGGCAGCCCTGCCACTGCTGCTGCATGCGTGCGTATTTCCCTGCAGGTCTCCGCTGCCTCCCGCCCCGCTGCTCGCCTCTGCTCTGTTCTGCTGTGACATGGGTGCCTTCGCCTCCCCCCTCCCCTTGAGCTGCCAGGCAGTGAGCTCAGTTCCCTGTCTGCATGCGCTGTGGCCCGGGAAAGGTGAGCGGGGGAGGGAGGGGGGCTCTTCCCGGGCTGGCAGCCATGCCATGGCTCGGGAAAGGTGAGTGGGGGAGGGAGGGGGGGTTCTCCCCGGGCAGTATTCGCTCCATAAGACGCACACACTTCCCCCACTTTTTTTGGGAGAAAAAGTGTGTCTTATGGAGTGAAAAATATGGTAGATATTTGCTAGGACTCAAGATCAAGATGACCATGAAGTTCCAAGTCTAGAGCTACGCTTTCCAGACCCCCTAGTTTGGCAAGGGCTGCCTGATTTGTAGGGGTTCCTTCCCACCTGCCAGCCAGCTGGTGGGTGGGAGGGAAAAGCCCCACCCCCAAGAGCAACCACCAGGCCTCTTTCCCACCTCTTCCCAACAACAGTGAAAGACATTCACTGGGGATGCACTCTGAGCCCCGCCTGCACTCTGAGCCCTGAATGTGGTGCGGCCTCCCCCCTACCTCTCCCCAGCAGTATTTAAAGGAAGTCTTTATAAATGCTGCTGGGGAAAAGTAGGGGCCACACACCTGCACTCTGAGCTCCAAATTCGAGGTTCAGAGTGCAGGCATGTGTGACCTCCCCCCACCTCACCCCAGCAGCATTTAAAGAAAGTATTTAAATGCTGCTGGGGAGAGGCAGGGGATGCATGCCTGAACTCCGAGCCCCAAATTCAGGGCTCAGAGTGCAGGTACGCATGTGGCCTCCCCCCACCTCTCCCCAGCAGCATTTAAAGGAAGTCTTTAAACACTGCTGGGGAGAGGCGGGGACTACGCACCTGCATTCCACGGCCTCCCCCCAACTCTTCCCAGCAGGATTTTAAAAGACCCTTTAAATGCTGCTGGGGAGAGGTGGGGCCTCTGCTCCTCAACATGATGACTTCACTTCTAGTGATGTCATCATGCTGGGAACTCCCCACCCCCTCCAGTAACACCCCCCAAAGTCCCCCACTGGGGACTTTGAGGGATTTGGCAACTTTATTTAGAGCTCTTGCAAAGAAACCACTCTGAGCTGTGCCAACAACAGGAATCACTGCCAAAAGCTCCTAACAAGGGAAGTGGGTTGTTTTTTTGTTTTTGTTTTGAGGCTGGGAATAATGAGAATGATAGTTTTTTATATATATATTTCTAATACACCCTAAAGATTTCAACAAGCACCTTGATGAGATGAGATGGACTGAAAAATGTAGAAGGAAAAAGAACCTCACTTAAGCCATCATAATAGCTTAATTGCCACTTAATTTTCCTAATAAAAATCAAACAGGCTCTCTGGGAAGCAGGATTCACCATGCCGATTTACCTAAGCATTAGGAACCGGGCCAGAGAGAGAGCAACCTTTGCCAGCTGAGATAGATGTTGAATGTTTAAGAAGGGTTCTAAAGGGGAAAAAAACCCCCTAATTTCCCACAAAATGGGGAAACAGAGTTTCTTTTCCATAAGATGATGATGGAGTTTGAATAGCAAAGTGAGAGGAGAAGGTTTGGGGACAGATTTGAACACTGACCAAAGCAGAATGGCACACAGGCCTCTTTATCCACCCCAGACCGAGAGATCACTTGCCCCAGACTGAGAGATCCTATCTATACCTTTTGGCTAATACCCACTGATGGACCTCTGCTCCATATGTTTATCTAATTCCCTCTTAAAGCCATCCATGCTTGTAGCCGCCACCACCTCCTGTAGCAGTGAATTCCATGTGTTAATCACTCTTTGGGTGAAGAAGTACTTCCTTTTATCTGTTCTAATCTGACTGCTCAGCAGTTTCATTGAATGCCCATGAGTTCTTGTATTTTGAGAAAGGGACAAAAGTATTTCTTACTCTACCTGCTCTGTCCCATGCATAATCTTTTAAACCTCAATCATGTCACCCCTCAGTCGTCATTTCTCCAAACTAAAGTGCCCCAAGCACTTTAACCTTTCTTCATAGGGAAAGTGTTCCAACCCTTTTATCATTCTTGTTTCTGAGGTGTGGTGACCTACTTTCACTGTACGTAAGGATATTTTAGGTTAAGCTAAGTCACATGCTCTTAATGTATTTTTCTGTGTTGGGGTATCGTCTGGAAATTCTGAATGTGATTAAAAGAGAAAATTCTTGTTAGAGTTTATGTACTAATACAATCCCAAAACATTTATGAACCTGGTGTCCAAGTTCATTCTTGTTCTCTCTCTCTCTCTCTTTCTTGTATCATTCCCAGAGTAAGATTCAAAAGATCCCTCTTACAAACACAGGTTTAGCCTGGAAATAATGCAGGTTAACAAAAGGAACTGGAAACAGAATGGCCAGTATCATAATGCCATTGCACGGATCTATGATGTGGCTATATTTAGAATACGGTGCAAGTTCTGGTTATTATACTTAAAAAAGGATGTAATGTAGCTGGGAAATGGTGAATGCGAAGGAAGGAAGGAAGGAAGGAAGGAAGGAAGGAAGGAAGGAAGGAAGGAAGGAAGGAAGGATGGAAGGAAGGAAGGAAGGAAATAAATGTAGGTATATGAGGCTGCTAGTAGGAGACAAGTAGGAAATAGTGTGGGGAGGGACAGTGAGGTGCTCCCAGCAAGTCTTTGTGGCTTCCCCACCACCATGCCGGTATCTAGGATTTTATTTTTTGGGAGGCTTGTATAAACTTAGCAGGAAAAAAATTAACTGTGAAAATTACACACCAATAGTAATCATGAGTTAGGTTTATACAAGGAAAATTTAAAAAAAAGAAAGAAAAGAGAATTTTTGAATTGGAAGAGTGGGGCTGCACCAATAAATAGTATATTTAAACAGAACACAACAATGAAAATTTTATATACATGCACATATACAAATTATGGAATCATAAGAATCACAAAGCTGGAAGGGGCCATACAGACCATGTAGTCCAACCCCCTGCCCAATGCAGGATCAGCCTAGAGCATCCCTAACAAGTGTTTATCCAGCCGCAGCTTAAAGACTGTCAGTAAGGGGAGCTCACCACCTCCCTACATAGCTGGTTCCACTGCTGCACAACTCTTACTGTAAAAAAAAAAGTTTTCCTCCTCAAAGTGACAGCCCTTCAAATACTTAAATAGAACAATCACCCTCCCCCAAGCTCCTCCAGACTGAACATTCCCAAGTCCCTCAGCCTTTCCTCATAGGGCTTGGTCTCCAGGCCCCTGATCATCCTTCTCACTGGCTCCATTCTGTCCACATCCTTTTTGAAGTGAGGCCTCCAGAACTGCACACAATACTCCAGGTGCGGCCTGACCAATGCAGTGTACAGTGGGACTGTGACATCTTGCAATTTGGATGTTATGCCTCTGTTGTTAGTCTTCATTGTTAGTCTCCTTGTTTTCTTTTTTACAGTATTTTTTCATATTCCTATTTTTCAGAACTTCATTTCTACTTGTTTACTGCTTCCAAACGTCAGAATCTGACCCATTCATCTGAGTCTTTTTAATAGTTCTGGGCAGCTGTCACACACACTAAGGCTGTGGTCACACTGTCATTTTGATCGAGTTTCACCACTATTCCCTATCGCATTTAAAAGGGCTGATCAGACAGCTGCATCTGTCTCCCGTATCAAGGCGGACTCATCCCCACAACCCTCTCGGTTTCCTAGCAAATTTTCCAACACTGGGAAAATTAAGTACATTCTGAATATTTGCACTGTGAATCCATAATTTCACAAATATGGACAGCCATATCTCGCTATGAATGCAATTAGGTGATCTGAACATCCTTCTCACACTGAATTCCCCTCCCCCTTTCACCGTTGTGTGCATGAGCAGTCCTGCACTGAATATATTCAATGCATGAATGTTCAAGTGCACATATATAGACTCCAGTGCTTGGTTGTACATCAGTAGTTCATTTAGTTCACTGCTTGGGGTGGGGGTGGGGCACTGCAAAAACAAGGGAGTACAGTGTGTCCAAGTGGGAGCGGTGATTTGGCCATGCACATGTGCAATGAATTAAAAAAAAAAAACCATGCCGTTCTGCTGCTTGGGCAGGGAGGCTATCTGGATGGTGCCTGGAGCCTCGTCACATGATGCAAGCAGTTCGGGGAGGGATGTGGGATCATCCCACCCACAAAAAAAAAAATCCCCAATCAAATATACTGTAAGAACAAATCATGATAAGCTTGCTGTGTGACCACAACCTAAATAATCTATTTTAATCCATGTTCAGTGCACTTTCTAACTGGATTTTACTGTATGAACTGGCAAAATCCAGTTGGAAAGTGGATTGAAAGTGGATTGAAAATGGATTGTTTAGTGTGTGTGACCGCAGCCTCTACTTTATAATAGAATCATGCAGCCACATGTATATATGGCAACTTGGGTTCATAAACTTTTTCACTGCTATCTCTGAAGGCTGTGGGCTATTTTGAGGGTTGTATTTCTCATATTAGACTTCCCTTCCCTTCCCATTTGGTTTTGATTTATTTGCAACCAGCATGCTTTCTGTGTTGTTCTGTGTTATATCAGGGCACAAATCCAGACAGTTCTAGAGAATCGAGCTAGTAAGATGAAAAGAATCTTTGCATCACCAGTGGAATACTTTAAGAGCGATACTGGAAGACTTATTCTCATGATCTTTGGAACTCAGTGAAAGTGACCATGAATATATGTGCTTGTTAGCAATGGAAGAATTACTTCTGAACATGCCTGATAAAAATTGCTCAGGTTAAGAATATCTGACGAGCACCTCCAGAGAATTCAGATGTCTTATAAGCATGTTTCTCTTTGGTTCCTTAGAATATTTCTAAAAATCTGTTGAAACTAGAACTATTTTTTGTTTTCTATTGTCTGTAAATACTCTTACAAATATCAATATTCTCTCTTAACCATAGTACTCTATTTAGCATTTATTGCTTCCATGATTGATTTTTTTTATGCTAGCCGACAGCCAAGCTTTTGAGAGTTCAATGTACATGAAAAGAAAAGAAAAATGTTGCATGTTTGATGAGGGGGAGCCATGTATTCCTGTATTATGTAACAGAGAAGAAAGGCTTTAACTGGTTTAAAACAAAGTTTGATAGATTAAACAATGAAAAGATTCCTTAAATTTGCATATGAGGAAAAAATGACAAAAAATGACTGGGCTTGTTTCAGCCGGTATTCGGCTCACATACAAAAGAGAGGTGGGCTCAGGCCCATAGCTACAGTGGGACCTCTTGGGGCTAGGCCCCCCTGAATTGCTGGCAAGCCCCCCCCCCAATGTCCCATCCAGCCCAGGGCCCCTGAGCAGCAGCAAGTGTGGGGAAGGGGCCAGGTATTCTTGCGCAGCTATCTGGCACGAAGGACTGGCCATGGTGGCCCCATTGAGCCAGAGAGCACTTCTCTGTTTCCCCCAGAAAGTCTATTTAACTTTAATTACCAGTGCCCCCTAAGAAATTTAAATGCCCCTCGACTAAAAAAAATCCTGGCTACAGGCTTGGGTGGGCTATCTCCTCCAGTTCCCCATCCTTATTGCAGCCACCCATGTTGTTATACTGAGAGCCAGTTTGGTGGAGTAGTTAAGAGTGGCAGACTCTAATCTGGAGAACTGAGGTTGATTCCCCACTCCTCCACATGAAGCCCGCTGGATTACGACCTTGGGCTAGTCACAGTTCTCTCAGAACTCTCTCAGCACCATCTACCTCACAAGGAGCCTGTTGTGGGGAGAGGCAGGGAAGGTGATTGCAAACTGTTTTGAGACTCCTTAGGGTAGAGGAAAATGGGGTATTAAAACAACTCTTCTTCTTTACGGAGACTGGGCAAGATGGATCATTTGGAAATGGCAGCTCTAGACAGCTTTCAAGTAAAACAAAGGGCAGGAAGGAGGGATCATTGAAGAAACCCTAGACAAAGCAAAAGAAGTCTTTAGCCTCTTGTGGAAAACAGTGACAGAAGGGCACAAGCAGATATTCCTGGGAAGATAGTTCCATAGTTCTTGCACCATGGCCGAGAAGGCACTTTCTTGCATTAAAACCTGCCTTATCTCAGAAGGCAAGAGTACCCAAAGCAGGGTCTCAGAAGATGGTCAGGTAGACTCATATGGGAGCAGGTGACCCTTCAGGTATGCTGGTCTCAAAGACTTTAAAGCAGGATTGCTTTACCCCCTCCAACCTGGGGGGGAGGTTTTTTGGGGGGACTTATGGGAAGCAAAGAAAGGCCTAGGCCACTATCACCGGTGTCATGGCAACCTGACTTCCAGTGCACACCAGAAGTGATGTTATCATGTCACTGATGACACAGGGACACTCTGGTGTTTGGGCAAAAACTCTATGGTAGATGACTTTTTTTTCTTATAGAGGTTTTGCCCACATACAAGAGCATTCATGTGTCATGGGGGATACAATGACATCACTTCTGGTACACACCAGAAACTACATTGCTGAATCACTGGTGATGAAGGTTTAGGCCTCATTTTGTTGCCACTTAGTCTCCCACTGGCCAACTGACCTGTGCTGGGGAGGGGACCCTGGACAGGGGGATCTCCTGCCCCTAATAGGGGCCTGGCAACCCTACTTTAAAGGTCAACACCTAGGATTGCCAGCCTCCAGGTGGGGCCTGGGGATCTCCTGCTTTTACAACTGATCTCCAGCTGACAGAGATCAGCTTCCCTGGAGAAAATGGCTGCTTTGAAGGGCAGACCCCTATGGCATTGTACCATGCTGAGGCCCCTCCCCTCCCCTCCCCAAACCCCACCTTCTCCTGGCTCCACCCCCAAAGTCCCCAGGTATTTTCCAACCCAGACTTGGCAACCCTATCAACACCAGCACTTTGAATTGGGCCTGGAAAGAATATTGGAGCCAGTGTAGATGGTCCAGGGCTGGATTGATATGGTTCCTACAACCCACTCCAGTCAACATCCTGTCTGTGGTGTACTGTACTGATTGAAGGTTCCAAGCACTGTTCAATGGCAGCCCTACACAATCTAGATGTAACCAGGGCATGTACCACAGTGAACGTATCTTTTCTGTCCAGGCAAATTCATGTATGTGTCACAGTAACCAACAAATTAGTTCTCCCCTCTTCTTTTTTTTCACATGGAAAAAAAAGAATAGCCCTTTTAAAATCACACTCATCTGCAGTTTTCAGAAATACTTTTTAGAAAATGATTTTTAAAAACTTGTTCCCCAATTAACTGAATATGCCTTTTAGGCAATCAAAATATTTCAATGGAGTAATTTAATCCATCATCACAGTAGACACTTCAGCCCTGTTTTATATGCACTGTACACATTCCTGTGTTGATGGATTTCATGGCACTGGGAAAATGGCTTCATCTCATTTTGTAACCACATGTAGAAACAATCTCGCTGTATAATCTATTTTGCCAGGTAGTTAGCTATGATCAGGTACTTCCAGAAGCAGGTATTTGAACCCCTGTGTGAAACAGGATGCAAAACTAAATTGACTGTTGTTCTGATCTTGTGTGACCATACTTCTGATCCTGTGTGACTATTCATTCGCAAAACAACGTTTGAGTCAAGTGGTACCTTTAAGACTGACAAACTTTTGACTTCTGGCAAGACTTGCGATCATGGCGGACGTGCTCCTCTGCATCTGCGGGGAGCGCGATCCATACCCGGCGGGAAGAAGGGGCTTCGGACTGGTGCTGAGCCCCCAGAGACCCTAGTGAAGGGGCTCTGCCTGGGGTGGCACGAAGGGGATCTCTCCCTATGGTGGCAACCGAGGGATCGAGGTCCCTTTTCATCACCCCCATAGGTTCCCCCGTCCGTGGGAGCCGTATGGCTAAAAGCGCAAAACCGTGAAGCAGCAGAGAGTGCGAAGCCTTGAAGCTGGAACTTATAGTTACGCACGGAGAAAACGTGAGTCTGAAGTAAAAACAAACAGAACACAACGGGAAAGGCAGGTGGAGTGAACCCCCCCCCCCTCGAGACTGGCGTACTTACGAGACTCTTTACGTGGCGTTACTGCATGAAAAAAAGTACGTTCTGCTTGCTAGATGGCGGCATCGCGCTTTAGAGGATATGAACTTTAAAAAGTTATAAGCGCAGTCGTAGAATTTGCTTCTTTCGTCCATCTTATCTAACTATCAACAAAAAAGTGCAGCCTCAACAATGGCGGGGAAACCGAAACCTTCCCCCAAACTAGGAAGTACAGCTCCGAGTTCAAAGGTTGATACCACAGAGATGAGCACTGTGTTCTCCTTGTTATTGCGACCTCTAGTGGACCAAATGACAGCTCTCAACATCAAGATGGATAAAATGCAGCTGGAACTGAAGGAGTCGAATAAAACTACAGAGAAGCTGCAGCGAGAACTTCTGGAAGTTAAGACTTCAGTAAAAAAATCATGATTCAAGGCTACAAAAAGCGGAGAAAGAAAAGGCCTTCCATTCTGATCAGCTCTTGAAACTACAGATGGAAAGATCGAATTTTTTCCTAAGACTTCAGAATGTGCCAGAGGATAAAGGAGAAGACCTTAAAAATCTGCTAAGTGAAGCGCTTGAACCAGTGACAGGCTTAAAAGCAGCGGAAATAAAAAGCGACATGGATATGGTTTACAGAACCTATCCAGATTATACCAAAAAGAAAAGCCTGCCTGGTGAGATTCAGATAAGGTTCTCCAAAAAGTCAACAAGAGATGTGGTGCTTAGGACCACAAATAAAGCGGTTCTGAAGATCAAAGGAAAAGAAGTTAAAGTGATGAAAGATATCCCATTTGAAATAAGGAAAAGAAGGAAAGCCTATGGAAAACTGACATCTTGGCTACAGTCTGAATCTATTATCTACAGGTGGAATGTTCCGGAAGGACTGAGATTCAGCATCAAAGACAAAAAATACAAGATTGACTCTGTTCAACAGGCAAAAAGTTTTTTGGAAAAAAGCAAAGAAAAGAAAAAAGAGAGAGACTCAAGATGGTTCGCTGGCATCGCAAGAAAGTATGTATGGATTTGATAGCTCAAAGAGTGAAGAAGAAATTTCTGACTCGGAAAAAGGAGCAGCAGCTCCAAAGGCAAAAGAAGAGACTGTTAAGACAAGAAGAGGACGAAAGAAGAAATAAGGGCTGAATTGTTTTTACTGGAATTGCACTTATATATTTTATATAATTTGTATAATTAAGCATTCCTTCAAAAGAGCATGTCTGTCAAACAGCTTTTTTATTTTTCATATATCATCAGTAACAATGTTAATTGAAAATTAACCAAGGTTTAAAATGCTTCATATGTATTAGTGGTAAGGTAATATTAAGCAAATGCTAAAGCACACTCTGTATAAGGTAAATGTAGCTTAGAAAAGTAGTGATGTAGAAGTAGTAATAGATAAAACCAATAAAAATCTTAAAAAAAAACAACTGACAAACTTTTATTCTGGGTATTAGCTTTTGTGTGCATGCACACTTCTGAAGAAAACTTATGCCTAGAATTAAACTTTGTTGGTCTTAAAGGAGCTGCTGGACTCACATGTTGTTCTGCTGCTTCAAACCAACATGGTGTTAGCCGAATTGCTTTAATTCACACTTAGCAATCAGCAAAATACATGGGTTCTTGCCAACTATACCAGGGTCCCACCCCTTCCGGGAGTTCTCAAGGAAAGAGGCACATGAGGCAGGTATCAAGTTCAAGGTTGTTTACTGGATAATGTTGTCAAGCATACCAAAAACATAATCACGCACACAATCTTACAGGCCTAATGAAATAAAGAGAGAAAATAGCACTTTTGCATGAGCAGGATATCGTTGATGCGGAAAAGCACAGTACCTTAGATGCGTTGTCCAATGTCAGGAAGAATTGGATGGGGAGAAAAATAGAAAGGCTATGGGGACACAAGGCTTGAACCTGCAAGACCACGTGGTTCTCCTGGGTAGCTACTCCAGAGAGAGAGGATTAAAGATGGAGGCAAGAAAGCTGGACTGAAGGGGTAGTAAAGCTGATAGGGGGCAACGGCTCAAGAGGCAGAATGACTCTCGGTTTGGACTTTTATTGGGGGTCTTGGGGTGGGCTTTGCAGACCACAACCCACTAACACTCCTACTAGGCGGTCCGTCCCTTCTGGGCCCTTGGATAGGTGAATGCTGGACAAAGGGAGGAGGTCCAGGGGTTGGGCAAGGTTGCACAACTATGACTTCATCTGAAAGGAGACTCTGAGTCTGGGGTCCGATGACTCACCTGGCCATACCTATTGTTAGTTGATGGTTTTAGCCAAGTATCTGATGGCTGGCACATTAGTTGCTAGGCAGTTTAGTTAGCATAACTATCCAGATGTGTGGTGGGGAGTGGGGGTTAGCCAGCGGATGTCTGACAGAAGGAAACCTCATGGCAAGAAGAATCCTTTGTCTTTTTCTTGGGTGAACTGCTTAGGGTGTCAGCCTCCTGGCATGGGCTGGAGCTGGCTCCTATTCAAGAAGAAAGCGCAAGACCCTACCACTGTTGGCAACACAGAGTTCAGACTTATGGATATAAAACTCCATAAGAGCACAGAAAGTGCCTTGCTGGCTAACAATGGCTGTTCCCCCTGTTCTTATGTAAGTGTGCTCAGAATTGCAGCCATTGAGTTATTCCAAGCAGTATTATTCACAGAATTATTGTACTGTTTTGCAGCTGCATTAGAGCTTCTTCCCTGAACTGGCCTTTGCTGAAGACAGATGGGGCAGCATGTGAGTTTAGCAACATTAGTCATAACACCGGCCAGGTCAATAGGAAAGAAGATCTTCTCTTGAATAGCAGTGCTGGGGAAGGCCTTGGCTTGTATTTTTGGCCCCAGTCTGAAACAGGATGCTGCACTAAATGGACCACTGGTCTGATCCAGCAGGGCTCTTCTTACATTATCTTCTTATTTAACCACTGGTGTTCTACGGGCTCGAAAGGAAATGGACCATAGGGTGCCAGGCAGGAACAGAATGCTTGTTAGCCAGCATACTCTGGTATTGATGGCATTTTTGGGATTGGTAGCTACCAGTCAGGTTGATAGTTTTGGAAGTAAAAATGCACAATGATTTCCACAACTGCCTGCACAATGATCAGTCCACTCCCAATGCACTTTCCAACTGGATTATGCCAGTTCACACAGAAAAAATCCAGTTGGAAAGTGCACTGAAAGTGGATTGAAAGTGGATTATTTGGTGTGTATGACTGCAGCCACAGTTTCACAACATGCCATCAAAATAATGGATCAGCTCCTTAGTTACAATGGAATTGTTTCCTGAATAGTCAAGCAAACAAAGACTGCAGTCAGGAGTTGTAGCTCAGTTTGGCATCTAAGAAGACCAGTCCTTAGCACTTTCTGGTTAAAAAAGGACCTCAGGGCAACCATTGTCTGAGACCTTGAAAGAGTTGGGCTTTGAGTTAGGCTGGTTAGTGGTTTAGTGCTGATTCTGTCCTTCGCCAAGCTATTATCTATGCATGCCATTATCTACTACTCTTTTTATTTGTTGTAGAAGCCAGAGATCTGCCTTTAATCGTACTGCAATCTGACAGTAGATTAGTTTTGGGGATTTGGCATTTTGCTGTTTGCTGTGAAGTGTTACATAAGGTGCCACAATATTCCTCTTTCGCATCAGACACCCTCCCGTCTTCCCTCTAAACTAAGTTAGTGCAAGCTAGCTCACAGGGGTTTTTTTTAGCCTCCAGCTCACACATTTTTGTCTCAGCTCAGGAAGGATGGCTCCAGAGCAAACTAATTTATGCAGTAGCCAAATCGCTCGCTCACAACTTTAATGTCAGTTACAAAGTAGAATTGTTGCTCACAGAACTCCATCGCCTAGAGGGAGCACTGCACCCCACCTCTAAGAAGTCAAAAATATTGATGTAAAACACATAACTCTCCAAGGGGAGCAGACTTCAAGATCATGGCTTGAAATCACCCCACCTTTTTAAATTTAAATCTTCACCCGGATGAGGCGTTCAGGAGAACTCAAAGGCTTCCATATTTTGTGTTACTTTTAGTTAGTGTTAAGAAAAGGATATTATGAGGATTTTGCTTTTGGTTAACAAATTATGTTTAGTCTTTAAATTGCTACTGGACTCTTGCTCTTTTCTAATGCCACCTGTAGTCATTTTAAACAATTGGGACCCCACTCGACCAGGAAACCCACTAGGTGACCATTTTCCAGTTAGTCTCTTTCTCTCAGGCCAGACCTACCTTACAGTTTGTGAGGAGAAAGTGAGGAAGGGAGAATCATCTATTCTCCTCTGAGCTCTTTGGAGGAAGGGTCAGATATTTATTTTATTTATTTATTTCTTGGAATTTATATCCCGCCCTCCCCGCCAAATGGCAGGCTCAGAGCGGCTCAAATAAAATGGTCCTTTTGAGACAGCTTTAAAAAACCCTTAAAAAAAACCTTAGGATAAAGATCATTTTATCATTTGAAGCCTCGAGTACCGTTACCTATGCCTTGCTTCCCAAAGCAGTAAATGTTCTTTGGACTGTTGCTTACCTATATTACTGGAGACTTACTGTGTTTTGGGCTTTTTTTGCCTGATGGCATGAGGAGCCAGAGAAAAGGGGCAACCTCCCTTGCTACCTTTTCTGCTGGCAAAAGAAGAAGAGGAGGAGATTGGATATGTACCCCACTCTTCACTACCCGAAGGAGTCTCAGAGCGGCTTACAATCTCCTTTCCCTTCCCCTCCCCACAACAGACACCTTGTGAGGTGAGAGCTGAGAGAGCTCTTTCAAGAACTGCTCTTTCCAGAACAATTCTGAGAGAACTGTGACTGACCCAAGGTCACACCAGCAGCTGCATGTGGAGGAGTGGGGAATCAAACCTGGTTCTCCCAGATTAGAGTCCGTGCACTTAACCGCTACACCAAACTGGCTCTCAAAAGCTGGGTGGGAGGAAAACCACAGGCTCCTTCTGCCTTGCAGTGTTGAGTGAATGAGTGCTTTTTAAAGTAGGTTCCCTGATGCACGTCTGACTGTAAGTCCTGCTGCACACCCATGACCTGACAAGTGTTGGGAGTATCATGTAGTTTGGCCCTCAGTCAACTCCCCAAAGAGCCCATCTGCTCTCCCTCGGCTAGCAATCTCAAAACTGGTCATCCCTTTCACTCAGACACATATCTGCCCTCTCTCTGCAGCCTGGGGCCAGGGGGAGGTCACCTCTTCCAATCTCTGATGGCTGTTTGACCACAGCCATTCAAGTCCAGTGAGCAGATACCTGCTCCTGTTAAGTAACATATCCGTTCCTGCTGCCAAATAGAATAGACTGAGCTATAGTGATCAGAGCCCTTAGGATATGCTAGTGTATCATCTTTTATTTGCAAAGAGTGCTAGGGAATGTTTTCTTCCTTTTTTGTGGAGTGTTTCAGAAGGCAAGTTTGGAATACTGCTTGGCATATAATAAATATCCTTAAGGTACAGTTCAGCAACTGTGAAGCATAAACTGCAATGCCTTCCACCGTAACTTCAAACGACGAGAGTATAAAGATAATGGTGCGGACAGTTTACGAAGGAGGCAGAACAGGCGAGGCTGGTGAGCAGATACAAATATGCACATCAACAGCTGAGCTATAAACACATTAATATATCCCCCCAACTTCTATGTGGGGAGGGAAGACTCTCCAATCTCCATGCCTGTTACATGGCTAGTTTGTCAACAGCACCAATATGCTGAAATGCCTATGATAAGAATGGGGGTGTTTTCAGGTTTTGGCCAGTGACACAATCAGAATTTCTGTCTTATTAGCTGTGAGGGTTTTGGGAAAACTCAGCCCTGACCTGGATAGCCCAGGCAAGCCTGATCTTGTCAGATCTCAGAAGCAAAGCAGGGCCAACACTGGCAAGTACTTGGAAGGGTGACCTCCAAGCAATACTAGGGCCAGGATGCAAAGGCAGGCAATATCAAAACCACCTCTCTGAAATGTCCTAACCTGAATGTGCTAACCTGAATTTCCTGAACTGGTTCGATAGAGCATTTTTGTTCTGGGTTCGATTTGTGTTTGTGTTTGGGATGAGCCCTGGAGGCCCCCCCCCCAGTTTGTATCTCTCCCTATATCCCACCATTATCCACAAGGGAGACACAAAGCAACTTTCATAGTTCTCATCTCTTCTGTTTTATCCTCACAACAGCCCTGTGAGGTAGGTAAGGCTGAGAGGGAGTGATGGGCCCAAGATCATCCAGCAAACTTCCATGGCACGAGTGGGGATTTGAGCTCATTCAATACTTTAAACACTTCAGTTTCCATTGCAAATAGCATGGGGGTCTGAACTTGGGCCGATATATTCTGGCTCCTTTCATTTTTGGCCCTGGAATTCCCATGATCATTCTAAAGATAGTGGCCCAATTTTGACTTCCTTAGTTTTATTTTCTGATGAGTTATGTCTGCCACAAATGGACAGACATATGGACTTATGGAGCATTTTATTGTTATATATGCATTCCATGCTAACAGCCAGCCAAGTAATTTGTTTTGTCAGGATATTTGGTTTGAATCAGGGTCATACAGAAGGAGGGCAGATGGAATCTTTGTCCGGGGCCGGGGGGGAATGGTGGCTCTCGGCAGCCCTGTACTGTGCCATCCTATGGAATAATTCCAGTATAAGCCCATTGTTCAATGCTCAGTTTCTCCATTGCACATTTTCATTTTTTTTAACATTAGGATTATTATTGGATTACTAATTGTTTCTCATTACAATCTGATTAAGAGTTACTATAATGCATATAATAAAAATTGAATCACCCTATTATTAATGCTCATTGACCCATGGTGTACATTTAATAAATATGTGCATTTTTTTGGTTTTTTTTTTTAATAATGGCCCCAGAAACAGAAACATCCTTTGAACCATTTGCTTCATTCACCGTCATGTAGTCTGGACTCAGGCAAAACTTTCCTCAGTAACTAGCTCTGGATCAATATGGGTGCCACTCTGTATGGAATACAGCTCTGTCCCTCTGACATTTGATGAGAATAAATAGACCTTCTCACTGTTAAATTTTTAAAAAGACCTTTTTCCCCCAGTGGCAAAATAGAACGTGCTCCATCTGGATTCACAGTCCAAGCGGCAGATAATAGACTCTGCTTGAAAGCTAGAAAGCAAATGATAACCCTTAAATGTATTCCATGCATGCTTCACACTAGAATTTCTTGGCCTTCACCAAGCAAGAGAGAACTAATTTTCACCATTTTTTGAGTAGCTAACTATACCAATAAACCTTTATGTTAACGTCTATCAGTATAACCACAGGTAAATGACACTCTCATTTACTCAGTACTGTGTATTGTTTTTAGAATTGTGTGATTTATTAAATAACTAGGAATAAGGCCTGTTGCAAAAATAAATACAACGGGCTCTAGAAAGAGGCTCTGGAAGAGTGCCAAGGCCTTGGGCTCTCAGCGTCAATTTGCTGTGGCAACCTCAGCAGGGTATAAGGACACTGAGTCCACCATTTTCTCCAGGGGACTGATCAATGCCATCTAGAGAGCAGTTGTAATTCTGAGTGATCTCCAGCCCTCACTTGGAGATTGGCAGTAGTGCTTCCCCAGGAGGGAATGGCTGGTTTGGAGAGCAGAGTCTATGGCACTGTACCTGTCTGACACCCCACTCCTCCTCAAACCTCACCCTTTCCAGGCTCCATCCCTCAAATCTCCAGGAATTTCCCACCTGGAACTGGCAACCCTATCTCCTTCCCAGTTAAGCATCTGCCTACCTTTATTTTCCCCTCACTGTTCAGCTTTCCATCTGCCCCTCCCCCCCACCTGCAGCCTCTACTGTGCTCTGAAGCCCTGACTGCCATGTCACAGTGGCTGTCATGGGGGGGGGGGTGCTATCTCAGCAGGGTAAAAGGCCACAATGGGTTTTCTCCTGAAGGCCAAAATAGGTGTGGAAAGGGCCTTTTACTGACAGAAACCAAGCTTGGTTGACCAGCAGCAGGCACCGATGGGGAAGTAGGGTCCCCAGCTCTGAGTAGGGAAATACCTGGAGATTTGGGGGGGGGGGGTGGATCCTGTGGAGGGCAGGGTTGGGGGGAGCAGGACTCAGCAGGAATTTCCCAACCTGGGGCTGGCAGGACTGGCCCATGAGTTCCTCACAAAGGCGTAGAAAGGGTTTTGTTCCTTTGTCTTTTTACTGACAAAACCAAGCTTGGTTGTCTACCAACAGCCACTGAGGGAAAAGTGAGAATGCTTTGGCCGGTGGCCTCTGTGGTATTCTATTCAGGTGAGGCCTCTCCTCTCCACTTCCCAAACTTTGGCTTCCTTAAACTGGCTTCCTTACCTGGAGCTGGCAAGAGCTATGAGATCCTCACAACAGCCACTGAGGGAAAACAGCCACAGTCCCACACAGGAGCTCAGCAAGAGAAGTGTCTTCGTGAGAAGATACAGTGCTTCTGACAGAGAACAGTGGCTGAAAGGGGAGTGGGTGGAGAAGAGGAGCAGACCCAGCACCCAGCTAATGGCATGCGACTACTCACAGCCAATGGATTGTCACACCATAGGAGTGACAGGTCAGGCAGCGAAAGGCTGTGGGAGTGTCTGGAATGTTGAGGCAAGAGGGACACAAAAACTCAAATATTATAAAGAGAGATATGATTTTATTTATACTTCAGCCTTTCTGCAAGGGGGCTAAGGTCAGTGCATGTTTTTTGTGTTTATTTTGTTTGTTTATATCCCAATTTTCTCCCCAGTGGAAACCAAAACTCCTGCATTATGCTCCCTCTTCTCTATCATATTCTCACAACAAGCCTGTGAGATAGATTAGGTGAAGAGGGAGTAACCAACCCAGAGTCATCTAGCAAGTTTCCATGACAGAGTGGGGACTTCAGCTGAGCTGACCAGATGTTACTCCGAGTTCACTTACTCAGATACAATAGAAAGTTTTTTTTAGTGTAAAAAAAAAATTAGGAAACTGATTCCTTCCCCCCCCTTGTGTTAGTGTCAGTGACCTCTGTCTCATGAAAGCTCATCTTGGATTTTTTTTTCATCTTCAAGGAGCCCCTGAACTTTGATTTTGTTTTGATCTGATCTTGGTCCAACACTCCAGCCATTTATCTCCCCGCGCCCCTTCATTAATGCTGTGCATGTTCAGTTTAATGGTAAAAACTTGCAGAGAGTAATCTTGATGAGACCAGGTATTAATTACATCAGGGTTATTTTTCTGCAATTTTTTCCCAGTGCGCATAAGCTATTCTGTGTATGTGACTGAACGTATCATAGTAACAACATTCTTTCTATGTGGTGTTTTGCATGTGAGCATTGGTAAGACAGTATGCAAAATAATCTTAATGCAACAACATGTATGATTGCTTACTGCTGGGTTTGGGCAGGGTTTTATCAACATGGATGTGCATGGTGGAAAGGATGATGCAAGTGAACTGTGACAAAATGTGCATGCTCCTGTGTTGAAACCCACTCCTTCTTAGTCTTAAACTATTTAGATTAAAGGTGGATTGCTGTAACTGCTACTGTATATACTAGATATGCACTTGTGTTATATACAGTGTTGTTTGTAGTTTTAGTTACAAATATGCACAAGTATTGGTTCAGGTCCAACCAGCTTTTCTGTTAGTGATAAACAGAAAAAGGAATCCCCCCTGACTGCCAAAAATGAGATAATGAGAAGCCTGGGACTTGCATGGGCAAAAGCCATGTTGTACTGGGGCTGTAGAAAGGAGGAGAATTAGACTTGACTGATCAAAAAAAGCTGTCTGGATCCAGCTAGTTTTAATAGGTGAAGCAATGAAAGGGGGGGGGTACATTACAAGAATAATAAGCCATAGGGCTTTTGAAATGGTCCTAGTAATGAATAGCATAAGTAAATTGGTATTTCTTTGCCCCAAAGCATCAAATCTTCTGTTTTCACTGTACTGCAAATGTTACCTGTACAGGTCAAGAGGTTTATACCCATGGGAAATGCCTGCCATTAGACACCCTTTTTTAAGGGACAGTAGCTGTGTTAGAGTGGCACTTCAGGGAGGAACCCTTCAGAAAGGCTCTTTGAAGTTAAAAAAAAAACATAGTGTGAAAATCTCACCTTCACTGGAGAGGACGTAAGAAGATGCATGTCCCACTAGGGGAATTTCACTGAAGTGTTCTTGGCCACATTTCTGAGAAATCACAATGCAGAACTGCAGAGACCGAATCAAGTATCATCTGTTTCACTATTTCCAAAGCAGGTCTAATGAGCCAAAGAGAAAGCTTGGCAAGGGTGCAATGAGAAGAGACTGCATCTGCCTGGTCTTCAGAACTCAGGGTTACGACTTCATTGCAGTATGTCACACAAATCTTAGAGCAGACAGGTTTTCCCAATGATTATTTTTACAGAATGCAGCCAATGGGTCTGCAGTTTAAAGGGGGCAATAGCCCAGAGGGACCTGGATCTTTTCTCACTAAGAGGGCCATTGGGGGGGGGGGGATTTTTTTTTTTTTTTTGGCAAGGGGAAGGAGGACACACAGTCAGAATCAAAATGATTCTTTGGCGCCTTCCTTTCCCCAACTTATGTACAGTTACTTATTTAGGAAATTTCTGTGCCACCTTGTCAAAATCCTGCTCAAGATGGCTTTAAATTAAAATAATAAGTTATCGATATAAAGACAGCAAATCATTAAAACAGGCCCAGGGACATAAACAGTGTAAAACTGTCCATATACACAATGAACAATTCACAGAATCTCTGCTACCATATAACTAGCATTTTCATTTATTTTCAGTTTATTTTTAATGGGGTATTTGTATTTCCTATGAGCACCTGATGTAACATAAATACCTTTAAAATGATATTCGTGTTGTTACTGCCTCTGCTACTCATATTAATGTTGCAGGATGTACATGATGTGTTACCGACTGAAATGACAAAATAATAGTTTCCTTCCCCAAGGAAATACAATCTGTTGGTACTAGGGTTGCCAGCTCTGGGTTGGGAAATACTTGGAGATTTTGGGGGTGGAGCCTGATGAGGGTGGAGTTTGGGCAGGGGAGGGATTTCAGTGGGGTATAATGCAGTAGAGTCTACCTTCCAAAGTGGCCATTTTCTCCAGGTGAACTGATTTTTGTCATCTGGAGATGAGGCATAATTCCAGGAGATCTCCAGCTACCACTTGGAGGTTGGCAACCCTAGTTAGTTCATTCATTCATTCATTCATGTATTCACCTTTATTGGCATATCATCAGTCGTAAGGTGTATAAAACATTGTACCATAAGATTAAAATCTAAGATTCCATATAACTTAAGTACAATCAAAGTAGTACTATCTAAAATTTGGTACCTTAAGAACCTCTGTAAGAAATTTGGCAACATAATTAGTGATCTCAGGGATAGAATCATTCAAAAGAAGTTGACATTTTGACTTATTACTCAAATTACTTTTAGAATGAAGCCAAGTTAGAAGGAATTTTCGGTGAGGTAGCTCATACAGAGGGCATTTGACAGTTATGTGCTCAATTGTGTCCTGGGAGTTAAGACCACAGGGGCACAGTGGTTCATGTCTTGGGATTTGATGGTATCTGCCATAGAGTATTCTAGAGAGAAATGCATTAACCCTGGCCAGAAGAAAAAATCTACGATGAAAAGGGATATCGAGATTATAAAAATACAAGAGGTGGGGACCCGTGATACTCATGGGGGCGCTCCACGTGGAGAAGGAGAAAGCCCCCACAGGTAAGTCTTCTCCCACCTACAGGCACCGGTGGGCCTGAGCGGCTCTCACCAGGCCCACCGCTTCTTCCCCCTTGAGAGAACAGCTCTGGGGACACAAGTTCTATCGTTTGCAGAGGGCCACAGAGAGCGGCAATGTACTGTAGTTGTTAGAGTGTCAGAGTAGGAACTGGGAAAGCAAAGGATGTTATTTGACTGTGTGTCCCCCCCCCCCAAATGGATTAAAGCTATTTTTCTAAAGAAGAAATGTGTCACATCCGTGCCTGAAAAAGATTCTCAGCAATGTTTAAGAGGAATCCCCTTAAAACCTCTCCCCACCTGACCAATCTCCTGAAAATGTCAGTGAACAGTCAAAACTCCACATTTTACTCAAGGAAGTTGACGGCAATGCTCCCTTTAAGCTGTGGGGTCCTGTGAGCAAAAATCCTGCTTTGTGAGCTCCTGGCATTAAAGTTGTGAGCAAGTGATTCAGCTGCTGCATGATTTAGTTTGCCATCCTTCCTGATTGAAGACAAAAATGTGTGAACTGGAGGCTAAAAAACTGTGAGCTTGCTTGCACTAACTCGGCTTAGAGGAAACACTGGTTGATGGGTATCCCGGCTGACAAACCAAGAACTCAGATCATTCCCCAATCTCTATTTAAAAAACAAAACAAAAACCCCACCAAACCTCGAACTCAAAATATTTCTTTGATGATCCTCCCAACATCTAATCATTCCGGGGGGGGGGCAGCATGAAAGACCCTTCCTCTGAATCCCACTAATGGGGCACTTCCTCTGCTTAAATGCTTGTTAGCCAGTTAACTTTTCCATTTGCAAGATTCAGTGGCTATTTGCAGAAGCCAGCAAGCTCACCTTTGTTTCCCTGGGGTGGAAAAGCGTTCGGACTTGGCTCGCTCCTTAATCCGCCCTGCAGTTGGAGATTCCACCACTGATAGCCCCAGGGAGCAATTACAGGCCAGAGACCGGGCCACCCTCCATCTGAGGCCTTTTCTCATTCAACATGTCAAGGAGAGCAGGGGAGCTGCTGGGGTGAGATTTCCCCAGCAGCCTGTCAACATTAACTTGCAAGAAGTCTTTTAGACTTTTAGATAAATACAGGAGGTGGGGACTTGCGGGGGGGGGGGGGGGGGAGAGAAGGAGCACAGAGTGGAGCCAGCCACTGGTAAGTCTTCCCCCTCGGCACCCGCCATGGGCCCGCCACTTTTCTCCCCCCCCAAGGGCACTGGTGAGGCCTCAGCAGCTCTCGCTGGGCCTCCTGCTTCCCCCCCACGGGCACCGGTAAGGCCGCAGCAGCTCTTGCCGGGCCCGGCACTTCTCCAGCTCCTTCCCCCCCCATAGGCACCAGTGAGGCCTGAGAGGCACTTGCCGGGCCCACTGATCTCCCTCCCCCTTGGCACCAGCAGCGAGGCTTGAACACCTCCCAACCGCCCGGCCGCCACAGTTCTGAGAGCATTCCCTGTGCATGCAGAGGGAATGCTCTTTAACTTTTTTGGGGATTTAAATATCCCCCCGTATAGTTTTTTAAACTTTTTGGATTTTTGTGCACACCTGGGGAGTCCTCCGTGTGTGCAGAAAAATCTCCCTGCCCCCAGGTACCCCCCACGTGGATTTAGATATCCGCACACAGGGGGTGCCTTGGGAATTAGATATATAGATTGGAGCATCTTGCCTGAATAGTTAGAGAGGCTGAGCATGGCAGGTGAACAGATATGAGGTTTAGTAGGGTGTAGCTTTTGCAGATCAATGTTGTTTGATTAGTTTAAAAATATGAGGTTCATTGGTTAGGGCTAGGTCTTCAAGAGGAACACCAAGTTGACTTATTTTCGATATGATTATGAAGCCCCAGAAGGAATTATGCAGTTCTTTTTGCAAAAAAAAAAAAAAGATAAAAGGGAGCCCGGCTCAGCACTAAAGTAGAGCCTGAGCCAGTAGCATGTCATTGAGATCCAGGCCTTGGTCTCAATCAAATTTTGGGCAACTTCAGAGCAAATTGTAAAGTAAGGCATGCATTTGGGGACACCCAATATTTGTCTAAGAAAGATCACTTGGATGTTCTCCACATCACGGTTGAGGGCAGTGAACCATATAAGGGCTGAGGACAGACTGGCAATCTGCCCCGGGAGAGGTCCGCATGGGAAACGGGGAAAGGGAGCCGGTCCAGACATGCGCAGCTGTCCCTCGGCTCCCTTCCGTACTTACACGTCTTGAAGACGTTTTCCTTTCGCTTTACCGGGACACCGGGAGAAACCGGTGTTCAGGGGCCGTCTTGTGCTTGCCTCCCGCTTCCAGGCAGTGTGAACCGGAAGAAGACAGGAGGCAAGTGGAGGCGGCAGTGCGAACACGGCGTTTTGCCAGTTTGCGCATGAGCGCTCATACGCTCGTGCGCACATAAGTGCATGTGCACATGCACAAATTGCCGAAACGGCCCTATCACGGACTGCGGAGGCCAGCCCACCTGGGGCCACTCCGCAGCAGTCTGAACGCTCCATCATGGCACACTTGCGCAATACACTGGCCAGTGTGAACAGCCAGCCCCGGGGAGTTTTCCCCCCGCAGCAGTTACCTCTGCATTCATCCCGCTCCAGATTGCCAGTCTGTCCTCAGCCAAGGATTCTGAACAGGACCTGAGATAGAATCTTAGAGTTAAATACTCTGATTGCAGCAGGGATATATTGATTGCTGTTGGTAAAAAAAGAAGGCTCTAAGATGGTTTAGAGAGATCCTTGCTAGTTTTATAGTCCTACTTCTGTGGGTTGCCCAACTGAGATTGTAGTTGTAAATTACACCAAGATATTTATAACTTTTAACTTGTTGAATTCTAACATTACCAATGTGCCAATTGTAGTGAACCCATTTTTTTGAAAATACTACCACATTTGTCTTAGTAGAGCTGATTTTAAGCAGATTTGAGTGGCAATAGTTGTTAAAGGCTTTTAGATAACTTTGAAGTCCAATTTTAGTGAAAGATAAGATAGCAGTATCATCTGCATATAAAATAATGGGTACTGATTTGCCTCCTAGTTTGGGTGGATGACCATTCACAGGCTCAAGTGAGCATGCCAAATCAGAGAGGAATAGGTTAAAAAGAAGGGGACCAAGGACACATCCTTGTTTAATGCCTTTCTTAGATGGAATTTTATTGGTCAGCCTTCCATTTGGAGAATACTTAACTTGACTTGTTGTGGCTGTATGTAATTTTTTTTAGAAGGAATAGGAGACGCAAGTCAGTTCTTAGTTCGAGCAGTTTATCCCATAGTTTTTCTCTTGAGATTGAGTCAAGGGACTTTTTATGTTGATGAGGCTACAAAGAGCTTTTTACTGCCTAGTTTCATATATTTTTCAGCTAGGGTAGATAGAATCAGACAATGGTCTAAAGTTGACTTATTTTTGGAGTAGCCAATTTGTTCTGGCCTTATGATGGCATTAGATTGGACCCAGTCGAGTAAGCAATATTTTAGATGCTTCACATATATTTTCCCCATGATTGATAGAAGACTGATAGGGTGAAAGTTTTCAAGTAATTTAGGATTGCCCTTCTTATAAATTGGGATTATGATTGAGTTTAACCATGAATTTGGGAGAACACCATACTGATCAATAGAAGTAAATAGCTTAGCTAATAGAGGGGTCCACCAACCAGCAAATTTCTTGAAAAGTTTAACAGGGAGCCCATCTGGGCCAGGGGCCCTACCTGGTTTCAGGTTAGTTATTAATTCTGTGATTTCATCAGTATCTACTGGAGGCCAACCTAGTTGGTACACATGCATTTCCTCCTTCCGGGGATTATTTCAGTTCAGGGTAGAAAGGCTGAAACTCCTTCTTTCTGTGTACTGTTGTCCTGCAAATTACACTGGAGAACTGAATTCCCAGCTGACACTGGGCTGAGAGTCCTTCGGGCAGGCACAGGAAGTGTGTATGGAAAATATACTCTCTAGTTAGTCCCTTAGTATCTTAAGCCCAATCAGCTAGTGCTGAAATGCTGCAATAAGTGTTCTGTAGAATGCTAAAAACACAGCAAAGCAAAAGGAAAGGCACTCAGCTAATATTCAGTAGAAGTTACTGAATTCCAAATACAACACATTGACTAAATTGAAAGATTGTAGGTGAGACTTCAGATGCAAATGACATTCAACCCCAGAAACCTTCTTACCCATGAAGTACTAATTTTGTACAAGTACATGAAGGTCAGTTGTTTGTATTTGCATTTCCTTCGAGCACCTTTCTTTAGACTTTCTTTGCTGTTGCTTCCAGAACTGGGGAATCCCCATTATTGAAACCAGATTATGGGAGTGCAGCTATTTTGGGACTAATTAATATGTCAGTCTTCAATTGCCAAACATCCAAGGTATCCCTGAAAGGGTTTGAAACAATTCAGCACTTTGCAGAGGCTACTTGGCTTCTCTGCATGTCAGATTCATTTCAGCAGTTCTAGGGTTTTTTTTACTTTTAAACTCAGAAAGCTTGAACATTATTCAGTTTTAGATATGCAGATGTTGTACTTTTGATATCCTTATAAAATAGGTGGTCCTATTGCTGTATCATGATTTAATATAATTTTAGCCCAATCAGTAGTGCTCGCGCTCTCTCTCTCTCTTTCTCTGAATTCTGTGGACCAATTAGCTTCTTTGGCTTGGACTGAGATTGGTTTGACATTCATGAACCTTCTCAGCAAATGTTCAGAAAAAACATTCTGTTCTCTGAGAGTTCTTCTTTCATGATGTTCTCTGGAAATATTGACTTGAACCCAACCAACAGCCATAGCATAGTGCTACTTGTAAATGCTAGCATCTCTATTCTTTTTTTTTAAAAGCTTTTATATCTAGATGGAAAAAAACAACTATATGAAAAAGGGACCTGCAACTTAAGACTCTAGAGCCAAATGTGGTGCAGTGTGGAATCCAATATGTACCTTTAAAATGTACATGAAATCTTTAAATAAAGGTAATATTTGACGGAGTAGGTGGGATGCTAGAAAAACCAGTATGTGATGGGGTGCATGGCAGGCAACAATTTTTATGGGACTGAAGGGCTTTGTTGAGATGTTTTACAAGGGAAATGATAACGGTGAACATTTATCAGTAACCCAAGTGCACACCATGCACAGATTTATGCCAGTGCAGTAAAACAATCTTGCAGGGTGCTCTTGTGCATATTTATTGCTTCTTTCGAGACCTTCTGTGTTTGCAATAAAGGACTCACAACAACCATTGTTCGGGTTGTGGAAAAGTAATGGATTATTAATCAACAGGTCAATTATCAGTAATAGTAAGCTGTATATTTTCAGTTATGTAAATGGACTTTCTTATATGCACTCTTTGTTATTCTCTTGCTCTGAATGTTGACATACTTTGGCTCTTCAATTATTAACAGTTGAATGCCTCAATATAAAATGTTTCCAAGATAACTGACCCAAATGCTGAAAATACTTACTAAACAAAAGCTGAGGATAGTCTCAGTTAAACGGTGCCTAAAAAGAGTGCACTCCCTTTAAACACCATTCCAGGTGAAGCTGCAGCAACACAAATGCATTTAAAGGAACTTTAATTTAAAGGAAATTTAAAGGGTATAATGTGATGGAGTCCAATGCCCAAAGCAGCCATTGTCTCCAGGAGAACTGATCTTGGTCATCTGGAGATCAGTTGTAATAGCTGAGAAATTTTCTGTAGGGGAAATGATGTGCTGTGGCTGGGGAACACGGTGATTTCTGGGAGATCTGCAGGCCCCACAGGGAGATTGGCAACTCCAGTGACCATTTAAGGGAAGACTGGGATATGTATTTTACCGCAGGACACATTCAGTGACTCCCAACAGTAACAGCAAACTGTTTGGAATGTTAGAGGCAAAGGCCAATCAGGCCGCACATGCAAATAACCTCTGTGTTTCAACTGGCTATGGCGCGGGGTGGGGGGGAGCAAACTGTTTAGAATGTTGGAGGTGAGACTCAGGTAATGCAGCCAGTGGATATGGACAGCTTCTGAGTGATACATCATGGAGCCAACTGATTAAGGAACGTCTGGAATGTTCAGAAAGTGCTACCCCACACTACTCAATTATATATAAGGAGATATATATATATATATATATATATATATATATATATATATATATATATATATATATATTAAATAGCCATCTTTCTTCCTTATGGAGCTCAAGGCATAAAAACTACAGTTTAAAATTACAGTTCAGGACTGCTAATAACTTAATACAATGCAGTCCTAGATAAAACTGCCTTGTACTTATGCTTGTAAGTGTAGGGCAGGGGGCCCTGCATGTGTGTGTATGCAAATGAGGGCACCCCACTTCTCTCCGAGAGCCAGTTTGGTGTAATGGTTAAGTGCGCAGACTCTAATCTGGGAGAACCGGGTTTGATTCCCCACTCCTCCACTTGCACCTGGCTGGATGACCTTGGGCAAGCCATAGCTCTGTGCCAGCTGTTCCCTCAAGGACATCTTGGGAAAGAGTTCTCTCAGCCCCACCTACCTCACAGGGTGTCTGTTGTGGGGAGGGGAAGGGAAAGGAATTTGTAAGCCGCTCTGAGACTCCAAGTGAGTGAAGGGTGGGTATAAATCCAATCTCTTCTTCTTCTTCTTCTTCCCACTGGGTGCTTTGGATTCACCAGCACCCAAACTGATATCACCTCTCTTGTTTACTAGTGGCTTGGGCCACTGGTAGGGCTCTGTGTGCCTGTGGGGAGAGTGGATGCTCCTAGCTCCCACTTCTCTTTCGTGTTTGCTCTCCAACCCAGCCTGACCAAGAGATTATAGCACAAGCCTGAGCAAATGGTTAGATATGCTGATCAGGTTCTTTGAAAGTCTGAATTCTTAAAGAAGAAAGATATTTATTCAACACAACTTTACACTCTAGAGCCCAAGCATGTAGGGGAAAGGAATATGACAGCACTGAAAGATTATTGCAGAATTCAAAAAGAAAAGAAAACACCTGGGCTAGTATAAACTTTAGAGACACTGATGTTATCTTGGCATGTGCTTTGTGGGCTGGGCACAAGTCAGCTGTAACCAAGGAAATAGATAGGATTGTCAGGTGACCCTGGCAACTGGCATGGGACAACTTACCACCAGCAGGGAGGACATACACCAGCATCTCAGTATTGTTCTGACACACACTGGAAGTGGTGTCATCACATTGCCAGTGACACAGGGATGCTCTGGTATTTAGGCAAAAACTCTATGGTAGAAGCTATAGATACAAGTATAGAGCATCTGATGTGATCACTTAACTTGTAGTGTGTGCTGGAAGTGATGTTGCTGTGTTGCTGGCTAAGACACTGGTGCAGGACTCCCCTGCTGCTGGTAGGCCCCTCCTCCAGCAGGAGGGGGAATCCCACCCCACCAATGGGGAGATGGCAAACCTAGAAATAAAGACAGATGCTTCTCTATTCTCTCCCCCAGGGGTCCTCAAACTACGGGCCACAGGCCACATGTGACCCGCCGAGGGCATTCTTCTGGCCCGCCAGGTGTGCCACTGCCTGTCCTCCAATTCCCAGCAGCACACAAAGCAGCAGAAAAATTGCAGCCGACTCGTCCCGGGCCACATGAAAAAGCCCCACCTCCCTGCTTCCAGTCAGCCAAGAGGAGGCAAAAGGAAGACTGGAAGAGGGTAAGTGTGAGGTGGCAGGCACTCCGGCTGGCCCCAAGTCTCCTAGCTGGCTGAGAGGCCTCTCAGCCGGCTAGGAGACCTGCGCCAGACCCAAGAGCCAGGCGGGGGTCTTTTTTGAGGCTTTTTGTGCTGCTGGGAATCGGAGGGGAAGAGAGAGAGAGAGGTTTCTCTTTCCCATCATGATGCCTGCAGTAGTGGAGTTTCAGGGAGAAGCAGCTGGGGGCTTGCTGCCTTAAAAAGTTTGTGAGGATGCCAAGTTCTTTGTTTCTTCGGAGAGGGAAAGACAACAGCCCCGTCAACGGTGCCTTTTTGCGCACCTCCCCCCGCCCCGCGCCTTCCCTACCCGCAGAATAACCAAAGAAAAAGCCCATCTTCATAGGGTTTTTTTTTAAAAAACTATAGTCTGGCCCTCCAATGGTCTGAGGGACAGTGAACTGGCCCCCTGGGGTTCTGGAGCGCCCTGCCTCCGCTTTAGAAGCGGAGGCAGAGAGGGCGTCCAGACAGCCGCAGCTGTTCCCTGTTGCCAGCGCAGACTCACCCATCCGTGAGGCACTGGCATGCCGCCTCAGCCGGAGACGCCTGGGAACTGGTCCCCAGGTATCTCTGTGTGTGTCCCCGGCACTTCCGGCGGGTGTGAACGTGCCAAAGGTGCGTTGCACACACCACCGGAAGTCTGAACAGCAGCCGCAGCTGCGCATAGTCGCAGCTTGCCCAGGCAGCCAGCAGCCGCGCACCACCGCCCCTCACAGCCAGTGCAAACGGGGTGGCTTGGGCAACTTTTCCCGCGGGGCTTTTGGCCCTGCGGCTGTGCCAGGACAGATCTCCAGTCTGTCCTTGGCCTCAGTAGCCTGACACATATGAACTAAAGTCTGTGCATGTACTGGTATGGTGTAGTGGTTAAGTGTGCGGACTCTAATCTGGGAGAACCGGGTTTGATTCCCCACTCTGTCACAGCTGTTCTCTCAAGGACAGTTCTGAAAAGAGCTCTCTCAGCCCCACCTACCTCACAGGGTGTCTGTTGTGGGGAGGAGAAGGGAAAGGAGTTTGTAAACTGCTCTGAGACACCTTCAGGTAGTGAAGGGTGGGGTATAAATCCAGTCTCCTCCTCTCCCCCTCCTTCTATATTGACTTACATCAAAAATTTTGCCCCTGATTTCACCTAACTATTTCCTTCTATGTTGAATAAAATAATTTGTTAGTTTTTAATTTCAGAACACTGTGAGTGCCATTTAAGTTAAGTTAGAGCAGGCTCTCTATCCTTCCCTCAGGTTCCTGGGCTGAGCCAGCAGCCAAAATGTCATACTATGACAGGGTGGGACAGCCAGACTTCTTCAGCAAGAAGAAAACAGACATCTAGGGTGGCTCAGTCAGAAAGGGAAAGAAAAATGGAAGGGAAATCTTGTCTCTGAGAGAGGGAAGTGGACAGGGGTGCCATACCATGCATTATGGTAATGCCAGCATGCCTGGCCCCTTCTGGACAAGATCAAGGTTCTTGGTGAGTTCCTGCCTTGTGCATACAGCCTCAGCTTGGAAGGGACGGGGGTTTACAGCATTCAAGTCTTTCTCTTTCTGCTGACTCCTCTCTGGAGCAGCTTGGTAGTCGAGCCTGCTCATCAGCCAGTGGATGATCTTTTCTCCAAACTAGAGTGGCCACTAGTTGAGTATGGGTATTTTCCATCCCCTGAAATGTTTGAATCAGTTGCAATGGGGGCTGAAGTAGCATAAGAAGATTCTGCCCATTTAGAAGCACATATCTGTAAGCTTTCCATCAGCAAGTGGCAGCAGATGAGGTTGCTTGCTGGTGCTGTTAACCACTTTGGTGCAATAGAGAAGCAATTCTGTCCTTACTGGTAGGCAACTCTCTAAAATTGGTTGTGGACTGCAATGACTGCACTCAAAACAGAGTGCTGACTGAGACCCCTCTGCCTCCACCATCACTAAGGCTTCCAGCCATTGAGGTCCATGCTCTTGAAGTCCTGCTGCTGGTCCATGGAGCAGTGGGAGTAAAATGGAGTGAGAAGCGGAATTGCATGATGTCACTTCCAGTTTCAGACTGAGAAGTGACACCACAACCTCACGTGATGCTCTAGGAATTTCCCAAACCTCTATGGAAAAAATAGAGATAAAGGGAATTCCTGAAATGTCATCATCATTGGGATGTCACTTGTGGGTCTGGAAACAGAAGGGATGTCATGGTGTCACATGACACCAATTTTTGAAATTTCTGCCCCCTCAGAGGCTGTCACCACCTCCTGAACTTGGAAGGATGGCAGTTCCTCTCCCAGATGACCACTTGGGGTAGTTCCCTCTAGAAAACTAGTTCACCAGCTGCTGCTGCTTGCCATTTTGCTGAAAGGGCTGTCCTTTCTTTTGCCATTGAGTAATGGCAGTGAACCCCCCATTCTACAATGTGTGCCACCACCTCTTACTGAGAAATGATTTCACCTGCTGTGCATTAGGATGAGTCTTGTGTTTATTGTTGGAAGTGATGGGCTGTACACTGTCTCTGTGCCAAGCACATTGGAACACCAGAGGAGACAGTAGACCTAGTAAGGTACCCAGCTTAGTTTCCTCTGTATCTTTCCTTTTGTCTGTTCAACTGCTGTCTCTTTGTTTATCCAGACTGCTGCTCCCAGGGACTGACATCCTTCTGGCTAACTCCTCTCCATGAGAGCGAAATGCTCTCAATAACTTTGCCTGTCCCAGCTAGGTAGCTAGGATGTCCATTCTTCCTTTCCTTAACAATAAAGAACATCCATTTCTTTTCTAAAGCAACAAGCCTTGTGTGGAAGTCGTTCCTAAAGCAGCCTGTCCTTTCTGCTGAGCAAACTAGCTCTAAGCTAACATTTATGAATACCTCTGTGATGTGTTCCATAAAGTTGTGACAAAGATGGGGAAATATATAGTATGAGAGTTCTGGAGACCTCTAAGTTGTAGGGAAGAATAGATCTCCTAGCTGCTGCCTTTATTGTTCCTTTTTTTTTTTTTGCTCTGCCCTGTATTCCAATCCCTGGATGAGCTCTAGTTCAACTAAGAAGTTTAACATAAAAAGATTTTAGAATTGGCACATATGATTTTTGCTTCAGCTGTCATCTCCTTCTTTTTCTTTTCAATATGTTGTGCCTTGATCTTAATCCATGTCCACACTACAGCGGCAAATTTTGATTTGCTTGGACATATGGATGGGCCGAGATTCTTTTGTGTGTGTGGTGTTTTACCAGATCAGCCACTGTGAATGGCAAACACTAGGTGGTATTGTGGTCCTTCTGTTTCTCTTGGGCTCTTAGAGGGAGTTTGCATTTATCACAATTTATTCATGTATCTGTGTTTCAAAATTAGATATAGAGACTCAAAAACTATTTAAATCTTGGCTCGTGGCAGATGGTCTATACAAAAGAAGTAGGGAAAGCTGCCTATCAGTTTGATCTTCCCACTTGGCAGGTTAGGATGGTTGCTTCCTGCTACCTACTTTCAGGATGCAGTAATCCGCTTAGATGCATCAAAGCTTTTGGGATCACTGTGGAAAGTGCCCAAGAAAACTCAGATGATCAGCAGCATTCCCGGCACAATTCTAAGCAGAGTTACACCCTTCTAAACCCATTGAAATTGATGGGCTTAGAGGGGAGTTAACTGTGTTCAGGGTTGCACTGTCAGATGGTTGCTGGGTGCAGCCAGACATTTGTTTGGGCAGAAAGTGTTATGGGGGAGAAAACAAAAACAAAACAAAAAAAACCCCAGAAGGCTTTTGTTCTGTGAATGAATATCATATGAAAAATAAAAGGGTGTTTGGTCAAAATGTGCATCAGCTAAAAGATAGGAAGCCAATTTATTTCAATTAGAGATGGTCATACCTTCAAGGGTAGATTCTGTGGTGATCAAAGTATTAGGCTGGGGAGTCTTTTCAAATACCAGTTTCATATTTCCACAAGAACAAAAGGGACATTTCAATTGGTGGAGGAAAGATGAACAGCGAGCTTTGTGGGCAAGCTCTTGGACACAGATGTTCAAAGCCCTTCGTATAGATGGGCTCAGTAGACGTAACAACAGCTCTGTCAGCCCTGCTTTATTAAAGCCCCATATTAGAGACAGAGGCCTAAAGCTGAAAGCATAGTGTAGAGGTGTCCAACTCATTTGTTACGAGGGCTGGATCTGACATAAATGTCACTTCGTTGGGCTGGGCCATGTGTGCCATAATAAGTAATGCCAGGTACCTGGAGATAGTTTCCCTCTGACCATGACCCACACCCCTCCTCAGCACCTAACTAAGCACCCTTTGCATGATATGCAGAAGAAGTTTTCCCCCGCACAGAGAGCTACTGCTTGGCAATCAAGGTGCAACAACCAGAGACTCTTGTGGCTCTTTAAAGACTAACATATTTCAGAAGTTTTTGATGAGCTGGAGGATGAAGGGCTGAATTTTGTTGCTGCAGGTGCGGCAGCCACAGACAGGTGGCATCAACCAGGGAACCCAACAAGCCTCCTCTTAAAGAAACTGCTATAGTGAGCAGGGTTTGGGAAGGGGAGGGCGATGAGTCAGCCACACAATCCCACACCTCCCTCTGTCTGACTCCCAAATTCAGCAAGAAGTTGAACCACAAAGGGAACTGCGATACTCCCCAGCACAACCAGCAATCTTCAAGCGCTGTCACTCTCCAAGGATGCCAGCTCCACTTTAACAGTAGCAGCCATTGCCAAGTGAGCCTTTTACCACCTTTGGCTGATTAGGCAGTTGGTTCCCTTCCTTGAACACGATGACCTGGCAACAGTGATCTGTGCGATGGTCACCCCGAGACTGGATTACTGTAATTCCCTCTACATGGGGCTGCCCTTGTTGCAAATCTGGAAGCTGCAGCTGGTGCAAAATGCCATGGCCAGGCTGTTGATGGGACTCCCTATTGTGCTCCAACCTGTGCTAAAGGCATTGTACTGGCTGCCTATAGCATACCGGATTCGCTTTAAGGTGCTGGTTCTTACCTTTAAAGCCCTTTATGGCCAGGGACTTACATACTGGAGGGACCACCTTTCTCCATATGTACCCCAGAGAGCACTGTGTTAAGGGGCCAGAATCGGCCGGATCTCCCGAGTATCAAGGAGGCCAGGCTGGTAACAACCAGGGCCAGGGCTTTTTCAGTGGTGGCCACACTCTGGTGGAATGAACTCCCAGAAGAGACCAGGCCCCTGCAGGACCTTTTACAATTCTGCGGGGCCAGTAAAATGGAGCTCTTCCACCAGGCTTTTGGAGCCACCACCACTACCACAACCACCATTACTGCCAAGAACTGACACCTATGGTGGGAGAGCCCTGATCCACTGGACCCTTTAATTACTGCCTGAGCTAATCCCCCAAGACAACTCCAGACAACTGAAGAAGACCAAAGAGCTGACTGTAAAAAGAGGACATTTGTTTGCTAGCACTTTGTTATGTTTCTGGTTTTAACATTGTTATTTATATTAATTGATGCAATGATTTTACACTGCATTATTGGAATTTTATTATATTCTTATGTAAGCCGCCCTGAGCCAGCCTCAACCATGAGGGTGGGGTAAAAAAATCTAATAAATCAAAATCAAATTAATTGTCTTTTGCAGACTTTTATTTCTTGTCAGCTCCACTGCATTATCCAGCCACCTAAAAATATTACTTCCCATGTGCAAGTACACAGACATACATCCAGTACCCACCTCTGTCATATGCAAACCCACCACACTTTTCTGAATGCCTGCTCCTGTCCCTGACTTTCTCCTGATCCCCTCCCCCTGCTTCCATTCAGACTGTTACATAAGGCAGCACTTGCATGCAGGAAGCCCAAGGAGCTTCACCTCTTTATTTAATCCTCCCTGTACTGCTGAGGGAGGGAGGCAGAAGAGGAGCTACACACATTTGGGTCAGCAGGTTAGCAGGCTCCAGCTCATCCAACTTGGTGGGCCTCCTCAGCTCCCAGCCCTCAGAATTCTGCATGCCCTGTGCTTTTTACATAAGCACTGGGTTTTTCTCTCTCCCCCAGGCTACTGTGCAGTTGCTTTGTTCACATACTTACATAAGCGGGCACAATTGGCGAGCAGGACAGTGGCTTTCCACAGGGGCCTGTGCCCGTGGGTGCCTTCCGTTGGCTGCCTGCAAGTGGGAAGTTACTTGACTGGGCTCAAGGAGGTGGTACCAAAGAGATTCTGTCTGATACACATGAATAAGCAGCCATCTTTCCAGCAGTCCAGGCAGCCCAGGCAGGAGCTCAATGCGGTCTAGCTGGAGGAGGAGGTGGCGGTGGCAGGCAGCACAGCCCGGCCTGGGCCCCAATGGTACTTCTTGTGCAGAGCTTGGGGCCAAACCTCCTCACCTCTTATGGTTGCCAATGCTGGGTTGGGCAATCCCTGGAGACCTCGGGGAAGACCCTGGGGAAGATCCGTGTTTGGGGAAGGGAAGGGAGAGACCTCAACAGGGGTATAATACTCTTATATAAGCCCTTCCAGTCTACATTCAGACTGGTCCCCACCCCCCACCCCCAGTTGCTCATGGGAAGAAGCAGCAGCAGAAGGAGGAGGAGGAGACTGGATTTATACCCTGTCCTTCACTACCCAAAGGAGTCTCAGAGTGGCTTACAATCTCCTTTCCCTTCCCCTCCCCACAACAGACACCCTTTGAGGTAGGTGGGGCTGAGAGAGCTCTTTTGAGAACTGCCCTTGAGAGAACAGCTCTGAAAGAACTTATGATTGACCCAAGATCACACCAGCAGCTGCATCTGAAGGAGTGGGGAATCAAACCTGTTTCTCCTGGATTAGAGCCCACCGCTTCTAACCACTACACCAAATTGGCTCTCTGGGACAGATAAGGACCCTGGACAGGCTAGTTCAGACCCCTGGTCCTCATGTTTGACATATCTGGAATACTGGATTACCAAAGTCTATCCAGTGGCTGAGTCTGTGGCACCAGAGACAGCTTTAATTGCACAGGACTGCTGAGAAACTAATTGGGACTTCATAGAATTCTTTCTGTTGCTGCTGTGGCCCAGTACCACCCAGCCTAGGCTTCTAGAAGTTTGTGTTTCTAGTCCTTCTCTCTCAGCCATCCCAAGGTCATAATTCACCCTCTGAAAGAAGATTTGAACCAGGGACAGCTTGCAAACTCTCAGATGCTACACTGAAGTCACATTCTGAAATTGTTGAATAGTGTTGCATAATGTGTTGTAGGTTGCGCTTTTCTTTCAAAAAAATCATCTTATCAGATATGTTCGATCCTCTCTCTGTTTAGATTGTAGTTTATTTACAAGTTGTAAACAGGACCCTTATACCTTGGGGGGGGGGGGTATTTATTTTTGTATGTTTGAATTTGATCAAAAATGTTCTGTGCTTGCATGTTGCTGCCTTGTTTTCTCTGTCTACATCCCTCATCCTAGTTATATGTTTAAAAAATCAATGAAAAAGAGGCAGTTCAGTCCTCCACTTGGTTGGGGCTATGGATGGGCACAAACCAGCTAACGAACTAAAGTTCATCACAAATTCTGGCCGGTTCTTGTTTCGTGAATCTAAACACCTGAGCTGCAGGAACAGCCTGCTCTCACGGCTCAGCTGTTTAGACATCAAAACAACTGAGCTAGGGGAGGAGGCTGCTCCCCTGGCTCAGCCGTTTCGGGCACAAATCTTACTAACTCAGTTCAGTTTGTATGTGAGCAGACTGGGTTTGTGGTTCAGTTAGTGGTTCGCCCATGAACCGAACTGCATTTTTGTGGTTCATGCCCATCACTGGTCAGGATGGGTGGTTGCTCTGTGGTCTGTCTGTAACATCTCTCTTTTCCTTTCATTCTCCTGATATGCTCAACTATATAGACAGGTGTGAATAATGGTAATTCAAGGACTTAAGCTACGCTTGCCAACTCTGGGGTGGGAAACTCCTGGAGATTTGGGAATGGAACCTTGGAAGGGTGGAGTTTGGGGAGCTCCGTTGGTATGTGATACCATAGAGTCCATCTTCAAAAGAAGTCATTTACTCCAGGGGAATGGTTCTCTTTATTCTGGAGATTATTTGTAATTCCTGGAGATCTTCAGGGCCCTGACCAATGAAAAAACTGTGTAGCAAAAAACACTATACTAGCAGAAAGCTAAATGTAAATGATGCCAAAAAACAATAAATTACTAAAGGTTACATAAATGCAGAGCAAGTAAATATCAAAAACTAACAGGTAAGTACTAACATCAACACAAACCGAGATAATTCCAAAAACCAACAGGTGTCAAAGTAACAAATTACAGAAAATATTCAACAGGTGCAGACAAATAACTCAAGTAAAGTATTCTAATATCCAACAGGTATATTCAATCCTCCAACAGGTAGGTACATGAGTACAAATTCCATAAGTACAGTAAGAAATCTAGCTCAACAGGTACATTCAGTCCTCCAACAGGTAGATACATAAGTACATAAATATTCTAATAATGAAGACAACAAAGACTTCAGATATTCAAAACTTTGTTTCAGAAATCTTCATCAGTAGAGACTGAATGTAGACAAAAAATACTAAATATCTCAAAATATTAAAACATTGTTCTAAAAGGACTATAATTGTAATTAAAGATTACCTGATGCAAATATTCCATAAATTACTCATTCACAAAGTTCCAAAGTAGGAATCTTCAAGATCTTCAGGGTCCATCAGGATGTACATAATCCCAGGTTAAACATAGATGGGTGCAACTTCTCTAGCATTATTAGCTTCTACACTCTTGTACTGACCTTACTTCTATTGTGCTGTATTTCACACTGTTCCTGAGGGTTCCAGCAGCAGCCTTTTTGAGTGATAAGGAAGCTACAGGGATAGAAGGACCACAAATGGAGCTCCATCATGTTTCTTTTATTCCAATCCATTTGTAGGCTGAATTCCATTGAGTAACTTCCATATCATTTGTTGTTAAAATATCAGCCAGAAATAAGGATTGGGGGGAAATTGTGGCTCAGTGGAAGAACCTCTGCTTGGGATGCAGAAAGTTCCAAGTTCAGTCCCCAGCATCTGTGGTTATAGAACCAGGCAGGAGGTGATGTGAGAGACCTCAGCCTGAGAACCTGGAGAGCTACTGCCAGTATGAGTAGACAATACTGACCTTGATGGACTAATGGTCTGATTCAGTATAAGGCAGCTTTTTGTGTGTTCATGGATGGCAATCATACAGTGCATTCAAGTCCTTAGGAGGGAAGGAAGTATGGTACAGCCTGTTCTTGGAAGCTAAGCAGGGTACTTGAGTGGGAGACCATCAAGGAAGACGATGGCAAACCACCTCTGCTTCTCACTTGCCTTGAAAGCCCCTTGCAGTGGTCACCATAAGATGGTTGTGACTTGCCTGTGCTTACATACATCCATTCAAGTCCTCAGCATTCTTCAGTAAGCCTTACAACAATCCTGTTAGGTAAGTCAGCATTACTGTTCTCCTGTTGCAGATGGAGGAGCGGAAGCTGTACTGCTAAAGTCCACTAAGTGGCAGGATTGAGTTTTGGATTGGGTACTTCTTTCTCATTCACAATGTAAAGACTACTGCACGTTTCACATTACTGACATGTTGGCTGCATAGGAATGAATTTTGGCAATTCAGCAGCAATCATGTTAAGGGTAGGCATGTATTTAGCCTTGGATTTATGTGTTATCTATTAAAATAGTTGTATTCCAATGTTCCTCATGGTTCAAGGCATCTTACATTATGCTCACAAGGTTATGATATCCACACTCCACATGTTTCCACGGAAAACATCAGGTATGTCCACAGCTGCATCCTTTGCCACCTGCCTTCTACAAAACAATTTGTGCATTTAGAGAGAGGGGGGAGAAGGGGGATTTGGGTGCCTGAGATTGTCAGTGACTACACCGTCACTTATTGATTAGAAGTCAAAGCCCTGTTGTGCAGTGCCGGAGGATTATGAAACCAAGGCACCTTGTGTTCCGTTTGCCAAGGTGATAAAATGGTGGTTGAGGTGCTCATCTTCTTCTTATCACTTAAATCACTAACAATATTTATTTTGGCACTTTGTCTATAAACCTTTTCTAGGTGTTAGCTGAGGCATGAATACTAAATCATGCTTTCCTATTAAAAGAGAGAGCAAACAAACCTGTGAAATAGTCCTAATGGTCCCAAATAACAGAAAATTGTGGATAAATGTGCACTTTGGATATTAATAAAAGCACTATTTATTGTTGTTCAGGGATGACAGTACTAAGAAATGAGGAAGATTATCTGGCTAATTGAGGAGAGATTTTTGGGGAAAGACTTTTGAGTAGGCTGGAAACACAGAGGAAGTAGAGATTATCCACCTTTTAAAACCAGCACATCACTTTATAGTTTCTAGTACATTCCCATTTTGTGCCACCTCCTTTTTTTTTGGGGATTGTTCAGAAAACAATCTGCATCTAAACAATCTGCACTCCCCATTTTTTTGGGGAGTGTTCCTCTTTGGGTATGGTGTTGTACCCCTTCTGTGGAAACATTTACTGTGATTTTACAGTTTTGTGTGCATCCGAGTAAGATTTGGGAAGGGCACTAGTTACCAGTGTTCAGCAATTATCTTGCCTGTTGCTTAGGATTTCATACAGTAATTACTCAAATACAGGACTAGTTTTTCCCCTCAGGTATGCCATGCCCTGCCCCTCCCAAAGGTCTTGTATGGAAATGTCAAATGTCCTCCTCATATGTATATATGTATATATGTGAGTGTGTGTGTGACATTTTTGAAGTGGTTCATCTTATATGAAGATCTGTCTTCCTCTCAAGTAAACACAGTATTTTCCACCACTGTTAAGTTCTTTCCCTTTTAACCTCCAGCTAGTGCAGCCCAGATGTGCTCAGCGGCTGATCCCTCCACTCCTTAGGATCCTCTTCTGCAGGGCTCTAAGCCATACAGGTGTCCAGGCATCCTCTTCCAACCCCTGCCTTTTGATTTGCATCTTCTCTAGCAGCAGTCTGGTTTTCAGATTCACTATTATAGGTCAGGCAGGTACCTAAACTACCAGACTGGACTTCTCATTCCAGCCCTGAAACCTGTGTTATACATGAGTCGAGCCACATTCCAATGGTGGGGGTACGAGGGTCTGATGTGGCAGGGTGAGAAATCCCAGCTCCCGGCCAGGAATGACAGCTATAGCTGACAGGCACATACTCCCTGTTTTCTTTCTTTTATGTCATTACGTTGAATTCTGAAGATCGGTTTAGATGCAGATTGTAAAGTCTATAGATGTGGGCCATGTACAGTAGGTAGAGATCTTTGTATAAACTTGGAGGAATCCCCAGGTTTGCAGAAAAATCTTAAATTTTAAGACAGTTAAGATGGGAGGGGAGAAAGGAATTTCAAACTACCAAGAGCCCACAGGATTTCCTTATGAGATCTCATAGCCATTTTGTATAGCCATTGGCTAGACAACTCTGATAGGTAATTTAGAATGGCAGTTACAGATTCATTTCAACACTAGAAGTGAATTGGGGAATAAAGGAATAGGGAGGGAGGGAGGGAAGGAAGGAAGGAAGGAAGGAAGGAAGGAAGGAAGGAAGGAAGGAAGGAAGGAAGGAAGGAAGGAAGGTGAAATAGAAGTGTAGAAGCTGATTTGCACACTGCCCTATTGTTTGTTGAGTGGCATGTAGTTACAATGGGTCTCTCAGAGACTGGGGAGGTCGGACTGCCATTGGGGTCTTTGAGAAGACATATGCATAAAATGCTATTGATTATAGTGTGCTGTTTGAAATGGAACAGGCTTGAATTGTTTCTGAACAGCAATCTGATTGTTGGACAATTGGCTCCCTGTTCATAACTGATGAACAACAGAATGCCCACTACCAAATTTCTAGAAAAGGCATCCCACCAAAATTTCACTCCAAAGGCAAAACAGGAATAGCCATTTACTAGGACAAGTACCAATAAACTAGGGGCTGTCTTGGGTAAATAAGGACAATGGAGACAGACAATATTGGAAGAAAAAAGATTCCAGATTTTTAAATTATTATTGCTGAATTAATTGAGGGACAAAACACGAGAGTCTTGACAAACAATAGTTGCAAGCATCTTTCAGCAAACCACAGATATGGTGGCCAGAGACAAGATATGAGAAGGCTTTGTTAAAACAAAAGGAAACTGAACAAAATGCCTAAGTCTTCTTTGAAAATGTACACCCTTCACCAATCAACACAAAAAGCACTTAAAGGAAAAAACAAAACAACCCCCCCCCCCCCAGCAACTTTGTGCTCAGCAGGTATTTTCCTTCTTGGTCTTTCTAAGGATATTGATTTATCAAACTGTAGGCTGGGTTTCACAGGCTGCTCAGCTGTGATTCTTTCTGAGTGCCTGTCTCCCCAAATAAGGAAAAAGAGAGCACACGCATTCCAATAGCGTAAGATTAGAGCACTGGGTTTCAATATCATTTTCCATATTGAAATGTTTACTGAGGAATCCTTGCAAGAACTTGATTGTGCTCTGTAGAACGGGTTCCAAAATGTCTCAAATGTACATGAATATGACCAAGCCTATAGGGTCATGTTGCTGCCCCCAAGAACTGAGAGTACAGCCTCAGATACTCCCCAGTGTTGCATCTGGTGCACAGTGCTTGGACAGAACTGGGCAAACTCTTTTGCTAGTCTGTCATGACCTGTTTTCTCACAGAGGAGCCTCAGAGTAGGGTTGCCAGTCTTTTAGTTGGGGAGGTTTATTTTGACCTGTCAAGTATTTTGTTGTCAGCTGCCTTTAAATTGTCCCAGAAGCCCAGGTGCATATGTAAATGGCCATACATATGTACCCAACCCCTTCCATGGGTAACTGTGAGGGATGCAGTAGTATATCTTTGTGGAGAGGGGGAATGGACAGTACAGCCAGAAATGTGTTTTCTAGTTAAAGCATTGGAAGCAGTGAACATGTTAAGTAATGCCACTTGTTTTAATTACAGTATTAGAGAATCCTACTCAGGTTTCAAGATGATACAAGAAGCACCAAGTTCAACATGCATTTATTCCACACCTATTAGAGACACAGAAAGGGAGAGGATAACTTGTAGTTTAATGAAAATCTATTTTGAATGAAAAACTGCCGACTCAGCTTAAAAAACCACTTTATGTACATATCTGTATTCAGCTGCAGAGCTAGCAAATGAAGGGAAAAGCCCACAGAAGGGTAAGTTCAAGAGATCATATTATGCTATTATACATACCCCCCCACACTAAAAGGTATTCTGCATTTTTCTTCAGTGTAGCCATGGCAGCCACTGTAATTGATGCTCCATATATACAAATATTCTAATTCTGCTAAAATGCAATTTGCATGGTAGCTTTAACAAACATATATATTTAATTTTGCACCCAAATGAAGTATGTGTAAAAGAAAACACAAATTCTCATTCCCTAAGAGATTGATTCTATTAAAAGGAGTTTGAGTAAAGGGGGGGGGGGAATACATCGTGTATCTGTGTTTAGCTGAAGAACAAATTGCTAGGATTCAAAATGGAATAACTCTCTTGATCTAGAAATGCTTGCCTGGACATGAATTAAAGTATGATCACAATTAACTGTTATTTTACAGGAATCTTGTGGTACCTTGATGACTAACAACAGTTAAGTCCAGTGTTACCTTTTGTAGACTAGAGCTCACTTCTTTAGATGTATTGAGTGGATCCTCACTATGCAGACTTTTTATATGGAAGATACAAAATAGCATCGTCAATGGCCCATGCAGTGCAGAAAATATAGGACAAAATGTAATTGTATTTCAGATTGAAATCTAATTAAGAAATTTACAGAGACCATTCACAAGTTAATCCTGGTAATAGTCCCAGATTTTGCTAAGATATATAGTTATCACTTATAGTCCATCAGGTAGCTAGCTCAGCATAACTACTTAATCTTCTCTGTGTTTTTCTTGGTTGGATTTAGAAATGGTTCATTTTCAAATAGAAGGCAAAAATGTGAGGTGAAGGAGAAACAATAACAGAATGGAATAATCTGATCAGCCTTAGGGTTGCTGCAAAATTTTCAGCAAACCTGTTTAGCAGTCGAATTTACCTTGTTAGCATTCACCATCAGACTGTGAAGCAATCAGGGATATGTTTGGATTGTATCAAACAATTCTAGCAGCTGCTGAGCAAGTTGACAGTTGCCTGTTGGTCAAAAGCGAACTCCCAGCTGCTCAAGGGCTCAGCTGGGTTATGCCCCCCCCCCAAGCTTTATTGGGTACTATGAAAAAATTCCACAGCATCAGCAGCCAGCTCCCAGCTGACCCCTCATCATTTGGGAGTTGACTTTTGGTGGCTGCAGGTAGCCTGTTTCTATAGCTGCACATGAACAGGTTGCAAACAGCCAGACAGCCCATCTATTCTCCACTGCAACCAGGAAGTGAGCTGAACTGGCAAGTGTTCAAGCATCCCCAGTCATTCCTACCTTACACTTCAAAGTTCTTGGTTCACTGCCTAGAATCCCTGATAGACTCTTTTATGCTGTCCACCATAGGCAGAACAATTGTCAGTATGCAAAGCCTATATGTGATAGGACATCCTGGGGAAGGGAGGAAACATCCAGAGCTCGCTTCCTGGCCAAGCTGTGGGGAGACAAAAGGAAGCCTTTCTTTCCTTCCACTGGCTCAGGCTCCTCCGTAAAGGGAGGGAGGGAACAAGGGAGAGCTTGCTTTGCTGGGCTGCCTCAATCGCACAGGAGAAATACCAAGCCCCTTTAAGACCAACAAAGTTTTGTTCAAGGAATGAGCTTTTGTGTGCCTTGCTACAGTTTGTGTGTGTTTTGTTGGGCTCTTTATGCCAGGGCTCTCCTGGGTACAACTGGATTCCCTCCCCCTTTTCACTGTATTCATGTCCTCATGATCCAGTCTTTCTCAGTAAGAAAGCAATGAGAACTATTTTAGAGGAGAAATAACAAGAAGCCAGTGAGGTGGATTAGGCTGAGTGTATGTGTCCAGACCAAGTTCACCCAGCACATTTCCTTTGTAGGAAGTTGTAGTTATTTCTCTGGGGAAGAGTATAGTTTTGTAGACAAACACATGGCCCCTCAGTCTGTGTCAGGGTGCCATCTTATGTTTTTGACCAGCACATGAAGCAACTTTTGTACAAAAATGTGCAATGCCCAGCCATTTCATGTTTCCCTCTGGGTCCTAGGCTCAGAACACTGAGCCTTAGATTTCTGTAATTAATGTCAATAAATAAAAAGTAGGTTTGCAGCTTACAGATACACACCTGAACAGCATACTCAGGATTGCTACAGCACAGACATTTTGATGCAATAATTCAGAGTAGAGGTGTCAGTTATCAGATAGTGTTAAATAGACAAAATATTGCAAGAGTGCTAGTGTTTTAAGCATGTTTTATTTAACATTTTAAAAAATCTTTAATTGTGTTTGTGTCCTTTATAAAGTTTATATCTCCGCTGCCTGGCATTACATTTTATGACACATATGGTCCAGCCCAACCAGGTCTCACTTATGTCCAATCCAGCCCTCATAACAAATGAGTTCAACAACCCTGGCCTAGTTACTGTAAATACTGCTGAAAGAGTCACTTAGTCCACTTGTACCCTAGGGGGAGCTGTGGTGCATTCTCTAGTATTTAGGGTTTATTGAATGTTTTTCTCTTGTAGTTCAGCTATCTCTTGTTGTTTCTCTTTCTGCTCTGTGTTAGTATGCGGTAGTGCTTGTGCTCTGAAGGCCTCTCTGTTGCATTAGTGGCCTGCAGTCAGTTATTGGATTTTTGCAAAACCCTGTTGCAGTAAATTCATTGAAAGCAAACTTCAGAGCATAGATTGGATTATTTCCTGAACTCTGCCAACAACCCTGATGATGATTATTTCATCCTGGTCTTATGCCAGGGACCACTAGGCAGCATACATAGTTAACCCCTCCCATCATATCCTCACAACAATCCTGTGAGGTAGGTTAGGCTGAGACATAAAGGCTGCCTCAAATTCACCCAGTGAGGTTTTGTGCGGAGTGAGGACTTGAGCTCAGTTTCTCTTCTCAAATACTCTACATCACTCTTCTGCTGTATTATGTACCACTCAAAGTATGGAGAATGAATAGAGAAAATCTATATTTTTTCTTTCCTCCTGAATAATCTCATTGTAGTTTCTCAGGATAGTGTCATTTGGCTGTGAATAGTGCTCTTTAAATATCAGGGAAATTACCAGGTAACCTAAGCAGTTAGTGTATTCAATCACAAACTATTGTCAAGATGCTTATTCAGCCAGAACACATTTACATGCAGTCTGTAGCAAGTAAGCAAGACTCTGTCACTTTCCTGATTAAAGGAATTGATTTGACTTTAGCAAGAGTGACTTTAATTAGCTGTGCAAATGCCATTAATTCCAATTAATCTTCTCACACTGTCAGGACCAAAATCCAGAGAGCAGATAAATTGCAGCTAATCAATATAACTCTTGTTTCTACTAGGAACAGGTGCTTACAGAGGGAAGAATGTCATTTATAGGTGTCTGAATTGAGGAGTATTTAAGCAAGATGGTAATTCAGTGTGGCTAACCAGCCCCCCCCCCCCCCCCACAATGATTTGTTGGCACTTATATATTTAATAATTGTTTTGAGCTTGACGGAAAAGCATTTAACCTACTGGTAAAGAGAATTAGCACAATCTCTATTTAACACACTTGCAGCACATCTGAACTTCCTACATCCCTTAGGAAGTCTAAGATTAGAATAGGCAGCAAACTGATTATGCTATAAATCTTAACAGAGTGATACTAAACCTTCAACACCTTTCTTTTTAACATTGTACCATGTCTAAAAACAAGAGGGTAAATTATACTATTCCCCTTGTCGTTGTTTTTTTCAGTAAGCATCCACATTTCAGTTATGGACTACTTAACATCATTTTGGGTCAACAAGGTATAGTGGCTATGGTGTGGTCTAGAACCTTGGAAACCAAGGTTCAAATCCACATTCAGCCATGGTGCTCACTTTGTGACCTTTGGCCTGTCACTTTCTTACAGCCTAACCTATCTCATAGGTTTGTTGTGAGGGTAAAATGGAGGAGGGGAGACCGATGTATGGTACACTTTGCTCCTTGGAGCAAGGGTGGGATAAAAATGTAACAAATAAATACACGACGTAATGTATTTTTCTATATCCAGCTTTTGTCTGTGCAGTCGGTTGGCAGAGTTCAGGAAATAATAACTAGACTCTTAGCAGGCTGTTGCTTCTCCAGCAAGGATGGTTTGGGAATTGGTGGGCTGCTGCTTTGGGAGACTACTGGTAGCCACGAGTGAGCAGAAGTGGTAGCCTCATTAACTCTACCAGCACCATGGGGGCTGCCTGCCTTGCTTGTTGGCCCAACACCCAGGAATAAAGATGTAAGACTCAAATAGTTGCAATTTCTTACTTTGAAAATAGCAGGGGAGTCCTGTTCTTTCTCTGGTAGCCCGGAAGTGACATCATCACACTGGGCACGTTGCTGGGGCGACACTCTGGTAATCACCCTAAAACTCTATGGTACCATAGAGTTTTCAGAACGATTGCTAGAGTGTCACCCCAGCAACATGCCCAGCATGATGATGTCACTTCTGGGTGACATCATCATGCTGGGCACGTCAACCTGATTAGGCCACTTTGGGGGTGGGGTTCCCCCCACTGGATGGATCTGTACCGGCGGATTGGGGACCTATATATCAGGGGAATCCCCACCCCCCAGGGGGACCAGTCTGCACTGCACTGAATTGTTCTAAATAATTGGGCTGGCTGGGAACTCACAGACGCGATTGTGGCTGAGTAGAAAACGTTTTTCGCAGCTTTAACCACCATCTCATAGGATTTCATAAACGTCCTATAAGATGCTCTTGCTGCCTCGTCAGGAGCATGATGCCACTGTCTCTCTAGCCGTCTAAGCCCCCGCTTCATCGCCCTCAGCTCCCATGTGTACCATAGGGCAAGTCGTGAGTGAGGGTGCAGAGGGTGCCGGGGAGCAATCTCGTCAATGGCCACTGAGAGTCAGTTTTGCCAGTCCTTAACTAGCTCATCCAATGAGCTGCCAGGGGGCATCGGATCCTGCAGTGCAGCCTGGAATCGCATGGATCCATTTGGCTTCGAGGGCAAGGCAAAATATGCTCGCCACCCAAACAGGGTTAGAGTGACGTATTCACCTGGGCCCTCAGAGCATGGTGGTCTGACCATGGTACTACCGTAGTCGCAATCCAGTGCACCATAACCCCCATCGCGAAAATCAGATTGAGCATTTGCCCAGCTCTGTGAGTGGGGGCCATCACAAATTGGGAGAGTCCTAGTGCCACCATGGATGACACCAGGTCCATTGCCTGCATGGAGGTCGCGTCCTCGGCATGGACATTGAAATCACCCAGGACTAATAGCCGAGGGTGCTCAAGCGCCCAGCCTGATATGGTCTCCAGCAGGGATGACAGGCTGCTTGCCAGTGCATTGGGTGGTTGGTACACCAGCCAAACAGCCAAACTCTCCCCGGCATCCCAGACAAAGACAGCACACTCTATGCCTTTGAGATTTGGTGGTGGGAGCGCCCTGAAGGTGTAATCCTCTTGGATGAGTAAAGCCACTCCTCCACCCTGCCCCTGAGTCCAGGATTGGTGAAGGACTGAGAACCTGGGAGGAGCTAATTGGGAGAGAGCCACGGTCTCCCCATCTTACACCCAGTCTCAGTCACACATGCCAAGTCCACATCCTGCTCTGACAAGAAGTTGTGCAGGGTTCTGGTCTTGTTGTTAATGGGCCTGGCATTACACAGCACCAATGTCGGAGTGGGGTTTACTCTCCTAGCCCCACTACCTACTACCTTCAGGATGGGATGCAGATTGGAAGGGGACCGAGCTTGCCAGTGTCTCCCTTCCCTTCCCTTACATTTCCATCTGATCCCACCGCCATACCTCCCCCTCCCCAGGAGCACTGGTATCCCTTGGCTGGTCATTTGCCCACTGATGGCCTTTGCTCATAGGCCTCAGCTTTAGCTTACACTCAACTGTCTTAAATAATTCCATGCCTCCTACAGCATGCTTATCAGGCTTTTTCTTCTGGGTGGGGCCTTTATGTAAATTTACAACGTACTATTTTTTGTACCTGGGCAATCCCCTTTGCACCCTGAGCCACACACACCCCAGTCTGTAGACAGTCCTGTTTTACTAATCTACCAGTAAACATACCGTAAACTTTGCTATTAGAAGTGACCAATATAATTTGATTTTCTCCACGCTGGTATTTTTTTTAAAGACTGTAAGTAGTGTGCTGGCCTCTTTCATTTTCAAAAGAAATTTAATGCTCAGCCATAATGTCTGAAGAATTTTGTAAGAATTTCCATAAGAATAGCAAAATTTTTCAGGATGGTATCACTCATCAGCAAAATGGCTGCATCCCACCAGTATATAATAGCAAAGACACTTACGGTCAAGTTTTTTGTGGGGGGTTTTGTGAGCATAAATGTGAAGATTGTAAAGCAATTTTCTTAGCAAAAATTTGGGGTCTTTTCATGCTGTTCTGATTGGCTCAAATACATTTTGGTTTACATTGCAAATGTGATTTCTTTTTTTCTTTTCTGAAAACAAGTCTCACAGACAGTTGTGATGGACAGGTCCTGGTACATTTGAGAAAAGAAGGCAGAAAACGTTGGATGAAAATATCCACAAATGCTCAGCATTGTGTGCGCACACCGTGTTCTATGTCGTATTGGAGAAGAAACACTAAACTCTGTTGCTCATTTATCTTCCTCATCAAAGTTCAGCTCTTTTCCTTGCAGAGAGCTTGACTGCTCTGCTTTGTCCACCCACTGCTTATCCACCTCATTAATTTTGTTTTTCATGGTCTTCTAGGTCAGGATAGTTTGATGCTGAAGTGTTTCCAAAGCTGCTTGTTAAAGGCCCAGACATTCTAGCGCTGGTGCAAGGAAGATTTCTCCTTTGGAAGCAAGTGACTATTTTTTTTTTTTAAATATGCTGCTTCAGTAAAGCACTGTAGTGGGATTCGATGAGTTACTATTACATTTGTTGAGCTGGGCCAGTTGACAAGAGCTGGAACTTTGACTTGATACTGTTTGTTTTGGATTTCTGCCCTTGTAAATTTAAGTAGCACATCAAAACACACTAGTATAAGAAAAGCTAACAATGGCTGAGGATAGACTGGAATTCTGAAGCGGAAGGGAAGCAGGACCAAAAGCCGTGGGAGAAAACTGCCCCAGGGCTGGCCGTTCACACTGGCTAGTTTCCCATGGAAGCATGCTGGAATGGAGTGTTCAGACTGCTGCGGAGCGGCCCTGGGCAGGCTGGCCTCTGCAGCTCGTGGCAGGGCTGTTTTGGCAATAGGCGCATGGGTGCCTATGCGCATAGGCGCATGGCTGCAGCAGCAGTCTACAAATTTAAAATCTCCCCACTTCCTGTATTGGGGCTGCATGAGCGCATGAGTGCTCATGTGCTCGTACACATCTCTCTGCGGCGGTGCATTCACACCGCCGCCTCTGCTTGAATCCCACCTCCTCCTGTCCACACAGCTGGGAAGCGGGAAGCTTTCTGCCGGTGTCCATCTGAGGCGGCAGGGAACCGCTTCACAAATGGGTGAGTACGGAAGGGACACACTCCCTCCCTTCCCCCGTTTCTGAAGCAGAGCTCTCCCAGGCCACATTACCAGTCTGTCCTCGGCCAATGTCTGGACAGTGTCTTTCAACTGTTTCCTCTTAATGAACATATACATCACATTTCCAGAAAACAACTTACATTTAAAATGCTTAAATGGCCATTTCCACACAGTTTGTCTGCCTCTGGTTCAGGGCTATTGGATTTTTTCCCCTGCTTTCCCACAGCATTTGGGTGTTTTCGTGCACCTCCCAGGGTTTCCCCAGCTTCCCCCCCTTTCTCTAACCTGCTTTGTTGTGAAGTTTTGGGAATGATTGCAGTAAAGCCCAGGTGGCTCCCATTCAGATGGGAAAGTTCAGATATTCCTGCCCACATTAGAACTATTGGTCTTCACACTGTCCTCACAATGACTATGGTTGATTTCACATTACCTTTTTAAACTGCATGGTTTCCATTATTGGCCCGTAATGGAGGAAACTGGTAAAGGGACAGCTGTTCCACACAGCATTTCCCTTCTGGTAAGGAGCTGTCTCTGAAGCGCTGTGGCCATTTCAAACTGTGCTGCTTTCTTTTCATGGCCATTTTCCTCTGTGCGCATGATCTCTCTGAGAGGGTTTTTTTTTTTTTGGAACATTTTATTGGGAGCGCTATGATGCTGATTTGATGTCCTGTTATAGTGTTATAGCACTCCCAATAGAGCATTTTAAAAAAAGAAGAGAGATTGCGCACCGGGGGGAAAGGGCACAAAAACCCTGTCACTGGAGGAAGTACTACGGGGCATTTTACACAGCCCACTGTAGCGATTCAGATCCGGAAGAAGGGATTGAAGACCTGAGGAAAGCAGTTTTCATCAACAATACCTCAGACACATTTTCCAAATGGGAGACAACTGGCATTGTATGAACAGGTAAATATATTCAGTTAACAGCCACAAGGGTGTAGACTTTTCAATTTCCCAGAGGGGTGGGGGCTGGGCCAGAGGGGGGAGGGAGGGGGAGGGAGAGAGAGAGAGAGAGAGAGAGAGAGAGAGAGAAGGGTTTGCTTAATATTAACTTTTAGCTTGTAGTTCCTTGCATGTGCATGTGCGAAGCGCGCACACGCCAGGATGATGTTGGCCCCAGATGCACCCTTCTTCACCCTTGTATAGTCAAAGCACTCTTGCCAAGGAGAAACTGAGATCTTCTGAAGATCTCTCCCTTTCCCTCTGTCATTGCCTAGTCGGTCTAAGCGCACCATTCCAGTCTGCAAAAGCAGCTCCGGGAAATCATGCCTGCCGCAGCTCTTCATAGAGAAAATAGCATAGAAGACAGTCGGCAAAGGCAACCCAATCCTAGCCCCTCTCCCACATCTCATCTCTTCCAACTGCTTTTCTGCAAGCGGCATCTTTCTCCCTCTTGTGAGGCACAGAGTGGGGTTTCCCAGAGAGCAAGCACGTCTCAGAAAGGAGTTTATTGCAAGCTTGGGGGCTCTTAGCCCCGAAGGCATCCGTCTCTACCCTTGGCTGTGGGGGATAGCCCCTGGTTCTCCACATCGCTTTGTAAGCTGTGGCGTCCTGTGAGCAAAAATTCTGCTTTGTGAGCTGCCGGCCTTAAAGTTGCAAGTGAGTGATTGGGCTGCTGCATAAATGAGTTGGCTCTGGAGCCTTCCTTCTCGAGTAGAGACGAAATTGTGTGAGCTGGAGGCTAAAAGCCCATGAGCTAGCTCACACTGACTCGGCTTAGGGGGAACACTGAGGTTGGGTGGGGGGGTCGGTTCCTCTTTAAGTGGGCTCCGTGGGGGCAGTGCACTCGAGCCTGATGTCACTGGGCCATCAGCTGACCGAGCTGGGCTCTGCCTTTCCCAGTAGAAGCAGTGGGGGCAAGGGAGAGAGAGAGTTGTGCCACTGGGTCCTGCGCCCAGGCTCATCCTGGTGGTGGGTGGTGATTGTGCCTGGCTGGGCGTCGGGAGCTTGCCTGGGAAACTGACATGAGCAAGCCTGGGCGCGATGCCCACTTGCTAGCCCAGCTTCCCTGCGGTGGAAGGGAGCAGATGGCCGGGCTGTGTGGAGCAGGAAGGGCACCGGGAATAGGAGCAGTTGCCCCTGGAGGGAGGGAGAGAAAGGGAGGGAGAAGTAGGTGGGGAGAGGTGTGGGGGGGAGCAGCTCTTGCGGCAGCAGCTTCTTCTTGGGCCGGGGGCTTGGAGGGCAGGGAGGCGTGGTGGCGGGCAGGTGCTCCATTTTGCCCAGGGGGGCTCAGTCCCCCCTAGAAAATTTCAGTGGTGGCCTGAGCCCCCAAGCCCCCACGTAGCTGACACCGGTGAACAGCCGGTTACTAAAACGGGTCTGTCTGAAATGACAGGGGAAAAACATTAGTAACCAGTTCCTGAAATGGGATAGGCTGTGTGAAATCCTTCAATGTCATTCCCTTGCCACTGGGAGGCTAAAAACCCCCCATCAATCGAATATCAGTACATACAACAATATAATATTATAATAATATGTGTAACAATGTCCAGCTTTCATTTTCTTAAAAGGAAGTCTCTAGTTTGTTCCATGACAGAGTCCTTGCAGACCTTCTATTTGTACATGACTCAAAATCCACTGCATCCTAACTGCAGTGTGGCTCCTGTAGCTCTCTAATAAAATTAGCACCCTTTCTGCAGGAAGATTGGTACTTGGGAGGATATATTGCAGCTTATCTATTCATATACTTCATTTGCATTCTGCCTTTCTTGCAGAGACTCCAGGTGGAATTTGTAAAATTATCTTTCGTGGCCATCTCTGTTTGACTCATACAACATGAATGACAGTAGAAACAGGAGCTTGCCCAGGTTGTTTCCGAAGTGAACAGGTGAACAACGCCCAGCTTTGATATGAACTGTATCCTACAGTGTTGTTTTTCTTCCACGTTAACTGTGCATCGGGGGAGGGGGGCTTTCATTTCTGTAAACTGATACTTTCCTAAGGAAAAAAAATTAAAAGATTGGATAAAATATACCATTTTTAATTTATTCTCTATACTCCACATTGCAAGCTTGAAATAGATGGTCATGCTTAGAAAATTAAGCTTCTAGTTGGCATCAAGCAGGAAGCACAAAAGGCGACGGGCAACTCTGTACTGATGGAAATACTGGCAGTGCCAGTGGCCAATTTTGTTAGACCCTCTCTGCTCCGTTTGTGCTGTATCAGCGATGGCAAAGGTACCAAATGCATATCACATCCAGACTGCTTGTTGGGTTACTGTTTTCCACGCTAATCAGGCTCATCAAAATGTGTGAAATATTGGGGGTTTTTTTGGTTTTTTTGTTTGCATCCTGGAAGTAAAATATGGCATTGTTTCCAGAAAAGGTTCATCTGCCAGTCAGACTTGGTGGGAGGCAGTGATCTGATAGGATTTTGGCTCTTGTTATTGGCTGTGGAATGCTGCCATGGTGAAGGCTTGTTAAAGGGAGCTATCATCTTTAGGACATTTGACAAGAGACTGGTAAAACTGGAGTGAGCCTGAATATAAAGAGGAGATAGAATACACAGGGGTGGCTGCAGCATGAAACCATCAATTCAAAGCCAGGCTAACCTGTTCTTGCTGTAGGGAAGGGGGGGGCTATTGCTGGAAGCAAAAGTGTTGAGAACTTCAGAATGGACATGACTGCCATTCAAACCTTACTGTTGAGCACCTCACTGTTGAGTTGAGCCCCTCATGAGTTTGCCTAGATGTTTTGTCTGAAGTCAAGCATCATGTCGCTCAGCTTTACACCTATGTAGTAACTACAGAGTTGCTACAGAGTCATGACAGCCAAACAGAGCAGCCCACTTCATGATGCTGGATGAGTGTCTTTTGGTGCCACAGGAGAAAAAAAAATTTCTTCCATCATCACCCCTAATAGCTACAACTCCTTTGAGAAAGAGCAAGACTGAACATGTGCAAAATGTAATCTGAATAATTCCCCTGCCTTTCCTTTTGAAAACGACGACAACAACAACACTTGGATCTATGGGTGTGAAACAGAATTGCCAAGTACCTCCTGGCTGCCAGTGGGAGGTGAGGGGGTAGGGTTGTCAGCTCCAGGTTGGGGATCTCCTAGAGATTTGGGGGTCAAGCCTGGGGACAAGGACCTCAGTGAGGTACAATGCCATAGAGTCCACCCTCCAAAGCAGCTATTTACTCCAAGGGAACTGATCTCTGTAGTCTGGAGATGAGCTGCAATTCTGGGAGAATCCCCAGGTCCCACCAGGGCTGGCATCCCTACTGTGAAGGACCAAGGACATGTGCTAGATAACAGAATAAACCTCTTTTATTAGAGGAACAAAATTTAATAGTACAAAATTTGGTGAATGGGGGGTGGGAGGACACATCATATAATTCCTACGAGGCAGTGCAATTCCACACACACACTTGAACATATCCAGGTCTGGAGAGTTTGTCTGCCTTTGCCATTATTAGGCAGCTGTACTGGGCAAAGATACCTCATATCTGCAAGCCACTGGGATTTTAAGAATTACGGTAGGTCTGGGTGGGGAGTTGCTTGCAGGAAAATAATGTGAGATTGTGCCTGATAGTGCCTTTTTAGCATAATACTTTGCTCTTTTATGGTGATGCCATTTTGTACAAATACCTCTCTCCATATTGTTGGTGCAGGTGGAGAAAGGCAAAAGATAATGTTACCACCGCATGGGATAAAAAGTCCTGTAGATGACAGAGAGTAATGGACAAATATGCCCTTTCCCAGCCTTATTGTTGTCACTGTGAATGATTTCAGTCTTCCCATTTTCATTGTGCTATTAATTATATGTTTATTATTATCATTATACATTTTAATGCAATTTTTGCAGTATTTATCTGCATGGTGTACACAGTTTATGCATGTTCTTAATGCTGATTAATGGATGCATAAGTGATGTTCAAAAATGCATACATTTTACTGGGGAAATTTGACACAAGAGTGTCAACGGTGATTCTCACAACAAAGAAGCAAAACTGAAATGAGGATAATCAAACTGAACAACAGAGGCAAAGCCAAGACTTAGTAGGTATGAAAGGCGGCCGGGGGGGCGGGGAGGATGGGCTGCATCTGGAATAATAACACAGTGCCTTGAAATAATAAAAATAGGTTAGTTAGTGTGAAGTACACATTCCAGAAATGGCTTGTTATTTTTCTGCCTTTCATAGCTATTAGGTCATGGCTGTGCCTCTGTTGCCGTGTCTTTGAGGACCTTTTCCTTTCGTTTTGATGATCAAACTGAACCAGCAAAGTTGTGCCTTTTGATTATTTTCCTGGGGACAGGGAGAGAAGAAGATGCCATTTTCAGCAGCATCTTTTTTGCTTTTGTAATGATACGTCGTTTTGCCCTTAGAATGGCAAACCGAAAATTCAAAATGCCAAACTTTTACTGGTATAAGAAGGACTCCTGTGAATGAGAACTGGAACCGGAGCCATGGCTTCAGGTTGGGTTTCTGGATCAGCCCCAGGACTTGTTGCTTTCCAATGGATTCTGGTCCCATTCCAGAAATGTATGAAACATGGGTATAGATTAGCCCAAGAAGTTCCTAGGTCATACTATACCTGCCTCTTATGCTGAGAGACCTGCACTGATGCAGTTCTGGGTCCTTGGATGGGTGTCCTCAGCATGCCACAAGAGCTGTTAAGGTGATGCCCAGCATAGCTTCAGAATGTCTCTCAAGCTATGGCAACCCTCTTCAGTTCCAGGCCTCTAGTGTGCTGACCAGATGGTGATACTGCTATTTCAGCAGAGTGTCAGTGACCCTGGACTATGCCATCACCCACAGATGCTCCAAGACTTCTTGCACAACAAGGGGATAGAAAAATCACTTTTCCTGTGTCGCACCAGAGGTTTCAAGGCATGTACAGACAATACATAAATGTTTGTATTTCTGTAGTAGAATATAATCTAAATGCCTTAATTTCTACCAAACTGCCATCAGAGTTTCGGGTGAAAAACATAGCAGATCCACTTATTACTGCCTTTCTCTTCTCTTTCCCTCTCTTACGTAGCCTGGATATTACAAAGTTAGTGACTGGACCATCAAGACCAGATGCCGTTCATTCCATATTTCTCCCCGTTCATTCCAAATAAGTCTCCCTTTTAAGTATTGAGCAGGAGGTGATGAATTCAAACAAACAGGCTTTTATTCAGTGACACTGTTCAGCTCAAAAGACAGCTCTATGAGAGCAGCACTTTCATTTATACAGTTCCAACACATAACTTTCAACAATGTAACTATATACAAGCAGTACTATTGGACCCAAGCAGGGCTCAGCGACTGGGTATCTAGATTGGCTTCAGGACCAATGGGAGTCTTTATTCATCAGCCAATAGGAATTGAAGCTTTAGGATACCAGAGCCCTTTTCAAGCTATTACTGCTTCATATTCTAAACAAACACAACACTCCCTGAAAACACAAACACAGGTAACCAACATTCATTAACTATAGAGGTGAGATCCGAACAACAAGAATAGTTTGAGAATGTTTTCATTTCAGTTCTGAAGTAATTCCCAAGCTTCATTCAATGGAACACTAGCAAGTAGATTTATTTTGCACTTAGCAACCTCTGGAGGAAAGTCTTGCATGAATTAGCTTTATAAACGGTCTGCTTGTAGAAGCTGGATATTTTAAGGCTATAAAAATCCATTATAGGCTTATTCCAAAAAGACATAAATGCTGCTGGGTTTTATTTTTGTTAAATAGAAAACAACTCATTTTGGATTGTTATTTTTAAGCATCAGGTACTTGTTGAGAGGTGATTATTTTATCTGATATTGGCTTTTAATTATCAAATTTGTACTATTCTAAATTGTTATGCTACCTTGGTTTCTGGCAGCAGGCTGTAAATGTCAGAGTAAAGTAAATAAATAAATAGCATCTAACATTTAAAAATGATGGTTGTCCCCATATTCTCAGGATTTGTGAGGTTTTTAGATGTGATAAACTTATTTAAGAGCAGGCATATAAAAAGCTTTCCACGACATTAAATTCCAAAGATTTTTTTATCCATGCATCATTAATATTTTATAGAATCAAGGCCAATTTTTTTTATGCAAAACAATTAAACCAATTAGGGAACACCCTAGTGTTCAGTCCAGTTAACTCTTAGTAAATGGGTTATAACTTTATTAATGACACAAGTAAAGGATTGGTATGGTAGATTCCCAGAGCAAATAGGCAGCATACAGATAAGAGTCAGGCATATGGCGTCATTCAAGATTGCAAGTGCTCTTTTTCTAGGGCTTGATTGAATGACTTTATAGAATAATTATGTGTGAAGGGTCAGTCCTAACACATGTAGGGTAATATAGGTTGTGGTGTATTTATTCTGTACATTACAGTGGAACAGTTTGATCCCCCTTCTGATATTTCTGCACATTTGTTTAGTCTTATGAGGCGGAGTTCCTACTCCTTAGTTCTTTTGCTATTTAGGAACCCTAGAACGCATGGGCTCCCTTGTCCTGAAACCAGTTAATTCCATCCATGTATCTCATTGTTAAAACAAAAAACAAAAACTGATGCTGTTTTGAACATGCTTGTTATTGTTGTGTGAACCTAAAAGCATGAGTGAGTACCCTCACATGAGTGAGTACCCTGCTCTTGAGCTGCAAATAAAAGAGAATATAACTTAGGTAGAGAGCTTCCCAAATAAAATAAAGGCATTTGCTTGTTTTTATTTATTTTATCTGTTTATATCCCACCATTCTTCCCAATGGGGACCCAAAGTGGCTTACATCATTCTCTTCTCTTCCATCCTTACCACAGCCCTGTGAAGTAGGCGAGGCTGAGAGTGTGTGAGTAGACCAAGGCAACCCAGCAAACTTCTATTGCAGAGTGAGAATTCAGACTTGGGTTTCCCAGATAGTACTCCAACACTTTCACCAGTACACCATGTTGGCTGTATTTGTTCAACTGAACGGAGAAGCAGTTAGCTGGACAATGCAAGCAGATGAATAAAGAGCTAGGAAACGTGGTATACATCTGAATACAGTCTCTTTGTGTGGGGAAACTCTGCTCACATGAATCTCTTGGGATTTCTCAAGGTCATGTTGGATATGTTTCCCTCCCATTTTCATTAGATTTTGTTTTCTTTGTTCCAAATGCAGCTGCTGGGGGTTCTTTGTCAAAGAGGGGGACAATGTGCTTCTGGCAAAGAGAGTCAGAAGCATGTGGTATCTAGATTGCCATTCACCCAACCAGCTCTGAGGTTTCAATACTGAGATATATGGGCTTGTAATGATTACTCAAAATAGTCTAGTTTTAGACAACAACGTTGTTTTTGTTCCTTGTCAGTTGGCAGTCTTGCTTGTCATCAGGGGTCATTTTGTAGAAAAAGAGGTGCAGGAGCTCATTAGCATAACTCATTTGCATAACTCATTTGCATATGCCACACCCCCTAACATACCGGAAGCGTGTCAGAAGGCAACACCCAACCGCCAGACTCCACTCCACAGGTGAGTGAAACTGACCTGCTCTTCCTCCATTCCCTTCCCCATCCAATACTTTGTGCAAGAAAAATAAGCGTAAAGAACACACCCTCATTCTCTTCCTGCTCCCTTGAAACCACCAGGTTTCAAATAGACTTGAGATACCCAGGACATGTGCACCACCCATCCCTTCCCCTTCCCCTCCCCACAACAAGACACCCTGTGAGGTAGGTGGGGCTGAGAGAGGTCTTTTGAGAACTGCTCATGAGAGAACAGCTCTGAGAGAACTTGTGACTGGCCCAGGGTCACACCAGCAGCTGCATGTGGAGGCAGAATGGGGAATCAAACCCGGTCCTCCCAGATTAGAGTCCAACTCCTGACCACTACACCAAACTGATGGGGTAGAAGCTGCTGAAGGGTTGGTGAAATTTCTCCAGTACTTATGTGCCATGTGCCCAGATAAAAAATGGTATACTTAGAAAATTTATATGCCACCTTGAGCAAGTCTCTGAAAAAGCAGCACACAGTCATAAAAGGAACAATGATAAAATTATCAATATTAAAACAAAACATTAAAAACAATAAAGACCTTAGCAGGGCTTTCCCCGGGGCTCTGCACCTCTGCACTGCTCGGGGAAGCCGAGGAGGGGGCGGGGCTTGGTCATATGCCCGCCCCCTGGGCTCCTCACTCCCGGAGCTGCGCTCCTGTGCGCTCCTGCTCCAACAGACCCCCGCTTGTCATAAACCTGTGTGTTGCATGTGTGTAAGCATGTTCTTCTTGACACCTCCCCAAACTAAATCCAGCTTGCCACATTTACCAGTGGCTTGGGGCTTTACCAGTAGCCTGGAGAATACTAGTATAGGCCACCTCTGAGCATGTACAAAGGGCAGTTTCCCAATTACCATGTGTGCAGGGAGGTATCTGGAACACAGGCCCATTTTGCATATGTACTTTACCTTGGATATACAGTTATGTTACAACGTTCCTAATTTTTTGTTCGATGACTTGTTTTCTCCATATTAGGCCAGTGTTGGAGTTTTGGCTTTTGTGTGTGTGTTTTCGCCCAGAGCACTTACAGGGTAATTTTTTTTCAAGCCGATTGCAAGTCGTCTTGATACCATTTGTGAAACACTTAAATCATTATTTTTCACAGCAGTGATCTACACCCCCTTTAAACATCCTCCTCTGTATCCATGTGCCTTATACTATTTCCATCCCCTTTCACCTCCACCTCAGTGCACGCTCTCTCTCTCTTGCTCTACCTGTTATAGTATGTTAATAATAGCTAAGCTCTATTATTTTTAAATGGTCATACATTCAATAGTGTGTTAATATGTTATTTAAAAGGCAACTGTTCACCTCTTGACAATTTTTATTCTTTTTATTATGAGTTTCAATTATTTTCCTGTAAACTCTGAGCCCCGCCCCTTATGTCATCCCTTTATTTGCATTGTACCAATGGCATCAATGTTTGCTAATGTTCCCTACCATAATACATTTTAAAAGTTCCCACTTCACTGCCAGTTTGCTAATTTCTTCAGCAACACACAGAAGTACATGCCCCCCCCTTCCTGCCTTGGTTTTTGTTATGTATTGACCATGTGGTCGCCATGTGCTCCCGCAATGGTGACCGCCATGTGGCCAGAGCACATGGCCAAGAAAATACCTGAGCTTCAGCCAGGTAGAACAAAGGCCAGGTGGATTCAAACCGGCCACCAATCATGTACCTAGGTTTCTCCCAGGGAACCTATGAAATGTAAATAGACTTATAAGAGCCTATCAGGCCAGTTGGGTGAGGTCAGGGGATTGTCCCTGATCAGCATCAAAGAAGGGCTTCAAGCCCTGGATTGTATGCTTCATCCGGACCAGCAATAAAGATCTAGCTGTTTCACTGTTCCATGGACTCCCGACTCCAATACTTATCAGTTTTAGTAATCCCATTCATCCTGGGCTACCTTTACTGCCCCCTTCACTGAGGGTGATATATATTTTTTAGTAGCTGGCTGTGGGAAATTTTTTTCCTCACATTATTTTGCTGTATGTATTGTTCTTATTTGTGTTTATTGCAATTGAATTTCATTGGTGTGTTACTCAAAACAGTGCAGGATAACACACAGTCGGCAGCCATTTTGTAGTGGTCTCTTTTTAAACCAAGCGGTGTGTTGGGTGATGGATCTCAATCTAGTGCTAGTGCATAGTATTACTAGAGCACCTGCACAAATTTTAAAAAGGGAAGAAGGCGATCTGACAGCAGCATTTAAAGCAGGAAATAGTATGGAAGAAAGGACGAGGAGCAGTGTGCTCAATTCCAAGCCAATTCCATAACTTGGAGATCGACCACACAGAAGATTGGGAGTAATGTCAATATGTGAACAGGCCACAGTCTATTCTCTTAAACAGGAAAGACTTTATCAACTGCAGGTTATTAAACCAGAGCACAAGACAAGGGAAAATGACTATCATGGCAACTAGCTATGCAGATCTAGGAAAAGAACAGGAAAGATAATTTCTCTAAGGTAACATAAAGAATATAGAAGTTACCTCCACATCTCCCTCCGTGGATGCTTTTGGAGCAAACACTGATATTAACCAGCCCCAGGTCTTGGGGGGAGGGGAGGGGGGTTCTGATTCCTAGTGTTTGAACACTGTTATCTGGATGACCAAACCTTTTAAACCCCTCCCTCATTAGCTGGCTGGAAACTCCTTACCCAATCCAGTCTTAGGGAGTCTGCCTCAGTGTGGAATGGTGAATGTCTGTCTCTCAGTCATTAAAGACTGCACATCCCACTTTTAAGTATTGAGCGGGAGGCGATGAATTCAAACAACAGTCTTTTATTCAGTGGTATTGCTCAGCTCCAAAAGACAGCTCTATGAGAGCAGCACCTTAATTTATACTGTTCCAACACATAACTTTCAACAATGTAACTATATACAACCAATACTATTGGACCCAAGCAGGGCTCAGTGATAGGGTATCCAGATTGGCTTCAGGACCAATGAGAGTCTTTATTCATCAGCCAATAAGAAATGGAGGTTTAGGATACCAGAGCCCTCTCAAGCTATTGCTGCTTCAATAATCCAAAACACAAACATAACACCCACACACTTCAGTATGCAACTATTCACCTTGCCCTTCCGGGTTATCTCCTCATGGAAACACATCTCAGCTCATGCTGGCACTCTTGTGCATTTTATGTCTTTCTTACCTGAGAAAGCAAGCTGCTCTCAAGGTCCCCAGAACTCCTTGGTGATCTTAAAAGTACCTGACATCTCAGTGGTTATGACATAGCTTACCTCTAAAACACCTTTACCTGTCCATTTTCTTTCCTCACCAGTCATATGCAATCCCTCGGCCTTGTGTGAGGCATTTATTTATTTATATTTATTTACAGTGTCACTCTCTCCTTTTCCATGTTATCTGCATGACATCCCTGTGTGGTAGGTTAGGCTCCGAGAGTATAGCAGGCCCAAGCTTACCCAGTAGCTCCCATGATAGAGTGGGGATCTGAATCCGGTTCTCCCAGATCCTAGTCTGACACTCTAACCACTGCATCCTGGTGGATAAACTTGTTAAGATTGTCTTCCTCACTGGCCTAGTTTTTTTTCCCCCTTCAGATTCTACTTCTTCAGCCCTCTGCCTCCTCCACTTAACACTTTTCCTCAGATCTCTGCTTTTGAGCTCAAGGCTTACTTCATCTCCCTTCTGAATCCAGGGCCTCTTTTCACTGGTCTCGCCTTCTTTCTTGGCTTTCTCTCCTCAGCTTTCTAAGCCATCAGCCTCCCTGCTTACCACAAGCACACACTGCACCTGTTTTTTGGCCTCATGTGATCCCCCCTTCCAATTTTATCATATGTAAGAGAGGCTTCCCTTTCAGTCATTAAAAGGACCATCCCATAACATTATGAGACAGGATAGAAGCTAAACATTTAAACATGTTTAAGTATATTTAATATTAGATAGATAGATAGATAGATAGATAGGTGGGTGGGTGGGTGGGTGGATGGATGGATGGATACAAATCTAGGCCTTCACAGCTGGAGCCATCACTTTGATCACTGTGAGAATGCTTTTGAAACATTCAGCTTTCCTATCCAAGGGTACAGCTATAAAGAAGTCTATTTCATAAAATGTTAAGAGATAACAGTAGTCATACCATAGTAAATCAGAGGAAAATTCAATAGCAACATTTTTTTTGTAGGGGAAAATGGTCCGAAGACAGTTGAGTACTATCACCAATGTTTCAGATTGTTGCCATAGCCTATCCAAGACCCACATCTGTACATCAACTGGCTTAGGGCAATGCTTAAATGTTGTATACCAGAGAAGCTCATAAGTTGCTGAACTATGGAATTGTTCTGTACAATCTTGAGTGTTCTCGAAACAGATGAACACCTCAGTTTTTCATTGCTGCTCCTCTTGGCACCCAGCATATTTTGCATGGGCAAAATATTCACCGCTGCAGTGGAAAGGAAGATTTCTGTAGGTCTTCCTGATTCAAAACCTAGCAACTATGAATGGAAGAGATCTTCCTTGTTCCATCAAATGAATGGTGTAATAATACAAAATAAGTGCTCAAAGATTTTCCCTGAATGCTGAAAGCATCTTCTGCATGATTTTAGTAATCCTTACAATCTTGTTCTTTGTATTATAGACAATGGGCTGAGGTAGAAAGGCAGAAATTTATGTAATTCAAAGGATTATGTTCATGGCTAAGGTGAGAATTGTACAGAAATTCTCTGAACCATTACACTAGCTCATGTAACAGGCTAATACTATTCACTGTTCCTTATGGCTTCAAACTGGAGTTGACAGAGGTCAGTGAGGGTCTGTTCAACTCTCAATGGAAGGCTGATTCCCACAGAGGACTGAACATGGGGTTGCCAACTCTAGGTTGGGAAATACATGGTGATTTGGGGGGGGGGTAGAGCTTGATGAGAGTGGGCTTTGGGGAGGGGAGGGATTTTAATGGGGTGTAATGCCTTAGAGTCCACCTTTCAAAGTGGCCATTTTCTCCAGGTGAACTACTCTGTCTCCTGGAAATCAGTTGTAATCCCAGGAGATCTCACTTGGAAGTTGGCAACTCTCATTAAACATCTTAAGCTTGAGTTATCTTGGATACTGTATATGACCCAAAATTGAGGAGCTTCCCATATACTTAATGTTGCATTTCCATGGGAAATCTTCAGATTGTAATGAGTTAACATGTTGTCTTGAAACAAGGGAAACACCCAGTTCAAGTGATTGCCTACATAAGCAAAATTTCAAGTCACCCTTAAGCTTAAAGCACAGTAGAGTTGCCAACTCTGGGTAGTGAAATTCCTGGAAATTTAGGAGTGGATTCTGGGGAGGGGATGGACCTCAGCAGGGCATGATGCCACAGAGTCCACACTCCAGAGCAGCCATTTTCTCTAGGGAAACTGATCTCTGTAGCCTGGAGCTTTGTTGTAATTTCAGGAGATCGCCAGGCTGTACCTGGAGGTTGGCAACCCTAAGCACAGGGTGGCTGTGAAGGGGCCTTTATCTGTGATGATTCCAGGTCAGTTCAGTCTAATCTGAGGTGTTAATATACAACCACCAATATAGGCAGGATTTTTCCTAAAGGTATTTTCTCTTACGTATATGGGGGGAAAGTTCGGCACAAGCCACTAGTGCCATGGAAGCTCTCTTCCAAGTATGAATGAACACACTAACAGTATGTTCCCTCATGCCACCAGTGTGCGTGCCCAGATATCTTAGGCAATACAAGGATTCATTAGGGAGAAAGTGTGTTTTTTATGTATCTCTCATAGTTCCTTGCAGCCCTTTCAGTATTCTTTGTGCAAAATCTACTATGGCAGTAGTAGAGTTGCCCCAGTTGCGTGGGGGAACAGTGGTCAAGGCTGCTTCTGAGCATGTACAAAGGGCAGAGTTTCCTAATTACTTCAGCCCTTCCCCTGTGCGTGTGTGATTGTATGAGTGAGAGGCCAGGTGCTCAGGGAGGAGTTTGAAACACAGACTGTTTTTTTTTAAAAAAACAAGAAAGCTTTATTAAATGTAGGTTATTAAACTAGAGCACAAGACAAGGGAAAATGACTGTGCCTGCTAGCTACTTAAATCTAGGGAAAGGCACAGGAAAAATCATCACTAAGCTAAACTTAATACAGAAGTCTACCTCTGCACCCCTCCTTGAATGCCCATGGAATAAATACAAATTCTGACTCCCACCTTCTCCATGTGGGGGAATCTGATTCCTAGCATTTAAACAACCTTACTGGATGTTTCCAACCTTTCAACCCTTCCTGCCCTTGCTGGCAGGAAGTCTCCCACCCAATCCAGAATTAGGGAGCTTGCTCCCACATGGGATGGTGAACCCCATCTCACATTTATTTAAAGGCACACATCCCACAGATTTCAGACTTCCTGTTCCTGCTCCCAAGCTCCAGGCTGTAAAGGCCGCACAGGCTAAGTTCTGGGCATGGCTTAGCAGCATTCAGTGTGGTGGCTGGCTGCATAACCACTACTGACTTGTGGTCACATTGTACTTGCTTGTTTGGATTATGTTCATCATGGTGAAGTCATGCACCATTTAAAATAAACCAGATTAGAGTATACAGGCAGTTTTGTGTCTGCATAATCAGTGGCAGTCATCAGTTGGTGGTATTCATCATGCTGATACATGTTCATAATTTATTAGATTGAACTGAAGTTTCCATGGGGCAGTGCAAGAATCATGAAATATTTGTGATCCAATCTGGAACCCTTGGCTTTGGGAGCCTGACATAAGTAATAGGCAATTTTGAACTGTAGAGACAAAAGGCTCCAGGGAAACAGCCACAAATCTTCCTGTCCCCAGCCCAGTGAGACAACCAAGGAAAGCAGCTCCCAAATTTATGATTTTACAGTGCAGTCACATGCAGCATACCTCTGGTAGAAGCCCATTCAGTCAGTGTTCTTAGGCTGACTGTCTATTAGTTACTTTGTGTGCATGCTTGTGTGTGTGTTTGTATCTGTTAGATATGTTGGTTGGCTTGATGGGAGAGGAAGACAGAGAAAGCAACACACTGCAAGAATGTGCATGCACAAAATATTTATCATATGAAGAGAACTCCTGATGCACCTCCTGTGTAAGTCATTAACAAGCAGTTTACAGCAATTTCACAAGTGAGGACATGAGCAGTGAACAAGGAGAGTTCCAGGAAAGCACTTGGAGATGGTGCATACATAAAATAACTTGAAGTATGAATGAATGAATGAATCAAAATCACAAGGGAACTCAGAAATAAATACAGTAGCAGCAATGAGACTGCCATGTTCCCACTGATGGCAAGGGAAGTGATGTCAGCATGACACCAGTGAGATCATTGTCACAGCCTTCCCTCCCCAACCTGATAAGCCTGCCACCCGTTGCCCACCTTGTGGTGGCCACCCTAGCAATGATACACTAAGTGCTTACATAACTTGTATTTAAAATGAGCAAGTATAATACATTACATTAATTTAGAACTGCAGTAGGTTCTAGCAGCTACACACAGGTCATTTCGAGCAGGAACACACAGGAATGCTGTTCCGGGAGTATCAAGCCCAGGAGCGGGCACATGTGATGATGCGCTGTGGAAAAAAGCAAAAGCATACTAACTTGATCTGTATTTTCATGCTTGTTGTAGGGTACCTTCCCTGCAAGAGCAAAGGAAACCTAAAGTGTCTTTAGTCAAAGTGTAAAGCTGGCTCACCAGCTCTGAGTTGGGAAATATCTGAAGATTTTTGGGGTGGAGCCTGAGCGGAGGGTGATGCCTTCTGACACACTTCTGGTATTGTCATATACAAATAAGTTATGCTAATGAGTTATGCTAATGAGGTCCTGCACCTCTTTTTTTTTTACAAAATGACCCCCAGCTACACAAAATATGGCCGCTGTATCCATGATCCAAAGCTCATGTCCTGAGACAAGAAAGGCCATATATAATTCCTCAGATCTACCCAGAATATTTTGAAGAATAAGAGTAATTGGATCTGAGCAGGAAAGGGTGTCAGGAAAGGGTGAGAACTGTAGGAACATTCAACTCCCTGAATGACCTTTTTAGCTCCCCACATCCATCTGCTCCTGTGAAAGCTGAGATCCCACAAGACTACAGAATTGTATGTCTTAATGATATACAGAATTGTATATCTTAATGATAGTCAAGTTAGCCTTGAAACTCTAGAGCAACAGTCGAACTCTGAAAGTCCTGTGACAATACGGCAGGAAAACAACTTGGAGGCCAAGGAGTTGGCACAGACCCCGGAGGAGATCTCTATGGATCCAGAGCAACAACTGAATTCTGAATGCCCTGCCACAACAGAGCAGGAAGACATTTTAAATTTAAAGACCAAGGAGCTGACAGAGACCATAGAGGAGACTCTCATGGAGATGTTTCATTTTATGAAGAAAAAAAGACAGGGATACTGAAATAACACATCTGAGGAAACATCACAGGAATCAGAACCTGAGGAGACTTGTTCTGAACTCATTAATGTCTAAATAATAGCAGAAGGGGCCTTGAAAATGATTTAGTATCTAGATGAATAAGTAACAGCTGGTTTAAGTCGAGAGGTTTCCCTGGTATCTAATTGATTTAATATTTCAATTGTTAGATTTTTTAATTCTTAAATTTTATTCTCTTTGACTTATTTTGCCTTAATTATTCCATTCTGTTTGCTGAGATTAATTTACATAGTTCCAATGATAATATCCCCAAAGACTTGTCACTAGGGTTTAAGGTTGTTGCATAGTTAGCAACCCAGTACAACTGCCAATTTTGAAGATTACTTTCAGGATAGTTTTTCAGTCTTGGCAGTTTAGAGATGGACAATATAGTCCTACTAAATTATATATGGCCAATTTTGTATGGATATAAAAAAGCCAAGATCTATTCCCTACAAGGATGCAGGTGATGTTTGGAAGTCTTACTCTGTTAGTCTTAGCCTAAAGTACATTGCCAAACAAATCCAGTCAAATACAGATTTTGATTAGCTCACGTTAAATATAGTTGTCTTAATTTCTTCTTTTCTTTGGTGGCTTCATATTTTATAACTTTATGTTATAAAATTATACATATACATTCAATTGTATGGCTTGGTTAATTTTATGTATTGTTATTGCTCTCTTGTCTACTAAATAAAGAAAGAGGGAAAATTGTGTTTGGGATCACAATAAAAAGGGTAAAACAACAGGACATGCCCAACAGTTTCCACTTTTACAATGGTGTGTGTGTTCCTAGAACAGGACTTGGTGGTATCCTCCTTGCAAAAGTGCAAAAGATGGGGCATTGAATCAGGCTAAAGGAAAGGCTTTCTAAATTTAGGAATTAGTAGATTGGTTAGATAATTAAAAGACACAGAGTCCTTGTTTACTTGCAGTACTATTCAAAGCCATTTTGAGCATCCAAAAATGGTTTTACTCATAATTTGCAATCAAATTGCAGTGATTGTGTATAGTTTAAGAAAACCAACTAATAAATAAATGCCAGTTTGTTTTCCTAGAGCTTTCTGTCCTCCCTGCCTTTGCTCCTCCACCCCTGAATAAGTCCCTGCAAGCTCCCTTTTCACCCTCATTTTCTCACCTTCGTGGGTGAAAACCTGAGCAGTCATAGAAAGATAAAGGAGAAAAATTAGTCTATATTCCCAAAATGCGAACCTGGCAAGCATTGTGTATATTGGCAGGAAGGCAACATGAAGTGTTACTGGGATTGTTCCTATCTATTTTTGTAGCACATGAGCCAATGAAAGTTAAACACTTTTTCGTCGCATTGATTCCATGGAAGTATTAAGCATGTACTTGAAATTTAATCAATAGGACTTAAAGTGCTTAACTTTGCTGGATCTTGTCTGTTCCTTCTTTAATCCTATGATTTTTTTTTTACTGTTGCTTTTTAAACTTTTCATTCTAGGAAAGTACCTGCCTTATCTTTAAAATAATAATAATAATATTTAAGAAACAGGATTTCTTTTGTATTCTAAGCTTATGCTCAATGTTATTGATCCTCAGAGTCTTGATCTCTCTCCATTCCTAATTGTTGTAGACAGGAGGGCTAGTCTAGACTCTTAGGCATCCTGTAGCCTATCTGATTTATGTTTGTTTTAAAGATCCAAGATCAGCCATCTGGCAAAGGTTCTTTTCTTGCTTGTGGGAGCAATAAATAAGGGTTTAGCTACACAAGTTATGTAGCTAGCTTCATTATCCTATACTCTGAGAGAATAAATTCCAATTTTATATAGATAGCATATAGAATTCACAGTCAGAGAACTTTCAATATGGATAAAAGTTTTGTTTTTAAAGAAAAAATACTTTGGAAAAAGATACTTTACATCTGTACTGAAATGTATCTTTACATGATTGTAGGAAATTTCTGTTATGTATTTTTAGTACTGATGTTCACTTATCCCTCCACTAATTAATGAATAGATGAGTGTGCCTTACACCACATCCATCAAGGTCAGTATTGTCTACTCAGACTGGCAGCAGATCTCTGGGATCTCTGGTGGAGGTCTTATATCATTTCTTACTTGATCTTTTGAATTGGAGATGCCTGGGATTGAACCTGTGACTTTCCACATACAAAGCAGATGATATACCACTGAGCCACAGCAAAAATATTGTCATGTACAAAAGTCATCCTACCTCTCGATATTGCCATTGAATGGATTTTATAGCTTTCTAAATTTCTTCTGTCAAAAGCAGTGTGTGTGGCCTAGAAACTACCTAGGCCAGTATTTCTAATAGATAGGATGTTGACGAATCCATAACCAAATCCTCCCATTAGGGTTGTCAGGTCTTGCCTCCTCACCAGTGGGGGTTGGGAGCTCTCTGGGAGTGGGGGAGCGGGGTCCCACAAAATTGGGGAATCCCCTGTTCCCACCTGGAGCCTGGCAACCCAACCTCTCATTATTTAAATTATCCATAGAAGCCAGGAAGAGACCTGATTTGGCATGGGCTAGAGGAGGGGGCTTCACTCCCCCCTGTGCAGTTTCACTGTCCCAAACTGACCCCCTGCCCCATTAGTCTTCAAATGAAAAAAGATAGCATTGGGAAAAGTTCAGAAAAGGGCAACTAAAATGATTAAGGGGATAGAACACCTTCCCTATGAAGAAAGGTTAATGAGGTTAGTACTCTTTAGATTGGAGAAATGAGGATTGTGGGATGACATGATAGAGGTTTACAAAATTTTACATGGTAAAGAAAGAAGTACTTTTCTACCTTTCTCGTAATACAAGAATTTGTGGGCACTCAATGAAATTAATGAGCAGTAGGTTTAGAAAAGATAAACAAAGATACATCTTCACCCAAAGAGTAATTAACACATTGGATTCATTGTCACAGGAAGTGGTGGTGGCTATAGGGATAAACAGCACAGACAGAGGGGATTGGATAAACATATGGAGCAGAGGTCCATCTGTGGTTATTAGCCACAAGGTATAGATGAAACCCTCTGTCTGGGACAGTGATGCTCTCTATTCTTGGTGCTTGAGGGACAACAGTAAGAGGGCTTTTAGAGTTCTGTTCCTGCTGGTGGACCTTTTGATGTCACCTGGGTTTTAGCCAATGTATGACACAGAGGGTTGTACTGGATAGGGCATTGGCCTGATCCAACATGGCTTCTCTTATGTTCTTATAGGTAGCCCTTTTCTATTTTTATTTCCTTTGAAGGAGAAAGGCACATATTAGTTTGATAAAATTATAGTTGTTTAACAATACTGACATAATTACAGTCCTCCATTGTAAGGCCTAGCAATTTTTCCTCATGGGAAGACTGACAGTAACAGATTTATTACCTTTTTTTCAAAAACTGCAGAGCTCAGCACAGCACTAGATACAATACCAAGTCAAGATCAACTAACCAGTTCTCTGAATAGTTCCATAATCTATTCGTGCAGTATCTAATCTTCACATATCCAGTGTCAATGTTAAATTTGTATGGGTTTTTTTGTTGTGGGTATTATGTCTGGGGAGCCTGTTTCATATTGTTTTACCTTATGTTTACCGCTATGTAGACCAATGGATTTAAAACTGTATTCTGAGGAACCTTCGATTCCTCAACAATAGCCAGTAAAAAAAGAAATCAGTAATAATGGACAACTATTTCTGAAGTACATTGCCCAGCAGTACCAATCTTCCTCTGCAAAGGGTAGTAACAGCAGTTGTGTTATATGAAGCTGCCTTATACTGAATCAGACTGTTAGTCCATCAAGGTCAGTATTGTCTATTCAGACTGGCATGGGGTCTCCAAGGGCCCAAGATAAGGTCTTTTACATCACCTGCTATGTAACCCTTTAAATTGGAGGTGCCAGAGATGGAACATGGAACCTTCTGCATGCTAAGCAGATGCTCTACCACTGAGCCATGGCCCCAATATTCTACATCACTCTTTTTGGTTAGGTCACTTTCTTAGTTCATGTGTGGCATTGTGGAAGTCCAACAGGCTTGGCTGGTGTCTGGATGTCCTAGATCACGCTAGGCACAGGGCAGGTTAGCTGAGTTTGAGGCATGGGCACAACTGGTGCAGTGTAGTCAGAGTCTAGCTCCCAAGTCAAACATGGAGTAGGCAATTTGGCAGCAGCTACAGGATTGTGGGCAAATGCAGAAACTAGAGACCAAAACATGGTCCAAAGGTTCAGAGACATGAGTTCAGGGTTAACTATGCCCAGCTGATCCATGACACTGGGCATGTACAAAGGGTGATTCTGAGATAATGTCTCAGAATCCTGTGTGCCCCTGGGTATCTGTATGAGTAAAATGACATGCAGGGATTCTTCAACAGATGTTGATATGAGTGAAGCTCCTGGAAAGCAGAAATTCCGAAAGTCATTAACATTAGCAAACATTTAGATAACTTTTGTTGATATGTTATGTGTGAGCTGCTAAATACTGTAACAATGCAACAATCTCTTTCTTTCTTTCTTTCTTTCTTTCTTTCTTTCTTTCTTTCTTTCTTTCTTTCTTTCTTTCTTTCTTTCTTTCTTTCTTTCTTTCTCTTTCTTTCTTTCTTTCTTTCTTTCTCTTTCTTTCTTTCTTTCTTTCTTTTCTTTCTTTTCTTTCTTTTCCTTTTTCCTTTTGAAAACTAGTAACATACTATTCTTTTTAAAAGAATTTCACTCCCCCCTCACCAGATTGGAGGTTCCTGAACAGAGTGGGTTTAAGAATCGATTCTGAATTTCACAATGTGGAATTTAAAAGGGGAAAAATAGATTTATTCCTTAGTCTGCCACAACTTTTGCATTCAGAAATGATAGGATCCACCAATCCCTGCTCACAATTGGTTATCTATAAGCTTTTTACCAGTATGTCATTCTATGGTATTATTTTGGAAAGAGAGGCTTAATAATAAGCAAAGGAGCACAAGCCATATTCTCATTTATTAAAACCTGCAGTTAAAAAAAGAGAGAAAAAAACATAGATATGAAAAGGTTGTAGAAATCCAATTAGGTGAACATTGGCTGAACTTTACTGAACAACAGTAATTTAATATGACAAATGAAATCTTTTGATGTCCAACATTTTCATTAAACCATTCTTTTCCTGTGATGGTGCACGGACAGTGGGTTTGAACTGAGAATGAACTTCTTAAATAGCAGGGGAAGAGGTAATGTTGTACTATCCCTGACTTTACTTAAAAGCTATTTTTCTAGAAAGAATCTTTAAATAGAGAAATAAAGAAAGAGAGAGAAGTAAAATTGGGTATGTGTGTTTTCAAGGACTATGGTGGCATATGAAATTAATACAATCTTGTCATGCAAATTATATGCCAATTTACTTTCTCTCATACAAAGTACAAGCTGAGAATTAGGATGCTAAAGAGGAACAACGATATATCTGTAAAAATCATATGTAATACAAAAGTTACAAAAGGTCAATGTCATAACATGCAAAATAATAACACCTAAATACATAGCATAAGTAGTGACATCATAACACACAACGAAGATTCCGGATTAATACTTTGTTTAGTTCAGCCACTTCTTCAGGAGTATACAATGGTTGTATCTCTAAGCTTTGTTTGTAGTTATGTGTTAAGGCTGTGGTTATCACTATATTTTCAGAAACAATTAACAAAGCGGTAATGTTCTAAGTCAGGCACCGGTCAAAGTGAAGACATGATTTATGTATTAAATTCAATTGCTGGACATTGACTGGACATGTATTACATATGATTTTTTTCCAGATATTTATTTGTTATTCTTTAGTGTTCTATTTCTCAGCTTGTTCTTCTTTGTATGCTTTATGCTGGGAAGTCTCTTTGAATTTACTCTCTCTCAGCATAACTTACCTCACAGACTGGCCCAAGGTCACCCACCAAGCTTTCATGGCAGAGTGGGGATTTGAACCATGGCCTCTCTGATCCCAATCTGACACTCTAACCACTACACTGTGCTGTAACCACCCTCTAAGATATGTAGGTCCCATATTGTGGATGGTTTGAAAGACTGTCAAGGACAACACCAGAAACTCTCCTTGGTACCCCACATTGTCAAACTTAGCATCTACCAGGCCCAGGGGAGCCCCAGATGCCTCCTATAAAGGTCCACATTCCAGCAAGCTGATCAGTGGTGGCTGAACCTTTTAAGGAGTCAGGCAATCCCTAACAGCTGTCCCTTTGGCAAACAGCTATCTGTCAATCACTTGTTGGGAAGCTTCACCTTGAGGGCATGGAAGGGGAGTGACAGGGAAGAGGTTGCTCAGAAAGCGTTATTGGGCTGTCATAGGATTTACCATGTTCCCATAGAGCTTTTGGGAAGGATGATGCCAGTGGGCATGATCAAGGCCTTAGTAGGGCCTTTAAAGGACTCAATGGAGGTGGACTAGGGCAGTGTTGAAGTCCTGCTCCTCTCTGTCTGAAGCCAAGGGAGAGTGCTTCAGCCACATTGGACCTTGATGACTAGTGACGATGAATGAGATTTTAACCTGGACTCTGCTACACTGGGCTCTTTTCACATGGAGATTTTCCTGCAGTTTGTGTGCTTGCTGTAGCAGGTCTTTTCCTCCAGACTTCCTTGATTTTTTTAAAATGTTGTCTTTCTGTGTTTTCCTCAACATTTCTCCATGTATTCTTAAGCCACTTTTGATCCTGAAGTCTGAAGAAATGAGGAAACCATGGAAAGATAACAAATGGAAAATGAGAAAGTGAGGAGAAAAAAGGAACAACACACAAATTGCAGTTCAGCACCCAAAAGGCAGGAACACCTCCGTGTGAGAAGACGCCTATAGATTGAAAGACCAGAGTTTTTCTGTGATCTATGGTTTTATGAGCCTACTCGAACTTTCCTTTCTGATGTTGTTGAGTGGCAGGATTAAAGAACTCAAATAAATGCCTATGTAAATGTGAAAATGCTAGAATCCCTATATATAAGACAGAAATACTTAATTTACTGTTTGTCTGGCCTCATGTTACCTGGCAAGTGGTAATTGATTGTTGCATCAATGATATCTATAATATGTATCTGTAATAAAATATTTCACGAATTGCTACAGAAGTAGATGTTAACAGCTATTATTGTGAGTTATAGCTATTTCAGAGTCCCCAGGATTTTCTGCTTCATACCTAAAATAGCATTCCCATAATGGTGTGTGTCACTGGCAATTAATGTATTTGAAAGCAGTTTTAACAGCATTCTCTAAACCAGCCCTCTAGAGCTGCTCCTTTTAAAGAATGAGATCTCTGAGTAGAGATGAGAGGATTTCCTTCATTCCATTCATTCCTTGTTCCGGAATTTCTCCCTGTACTGCACTCCCCTCCTGGTTAATTCTAGCTTGAGTAGACAAATTTCTGAATTTACTTCCAAAATTGGATCATGTATATTTAGCTGACTTTCAATCTCTTCAGATCATTAGCAACTTGACTCCCTATTATACCAGTGCAAACACAGCAAAAAACAAACAAACAAAAAACAAACAACCCCCTCCCAAACCAACCAAACAAAAACAGAATAGCATTAATGCTATCATACATGTAATTGTCCTGACTTGGATAGCCCAAGCTAGCCCGATCATGTCAGATTAGAAGTCTAAGCAGGATTGGCCCTGGTTAGCATTTCAGTGGGAGACCACCAGAGATGTCCAGGCTCACTATGCAGAGGCAGGCAATGGCTAACCACCTCTGAACATCTGTTGCCTTGAAAACCCTATGAGGTTGCCATAAGTCAACTGTGACTTGAGGGCACTTTCCACCACTACATGTGATTCATTTTATGTGATATTTTACTAATGCATAACTGCACACATCTTGTATCTGTTTTCTTATGCTTTTCTGTGATCTTTCCTAAACCTGGCTTGCTATGATCTTTTTGGAAAGACTATAGTTAAAGAAAAGACTATACTTTGGGGCACTGTTTGGACAGCAAGGTGCATACTTTTGTAGGGGCTATCCTCTTCGGTTCCAGTTCCTTTATCTTAGTTACTGTGGCCAGATTCCCCACACATACACATATCAGAGAACTTTAAAAAAAATGAGAATTGCTTGATTGCTATAACTTTATAACTATCTATTGCAACAATGTACCAGCTTCCAGCTTATTTTTTTAAGTAAGTCACTCTCTAGCCCTTTTTTCCCAGTGCAGAAAGGTGCAAGCTGCACATTTTCTATTTTAACTTCATCAGGAAAAGGGCTATTGCCTTCTTAAAAAGTCAAAAGCCAGGAAGCAGCAGATTGTTGCACTTAATCATTGCAATGATATAGCAATCTTCTAGCTATTCCCATTAAAAAATGAAAAAAAGCTGTCTAGTGGCAGAAGGGAAAATGGCGGCCATGGAGGGTTGAGGTAAGTGATGGCAAAACTTAAGAGTGGATGCTCCTTTGCTGTTGCAAATGCATCAGCATTCACTGCAGCAACAAACACTACACAGAAAATAATCTTCCTCTAAAAACAGCCTGGGTTTCTGTGCAGGGTGAGGGAGAAAAAAGGAGGTAGCTGGATATGCAAGCCTGGCAGCAGATTCCTTGTGCACATGTCGGCTTGAAATGATTTCAGAACACAGGCATGGTTACGCAACCCTCTGTGTCAAAGGTTTTTGTGTCAGTAAATGTTTGTGGCTTAATGGTGTTTGTAGGTACCTTTCGACTAGTTCTTGCTTATATCTGTTAGCTTCCTCCTGCTCTTATTAAAAAAAATGTTCTGGAGAAACTTAGTTTTTGCTTTCAGAGTTCTAAATTTACAGAGACTATAAAAAGAATGTGTGTAGAGGCGGTTAAGTTGGTCTATTTTTAGCCCAAGTCTTGGACACACAGTAGGGCTCTGGAGTACGTCTAGGAAGTGGTCTAAAAATAGCTTGACATTAACGGCATTGTGTACATATGCTGAAGCTTTTTTTTTTTAAATCTAGCTTTACAAAAGGTGTAAAAATTGCTTTAAAATGCATAAATTAAATGGAGGAAATGTCTGAGCAAAACAAAGGAAACACAGTGTTCTCACATAAGCAGGGAGAGGAACAAAAAAGTGTTGACAAAGCAACGCACAGATAAAGAGGTGAAATATACATTTTTACATCTTTGGTCTCCATTTTACAGATAATTAAAGGCACCAGTTCTCTCCCCCACCCCCAGCTAATTGGGATGAAATTGGGATTGTACCTCTCAGCTACAGGATCTTCCTGGCAAAATTGCAGGCAAATTAAATAAGGGGTGTCACTCTTTACAAGGAATTTCAGTTTTCACACACACAGGGAGCTATGGATCAGCATGTGGGTGAGTATTCCTGTCTGGGGATTAGCAATTGTGGGTCTATTTTTACACAAAACTGTCCTCTCCCCATATCTTGAGCTTCATTGATTTCAGCATTGTCTATCCAGCTTGGCTGACTTCCCATGTTCAAGCTTGAGGAGTGAGAAAATGCTTCAAGCATTAAGTTAAGATACAAGTGTTCCCCTGTTCCTGACGGTCTGATTTTGTATAAAGCCACACACACACACGCACACCCACCCACCCACCCACCTGCTTTCAATTTCCCTGAATGGCAGGATGCCTGTGTATTTTCCCTATGTTGAAAGCTTGGAGGAAATTTGTATCAGGAAAAAGGTGTGGCTGCTTAATGTTTTTTTTATTTACATAAAATTTAGATATCAAGAGATTCCAGATCATGAATTGGTGGTTCTTTCAGAGAAAATAGGTTTTGACTGGGGCCCCCCATAAATCTGCCAACTCCAGTCGGCACCTGGAATTCTCCCACTATTACAATTGATCTCCAGACAACAGAGCTGAGTTCCCCTAGAGAAAATGGATGCTTTGGAAGGTGAACTCTGAGGCATCATGCCCTGCTGAAGTCTCTCTCCTCAAACCCTGCCCTCCCCAGGCTCCACCCTTGAAAAGTCCAGGTATTTCTCACCTCAGAGCTGGCAACTCTAGTTCCCATCCAGTGTTGTGTGTAAAGTCACACCTGACTTATAGGTTCTTTTTAATGAAGGGTTATTTGGTTAGCAGAGTGCTCGAGGCTCATGATGCAGCAGAGTCTATCTGGTTTGTGTGTGCTGACAATAAACACAGTTACACAGAGAGCCTCTTTGCGAAACTAATATGAGTCCTTTATTGTATGGAACTCCATTCTAGATAGGATAGAGATAGGATTCTAATCTAGTCTAACTAGCTAGGATGGATAGAAATGCAGGAAGCATGTCCTATCCTCATGGTGCCAAGATAGAGAAGGGTGGCATAGTGTGGAAAGAAGGTGTCCGGCCGGAAGGAAGGAAGATCCCCTGAGAGTAGCAATCTACACATCAAATGGATAGCATCAGAGCAGTAGAAAGGGAAGGATGATCAGGGTTCTGGCCTGTCTCTCTCTCTGATTCTCTATAGTCCCCCTCTGAAGTCTAAAGCTAAGAGACAGTGCAAAGTCTGTCACTTCCAACATTTAATTCCTCCACACAGACAAATTGCTACAGTGTCATGCATGGAGAAGGACTCCAACCTCCCCCCTCCCAACTCTCTGACCTGAAGCAGTCATTGGGGGGCACTGTTTGGTCTGCTGGGGAAAGCCACAAGTGTACCTGTGGGTCTCCCCAATGGGCCATGGAATGCCAGGACCATTGCTGTTCAGGAAAATGCACAGGAGGGAAGGGTGAAGCTCTTTCTCCACATGTGCCACAGTTCTGATCCAAATAGGGCACTGTGCATGTCAGAACTGATGAGGAGCCAAAACATGTGTATGTGTGTGTGTAACACTGGATACTTGCTCAACCTGTGTTCTCTGTAATGTGTGATGATCTGGTCCTTCTTCACCAGTGATCTTTCATCTCATCTGGTTTAGTGTATATTTGTGTTGAGACTGCTGATGAAAGGGAAGCTTTCTGTTGGAAGCTGGAAACAGAATATTCAGTTCCATATTTCACTTCCAACTGGACCTGCATTTGTCTGATTCCTAATGCAATTATAAATAGTGCTTGTATGTTTAGCAAGTATTTCCATAGCTCTAAGCACAGTGAGGAGAGATGGTCTATCTGGGTCACATTTAGTCGGCAAGCGACGTTTCAATTGCTCATGCTGTCATGTCTACTGGAGAAAGTATAAATTTAGTCTGTATAATTCACAGCATTGTTTAAAAATATCATTAGCTCCACTTAGCTGGGAAAGTCATAACAAGCAGCTTTTCCATCAAAACACCTGTCCCATCAATTTTGATCTCTGGATTTATCCAGGGTATTAAAGCTGTATAGGGATTAAGTTTAGATATATGCTGGCTTCTTCCCAGTCTGCCTCAGTAGCCTCAAATTTGGATTTTCCAAATGGTTGAAATCCCCATACTGTTCATCTCCCACGAGGTGAATAACCACCTCACTTCTGAATAGGCTAAACCCAGAGTTTCTTTGTGTATTTTACCACCCTGTACTTGACAGTGGACAACAGAAAAACTACTCAGACCATGTGATAAATTAGTGGCCAATGAGAGGAAAATTAAATGTCTGGGGAAACTCATGGCCTATAGCTAAAGGGTTATAAGGATTGACACACAGTGCGGAAGTTTTCCTCCCTCCTTTTTAAAGTGCCAGAAGAGCCATAAGGACCATTTTGGCACTTGAAAGGGCATTGGAGGGGAGCATTCTACTCCATGAAGGCCCTCAGGGCATTATAAAATCACTTTAAAAATAGTGACAGGGAACTCATGGTGACTGCAAGTCCTCTGTCACCTTTTGTCTGGCCCTGAGACAAGAATTTGAAGCTACCTCTCCTGATTTCCCTAACAGCAAAGAACAGCATATGTAACTTGAGTCGCTGTTGTATGAACAGCAGTCAATTATAGTGGCTTGGGTTAGGGATGCTGAGACCTTCCGAGTACTCATGCTTGGCAGGCAAACATACCTGGCTGGATGACCTTGGGCAAGCCATAGCTCTGTACCAGCTGTTCTCTCAAGGACAGCTTGGGGACTTCCGGTGGCAGGAAAACGCGAATGGCAGCATAATTTAACAGCTCCGCTCCCCTCACCCGACTCTCCTTCCAAACGAGCATACTCTGACGACTTTTAGGATCCTACTTTATGGAGAACGACTCTGAGAAAACTGGCCAGCCGAATCGACATAAGAGTAAGAAATTACAAACTACTCTAACCCCAATAACATCGAAGAATTTATCGGGCCCACATCTAGGAATCTCCCACAAAATGGCGTCCGGAGGCGAAGTCTCTAACCCGCAGACGTGTCTGGTCACCTCCTCAGAACTAACCTCAGCCATAACGAATTTAGAAAAATCAATACTGGATAACTTCGCCTCTCACTTCAAACCCCTATGCGAGCAATTAGAAGGCATACAGGCTATAGTAAAAGAAACTAGATCAGTAGCAGAGACGGCTCTGACGAACAGTATTTCTAATCAAAATGAAATCCAACAGCTCCAACAACTGGAGGATATCCTTGCCGAGAAAGTACTGCGCTCAGATATGGCACATAGACAGAATAATCTCAAAATACGAGGTCTTGATGAATCCTTTGGCAAAAACCGGGACTTACCTCAACTCCTTACGAATTGGCTGAAAGAGATAATCCCCCCTGATGACGGCGTCTCACCGGCCATAACAAAAGCATACCGTGCGGGACCTACATCTTTACTGCGAACCCGCTCCTCTAGAGATGTCATAGCCACTTTCATAGACTATAGGTATAAAATTAAAATTCTACAAATAGCAAGAAGATCTGGTCATCTGGAACACAACTCAGCAAATATAGAAATCTTCCCGGACCTTCCCAAAGAAGCCCTAATCAAGAGAAGAGAAATGAAACCAGTAACATCAAAGCTGTCTGAAGAAGATATTCGTTACGTCTGGATAACTCCTCTTGTTCTGCAATTCCAATTCAGAGGCAAGCAATACAAGATCACTTCGAAAGAAGAAGGTCTTCGTACCCTGCAGTCGCTAGACTTAATCCAGCCTATGGAACTTTCAACCTCTTCTAACAAGAGAAAGCATCGCTCTTCCGCGCAATCTTCGAATGAGAACCAAGACGCTCCAGAAAGTGTTCTGTAAACTTTTTAAAATAACTGTGACTCTAATATGTTAAGGGTTATGTAGTTGGTGTAGCTTTTATTATAGTAAAGTAAATATGTCAGTAGGGCTTACATTCTAAGAAATGGCGCCCGCCATTTCGTAGCGGGAGGGAAAAGCCTCCATACGCACCGTGCTTTAACGGGCGCCTTGTTATTTTTCGTTCTTGGAGCATAAGTCGTCATTACTTAAACAAACCACCTGTTGCCTACTATACTAGATCTACTTTTAAAACAATCTTATTGAAGCTATTATTGTAATTGCTGTTATACATAAAATATTTAGTGGGTTTGTTAAGCTTCCTTTAAGGAGGGGGGGAAGAGGGAGGGGGGGAGTGTTCTAAACCGCATAGTTCAGTTTTCAGGTTTCTCGCGGTGTGCTGGGAGGAAGGAAAGTAGGAGATTTTTACCCCAGCCTCCTGTTAGCACCTTTGCTACAGGGGTTGCGAGATTCCTTACCGTCTATAGTTAATCGTCTAGTATTAAGTTTTAGTTGAATTCAACGTTTATTTGTGATTCATACGGGTTGTTTTTTCAACCCATAGCTCTGATAGGAAAGTGAGAATACACATCAGTTGATTTTGCCTTAGCAGATATATAAAAGTAATAAACACTCTAATTGAGGTTTTAGTTCTATAGTTGTGTAAGTTAATTAGTATTGCTACGATTGCAATTGACATATCCCTATATACATAAGGTTCACTTAACTAATAGCCACATTAGCTCTGGTATTGCACTAACAGACTCCTTAGCCTGTTGTGTTTACATATCTAATTGTAAGAGATCTATAATTCACACATCCCAGATCTTTAGTGATCTACTTCTGATCCCTGGTTCTGCAGTGGTACCCAGGGATCCTAATAGTAGACATTCTAATCTTCAAACAACTCTAATACGCGCCTGGTTCTCTGGTTCTGCAGCTTGTACCCAGAGAACATTACACCCTTTTAATCATACTCCTACATACTGTACTCAATCTCACTGATAGACCTCTGGTTCTGCAGCATGTACCCAGAGGTCTCTAATAGAGAAGACTCTTGCTCCATAACTCACTTCACTTTATATTTTAGTTTTTCTAGTTATATATTGAGAAATTCAAATAATAAGACAATTGGCTTCAGTTTGTACACAAATAGCCAAAGCTTAACCTTAAACCCTTGGGTCTGCAGTGGGTACCCAGAGAGATTTAAACTCGACACTTACAACTCTCATATATAACCTATGTTATATTGTGTAATTATCTAAAGTCTGAATATATTATTGAATTGCACTTACTTTGGAATCTACATATTATTAATTCAACTTGTTTTTTTGTTTTCTATAAGTAACTCTATTCTTCGTAGCCTGTCATGAGTTCAGCTGCTCATACCACGCCTGACTCACTCACCTGTACGACGTACAACGTGCGAGGACTGAACAACGTCATCAAACGTAAGAGAATCCAGAGTCAAATTTCTAAGCTAAATTCTGACATAATCTTTCTACAAGAAACCTATATTAAAGATGCTTCAACCCCTCTGTTCAAATCAGGAAATTACCCCTATCAATATCTGGCTGCAGGCTCCTCAGAGTCAAGAGGCACAGCCATTCTTTTAAATAAAAAAGTTGCATTTGACTTTCAAAAATCCAAAATAGATCCGAAAGGGAGATATATATTTGTGAAAGGTCTTTTGAACAGAAAAATGTTTACCTTAGCGTCAATTTATGCTCCAAACTCTGAACAACTAGAATTTATAGAACACACTTTGCAAAGTCTTGAAACCTTCAAAGAGGGTGACCTTATTATTGGTGGTGATCTTAACTTTATAATTGATCATACGATAGATAGATCTGCCTTTACAAAAACAAAGTCTAACAAAAGTAAAACAATCACTAAATTATTTTCCAATCATACGCACTAGTTGATGCTTGGAGACATGCAAATCCCAAAGAGAGAGACTACACCTTTTTTTCAGCCAGGCACAATTCATACACCAGAATTGATTATATTCTGATTTCGTCCTCTCTTGCTGGTAAACTCTGATCATCTAGTATTGGCAGTCAATTATGGTCTGACCACAACTGGGTTAACTGCATTCTAAATTCTGAAGATCAAAAACCACACACAAATTGGAAACTGAACAGTTCTTTATTACTTAATGAATCTATATCAGACAACACAGCAGACATTATAAACAACTTTTTTAGAGACAATCCGATAGGATCAGTCAACCCTGCCATAAGATGGGATGCTTTGAAGCCGGTAGTCAGGGGACACTTGATCTCCTCAGCTTCACATCTAAAAAAACAAAAGCAAGCAGAAAGAACATCATTATTATCCAATATTTCTAAATTGGAATCGCAACATAAGTGCTCTGGCAGCTCCACAATCTATACCCAATTACTGGCGGAGCGGAAAAAATTAGAGCTATTAGAAATGTCAAAAATCCAAAAAAATATACTATACTCTAAACAAAGAGGTTGAACATTTAATCCAAAATCCTTAAAATTTCTGGCCCGCAGAATCAAAATGCAGCAACAAAACAATTTTATTATGGCACTAAAAGATAAACAAGGCATAAGGCATTACAATACAGACAAAATTTCTAAAATATTATTAGGATTTTACAAAACTCTATATAGCTCAAATGGAACCCAGAAATCTGTGATAGACGTCTTTTTTGACCAACACCCTTTACCTCATAAATTATCTGAGTCACATAAAGACTTAATGGATAAAGAAATCAGTACACAAGAAGTATTGGAAGCTATCAAAAGGCTTAAACCTGCAAAGGCTCCAGGACCTGATGGGTTTACATCCGAATTCTATAAAAAGTTCTCAACTCTCATGGCAACACCCTTAACAGATGCTTGTAATTTTATCCTGGAGTCTGGTACTTTACCTCCTTCATGGAATAGAGCTGAAATTATAGTCATTCCTAAATCTGGTAAAGACAAAGAGCTACCGTCATCATATAGACCCATTTCACTTTTAAATATAGATTTTAAAATTTTCACCTCGATTCTAGCTCATAGGTTGAACTCATTCATCACACAGTATATAGATCAGGATCAAATTGGATTCATGCCCAATAGAGATATAACTTGCAATACTCACAAAGCACTTTCAATCATAAAATATTGTAACCATCAAAAGACTCCCTCGTTAATGCTTGCACTAGACATAGAGAAAGCTTTTGATTTGGTTGAAACACAATACCTTCACAACTTAATTGGGAAAATGGGCTTTGGGCAAAAATTTAAGTCCGCACTCTTGGCGATATACTCAAATCCCATAGCTCAAATCAAACCAAACCAAACAATTTCTGAACCATTCCAATTGAAAAGGGGCACCAGGCAAAGATGCCCGCTTTCCCCTATTCTGTTTGCAATTTGCATAGAACCCCTAGCAAACCTCATCAGATCTGACACAAATATACTTGGAATTAAAATGCATTCCAAAGACTTTAAAGTTTCCCTATTTGCGGATGATATGCTATTATTTTTATCCAACCCCATTCAAGTAATGTCATCGCTACATTTACATCTACAATCATTTGGTGAGATTTCAGCTCTAAAGGTTAATTTGTCCAAATCCCTCATATTACCTATAAACATCGATGAACAAACCAGACAACAACTACAAAAAGACCATGCCTACTCTTGGAGCTCTAATTATATTACTTATCTAGGAATTAAGCTACCCAAATCCTTTACAGACATACATAAATACAATCATGACCCTCTAGAACAAGACATTAAAAAGCAATTACAATTGTGGCACAAATTAAATTTATCTTGGATGGATAGAATAAATCTGATTAAATCATTTCTCTTACCTAAAATAATTTTCCTATTCCGAACAATTCCAGTAAACATTCCAATTTCCACAATTCAGAAATGGCAAAAATGGATGATTGACTTTTTCTGGGCCTATAAACATCACAGAATAAAAAATTTGACTCTTTATAGACACTCCAAATTGGGGGGAATTGGATTCCCTAATCTTCTTAATTACTATAGAGCCATACACCTGACCCAAATTATCAAACCAATCATCGCGACACGAGAGTCTGATCAAACAGAATTATTAGCTCATCATACAGCCCCGACCAAGATACAGGAAAGTATTTGGCTAGCTCCTTCATTCAGACCCACTGCTTTAAAAACTAACCCAATTATTGCATCAGCACTAAACACCTGGGACAAAATGCCTTCTAAACTCTTACCACAGATATCTAGATTACAACCATCTACCAACCAGAGCTGGTTTAGCCCAGGCGTTTCAGATCCAACTTTTCAACATTGGTCCAATCTAGGCATATGCACTTTGCAAGATCTATACTCAAACCAGCACTTTCTTTCTAAATCTGACCTAGAGAGAAAAATAAAAAAAAGAAAATTCTTTGGATGCACTATTTTCAAATCAGGAACCTACGCACAACCATTAATTTTGAAAAGATTTTAAAGCAACCACTCACAGCTTTGGAATCAGTCATCAAATTAGCAACTGTCTCCCAAAAGGGCTTGGTATCTCAACCCTACAAAGTTATACAAAATATTGATGAACAAGGTTTGCTGTCATACCCAAAAAAAAATGGCACAAAGAATGTAACACTGGATTTTCTAATGATTTTTGGCATGGAATATGGGCGTCTGTCCCTTTCAACTCCAAAATAATATCTATGAAACTTCAATCATTTAAAGTCTTGGCACGTCGGCATATGACACCAATCCGTCTAGCCAAAATGCAACCTAAATACAGCCCTCTTTGTTGGAGGGGATGTAAACAAAAAGGAGACTTCTTACACTGCTGGTTGAACTGTCCTAAAATAATACAATTTTGGAACACAATGATCTCACTAATTAAAAAAATCGGAGGTATTGAATTACAACTGACCCCAGAACACCTGCTTTTGAACAGTTGGGTTGAAAACTGCTCCTCAGTAGCGCTTAGAGAAAGGGTTTCTTTTATGCTTTTTGCTGCAAAAACTGTCATTGCCAAAAAAATTGGAAATCGGCAATGATACCCACACTCTCACATTGGCATCAGAAACTGTGGGATTTATACATAATGGCTAAACTCTCGGACAATCTTACGAGACTTGACAGACCTTCAGCCTCCTCAATCTTCATAACAGTTTGGCATGATGTAATGGAATATCTTAAGGAACAAGATAACATACCTAGTACATCCTCCATTATATGGCTATGGTAAAAATTGTGTTGTTTCAGGCAGTGATACCCTAAAAATCACAGGATTACTGGAAATCAAAGTATAGTCTTATGGAGACTGGTAATGTAGTTTCTTCAAATTTTACCTCTTCTTTGAAATGAATATAAGAGTTAATGTTTTAATATTAATACCTCTTTACTGTACAAGCTGTAAATTGCTATATCAACAGAATTGTATGTTATGACTTACTGTTATATCTATATTGAACCTCAATTATATTTGTTACACTATATGGAAAATCATAATAAAAATTATTATATATATATTAAAAAAAGGACAGCTTGGGAAAAAGCTCTCTCAGCCCCACCTACCTCACAGGGTGTCTGTTGTGGGGAGGGGAAGGGAAAGGAGTTTGTAAGCCGCTCTGAGACTCCAAGTGAGTGAAGGGTGGGGTATAAATCTAATCTCTTCTTCTTCTCTTCTTTTCAACAGTTTCAATAACTCACAAGCTGTGCCTCAGATCTCCTTGTCTCACCACTGTCTGACTTGAACAGTGTGCTGAACAGCTTTGTGGTTGCACAGCAGCTGTGGTGATGGAGCTGCCTTTCCTTCTTAATGGCAGCTGCTTTTCACAGTGTACTAGGTGGATTTGATTCTCTTACTGACTGATTGATTTAATTTATAACCCACACCCACCGAGGGCTCAAGGTGGTTCAGAGCATACAGAAACATAGAATTTAATCCTGAATAGATAATAAAACCTATAAATACAGATAAATACAAATGGTTATGGATAGTTTGGCCAGGTAATTAAATTATGAGGTGGAAAAGACTGGGAATCCTATAAACTGGTGAGAAAAAAAAATCATTTGTGAAATAAAATTGATAACATGGAATCTGACAAGCACCAAATGACAAAACTTTTTTAAAGCACAATGGTCCTTATAGCCTTTTATAAGCATTTAAAATGGCAATGGTGAATTCACAGCAGCCATGAGTTTTCCCAGACATTTAGTTTGCCTCATGGCTGCCATTGTTAATGATAGTCACATATTTGCTATAAGGAGTGGTTTGGCTTTCATTGTCCAAGAAAACAATACACATCAGGTCTAAGTATAAATTATGTTTTCCTTGGAAACACCCCAGGTTGAAAGGACAGGGGTGTTCTGAAATTCACCACTACCCAGGTACATGCAGTTCTTAGTGTGCTTAGACCTCCCCCTATGCCATTTTCCTGACCAGAAACAGTCCAGAGGGAAACTGTTTGCTCCACTGTGGAAAGGTAACATTAGTACATGTATGGTCCCCAGTGGAGCAAATAGTACTACCTGGGGCCATTTCTTGTTGGGAAAAGTGTGGTGGTGGGGAAGTCTAAGCCCCCTCTCTCCATGAACAGTGGTCCCCATTCAAATTGGGCCCATGCACATCTGGGAAGCATGAGACTTCAAAACAGGCCTATCTGCTTGGCCAGGACATCTCCAAGGAAAACATAATGTTTAATAGAACCTGTATATAATTAAAGTTCTCTGTTCCTGAGTTGGAATCAAGATTGTGTATTCTGTGGAAGCATCAAGTGCATTAAATAGCGGTGCCATTTTATGATATAGTTGTAGATAGAAATTGGCAAATCAGCAGTGACTGCTCTTCCTTGCACACTCTTAGAATGTTTTCTATAGAACTCTTCACGTAGGGATGCCAGCTTCCAGGTGGGACCTAGAGATTCCCTGAAATTACAGCTCATCTCTGGACTACAGCAATCAGTTCCCCTGGAGAAAATGGATGTTTTGGAGGGTGGACTCTATGGCACTGTCCCCACTGAGGTCTCTGTCCTCCCCAGGCTTCATCCCCCAATCTCCAGGAGTTTCCCAGCCTGGATATGGCAACCCTACTCCCCCATCCCCCACCAGTGGCCGGGGGGACCTGGCAATCCTACTCTTCAGTGTACTGTTTTAAGGACAGGGAATGTCCCTTGCTAGGCTCACAAAAAAGGTAAAAAGGAAATTTGCTGTAGTTCACAGGGAAGGAGGGGGAGCTTTTTGTCTCTCCTTCTTTGTTGCATCTACAAGATAGCTTGCTAACTGTCAGTGGAAATTTCAATACTTTCTACACACAGGGGCTTTAACATCAGACAGATGATATTTTGCTAGCAAAGAAGAGATAACAGCTTTGATGTACTGCAGATAGCAGCTACTTAGCAAGGCAATGATGGAGGCAACGTCAGGTACCTTGCCATGACTACGCACTGGGGAATACAAAATAGAACTGAATTATAAAACAACAACAACACAGTTTTTTTTTTACTTTCCACATGTTTATGTGATGTTTTGCAGATCTTGACTTGCTCCTCTATTCTGGCCTGATTTCGGCATGCATTTATTTCATCCCGCTACATATGATAGCTAATAGCGGAAAACGTGTTGATTATATTGAAAATGTTTGAGATTATGGAAGAGTTCCATCTGTGGTTTTAAATAGTAAATGGTCCATTCATACATGTGATCATATGATAAAAACCTGGCCTCACTGTATGTAATCTCCAGTTTCCTGACCAGTATAGAACAACACATCCTACAGTGTATGTTGAACCATAAAGAGCATATGGTTGTCTTAGAGACCATGCTCTTGTAACAGTAGTTCTGACATGGTTTCCTCTGGGACAATCTGTATGGGGGGTTTCCAAAACCAACAGCTCTCTTAATGAACTGGCATATGCCAACTCAGTAAGAGAGTTTCCTGGAGAACAGGGATGAGTTTGGGGGAAATGAAGGAGGAAAGAAAAGCATATGGTTCTGAACTCTGTCTGCTCTTTTCCATATATCCCTTTCATTTATCACCATGTATTCTACACATCTGGCCACGGTGGCTCAGTGGTTATGCTGAATTGCAGATCGGAAGATCGGTAGTTCAGCAGTTTGAGACCCGGGTGCCACATGATGGAGTGAGCTCCCATCTCAGGTCCCAGCTCCTCCCAGCCTAGCAGTTCGAAAGCAAGAAATTGCCAAGTAGATAAATAGGTACCACTTTGGTGGGAAGGTAACAGCATTCTGTGCACCTCAGTGTTTAGTCATGCCGGCCACATGACCATGGAAACATCTCTTCGGCTTGGAAATGGAGATGAGCATCCCCCCCACCCAAGAGTCAAATTTGACTGGCTTTCAAGCAAGGGAAACCTTTACCTTTTTACTTTATCTCTATTCTACACATCACCTCTATTGGAATTCTGTTGTCCCTTCCATTAAAACTCATAATGAGAACATACAAGACCATATACTCAGGCCAGTTAAACATACAGTGCACAAAAGAGACCCTGCACTACTCAAGGGCCTCACCAGGGGAGCAAAACCCTTTTGCATTGCCCTTCAGTTACGCTCTGTGGTGTATTTCATTAACACACACTTAGCTGTGCTGTAAGTGAAAAGACTCCTGGCCAGGGAAAAAAATCCTTGGTTAAAGTTGATTCCAGCCAGCAGCTGATCCTTTTTATGAAGTGCTTAATGTAGCTATCAAGATATCTAGGCTAGCCAGAGCAGTTCTACCTGAAGAGGAGAAGCCAAGTTTCAATTCCAGATTGAGAAATTCCTGGAGATTTGGAGGTGGAAGCTGGGAATGCAGAATTTGGGGAGGGGAGAGATCTCAGCAGGGTATAAAGCCATAAATGCCACCCTCTGAATCTGCCATTCTCTCCAGGGGAACTCTTCTCTGTCATCTGAAGATCAGTTGTAATTCCAGGAGAACTCCAGGCCCCACCTGGAAGCTGACAACTCTACCCCTGATTACAATCTGGCATTGATGTTTCCAGTACTAGTAATGGCATATGAGATATAAAAAGGCCCTGACCATAAGTAAACATGTATATTATCACTGGATGTGGCAGCTGACAAGTGTCTAACACAGATGTGAAAACCAGTCTTGAGGTTTAAATCTACCCAATCCAGTTCAGGCTACTTATCCCACCTAACATTTAGCCTTTGTTGCCTTAATAGTAAAACCCACTAATCAGGGGTCATTTTGTAAAAAAAGAGGTGCAGGAGCTCATTAGCATAACTCAATAGCATAACTTATTTGCATATGCCACACCCTCTGACATCACTGGAAGTGTGTCAGAAGGCAGCACTCACCACTCAGGCTCCACCCCCAAAATATCCAGGTATTCCCAACTCAAGAGCTGGCGAGCCAGCTTTACACTTTGACTACAGACACTTTAGGTTTCCTTTGTTCTTGCAGGGAAGCTACCCTACAACAAGCATGGAAATACAGATCATGTTAGTGTGCTTTTGCTATTTTCTACTGCCCATCACCATATGTGCTTGCTCCTGGGCTTGTTACTCCCAGAACGGCATTCCTGCACGTTCCTGCTTGAAATGACCCCTGCCACTAATAATAAGATCCGCTATGTTAAACCCACTCAAGAAACTTCATTTCCACACTCTACCACTCGACCCAAAATTTACCTCTGCGTTCTCTCAGAAATGTTATTTAACTATAAACAACTACATTCAAAGATATGCCTTAGATAAAACTTGGTGTCAACTTTATTAATTCCAGCACAATCTCAGTTGACCTAATTTGCTTTTTTTTTTTTTTTTTTTTTTAAAAGGAGTTTCAGGCATTCCAATCTCTCTCTCAGCCCTGTCGTCTTTATGAGGACTGGTGATCTGGGGACAAAGTAGGAAGTGCTCAGCTGGGAGGAGACAAGCCAGAGTCAACAACTTTGTAGGTGCAAACCTACTGGTCCTTTGTTTCAATCCACTACTGCTGAGCTGAAAGCTTTAGTACCATCCTCTGGCCATCTCCAGTGGTGGTGCTGAAGCAGGGTAGAAAGAACACAGCACTTGTAATCAGGGCACTCTAACTGTTCAGAAAAAATGGCACATGTTCCAGATTTGAGGCCTTGGGCTCCTATCAGAACTTGCATGACGGTTCTTCTGATCCTTTGCTGAGCTAAATGTCACATGTTATTTCCTTACCCTTCTATACTCACAGCATTTTGGCTTTGGTGGTTTTCTAAACTTGTAGCTTCACAAAATACAAATGCAACCAATGGAATCAGTACTTCAGTGTCCTTTTCCAATACAAAAATCACAATAATATGTGGTCCCTTCGATAGTTCAGCTGGTAGAGCGGGGGACTATAGAGGCAAAAATCACAATAATATCCTGGGTAACCACATGGGGATTTACATTCCCTTGGTCGCCTTTCCTTGTGAATTGCAAAATTGATGAGTTAAAAGCAGCCTTTGTGGTCTGCTTTTAATCAACCTCGTGATTCCTGTCTTGTTTAATCAAGAACACTATGTAAGGCTTTTGAGCTTGGCTACCTCTCCACATCTCAGGTTAATCACATGCTGACTAGTTTTTATGTTAAACAAATTAAATCTTACTTTCCTTCTATCCTTCCCTGGATTACTCTGCCAAAGAATGTGATGGTTTAGAATTCGCAGCAATTGACTTGGACATTTGTATAGCTGAGATCTAATCAGTATATAAACTCATTTAAAGTTGCATGTTTCATGCGTTACACTTGACATTGCCTGGTATTCATGCCAGAAGCAGAAGTTGGGCCCACTGGCACTGTGCAGAAAGCTCCCATCCTAAATGTTGCCTTCAGCTCCACCTATGCAAAGCAGGCAGGTTCCTTTATTTGGAGAAATTATGGTGACTGCAGAGTAGGCTTGCCATTCCCCCAGGGAGGAATGGGTTTGCCCACTTTAGGGCCCCCCGATCAACCAGCCTGGATCTGGCCAGCAGGGGGAACCCCACCCCCAAAGTGCCAGGATCGTGCCAACATGCCTGGCATAATGACGTCCCCTGAAAGTGGTGTCATCACACCAGGGACATTGCCAGGGGGAAAGTCTAGCACTTGGCCTAAAAACTCTATGGTACCAGAAACAAGCCTGCCTTGGTGGGGAGGGCAGGATATAAATTAAAGAAAGAAAGAAAATAATAATAATAAATAAGGTCCTGGCAAGGAAGCTTCATCCCCCCACTGACAGCAGGTAGGGAGAGGTGGCTGACAAATAAAATAATACCATAAAAATTATAAATTATCAGCATTAAAAACAAGCCATTGGCATAAAAATGACATAAATCAGACTTTAAAAGTCCATAAATAGTCCTCTGGCTAGAAGATGACCAGACTTTCTCTGTTTTATAGTATTTATTATGTTATTTATAGACAATCTTGCTGAGACTCAAGGTGGAGTGCATAATGTAAGTCAGAACAATTAATAGGATGAGATTTCTAATAAACAATTTGATAGGAATAGGATAGCAGAAATCTGAAACAAGGCATAAGTATTAAACATATTAAACAATGCAAGAAATGGTATTACATAAGTAGATATACACTGCAGAGAGAACAAGATAACAAACACTTAGCAACAGTGGCAACCTTTATACAAACTAGTGGAGATGTAGAAGAAATGAAGAATATTGGAAAATAATTTCTAGAACTGTTTCTAAAGGAATAGGTCAAGAGTTACCTTTCTCCCCTAAATGTTTCTTGCAGAATTATTTATACTTCCTTTCCAAGAATACTTAGAGCTGTGTTTTTATTGCTATAACCTCCACAATTTTAGTTTTGCCAGATGCTGGAAAAGAAATATAGATCCAAATAAAGAAGAGTGGTTGGAGCAACTAATAGAATGTGTACAGTTGAATTAACTGACCGATACGTTGGGTGGAAAAAGTTGAATACATTCAGTGAATGTAACGTTATTCTGAACAGCAAGATTAAATGAACTTAATAAATAATGTCTATCTGATTTCTTTATAGAACTGAAGATGAATTTGTAAAGTCTTGAATTTAACTCTTTTTTTACTGAATACAGTTTTTACATCAAAACCCACTCCCACGTACAGCAACAGATAATAGTAGTAGTATAGTCCTCACTCCCATTCCCTCTATTGACATGTCTTCCTGAACTATTTTGTTATGTTGCATCTCTGTTCCTTTATAAAAGGGGCCGCAGTGACTCAGAGGTTAAGACACTGAGCTGCAGACCAGAAGGTCTGTAGTTCAGCAGTTGGAGACCTGACCTGAGTGCCTCGTGACGGAGTGAGCTCCTGTCTCTGGTCCCAGCTCCTGCCAACCTAGCAGTTCGAAAGCAAGAAATTGCAAGTAGATAAATAGGTACTGCTTTGGTGGGAAGGTAACAGTGTTCTGTGCACCTCAGCGTCTAGTCATACTGGCCACATGACCGTGGAAATGTCTTCGGACAGTGCTGGCTCTTCGGCTTGGAAACGGTGATGAGCACCGCCCCCTAGAATCAGATTCGACTGGCTTTCGAGCAAGGGAAACCTTTACCTTTACTCCTTTTAAAAAAAAAGAAAATCCCCTTAAACTAGAAGAGATAAATGTAAAGAAAAGGACAATAATATGGTATATGATAACAACAGCAAGAATGGTGTATGCACAAAATTGGAAAAATGAAAAAGTACCAGAAGTGTGGGAATGGTTGAAAAAATTGTTATATATGGCTGAAATGGATAAATGGACTAGAAAGTTGAGTAATCTGTACTCAGAGACCTTTTTAGAAGATTGGAAGGATTTGAAAGAATATGTTGAAAAATATTGGGACATGAAAAACTACATTTATACATGGTTATAATAGCATAAAGGAATAGAAATAGAGTATATGAATGTACTAAGGATAATTAGATAATGAAGTTGTTTTTTAGAATTATATAAGAATATAGAAAATAAGAATTGGTATATAAGTATTTTAAAGATATATAACCGTTACCAGAAATGTAAACATAGATATAAGTATCACTATTTTGGATAAAGTGGAAAATGTGTTATGCTTCAGATGTGGTGGGAAACCACCAATATAAGATAAAAGCAAGACTATACAAATAGAACAAAATGTTATATAATATGGAAAAAAGGATTTGTATAAGATACATTTATTAATTTTAATGTTTTGAAAAATAAAAAAATTTCTTTACAAAAAAAAAGAAAAGAAAATCCCATCCTGAACATTTCTGTTTTACATAGTTTGTGGAAAGCCAGGTGGGAGCCTTCCCAACTTTACCAGTCAGACCATTCCCTAGAGTGGGAGCCACTACAGAGAATGCACGTGTACAGGCAATGGTTGATCTTGCCCATTGGCAGGGTGGCACCTGTTGTGTTGGAGCATAGGAGGAGAAGTGATCTGCAGATATAAGTGTGCAAGGCCATGAAGGGCTTTGTATATGATGACTAGTACCTTACATTAAGCCCAGTAACTAATGGGCAGCCAAAGGAGTGACTGCAGAATGGGTATAATATCCATGCACCACCTAGTTCCTGATAATAACCAAGCTGCAGCATTCTGCACTACGTAAAATTTCAAAGTTAATTTTGAGGAGAAACTTATACAGAGTATATTATAGGAGTCTAGTCTTGATGTTACTGTGGCATGGAACCAGGTGGCCAGTCAGCCAAATTAAAGCAGGGGACTATCTTCTGGGCTAAATTAGGTTGGAAGAAAGCTTTCCCCCCCCTTTTTTGGGCAGCTATATTAATTTGCTTCTCTAACAGTAATGCTGGGTCTGGTATAACCCCTAGGCTCTTGCCCCAGTCAGTAAGAGTCAGCTGATCCCCACCAAAAGTGGGAAGCACAGTGTCCTTCAAGACCTAAGGCTTCCTGACCAACATTACCTCTTTCTTGTCAGGGTTCAGTTTCAGTTTGGTCACTCTCAGCAATTTAACCACAACAATCAGGCAGTAGCTCAAGACTTTTATCACATATCCAGGAGTTTTGGATATAGAGGTATAGAGCTGGGTGTTGTATTCTGTTCTGTTTCCTGAACAAGAAAACCTCCTGAACAAGAAAACATCCTGAACAAGGTGCGAAGTATGTTATTGTCAGCATACTGATGGCATTCAGTACCAAATGTTCAAATGATTTATCGTTATGATTTCTTTACTTAAAGATTGAATAGTCTAGGGGATAAGATTGCACCCTGTGAAACCCACAAGACAAATTCCATGCTTATGATTACTGGTCTCCCTTTGAGGCCAGTCTGTACACATTAAACCAATCCAATCTGCCATATTTTTGGTGTAGTGGTTAAGTGCATGGACTCTAATCTGGGAGAATTGGGTTTGATTTCCCACTCCTCCACTTGCAGCTGCTGGATGACCTTGGGCAAGCCATAGTTCTAACAAGAGCTGTCCTTGAAAAGGCAGTTGTCTCAGAGCTCTCTCAGCCCCACCTACCTCACAGGGTGTCGTGGGAAGGGAAAGTAGTTTGTAAACCACTCTGAGACTCCAAGTGAAGGGTGGGGGTATAAATCCAATTTCCTCCTCCTCTTCCTACTTCATAATTTTACCTTGTAAACACATAATGGTCTACACTCCCTAAGTCATACACTGAGGTGACCTACATATAGAAGGACTTCTACCCAAACTATTCCAAACTGGAGTCTGGCCTACTTCTCTGCCAAAAGTCAATAGACCTGCTGCTTTGCAATTACAGGAACAATGTTATATCTGAGGTACTGTTTATTTTTAAATGTTGTCAGAAAGAGTAGATAAAATTTGCCCAGTCTTCTGAGCTGTCATGGTCACAGAAGAACAGCAACAGGTAGTTTGTCAGGATACCAGTGCCACAGCTCAGAGCCTTCCTGAGCGTCAGGTGATCCCACAGACCAATCCAGTGCCAGGGCCTGCTATTGAGCTCTTACTGGACTTCCTCATATTTGGACTCTTACTGGACTTCCATATTACAGTGGGAAGCCACAAGGAACTGCCAATGTGTGCAACAGAATAAAGGACTTTGCTGCTTCAGGCAACCATGTTTGAATGATCTGCCATACCAAAAAACAAAAACAAAAACCCTCTTTCTCAACTTAAAAGTATAATAGGAAAGAATCAATATAATCAACAGGATAGGACATTCAGTAAATGTTGTGTTTGTGTTTTGGATTATTGAAGCAGCAATAGCTTGAGAGGGCTCTGGTATCCTAAAGCTCCATTTCTTATTGGCTGATGAATAAAGACTCCCATTGGTCCTGAAGCCAATCTGGATATCCTGTCACTGAGCCCTGCTTAGGTCCAATAGTATTGCTTGTATATAGTTACATTGTTGAAAGTTATGTGTTGGAACAGTATAAATTAAGGTGCCACACTCATAGAGCTGTCTTTTGACCTGAGCAATATCACTGAATAAAAGCCTGTTTGTTTGAATTCATCACCTTTTGCTCAATACTTAAAACTGGCGATGAGGATGGGATCCCAGTCCTAATTGAATGGCTGAAATCACTCTGCCTGCCCAGCTGAAATCACTAAGGATGCCCAGAGCTAAATCACTATGGGCATGGCATCCAAGGGCCATATCGAACCATTCAACCCCAAAGTTGGGAACTGGGAATCATACCTCGAGCAATTTGAATGCTACCGCGTAGCAAATTGTATTGACAGGGACGATGTTTGCTGTGCCACTTTTCTGAGTACCTGCGGCCAGGCTGTATTCAATATTGTTTGGGATTTAGTTGCTCCCTCTAAGTTACTTGAGACCCCTCTCGGCATCATCAAGGCCTGGCTGACCAAGTACTTCACCCCGAAGATGTCGGCTGCTGCAAACCGATGCGTGTTCTATCAGAGGAACCAGAAGGAGGGTGAGTCTGTCACGGAGTACCTCACCGCATTGAGGTGGGCTGCTAGAGACTGTCACTTCACCGATTTGAAGTCCATCCTCCTAGATCGACTACTCTGCGGCCTCCGAGACGAGAGCGTCAGGTGAGCCCTACTCTTACTTAAGACTCTTACATATGATTCGGCCCTCAAAGAGGCCCTGAGAGTAGAGGCCACCAACCTATCCCTCCATGAACTGCGATTGGGTCCCCAAAGCCACACGCCAGGCCACTCTGACATTGTACACCAGAGCAATACCGCTGAGTCCGATGACACCCAGGATGACCCATCCGATGTGTCCGATGAGTCTGCAATGCAACAGCCAACCAGAAGCTGTGTCACCATCGCAATAGCTTGTGCCCCTCTCAAAAAAGCCCGCAAAGAAACAGCTGTGCCAGTTGCGGAGGTACGCATGCACGTCGAGACTGTCAGTTTCGCGATGCCATCTGTCATGCGTGTGGGAAAGCGGACCACCTTGCCAAAGTTTGTCGCTTGTCTCAGGGTCGTGATGCTACAGACAAGTTCCAGCATACCTGAGGGTCTGTGAATACCCCCAGCCGGTGTTATCGTTCCAAGACATCTTGGCCGCCAGGGCAAAGACAAAGATATAGCCATGAAGCAAGCGTGTACGAGGACTACACCAACTGCCTATTTATACACCAGGGACTACATCCATGTCCAAAGATCAAAGCCACCGTTTTCATCGAAGGGCGAGCGTGCCAGATGGAAGTAGACTCGGGGTCAGCATTGTCCATCATCTCGTGGAGCACTTTCCAACAAGTCTGCCTGCGTTTAGCTGCACACCACCTTCAAAGATGCACCTTACAGCTGTTTGACTTCCAGAGGAACCGAGTTCTTCCGGTCGTTGGCATCACCACAGTCCAAGTCAAATATAAGAAATTCTCCAGCCATCTGAACCTGCTCATGGTAGAGGGTTGCCGCACTAGCCTGATTGGAATGGACTGGTTCGCCGCTTTGGGCATAGACGTTATTGGCATGCACCAGGTCGAATCACAGCCTTTATTGGACTTTGAGACAGAGTTTCCGGAGGTTTTCAAGACTGAGCTAGGCTGCTATAAGGGTCCACCTGTGTCGTTTAACCTGGATCCTGCAGTAGCACCAATCCACCTCAAGCCCAGACACTGCCCCGTCGCTTTCAAGCCCAAGATTGATGAGCAAATAGATAAACTGTTGGCCCAAGGGATCCTTGAGCCAGTTCCCAATGCTAAGTGGGAGACACCTATGATTACCCCCCTCAAGCCTGATGGCTCCATCCGTTTGTGCGCTGACTATAAGTGTACAATCAGCTGGGCCCTACAGCCACACACATACCCGGTTCCTGTGGTGAGCCACCTCCTGGCCTCAGTGTCTGGGGGCCAGGTGTTTGCCAAAATCGACCTCGCCCAGGCATATCAGCAGTTGCCGGTAGATGCATCCACAGCCGAAGCACAGAGTATCGTGATGCACCGAGGTGCTTTCAAAGTAAACCGGCTGCAGTTCAGGGTAAGCGTCGCCCCCAGCATTTTTCAAGAACACATGGAGCACCTTCTTCATTGTCTGTCTGGCGTCGTACCCTATTTCAATATCGTCTTAATTGCCGGAACCTCTGATCTTGAACTGGCTGCTCGAGTGCGAGAGGTCCTTCGTCGGCTACAGGATGTTGGCCTTCAACTGAAGAAGGAGAAATGCGAATTCTTCGTCCCTACCATGCAATTCCTGGGTTACCGCCTAGACGCTGATGGCATCCACCCTGCTCCAGACAAGGTTGCTGCAATCCACAATGCACCCCTGCCAAAGTCTAAGAAAGAGCTACAGTCCTTCTTAGCACTATTGAACTTCTATCATGCTTTCTTGCCCAACAAAGCAGCTCTTGCAGAACCACTTCATCAGTGACTGGACAAGTCAGCTCCATGGGCATGGGGTCGCTGGGAAAACACCTCTTTCCAAGCCATCAAAGCCCTCCTTGCCTCCGATGCTGTCCTCGTGCATTATGATGAGAAGAAGCCCCTCATCCTAGCTTGTGATGCGTCACCTTACGGAATAGGGGCCGTACTCAGTCACCACTTACCATCTGGCCAGGAGGCCCCCATTGCCTTCTATTCCAGAACGTTATCTTCTGCTGAGAGGAACTATGCCCAGATAGATCGGGAGGCACTAGCAATCATCGCTGCAGTAAAACAGTTTCACGATTTCAATTACGGGTGGGAATTTGAAAGCGTCACTGACCACAAGCCGCTGCTGGGCATCTTCACAGCTGACCGTCAAACCTCCCAGATTCTGTCCCCCTGGATGATGTGATGGGCAGTCCTTCTGTCTGCCTACTCCTGCCGTCTCGTCCACAGGCCCGGCAAGACCATCGGGCACGCTGACGCCCTTAGCCGGCTGCCGCTTCCGTCGTTGGGACCAGCCAAGGCCCCACTCCAGGAAGTTTTGTTGATTGAGGAGCTGCCACAGCCTCCGCTCTCCATTGCCGATGTAGCGTTCCACACTGGCCGGTATCGAATGCTCAGCAGAGTCTACAACTATGTGTGGAGGGGATGGCTGTCAAGGACACTCGATGCCGACTTCCAGCCATTCCTGTCAAGATCCTCTGAACTGTCGGTAAACAAGGGATGCCTTTTGTGGGGAAACAGAGTCATCGTCCCTCCCCCACTTCGCCAACAGGTGCTGGATGCTTTACATGAAGGACACCCGGGCATTGTTAAGATGAAGGCCATTGCAAGGAGCTATGTTTGGTGGCCCAGTATGGATCAGCAGATTGAGCGGTGGGTCCAGACGTGTCAGCCATGCCAAGAGTCAAGACCAGTGGCTCCAGAGGCTCCTGTTCACCCATGGGAGAAGCCGAGGGGGCCGTGGTCCCACATTCACGTAGACTTTACTGGGCCCTTCCAGGGCCGAACACTCTTGATTGTTGTGGATGCATATTCCAAATGGTTGGAGGTCATCCCTGTCACCTCCATGACATCAGCCATCGTTGCCCGCTGCCTGGACCATCTCTTTGCTACTTTCGGCCTGCCAGACCTCCTCATGTCCGACAACGGAACGCAATTTACATCGGCATAGTTCCAGTCCTTCCTAGACAAATGGGGCATCCGGCACATCACCTCGGCTCCTTTCCACCCCACAATGAATGGTTAGGTCGAGAGAATGGTGTGAACTGTCAAGGACTCACTCCATCGTTTGGGTGATGGGAATTTCCAGGCTAAGCTCGCCGGTTTCTTGATGCAGCAGCACTCCTTGCCGCACGCCGTCACTGGGAAGTCACCAGCAGAGCTGCTCATTTGCATTGGGAGACCCAGTGTATGCCAGGAACTATGGGGCAGGTCTGCACTGGGTTCCAGCAGTTGTGGTGCACGCAACAGGCCCTATCTCATATGAGGTGAGAGACAACACGGGGCAGGTCCATTGCAGACATCTGGCCCAGCTTCGACGCCGGTGGCCAGCACAGGAAGATTGTTTGCAACACTCTCTAGTTCCTGAGCAAGGACAATGTTTGCAATGCTCCCCAGTTCCTGAACCGGAGCAAAGTTTGCCACGCCCCCCAGTTTCTGCGACAGGACAATGCACCCTGGTTCCTGAGGCTGGCCTGGGAGACCTCCCGGCACAGTAAGACGCCGGCGCCCGGGGAAGTCGCTTGACAGAGGGCAGCCCCCTGCCAATTCCAGCCCAGGACATCCCAAGAGAATAGTCTGCCGAGCCACTGCCAGCTTGGAATGAGGTAGGCCCCCTGCTGGAGCTGGGTCATGCCCCAGGACTCTCGAAGCTCCCGGACTTTACAGACCGCTCCCCCGTGAGTCCGTCACCACAGCTCATGCTGGCCTGTATGGGGTCCTTGGACTTAACAGGGCATTCCCCATCGGGCCCACCTTTGCAGCGCTGGTCCTGACGGGCCAGGCGGCCACCCCCACACCTATGAGACTTTGTTGTTTGAACTTAGGAGGGAGGAGTGTTGTGTTTGTGTTTTGGAGTATTGAAGCAGCAATAGCTTGAGAGGGCTCTGGTATCCTAAAACTCCATTTCTTATTGGCTGATGAATAAAGACCCCTATTGGTCCTGAAGCCAATTTGGATACCCTATCACTCAGCCCTGCTTGGGTCTAATAGTATTGCTTGTATATAGTTACATTGTTGAAAGTTATGTGTTGGAACAGTATAAATTAAGGTGCCACTCTCATAGAGCTGTCTTTTGAACTGAGCAATATCACTGAATAAAAGTCTGTTGTTTGAATTCATCGCCTCCCGCTCAATACTTAAAAGTAAACAACACAATAGGACTAGTGCTGTAGAACCAATCAGAAATCTAAAAACAGAACTAAAACAAAGCAAAAGTATTAACATAACACATTAAATGAAGCAAAATTGCATGAGAGGATCCTAGTTTCAGCAAGCTAAACACAGTTCCTAATCATTTATCCAAGTAACTTTGTGAATCAGGTACTACACTGCAGTTATATTTCTTGCATAGAAAACCCCTCTTGAATAGTTCAGTTTTGCATAGTTTGTAGAAAGTGGAGAGTGGGAGCTTTCCTGACCTCTTTAGACAGTGGAGAAGACATATGTTGTTGATTTTGCCCATTTGCAGGCTGGTGTAGTGGTTAAGTGCACAGACTCTAATCTGGGAGAACCGGGTTTGATTCCCCACTCCTCCACTTGCACCTGCTGGATGACCTTGGGCAAGCCATAGCTCTGTACCAGCTGTTCTCTCAGCCCCACCTACCTCACAGGGTGTCTGTTGTGGGGAGGGGAAGGGAAAGGAGTTTGTAAACTGCTCTGAGACTCCAAGTGAAGGGTAGTGTATAAATCCAATCTCTTCTTCCCTTCTCCTCCTCTTCACATGCAAGGGTGTTGGCCACAGTAGATGGAACAAGGTGTAGAGGCCAGCGTAGATGGTTTACTGCAACCTCAACCATAGGTAGGGTTGCCAGCCTCCAGGTGGGGCCTGGGAATTTCCCACTTTTACAACTGATCTCCAGCTGACAGAGATCAGCTCCCCTGGAGAAAATGGCTGCTTTGAAGGGTGGCCTCTATAGCATTGTACCATGCTAAGGTCCCTCCCCTCCTCAAACCCCACCTTCTCCTGGATCCAACCCCAAAGTCTCCAGGTATTTTCCAACCCAGATCTGGCAACCCTAACCATAGGCCTGTTTGAACATTTTCATTTTACTAGTTCTGTGGAATTGCATTAAGTCTTGCAGGGCCTGGATCTCACTTGGGAGAGTGTTTTACCAGGCCAACGCCAGAGCTGAAAAAGCTGAACTTCTTTTGGGTCGGGGATCACCAGCAGATGTTGATCTGAAGAGCATAAAGCCCTTTGAGGGACATACTGGGAGAGACAGTCCTGCAGATTTGTTGGTCCCAGTTGGTCCCAAAGCCAGAACCTTGAACTTAATCTGGTTTTCAACTGGAAGCCAGTGCAGCTGGCTCAGCACAGGTTCAGTATGTGCTCTTGATGAAGTCCCGGTAACGACACATACCATTGCACTCTGTACCAGCTGAAGTTTCCAGGTCAGTCTCAAGGGTAGTTCTGCATAAAATGAGTTACAGTAATCCAGCCTGGAGGTGATCATTGCGTGGATCACTGTAGCTAAATTATGGGAAGAAAGGCAGGGGGCTAGTTGCCTGGCCTGCCAAAGATGGAAAAATGTTGACCTGGCAATCATAGTGACCTGGACCTCCATAGAGAGCAAGGCATCCAGGATCACACCCAGACTCCTCACCATTAGCATGGGTGTCAATACCATCTCATCGAGAGTTGGGAGCTGATCCCCCAATCCCACATCCCCACAGCTCAAATACAGGACCTCTGTCTTTGTTGGATTTAATTTCAGACAACTCTGCTTTAACCAGCCAGCCACAGAATCCAGACCCCTGACAGCATATCTGAGGTGGTGTCCAGCTAGCTGCCCATTGACAGATATAGCTGGGTGTCATCAGCATACTGGTGACAACTCAGCCCAAAATTTCAGACCAATTGGGCCAGGGGATGCATATAGATGTTAAATAACATGGGCAAAAGGATCTCCCCTGAGGGACACCAAATACCAGAGGGTAACACAGTGAAACCCTTTCCCCAAGTGCTACTCTCTGTCCCCAGCTGAGGAAGAATGAGGACAGACATTGCAAAGCTGCCCCACATATTCCCGCGCTGGTGAGGTGGTGGGTCAGAAAATTGCAATCAACTGTAGATCTAATAATAACAGCTGCGCTGACCTGCTTCTATCCAGTTGTTGACAAAGATCATCTGTGAGAGCCAGTTTGGTGTAGTGGTTAAGTGTGTGGACTCTAATCTGGGAGAACCGGGTTTGATTCCCCACTCCTCCACTTGCACCTGCTGGATGACCTTGGGCAAGCCATAGCTCTGTACCAGCTGTTCTCTCAAGGACAGTTGTCTCAGAGCTCTCTCAGCCCCACCTACCTCACAGGGTGTCTGTTGTGGGGAGGGGAAGGGAAAGGAGTTTGTAAGCTGCTCTGAGACTCCAAGTGAGTGAAGGCGGGATATAAATTCAATCTCTTCTTTTTCTCTTCTTCAATGCTGTCTCCATCCCATAGCCAGGGCAGAAGATGGACTGGAATGGATCCAGGGTAGAGGAATCCTCCAGGAAGGCCTGGAGCTGTTCTGCAACTGCCCTCTCAACTACCTTACCCAGAAATGGGAGATTCAAAACTGAGCAGTAGTTGGCTAGATCAGTAGGATCCAGAGATGGCTTCTTTGAAACTGGTCTCACCACTTCTTTCTTTAAATTCCCTGGAAAAGTCCCAGAGCTCAGAGGCAAATTGATGATATCTGCCAGGGGGTCCAAGACCATGAAGGGCTTTGTATGTGATGCTCAATACCCTAAACTGAGCCCAGTAACTGATGAGAAGCCAGTGAAGTGACTGAAGAATGGGAGAATGTGTATGTTCCATTAGTTCCTGACAGGGGTCCTTTCGTAAAAAAAGAGGTGCAGGAGCTCATTAGCATAACTTATTTGCATATGCCACACCCCCTGACGTCACCGGAAGTGTCAAAATGCCACACATCCCTGACGTCATGCATGGGCAGTGTGTCAGAAGGCAAGAAGGGAGGGAGGGGGAAGGAAGGAAGGAAGGGAACAGGAAGGAAGGTAGGTAGGTAGATGGGGGAGAGAGAGAGAAGAAAGGAAGGAAGGAGGGGGGAAGGAAGAAAGAAAGGAACAGTAAGGTAGGTAGGTGGGGGGAGAGAGAAGGAAGGAAGGGAGAGGGGAAGGAAGGGGGAAAGGAAGGAACAGGAAGGTAGGTAGGTAGGTGGGGGGAGAGAGAGAGAGAAGAAAGGAAGGAGGGAAAGGAAGGAACAGGAAGCTAGGTAGGTAGGTGGGGGGAGAGAGAGAAGGAAGGAAGGGGGAAAGGAAGGAACAGGAAGGTAGGTAGGTGGGGGAGAGAGAGAGAGAAGAAAGGAAGGGAGAGAGGAAGGAAGGGGGAAAGGAAGGAACAGGAAGGTAGGTAGGTAGGTGGGGAGAGAGAAAAGGAAGGAAGGAAGGGGCGCTTCTCCCCCCCCACTGGGGCCAGCATTTCCCTCCCTCCCCCCTCTTGCTTGCGATGGAGCTGCATTCCCCACAAACACTACCTCGAGGGGTGATGGAGAAAGTCTAAGCCGACTCCAGGGGTCTGTGAAAGGAACAGGCCACAACAAACCATGTTCTCTGATATCTACTCCTGAGCCAAATGTACATTCATACAAGCTACAAAGGAACTTTGCACATTAATCTTCCCTCCACTGGGGCAATATGTGTATGTGTATCTGTGATGGCACATCCATGGAGCCTAACTTTTTAGCTCAAGGTGTGAGACACGTGCCTTTATCTCTGATGTGGAGGACCCACAAAAAAACATTAAGCTCTTTTTAATAGACCTATACGGCGCTTGCCACGCGGCCCGGGTACGTTCTGCTGGGGGGTGGGGAGGGAGAGGGCTTCTCCCGGGCTGGCGGTGCTCACCGTGCAGCCCGGGGACGTTCTGCTGGGGGGTGGGGAGGGAGAGGGCTTCTCCCGGGCCAGCGGCGCTTGCTGCGCGGCCCGGGAACGTTCTGCTGGGGGGTGGGGAGGGAGAGGGCTTCTCCCGGGCCGGCAGCGCTCGCCGCGTGGCCCGGGGACGATCTGCTGGGGGGTGGGGAGGGAGAGGGCTTCTCCCGGGCTGGCGGCGCTCGCCGCGTGGCCCGGGGACGATCTGCTGGGGGGTGGGGAGGGAGAGGGCTTCTCCCGGGCCGGCGGCGCTCGCCGCCAGGCCAGGAAGAGTGAGCGGGAGAGGAGGCTTTCTTTCCCAGCCGAAGCGTGGGCTGGGAAAGCGAGCTGGGGGGCGGGGCTTTGTTATGTGCCCGCCCCCCGGCCTCCTCTCTCCCGGAGCAGCGCTCCGGCGCGCCCCAGCCCCAACGGAGCCCTGGTTCCTGATAATAGCTGAGCTGAGGCATTCTGCACCAATGGGAGTTTCCAAATTGATTTTGAGGGAAGACTAAGGTACAGTGCATTGCAGTAGTCTAGTCTTGATGTTATGGTGGTGTGGATCCAGGTAGCCAGATCAACTGTATCAAGATAAGGGGCCATCTTGTGAGCTAGTCTGAGTTGAGAGAAAGTGTGGTTGTGTTTCTCCAGCAATAATGTTGGGTCCAGTTAACCTCAAGGCTCTTAACTTAGTCAGCAAGGGTCAGCTGAACTCTATCAAAAGTGGGGAGCACAATGTCCTTTAAGATCTCCACCTTCCCAGCCAGCATTACCTCTGTTTTTCCAGGGTTTAGTTTCAGTTTGTTCATTTCCCTTCATATGGGACTGTAAAACAATACAGAAACCATCCAATGCAGCTATCCAGTGATCAAGCCTCAGAGAGGGTGTCACAGTCTAGACCCAACATCACCTGTCGGGCAATCTTTCCGAATTTGGGAACAGTTGCTGTGCTCTTGATATGGCATAATAAAAGGGCCTTTGGTTTCTGGAATATGATTCCCTTTCTGAGGTCGAAGCAGGTTTCATTTCTTCTGGCCCGTCAGTGCCTCCTGCTCTGTTGCCAACGCACATCTCCAGTCCTCCCCCAGGCCCTTTCTCTTTCTCTCTTCTCCTGGCTTAAGTATCTTCAACTCAATGTCTTCCCAGGAAGCAATGTAAAACAGATCAGTTCTGATAAGTAGGGTTGCCAGGTCTGGGTTGGAAAATACATGGAGACTTTGGGGGTGGATCCAGGAGAGGGTGGAGTTTGGGGAGAGGAGGGACTTCAGTATGGTACAGTGCCATAGAGTCCACACTTCAAAGCAGCCATTTTCTCCAGGGGAGCTGATCTCTGTCAGCTGGGGATCAGTTGTAAAAGCAGGAGATCTTCAGGTCCCACCTGGAGGTTGGCAACCCTAGAGTAGGCTCAGATCCTCATGTAGGTCTTGGCCACTGGTATTATTCTTTTCATCTGCCTGTCTTGAGGGGTCCAAGGGTTTTGTGCTTATGATACATTCTTTGCAATGTTGTGGAATATACTGTAAAGCATGCATGATATGCAGAATGTATGTATTCTTAGAACAAAGGGTTCAGTAGCACCTTAAAGACTAACAAAATATGTGGCAGGGTATGAGCTTTTGTGAGTCACTGCTCATGTCTTCAAATACATGTATGCATTCTTATAGGTGTTGCTTCATTATTTAGCATGAATTAGTCTGAATTAGTTATGGTTTTAACAATTCCCATCCAATGCTCCCTCTAAGCTATGGAGTCTTGTGGGCAAAAGTTCTACTTTGTGAGCTACTGGCATTAAAGTTGTAAGCAAGTGATTTGGCTACCACATAAATTAGTTGGCTCTGGAGCCAACCTTCCTGAGCTAGGCCAAAAATGTGTGAGCCGGAGGCTAAAATCTGTGAGCTAGCTCACACCAACTCGGCTTAGAGGGAACACTGCTCCCATCAGACATTTCTTTTGCTCTCTGTTCTTTTGCTGACATGTCCTTGAGAAATTAATTCAGTTAGCATAAACCAGCTCAGATGATTGTTGAAGTAACTTCTCACAAATAGCTGTTTGTCTGCCATCATACATCCCAAAAAGTAAACACCCACTCTGTAAAAGAGGGAACTTGCCATTAGCCTTCACAGTTTCATTTTGAAAATCACTTCTGTGCTCAGAGTAACTTCATGAAATAGACAATTCAGCAGGCTGGAACAGATTAGAACTGCTTAGAAGCATGGTTTTCACACAGTCTATATGAGCTCCCAGTACTCTGTGACATATGAATTTATCAGGTCTGGATTCAGTGAGAATGCCTTTTCTGTATATTATTTGATGAGAGAATTTGGAGTCATTCTTATATCTATTGGCATACTAGAATTAAAAGTATAAGAACATAAGAAGAGCCATACTGGATCAGAACAGTGGTCCATTTAGTCAAGCATCCTGCCTCACATAGTGGCCAGTGAGTTCCTCTGGAGGTCCAACAACAGGGCTTAGAGATCTTTCCTTGTTGCTGGCTCCTTGCACTGGTATTCAGAGATTTACTGCCTTGGAACGTGGCCAAGTCATCATGGTTAGTAGCCACTGATTTTTCATGAATTTGTCTAATCCCCTTGTAATGCTGTCTATCCCTGTGGCCATCCCCACAACCTCGGGCAGCGAATTCAGGCCATCCCTACAACCTCGGGCAGCGAATTCACTTGCTGAGTAAAGAAGTACTTCCTTTTGTCTATCTTGAATCTACTTCCCTTCAGCTTCACTGGATGTCCTTGAATTTGAGTATTTGGGGAAAGGGAGAAAAAACTCTCTTTGTAAACTCCCTTCGCCCCATGCATAATATTATAAACCTCAATCATGTTCCCCTTTAGTTGTCTATTTTCTAAATTGAAAAGTCCTAGACTCTTCAGCCTTTCCTCATGGGGAAGGTGCTCCAACCCCCTAATCATCTTGGTTGGCCTCTTCAGACCTTTTTCCAGTTCTTCAATGTCCTTTTTGAGATATGATGAGTAGAACTACACATAGTATTCCAAATGAGGCCACATGGTAGATCTATACAGGGGCATTATAATATTGGCCATTTTATTTTCAGTCCTTTTCCCAATAATGCCCAACATAGAGTTTGCCTTTTTCACCACTGCAACACAATGGTTTGACACTTTCATTGAGCTTTCCACTATGACCCCAAGATCTTTTTCCTTCTCAGTCTCTGCAAATTCAGACCCTCATTAGCCTATACTTGAAGTTGAGATTTTATTATCCCAGTGTGTATCACCTTACATTTACAAACAATTATTTGCCACATAGTTGCCCATTCACCCAATTTGTTGAGATCCCCCACCCCCGGATCTCTTCACAGTCATCCTTGGTTTTCACCATCTTGAAAAAGTGTGTGTCTTCTGCAAACTTGGCCACTATACTACTCACCCCTAGTTCCAGATCATTTATGAACAAATTAAATAGTACCGGCCTCAACAGTGATCCTTGTAGGGCTGCACTGTTTACTTCCCTCCATGAAAACTGTACCTTTATTTCTATTCTTTATTTTCTGTCATTTAACCAGTTTCTAATCTATAAGAGAACCCATCCTCTTATCCCATGACTGCTATGTTCACTGAGGAGTCTTTTGTGAGGTACCTGGTCAAAAGCATTTTGAAAGACCAAATAAATAATTTCTGCAGGATCATTGTTGACTACATGATTGTTCACTCTCTCAAAGAACTCCAGGAGGATGTTGAGGCAGGACTTCTCTTTGCAGAAGTCATACTGATTTTCCCTCAGCAGGCTTTGTCCTTCTATGTGCCTAATAATTCTGTCTTTAGTTACAGCTTCTACTAATTTGCCTGGGACAGACATTAGGCTAACTGCCCTGTAATTTCCTGGTTCTCATCTGGACCCCTTTTTATAAATCAGTGTTACATTTGCTACTCTCCAATCTTCTGGTACAGCAGTTGAATTTAGTTATAACTCATATATACTGGTTAGTACTACTAGCACAACAGTCTGACATTTGAGTTCTGTAAGAACTCTTGGGATTATGACACCAGGATCTGGATGCTTAACAGCTTTTAATTTCCCCAGTAGGTCTAAAGTTCATAACCTCAATTTTACTGAATTCTTCAGATTCCCTTCCTAAAAATAGAGGTTGTGGCATAGGTACCTGCCCACACTTTCCACAGTGAACACAAAAGCAAAAAATAATAATTTAACTTCTTTGGCATCTTGCCATGTTCCTTTAGCAATCCCTTTATTCCTTGTTCATCCAAAAGCTCAACTGCTTCTCTCTGTTTTTCTTATCTGGATATATTTAAATAAATGTTTATTGTTTGTGTTTTAGCAACCTTTCCCTCAAATTCTCTTTTTCTGTGCCTGACTATTAACTTACAAATGTTTTCCCAGACTCTGTGGTCCCTTCTGCTCAATTCATTGGGGCAGACCTTCCAGTTTTTAAAAGAAGACTCTTTACTTTTTACAGCTTCCTTGACTTGTGTTGTTAACCACGCAGGCCTTTTTTTAGATGTGGCAGTGCCTTTCCTAACCTGGGGGATGCATTCTAACTGGGCTTCAGTTAGGCTGTGGTCACACTGGAGACTTGGCACAATCTGGCAGTGCTTCTATTTGTGGTGGTATAAATCATTGTGGGAAGGGGTGACCAGACAGCACACCCTGAAGTAGCTCCTCTCCAGATCAGTCCCACACTGAAGCATCCACATTACCAGTGCCTCAGCCACGGAGTGCAGCCCTTGCTGGCAATGGGGGTTGCTTATGCTCATATGCACTTATATGCACATCCCTACTGGGTGGAACCCCCCCCCCCCCAAAAAAAAACAACTGAGACAGAAGTGATTGTTCACACTTCCCATCCAGCATCCATTTGTGACAGGGAGGTTCCGATGTTAGGAAAAATGGAGTGAAAGCACTGGCATACATAAAGACTGGTCTTTCCCCAGTGTTGGCAAATTCTGCTTCCAGGACGGGCTGGACCCGGGTGCTGACAACAGGGGCATGGAAGGCAGGTGTTGTTGTCTGATTGTGCTCTTTAAATCTGCAAAGGTAACACAACTATATTGACATGAACTGCTCATGTGACCACAGCCTTAGTGTGGTTGTAGATTGTCATGCATTCTCATTTACACACAATAACTTTTACATATGTGAGTGTGATTTGTATATCTTTGATTCTCTTATACTTGGTTTTCTTACTTTTAGCCATACTGAGCTTTTTTTAAAAAGTTTTAAATACAGTTTTCCACTATAATACTGAATGATTATTGTGTTGGAAACAGTGCTCCCTCTAAGCTGTGGAGTTTTGTGAGCAAAAAATCTACTTTGTGAACTACTGGCATTAAAGTTGTGAGTGAGCGATTTGGCTGTTGCATAAATTCGTTTGCTCTGGAGCCATCCTTCCTGAGCTAAGAGAAAATGTGTGAGCTGGAGGCTAAAACTGCGAGCTTGCTCACACTAACTCAGCTCAGAGGGAACACTGGTCAGAAAGCAAAGTACTCAACCTGGAATAAATAAACATCTGGTTTTTCTTTCAAGTCAGAGGGCTGGACCATGAAAGTGTTGAATGGCAGAGGGAACATTTGCTCATTACTCAGCACCATAATCAAGATGATTCAGCATCTTACATTTATTTCTTTATTATTTAAAATATTTATTAGCTGCCTTTTTACCTTATGGAACTCAAGGCAGCTTACAATAATAATAATAAAAAACTACAACAACATAAAAATACATAAGAAACTACAATTTACAACTGCCAATAAGTAGAGAAAGCTAAAGGAATCAAATGCCAGCTGTGGTTGACATCTTATCTGAAGAAGTATGCATGCACATGAAAGCTTATACCCAGAATTAAAGGTTATTGTTTTAAAAGTGCCACTGGACTCAAACTTTGTTCTATCTTAAAATATCATGTGGCTGTTTTCATGTGGCTGTTTTTGGCAGTAGCCCTTCTTCTGGTCTCTAAGACTAGCATAGTTGTCCTTTTTCTGTATGGTGACCATGCAGTCTTCATTCTAAAGCAAATATGTGATGACGCTGGTTGACCTTTTTGGAACAAGAATCCTAGAATTGTTTCTTTTTTCTTCAAGTGGACATGAAAGGCCCAGGACATGAAATATGGCTTCTTTAAGTAAAGAACATGGGCTTCCCCAATGAAAAAAGTGGCATTTGAAGACTTGTTTCAGCTCTTACTTTGCATTGTTCCCTGTTTGTTTTGCAAATGAATTGGAAAAGAACTTTAGAAGAGATATTTCAAACTCCAACTTTTGGGGGGTTAGCCTTTTGAACACACTGTTGAACCACGCAAGGTTGTTTTCAGTGGAAATAGAGAAAATCTAACTCTGTAGCATTTGCCACAATTCATCATTCAGATTTACAATACAGAGCAACTCCATCTAGATTTGTGTGTTCATTTTAGAATAATTATCTTGGCTACATGTATCAAACTCAGTTTGCAAGACTTGAGCAATGCAGTTAACAATAACATTTTGGAGGTCTTTAATTCATAGGATCTCCATGGGTTGGAAGAGACTTGACATTGCTTAACACTAACACAGAGAGAGAGACACACACAAACCTGACTTATCACTGAAGCAATTTAGCAAATTTAAACATGTCTGGGATTGTGGGGAAGATACCAGTAAACATTTGCTCTTACCCTGGGATAAAGGAAATCCCACTTCATTTTATTTCTGCTGCTCAGTAGGGATATAGAAGAAATATAGAAGGTCATCCATTCAGTTCCAACTATGTTATTTTGAATGGACTCTTTCCAAAGAAGGAATATGGCTTTTTCAAACATGTCTTCCTTAAAAAACAAAACAAAAAAACCCTTCTTCTCTGACATGATTTCTTTCTTCGTTACCTGAGTGTCCATTATAGTTCTCTGCTGGATGTATCCATTCAAGGACTGATAGCAAGTGTCCTGTTGTGATCTGCAATATTGCTGCCTGTGCTGACTGACCATTCCTTTGTTAGGTTAATAAATTTGAATACTTGGCTGGTGTTTTCTCAATGGGCAGCCATTGTTCAGAGGCAAGCACTTGATGGTTCTGTTAAGTGTTTGGAGAAGCTGGGAGGAGTTGACTGCACCAAGCTGAAGATGGGTGGAAGATGCATGGCTGTTTCTGTGGGTATGTGAAGAAAGAACAGTTTAGAGTTTGCTTTAAACTATTTTATTCTCCATGATGTCATCTGGATTGTTTTGTAACATAGGCAAGGATGTCACAATGCAAAGCATTTTTGTAAGTCAAATACATTTTGCAATGTCTGTAACTCCTGGCAAAAGCTGCCCAACAGAATTCCTAAAACTATTGTTTTCTTTCATGTAAAAGTAATAATTACAGTTGATATTTATATGGAGTCTTTTAAGTATTTATGGGAGCAAATTGCCCTAGTCATCCTCAGAGCAGCTACGAAAGATAAGCCATTTTGAAGAAGAGTAGGTTTTTATACCCCACTTTTCTCTACCTTAAGGAGTCTCAAAGCAGCTTACAATCACCTTCCCTTCCTCTCTCCACAACAGGCACCTTGTGAGGTAAGTGGGGCTGAGAGAGTTCTGAGAGAACTGTGACTGGCCCAAGGCCACACAGCAGGCTTCATTTGGAGGAGTGGGAAATCAAACCCGGTTCTCCAGATCAGAGTCCACCGTTCTTAACCGCTGCACCATGCTGGCTCTTTTTAGGTGTTTGTTATCTTTTTGCTGTCAATTTGTATCCGACATATGGGCTGGCCCTGCTTAGCTTCCAAACTCTCATGCGATTGGACTAGCTTGGGCTATCCAGGTCAGGGGTATTTGCGTGTAAAGCCACTGGATTACTTGTGATTTATTTTTGAGCAAAATTGGATTTAGGATGTAATCTTATGCATACTTTCTTGGGACTAAGCAAGAATTAAAACCAGTGGGATTTCTGTCCAAGTACATAAGCATCGATGGAGCTGCATGGCACCAGTTGAAAATGGTTTTTGGTTTACAAATGACAAGTTTTGTGATCAGTGTCCCATCTGCTTTAGGACTGGCTAAGCCTTACAAGTATGCATTGCTGTTTTCCTGAAATCTCTTGTGAATTATTTTTAGAAACCAAACTTCCCCATTATAAACCTAAAGGGACCCCTCCCCATCCCAATTTGCATTCTTGGGTTGTGTGTTATTTTTAAACCACCCCAAAAATACAAAAGTTGCACAGCTCAGGCTCAGTCCAAGGCTCAGTTCTCTCACTCTGGAACACTAAATTGCTACAGCCGGGCTCTGAAGACAGAGAAAACATCTACTTGCAGTGATTTAAATGTCTGATGCATAAGGCTATCCATGAGAAGGTTAACAGCCTACACATCAAGGACCTGACTTTTTTTCCTTGGCTGTGTTTACTGCAAAGTGTTAGTTGATAAGCAAAAGAATGCATGGGTGTATTTTGAAGCTCTTGCGTCTTCTTCTTCTTCTTTTCTTTTTGCAAATTCTGCCTCATGAGAAATATGAGTGCTGGAGGGTGGTGACGAACGCAGGATTTTTATCCTCTTCTGTCGAGCTTGGTCTTATCTTGTCCTTTAAATTGTTCTATCTTATCAAAGAAAATGTGCTTTTTTTGTTTTTTCCCCCTATCAGCACTTGTTTCATTTGGTACAACAGTGGGGAAGTTGTACAGCTTTGACTCAGGGGGTCCCCTTGGTGGGGGATTCAAATTCCAGAGCCAGGTGTTTTGTTTTGTTTTTTGAAACCTTGTAAAGAGCTTGTCTTCAGCTAGTGCCATGAGACAGGTGATGCTGCTGTATTCTTGCTTCATGGATGCGAAAACAAAATGTTCTTTGTGTGTGAGGCCTACTTTCTGAGCACCCCATATGCTTATGTTGGTAATTTGTCCATTATTTCATTCGCTCAAATTAAGCAGTGTTGCAAGTGTTTTTTTCAGCTGTGACACCGGTAGCACTGAGCATATACTGAACAGCCACTGTTGGGGCACATAAACTCATGAGAGACGGTGTGGTATAGTTGTTAGGAGTGTTCTAGGATCTGGATCCTAGCAGGCCAACCACATACTCTCAGCCTAACCTACTTCACAGGGTTGTTGTGAGGATAAAATGAAGGAGAGGAGAACATTGGGGAGATAAGTGGGGCATAAATGAAGTAAATAAAAAAGTGCTCAACAAAAGTGTTTATGTATGTCCGCAGGTCACCATGGGCAGTTAATGTGCCTGATTTTAGATGATGCTTCATGATTGTCGTACACTATTTAAAACCAGCTATACACTGTTTAAAACCAGCTATATATATGTGTGTGCTCCTATTACATTGTTGTTTGTTGAATCTGATATGCTACTGTGTGTTCAGAACTTACTAGATAGAACTACATTTCCCAGGCAGCAGTGCAAGAGCATGAAAGATGTATGTGACCCAATTTAGAACTGGGAGAGGCTGAAATACTAGGGAGACAAGCCTCAAGGCTTTCCAATCACAGCCATATCAAGATAATCAAGGTGATAAACCCTTTGGTGGTAAAATTATTTTTTCCCCTGTCCAGTAGATTGAGTAAATGGTGGGTGGGGATGAGGGGGCAGCTGCAAGAAAGCTATGTGAGCATGCAGCACATCTGCAACACAAGAATTTCAAGTGCATACTAAAAAGAGAATTTACAGAGATGCCCCAAGTGCAGAGTCTAGAATATTGCCATGAAAGTAATCTTACTCTGCACAGAAATGTAAATTTCTCTAGTGATGTAACAGCAAACAGCTGTCTTCTATAGACCTGTTTTACTACCATTATATTTTTTGCTCTGGCATGAAAGGGTGAAACCTGCCAATAGTTCTAACTCACCTTGGCCCAAGGTGGGAAAGAGTGCAAACTATGGGAAAGAAAGGAAAATATGGACTGGAGGAGGTGGAAGAAACATTTGCTTTCCACTGGTTATGACAGCAACAACATGGAGAAGGAAAAAAAGCGGCCGAGTGCTAAATTAATTAGACAGCTGGAAGCCCTTTATTGCAGAGACCAAAATTCATGATATCTCAGGTTCACTATAGGTCTCCCAGAATAGTTATAATTCTTTCTTAACTACCTGTTTGGTAACATGACCTTAAAACTCCTTTAAAAGATTGCATGGACCTATACTGTGAAATAGTATGCAACAGTGCCTGGCAACTGACAAGAAAGTTGGGGGGTGAGTCAGTGGTGAGGGGTAATTTTTTTTTAAAGCGGCCTTCTGTGATTACCAAAAGGAACAAAGGGTAGGTCTAGGAATTGCAGGCATTCTGACAGTTACCCCAGAAGAGATAAAGGGGTTCTAGGAATCACCTGACACTCTGAACTTTGTGAAATTCCAAAAGTACACAAGGCTGCATTAAAAAAAATACATTAAAAAAAAAGCAACTGGGTCTGGGGTGGGAAATTTCCTACTCCACCAGGAGGCTTGAAAACCACAAGAAAAATGACTGTGTAAGAAAACACTCAAACCTGCATTTATATAAACTTTTAGTATCTGTTTATGCAATAAATGATAACAGCATATCCTAATGGTACAGTACCTACAGTGCAACTGAAGGCAACTCTTATATTGTACTTTATTCACTCGCAAATAAGCAATGCAATAAAGAATAGTATGTTCAGTTCATGCAGTCTCCCTAAGGGAGAAAATAGGTTCCTACTAACAGTTCCACTACTAATGTCGGTGTTGCTCCTGTGGTCTACTATCTCTTGTATTCTGTAAATATAGTAAAGTTCCTTAGGTTTTGTTCCAATTAATCTTGAAAGAATGACTTGAACCACACTGAGTAGAAGCTGAGAGATAATAGTGTCTTCCAGAAGCTGGGAAATGAATAATATCTTCCAACAGGTTTGCCAGCTTGTAATCTTTAACCCAGTTTCATGAAGACGCTTTAACAAGAAATAAATCTGGTTTTCCCAGTCCTATGAAATAAGGGAGTTGACAGACCTCCACAGTATTTCTTAACTTGATTTAATAAGGGACGTAGAAGACTTTCCCCACCATTTCCAAGAGTGGAAAGTTTGGCAGCCCTACGAAAGTGGTAATCTTATGATTTTGCTTTTCTCTGTTTTATCACCTTCCACTCTTCTACAAGGTGGAGAATTCTCCAGGGCTTTCTTTTTCTGTGGAATTTTTTTTTACTTCTCAAGACAGTTTCATACAATTTTATTTCTTTACTTACTTCATTTATACCATGCCTTCCTTCCATGTCCAGCCTAGTGCCACACTGCTCTCCTCTGCACACAAGCTAGGGGCGGCCTCTCCTTCCCAGTGGAAAGAGCCGAACTGATTACCAGATAAGATCTTATTTAGATGCAGGATGGCGGCAAACAAAGGAAATGAACATCACCTTGACTGGCACATCATAATCAAGCTGTCACAGGGGGGTGGAAATGGGATCACAGCTTGATTTGACAGTCGCTGCTGATATGAATCCACAAGCAGCACAACAATGCTTTGGTCCCACAGCTCAGAAAATGTGGTACCCGAATTTTGCTGACTTCATTCTGATATGAGGAATGTCGTCCACAATATTTGTTAGTAAAGAGTAGGGGTATGTGCACACATACACACACATACACACACACCAAAAATGGTATTTTTCAGGTTCTGGTATACCAAACCAGAAAAAATATCAGTATACACCGATATTCCCAGATCCCAATATCGGTATGATATTGGGATTTGGGAAATAAATCAACATTGCTGAATTTATTCAGCTTCCCATACCTTCCCTTCCCTCTTCAAGTCGCCCCACAGTTGTGGCAAGCATGAGAAAGACTAGGGAAACAGAGGGGTTTAAGGCTTCATCCCAGGGAAGCCAAGTGGGCCAGCGACCAGCTGGGCTGATTGGCTTCCTTGGGAGGAAACATTTGACCATCCTCTGCTTTGCTTCCTCCCACTCTGAAGGGGGGGGTTAAAGGCTTCCTCTCCCTCTCCCATCTCCCCTGGCTTGCCATGGTAGGTTGGCTGGGGAAGGGAAGCAAGATCAGGGAGATGTCACAGGCTGGGGTGCCAGTCAAAGGAAGTCTAGATAAGCCAAGGTCAGGAGTCAAGAAGACAGTGCAGCATCCAAAGCCAAGCTGAGGTCAGGAGCCAGAAACACAGAGCCAAGTCCGAAACCACTAACCAGAAGTATAGTCCAAAGCCGAGCTGGGGTCAGGACCCAGGAACACAGAACCAAGTCCAAAGTCAGGGGGTCTGAAGGTCTAGGTGCAAGAGGGGAGGCTGATGCAAGCAGCATGAAGCTGACTTGTTGCTCTCACAAAGAATACTGCCCAGAGTGTGGAGTTAAATGCTGTTGCCAGTTAGCCAGCTACACGATCGCCCCGGCTCCTGTTAAAACTCTGGGCTAGCTTGTAGCCTGGCCTATCTTCACTTGGTTGTTAAGTTTTTCTGGAGTCGCTCCCTTAAACAAGTCACACGTGGGGGTGAGTCAGGAGGACTTTCAGCTTGCAGTTCATCCTTCTTATCTGAGCCAGGTGTGAATACTACTGTTACAGGCACTTCCCAGCTATCCTCATCTGCTGCTTCAGAGGGGCCAGCTGTGGTTTCTGCAGGCTCAGTCAGCTCATCCATGCCCATGACACTATCCTCCTCTTCAGGTCCCCACCCAGCAGAAGGGCCTGGCCTGTCGGGATAGGCAGCATGGAACTGCTGTAGCAGTTTTCTGCGGGTTCCCAGGAGCGATCTTCAGGACCGTACCCTTCCCAGTCAATGAGGTACTGAAGACCACCCCTGTGGAGTCAAGAGTCAAAGACCTGGTATACTTCGAATTCCTCCTCCTCATCCACTAGCATAGGCAGTGGTGGTGCCAGAGGTGGGGGTCGAGCGGGGTCAGGAGGTGCAGCCGGTACGAGGAGAGACTGCTGGAAGACCGGGTGAATCTGAAGCGTGGGTGGTAATTGAAGCTGGAAGGTGACAGGATTGACTTGTTCCACAACCAGATACGGTCCAGCATAGCAAGCATCCAACTTGCATGAGCAGCCAGGCCATCATAGGTAGTGGGTGGAGAGCCAACATGGTCTCTGGGTTTGAGCGGTAGGCCTTCCTGGTGTTTCCAGTCAGCTGCTGTCTTGTAGACCTCCTTGGCTCTTCGGAGCTGCTCTCACAACAAGTCGTAGAGAGCATGGAGTTCCTGTAGATGTGTGTTCACTGCCAGGACGTTTGTGGGAGGAAGGACAGATGGGAAGAACCGAGGGTGATAGCCATATGTCGCTTCAGACAGGGTCATCTGCATGGAGCTCTGTACAGCATTGTACGTGAATTCTGCCAGGGGCAGGAGGGTGGCCCAGTCATCCTGTTGGTAACAGGTATAGCAGCAGAGGTACTGCTCAAGGGTGGTGTTGGTCTGCTCTGGCCATTGGTCTGTGGGTGATTGGCTGAGGATAGGTATACCTGAGTGCCCAAACCCGTATGCGGGGCCTGCCAAAACCGGGAGGAAAACTGGGCTCCCCAATCTGAAATTAGGTGGGCCAGTAGTCCGTGCAGCTGGAAGACATGTTGTAGGTAGAACTGGGCAGTTTCTGGAGCTGTGGGGAGCTTTGGGAACAGAACAAAGTGAACCATTTTCGTGAAGAGGTCCACAACCATGAGAATGCAAGTGTGGCCTTTGGACTGGGGAAGTTCCATGATGAAGTCCAGTGATACAGTGTTCCAGGGGCCTGGGGGCATGGAAAGAGTTGTAAGAGGTCAGAGGGCTTGACTCGAAGGTCCTTGGCTTATCAGCACACTTCACAAGAGCTGACATATCGGGCCACATCTGAGTGCACATGGGGCCACCAGAACTCCCATGTCAACAAATGCAGGGTTTATGCTGCCCAAAATGTCCAGCAGGTAGGGAGTCATGGGCTAGATGAAGTACTTCAACCTGTAATGGCCCTGGTGGTGCATAGATGGCCCGCGATGTAACAGGAGACCTTCTTGCTTGGTGAACTCCCCCGTCTGGTCCTGGTGGAGCTCCTGGAGGTGCTGTTGGGCCCACGGATAAGTAACCTGGCTGGCACAGAGGTTTTCCACCAGAGTTGGGTGGGTCAAGGCAGCTGTGAATATGGAAGGTGGAAGAATCAAAGTGTTCGGAACTTCCTCTGTAGAGGTATACTCTGGCTTCTATGAAAGCACATCTGCTTTCTGGTTCGGGTGTGCAGGATGTATGCGATCTGGAAATCAAACTGGGAGAAGAAGAGGGACCACCAGATCTGTCGCTGATTAAGGCAGCGAGTGGTCTGGAGCTGTTCCAAATTGCGGTGGTCAGTGAGAACCTGGACTGGATCGCAAGCTCCTTTGAGGTAGTGTCTCCAAACCTTGATGGTAGTGTCTCCAAGCCTTGATGGCCAGCAGCTCTCTTTCCCAGATCATGTAGTTCTGTTTGACAGTTGTTAACTGGTGTGAGTAGTATGCAGCTGGGATGGTGCGTCGCGTTGGGACAGCACTTCCCCAATAGCTACCCTGGAGGCATCTGCCTCCACCGTGAAGGGCAGCTGAGTGTCTGGATAGTGCAAGAGTGGCCCCGTCACAAAGTGTGTCTTCAGGGTAGTGAATAACAATGTGAAGGCCCAGAAAAAAAACTGGAAAAATTCAGAAAAAAACCCCAGTTTTCTCCCAGTTTTTCCCCTGAAGCCTTTTTTGCTTTGTTTTTCTGAAAAAATTGGAAAAATTGAAAAAAGAAAAGAAAAAAATGATTACCGAACATTTTATTTTTACATGAAGAATAAAATATTTTAAGGCAAGGTGTTCAAATATTTTCCAAATCATTTCTTAAAAAAATATATGTATGGTATCAGATTAATCTGATTTCTGTGCACTGAGGACAAACAAGCCCTAGGTTATAAACTGAACTCTCCAGTGCAAGAACAAAAACACGATGCATTTCTTCCTTTAGGAGGTGCTATTGTCACAAGAAAAGAAAAAGGTTTCAGTTTTGTTTTTGCATGTGGGTGGGTATACTGGCACTCAGGCTTCACTAGGCCTCAAAGCATTGGAAGAAAATACAGAGCAACATAAAGGACCTGAAAGTATAGTTTATAGAGGTCCATAATAACTGTGATAATGACAGACACGACAGAGTAGCTGCAGAAGCAGACTGAAACTGATACTGATAATTACAGCTCAGAAAATGATTCTGATTAAATTTCATGCCCATTCATTGAAACGTAGTCCCACACTCCCATCTATACATTTCTCCCTTCTTCAATTCTTTTTATGAGAATGAGGTTTTTAATTTAATTCTATGGAGAGGGAATATGAATAATTGTTACTTCTGGATTTTTAAAAATTGTTTTGTGGAGGTTTTTTTTTTTTTTTTGTCTGCTCCACATAAACTAGTTAACAGTTCAGGAGATTGTTGTCCCATTTGTTACAATTACAAATAAATATTATTTAAAAAATAAATTTTGTTTGTAATATTTGTTTGGATACACTATATTTTTAATGTGCTAGTTGTGATCATTGCATGCCAAATAAAATTGTTCATAGTCATATTTTATGTTCCTAAAGTAACAGAATGACTTTAGATCTGGAAAAGAAAAAAAAAGTGCTAATGTAGCTTTTTTCCCCCAATTCCGAAAATTTCTGAGTCTCAAAATTTCTGGAAATTTTACATCTCTAGTAGTGAACACCTGGTTGGCTTCTGCAGTCCAGTGGAAGGATTCTTTGGGTCAGAGAAGTTGAGTCAGTGAGGTGGTCAAGGAAGCATAGGCTGGAATGAATTGCCTGTAGTAATTAGTGAACCTGAGAAAGCGCTGCAGGTCTTTGTGGTTCTGTGGAGTCTGCCAGGTCAGAATGGCTTCGACCTTTTCAGGGTCCATCAGGATGCCTTAGCGGATACTATATGCCCAAGAAACTCGATCAAGCATAGATCAAAGTCACATTTTTCCAGTTTGGCATAAAGCCATAGTCCTGTAAGCATTGTAGGACCTGATACACATGGTTCACATGCTGGGCTGGAGTGCGTGAATAAATCAGAAATCAAAATGCCATCAAGATAAATGATGACAAACCAGCCAAGTAAGTCCCAGAAGAGGTCATTCATCAATATCTGGAAGACAGCGGGGGTGCTGGTCAGTCCGAATGGCATCACCAGGTACTTGTATTGGCTGTAATGAGTCCCAAATGCTGTCTTCCACTGTCCCTCTGCTGTATATGCACCAGGTTGTATGCACCATGAAGATCTAGTTTAATGTAAATTTGTGCCCGTTTAAGGCAATCCAGGAGTTCAGGGATTAACGGGAGGGGGTACCGGTTTCTGATGGTGATTTTGTTGAGTGCTCTGTAGTCGTTGCAGAGCCAAAGCTCCCCACTTTTCTTCTTGATGAAGAGGACTGGAGCTGACACAGGAAATGTGGAGGGCCAGATGAAGCCACACTTCAAGTTCTTAGCCAGAAAGTCCCTCAGATTCTAACATGGGATACAGGTGCCCGACCAGCAGAGGAGCCCCAGGCTCCAAGTCGGTGGTGCAATCGTATGGTTGGTGAGGGGGAAGCTGATCAGCCCCTTTTCTCCTCAAAGACATCCACAAAGTCCATGTATTTCTGAGGGAGTTGAGGACAGTTGACTGGGGCAGCAGCCATGAGCATAGAGGTTGGATCTAGGTGGGGGCATGGTTCTTGGAAGTGTAGCTCATGCCGAGCCCAGTCCAGAACAGGGTTGTGGGTCATCAACCAGGACAGACCTAGGATGAGTGGGAAGCAAGGCATGTGTGCAACATCAAACTGAACTTGCTCTTGATGCTGGTGGATCTGGAGAGTGATGGGGCACATCTCCTGGGTTGCCGGGCCTACGTGGAGAAGGTGCCCATAGATCGCCTCTACCAGCGTGTCTCCTTGGTCTGTACTGGGATCTGGTGCTGTTTGACAAAGGTGGTGTCGATGAAGCACCAGGCTGCTCCCAAGTCCAGCATGGCATACACTACCAGCCAGCATCCATCTGGCATGTGAAGCTTGACAGGGACCAGGAACGGGCCTTGGTCCTGGGTGTAGAGTTCACAGAACCCAGCTAAATGCCCCAGGCCATTCAGGCTTAGGGCTGTTCTTGTGGTGCAAGCAGTGGTAGGCTGGAGTGGGGGCCATTTCACAGGGCAACTGGCTGAGAAATGCCCCTCCCTACCACAGTAGAGACAGAGGTTTTGAGACCAGTGTCTTGGCTTCTCCTCGGGGGTCAGGCATGGTCATGTAGCTACCAGTTGCATGGGCTTGCATTCCTCCCCTCTGGTGCTGGAGCTGGCCAGGAATGATAGGGGAGCCGGGCGAGGGGAAACGGGTGGCAGGCAACTGCTACTTCGGGCCTGGCATCGATTTTCTAGGCGGCCATTGATGCAGAGGCACAGGGTGATCAGTCCTTCCAGGGTGGAATGTCATTCCACCCTCGCTAATTCATCCAAGACCTTCTTTGCCAGGCCCTCCATATACTGGTCCATGAGTCTCATTCCAGGCTAGGTCTTGGGCCAGCAGTTTAAACTCAATGGAATACCTGGCCACTGAGTCTTGGCCTTGCTTCAGGGTCTGGATTTTTCTGTTCGCTGCTGCTGCTGCTTGCTGGGGGTTAGCAAAGCTGGTAGACAGATGAGCAAGGAAACCAGTATAATCAGTCAACAGTGGTGACTGAGCCACAAGTAAGGGTGTAGCCCATTTGGCTGCCTGTCCCTTTAACAAACTAATGATGAAGCAAACCTTGGTTTTGTTGTTGGAGAAGTCTCTAGCACACAGCTCAATGTAGAATTTGTGCCACAAAGACTGGAAACTCCTCCACATTACTGCCAAACTTTTCAGGTGGCCTTACCAGTCATTTGGGTGGTGTGACAGCAGAGGAAGTAGTGGCTTACTGTACTTGTTGTTGCAGGTCAGCAACAAGCTGTGTGAAGTGCTGCACCTGGTTGCGCAGGTCTATCAGTGGTTCAGAGCCACTACTTGCCCCTCCTTCCATCTTGTGGAACGAGTATGGTGGTGGGAGCAATCTGTCATGGGCTGGGGTGCCAGTCAAAGGAAGTCCAGAAAAGCCAAGGTCAGGAGCCAAGAAGACAGTGCAGCGTCCAAAGCCCAGCTGAGGTCAGAAGCCAGAAACACAGAGCCAAGTCCAAAACCACTAACCAGAAGCGTAGTCCAAAGCTGAGCTGGGGTCAGAAGCCAGGAACACAGAGCCAAGTCCAAAGTCAGGGGGTCTGAAAGTCTAAGTGGATGCAAACAGCATGAAGCTGACTTGTTGCTCCCACAAAGAATACTATCCAGAGTGTGGAGTTAAATGCTGTTGCCAGTTAGCCAGCTGCACGATCGCCCAGGCTCTGGGCTAGCTGAGTACCTCCCTTGTAGCCTGGCCTCTCTTCCCTTGGTTGTTAAGTTTTGCCGGAGTCACTCCCTTAAACGAGTCACACGTGGGGGTGAGTCAGGAGGACTTTCAGCTTGCAGTTCATCCTCCTTATCTGAGCCAGGTGTGAATACTGCTGTTACAGGCACTTCCCAGCTATCCTCCTCTGCTGCTTCAGAGGGGCCAGCTGTGGTTTCTGCAGGCTCAGTCAGCTCATCCTCATCCATGTCCATGACAGGAGACATGCCCTCCTTCCCTTCCTCAGCCAGCCTGCCACAATGGGTTGGCTGGAGAAGGGAAGCAAGATCAGGGAGTTTAAATCCCTGTTGGGAGAGCTTCTTCTGTGTGGTGGTTTTTTAAACCACACCACAAAAGAAACTGACAATGGGATCTGTGTGGTGGGGAGGGCTCTCCCTCCCTACCACACAGACCCAGCTGCCTGGGAGTGTTTCTTCTTTAAAAAGTACCTGTCAGAAGAAGCTGGTTATGGGATGTGTGCAGGCAGGGAGGGCTCTCTCTCCCTGGCTGCACAGATCAAACTAGCAGGGCTGGCTTCTTCTGCAGGGTAGTTTAAAAATTACCCCGCAGAAGAAGCTGTCCTCAGGATCTGTGCATGCCAGGGCAGTCTCTCCCTCCCCACTGCAAAGACCCAGCTGGGTAAGGGGATGGAAAGGGGTTTAAGCCTTAAACCCCTTTCCATCCATTCCCTGGAGTTGGGTCACAGCCAGTGTTCCCTCTAAGCTGAGTTAGTGTGAGCTAGCTCACTTTTTTTAGCCTCCGGCTCACAGATTTTTATCTTAGCTCAGGAAAGATGGCTCCAGAGCAAACTAATTGATGCAGCAGCCAAATCACTCGCTCACAACTTTAATGCCAGCAGCTCACAAAGTAGGATTTTTGCTCACAAGACTCCACATCTTAGAGGGAGCATTGGTCACAGCTGTGGTGGGACTCCAGAGATAAGGGAAGGGATTTAAATTTTATATCCCTTCTCTCTGGAGTCACACTGCAGCTACAGCCCGGGGATGACCTGGAATAACATTGGATTTTTAGTCTCTTATGTCTTGTCAATTAGGCAATGGAAGGTCAGAGGGGCACCATTTTGGGGCTGTGCTTAGGTCATCAATTGGCCTTAATCTGGCCTTGGGATGAGTGAGTGTTCCCTATTCTATTTCTTTTTCTGTTCAGTTATTTATTTATTTTTTGTGAATGCACTTTTTTTTTTTGCTGTTGGTTTTGTAGATTTGTATTAGCCTGAAACAGAAGAGCAAGATTCAAATCCATTAGCATCTTAGAGACCAACAAGATCTCCAGAATATAAACTTGCGAGAGTCAAAACTCCCTGCATCAGTCAGTTTTGTCCTCAGTCACTACTTGTATCTGACAAAGGGAACTTTGACTCTCGAAAGCTTATACTTGGATATCTTGGTCTTTAAGGTGCTATTTGAATCATGTATAAATATGATGAGCATAATACTGATTTATCATTCTGTAGAAAAAAGGGGGGGACTCAACCCAAGATATGGCTATCATATATGAGGGTCAAGCTAACAAAATAAGTTATTATAAATATACATATATTTATTATGGTGTACACATTAGTAAAAGATAAAACAGGTTAAAAAAATGATCCAAATATCAGTCTAAAAACTTTTTACACACAGAGCTGATAATTTTACATATACCATTGATGTTATGACCAGTAGACCATATGTGTTTTGGCCCCTTAGGGCCTTCCTCAGTGGTCAATATTACTATTGTAAAACAACACACATCCAAAAACAAATATATGAACAAAGATTTTCTTTAAAGCCAGGTGTTGTTTCTGGAATTGTCAAAAGGGAGAGAGAAAAAAAAACTGAATTATTACTTATCAATTGCATATAATAATTGCACATAAGAGAACATTTTTAAATACCAGAAAATGTTTGCTGTTGTTACCTCATGTGATTTACAGTTGCTAAAAGTTTACACAGTAGGCCATGGATAATATCTCATGGTAACTGCACATGCTCTCTGAAGAATACTGGACTCAGGAGACCAGGAACGGTGAAATCATGAAGCCTTTATTGAGTGATTCAGCATGCCCAGTAGATGGTCAGAACAAGCATGCTTCCGGGGCTCCAGGGGCCTCATTATATGTTGGCCGGAGCCACATCTCCAGCCACACCCAAAAGACCTGATAGGGGCTTAACATATGTGCATGTTTGTCATAGGTCCCCTGGAGGAGCCTTTGATTGCATTGGCTCCTCAGGGAGAACCTAGGTCCCACATTGGTGGAGGCTTTCAATCCGGATGTCTATTGTTCCTCCAGATTCAAGCTCCCCTCTCTGCCTGACCATGTGCTCTGGCTAGGGCTGCCAAGTCCAACTTGGGAAATATCTGGGGACTTTGGGGGTGGAGCCAGGAGACTTTGGGGGTGGAGCCAGGAGAAAGGAAGTGACATCATTTTGTGATGTCACATCCTGTGATGTTGCTTCCACATGCTGACACATGAACTCATGAAGTTTTCTAATACTGAATCAGGCCATTGGTCCATCAAGGTCAGGATTGACTACTCAGACTGGTAGTGGCTCTCCAGGGTCTCAGGCTGAGATCTTTAATGTCACCTATTACCTGATCCTTTTTTAGCTGAAGAAGCTGATACCTCCTGCATGTCAAGCAGATGCTCTATCACTGAGCAACAGCCCTACTGAATCCTTCCTCATCTCGGCAGAATATGAAGCACTAAGTGCCACACAAGTGCTAAATATGATTTTCATATCATAAGAACAGGAGAGAAGCCACAGTGGATCGGCCCATCCAGTACAGCCCATCCAGTACAACACTCTGTGTCACAACAGTGGCCAAAAATACCAGGTGCCCTCAGGAGGTCCAGCAGCGGGGCCAGAACTCCAGAAGCCCTCCCACTGTTGCCCCCCAAGCACCAAGAATTCAGAGCCTCACTGCCCCAGACAAAGGGTTCCATTTAGACCTTGTGGCTATAAGAGCCAGTTTGGTGTATGAGAGCCAGTTTGGTGTAGTGGTTAAGTGCACGGACTCTAATTTGGGAGAACCGGGTTTGATTCCCCACTCCTCCACTTGCACCTGGCTGGATGACCTTGGGCAAGCCATAGCTCTGTACCAGCTGTTCCCTCAAGGACAGCTTGGGAAAGAGCTCTCTCAGCCCCACCTACCTCACAGGGTGTCTGTTGTGGGGAGGGGAAGGGAAAGGAGTTTGTAAGCCGCTCTGAGACTCCCTTGGGGAGTGAAGGGCGGGATATAAATCCAATCTCTTCTCTTCTTCTTCTTCTTCTTCTGTAATAGCCACTGATAGACCTCTGCTGGATGGGGACAGAGAGAGAGACAGACAGACAGACAGACAGACAGAAAAAAGAAAGGGAGAGAGAAGGAAAAGAGCTGGAAGAGAAACTTACTACAGCAACGTTGCCAGCCACATGCAAAAGCAGCTCCTTCAGTCCCTCCTTAATCTCTGGGCAGACCTCTCTTGCTGTGGAAGCTCTCTTGCTGACTTCTTAAAGGGGAAATGTCTGGTGAGGCTTTTTACTGCAGGGCAGGCTCTCTGCAGACATTTCCCTTTTAAGGCAGCCATTTTGTCTCCCTGGTGGCCAACTTTGAAAAAGCGGGGTGAGTATTTAAAATTGGTGTTTCCCCCGCCCTACCGGGAGACTTGGGAGCCCTAGCTCTGGCCATGCGGCGGGCACCATTACCTGGGAGCACATGGCAGGCTGGTTGCTACACAGAGCATACTACAGTACACTCTCCAAATTATTCTACATCAAAGTGGAAATTATATAATTGTTAGAATTTATAAATAGTATAATTATACAAATTAATTTTTACCCGTAGAGTATTTAAATTAGCCAGCCAACCTTGTAACAAATATCCAATGTGTCTGGATGTGTGTCTCTTCCATCAAAGGTAGTAATCAAGTTGCATACTGCTAACGTTACATCAGTATGTGGTAGGACCTAGGGATGATGCAATCACCCACATGCATTGCATAATACTGTTGCCAAGGGATGGATTTTTTAATTTTCCATAGTGGGAGGGGGTAAGGAGGAGAGAGAGAGCAAAAAGAAGGGGGAGATCACAAGGTCAGCACTACCAAATACGGAATTACAGGTATACATTTCCCCAAAAGCAGCAGGTCCAGTCAACTTCTTTATTCAGTCCTCGAGGAGTTAATGTCTGTAGATGATGTATCCAAAATATCTCTTTTTTGAAGAAGTTTGAGCATGTTTGAAGTTGTAGTTTGAATTGTTTCTATAACCCAGAATTTCCAAAGTCAAGATAGTGATTTGGACAGCTTTGTTGTCACTACTTATATCTGACAAAGGGGACTTTGACTCTTGAAAGCTTATGCTTGGGAATCTTGGTCTTTAAGGTTCTATTTGAATCAGGGGTCCTTTCGTAGAAAAAGAGGTGCAGGAGCTCATTAGCATAACTCATTAGCATAACTCATTAGCATATGCCACTTCCCCTGACATCACCAGAAGTGTGTCAGAAAGGGAATGTCAGTTTCAGCCCCATTATACCCTATGGGCCATTGAAATCAATGGCAAAAACTCATAGGGTATATGTGGGGCTGGAGGAGAGGGGGTTTGAGGGAGAGGCTCCAAACTTGCAGGGTAGCTGCTGGGGCCTCTCCCCCAAATACCCACCATGTTTCAAGAAGATTGGACCACGGGGTCCAATTCTATGGGCCCCCAAACAGGTTGTCCCATCTCCTCCATTGTTCTCTATGGTGGGAAAAAGTGTTACTTTTTTCCTACCATAGACAACAATGGAGGGAATGGGGGCAACCTGTTTGGGGGTCTGTAGAATTGGACCCCCTGGTCCAATCTTCTTTTTTTTTTAATTCACAATTTTTTATTTTCTTTTATCAATACAATACAAACAGTTTTCTTGCAACTTCAACAATTGTCATAACTGAACAGTTTCTTAACACTACATACATGTATTTGAATAAACAATAGAAATATAATAAAACTTTTGTATAATAAATCTATCATAAACTTTTATATATTCTTCTTTGTTTCCAGTTTACTATTACTTCTATATTCATTTCTGAATCTTGTTTAGGTGTTACATATTCTATGAAGTTCAGAAATTCCTTTTTCTTATATATCTGACCATCCATACTGAGTCCCAATAGAATCCTTAACATTCCAAAGATTTTAAAAGTGTTAAAAAGATAGCGCATACCTATATCCATTTTTGGAGTTCTGCCCAGCCACCTGGTGCCATCTGCTCTCTTGATAGGTGATTTAAAATTGGTTCCCATTTTTCTCGGAATTTGCTCCTAATAGGGTTTGGAGATGTTTCATTTAATCTCTGTGTTATAAGTTCCATTAGAAACTGGTCCCAGAGTTTTTCGTACCAGATGTGTGTAGTAGGGGTGTCTGGAGACTTCCAAACTGTGGCAATCGCAGTCCTGGCTGCAAAAAGCATGACTTCCATTGTAGATTTATGTTTGTGTGATTGGATATTTTGTGGCCAAAGTCCTAATATTAAAAATTCAGGAGAGATTTCAATCGTTATAGATGTTACTTCTTTAATTAGTTTTTGGATCTGAGTCCAGTATCTTTTGATTTTGTCACAACCCCACCAACAATGTGCAAATGTGCCAATTTGCCCTCAGCCTTTCCAACACAACGGAGAATATGTTGCATTTCCATATGATATTTTTTGTGGTGAGAGATACCATCTAGTAAGTAGCTTAAATTTTTGGAGTTCCAAAGAAATCGGGGTAGGATATTCTACTCTTGCTGTCCAAATGTCCGACCATATTTTCTCCTCAATATTGAGGTTACATTCTTTGTTCCAGATTTTTTGATAGTTAAGTATAGTTGTGTTTTGTTTGTCCAATAATAAACCATATAAGGCAGAAATCAAGCCTTTATTATGATTTCCAAACATACTTAATATAATTTCAAAATCTGTTGTCTTTTGTGTTAGAATAGCAGCCAATTTTATTTTGGTGCTGAAATGTTGGATTGCCATATATAAAAACCATGGGATTTTATCATTGAGTTTTGTTTCTAATTCCTGTTTGCTCAGTAAGCTTTTTCTATTTGAAATATCAATTATTCTTGAAAGACCAGCTTCTTGCCATTTCCTTCTGAAGGATGCCTCAGTTCCCTGTGTGAACCAGGTTTGGTGTGTATAGACTGCATATTTCGAAATAATTGGAATGAGTTGCTTTCGTTTTGTTCTCCAGTAATTTATCGTTGGAGATATAAATGGGTTATAAATTTTGTTAGCTTGAAAACCTGTTTTTTCTTCCCAAATTGGGATATTTATGGAAGCTATGCCCAATGAATCTGTTCCTATATTTAGCCATTCATTATTATTTGCATTTCTCATCATTTTAATAATGTTGGCTAAAAACGTTGCTTTGTGGTATATTGAGATATCTGGATAACTGAAACCTCCCTTATTTTTGGCTCTTTTCAAGATTTTCAAGCTAATTCTGGCTTTCTTTCCATCCCATAAAAAGGACCACCATGTACTTTGCCATTTCTTCAATAGATATTCTGGTATCTTAACCGGAATTGTTCGGAATAAAAAGAGATATTTTGGGAGAAGGAAAGATTTGATTAGGTTATACCTTTCCAACCAAGTAAGATTTAATTTAGACCACTTCGTTATAAGTGAGATCACATTAGAATGAATAGCTTTATGGTTGATATCTAATAATTTGTTTATGTTTCCTGAGATTTTTATCCCTAAATATGTGAGATCCTTATGAGCCCATTCAAAGTATTTTTCAGATTAGAACATTCTGCTTTATTTAGATTGATAGGCAATAATTGTGATTTGGATTGGTTTACCTGTAAGCCTGACAGGGAACCAAAGGCTTGCAGTGTATGTAGCAACTCCCTAATCGATGTTTCTGGTTTAGTTAAATATAAAATCATGTCATCTGCGAATAGAGATATTTTGTATTCTGTTTCCTTTATCTTGACCCCTAAAATTTTGTTGTTGGTTCTTATTGCTTGTGCTAAAGGTTCTATTGCCATAGCAAAAAGTAATGGGGAGAGAGGACATCCTTGCCTTGTGCCTCTACCCAGTGTTATTGATTTTGAATTATGCCCATTGATTTTAATGCTAGTCATTGGTTTGTCATATAAGCATTGTATTGTTCTGATGAATTTTGGGCCAAAGCCCATTCTCTGAAGAACAGAAAATAAGTATTTAAATGAAACAGAATCAAAAGCCTTCTCCACATCTAGCGATAAGAAAGCTGTCGGAATCTTTTTTGACTTACAATGGTGTAGCAGATTCAATGTCTTAAATGTGTTGTCTGCCAGGTCTCTGTGGGGTATAAATCCTGCCTGGTTAATGTGAATGTATTTGGGTATAAATGAGTTAATCCTCTTGGCCAAGATGGAGGAGAAAAGCTTCATGTCTTGATTAAGTAGTGAGATTGGTCTATATGATTTGGGTAGCATATGATCTTTGCCTGGTTTTGGGAGCACTACTGTGGTAGCCTGTTTCCATGAAGTTGGAATTTCCCCAGAAGCTAAAATATAATTAAATGTGTTTGTTAATGGTTGTAACAAATGTTCTACAAACATCTTATAATATTCTATGGGGAATCCGTCAGGACCTGGTGTTTTGTTAGTCTTTGTTAGCTTAATGGCCTGCTGGACCTCCTCTATACTTATAGCCTCTTCCATGCATTCTCTGTGCTCCAACTTTAAAGTAGAGTGGATAGGAAAGTTTTTAAGATTTGTTTGATATACTTCCTCTGTAGAAATTGTGGGTGAGTATAACTTGGTGTAAAATTCCTCCATTACTTGAAGTATATCCTTTGTGCTTGTTGCTACTTTACCTTTGTTATCTTTTATAGCTTTGATGTGGGCCTGTTTCCTAAGTTCTTTGACTTTATAAGCTAATTGTTTCAGATTTCTAGGTGATTTCTGCCAATATTTCTGTTTAGTGTAAGCCATCTGTTTCCTTATTGAGGAAAGTTCCATCACCTGTAAAGATTTCCTTTCTAGTTCAAGTTTTTGTAAAAAAAATTTAGAGTTAGTTTTTTTGTGGGCCATTTCTAATTCTTTAATATTTTCCAGGGTGTCCTTAACTAATTTTTGTTTTTGTTTTTTCAGGAAGGTCGCTTTTGAGATCAAAATGCCCTTGATAGTCGGTTTCATTGCGTCCCAACAAGTCGTGGGAGACACTTCCTGGGAATCATTTTCTATAAAATATGTCTTTATGGCATCGGCTATATCTGATCTGAGATTTGGATGATTTAATAAAGCTGTATTTAATTACCATTGTCTGTGTCTGTTTATCTGGTCTATTTGAGAGAGTCTACAATTTACCCACGCATGGTCTGACCAGTGAAAAGGACCTATTTTTGAGTCTATAACTTTGTCTAGTAGTGATTTGGACAGCAAGAGTAGATCTATCCTAGAATATGAATTATGTCGATCTGAAAAAAAGGTATAATCTCTTTCTCCTGGGTGTAGAGTCCTCCAAATGTCAATTAGATTATATTCCTCCACTATGTGTGCCAGTCTGGTGTGACCATTGGCACGTTTTGATGTAGTTGTTGGTGGTGTGGATTTGTCTATTTTTGTGTCTATTACCATGTTGAAATCTCCTCCTAATATTAAATCTCCTTCAGCAAATTCACTGAGAGATTTTAGTGTTGATTCTAAGAATACTGTCTGGCCTTCATTAGGTGCATACAATGTGGCTATGGTTGTCATCTTACCTTCCAGTTGTCCTTTAATAAATAGGAACCGTCCCTCTGGGTCTTGTTTTTTGGCTGCGAGATCGAAGCGGACCAGGTGGCTGAGAAGAATGGCTACCCCCCTAGATTTGGAGGAACCTGCTGCAGAATATTGCAATGAAAATTTATTAGTGTTGAATATCTTTAAGTCAGATTTTTTAAGATGTGTCTCCTGTAGTAAAACTACAGAGGGTTTTAGTTTCAGAAGATTTGTTAGTTTGCGCTTTCTTTTCAGTGTGTTACTCAGTCCATTTACATTAGATGTAATGATGTTCAGTTCCTCAGACATATTTTTTTGAGAATTTGTTATAATATTTTCCAAACAACAGAGTATGAGAGTAATTTTAGTTTTTCAGCTGTAAAAATATAGTCAGCACTACCGCTATAATAAGCACTACACAAATATTTACCAAATAAAGTGCTTGTAAAAGAAAAACACTATTCCTTAAAACTGGGATACAACTTCCAAAATCAGGCTATATAAATTGGGAGCTAAAAATTGGTCGAGACTGCTATTATCACTCTTACCACATGAGTGTGCTGTTGCTTTTTTAAATCTCAATAGTAGGCTATTTACTTATACTATGTGTTCCTAAAAATTGATAAAAATACTCTTATTTCTTACTATAAAATGTGCTTTATTCCCAAGTATAGATTAGTACTGAACTTCAAATTTATTAAGTTACCTAACCCTAACTATACCTACCTAAAGTTGTACAATCCTTATCTAAGCTGCAATTTTTTTAAAATTTATTTTATATATATATATATATATATATATATATATATATATATATATATATATATATATATATATATATATATAAATTATATATATATATAATTAAAATAATTAAGAAACTGTAGAGTGGATATTCAGTAGTTGCTTACTGTAACAAATCAAACTACACAAATTAATTTCTACAATTGATTAGCAGATTAAACCGTAGTCTAGAATTAATTAATTAATAGTGTGAGAAGATTAAAAAGTACAAAATTAAGCCTCTCCTTTCTCCTGAAGTTTTTAACTATCTCCAGGAGGCTGGGTCTTCTCCTGCTATACCTCCCCACTCCCTTCCCAGCACCAAACAGTGAGAAGCAAATAAATAAACGGGCTTAGACAAATCCCCCTTTTTCCCCAACCTACCCCCTCCCCTTCTCCCTTATTTATAACATATAATTAATAGGCATTTTCATTAATATTAATTCAACATTTATTATAACTAATCCCAGATTCAATCTTACTTAACTACCCCCTAACATTTTTCATTAACTAAGTAATAACCTTTAACACTAAGCAGTCAAACATATATAACTTTGTTCCTTTTAGTTCAAACCTAATAAAAGTATATAGAGGAAGCTCTTTCTTGACTCGCAGTCTCTTAGGTATAAGTGTTCTTTCAGAAATCAAGTGGCTGCTCGATGTTGTTGTCTCGATTCTTGAGGCGATGGAGATGAGGACGATGAAGAGGAAAGCCGGCGCTTGTTGGATCTTTTGCTCCATTCCATAGGCGTAGATATGTCCATTGCTCTTAAAACTTGAAGACCTTCTTCTACAGTTGAAAACTTGAATGATTTTCCTTTTGAATAAACTTGTACGGTGAGAGGAGTGATCCAAGTGTATTTGATCTCGGCTTCTAGCAGTTGTGAAGTTATGCTCTTAAGTTCCCGCCTTTTTTGGATTGCTTCTTTTGGCAGGTCCGGATATATTTCCACCTCAGAATCTTTATGATTTAAATGTCCTTTTTGTCGAATTGTATTTAAAATAGCTTTTCTATAACGTGGGTCCATCAAGGTTATCATTATGTCCCTCATAGGTCGTACCTTTAAAATCGCTGGAGACCCGAGTCTAAAAGCCTTGGTGACTGCAGTAGAGATATCCCCGTCCACATCTATCTGTTTTCTCAGCCAATTAGATATATAATTTGATAAGTCCTCTGAGCCTTCAATTTTTTCTGCAATCCCTCGTAGTTTCAAATTATTTTGTCTTGATGTTAAGTCCAGTTTCATAGTTTTCTCGGCTAAAATATCATCTGTGAGCTGCAGCGTTTGTATGGCTGTTTGGTTGGCAAGACTGTTATTTAGAGCTGCCTCTGCTATACTTTTAGTTTCCAAGATATTTGATTGTAACATGTCTAATCTATCATAAACCGGCTTAAACATTCTTTCCATATTTTCTAGGAATGTTTTTTCCATATTTGTTAAGGCCGTGTTTAATTCTCTCACGGAGATCGTTTTCGCGCCTTCTTCCCCCCCACTTTTTGCGGCCACCATTTTCAGGCTCTCGTCGTCTAACAGGCCCGTTTTATTATTTGAAGATTTTGATACTTTACCAGTGTCGTTCGGTTTTGATTTTTTCGTTGCGGAGGTAGAAGGTTTTTCTTTATCATTCCCCATCCGAGGGGAAAGCTTCAGATCAGTTTTACTGCCTATTTTTGTTGAGAGAAGGGGAGTGAGTTGAAGAGCACAGGATTCAGGCAGCCATTGCTCTCAGGCGCCACCTAGTGTCCCCCTGGTCCAATCTTCTTGAAACTTGGTGGGTATTTCAAGGAGAGGCCCCAGCAGCTACCCTGCAAGTTTGGAGCCTCTCCTTCAAACCCTGTCCCCTCCAGTCGCTTTTAAATTTGCTGCCGAATTTCGGCGGCAATTCAGCAGCGGGCCGAATCAGATCAGAGAATCTGATTTGGCCCGTGGCTGCCCTAGTGGCCACTCTTGAGCTGGCAGAGCTTTGCTCCACCTCGCTCCAGCCCCAAAGGACTGATTTGAATCATGTATAAACATGACCAGCTGGGGAGTGAAATTGACCAGTGGAAGCAACTGGATGGCTGGGGAAGGGAAGAATCAGCAAGGAGGCATGTTTAAATACCCCCTTCCCTAGCCTGCCTGCTTCCCAGGATTGGCTTCCCTAGGCACCCCATGGCTGCAGGGTGCCTGGGGAAGCCATGGGAAGGAAGTTTAAACTGCCTTCCCACAGAGGCTTCATTTCGCTAGACATGCCACAGCAGTGGGGTGCCTGGGGAAGCAAAGAGAGGGCTCTGCTGGACTGTCCAGTTTAAGCCAGGCTGCCCACCTGAGCCCCACCTGAGCCTGAGGGGGAAACCTCTCCCAGCATGATCAGCTGTTTTGTGGACTCTGCTGGGCTGTTTGGCTTCAATCAAGCAGCCCAGCAGAGTCCACAGGGAGACCTCTCCCTGCAGGGTCAACTGTTATGAGGGCTCTGCTGGGCTGTCCAGCTTCAACCGGGCAGTCCAGCAGAGCCCCAGCAGTGCCCACAGGGAGATGTCTCCCCAATCTTTCTTCACTTCCCCAGCCAGCCTGCCAGGGCCTGCTGGCTGGGGAAAGGGAGAGAGAAGGGCATTAAAAAGTTAAAGCCCCTTCTGTGGAGTCTCTCCACTGTATCCTATAGGGTCATAAGGTGCAATGGAGAGATTGTGCCACCACTGCGGTGTGAATACAGAGAAAGGGTTTAAACTATAAACCCATAGAATCATTGAATCACAGAGTTGGAAGGGGCCATCTAGTCCAATTGCCTGCTCAATGCAGGATCAGCCTAGAGCATCCCTGACAAGTGTTTGTCCAGCCACTGCTTAAAGACTGCCAGTAAGAGGGAGCTCACCACCTCCCTTTTCCCCCTTCTCTCTCAAGTCATGCCACAGTGGTGGCACAATTTCTCCATGGTACCCTATGGCTCCCTTAGATATGAGGCAGAATAGAGATCTCTGGATCCTTATATCTCAGTCAGATAGTGGGAGAAGTATTGCCAATGGAGAGATTGTGCTGCAGCTGTAGTGCAATTCCCAGGCCCTGCCTGGATAAGGGAGGGGTGGCATTTAAGTACCTCCCCCTCCCACCCCCATTGGATAGGTATTATATTTAACTCAACCTTCCAATTTATTTCAGGAAGCTGAAAAAATATAATTCTTATAAGCATAAGTAGGAAATCATGCTGGAGAAGATTAGGCAGTATAATTTACAGCAAGAACAGGCCCTTGTTGAAGACTCTATTAAAACTTCATTCTTTGGAGCAAATTACTGTCTTCCTACAAACTGGAAAAGTTTGTGGCTTGGAGTGTCATCTTCCATTGATTTTTGAGTGTTGTAGTTTTTCCATGTAGGATTTATACCCATTCTTTTGCATAGGGACTGATCTGTTTGTCTAATGTAGGGAGTGGAAGGGCATCACTGTCATTTGATGGGAGAACATTTACTTAAACTACTCATTCAACCCAATGGCCATGAGCAAGGGAGAATATTTTAGACTTCCAGGTCATTGTGTTGATGACCTAAGAGTGGCAGTCCTCAAACAGAGAAGTTTCAATTGGAGATTACAGTGTGAGATTACTCCACTTGAGTTCATTCACAGATTCAGGACAATGGAACCCCCCTCCCCCCGGGCTGAATAGGGACATAGGATTCTTATCTCACTATAGGTGGTAATTTTATGCCCTGAAGCATTTCCCCTATGTCCTGATCAAGCTGATTACAATGAACATTGTACCTCTGCATTCTAAGTTCCTTCTTTGCAACACCCCTCCCACTGTCTGACTGGGATATCAGAACCCAGAGATCTCCATTCTAACTCGTACCTTAGGGAGCTTTGACTCTAAAAAATTTAGCCAGTTTGGTGTAGTGGTTAAGAGTAGTAGACTCTAATCTGGAGAATCTCTCTCTCTCACACACACACACACTCACTTTTACCCCGCCCTCCCCACAAGTGGGCTCAGGACGGCTTGCAACGTGGGTTTGAGAGCCAGGTTTGATTTCCTTCTTCACATGCAGCCAGCCGCATGACCTTGGGACAGTCATAGTTCTCTCAGAGCTGTTCTCTCAAGAGCAGTTCTCTCAAGAGCTTTCTGAATCCCACCTACTTCACAAGGTGTCTGTTGTGGAGAGAGGAAGGGAAGGAGATTGTAAACCACCCTGAGTGAAGGGCAGGATATAACTCCAGTCTCCTCCTCCTCCTTCTCTTCCTCATTCTTCTTCCCCCCTGAAAATCTTATTGGTCTCTAAGGTGCTACTGGATTCCAGTCTAGAAAGTACAGACATTATTTCATCCCATACAAAACAAAGGATACTATGTAAACAATGCAAACAGCAGAAACAAAAAAACCTCTATTGTAGTCTGTAATTATAGGAAATGAAGCTGTCTCCTGCAGGGCTGAAGAATGTAAATGTATAAAATCTTAACAAGTTACAGTTTAGTAAATGATGAATTGAACACTTTTTAACAAGTGACAATTCATTATTCATGCAATGTAGAAGGACCATGGCCAGCATCAGGGCATGCTCCACATATTCAGTTAACAAATTACAAACACGACTCTGGGGCATAATTTGGGTGAGAAATTGAACAGGCTCCCTCCTTGTTTTGAGTGGGAAAGGTTGGATTCCAGGAAATAAATGTTTAATTTAAATCAACGTACCTACAGCTTTATCCATCTTTGAGAGAATAGCTGGGAGGCAATTAATACAGGTTGTCTTCTGTTCAGTATTTTCTGCTACCATTGCACCATATAAATGCCTAGATCAAAAACTGCTCGAGAGGGGGCTGTTTATAAGGACTCATCTCTGCTTGATACATGATCTGGGTGAGAGAGGATTTTTGCCAAGAAACTATTAGGAAGAAAAACCAAATGAGGCCCTATGGGCAAAAATTATATGATAACAATATCAAATTCTCATGGGGGTATCCAGCTTCAATAATAATATTCAAAGAAGGCAAGAGGTTCTTAGTATGAAACCCCAAAGAAGCAAGAGAACTCTGCAGACAACTGGGTATCAACACAGAGGACCTGACAGACCAGAGAAAGGAAGAAGCCATGGAGGATGTGGACGACTCTGGTGAAGGAACTTCAACTAGACAAGATAAAAGGCGGAGGACGGACTCTCACGAAGTTACCACTTAAAGGGAAGTATTTAAAAGTTTAATGAGCTAACTTTAGGAATAAGAAGGAAGGGGAGGTTTGGGGTGCATACACTCTGGAAGGTGGGAAGACGGGATGAAGTCCTCATCCAAACACATGATCTGCAATTATACATTGTACTCCATGCATTTTTTACCACAGGGGGGGAATTCAAAAATGTTCAGAGCCACCCTGTGGAACCATTAAGGTGAAAACCATGACATGACTCCATGGGCTGAGCTGATCATGTGTACACTTTCCAGGACTGGACTGGCCATTTAACTTACTGGGTAAGTTCTCATGGGCTACTAACCCAGAGGGCCACTAGAGGCCAAGAACAAGGAGAGCCGAAGCCCAGAAGATCCGACAGTGCTGTAGCAGCTCCTTGGCTCAGAGCCTTCAGCAGCAACAGTGATAGGTGCCAGGTCACTCCTTGCTTCCTCCTGCACAGGTGGAGGAACCCATCATCTGAGTTTAGGCACCCCTGCTTGCTATGCCACAGGGGTGTTCATCTTGGCTTGTTCATGGCTCAGGGGGCCAGCTCCAGGTTGAGAAATACATGCCAGTTTTGGGGCTGGAGTCTGAGAAGGGCAGGATTTGTAGAGGGGAACAACTTCATTGGGGTATAATGCCATAGAGTCTACTTTCCAAAGTGGCCATTTTCTTCAGGTGAACTGAAGTTTCAGAAAGAAGCAGCTCCTGTGCCATTATGACTAGCATGTGAAGGGGGCCTGAAGTCTAGAACAGAACCAGGACCATCTATAACCACCAGATGGCAGGAATTATCAAATGAAAATCATCTGTACTATATACATCCCAGATGGAAGGATATAATGCAGTATGAACCAAAATGCAAGTGTAAATTTATCAGATCTATTTGCAATAGGGTTACATGCATCCACAATTCATTTGAACATGTACAATGAAATATGCAGGGCAATAGGGTGAGATCCCCGGCACAAACTCATTTTGATATATTTCTGACATACAGATTGAAAGACGAACAGGGCCATGTCCACACAATTATGAAGTGGAAGACTGTCCATGACCGCATGACAAAATGACAGAAGCCAGAAAATGTGCTATATCCCGCACTTTGCTTGTATAATAGTTTAAGCATTTAATTGTCAATACAGGTCATTTCCTCTGATTAAGATCAAATTTTAAGTATTAGGTCTACCTTAAACAATGTTCCTATCTTGATAAGCAAGGTTGATATGTTCTGAGTGGTCATGGCTCTGCCCTGGACTTTTAGTTTTCTGGAGGACCTCTTCCTCACCCCTCACCCCCAATCTTTTGTTGCATGTGAAAGGGGCCAGATACATGGACTTCTATGGGAAGACTTTCTTCCCTAGCTGTCAAGACAGAAGCCATCTTTAAGGAATTTTCCGTTCTGTTCCAGCTAACTTTGCTGTTTTCTGATTTTCTGCAGATGTTGTTCATCCCCCCCTCCCCCAACACGACCACTTAGTTTTTCAAAGCCATCTACTTTGGTCTGTTAATTAGCTCACACAGTTCAGCTGTGATACTGCTCAGTGGTTGGATGAGCATGTCAGGAGGTCATGGCCTGTGGTTTTCTATAAATATGGTTACTTTTCCAGTTACCCTTTCCTCCCTACCCCTCATTGCTGCCAAGAAGAACCTTGTATTATGCTTCAAGAACCAACTGTGTTGTGTTAGGGCTCAGTAAAAGGTAAGCTAGTCAGCCTTTTTACATTTTTGTGCATTTTCCTGCCACTGAACTATAGGCCTTGTTTTTATACTTTCTCTTGAATCTCTTCAATAAAGCCTTCTTTTGTTTAATTGTATTTGTTTCTTGGGGAATTACTGAGCTCAAACCCAGATACAGCTCAGTTATATTACTGTACCGAGGCAGAGTCAGCCTTGACACTAGCAACCATGTGATTAAAGTGTGTAGAGAGTGAAGGGGGAGAACCCTTTTTCAGTCCAGTCTGTTCTGTCCCATATGTTAATTTATTTATTTCTTCCCACTTGGGGACCCAAATCAGCTTACATCATTCTCTTCATTTTTACCCTTACAACAACCTTGTGAGGCAGGTTAGGCTGTGTGATCAGCCCGTGGTTACCCAGCAAACCTCCATGGCAGAGTGGGGATTTGAACCTGGGTTTCCTAGATATTAATTGGATACGAACAACTGTGCAAGTTTAAACTTAAAGTACAACCTGTGTGCTTCAATGGACTTAGAAAGGTGTAACCCTGTTTAGGATTGTGCTGTTAGATTCCTTTGGGCTGGAGTGCTCGCCTCTCTTATGAAACAGGGTTTTTCCCTGAAGATTTTCACAACACGTGTTCAAAAACGTCCACCATAATCAGTGTATCTTGAGCTGTTTTAATCTCTTTAGCTAAAACTGAAGGTAGGAAGATAAAATTTGGAGAAAAGTGTAACCTTTGGGGTACACGTCATAACGCCCCCCCCCCATTTTAAGGCAAAGACATATGGGCATCCTCCTATTCAAAACAACATTTTTTTAAAAAAAATTAGTACCTTTGATTATGTGAACGTAATATATTCCTGTTTTCTAAGTATGTAGAAGTATTACTCAGTTTGTAAAAACTATGTGATGAAATCACTCTTTTTATACTCAATGTGAGAAGTGATACTACTGGGATATTGATCACTGAAATTTTTTACTGCATTTCATTGGGTTTTTGTGTTTTAATTTACTTCTATATCATCTTTTTAAGCTTTTGTATTTTATTGATCTGCAAACGATCACAGAGTCAAACACGACTTTTATTTTAAATCACTGGTAGTTTTAAATTTTAAATCTACTCTTTAGTACCACAGTTGTACTTTTTTTTTGTTTTTTAGCAGAATGCAGAAAAAGTGATTCTAGAACCTTTTCCTCTGAGAACATTGTCACCTGTACAGTAGTAAATAATGTCCCCAAAATACAGCCAGTTACTACTTATAGTTTGCCTCTTTAAACCAAAAATCACCTGGGGTAAGAAACAATCCCAATATATATATTTTCCCATGAGGGTAATTTTTCTGCTTCATGAGTTTATTCTCCAGGGAACCATTTTTAAGTGCTCTGGAGAGGTATGGCCTTTCATGTCAGCCTGAAGACCCCACCTGACAGCCTGGAGAATATTTACCTCACCACAGAGAAATAATATCAACTTAATTTTTAAAACTTTAATTTTAAAACTTATTTTTAAAATTTATGAAAGTTTATGTTGGTGATCTAATATCTTAGGTTCACAACAGTTTGTTTCAAATTAAAACAAACACTGTAGCTTTGCAAAGGATCTATGCTAGTGTAAGTTATTCAAGATGCAAAAAGGGAGAAGTTAATTTATTCAAAAGAAACGCTCTTTCTCATGTCTAAGTATGTTTTCAAGCTCTGGCTTGAAAGAGAAGCAGGAGGCTGTGGCTGGCGTTGGAACTTGGTAAGCAGGTTACTAGAAAGTCATCCCCAGGTTGCATGTCTAGGACACAGAGGAGATCCCCTTACAGTGACATTAGAAGAAGAGGGAGGGAGAATTTCAGGGAGAACTATAATTTAGAAAGGTATAGTCCCAGGTTCAGTTCCTGGCATCTTCAGTTAAAGGTGGGAGATGCTGGTATACCCTTTAGCCTACAACCTTGAGGAGCCAATCATAGTTTACTTAATTAACACCATACTAGATAGACAAATGATCTGACTTAGTATGAGGTGGCTTTATGATTCCATGTAAGATTTGTTTGCATGTATTTAATCCAAGACAGCCTTTTAAGCATCTTCTATGATGAACAAATTCACCTCCTCTCCCCCTTTAAAAAAAAAATGGAAGAAAAGTTGAGGGGGGGAGAGATTTCCTTTGTTCTTTTCTTGGGGGGGGGGAATGATTTGAGCAAACATTGATTTTGAGTTGTAACAAAATTAAAGGAAGTGAACACAATGTGACAAGAAAGTGCTGTGTATCACAACTTATCCCTTTTGGAAATGGTCAAATGGTTTGTCAAGCAGCAAAAGCCAAATCTCTGTCAAAGCAAGTTTGTCTAATTTAAAAGTATTGATTACATTTATTGCTTTTGGCATTTAGGGAAGCAGAGGCCATTGTGTTGAAGGAAGTGGATTTTAGAACTTCATCTGTGCTATTCAAAAGTGAGGAAAGTTAAGGAGGATAGTGGAGCCTTGGTAAAGAGCTGTTTCCTCATGCCACCAGTAAGTGATATGACAATCAACAGTGGAAGTTAACTCTTAAAAAGGCTCATTTTCAATTTATTTCCTATTTAACCTTTTTTAATTTTTTAAAAATAAATTTACTGAAGTACACAATTTTTTTTTTAAAAAGCACATTAATAAAAAAGGCTGTTTCATAATAGGAGAATTTCACAAGCGAATGAAGTACTGAAGCAGGTGGGTCTTGGCTAAATAGGCAGATGCTACATTCAAACAGGGCAAAACAAAAATTCACATCTGCTTTTGTTCAGTGTTCTGTTGATTGAGGGACTTGTACATATGGTGACAGCTCTGAGGGGGAAAGCTGCTCTCAATCCACTTTCTTTACACATTTGTTCATCCAAAGATGGACATACTATGGTGGAAAATTATACAAACTATATTCACATATATTGTGTCCATGGCTTTTTAATGGCCATTCCCTTTAGGCATTATAAACAAACATCACCAGTGGTCAGAAGAAGAGAGTACACAAGTGCCTAGTGGTTATTCTTCATAACACTTGAATCCAAATTCTACATTTTGGCCTCTTGTTTGGATCAGGGCTGGTGATAGTGGTGTGCTCACAGCCACAACCACACCGATCATAGCATTTAATAAGTGAACAACAAACACAATTAATTGAAGAGGTCAATGCCCAAGTCTTAGCTCATTACGCCAGCATTATGGATGAAGGCGGGAAAGTAAAAACAAACTTTTTTTTTTTTTGCTGTTGTAGCCTTGTGTCAGATTGGTTTTGCTAACATTTGTCCAGAGCTGGGTGAAATGAAACACAACACTTTTGCAAAAGGATGTGTTTTACAAAGGTTAAGTGTATACTTACAAGGAGTTGGGGGGGGGCTCCAAATATTAGTTGCAAAACCCATTTTGAAAGGAATGAGCACTCCAGATTTCTAGTTGTTCTGTAAAATTCAGTGGAAATCAGATGCTCTAAAGTGAGGAATAGGCACTGTAATTTGAATTTATATTCTATGGGGACAAAATGCTCCATAATAAGAGACATTGATATTTTCAATGAGACAATATTCTGTAATGAGCAGCAGCCCTAAATATGTAAGCGTTTCCACAGAGGACATTTCCAATATTCTCAGTAAGTAACAGGGGAATTCTCTTCAGTTTTTTTTTTTTTTGCAAATACCACCATTTTTTAAAAAGTGAAAATTGAGCCTAATTTGTAGTTCTCTGCTGTGATAGAGATCTTTTCAGAGAATAATTCTTGAAACAATTTTCTCAAATTATATACGGAGCTATTTTGATTAATATTTTAGAGGTAATGGATTATAATTATCTTTCTATACATTTTTATCTGGCCCTTCTTCCAAGAATCTTTTGTGTGTGAGAGAGAGAGAGAGGGAGAGAGAGAGAGTATTAAATACTATTGTAGTGTCCTTCTTAGTGTGTAGCTAGTGTGGTGCAGTTGTCAGAGTGTTTTTGTAAGACATGGGTTCAAATGTCTACACATCCACAAACTGCACAGGATGCCAGTCCCTGTCTCATCTTGACCCTACTTCACAGTGTTATTGGGATGAAACTGAAGAAGGGAAAGTCATAGACACTACCCTGAGCTTAGAGGAAAGGACAAAGATCTACAAGATACTAACCAAAATTCTTGGGTTTTTCATCGAATACAATTTTTTTATTCAACATTGGTGTCAGTGCATCACAGGCAGCTAGGATGAGTCTGGTATGAAATTGCAGAAGCCTCTGACATGGACAACACTTCAATGGAGGAAAAACATGCAAACCATGGTTAGATTGTCATAGATTGTTAGGATGACTGGGTCAAAGCCCTTTAGTGAGCTTCATAGCTGAACATGAATTTGAATCTGGCTTTAACTGGTCCTAGTCCAAACTTTTTGGAGAGCTAGTATGTTAGTCCAGATCCCTTACTAAATTTTGCAGAGGGCACTAAAGGTTCAGAATGCAGCAGAGCTCCTTTGTTCAGCATATGCTCATAAGACTACAAAGTTACACAGAACCACTTATTGGTTTAAAAGAAAATAAGAACTCCTTTATTTAGGAGATACATACTGAATAGTGCAGCTTAGAGATAGTGGGTGATTTTGCATCTAGCATTCACTCCACATTTTCTTAACTGGGAGGGGAAAGTGCAGCTTAAAACCACATTCAAATACCTTGGGGCAATGCCTGCTGACTGCAAAGTCACCCCTGAATGGCCATAAAATGGCCATAAATCGTTGCAGAAGGTACCATAAAATCTGACAATCAAAGAACTCAAAAGTGCCACGGAGTGTGGAAGCTACCATAAAACCCGATAATCAAAGGAACTGAAACCAGCATGCAATGCTGAGGGGAATTTCTGTTCCAACATGGATTTTGTAAGACAATGGAGGGAAAAGCTGATGCAGAATCAGCCAGTTACAGTTTCCATTATGTCTAGCTAGTGCTAGATGTAGATGTGGATGCAGAGAGGCATTCTGCATTCATGGTGCCAAAGATGGAGAAACATGTCCTCCTCCTTTGTGTGCATGTGGGAAGAGAGAGAAGGGGGCGGGGCGGAAGTTGTTTTCCCTGAGAGTCGTAACAAAAGAGTAAACAGGAAGATTTTTAGTGTCTGCCTATCTGTCTGTAACTCTCTGGTCACTTGCTCCTTGGAGGCTGAGGCACAGGGACATCACATCTGGTTAGGGTTGCCAGCCTCCAGGTAGGGCCTGGGGATCTCCTGCTTTTACAACTGTTCTCCAGCTGACAGAGATTAGCTCCCCTGGAGAAAATGGCTGCTTTGAAGGGTGGACTCTATGGCATTGTACCATGCTGAGGCCCCTCCCCTCCCCAAACCCCAGCTTCTCCTAGCTCCACCCCCAAAGTCCCCAGGTATTTTCCAACCTGGACTTGGCAACCCTACATCTGGTTCTCCCAACACATACTATTACACCACACTGGCTGTCAAGAAAAAAAAACTCCATTACAAACCTGTAAAGGTCCCCTCTCCCTTTTCCATCTACAACATAATACAATTTGCTTATGTGTGTTTCATTGATTTCATGGTAATTGCCTTCTGGCCTGAGGTGCACCCCACTTCCTTATCCCCAGTAAAATATACTTATACCCCCACACCTAGCTTCCAACCCTGTAATCAAATTCACTTGTGATGACCACTGCATAATTAGCCTGATTTCTTCTATGTTAAAAGCATTCTCCATATTGAAAATCTGTAGCATTTAAATGTAACCTTTGTACTCTGGGGAGGGGAGCAAGATGTTCAGGCTTTTGTGAAGCATCCCATGGATTTCAGACTGAACACTGTTATATGGGTTCTTTTGTCTTTGGTACTTTTATTCCACATGCTGTAGTCAAACACACTCTACGGCTGAGACAGCCATAGTCTGAAAGTGTCCTTTTTTCTCTCTAAAAAGTACAGGTCACCTTGCTTTTTGTGAGGAGTCTATAGGTCAAGGAAGAATTGCCTAGCCTGGGGGTTTTATGAATAGAGAGCTCAGTGAAGGACTTATCCTACAAGGCAGGGATGTACAGGGATGACTTTTATCTGAAAGAAAGGATTTATCTAGACTAGAAGACGAAGTAGAGATTAGGCCAAGGTCAAAGGTCTTTGAACGAACTGAGCAGTTGGCTGCAATTCCATCTGAAAGTGGGCGTAGTTCCATTCAGACTGTGAGACTCAGGTGATGCAGGCTGAGATGACTTCCTACACTGTCATTCAACATTATCCCACTTATATGCATGAAGGTCAATTTAACTTTGTTATGGAGCCTTTCCCTGTATGGGCCCTTGTGCCAGTTTAAGTCAGCTCAACAGTACCAGCTGGCTATCTCCTCTGTTTGTTAGTGTGGAAATCCAGGGTGAGGTCATGCCCTTCCTTGGGTGGCAAAATCAGTTCTATGGAAGAAGCTTCTGGAGGTCGTTACCTCCATTTTGGGAAGGATGCACAGCACCCATTGTCACTGGTTTTTTTCACGTGGTCTGAAAATGATCTCTCCCCTTTTTTTCTCTGACTAATTTTTTGGACTGCTTTCCAGCTGTTTTTATTGAGTGTATGAATTATTTCACCTGCTGGATTTCATTATACTTCTGCATTTTTTTTTAAAAAAAATTGCAAACCACTTGAACTTCCAGTAAGGTGGATATCAATTTCTAAATAGATAATAACTCAGTTAGCAAACTGGTTTGCATAGCACACTTCTGACTCACAGACTCTTGTCTGGGAGAGAAGGGAGCACTCCCTGATGTAAGCCATGGGTTTGATGAATTGGTTTGGTAACTAGTTTTATACATGGCATTCCCAGACATGTCACTTTTATGTGACACAACATGACACTGTGGGGTGGATATTCATTGCCTATTTGGAAGATGATTTTTTTTCCATCCGTGGGTCTGAATATTTGGGTTTATTCCCAGTTAATCATCAGGTATGCTTGTTTTGTGGACACTAAGACCTCAACACATGCAGGATGATTCATGGTGAAACTAGAAAGATGAACTGTCAAGCAATTAAAATAACAATGTGTAGTAAAAGGGATATAAAACCTTCTCTTTGATATGCTACCAATCAAAGAATATTTAACCAATCCTGACTGGAGGAACCTGTTGTAAATTTGGAGTAAGATAACAGTAAAGGAGAGAAAGCAAAGTATTTTTTTGCCTATCCCATTTAACTTTTTTTAAAAAAATTAGAATTGTATCTCACTGTTTGACCAGGCTCCAAGCTCAAAACAAAGGTAGGAAATCTTCTGTGTCAGATTCAGCTTCAAGGAATACTACTGGAGCTTAGTGCAATATGCCTGCCCTTCTATTGAGCATAGAGCTGGAGAGTGGAAAAAGGCTCACCACTGACTTTTGGTTGAAATTCAGAAGCTCTGTTTTTTAATGTTCACCATGATGTCAGTTGTAATACTCTACCTGTCCAGAGCAATGTTTTGATAGAACACCAATTCCAGCCCAAATCTCTGGACTAGGGATGGGCATGAATCTCATCATGAAACTAATTCCGTGATAAACATAGCTGGTTCATAGTTTGCAAACTGAGGTTTATGCCCATCCCTATCCATAGCCCTCCTACTACCCTCCACATGTTTTTTTGGAGGTTTGTGGGGTTCCTGGTGGGAAATGGGAGTAAGTGAGAGGGATCACTGAAATGGCTTCCATCCATTTCAACATAACAGCAGGGCTGGTGTGCCCATTAGCTGTTAGGCTGAGAGATGCAAGCCATTTCAGCTATCCTTCTCGCTCCCCCCCTTCCAAGCATTTCCTTTAAATGGCTTTTGCATGCTATGCATGAATGAAGTCCAAGAAGCGAGTTCACCTGTAAGTGGTAGGCTTGCCACTTGGACTTCACTCATGTGCAATGCTGCTTGCAAAAGCCATTTAAAGAGAATGTTCCCTTTAAATGGCTTTTGCAAAATCTTCTGCCTTCCATTCTGCTGGCCTTGGGAAGCTGCCACCAGCAGAAAGGTGGGAGGGAGAACCCACACTCTCACACACACTGCATCACAAACCTCATGAAAAGAACCGGTTTGTTAAATGGGGAGGTTTGTGAAGGATCAGTGTTCATATGACCCCACAAACCATGAACTGGATGAACCTCCATTTTCCTGGTTTGTGTCTATCCCTACTCCCGACCCCTGACCTTTCATGTGGAATGAATGGCTATGCACCTAGTGAATGGATCTTATATACAAGAGAATGGGGAAATACATCTGAACCAGCCCTTGCAAAATGCAGGGAGGTTCTTTGGGAACATGAAAGAGTGCAGCCTTTACCCTTACCCACTCTCAATGGGTGAAGTTTCTTCCCTGGCCCCAGACTCTCAGTAGCATATCCAGAGCTGAGTCTAATCAGGGCTTTCTCAGTTCAAATTCAAGTTGGAAATTCACAACAGAACTTTTTTTTTTCAATTGATTTTTTTTTAAATCTAAGATTCGATTTGGGTCCAATTTTTAGGGAGATGGCACTTTTGACTTTAAAAGCCTTATTTAATCCTTCTCCACCCCCTCCCCAAATTCAGCATTTTGAACAGCTTACAGTATGCCAAAGGAAGAATTACAACCTAGACCCTAAATCTCTGCTTGAAATACTGGTGTTTTTAAATCAGATTAATTAATTAATTAATTAATGTAGGGCATTGTGTGTGGAATAGCAAGGAGATCTCAGAAGGGAGTGTTTGGCTGCCAAAGCTGTAGTTTTTTTTTTTTTTTTTTTTGCACCACTAGACCGTGAGTTATGCTTATTTTTAGGCTGAGAGTGCTGTGACTTGCCTAAGGTCACCCAGCTAGCTTCAAGTGGGCAAGTGGGTAACTGAATTCAGTTTTCCAGATTAGAGTCCACCACTCTTTACCACTACACTGAACTGGCTCATGGATCCGATGAGGTACTGGAATATCTCTCATCATATCATTCCTGCCTTTTCAAAGGCAAATGGCAGTCATGGGACTTTGCAAAAGATATACAGGGGATTTCACCCTTACCATCCCTGCAATTTCACCAAACCAAAGTCTTATCTTATCCTGGGGAAGAAGGAATAACAGAAAGAACTCCTCTTTCTGCCTGTCTTTTTTCCCTTTCCAAGTCTTAGAATAGGGAACAGCCTAACTGCATGGGGTGGGAAATATCAAACCCTTACTCCTACACCCACATGCACTATTGCCGTCAGAACTCCACATGGCTGCTATTTTCCTTTTAAAATGCTGGAAAGTTCTCCCAGGGCCCGGTCTAGTTTTACCCTCAGATATCACTTCAATGACAAGTAGGCTCCAGTTACATGGCGGTCCTACCCTTCCTCCAAATTGCTTAGGGTACCCTCCGCACCTCCAGTGTATCCTTACAACAACTTTGCCAGGTAGATTAGGCTGAGAGAGTGACTGGACCAAGGTCATCCTTTGTGCTTCCTGATTCTGAGGGGATATGAACCTAGCTCTCCAACCATTCCACCAGACTGGCATAATAATGTGAAACCCACATCATATCAACTTGTCATTACTTTCTATGGCTTTCCTTGTTAAGAAGTGCAGAATTTTTCTTCACCTCCCTTTAGAGGAGTCATCAAATTTCCTTTTGCTTGCCTACGAATTCTTTGTCTTGCTTGAGCAGGGATCCCCACATTTGCGGTGAGATTTTTGCTCTAGGCAAGATTCATTGTCAGTTCTGCACCAACCCCCAGCTGAGGGGTAGCTTTTAAATATGTAACAGATGAGATGGGGAAAAAATGATTCTACTAATCAATGTAACACACTGTGTCACACATTCACTCGATTATTAATGGAAATATAATAATCAGGGCTAGCTGTGATCTGTGAATATTCATGGTCTTTCTGAAGCATTAGGCCTTGCTTTTTTCCTTTAAAAAACTATTTTACAATTGTTAAGCATTTTATAGACATTATTTGTCACTGAATTTAATAGGAAATGTTCCAATCTTGCAGTGCTTTTCTCTTGGAACTGTGGTTAAGCCAGGGGGTTTTGTTTTGTTTTTTGTACAGTTCAGAACTGCTGATTATGACCTCTTTCCCCTTGCTTACCCCCCAAGCAAAAATCAGGAATACCTTTTCATTTTTTTTTTAACTTGTCTCCCAAAAGACCACTGGTTAATTGAAAGTCTCAGTATGGCACTGGGAAAGTGCTTTTAAGGTACTGGGAAAGCGCAACTAAATTTGTTCAGTTGCTTGATGAACACAGAGTGGAAGCATATGCCTATCTCTGTTTTTTCTGTCATCTGTTTTTCTAACCCGCCCCCCCTCCCCTTACATTCTTCCAGTGTCTGTTTCTTTCTTTCTTGTGATACTTGGGATGCCATTATGGTTCCCTGCTGGGTATCTTTCCATCAGGGCTCATACCAAATGTGCTATTAAGATCTGTAATAGCATTTCTACAAATACTGACCGACCATGCCATTGTTAGGTTAATAGCTCACAGTGGCTGACTATATACTGACTTCTTCGGCCAAACTTGAAACTGCATTCTCATAATTCTTCCTGCACTGCCATACCAGGCACCACTTCCCTGCATTACTATAATGCATGTTAATGTGCTACAGTGTGTGTTAATGACTAATGTTTCAGATTTGATACCAGACCCTCTATGTGCATTGGAGCAGATTTGCAGCAACTGCTAAAACCTTAGTCACCTGATTTCTATATCTATGTATCGATAGAAAGACAGACAGACCGACAGACAGATAGATACACACACAGGTATGTGTGTGTGGGATTGTGTATGAAATAATGGAAGTATAAATATTGTAAACAATTAACTACATTTAATATCTCCAACATAATAATCATAGCTATACAGGGCCGGGTCTAGGATTTTTGGGTGCCCTAGGCATTGAATGTTTTTGCTTTCCCCCCCACACACACATTGTGGGGAAGCAACCACTGTCCAACTCACACACACACCCTGCCAGGGCCAGCCCACCCATTTGGCAGATTAGACTTCTGCCTAGAGTGCCCCCTGGAGATAAGCGATGAACTGGCATGCCGCCCTTCCCCCCCCCCAGCCCCTGATGTGTATGTGCAGCAGTCGTGCTGGGGCACATCAGAGCGGGGGGGGGGGCACATCTCCCATGTGTCCTTTTTCTGGCCACTGGCCCAGCACCACATGTGTGCTCTTTTCTTTCTCTCTTGCCCCGGCAGGACCAAGTGGAAGCAGCAGACAGTGGTGGGCCTGGAGCTGCTGGCCAAGGCCGTGAACTACTCGGTGCTGCAGCAGATGTTCCTCTTGACCTACGTCTACCTGCAGAGCCTGGTCTTGACCCCGGTGCTGCCCTCTATCTCTACTGCAGGCTCGGTGCTGCTGCCTGCCCTGCAACACCTGCTGGTCCCCCACATCCTCATCCACAAATTGCAGGGTGCCGGTGGTGAGCCCCCTGCCCCTGCTCCCCCGGCTGGCATCCTGTCCTACACCGCCCATCCCCTTCCTGGATTTCATGCTCAGGCCCCCATCGTCACCCCACCCGCTGCCCCAACAGGCGCCCCAGCAACAGCCACCAGCACTGCAACACCCAGCCAAGCTGGCGCCCTACCTGCTGCAAGCCGTTCACCCGCTGCTGCCTCCATAGCACAACAGTGGCGCCCTTCCATCCTCAGCCCCTGTCTATGGCAGACCCCCCTGGCCTACCTCTCCTAGGATAAGCCAAAATTGACCAGACTCCCAAAGCACCCTTTGCTTTGTTTCTGGGGGCGGAATAACACCTGCTTTAGGACTGTCCTCCCTCTTTGTGTTATCCAGGGCTCCTGGTTCCTCGAGAGGCAAAACAACTCAACTGGTGAAGCTTCCCCCACCCGTATCAGGTCAGCTGCTGCTACTGAATTTGTTCCTGTCCTGCAGCTGAGACAGGGGCAGCAGTGGGCCCCCGAGTCCCTTACTTTGATAAAGTGAAGGGGGGAGAGATCATGTGCAGTTGCAGGACCTGCTCACCAAATCACTAATTGGGGCCATGGATCTCCTCACAAGCGGCAGTCCAGAATCTCCTACACAGCTGTTGCCCAAGTTCAGGTGGGTGGGAACACATTCTTTTTACCATGGTAGATAAAAGGACCCTGTTCTGAATAACCCCAAACTCCCTGCACCACCACCACCATCACCAAAAAAAAGTCACAGCTAGAAAGAATGAAATGATGACGGTAACCCCCACCCACCAACCACCAGGTCATTCCCAGAGAAAGTACAAAGCGCTCTCTGTGGTGCACACTGAAAAGATCAACTTTGAATAGGTGTGAGAATAGATCAGGGATCGCCAATATTTTGGACTCTGTAGGCACCTTTGGAATTCTAATACAATGTGGTGGCCGCTGCCACAAAATAGCTGCTGCAGCCGGTGGAGCCAGCCACAAAATTGATCAAAAACAAATGTCTGGGTCCAATGAGCCACAAATGGAATGTGTTCATAGAATGGACTTCCTGTCTCCTCTTCCCCACATCCTTTCCCGAAAACGGCTCCTGAAATTCAGAGGACTCTCATGAACAGAATGGGATGTTATGCTACTGAGGGAAGATGCAACTTGAGTGGAAAATTGAAAGTAACCCCCCCTCCTGCATGAGCTCATTGGGGGCGATTTTCTGAGAGACTTAAATGTCAACATCACAATTAACAGGATTTATCAAAATGCTTTGTGATTTGTGTTTTTTGGTTTGAGAAAATCAGAGATTGTATTACTTGTTCTCACAATTGAAAAAAAAGAAATTAGCAAATTTCAAATTTTGTGTTTTTTATTCTTCCTAAAATGCATTTATTTTTTAAAAAATTGGGGGGGGGGTTTGCCAGAAGGTATCCTCACCTAGTGTGCAAAAAAAAAACCTGGGGCCAGCCCTGCACCCTGCACCCATCCTTCTTGCCTTTTCCCAGCACCAAGGCAAGTTGCAGTGAGACAGGAAGCTGTTGCCTGCTTGCCTCACCACCACCACCTTGGCACCCAAATTTATTTTATTATTCATTTATTTATTATGGGTTGGAAAGTTTCTACATGACCTTCTTACTTCTGCATCACAGGGAAAAGAAGGAGGAAGTGGACCTGCCCTAATGGAGGAGGGAAAGAACAGTCTCCTTATGGGCTGCTCACTCATTCTGGAGGCACATCCTCATCCAATGCTACAGGCAGGTGGTAGGCAAAAAGGTTGGTTGGCATCCCTCCAACTCTGGTGCCTTAGGCAATTGCCTAGGTGTGCCTAGTGATGGGCTGGCCCTGCAGATATATACTCACTGTTTGTGATTATATTCTCAAATTTATTCCTTTCTCTTTCTCATATACTGTCTCAGGGAACTTGTATGGCTTAAAATAGCATTAGTTGGCTAAAATTGTTTCCTCACCTTTTCCCCTAGCTGTCTGTGAGTGGATTTTTTGTTTTGTTGAGGCCTCTCTGATTTAGTGGAAGGCTGTTCATAAGAATCTCTCATTTTTAAATGCAGTTTATAGTTTCTCTCCATCAGCTCCCATTTATTTGTGGGGGGCATCTGATTGCCCACTCCCCTCCTCACAGCTCCTGATTCCCAGTGCAATCCTAACATCATTCATTTCAATAGCCATAGAAGAGTAAAGGACAGCACTATTAGGAACAAAAAGTATTTTTAAAACTATGCAGCATTTGCTCTTTCCACTTTCTAGACATTACTTACATTTCACATCCATTCCCCCTCATTGGAAATATGCAAGCTCTAATTCCTGCAAGCAACCATAGTAAGTTGGTGGAAGATCCTAGTGTGTAAATTGTGGGCGATTTTAGATATGTGTGCCATTGTTTTTTTTTTATTATTATTATTTAAAATTTACTTGACGCCTCTTCAGAGACCTGTTCAAGGTGGCTCAAAAAATAAAACAGGAGAAAATCATAAAAAACATTAAAACTTTAAAATTAACAACCATTAAATACAACCCAGTAAAAGTCCAGACACATAAAACCTATGATTTTCATAACAGTCCTCAGCCTGGAAACAGATTGTAATCCTTCTAATTTTGGAAGATCCTTCAAATTTCCATTATAAGCTGTGTCCCATACTTTCAATAGTCATTTGGTTGTCTCCTTCCACAAAATTATATTGCCATTGATTTTAACACTTTTGTAAATAACTGACCAGCTTATAATGTTTACTCAGATGCATTAGATTTATATTCATGTCTGTATGAGGTCTGTGTAATCTTCTGACCTTTGGATAGCCTCAGTAAAACTATTAAAAGCCTGTCAGAAAAGTCTTACAGAATGTTGGAAGCTTGTGTTTTGGCAAGTACTCGAGATCCCATTGCCATCATAGTAGAAACTGGCTTTTCTGTGGACACTGCTTACCAAAGCAGTTCCTATACCTAGTGCACCATCTAAAATCAATATCTAGTTGTGATACTATAAGAAGTCCAGCATTTTTGTTACAACTACTTTAAGCCTTACAGGAGACCTGCATGTTTCAGTGAGTGATGGAGACAGATCTGAATAACCGCTGAATAACTGCTGGCCATTGCGCCTTCACTCCAACATGTCTTGCAGCATCATAATGCCTTTTTGCAGTGGACATGGTCTAACCCCATGATCCCCTGCATGGTACCCATGGATGCAGTAATGCCAACCAGTGGGTTTCCTAATGCCCATTGGTTTCTCCCCAATGGGCCATCTCATCTCCAAAACAAAAGCCACTACTAGCTTTCACCACCTCATAGAAGTTAGAGGTGCTTTGGAGGAACCCTTAAGGCATCACCTTTGTGACTGCAGGGAGTTCCCAAGCTTTCTCCATTATAGATGGATGTTTGGCTTGCAATTTCCCAACACTTTGTGATTGGTGCCAGCATGCTGTGGTAGCCATTTTAGGACATTTCCCCACGGCAACCATTTTGTGGTTATGTCCTCTCACTGAAAATGAGTCAGCAGTGTAATTCAGTGGCTAAAAAAGGGAAATGAAATTTTGGGCTGTATCAACAGAAGGAAAGTGGTGGTATAACTTTACTTTGCTCTGTTTAGACCTCACCTAGAGTATTGTGTTCAGTTTTGGGCACCACAGTTTAAGAAGGATATAGACAAGCTGGAAGATGTCCAGAGGAGGGCAACGAAGATGGTGAGGGGTCTGGAGACCAAATCCTATGAGGAAAGGCTGAAGGAGCTGGGTATGTTTAGTCTGGAGAGGAGAGTTAATATGATAACCATCTTCAAGTGCTTGAATGGCTGGCATATAGAGGATGGTGTAGAGTTGTCTTCTGTTGCCCCAGAAGGTTGGACCAGAACCAATGGGTTGAAATCAAATCAGAAAAGTTTTTGGCTAAACATTAGGAAGAACTTCCTGACAGAGCCATCCCTCAGTGGAACAGGCTTCCTCAGCAGGTGGTGGGTTCTCCTTCTTGGAGGTTTTTAAACAGAGGCTAGATGGCCATCTGACAGCAACACTGATTCTGTGAACTTAGGCAGATCATGAGAAGGATGGTGGGAAGGGATGCATCAGTGCTTAGCTCTCACAGTCCTTTCTTACAGACTGAGGGAAATGCTGATCACCATGTTGGGGTCAGGCTGCAGTTTTTCTCCAAGCCAGTTTAGCCAGTGATCGTGGAGGTTTTTTGCCATCTTCTGGACATGGAGCAGGGGTCACTGGGTGTACAAGGAGGGAAGTATTTGTGAATTTCTTGCCTGGTTCCTTCCAGCTCTATGATGTTTCCACAGTCTCAACAAGACTGGGAATCCCTGGTCTAACCTAACTAAATCGGGAGGGGGGGGACCCTCTTCTACTTCAGTTTAAGTCTTATAAACTGCAATCTTAAACTTATAATCATTCCCAGAGATGTTTAAGCTCATGTAGTATGTAAACTGAAAGCAGAGTTATATACTCCAGACTACGGTATCACCTCACCCCTGAATTTTGGAAAGCTGTTTATTGTATTCTGCTATATATTAGCAAAACATTATTTGGCTAATATTCTCTTGTCTATATGCATATATTTTTCACAAGTGATATCTCTGGTTGTGAAGCCTGAGGAATCCTAGACCATGAGAACCCCTTTCTTTCCCTTTTGTTGTCATAGTGTTTATAGTCTTACAAGTGCCATGTAATCTAATTTAAAACTACAAGGGCCATAGTGTAGTGCAATAGCATTCAGTGCATATATACAGAAGTATCTGGGATCTTTGCAGACATAAACCCAAAAAGATAAAGAAAAGTTTCGGAAGGGAGATGGCAACCCAAGTAGAATACAAATATAGTAGGGTAGATGAATTTTGAAGAAAAGGCTGCATGGTATAGCCAATCTTGGCAGATGTTGGAAGCTAAGCAGGGTCACTACTTGGATGGAAGGCCTCCAAGGAAGACTCTGCAGAGGAAGGCAATGGCAAACCACCTCTACTCCATACTTGCCTTGAAAGCCCCTTACAGGTGTTACCAAAAGTTGGTCACTTACTTACATACACAGAAGAATTTTGGAAATAATCCATTGTAGCACACAGAAAAATATATGTATTAGGGCTTTCTAAAAAATTGGGGGGAAACCCAAGAGTGATTCTAAAATGGTAGATGAAGTCCAGCAGAAAGCGGTGAATGGCCTAGTCACTGTGAATGCTGATGTTCATCAGAACAACCAGTATTTCAGTAAGGAAATCTCCCTGATTGTTCATCAGAGCTGCCATGGGTGAGACTAATGAAACATCTTGTCCAACATCTTGGTTCACACAAGTGGCCAACCAGTTGCCTCTGGAAGGCCTAAAACAAATGTGTTGAGGCCCAAAAATCCCCTTTTTGTTGCCCTACCCCCCGCCCCAGCAACTGGTATCCAGAATAATTCTTCCTCTTCTTATAGAGTTTCCATGTATTCACCATGGCTAATGGCTATTGATAGACTGACCTTTCATAGCACAGAGAGAAGAATCCCAAATAAAGCCAGAATTCTCTGAACCAGTATGCCGTAGACAAGTTGTTTGTTTTTTAACATACACATCTCTTAGAACCAGCATTTTTTCCTCTCTCTCAGACGCTTTAGGGCCCTGGAGATTGTGCCGGGAGCTGATGTCAGTCAGCGACACAGAGTGGACAAAGTGAAGTTGCCTGCAGCTTTCATAGTAAGTATTTCTTTTAAATAAGTTGTTTCTTGGCTTTTACTGTCTAAGTCAGACATGCATGTCAATGAAGTCTGCCTTCCCCCTAGCAAAGACGAGATCAGATGATTTTTATATCAACAGGGGGCCACTCAGCACCTCTGGCTAATGAATGCTTTGTCCGCCTGAACAATTCGTTTCCCTCATCAATATTCTCAGCACTTCACTTTCTCATCCTGCCCGAGCTCTGCCGCTTGCGAATTTGTGCCTTGGTTATAATTGCAGCCAGCATAAATTCAGAGCCACTAAAACACAGCTTGAGATCCCGGGGACTGATTTTTGTCTATTAGAGAGCTGTATTTGGCAACAGCTTTGGCTGTTGGCAATCCAGCTGTAGCACAAGCAAGGAGACAGAAAAAGTGGCAGTGGTTCCAAAGAGGGCTGACAAAAGTTAAATTTCAAAGAGAAAGGACACCATGTTTCTGAATGGGTGTGGTGTTGCTGTTTTGTGGACTGTAATGTCTTTAAATAGGGAGAAGGTAGCAGTAATATAGGGAAGCTTTTGGCCTTAAAATCAGAATAGCCACAATGCAGTCAGCTCCTTGTTTTTGAAAACTACCATTTTCTCTGGACTTCACTCAAAGTCCTGATTTATGTGTTACCATAGTCATAGGGGAACCAGTTCTCCTTGATCTGCACTCTGTATTGATATGGTACAATTTTGACTCAGAAGCCCTGGTTTATATGCTATCATAGTCATATGGGGAACTGATTCTCCTTGATCTTCTGCCCATACTGGTGTGAAGACACTTTAACTCAGAAGTCTATTTTGATCTCACTTCTCCCTTGTGAAAGCATTTCCACCCCCACAATGTGATTTCCCTCCTCCTGCAGCAGCCTCAAATACTCCCTGAAAATATGTTCCTGTTCTCTTTTCCCCAGAACAGGATTTTTTTGGGGGGAGGGGAGGCGTTTTAGGTTCCTGGAGGAAGCAGGAAATCTCACACTGTGGGCAGAAATTCTTGCACCCATACAAATGTCTAGCTTGGATCCAGCTGAATGACACATGATATAAATAAAGACAAGTTGAGAAAAGTAACAAATGTCTAAATTTGAGGGCAGGCCCCCTTTGAGCATAAGACCTAGACAAAATGTCCCCCTCCCAATTGCCTCTGGTAGGTTATATGATGTGAATGGTTTTGAAAAATTATTCCTAGTTCTAATTATACAAACAATAATCTTCACCCTTCCTCATCTATGTTTTTTCAATATTCTTAGAAAAAATGCTACTCAAAAGTTTGAAAATCATGTATTCTAATAGTCAAATGTGGCCCAATCTGCAGATATCTAAATCTGTTTATCAGGGCCATGCTGACTGTTAATAGATAGTTCAGCAAATCTGGGGGATGTCCCAGGTTTTCAGAAAAATCTGAAAACTAAAAAAAAAATACATTGGGGAGTTTAAATCCCCCCCAAAATCATTATTTTCTGCTCTTATTCTATGTGGGGGGATCTTGGGGGGGGGGGGATGGAGCATTGAAGGGCCCAGTGGTAAAGGCCAGGAGCCATGTCGGGCTTGCCTGCAGCAGTGGAGACCTTAAGAGGTGAAAGAATTCTCAGCAGGCCTGGCAAAGGAGGCCGGGAGCCATGCTGGGCCTAAGGGTAGTGCTGATGATGGTGGGGAGATGGCTGGGGCCACCCACAACCCTGTTAGTGGCCATGGCTATGGAGAGGAGAAGCTATGGTGGGCCTGGCAACAGGCTGGGAGCCATGCCAGGTCCAGTGGCAATGGGTGTTGGCAGCTGGGAGCCATGGCAGTGGTAAGAGTGGGGGGAGAGAGAGAAAGAAGCAAAGAGAGGGAGAGAAATCCCCCCACATCACACAGGTCCCCCTTGTTGAACGCTAAAGGTAATGCCCTGAAATCTGTTTTTTTTTTCCAAAAAGACTTTGATCATTGTTGTTTTCTCCTGTTGTGTCTTCTCCTTCTGACAAGCTTTTCCCTTCATCCTCTCCTATGGCAATTACCATATTTACTCAAAAATAAAATGACCCTGCGTGTATGACAACTCTAAAAATGTTATACCTCAAAATATCTTTATTATTGGACATATGTATAACTTGTATGGAAATTTAAGACAATTCCGCCTTTCTTTGGGTGGCATATCTGGGAAAAACCTTAATCTTGCATTTGAGTTAAAACAATGTATATTCCATCTCCCTGCAGATACAGTCCATGTGTGATCTTTTTGGGGAGAGAAAATAAGAGAGTTATGTTAAAGCAATAATGAAGAAGAGAAGAAGATAAGAGATTGGATTTATATCCCGCCCTTCAATCACTTGTAGTCTCAGAGTGGTTTACAAACTCCTTTCCTTTCCCCTCCCCACAACAGACACCCTGTGAGGTAGGTGGGGCTGAGAGAGCTCTTTCCCAAGCTGTCCTTGAGAGAACAGCTGGTACAGAGCTATGGCTTGCCCAAGGTCATCCAGCCAGGTGCAAGTGGAGGAGTGGGGAATCAAACCCGGTTCTCCCAGATTAGAGTCCGCGCACTTAACCACTACACCAGACTGGCTCTCTAGTCATGCCGGCCACATGATCATGGAAACGTCTTCAGATAGCACTGGCTCTTCAGCTTGGAGATGAGCACCACATCCCTAGAGTCGCATCTGACTGACTTTCGAGCAAGTGGGGAATCAAACCCGGTTCTCCCAGATTAGAGTCCACGCACTTAACCACTACACCAAACTGGCTCCTAATTCAGATGAGATATTGCCAGTGACTTCATCAAATGTCCATGTCTGGACAGGGGGCAATTCTAATGATCTGCATTGGGGGGGACAGGGACTTTAATACTCCCCTTAATCATTTTGTGCCATCCCAGTGACTTTTTGCATCATTCTGCAGCAATCTTCTTTCGAGCAAAGGATCAGAAGATAATCTGTAATGTTATCACTGCCTTGAAGGTGGCAATGGGAAATAGGAAGACTGCTCCCCAGGGGGATGATTCTTCCTTTCAGTTTCATTGATTGAGTTGCAGTGGTTCCTTGGGATGGATGGATGGAAAGACGTCATTGGTTGGCTAGTCCAAACAAACACTTACTTAAACTTGTTGACTAATCCTTTGCTAATCCTTGTCTCCTTTGTCATGTCCCAGCCAACGTGAACCGTTCCCTATAAATTTATCTTGGCAGGGTTTGAAAGTATTGACAGCTTAAAATGATCTTCTTAGAGATAGCTCCCCCGTCCAGTAGAACAGCTCCCTTTAAATACAAATTCAAAGACTTACACAGTGAGAAATAGTTCACTTCCTGGAGGAGACACACTCTGGGGTTTAATGCACTATTGATTCCTTGCTCATTGGGCAGGGAGAGGGAGAGATGGATATAGAATTGGTCTTCCCTAAGACATGGACAAGATAAACAGTGAATAAACAGCTAGAACCAACGACTGAAAAAAACACACTGTTTTGTGTTATGTGCAATGTAAGAGGATAATCCATTGTGAATAGAAATGTAGACAAGGTGCAAGGAAGGGGAAGGGAGTTCTTGTAAAGACTTCTGGCACCTGTAGCCCCATTCTGCCCACTGAGTGCTCCTTGGGCATGTACCCTGGGCAGGTACAGGGTGTTTTTGTATCCCCCGGGAATCACAGCAGCCTGAGAAGGGCTTCATTCAATGATAAATGTCAAAGAGCACACAGGGGCCTCTGCCACAGAGTTTAAAACAATTAATTTCTCCTTCCACTTCCCTTGATAATTTTCTGAGAATGCAGTCCCAAAACCAGTTTTGCAGCCTAAATCTTACAGGTTGTGGTATTCTCCTATCACTGCTGAATCTTGGTCTGATAGCATATATCCGATTCCATCCTAGGGATGCCAGCCTCCAGGTGGGACCTGGGGATCCCTGGAAATTATAGCTCATCTGCAGACTACAGAGATCAGTTCTGCTGGAGAAAATGGAAGCTTTGGCAGATAGACTCTATGGCATAATACCCCACTGAGGTCCCTGTCCTCCCCAGGCTTTCCCACTAATCTCCAAGAGTTTCCCAACCAGGATCTGGCAACCCCATATCCCCACTGTTGTCTCCCCCACTCATAATGTCTCTTATTTTTATCTGCCATATGCATAGACTGCCTTTCACCCATAACAACTCCCAAGAGAGTTTATAAAGTAACAACAACAATTCACAATTGAAATCACCAAATACATCAGTTTTTCAGAAGAAGGCACTGTAGCATATATGTTTACTAGCATGTGTGTGTGTGTTCAGTGTTCCTTCCAAGCACCTGTGATATGCTGGCTGCTGCTATTTTAGTCTTCATGGGACCTGGGAAACAGCCCCTTACAAAGTCTGACCTTGGGGCAGGAGCTTCCTTTTACCTGGTTGGTTAGAACATTGAAGCCCAATTTTAGCTTGGCAGTTGCTGGGTGGTGGTGGGGAAGTGGTGTTCAGTCTTTCTTCTTCCAGTTCTTTGCTGCTGTTGATTTCTTCCTCATTGGACCCACAGCAGGGCTGAAGCAGATAACCAGTGATATCAGTGTTTTTAGTAATCAGCATGATGCAAACCAATATACAAACATGCAGCCACACTTACGATAGCCTGAAGTAATACAGTTGAGGACAAGCTGCTCGCTTCTGCTGGTAGATTGTGTAAGGTACTGTCACTCAGGAAAACTCTGAAGGTCTTCTTAGGCAAGCAAAGGGTAAGGTAAAGGTAAAGGTTTCCCTTGCTCGAAAGTCAGTCAGATGTGACTCTAGGGATGTGGTGCTCATCTCCAAGCGGTAGAGCCAGTGCTATCTGAAGACGTTTCCATGATCATGTGGCCGGCATGACTAGAGAGCCAGTCTGGTGTAGTGGTTAAGTGCGCGGACTCTAATCTGGGAGAACCGGGTTTGATTCCCCACTCCTCCACTTGCACCTGGCTGGATGACCTTGGGCAAGTCATAGCTCTGTACCAGCTGTTCCCTCAAGGACAGCTTGGGAAAGAGTTCCCTCAGCCCCACCTACCTCACAGGGTGTCTGTTGTGGGGAGGGGAGGGAAAAGGAGTTTTTAAGCCGCTCTGAGACTCTTAAGTGAGTGAAGGGCGGGATATAAATCCAATCTCTTCTTCTTCTTCTTCTTCTTCTAGACACCAAGGCGCACGGAATGCTGTTACCTTCCCACCAAATTGGTACCTATTTATCTACTTGCAATTTCTTGCTTTCATACTGCTAGGTTGGCAGGAGCTCACTTTGTTACGCAGCACTTGGGTCTCAAACTACTGAACTACCAACCTTCCAGTCTGCAGTTCAGCGTCTTAACCACTTGAGACACTGCAGCCCTAAGCAAAGGGTACCTCTATTCAAAGCAAACATTGGCAGTGTTCAAAAGCTGTAGAGAACACACCTACAATCCATGTACTGTACACACTTTTAAATAATATGCATTTAGTAATTCTCATGTTACATTCAGTGCACATACAGGTGAATGTGTGATTTAAACCTCACAAGGTTATATTTGTGAAATAACACACATTTGCTGTTTCTCACAAACAGGTAGGCTTATCAGCCCCCAAGTGGGGGTGGGGGATCCCCTGCTTTTGTGGGCTTGGGCCCACCACTGGCCAGCTGGCTGTTGGGGGAAAAAAAACCCAAAGACATCCCTTGGCAATGTCATTGACATTTTTTAGATACACATTGGGGGCCAACATTCTACTTTTTGGGCAAAAGTCTATGGTCTGTGGCCATTTTACCATAGAGTTTTGTCCCAAAAGTAGAGTGTTGCATCTATATCAATGACATCAATCCCAGCGCCAGCAGCAGGGAAGGACCTGGCAACCCTACAAACAGGTGTACACAAGTACATTGTACATGTGTTCACTATAACATGAATGAAGCCTACCAGAGTCCTTCATAGCATGTTACCTAGATGTAGCTTATTCAGAGGCATAAGTAAAACATGATTCGACACTGCTTCAGATTCTGGTACCCTGGCACTATAATAACACATGGGACAGATTTATAATTATCTTGTTCACATCTCTAATTGGTTCTCTTCTCCTTTGCTTTGCTGTTTCATGACCAACCAGTATCCATGGAACCATACCAGGACACTTTCTGGAGAATCCTACACATGGAATTCACTGCCACAGGAGGGGATGGCAGCTACAAGCATGGACAGCTTCAAGAGGGAATTGGATAAACATATGGAGCAGAGGTCCATCAGTGGCTATTAGCCAAAAGGTATAGATAGGAACTCTCCATCTGGGACAAGTGATGCTCTGCATTCTGGGTGCTTGGGGTGGGGCAACAGTGGGAGGACTTCTAGTATCCTGGCCCCACTGATGGACCTCCTGATGGCACCTGATATTTTTGGCTACTGTGTGAAAGAGTGTTGGACTGGATGGGCCATGGGCCTGATCCAACATTGGCTTCCCTTATGTTCTTGTGTTTTTAATCCATGTTAGCTGTGGATGGTAAAATTAAGATACAGTGTTTTCAGGAAGATCCATGTTCAAACTCTGTGCAGTTACAGTGGCATAGCTTGCAGCTTAGATCTTCTTGGTCCCGAGAACTTCCAATTTACCCAGAGTCCTAAGAGTACCCTAAATGTGTTTTGTTCAATTCTGCCAGACAGTAAGTCTCAAGATGATAGCATTTATTTTACTGAATCCTGGATTTTATAGTTAGCTGTCCACGTTATATGTGGCATAACGTAACTGCAATAAAACTCTTCAAAATTCTTATTTCATCCTTGAAAAGCCTTTAGGAGTTTTCAAATGAAGTAGATAAAGAATAACACCTTATTATTATCCGAGTAATGACATATGTGTGTGCAAGGTGGTGGAGGATCCAGTGTGAGACACAGCCGGAAGCAGTAGCTGAATGGCAAGGTCTCACACTTTGGCCTTTGCATGGCTATAAATAAATACGTATGTAAATGTGTGAGAGGAATAATTTTCAAGCTTAGATGTTGAAGTCTGAGGTTAGATTTTTAAAATGAAATCCCAATATTCACCAGAGGAATGGTTTTCTTACCCAGATGGACAATGTCAGTAATGTTGTACAGTGCACTTCATAGGTCATGTGGTACCTCTGGCACTTTTGGGGAAGTTTCATGGCAAAATGAGTAGCTGTCTATAAGAAACATGCTTTCAGTCTATCCATCTGGTCTCTCTCTGACACACACACACACACACACACACACACAAAGAAGTGTAGATATCCTGACTGAGTTGGCTGTGGTTGAATTCCAACAGAGAAATCTCAAAGAGCCCATTTTGAAACATTTTTTTCCCAAGAATGGTTTTGGATGCTTGGAGACCTGTCCTGCATTTAGTGTCTTGAGTCTGGGGCATTCAGTTTTTCCATCTCAGACACCCAAATGTCTCGGGTTGGTTCAGGCCTAAATCCTTTAGCTGGTTTACTGAACCATGAATGCATGAAACTGACTTATACTGAATCAGACCGCATCAAGGTCAGTGTTGTTTACTCTGACTGGCTGGCAGTAACTGTCCAACATATCTGGTAGAGGTCCTTCACATCACATCCTACCTGATCCTTTTAACTGGTGATGCTGGGGACTGAATCTGCTCTACCACTGAGCCATGACGCACTGCCTCCTCTGCTTGCATGTTTTCTTTTGCAGGTAAACTTGAGTGGAATTTTCTTCTTCAACTTAATTTCCTGCAGCTGTCTGTTCTAGCACTTGTTTTGTACTGTTATCACTAATCTTTTAATCTGAGAGAAGCTTCAAGCCTGTCTTCTTTTATTTCCCATGTGCTTTGGAACAAAGGGCTCTATAGTATAATACAAGCATTGTTGTTTCCCCGAAGGTTTAACTACTCATTGTATTCTCAGATGTTATTTTCATATCTAGACACATCAGCTCTCCAGAGCCCCATGTGTGCAAGGATGCCCCCCCACTCTGCCCAAAGGCACACAACTAGATGTCAACTCAGCTAACACAGCCTTTTATTTCTTTACAAGAGCCTGAAAGCATCAATCACTTCCATAGGTGAAAAGGGCTCACATCTCTAGCCACTGAGCCTTCTATCATCTCTATCCACTGAACTTTCCATTTGTATATATATAAATAAAATCCCAGGCAGATCTTGAATCATTCATACCAGGGCTTTTTTTGTAGAAAAAGCCCAGCAGGAACTCATTAGCATAATAGGCCACTCCCAACAGCATAAACTCATTAGCATATTAGACCACACCCTGAGCACAGTTCCCTCCCAAGATTGGCTTCCCCAGGTACTCTGCAGCTTGCGAGATGCATGGGGAACCTGAGGAGGGGAGGCAGTTTAAACTGCCTTCCCTCCCTGTATCGGCTTGGCTTCCCCAGGCACCCCGTGGCTTGCGAGGCACCTTGGGAACCCGGGGGGGGGGACTGTAGGCGTGGCCAACTCAGAAGCCAGCTGGAACTCCATTCCTGTGCTTTCCTGCCCCAAAATAGCCCTGATTCATACTCATGGATATTATTGAACCTTTTCAGAGAAAAGAGAGAATGCACTTTTAAAAAGATTATAAATGAAATAGCAAAAAAAAGAGTGGCAACTAATTTCTCTCCTCATAATACTCCAACTCAGGGTCACCCAACACAAAAGAAAGTCCAAGGCAGAGAAAATAAGGTACTTTTTCACATAAAACAAAATTCACATACCGAATGTATTGCAATTACAACATGCATATGTGGGGAGTGGATTTAGGGATGAGTCATATGTTAACTTAGCAAAAAAGTAAGTCAGATGTCTGGCATGAGTACCTGTCACATTGTTAAAACAAAAATCCTTGGAGCTCGGAAGGTTTGTTATCCCCAAAGTCACTGCAAGCTTTTGAAAGTTATCCAGGAAGTCTCATCCAAGTCGATCACACAGTGCTGGGACTGGTCAAAAGTAGAAACACTGAGCAAAAAACAAACAAAATCAGGATTATTTTATTCAGCAGGACCTCTTGTTCTGCAGTTACCTCATGATACTGAGTCACTTGCTCCTGTTGCTGCTCCTTGAACTTGTGATTATCCTGGGGAATAAAACCAGGCCCAGCAGCCCAGTAATGAATAGTCAGATTGGAAAGTTTGCAATGACTCCCAAATGCTGGACATAATTTTGCTCAGATTTGGAGCATTTCCAGTGTTTTACTAATAGGCTTTGTTAGCATACACTGCCTCTGAGCCCTCACGGCTGGAGACGTTTGTCAGCCAGCAGCATTCTTCATGCTGCAGCATGCCTAAAACTTCTCCAATCGGCCAAGGGATCCTAGGAAATAGACTGAGAAGATGGAGTCAAATTAATAGAAATCAAACATGCTCAGCTTTGGGAGTCAAACAGGTAACTTGGGTGAGGTTGGAATATTAAGAGGTACATGCCATGCAGTCAGTAGGATTGAAACAACCATGGGTTGTTGGGTGAATTGGGGAGATGGAGTGGAAATGGGGGGGGGGGGCAGAGGAAAAGCTGTGAGAATTTGCAGGCACAATGGCTTGGATTCACCAGAGATTTCCCAATGCATAGGATTTCCACCCAGAGAGCATATCTTTCTCATCTCCCCTATCCTATAGAAACCTGAAATGTGCCACAAAATGCTGTTTATGGAGGACAGGAGACCCGTCCCAGGAACAGAATTTGGGGAGGAGGGGATCTTGAGCTGCCATAAGAGAAGGGGGCAAGAAGGTCATGCTCTCTGGGTGGAAATCCTTGAACTGGCGGAAAAAACTCAGGTGGATAGACGCCAGTGCATTTGTGACTGGACAAGGCTAGAATAGACAGGAAAGCTGTGCAGTTGCCCTCACCCCACTCCAGCATGATCAAAACACCCTTTATAGGTTGTTGTTATTCTCGACATATGTCAAAAATGATGGATGGAGGGAAAAGTAGTGTGTGAATGGGTGTGCCTGGAATATTTGCAGTTGATTTACGGACATTCAGAGAATACAAACAGTTTTGTCAGTTGTCTGAGGATTATTCTCACAATTTGCACGTGAATGGTGAGATGATTGAATACCCCAATACTGAACTAAGCATTAATCCTGTGCTTGGAGACATTTGTGTGCGTGTGTGTGTGTTGCTTCTCCATTTTTCATTTTAAAGACTTTGTTTCATTTCTCAATCATTTTAATTACTTTGGTTTCCTCTTTCATTTTTTAGTGGTAGTTCAATCATTTTGGTGTTTGCAAAACACTGATTTCCACTAATTTCCAAGTCCCCACCTGTCTGGAACTTGGAGGTTTTGCATCCAGATGACACAGCAATTTCAAACATTCTATGCCTCAATCAGGGAAAGAATCCTGCTGCATTTCAGAGAGAGAGGATAAGTCATATATATCTGATAGGCTTCCTGTGGATCAAATGTTGCCTTGCTTCAATTCAGAGAGCTTTCCAGTCTCTTATTTACTCAGCTATCTATCCCCCTCCACCTGTAAACATCCGTGAACTCTGCATGCCATTCCAATCAATTTATCCAATGCAAAATGCCTCCCTGCATTATTTTACATCGCCAGTGTAAAGCAATGGAAAATGAATGAAAGGTGAAGCAAGTGAGATTTTTCATTAGTTTCTTATTCGCTCTGTTCCACCCCCCACCCCCCATTGTAAGAATTGATGAAACATATGGGGATAATTTGTTTGAATTTTTTTTTCATTCTTTTTGAAATGAATGTACACCTCCAATAAGTAACCTTTTAATGCTTTACATAGTTCTGTGGGCATCCAAGCTTTCAAGGGTAGAAATGCTGTTTTTCCAGTGATTGAATTTTCCATCAAACTACACACACACACACACACACACACACATTTGTGTATATGTGTTTATGTATGTCTATATACATGCACATAAGGACACTATTGATCTCTATCCATTCTATCGAGCCACCTGTCTCTTTTATTTCAGTCCTTCCAGAAGTTAAGCAAATGTCTTGTTGACTTCAATGGAATATATTCAAAGGTAACTGAGTGCAGAAATGCAGGCTTAGATGTGATAACATGAAAGTTTTTAGATACCATGCTTTGCTCAAAAGTGCTATAATGATAAATACTGTGTCATCTTTGCTTTAAAAAATGTGACAGAGGCACAATAAGTTTCTCTCAGGAACAAGGACTTTGAGGATTTGCCTCAGACAAACTGCCTTTTTTTCAGATGCTGAACCCTTCCCCCCCCCAGCTAATGCTGAGCATGTGTTGTACTGTGTGTTCCACATACCAACAAAACAGGACAACTCTTTCATTGCTTTGGGGCAGAATGATAGTGCTAGGAGGGTGTCTCACTTTGATATGGATCATGTTGAATGATTAGAAATGAAATTTTATATTTTATTTGTGTTCAGTTTGAACTTCTTCAGAGCACAGCAAGCCTCTTGAACAAAAACTCAGTGGAATGGGATAAGCTCATGTGTATTACAAAGGGATAATTTGTACATAATTTGTTTATTTAGTTAAATTGGTATCCCATTTCCCCATCATTCATGTATACAATAGCATGACGTTTCAGTATATAATTTAAACAACAATAACTTGAATAGCACTAATCAGCCTGATCTCATCAGATCTTAGAAGCTAAGCAAAATCAGCTTGGATGGAAGACCCCCAAAGAAGACAGGAGTTGCTATGCAGAGAAAGGAAAGGAAAACCACCTCTGCTGATCTTATGCTTTGAAAACCCAGTTGCAAGGTGATGGCACATGACAGCAATAGCGATGAGGATGACAGATTAAAAATGCAAGTCCATAGAAGGCCCAGCATCAAATGGATCCAAGCCCAGCAGGATACTGTGATCTAGTTATGCCTCCCCAAACCCAACAAACAATGGTGTCTTATAGGCTTATGCACCTTCTCAGGCAGGCAATCCATTCCACAAGGGTGGAGCTGCTTCTGAAATGCTTGTGCATTTTGTTGTTGAGTAAATCTGGTATGTAGAAGGCAGCAGCAGCAGGACACGTTGACCAGAATTTGAACTGGCATATGAAGAAGATGTGGCCTTTCACACGTGCCTTCCTTATCATGAAAGGCTTCAAAGGTAACAATCCAGCACCTCAAGCTGAACCTGGAAGTAGGTGTGCTGATACATTTTTCACCAGCTGATGCTTCTGGGTTGCTCCATAAAGACTGTATTACAGTAGTCCAGTCTGGAAGCTGCATGAACATGTATCAATGTCACCAAGTCAGTTGGATCTAGAAGGAATTGCAATCTGTGAATATATATATATACACATACATACACACAGTATAAACAGCAAGGCTGGGTCCAAAAAGTACTCAAGACTCTTTCATCAGAAAGGACCACCTGAGTCCCATCCAATATCTGTACGTCAGTCCCTTTGAAAACATGTTTACCTTGTGGCCACCACTGAAGCACACACAATCACTGCTATGATCAACAAAAGAAGAAGACAAGTTCATGAAACTCTGTCCTGTGAAGGTTTTAACCCAGATTTTGCTATCCAGACATTCTGAGCAATGTTCCCTCTAAGCTGCACTAGGGGGTGCTGGCACACAATGTTTTAGCTAGCTGCTCAGAACATTTAGCTTCCAGTTCAGGAGCATTTTCCCCTTCATTGGACGAGGGCACCTCATTCTGGGGCCCTTAGAATTGGACCCTCTGGTCTGATCTTTTTGAAACTTGTGTTTTTTTTTTAGGAGGGGCACCACAGCCATGCTACAAATTTGGTGCCACTACCTCAAAAAACAGCCCCCTTCCAGAGCCCCAGATACCCCCAGATCAATTCTCCATTATAGCCTATGGGGCCCAATGACTATAATGGTCCGCATAGGCTATAATGGAGCAGGGAAATAGAGGGCTTTTTGCACATTTCTGTACGATTTATAAGATGCCTTGAGCCACAGTAAAGGTGGGATATAAATATTTGAATAAATAAGTAGTTTGGGCAAGTTAATAATATTTAAGCAACATCCTGTTTGTTAGGTTAGGCAGGGTTCTGACAGTGATTGTTCCACCTCTTGTTATACTTGATCTGTAAATTTGTCATATTTCACTAACCACCCCAAAACAAAGTAGACTGCAAGAGCCCCCCACCCCCCACCCCAGAGCTGGTATGTTTTCTAAGGCTCCATGTAGGGCAACGGTCCAACACCAGGTCTACCAATATAGTTGAAAGGGGCAGGTAGACCTGTTCTCCAGAACCCTGGTCTACCCGCCTATAGAGGAAAATATTTTCTGTAATGAAATTTGACTTGATTCTGTTTTCTCTTATAATGTTTAAATTATTGTTAAAATATAGTTTAAATATAGTTTAAAAGAATTCATGCTGAGATTTTTACAAGGTTATGGAAATAATCTTTTAAGAAATTAATTTATTTGATAGTCAAATGTAAACTCACTCATAACTTTAATGCTACTAGCTTTTTTTGCTCATGAGGTAGAATTTTTGCTCACAGTACTGTGGAGCTTAGAGGGAACATTGATTCTGAGCCTCCTTGAAGTCCTAAATAGTAGAAAGGAGGAATACAAAGCTTTTCAATGAATAGTATCAGCTTTCAACTTGATTTTGACATGACTTAATTATAACTCGTTTCCATCTTCCAATGGCCCATGCTTAATGAAGACAGACATAAGAATAACTCAGATCCATAAAGGGAAGTATAAAATGTGAATGAAAAGCATAAAAATAATGCTGGACATCCAGCCCATAATCAAATGGGCCCTAGAACACTCATCACCAACCCATAGCTTGGGACTCTCAGATGGGTCACAAAACCTCACCTGCTGGATCATGAGTTTCTCAAGTGGTGTCTTTTTTTAACTTGTTCTTAGAAGGATCTGATGATAGTGTACATGCATAGAGGGTGAGGGCACTATAGTGCCTGCTTTCTTTTGCACATGCACACATACTCACTGAGGGGAGCAGCCGGACAGAAAGTCAAAGTCACTTATTTGTAAAAAAGATTCTTTTATTATTTTGACCTTTGGCTTGTACCTCTCAGTGGGACACCTCTTGGTGTCTGGCTTGTGCCTCCTATCCCCAGTTCTCCCTAACATGGCTTGACATTGGTATGTTCATAACTCTGGTGCCCACTCTTCTTGTCATGAGACCTATGCTCATAACTGAGTGGTCCAGAAGGGCTGAAGATTGATCACTGCTGTAGATCACATGATCTGAATTTAAGTTTAGCCATTTTTTGAGGTAATACCAAATTATTTAGTTTAGTAAAAATCCAAACAGATATTTAAGATCTCTGTCCAAATCTGACAAATGGGACAAATAGCAAAAGGCAATGCATGAAATCTAATATAAAATAAGAGGTTGAAAATAAATTAGCCACTATCCTAATGCTTTATATAAATCTCTCATATGGCAACACCTGGGATCGTCTGTGCAGTTCAAGTTGCTTCATCCCAAGAAAAACATTGTACCATTGGAAAATTGCATAAAAATAGCCAAAATTATCAGGAGATTGGTGTCAGCTTTCTTTTTAAAAGGGGGGCTAAATTGTTCCTTTACCTTTTTAGTTCAGAAACAAAGACAACTAATCAAGGGGAAACCATAACCCAGGTTTGTAAAATAACCAGTGAAGTGGAAAGAGTGGATTGGATCATGTCTCCACCCCCCATTTTCTTCTCTCCTAAAAGTAGAATGCAAGCATTGATGGTAGTTTGTGGAAAATACAAATACAAGATTTTTGTTATATATATGTTATATAGTTGGCTTGTAGAATTCATTGTGACAAGACATGGCGATGGCCACTAGCTTTCAAAAAGTATTAAACATGTTCATGATGAAAGGTCTACCAACAACTATTAACATGATAACCTAAGGAGCAACTCCATGTTTAGTGGCATTCTACCTTTGAATGCCCAATAGTGGAGATAAAATATGGGGAAAGTTATCGCCTTTATGTCCTCCTTCTGGGTTTCCTAAGAAATCTCTGGATGGCAACAGGAGGCTGGATGAGAGAGAGACTTGGTCTGCTTCACTTGGTCTGTTGTTGTTATGGTCTCGTAAATGAGCTTCATGCTCTTCTAAATTGCTGCTCTGATGAGTATAATTCACCCCAAGACCTTATATTTCAGAGATCCAAGAATCAGCAAGAATATTTTTTCAAGATTCAGAGATATGGCTAATTATGAGGGGTTTTGTGGGATGGAGATATGTAACATGTTAATCTTCTCTTGGGCCATAACTGAGATGGAGTTTACATTGCAAGCCCAACCCTCGCCGAGCTCGCGCTGGCGAGGGTGGGCTGATTTGCCTCCCCAAGGGAGGAAAGACTAGCAGCAAGCTTTGCACAGCATCAGGCAGGGGGTGGAGCTAGCCATTTAAGGCTTGGAGCTGTTCCTCCCTGCCTCTTCAGTCCATTGGAAGCTTGGAGGATGATGGACGGCTGCTCCATTGCTGGGTGCCACGGCCTGCTAGTGGCAGAAGCAGCAGGAGCAGTGTTTTGGGGTTCGGACAGGTGGTCGGCTGATCGGCGGTCCCTCTGGTGGCATCAGTTCAGAGGAACTCATTTCAGCGGTGGCGGCTTCCAGCGGCGGCATGTGCAGCGGTGGTGTGATTGGCGCCAGTGTGGCCTGCTGTGGCAGCGGGAGCTTTTCTGTGGGCTTGCCTGTTCCAATACAGGCAGCCCAGTTTGTACCCCCCACACACACTCTTCCTGGCCATTCCTTCTGCGTCACTCCTGGCCGCATGTTAGGTGGCTCCCGTTTTTGGGCATTGCAGGGAGCATTTTGTGCAAGCAGCCTTGGTGCGTGTGGGTGCGGTGTTTGTACTTGGGCCATTTGGTGGCAATCTTATGGCCTGTTAAGTTGCCATTTTGGGGCCTTACCTTCAGTTCTTCGGGGGCAGTGTGGTGAGGCTGCTTCCCTCCCTTGAGTTTCCCCCCTTAAAACCTTGCAGCAGAGTTTTCTGGGGTGCAGAGGCATTGGGATTTTAGGTGGGGATAATTCTGGGCGGCCATTTTAGGTGTTCAGACACCCAGCTCCATAGTGGCCATTTTAGGGGGAGAGGGTATAGGTGGTTGGCAGCCATTTGCTGTACACCCTGCTGGCAGCCATTTTGGTGTGCTGTTAGGCTCCTGAATTATGGCACCTAAAAAGAGGAGTGAGGCCTCTGGCAAACAGCCTGCCCCCAGGTGGGTGGGAAGGGACAGAGATTCAATGGCCCCACCACGACCTAAGAAGCGGGGCCAGGTGACTCAGCCTTCCACCCCAGAAATGCCTGCCGGCCCAGCCTTACCACCTGTCCAAGCCACCCTTCCAGCTGAAGTAGTTGCGGCAGGGACTTTGGTTCCTTTTCAATCAGTGGGGGCTTTCGGGGGCAATTTTAGGATGGGAGCAGTTTTAACCCTGAAAGTGGTCCAGTTTTGGCGGGTTCATGTCCTGTCACTGTTCAGGCCTTCAATCATAATGCTGACAACACAGTGAATAGGGCTATTTTAGAGAGGTTGGTGGCTATTGAGCGGCAACTGAGTGCGGCTTCCGCTTCTGTGGGTGGGTTTAATGTTCAGCAGACTACATCACCAAATGAGGCTTTTCAAACTCAGGTTTTGTCTCATTTGGCTGCCATTGAATCCAGGTTTAGAAGTGCTGGCAGCTGTTTGGAAACTTGTATGGATGAGGCACCTATGGCTGGGATGTCAGGGAGCCGTGAGACTCGAGCAGTGGTCGGCTGGCAAGTGGTGCCCTATGCAGGTCCATCTTCAGGGTCAGCTAGGCTGGCTTCTACACAAACAAGCACTACTGACTGGCCTTGGGAGCCTATTAGCTCTTCGACACCAGTATCTAATGTCACTTGTGTAGCTGAAATGTTTGGGCGCAACTTGGCCTCGACACATTCCGCTATGGTGTCAGTGGGGGTAGGGCCTGACCATGCTGTGCAGGGAGCGGCGACTGCTTCAGGTGTTGCTCCAAATCCACAGGGTGGCAGGAACCTGGAGGACAAGTCTTCTGAGGTGGTGCCAAGGGACGAGCCGGTAGGGGGTGATTCAGCCATGCCATTAGGGGAGCACCTTACATCGGCTACCAGAGATAAAATACTTAGAGGGGAGTTCGTTGATGTCTTCTCCCTGCTTTACAGGGAGTTAGTTAAAAAAGAGAAGGTAGAGTTAGATGAAGCAGAGAAGGAGCATTTGAAATGCCAGACAGTTGATAAGATTTATTTGAATTGGTACCCCGGCTTTTTAATCTATGCAGGATTTATTATTAGTGCACACACTGCCTTTACTCCAGTACATGGATTTTATATAAAAAGGCTATTCGGACTTCTCGGGGTCAGCATGGCTGGAGTATGATAGGGCCTTCCATATGAAGGCGTCTAAGTACCCATCACTGCATTGGGACCAGATTCATCCACATTTGTGGATGCAGATGTCGCCTGCTAAGCTGGCCTTTGGCGAGCATTCTGATAGTGGGCACTTGGTCTGGCATGCTACTAATACCAATGCAGGTTCCTCGTGCTTTCAAGGTCTGCAGCAAGGGCAAAAGTGCTCTCTGTGTTGGGAGTACGCCTCATAGGGTCGTTGTGGTAGGCGCAACTGTAATTTTTGCCATGAATGCCCACTTTGTGCCAACCCCCATTCCTTTCTGGCCTGCTCTAAATCCAGAGCAAAGTTGGCTGGAAAGGATGGCAAGGGTACCAAACAGCCTGGTGGAGGCGGGGCTCCCACCCTACCTGACAAAGGGACCCAGTCCAATTAATGTGCTGGTCCTTGAGCGCTGGTTGCACATTTATCCCAAGTTAGCTGATCAGCAATATCTGGCTGATGGTTTTAAGTTAGGTTTTAGGATTCCGTACTTGGGTGATAGGTGTGCCTATTCTGCACCCAATTTGCCATCGATCCAAGGCTTGGAGCATGTAGTAAGAGCCAAAATTCAAAAGGAATGTGCTGAGGGCAGAGTAGTTGGCCCCTTCCCCACTCCTCCCGTGCCTAACTTGCGGGTTTCCCCATTGGGAGTGGTACCCAAGAAGGCAGCGGGGAATATCACCTCATTCACCATCTGTCATACCCACAGGGCAGTTCTGTGAATGATGGGATACCCAGTGAGTTGTGCTCAGTAAAGTACACATCTTTCGATGAAGCAGTTTGAGTGGTACGGGGCTGTGGGTGAGGTGCCAATCTTGCAAAATGTGGCATCAAGTCGGCTTTTCGCCTTCTGCCTGTTTATCCAGAGGATTTTGTCTTCTTGGGATTCTCCATTGATGGGCAGTACTACATGGATAGAGCTCTCCCTATGGGGTGCTCGGTGTCGTGCACAGCATTTGAACGCTTTAGTTCCTTTTTGGAATGGGCTTTGTGTGCATGCATGGATTTTTGTACTACTGCTCATTATTTGGACGATTTCTTGTTTGTCAGTACTGCTGAATCGGGGATTTGTGCTAGGCTGCTGCATAATTTTGAACAATTAACTGCAGGACTCAGAGTGCCCTTGGCTCGAGAAAAAACTGAAGGGCCCTGCACTGTTTTGACCTTTCTGGGTATCAAATTGGACACTACTCGGCAAGTGTCTTGTGTGCCTGCTAGCAAACTAGTCACCCTATTTGGGGTGGTGGTGGATGAGATGGGTAGAAAATCTAAAGTCACCCTATTGGATTTACAACAGCTAATCGGGCACCTTAATTTTGCCTGTAAGGTGGTGACTCCTGGGCGTGTGTCCTTGCGCCGGTTGTGCGATTGCACAATAGGGTTAAAACGTTCACACCATAGGACACGGGTCACATGAGAAATTCATGAAGACTTAGCAGTCTGGCGAGAGTTTTTGGCTTCCTACAATGGAGAACTGGAGAACTGATCTTTAACTGGAAGCGGAGCTACAGGTCTCCTCTGATGCAGCTGGCTCTTTGGGCTTCGGTGACTATTTCAGGGGTCACTGGTGCACAGAGGATTGGCCTTTTCAGTGGATCCAAGCTGGCTGGATGTGAGACTTGACGTTCCTTGAGTTTTTTCCCATCATGGTTGCCGTTTATATTTGGGCTGAAGCGCTGGCCAACCAGATGGTTCACTTCTGGTGTGACAACCCGGCAACTGTTCAGATGGTCAATGCATTGACCTCCAAGTCACCCAGAGTGATGGCATTGATTAGAGCTTTTACCCTCCAATGCTTGCAGTTTAATATTCTGTTTAAGGCCAGGCATGTGCTGGGGGTCAATAATGAGGTCGCTGATGCTCTGTCTCGGAAACAGATGGAGAGGTTCTGTCAGTTGGCTCCAGACGCCAATCCCTGCCCGGTAAGGATGCCAGAGTTCCTGTGGGGTATTGGAGGGCTGAGGCCGAGAGGGCAATGGGATTATCTCTTGCACCCAGCACACGCCGGTCTTATCAGAGAGCAGGATGGCAGTTCGTGGTATTTAGGCAGCGAGAGAGCCTTCAGCAGCTCTGGCCTATTCCTGTGCCACATCTGATTCAGTTTTGCTTCTCTTTAAAAGGTAAGGGCTTGTCTGTCCATTCCATCCAGGGCAAGCTGTCCACCCTAGCCTTTGCCAGCAAGGCTCAGGGTTTTCAGGACAATACCACTGATTTTAGAATCCACAAGATGTTGGATGGCTGGGCCAGAGAGGACGGGGTGCCGAAGGACTTGAGGGAGCCCTTTTCTCCCTCACTCCTTAAAGGTTTGAGGTCCCAGTGGTCCTCCCTTTTGTGCTGACCTTTATGAGGCTGTCCTGTTTCATGCGGCAGTATTGACTGCATTTTGGGGGGCCCTTAGAAAAGGTGGATTAGGGGCTAAATTGAAGCAGGACAAATTAGGATACGCCCTGAGCGTCAGGGATGTGACTATTTCTGGTGGTAGTCTAAAAATTAATCGTAGGAAATCTAAAACAGATCAATTAGGGAAGGGTGCCTTAGTTTCATTGGGCTCATGTTCCGATGTGGAATTGTGTCCACTCACTGCCCTGCATTCTTACTTGGTGCTCAGGGGTCAGCAGGAGGGGTTTTTTATTTGTACACAGGAACAGTTCCCCTTTGATCAAGTTCCAATTTTGGACAATTACCAAAAGAGCCCTAGTTGCTTTGGGTCTAGGGGACTTTCGATTTGGAACACATTCCTTTAGGATAGGGGCGGCTTCTACTGCTGCCGTTTTAGGGTATCAAGAGGCAGACATCCAAAAATTGGGTAGATGGCAGTCAGGTCGCTATAAGTCTTATATACAGAAGTCTAAGGTTTAATGGTTCTTTTCTCATCGGAAGTTGATGTGCTGTTTGCTGTTGAATGCCACCTGTTGGTTTGTGGTTAACTTGGTTTTTGTTTTTTAGGTGCTGTTGGTTGACAAGGAAAGAGCCGAGTGCTTCTTTGTGGCCACAGCATGATTTTCTGGGCTGCTCACCGAGCCAGGAGGACGCACGTCAGGTCCCAAATGGGCTGCAGTGAGCGAGCCATGGTCGAGTGGCTTGGCCGAAGAGGCATGCACTGGCCTGGGCTGTTACCCTTACTGTTTGAGGAGCGGTGTAGCCCTCCTCCGCAAGTGCTGGTAATACACCTGGGCGGTAACGACCTGGGCTTGGTAAAAGGAAAAGCTCTGGTTATTCAAGCCAGGGCTGATCTGGCTGAAATTGCTGAATGGTGGCCTGGGGTGCAATTGGTTTTATCAGCAATGTTACCACACCAGGTGTGGCATAGCCAAGGGGATCCGAGGTGCTTGGATCAGGCCCGGCGGTGTGCCAATCAGCAACTGCGGAATACAATGGAAGGTGGGTTGGGCATCTTCCTATTGCATCCTGATATACGGGTCGATGTGCCTGACCAGTATAGGAAGGATGGTGTTCATCTTACAGACAAGGGCAATGACATCTTTTTGGCTGATCTGCAGCAAGGGGTTATGATGGCGCTAGATCGCTTGGTGGTGGTGAAGGCCTTAGTAGAGTCTTGGCCTTTGCTGTGGCGGGAGAGCACGATAGATAAATGGAAAGGGTGAGCACCTTGGCATTGGGTTAAGATTAGGGTCCTTCTGGAATAGCTTTCAGGTCTTGCGACTCAAGGCTTGGAATGGGGGATCTTCAAGGGGAACAATCTGGCCTGGACTGCCCTAGCGGGCTGTGCAGCTTCTGGGGTAGGAGGGCCAGGGGGTTCCTTTAATTGCTAATGCTGCTGGTAGAGAGTCAGTTTGAAGGCTCAAGATCGGAGCAGGTGCATCGCCCAAAAGGAAATGAAGGTGGCCAGGGTTGGCACCTGTCATGTTCCTGTGTGACTTTGTACCCTTGCCACTGGTTGATTAATTAGTTAATTAATTAAATAGTTAATAAAGTGGCCCTTGATCATCCCAACCTTGCGTCTGTCTTTTATTCCACATTGGGGGGGGGGGCAATGCAAGCCCAACCCTTGCCGAGCTCATTCTGGTGAGGGTGGACTGATTTGCCTTCCCAAGGAAGGAAAGACTAGCAGCAAGCTGTGCTTTGCACAGCGTCAGGCAGGGGGCGGAGCTAGCCATTTAAGGCTTGGAGCTCTTCCCTCCTGCCTCTTCAGTCCATTGAAAGCTTGGCCCACCCTCCCGCCCCATTTTAGTGCAGGTCTAACCGGTTGCCTGTCTGGAGCCAGGTAGGAATTTTTCACTCCTTCTGGATTGCCATTTTGGAAGGGGTGTTTTTGCCTACCTTGCACTTAAACGGCGGCTTGGGAAATTGGCTGTGGTGGTCCATTTATTTAACTAGGCTGGTCACTTTAGTTGGCGGGAGAGCATGATAGGTAAATGGAAATGGTGAGCACCTCGGCATTGGGTTAAGATTAGGGTCCTTCTGGAATAGCTTTTGAGTCTTGCGACTCAAGGCTTGGAATGGGGGATCTTCAAGGGGAACAATCTGGCCTGGGCTGCCCTAGCGGGCTGTGCAGCTTCTGGGGTAGGAGGGCCAGGGGGTTCCTTTAATTGCCAATGCTGCTGGTAGAGAGTCAGTTTGAAGGCTCAAGATCGGAGCAGGTGCATCACCCAAAAGGAAATGAAGGTGGCCAGGGTTGGCACCTGTCATGTTCCTGTGTGAGTTAGTATCCTCGCCGCTGGTTGATTAATTAGTTAATTAATTAAATAGTTAATAAAGTGGCCCTTGATAATCCCAACCTTATGTCTGTCTTTTATTCCGCATTGGAGGAGGGGGGCAAAGTCTTAAAAATAGCACAACTGCACTTATTCTGTATGATTACAAAATGTAGGTGGTGGACAACATGCTGGAATGCTTCCTCATGCTACATCCTCCTTCATGCATCATTCCCCATTTCTTGGGAAGCTAGGCATTGCAAGGAGAAGCCTGTAGACTCATTTGAAACTGGTAAGATAGCTTTCCTGTATTACAAAGCACTACATTTCTAAGGGGTTGTACCACCATGATGAAATGTTACGCAGCAAAACTTAGTACAGTTGACTTGCAGACACATTTTTTTGTAGAAGACAGGTGGCCACATTTAGTGGCTTAGTTTCAAGCAAAATCCAAAGGATGTGTGCATAGGATGTTTAGCTTGCACCTGTTTCTGTGGCTTGGAGTAAATTCCTTATAAAAACATTCTTAGTCACTGCAGCACAAGCAAATGGTTCAAACCCAGACTGACGGGTTAATGTTTAGTAAATGTTTAGTGATAGCTTCGGTAGAAGGCAAAGGTGACATCTCCAGCACTAATCTGGCAACCAGCATGAAAAAAAAAAATCTCTTTTAAGGTCTCCTGGTAACATTTCTTGAAATCAGATATTTAGTTCACAGAAGTTGAGATAAGAGATGAGGCATTTACATAAATGCTTTTCCAAACACAACTTGGCAAAGAGGTGGCGAGAAGATGAACAGTGAGGCTTTTTTTCATTTAGCACATGACGAAAAAGGAAAGTAAGCTCTGCTGAGGTTAAGTAAAATCAAAGGAACAGATACTTTAGTGTCAGTCAGGTATTAAAGTAGTTATCTGACTAGTGAAGAAGATCAGATGGGGTGAGAACTCCTCAGAACAAATTCTTTTCATACAAAGGAAATGCAAGGCAGGCACATGAATAGAAGGAAAAGTACGCAGCCACACTCTGGGCACTATCACACACACTAAATAATGCACTTACAATCCACTTTCAGTGTACATTGCAACTGGATTTTACTGTGTGAAACAGCAAAATCCACTTGCAAACAGTCGCTGAAGTGGATTGCAACTGCTTTATTTAACATGTGTGAAAGTGCCCTCTGTCTCATCACCACCATTTATCAGGAATGTGTATTCTACAACAGTGATCACCCCCCTCCAGTGACAACGTAGGATGCCAGATATGGATTGAATTAGTTTGTATTAATGGTTAACCTGCATGATAATCAATAATCACCTCCCATTTCAGTGCAGGCAACAGCATGGGCTGTCTCTGTTAGCTACTGTCATATGGTCAATGGGGTTACTGACTCTTATTTGAAAAGTTACAGGAGATCTTGGGTGGGAGCCTGGGGCTGGAAGAGTTTGGGGATGGGGGTAAGCACCAGAAGATGTGATGCCATATGGTCCATATCCCCAAAACAGCCATTTACTTCAGGTGAACTGAGCTGTGTCATCTGGAGATCTGTTGTAATTCAATCAATTATGACTGGACTGGATGGTGAATGGTTGCTATAGTGTATATCACTCTTTGGTCCACCATTTCCTCTGGGAAAGCAAAGGCCTTAGTGGGAAGAGCATAATATATGTGTGTGGCTCTCCATTTACTTACATTACAGGCAAGGCCCAGGCATAACTTCTCTGGGCCCACTACAAATTTGCAATACTGTCTCAGATCCCATTCCACCCAGAGAATGTCTTGAATAATGGCAGAGACCCCCTCCCCTTTAAGTTACATAAAACAGAACTGCTGAAAGCCACTATGGGCTTCCAGGCAAAAGCCCCCCGGGACCCACTTTTCCTCACCTAGATTCAACTCAAGTATTGTATGAAAGCAAATCAAACCACAGGCCTTCAGAGTTATCAGAACCCGCAGAATCACCCCTTTGCTCCAGGCCTCTCCACTCACCTCCGATACAAATATTCACAATAAGCTAGAGGGAGGGGGGCAAGCTACCACAGAAGCAGCATCAGTTCCCCCCAGGGTTGCCAGATATATATATTTAAAATAATGGGCACAGAAAGGATCCACCCCTGGATCCACCCCTTCTCTCAGGCTCCACTCCTCCCAGTCTCCATCCTTCCTCCTAGGGCACACGATGTGAAGCACACTGTTTGGTATGGCAGGGGAGCTCCAAACCCTAGTGCAAAGCAACAGCAGTAGCTGCTGTTTTGCACTGGGCATGTTCTTCTCAGGGCAAACAGCATGGATCATACCCTTTTCCCTGCCTGGAGCTCCTAGCCCTGGCACCAAGCAGCAGCAGCTGCTGCTTCTTCCATGGTGCCTTACCAAGAGCTCCCAGCACCAAACAGCAGCAGTAGCTGCTGCTTCACACTGGGTACCTTCTTCTCAGGTCGAACAGCTGCTGCTTCATCCAAGGTGCGCTGCCAGGAGCTTCTAGCTCTAAGCAGCAATAGCTTCATGGTGGGTGCCTTCTTCCCAGGACAAATAAAGTGGATCATGCTGTTTGCCCTGGGAGGGGACCTCCCAGCACCAGAACAAACCAGCAGCCATGGCTGCTTCTTGGCAATGGGTGCTGCCTCCTTCTAGAACAATCAGTGTGAACTGCCCTGAATGTCCTGACAGGTGAGTTCCCAGCCATAGCACAAAGCAGCAGCCACTGGCAATCTTACCAAGCCTAAACAGTGAAACACAATGTTTGGGCTTGGAGGAGGTAGTGCCGAAGCAGCTGTAGCGGGAAGTATCCTGTGCTGTTCCCGCTACAGCTGCTTCGGCACTACCTCCTCCAAGCCCAAACATTGTGTTTCACTGTTTAGGCTTGGTAAGATTGCCAACTGGTTTGGACAGTCCAGTATTTTCACAGACTATTTGGGAAAACACTGAAAAAATATCAGACTTTCCCCTCAGTTTCCTCAGTTTCTTGGACAGTCAGTGAAAATACCAGACTATCAAGGTCAATACTGGGCACCTGGCAACCCTCATTTCCCCACAGCAGAGTATACCCTTAGTATCCTTTTGCCAGATTCCTCCTTGCTAGCTGGCTGCCAGACTAACTCATTCTTCTGTTTCCTTCATTGTCCACATCCCAACTGCAAAATCAGTTTTCTGTAGCACCTCACCCAGGCAGGCAGATGAAAGGACACAAGAAAAACCCAGCTAGATTAGGCTGGTGGTCCATCTCATCCAGCATTTTATCTCAAACAGTGGCCAATCAGTTGCCCTGGAAGACCAACAAACAAGCCATGGAAACCAAAGACTGCTACCTCCTAGCACTGGTATTAAGAGGTTTGCTGCCTCTGTTTATGGAGGGCCCCTTTATTCACTAGGGATGGGCATAAACCAAACCATGAAACAAAATTCATCATGAATTTTGTCCTGCTCATGGTTTGGGAACAGGAGTTTATGATGGGTTCTACTGTCATGAACTTCCAGGCACTTTTAGGGTCATTGTGCAGTTTATAGTGGTTCATGGACAGAGCAGAAAGCTGGGGTTTAAAGGGACTGTGTTCCCCACAAAAGCTGCAAAAATAGCAGGAGGTGCTCCTTGCTGCTCTGCTGTTTTGGGCTATATTCTGCAGTCCCTTTGAATTTTAATAAGACTGCAGAAGACAACTCAAAAACAGCATAATAGCAGGGAGGTGATCTCTGCCCATATCTGTTTTGGGCTGTCTTCTGCAGTCCTTTTAAACTTTAACAGAACTGCAAAAGACCAGGGGTCATTTCGAGGAGGAGCTCGGGGGAGCGCAACTCCGAAAGTTGGTGCTAGCCCCCGCCCCCTTGCGGGGGAATGCCTGCTTGTGTCATGGCTGCAGCAAAATGACGCCACCCTCTGGAAAGGTCCTTGTTCCTCTGACCAGCCTTCTGAAGGCTTCAGCCACCACTGAAGCTATCCTCCCAGAATAGTGGTATTTCTGAGGCTTGGATTTGTAGCTGTCCCCCCTCTGCCAGCTCGATCGTTCATTTGTTCTTTCTCTCTCTCTCGCCTTCTGACATACTTCTGGTGATGTCAGGTGGTGTAGCATATGCAAATAAGTTATGCTAATGAGCTCCTGCACCTCTTTTTCTACGAAATGACCCCTGCAAAAGACAGGCCAAAAAAAACAGCAGAGTAGTAGGTCACAGATTGCTCCCCACTGCTCAGCTTTCAGACTGTCTTCTACATAAAAAAACCAGCTGAGCAGTAGGGAGTAGATTGGTCCCTGCTCCACAGCTGATTTTTGGGCTAACTTCTGCGGTCCCTTTCAAGGGGTGCCTTCTGCAGTCTCTTTAAATTTTAAAAGAACTGTACAAAGCAGCCAGAACCAGCTGAGTATATGAGAGCAAGTTGCTCCCTACAGTTCAGCTGTTTTTCTGGCTTTTTGCAAACCCTGTTGAAAGGGACTGTGGTCCTTTTCAGTGGGGTTTGCAGGGCCATGAACCAGAGCCTCCCATTTCAGTTTGTAGTTTGGTTTGTGGTTCAGTCACAAACCACTACTTGAACCGAACCACATTTTCACAGTTCGTGCCCATCCCTATTACTCACCATTACAAGTATCCATTTATGGACCTCTTGTCCATGGATTTGTCTAATCTCCTTTTAAAGCCCCCTTTGCTTGTGACCATTAGTACATCCACTGGCAGTGAAGTCCACTATATAATTATTTGTTGAATGACAAAGTATTTCCTTTTATCTATCCTGACCCTATTGCCGATCAACTTCCTTGATGGCCCCAAATTCTAGTATTATGGGTGAGAGAGAGAAAAGCTCTCTCTCTCCACCCCATGCATACGTTTATACACCATAATATCCCCCTTTAGTCATCTTTTTTCCCCTTAGACTGAAAAGTCCCAAGCTCTGCGGTCTGCCCTCATAGAAATGATGCTCCAATCCCTGAATTATTTTGGTCTCCTCTTCTGTTCGTTTTCCAGCTCTGATATCCTTTTTGAGATATGATGACCAGAACTGTACACAGTATTTCAGATGGGGCTACACCATAGCTTTATACAAGGGCTCTACAGTATTATGAACAGTCCTCTTGTGTTCATCCTCTTTTCCTTTTTGTGTTATGTGTGTAATGTTGCAGGCCACTGATCCTGATCCTGTGCCATCGTACCCACCTGTGTATTTCTTGGTGTCTATGTCCTCCTTTCCCAAAACATAGAGCTGATCCCGCCTTCCCTCCACCTCTTTGGAGTAGGAAGTGCTTCACGGGAGACAAGGATGCATCACCTTTGGATCTGCAGGGATCCCACATTTAGAAACAACTGCCTCCAGTAGAGGAAGATTTTGTGATTGGCTCCAGGACTCATGGCAACCAACATAACAGCCATTTTGTGATGGTGCCCACTACATACACAGGTAAGAGCTGACAAATTGGAACCGACTTATGGCAACTCCAGCTTGCCTTGCTTTCGAGGCAAGTGAGAAGCAGAGATGTTTTGCCATTGCCGCCCTCTCCCGTCTCCTCTGGTAGTCTCCCATCCAAGTACCAACACTGCTTAGCTTCCAAGATCTGATGAGGCTGGACAATACCTGCAGCATATTCACAAATATCTGATAGTGGCCAGAGGATCAACAAGGCTGGGGGCCCTGCTATAGAGAAGTTATTTATATTTATTTATTTAAAAGAGTTCCATACCACTTTCCTGTTGTACGTACAGAGCAGCTTTTTTGAATTGTAAGCCACCATGAATGCAGTGGCAGGAAAGTGATATATAAATGTATCAAATAAGTATGGCTTCACTTATTAATGTAACATCTGTGGATTTAGGAACTCCAAAGCTCATGCAGCCTCAAGGCTTCCACGTACTTTATGCTGCAAAAAGCTTCAGTTTCAGTGATTGTCCATGTAGGATTTTTTTTTTTTTTAAAAAGCCCTCAAATTACTTTATATGACTATACTGTGAGCAATATGGTATACAAGATAAAGGCTTGCGCTCTTTCCAAAATTTACTTCTGCAGACTTGCAAGAGAATGAGAGGCAATTTTCCAATGATTTATGAAGTTTTAACTTAATTTTACTGTATCCATTTGGATGCAGCAATCTCTTTCACTATTTCAGGGAATGGCAACATTTCCAGTAATAAACCCAGATGCATTTTCCCCTTGATTTCCAAATGAGTTAAAAGGGGGGAAATAGATGTAGATGTTCAAAGGAAAGAAATCTCTTTAAACACATCCAGTTACTCCTATTTTGATTATGACTGTCATCCATATTGAAATAAATGAGTTGCTTTCATGACATCCACAGGATAAAGTAGCTATAAATCTCAACAAATATTAACAGTGTTAACTTTCTTTTCCCAACTAAAATAACCCAAACAAACTGCTTAATGGGTGGATCAGTGTTCTGGACTTCTTTTGTTCCAGATCCTTAATACTGACCATCATGGTCAAAGCAAAGCCTAGAATACAGCAGAAAGAAGATACTAGGAAAGGACAGAAGTTCCTGTTGTTTATCCCAGACTTGGTCAATACAAACACCTCAGATTGCATGTCAGTTGCAGGAAAAGATCCCTGTGCTTTTACTGAAGATGATTCTGGACTCTAGAGACCTTAGCACAGACAGTCTCATGTAGGCCAGATTGGGGCTGAGGACAGACTGGCAATCTGAAGCGGAGGCAAAGCGGAGGGAACTGGAGCGGGGGAAAAAACCCACGGAGCTGGCCGTTCACACTGGCCAGAGCAATGCGGATCAGCGGCGATACGGAGCGTTCAGACTGCCACGGAGCGTTCAGACTGCCGCATAGCCAGCGCGCGCGGCTCGTGCGCGCTGCTGCACTTTTTTTGTTTTCCTTTGATGTTTTTCGCATGTGCGCACATGCGCACATGCGCAAAACTTTTTGCCGGTGCATTCACACTTCCTCCGGATGCCTCCCGCTTCTTCCAGTTTACACTGTTTGGAAGCGGGAGGCATGCGGAGGAAGGCCCCTGAACACCGGGAAAAACCGGTGTCCGGGTAAAGCGGAAGGAAAGCGACTGGGAGACAGGTAAGTACGCAACGGAGCCGACGGACAGATGCGCATGTCTGAACATGCTCCTTTCCTCCGTTTGCGAAGCGTGCCTGCCCCGCTTTAGATTGCCAGTCTGTCCTCAGCCAAGGATTGCCAGGCCAAACCAAGCTTGGCAACTGGCAGGAGGATTAGGGGTAGGGCACAAAACATCAGCTGTATCATTGTCACTTCCAGGGAAAACCTGTATGTGACATAGGGTAGCTCTAAGAATAGCTGGAAACTCAGTGGCAAAACCATAAAGTTTCTGGTGATTTCTAGAACTACCCCATGTCACTTCCAACTTTTCCCTGGAAGTGACATGGCAGTGCAGCTGATGTTCCCCCCCCCCCCACTGCCACTCTGAAAAGTGGTGGGCAAAGCAAGCTGCTGGTGGAGGCCTGCCACCATAGCAGGAAGCTTGGCAGTCCAAGGCCAGATCTTCACCTTGGGGTGATGAAGTTTCTGTTCCAAGCCCCAGATTTCCTGATGGTAAGTTGTGATGTCATTGCCTTGTGACTTCAAGACAAACCATCATCTGAAATGCCAGGTGGCCCATCAGATGTAGCTGGATGAAAACTGGTTTACTGGTTTAGAATGATAATACCACCGAAGAGGAGCCTGATATTTTCCAGATGAGTGAAAAATGACATGGTGACACCCAGATGCAGTTTCCCCACCACTGGGGCAGCAAAGCACAATGTTCAAAGCAAATTTAGAGGCACTGCCTCAGGCCAAAAATACCAAGAATTTTGAAAGAACCTAGAAGAAGTATCTTGAGGAGCTTCCACACATTCTTAGTTTGTCTCTATGGTGGAACGACTTAAGACAAAACGTCTGAGAAATGTTGAGGGGAGCTTAAAGAATTTTGAGAGGACTGAACAAAATTTATCATGAGGTTCGTGAGCAGGAGCCATAAAAAACCCACCACCTGCACACCTGTGAAATGTATTGCCAGCTTCTGTATTTTAATGTCTGGAGGAAGTGTCCACAGCAGCTGTCTGTGCCAAAGTACTTTGAAGAATTTCATGAATAATCAGCAGAACACTAAATGCCAATGAGATGATATTCCCGCTATTGCGGAAAACTCTTTTGTAGCCCTGCAGCTCATCTCCACACTCCAGTGAGCGTTCATCCTTAAACAGAGGTGAACAAGTGAAATCTGTAATGGTACCTGAGGCTCACAACTGCAAGGGCAGGAGGACTAATGGAATGACAAATAGCAATCTTTGCAATTGCGTTGGCTACAGAGCTCTCTTTTCCAGACGACTGATGCCTTTACTTCCTTTGAATTAAAAAAAAAAAACAGACTTCAGAGCTACCTGGTTATCTAACTGTATGTAGAAGTCATGCAGGATGATTGCAGAGCAAAAGATAAAATAGGACTCTAAAGGCTTACTCAAAATTAGGCCTGTCATGATATGGAAATAGAGAAGCAGGTATTCTTATTAGTTAGTGTTAGTGTTAGTGGTCAACAGTTAGTGTTGCTGTGAAGCAAGAGAGGCCCTAGGCCAGGCCTGCACAACTTTCCACTAACAAAGCCAAATGCAGTTGAATATTACTGTTGACCAAATAGTCACTGTCAGGAAAACAGAAATCACACTTTCCATGTGAAATTAAGGTTGTGCATATTTTCTGTGTTAGTACTTATAAAAAATAGTAGGGTTTTCCATCAGTCAGAGACTATTGCTCGCTTTTGACGACATCATTCACCACCATTAGTAACCAATACTACTGCTCACTTTTGACATCATCAGCATTACTTTTGACATCATCAGTGACATGACAGCTCCTGGCTGTTGCCTCCATGGTTGCTAACCATGTTGTCTGAGCAAACCCTATAGAGTGCAAGTCTTTTACAGTATTTATTTAAAGCTCCTGTAACTATCTCTATGAGAGAATGTTTAAAGGGGATGTAGATGGCCAGTGATCTGTTTGACTGAAGTGCAATATATTTTGAAGTATTACTTATGTAACACCCCTTTTTTCTCACCAGCCCTAACTGATGGGCAAAGACAGGGGACATGGATTGGTTAGTGAAGGAGGAAAGAAAAGAGTGGTGCCTTTAGCCCAGTGTTTTCCAGCTCATTGAGAGCCAGTTTGGTGTCGTGGTTAGGAGTGCAAACTCTAATCTGGAAGAACCAGGTTTGATTCCCCACTCCTCCACATGCAGCTGCTGGAGTGCCCTTGGGTCAGTTACTGTTCACTCAGAGCTGTTCTCTCAAGAACAGTTCTCAAAAAGCTCTCTCAGCCCCACCTACCTTCCAGGGTGTCTGTTGTGGGGAGAGGAAGGGAAAGGAGATTGTAAACTGCTCTGAGACTCCAAGTGAAGGGCAGGGTATAAATCCAGTCTCCTCCTCCTCCTCTTAATTGCCTACTTTGTCCCACTTTTATAAACCTTCCTCTGTCCCTTTAACTTTGTTATTTCCTGACCCTCTTTTCACTGCCAGCCTACTAATCAAATCTACTCCTGTTCTGAGAGCCTCTGTGAGAATTAAACCATAGTCAAAGTGACAACTGTTACATCCTTTTCAGAAGCTGGACTGCTAATGTTCTGACCACTTTCCGCCTCTCTCCATTAATGGAGGGAGACCGTGTTGTGTAATGATTAGAGTATCAAACTAGGTGGTGTATAAATCCCTGCTCTGCCATAGAAGCTTGCGGGCAGACCTTGGGCCAGTCACACACTCTCAACCTAACTTACCTTGCAGGATTGTTGTCAGGATAAAATGCAGGAAAGGAGAATGTTGTAAGCCATTTAGGAAAATGGGGCATTAATAGAGTAAATACATCAGATAAGTTCATGCCCAGTCTGTGCCAAAAGCTAGCTCAGCAATCAAGATCAGTTACATTGCCTCTTCAAACAATACTATATAGATAATTATGTCTTTTATTATATTTTCAATTAATTAATTCATACTAATTAAATTTGGAGGGGAAATTCAAGTTAACTTCTTTGTATTAACGTAATGATAGATGCAAATGAAGAAAGGGTTATTGCCAGCAACTAAGAAGTACCTAACTTCAGACAAGATTAGATTGACACATGAGAGATAGTGAATCAGAGAAAATCAGTTCAGAAGAAAAAGGGCCTGATGGCTTCTGTAACTCTGGAAAGGTGCATGAGAGTTCTGTTTAACCTTACTTGTTTGACACTTACTCTTGATCATATAGCACACATGTTCAACAAAGTTATGGGAGGGACTGTGGCTTGGTGGCAGAGCAACTGCTTGACATGCAGAAGGTCCCAAGTTCAATCCCCAGCATCACCAGTTAAAAGGATCAGGTGACAGATGATGTGAGAGACTGAGACCCTGGAGAGCTGCTGCCAGTTTGAGTAGACACTGAGAAGAAAAGATGGGTCAGTGGTCTGATTCGGCATAAGGCAGCTTTGTGTGTCCATGTCTAACTCAATAAGAGTTAAATTCCATGTTTTTTTTAAATGCCAAAAGACTGCCAGGAAGAACTGAGAACAAACAAACAAACAAGTTACTTGGTTTTTAAACCATGAAAGTAGTCTGCTTTGTGAGAAGCCTGGTGCTCATGGGTTGTAAGAATACCAGACATTGCAAACCGTGGAGTGCAGCTGGCAAGGAAATTTACGGTTGATAATTAATTATCTTGCTACCGTTAGGATAATTTCCCCTCCTCGGCCCGATCTTTCAGATGAGAGAGAGGGCTTCTAAACCTTATTATAGTCCAGTCTATGAATTCATTACAGCTGCAGTCCTATGCATGCTTACTCTGGAGAAAGTCCCACTGCGTTTATTGGCCATTAGTTCTGCATAAATATGAGTATATTGGCAGTTACATATCCGTAAACCAGGGCTGCACAGCAGACTATTTGGACTGAACATGACTCAATGAGATGCAGGCTGCAGTCTTACATTTGTGAACCACCAGTGAAATCAATGAGGTTGCACTGGAGTAAACAGAGTTACAATTGGGCTCTAAGGAGTAGTCAGATGCAGAATGCTGTTTCAAGTTTCCGATCATTATGAAATTAGCAGTATGTACATACATACCTAGGGGCTGCAGTGGCTCAAGTGGTTAAGATGCTGAACTGCAGACCAGAAGATCAGTAGTTCAGTAGTTTGAGACCCGAGTGCTGCATGATGGAGTGAGCTCCTGTCTCTGGTCCCAGCTCCTGCCAACCCAGCAGTTCGAAAGCAAGAAACTGCAAGTAGATAAACAGGTACCACTTCCGTGAGAAGGTAACAGTGTTCCATGCCCCTCGGTGTCTAGTCATGCCAGCCACGGAAACATCTTTGGACAGTGCTGGCTCTTCGGCTTGGAAACGAAGATGAGCACTGCATCCCTAGATTCGTATTCGACTGGTTTTCGAGCAAGGAAAACCTTTACCTTTACACACATACCTGGCAGGTCTTTCACAGCAAATGACTGGATACTCCTCTGGATGAAGAAGAACTGGTCATCACATCCACATCCAAAAATTGGTTTGTTGAAAATGAACAAATGGACCTCCTAAACATGATGGCCTCAAGCTAGCTACGGGACTTATGATGAATCAGTCAGCCTCTCTTTCTCCCTCCTTCCAAGGAGCTTAAGGTAGCTTATGTGATTTTCCCATCTCCAGTTTTTCCTCAGAACAAGCTTGTGAGGTAGGATAGGCAAAGAGAGTAGAGTGACTGGATTAAAGTAATCAAGAAGCTTCATGGCTGAGTAGGCTTTGAAACCAGGTCTCCTCAGTTCTACCCTGGTATTCCAGCTGCTACACTACCTTGGCTCTCAGCAAGAACTGACTACACAAATTGGTGCTGTACCTATGTTTCTCTTTTTGAATGCAATGGCCAAAGCTGTCCGTGTACATCATTTTCAAAAAGCAGTTTAGAAGACGGTGGAGAGGCTCTGCATGTGCTCTGTTGGATCAAAGTTCACTTCTTTGGGACATTAGATACATGAGTGAGCAAACATTTTCATTGCTCACCTTGAAAGTGTGTGGTCTTTGTTTTAAATTTCATCAAATTTCATCAAAAGACAAATCAGAATGTTTACAAGGAATTCCATCGTGTTCCTTAGGAAGAAAAGTAAATAGCAGTAGAGAATTGATCTGTTCATCCTAGGCAAGGCCTGGACTCTGGGGTTGTATTAATTTCTTGGTGAGGGAATAGATTGATTTATGTCCTTTACAAAGCACAAGGAGTCACCTCTGTGCTGCCACACTAGTGTGGTACATATGGCTTCCTGTATTTCTCTCTGTTATGGCTGTGTTGTGATGGTGAAAATACAGTGATTGCAAAACAGTTTTCATGCCTTGTGGTGTCTTTTGATTGCACTTGCAAAGTGACTAATGTGTTACCCAAGCATATGAACCAATTCTGAACATTTGTTTTCCTCCAACAAGTACTTGTATTCAAATCCATCTGCTCTGATGACTTTTTTTTTAGCAACTTTTAAATTTTGTTTCTTTTTTATCTAAGACAACCTGTTTGTCTAAACTGGAGACCTATGCTTGGTTTTCAGGGCTAGTGTTCAGTAGTTTGAACTTTTCAATGCTGACTTGTCTGACATGGAACCCTTTTGTATCTGCCATCAAAGGTTCATGCATTGCAGAGGATTCTGGGTAGCAAGTTCTAGTATGCACAAGTAATTTACATGGAGTACTGTTCTTGGGTTTCACCATCAACCTGTGAGAAGTGAGACTATACTGTAGAACAGACTCAACATAACCTGTGGTGCCATGTCACAAGAGAATAGTAGTAGTGATATGTAGTGCTTCTGTTTCAGGAATCCTGTGTTGTGTGTGTTGTAGTTTTAGATCAGAATTTACACACACCAAGTTTGTCATATATACATATAATGCTTGTTTCTTAATGTACAAATAACACTGAAAAATTAATCTATTTTAAGATAAAACAGAGGAAATGGAATATGGCACCAACAATAAGGAACTGTGAGTTAAATTTGCACACAGGGATTTTCAGAAAGAAACACCAGGGATAAGAAACTCAAAGGCATTTCTAATATACACACAATTATGTAGTATGACCTCCCCACCCCATAGCACTTAATTTTTTTTTTTTAAATCTGCTTGCCCATAAAAAAGATACTTTATTGGGGATAACACTTCTAGTCTAGCCATCCCTCAGACATGCACGTTTTCCAAGTATGTGGAAGTCTGGACTTAGGGTTGAAGGATTTGAATTTTGGATTCCTTCCTCCCCACTTACATTCTGAAGTGGCATAGCCTAAATCAGCTCTTTGCCTTTTCATTTTCTCACAATTGCTCTGTTTCTTTCTTCCTTCTAATAGAGTAATTCATCATAGGATGGTACTGGTCAGCCTCCCTTGGCAACATTTCTCTCTCCAGTGGTGGGGCTTCTCTTCCCCACCCCCTCCTCTGTCATTCTCCAGCTTGCTCGGTAATTCTCAACACCATCACTTACTCAGCCCAGGCCACATTATGCATCTGCTCAAGAATGATTATCTAGCCAGCAAAATCAATAAAGTGAAGTTCTATTAATAACACCCATTATAACGGGGAATGCCAAAATGATTGTCGTGCTCTCTTGTGAATGCAGGGCCTTAACAGAGAGGAAACCATCAGAAAGCCATTAGAATTAAATCATTCTGACACCATCATTTAAGTTTCTTTAAGAGCGGGTGTCAGCACCTGAACACTCCTATGTGCTAATAGCTTTTTAGTGCGTGGTGGGGGTTGGGAGCTTTAAAAGTTTACCATGCAAACAAGAGACTTAAATTGAAGTGGGGTTTTTTTGTGGGGGTTTTAGCTTGGGAGCTGCTTTTAGGGATGCTAGCCTCCAGGTGGGGCCTGGGAATCTCCCGGAATTACAGTTCATCTCAAGACTACAGAGATCAGTTCTCCTGGAGAAAACGGATGCTTTGGAGGTTGGATTCTATAAAATTGAGGTCCCTGTCCTCCCCAGGCTCCACTCCCAATTCTCCAGGATCTCCCCAACCTGGATCTGGCAACTCTACCTCTCCCTACCCCATGCCAGTGGCCAGGGGACCTGTCAACCCTAGTAACTACAGCATTTGTATTCAGGGATTGGAAGGGCTCTCAAAAAAATCAAGACTGAATGGACAATACTCATAGAGTCTTCTGAAACTCTCAGCTATGTCCCCAGATTTCAAGTTTTATACTGATTACTGTGTGCACACACATTGTGATGTGGTTTCAGGTTCTTTCACCTCTTTCCACCTTACTGAGGAACACATGGATATTGATAAAAATACTGCCAAAAAAAAAACATTGTTGATAAATTTGATTGAACATGGAGTTGTTCATCAAGATTTGTGTTGAAAAACGCCACATTGAAAGAATATTGATACTGCCAGATACACCATCATATCTAGGTTGCTTTGGTGCAGTGTTGTACCAGTTCACACATGTTCATCTATAATGTTCATTCATAAAACAGAAGATGCAAATAAACTTGACAAAACTGGAGGCTGTAGCAACTGCTCCAATTCTAGATTTATTTATTGAGAAACTGTTAAGGAGAAGTAAAACAGAGTACAGAGCAAAAGTCCAGAACAGTAAAGAGATGGAACCAAGGAAATTCTCTCATCCTTAATCCACACAGAGGTGTGTGAATACTGCTAGATGTGGTCCTTTTTAAAAAATGTAGATTGAACCTGAACCCTTTTCCATTCTATGGTGTTGCATCTTTGTTTCTCCTCCCCTTCTTCTCCTTCAGTGGGGAAGTCATCCAAGCTGGTTAGGTCACGCCTCCTCTCACGCCATGCAGGGCTATGCAAATTTACGTAGACCAGCTGACAGTGAGGCTGACCTTCCAGTTTGGATAGCCCTCCAGCTCCAGCAGGACTCTAGAGCCTAGTTCCACTTTCATTGAAGGTTTTTTTCCCTTGTCACATCAGAATGTAAGAAGATAAAACAGTCAAGAAAGGGCCCATTGCAGATCCTAAAAAGAAAAAAGAGCCATTTAAGAACAGGCCTCTCCAGTCTGAAGCTTCAGGAACAGGAGACTGGCCTTTAAAGGATCTTTTTGTGAGCAGAGTGTGCAGCCCATGACCACCCCTCTCCCTCCCTCCTGCTAGATTTCAAGGGCCCTCCAGCTGGTTGGCGGGCCATGTTGTTCCCACCAATCAGCTGAAGCCCTTTAAATCAGGGAGGAGGGGGGAGAGGGGCCAGCACCCTTAGGGGTGGGGCTTGGGGTGGGGCTTCCCCCACCAGCCAACTGGCCAGGGGCAGATTGAAGCCCCCAGAAGTGTGGGAAACCCTCACCCGGACCTGGGGATTGGCAACCCTAGTATGCATGGTAAACCTGGAATTGAAATATCTGTGTCGTCTATGACTGTGCTTAGCCATGGCGTTACTACTACTAAGTGGCCTTCACCATGGCATGTATCTTTCTCCTCTGTTTCCCTCTATGTAAATAGGAGTAATAGTGTCTTCCTCTATTTTTGTGAGTATAGAGTGTAACTTACTTATATACTCACGGATGCAACTCGCACTCCCACACATTTGCCTGCTGGACTGCTGCCTCACCTCACCTTCTCCCAGAGATTGTTGTTTGTGAGCTGCTAGTTGTGTAAACTGGCCTTTCTATTTCTGGAAAGGAAGAGTCTTCTCACTGCCTTCCCCCTTGAAAGGAAAGGGTAATTTCTTTTTTATCACCTTAGCAGTTGGCCTTGTGTTGATCTCCCTTCCCAACACACCCTTGCATTTTAGGCTATTGTTATATGTACCAGTGGTCCAGTTTGACATGCTAGGCAGGCTGTATGTGCCTTTCGTTGGAAACATTAGGCAACCCACAAGCTATACAGGAGACACATTACACAGCAAGTCTGCTGTTAAATTGGAAGGTTTGTCACTCAGCTTTCTCCCAGGCCTAGAATCATAGAATCACAGTATTGGAAGGGACCCCAGGGTCATCTAGTCCAACCTCTTGCACAATTCAGAAAATTCACAAATACCTCCCCCCACACCCCCAGTGACCCCTACTCCATGCCTAGAAGATGTCAAATCCCCCCCCCCCCAGCAAACTTCCAAGCTCCCTGGCCAAACTGGCTTGCTTCCTGATCCCAAAATGGTGATCAGCATTTCCCAAGGTGTGTAAGAAAGGGCTAAGCACTGATGCAACCCTCCCTGCCCTCCCTCTCATGATCTGCCTAAGTTCACAGAATCAGGATTGCTGTCAGATGGTCATCTAGCCTCTGTTTGAAAGCCTCCAAAGAAGGAGAGCCCACCATCTCCTGAGGAAGCCCATCCCACTGAGGAACCACTCTAATTGTCAGGAAGTTCTTCCCAATGCTTAACTGAACACTCTTTCAATTTAATTTCAACTCATTGGTTCTGGTCCGATCTTCTGAGGCAGCAGAAAAAAAACTCCTCACTATCCTGAATATGACAGCCCTTCAAGTACTGCTCTGAATGTTGCCTGTCTCTTACAGCCAGTGGCTGGAATGGTAACCTAGCATTTCATAAATAATCCTGGATACCCTTTAAACAGGCTGGTTAAAAAAATAAAAAAAAAAAACAGAAGAAGAGGAAAGTACCAGTGCCATTTGCACGCATTCCTGGGAGGGAAATAATAATATTGCACTGTAGATTTTCATAGCCTTTTGAGATTTAGCTTCCTTTGTATTTCCTTTTAATGCCTAAATGGTGGATCTATAATCCTGACAGAAAAGATGCCTTCACATGGGGGATTGTTTATTTATCTCCCCCAAAGCCAATGCATAGGCAGGCAAAAGGGCTGCCATTCAGCTGCTCGGATAACAGATGCTAGTGTATTAGTGTAAAAGATTAGAGATAGCTTTCTATTACCTTGAGAGCAAAGCAGCTCCTTTGTGTTTTCAGCACAGGAACAGAGGTGGGAAATACCACAAATAGGTGCAGTTATCTGCATTAAGGTAGCCTTTGGACAACCTCAGCATCTGTGGGGAACTATTGTTGTAAATGTTGTAAGCAATGCCTGTTCCTGCCCCTTACATAACAGGAAGTCCTTTGGTGTGCCATCACCCAGACTCAACCCAATCATGTGAAGACGAATCACACAAGTTGCTCAGCTCCACAGGCCCATAGGGTTATCAGGGCCCCTGGAATTGTGTTCCCTCACCCCAGTCTTTACAGCCCTGGGGAAGCAATTCCTTTTCTACTTCTCCCGTAGGGTTGACACCGATTTTACTTGCTTATTTGTCTCCATGTCATCTAATGTTGCACGCTTATTACAAGAAATCAAATGACAGGTTGGGTTGCCAGGTCTGGATTAGAAAATATCTCAAGACTTTGGGGGTGGATCCAGGAGAAGGTGGGGTTTGGGAAGGGGAGAGGCCGCAGCATGGTCCAATGTCATAGAGTCCACCCTTCAAAGCAGCCCTTTTCTCCAGGGGAGGTGATCTCTGTCAGCTGGGGATCAGCCTTAAAAGTGGGAGATCTCCAGGCCCCACCTGGAGGCTAGCAACCCTAATGACAGGTCAGGCAGAAGAATAGAACTGACCTGTTCCCCTTCCTCCCATTTAGTTGGCAAACCTATTAGACAAAAAAATGCCACACACACACCCAGACACTACAGCACCCAAATTATTCTCTGGCTCTGACTGAGTATCCACGACAGACAGAAACCACCATATCCATTAGTAGAAGTAAGTTAATATCTCCAGCTCCATCCTGTCACTCTTTTTGTCTCATTATCTGTGTGGAGATATACATTCCTCAGGCCTTCTTGTCAGATTTTATTTCAGCATTTCCCTAAAAACAGGTGTTTAGGTCCATCTTTTACTCCACTATTTGATATGAACGTTTATATTTTTGGCCAAATGGCCTCTCGGTCATACATTGTTTCCTAAAGTTGTATGTTTGACCTTGTTTCAGTTGGGGAAGATGGGAATCCCAAAATCATGCTGTTGTGTATAGCCCTGCTCAGGAGGCTGTCAGAAGGAAGATCCCTCTATGAAAACACTAGTCTATCTGAGCTTCTCCTGGTTAAGAAGAAGACTGTGCCATCAAATTGCATCTGACTCATGGCAATACCTTCCATGGGCCATTCCAGTGATGAACTAGGGTTCCCAGGTCCGATTGTCATGCCAGTGGGGGAGGGACTTTCCAGGAGTGGGGAGGAGCATTGCAACATGGAAGCAACATAGGCATGTGGGGGGCAACACTCTGGTTTTGGGGCAAAACTCTATGGTAAAATTCACTTCCAACCATAGTTTTGTCCGTAAACCAGAGTGTGTCTCCCCCCCCCCCACCTATATGCCTACGTTACTTTTGGTTTTCATAGGCATGTCACAATGATTTCCAGGTTCCTGCTGGTAAGAGGGAGAGATTTGGGATGGGAGAGGAACGCTTGAAACCAGGAGACCCCGGACCACCATGGGGGTCTGGCAAGCTTATGATGAACAGAGATGGTTTGCCATTGCCTTCTTCGGCATAGCAACCTCAGTCTTCCTTGACAGTCTCCCATCTAAGTACTGACCATGACAGAACCTGCTTAGCTCCCAAGCCTTGATGAGCTCAAGGGTAAACCCCACTCTGAAAAGGAGGGAAACATTCCTAGTCGAACTTTGTTCTGACATTTAAAAAATGATTATGACATGTATTTAAAATACTTGTTTACAAAATATGAATACACAAGATGGTCCCACAAAACTCCCACGGGTGGAAAATCCTGTCCCTCCACACTGGCTACCACCTCTTTCTTCTCATGCTTCCCTCCCACCTCTGTTTTCCTCTCTTTTCTCACCCCACATGTTTCACTCTCACTTTGTAGGCTTTTATCTGCCCTTCCAGTTACCCCCTACTCCCCCCAGCCATTAACTCCCCCCTTTCTACTCTTTCTTTGCAGAATATTAACTAAAGGTAAAGGTTTCCCTTGCTCAAAAGAAAGCTGAATCCGACTCTAGGGGGCAGTGCTCATCTTCATTTCCAAGCTGAAGAGCCAGTATTACCCCCCCCCCCCCCCATTTCTTTTCTCTCTCTCTTTTCCAGCCCTCCCCCATTTTATGTACTTTCTTTTCAGCCTTATCTCTGATTTGGGAAATTTTCAAAATCCTTCATTTTTTTTTTAAGTTTTTTTATATTTTCTGCAAATCTGAGTAGGGGGTTCCCCCAGGTCTTTAGAAACATGCTCTTCTCTGTATATGCTCCTCTCTGTATATGGCCTTATTTTGTGGATTTGCATTTTTGGCGATGCTCAAAATTAGATGGAATGATGCACATACATAAAGGACAGAGTTCAAACATCTCAATTTAGTCCTTAGCCAGTATTCCTCCCAAAGTCCAGGATTTTTCCTCCTTCACTGTTTGGATCCCACTTCATACATAATTTTGACCCAGGAAGCTTATCTCATTCTTTCCCCAGTGCCATCCCACAACAACTGGCATATCTAGTCTTATTTCTCCATAGAGAATTCATAGTCAAAAATAAAAACACTCCTGAGAGCCATCTGGGAGTATATTCTTCACAAGGCCAGAACTATCAAAAATCAAAACTATCAAAAAAAATCACACTTAAAGGTTGGTGTATATGCCACCACAGTAATATCAGCTGCTGATCCCCAGCCGGCACAAGTTTTGGTGACAGATAATCTTGTGAGCATCCTTGGTAACATCTGCTGCTGCTGCTGCTTGGCTGATGCTACAGCAAGCCTAATGATGGTGGCAGCGATTGAAGGGTCTGTGAGTGTGTCTGTGTGTGGCAGGAGGTGGGAGGAGAGGAAAATCCAGAGAAGGAAAGAATTCCCAAACACCTTTAGGAGGTATTCCAAACTCAGAAGTTATTTGTCTGTTAGGCCAAAGAGCTTGGTTTTCCCAAATGTAGTTCTGAGAAAGCTCAGAACAGTTAATATCTGTAAAGAGGAAGCATCTAACAGAATATTGGAGAACAGCACTTGGTTCACTGCCTTCATAACCAACATCTCCAAAAGTCATCCTGCTTGCACTTCCTTTGATGGAATGCATAGAAAAGTGGCTCAACAACTTCACTCTTTTATTTAAGACTGCCATCTGCACATTAGTAAACCATGACCTCAAAGTATAGCCACTTACCACTTACAGTTCCTTTCTGTAAATAGTAAAAGGTAAAGGTTTCCCTTGCTCGAAAGCCAGTTGAATACAACTCTAGGGATGCAGTGCTCATCTCCGTTTCCAAGCCGAAGAGTCAGCGTTGTCTGAAGACATTTCCGTGGTCATGTGGCCAGCATGACTAGACACCGAGGTACACGGAATGCTGTTACCTTCCCACCAAAGTGGTACCTATTTATCTACTTGCAATTTCTTGCTTTCAAACTGCTAGGTTGGCAGGAGCTGGGACCAGAGACAGGAGCTCACTCCGTCATGCAGCACTCAGGTCTCAAACTTCTGAACTACCGACCTTCTGGTCTGCAGTGCAGTGTCTTAACCACTTGAGCCACTGCAGCCCTTTCTGAAAATAGAATATCATAAAACAATCCCTCAAAAATCTACTGATTTTGACTTTGGGGTGCTTTGATGTGCCAGCTAACATACCATGTGTCATGACTCAATAAGACCCCAAAGGTTGTACCCTTTACTGGGTCACCAGTCAGATTACCTGAAGTCTTAAAAAGGGAGGGGGTCAGTATTTGTTTTGGGGAAAACTCCCTGCAAATGAAATTTCTGTATAACTCTCTCAGTAAAAACAACAACAACAACAACAACAAACCTAAGGTGAGGCTCCAGAAGTCACTATCCCTACTCAAACTAATAGCCAGATTCAGGGCTCATTTCGTAGCAGGAGCTCCTCTGCATATTAGGCCACATACCCCTGATGTAGCCAGTCCTCCAAGAGCTTACAGTAGCCCTTATAAGAAGAGCTCTGTAAGCTCTCAGAGGATTGGCTACATTAGGGGTGTATGGCCTAATATGCAAAGGAGCTCTTGCTATGAAAGGAGCCCAGGCCAGATTTCCCTACTTCTCCTATTCCCTTCATCTTCCCACTGGATGAAGAGTAATGTTCAGATTTGCCTTACAGCTTGCTATTGATGGTTATAGAAAGTTGACCTAAATTGCCTTGCAGTCTTCCCTCTGATCCTGCTGAGATGATCTACCCATCCCATCACAGGCACATCTACAGATCTTTCAGCTTCCTCGTAGGCTAGCTGTGCTCCTTTTTTTACTTTTACTTGATGGGGAACATTCCTTTTTGCCTTTAGCCTCTTATTCATCCAACTCTTGGAAGACCACCATATCTTCTTTCTCTATATCTTCTGCCTTCCAATTGCCAGCCAGCCACATTTATATACTTGCTCAGGAAAGTTCCATCCAATCAACTGCTGGCACCTGTGAGGCCTTGTTTGATTGCTCCCTGCCCACCCAAAGCTCAAAATCCACCTCAAGGTGTCCCTCCTAATTTAAACCCTATTCTGAGCTTGAAAGCCCTTCTCGGTGACCTTTTAACTTCCCCTTAGCAGTGGTCACTAGGTTCACCAGCTGAGTGGGCTCTCCACATACCTTGCATATCCTTATAACCATCATGCCCCCCACCCAATAAAACATAACATACATGAAACAAAGATGACAAAAAATATCCATTCTGAAATTAGGTTTCAAACTTTTTTTGTTCACAATAAAGAGCTTGTTTCATGTTGGGATTGACAAGTACCAGTGGTGATGGAAAATGCCATCAAGTGATGATTGACTTACAGCAACAGTGTTGGATTTTGAAGGCAAGAGTTGACATTCAGAGGTTGTTTATCATTGTCTGCCACTTCATAGCAAACCTGGACTTCCTTGGCAGATTCCCATTCAAGTACTAACCAAGGCTGACCCTGCTTAGTTTTCAAGATCTGACAAGAGCAGGCTAGCCTGGCCATTCAGGTCAGAGCGCGAGTCCCATTAGCTTTCATAAAAGAAGGCTGATCTAGAGAAGCAATGAAATAGATCATTATAATTGTGTGTAGGTTGGTACAAACAATGAATTTCACTTCAGGAACAACTGACTCACCATGGACAGATGTATCCTAAAAGTAATAAAAAAATAACCTCCAGATACCACCATTAAATATTAATAATGTTATTTATCTGAAACAGCCTCAGAGTATTGTGAAACATTCTGACTTCTGCAACCAGGAAGATAGACTTGGGTGGGAGGGAGGTATCATCTTTTACCACACAGAGATACATTGACATCTGGCTTGGGATAGTGAATAACCCCCAAATAAAATATTGTTAGATTTTTTTTCCCACAGAGTTTCCAACAAGAGTTTTAGTAAGTATTTTTTTATTAAGGCAAAATAGAGCGAGAGACCCAAGGAAAGAGAACAGAGCTATTTCAACAGATGCAATTACCTTTTTAATTAAACTGAATTAATGCACTTTTTTCACTGCACAGTGTAACATTCCAACTAAATTAATTTATTAATTCATGAAAATGAATAGATAATGCAGAAGGTCCTTCAGTTTCAAGTGAAATATTGAATTTTGTTATGTAACTGCACAAGAATTCTGAGGCAGAGATGGCCAACAGGAGAGTAGCTTTTCTTGGAACGTTTACATCCATCAGAATTCATCCATCAGGTATGATTTTTTTTCTCCCCACCGCTATGCTATTTTCCTGACCTCAAACGGCCCCCAGAGCTGCCATTTGCACATTAGGTGAACATAAAGGCAATGTGTATATTTTCCCCCATAGGCTTAATATCAGCTCAAGGGAACCATTTGAGGTCAGGAAAATAACCTGGAGAAAGATCTAAATCCCCCAAGCTCCCTATACCACAGCACTGATAAGAATGCCATCCTTTTGCCTTTGGTGTCTCCCCCCCCCCAATAAATAATGGTCTGAGATCCATCCACAGAGCTTCTAGCCATCTCAGCCTCATGTCTCAGAAACAATTACATTTGAATCTGCATTTCTGCTTTGCATATTTCTGGATCTACCTAATTGTGCCTTCATGTCCTCAAGTTGCCGCACTTTTGGTCCTATTGTTTCTTAATCTCTGGTTACATTGGGAAGGAAATTTTGCATTTTCATGTTATGTGAGCTACCTATAAAGGTATTTGTGTTGTGTATGTCGCACGTCTGTCGATATCATTTAATACCACATGACCTTCCTGATGGAGTCCCTCCAGATTGCTTTTGCCTGCATTATTTAGGCTGCTGTAGCCAGGCCAACTTTCCTAATTGAATTTGCATGGCACAGCTCAAAGGGAAAATACAGTTCAGGATTGCAGGCAAGGTAGCCAGAGACTGCCCATAGTGTCCCTCTGTGTAAGAACAGAACTGATTTATGATCTTCTCTGTCCATACCGCCCTGAAGTCATCATGTGGCAGGAAGGCCAGGCTCCCATAGCTGGGAGATCTCAGGGAGGAATTATCCCACATGGTATAGGAGACTGAAGAACAGGTTTGCTAACCTCCAGGTGGGGCGTGGAGACCACCCGGAATTACAAGTGATTTCCAGAGATCAGTTCCTCTGGAGAAAACAGCTTTTGTGGAGGGTGGGCTCTATGACACTATACCCCACTAAGATCCCTCCCCTCCATAAGCCCCACCTTCCCTGCAATCCATCACCAAATCTTAATTTATTTCCCAACTCAACATTGGCAGCTGCACTGAGGAAGCAGTGCATTATGGGTTGCAAGTAAGCCAATGGACTTGGCTTGTGTAATGTATGTAATGGCGGTAGCCATGTGCTCACTGTAATGGCAACCACCACGTGGCCAAATGCACATGGCCAGGCCAGCTACCTGAGCTTGGGTCAGGTAGAATGATAGCTGGCTGAATTGTAACTTGCCACCAATCTAGCACCTAGGATCCTCTAGGCAGGGAACCTATGATCTGTAACCACAACCTTAAGGTCCTATCGGGACAATTGGGCGAGGCCAGAGGTGTGGCTCCAGCCAGCATAAAAGAGGACCCCTGAGCCCGGGGTGTCATGCTTCATCTGACCCGCTAAGAAACATGATTGCTGATTTCACTACAATGTGTCTCTGACTCCAGTACTTTGCAGCTTGCTTTGTATCACATTATTTACAACACAGAATGAGGGGAGGAGGAGGAGGAAGAGGAAGAGGAAGGAGGAGGAAGAGGAGGAGATTGGATTTATACCCCGCCCTTCACTCAAAGTCTCTGAGTGGCTTACAAACTCCTTTCCCTCCCTCTCCCCACAACAGACACCTTGTGAGGTAGGTGGGGCTGAGAGACCTCTGAGAGAAACTGCTCTTTCAGGAACAGCTCTGACAGAACTCTGGCTTGCACAAGGTCATCCAGCAGCTGCAAGTGGAGGAGTGGGGAATTAAATCTGCTTCTCCCAGATTAGAGTCCATGCATGTAACCACTACACCAGACTGGCAGGTGACATGTGAGCTGTTCAAAATGCTGAATTTGAGATGGGAGTGGAGAAGGATTAAATAAGGCTTTTAAAGTCAAAAGTGCCATCTCCCTAAAAACTAAACCCAAATTGAATCTTAGATTTAAAAAAAAAAATCAATTGAGAGCAAGAAAACAGATTCTCTTAATAAACAGGCCATGAGGGTGTCTTAATAAGAAATTATTAAATTAGAATGGCAGATAAATTCTTCTTATTTAAAAACTAGTTCTCACAGACAGATGGAGAACCTTCCTTCTGGGCTGTACCATTTCCAGTTGCAGGTGGAGGGCCCTGTGACTGAATGTTCCTCCTTTTGAAACAAACAAAAAAGCTAGATGTCAGAGACCACTGTTCTAGACTATCCTTCACCCTGTGGAAACCAGTTGTTATTTTAAAAAAAAAAAAAAATGTACGTAGAAGGATTTGATCATGTGAGCCCACAACTCAAGTCTGAAACGGTCCAGTCTATCCACAAGCTTGGCTCTGTATCTGAGAACTCCTTCTTAAATGAGAATGATTAAAAGTCAGAAGGTGTGGAAAAGTAAAGTTTGGATCAATGGAAGGTCATAAATAAGTATTATGCATCAGTGCTGTACAGTTTTCAGACCATGCGTTACAACCAAACATTCATTTATCATGCAATGGTTTGCTTACAGACCAAGGAACGTGCCCTTTTGAGACAATAAGTTATTCTAAACTGAGGCATTATTCTTGGAAGAAATACACATCAACCAATTTGACATTTTATATAGAACTCCTAGCGCTTAAAAATGCAGAAACAACTGCTGTTTTTTCCCCCCTCCATCGCACAACTTTGTATAAATAGAGTCTATAATAGAAATAGAGGTAGACTCTGTTTCTACAATGCAATTAAATTGGAAGCCATAAATCTTTAATTTTTTTTCTCCCATTGTGCTCTTCCTCTGGGATTGTATCAGGCACGGAAGCTTTATAATGTAGTGATGTTATTAAATCTCTCGCTCTTTCCAGCTCAGGATATGCAAGATAACAGAGCATTTCATGACTTTGTGGGTTAATGTCTTTTTACTGCCATTCCCTTCTCGCGCAAATATTAATAAAATTGTCTGAGTTGTTAGAGACTGGTTGGTAATAGAATCATGAGGTCCCAGTGGGAACATTATTAGGAGTAGGTGAAATTGAATCCCATTCCAGACAGTTGGGGAAGCAATTTCCACCCAATTGAAGCCCAACATAAGGTCAAGAATAGAGTTAGATGTCTGTTCTGTCCTAACGGTCAACCAGGGAATCATTTCATAACTGGAAGATTTTTGAACCACACACAAAATCCATGCCCATCCTGAGGGCTTAGTTCCCCTGTATAAGCTGATCTTGTGAACTCCAACTCTTTGAAAGCTGTTCCATATAGAGGTGTCAACTTGCCTGGGGAGGGGCTGTGGCTCAGTGGGAGAGTATCGACCTTGCATGCAGGAGGTCCCAGGTTCCATCCCCAGCATCTACAGTTAAAAGGATCAGATAATACAGGATGTGAAAAACCTCTGCCTGAGTCCCTGGAGAGCTGACGCCAATTAGAGTATATGCCAGGGACTTAGATAGACCAAGGGGCTGACTCAGTATAAAGCAGCTTCTTCATGTGTTCATGACAGGAAAAAAAAATTGCTCTGGCCTTCTCTAGTGTCATGAAGAGCAACTTGAACTGCAGCTACCAGCAGAGAAATGGTTTCACAAGTTGCAGAAAAAACACTGCCATCTTCACCATTCAAAAGACCACAGAAAGTGCATGCAAGTTTCAATTATGGTTGCATTGTGTAACAAAGTTTGAGTCCAGTGGCACCTTTAAGACCAACAAAGTTTTATTCTAGGTATAAGCTTTTGTGTACAAAGCACACTTCTTCAGATACATGGAACAAGGGTTATTTACAGAAAAAAGGGGTGGGAGAGCTGTTAGGATGACCACTCAGAGCCAAGATGCAGATGCAGAGCTGAAATTAGATCAGGTGGCCAGTAAGATCATTGTTGCATTGTGTGTGTGTGTGTGCGCACGCGCGCGCGTGCATGTGTGAGTGCAACCAGCTGCCCAAGGGATTAGGGTTACCAACATTCAGGTGAGGCCTGGAGATCTCCTGGAATTTAAACTGATATCCAGACCACAGAGATCAGTTTCCCTGAGGAAATGGCAACTTTGGAGGATGGGTTCTACGGCCTTACTTCTTTACTCAATGAGTGATTAAATTGTAAAAATCACTTCCAGAGGACGAGGCAATGGCCTATAACATATATGATTTTTTTTTTTTAAAAAGGATTAGACAGATTCTTGGAGGATAGGTCCACCAATGGTTACTAACCAAGATGACTTCCACATTCAGAAGCCATGATCCTCTGAATGCTGGTGCTGTGAGCCACTGGTTGACCAGTATGTGAAGCAGGATGTTGGACTAGGTTGACTAATGCTCTGATCCTTTGAACACTTCTTATGATCCTGGTAGGAAAGGAGCAGAACACACCGTCACCAAAGACTCCTCTGCCGGAATATTGGAAGTTCAAGGGACAAAATTCTTTCTGCCTCAGAACAATTCACTCTGATGCTAGAGAAGCCAACTTGATGAGCTACATCTGTATCCTCCCTTAAGCCGAGTTGTGGTCATTTGGTAGCTTTGAAAAGCAGGTGTCTAATTCCCAAGGTTACATTAACAATTTTCTGGGTTTTTATCATCTGCGATCCAGCTGAGCTACTTCTCAAAAAAGGAGATAAGATTCTGTTTATATCGTCAGTGTTTAAGATCTTCCTGTAAACAAAAAGGAAGGTTAACTGTTCTTTCTGTCAAGTGCTGCAGACACATTTATCTGTGAAAAAGAAGCCATCCTGTGCTGCAGAAACAATCAGGGCCTTTCTTCACCTTCTATTTGGAAACGTTCCCTTTCAATTGGCGGTGCGCTTCTTTTTTCCAGAGCGGAAATTTTAGAAATACATTAGCACGGTTTAGCTGCCTCACAGAGCACTTGCTAATTAGCCTTAAATTAACTCATATGCCTCATAGGATTGAAGGAAGGACAATTAACCTAATCTGAAGCCACCACATTTTTGTGTGTGCGATCCGTGGTATTTAGCTAAGGAGGCTTAAAATGAAAGACATCCCCGGGAGCAGCTGTGGCTGCCATCTCCAGGCTTTGGAGGAGAAAGAAGCTCTGTGGCTCAGTGTATGATGCAGCAAAGTTCCTTTTTGATTGAGCAAGTTCCATTTATTGCATTTCTTTATTCTTCTCAATTTGACTCCTCTTGCTTCTCCTTTAGTTTCACTAGTAGAATGACTAATATTATATTTTGTGTTGGGGAACATACTGGGTTGGATACGGACTGCTTTCCCTCTCAGTCTCCCCTCACCCCCTTCTGTGCTACAGCTCCCACCTCACATGGTTGTTGTCCATGCAGGCCTGATGATCACCAGTACAGGGGGGTTTATTATTTTTGAGTGGCCAGATCCTTACCAGTAAAAAAGCTGATTGTAATCAGCCTACAGTTTGCTGCCATTTTGTGTCCCACCGATCAAACATTGACTGTAAAATTATCTTGATGTGATTGCACGTATGACTGCATTAAGATTCTTTTAGTATGGTGTTTTTCTAATGCACACCTGCTTTCCTAAAACACTTACTAGGGATTAAACCCTGTTGAGCTTAATGGAAATAACTTATGAATAGTCCTGTTTAGGATGACACTGTAACAACGTTATCTTGAACAGAGTTTCGCCCTTATCAGCTTAAGAATTCAGTGTACTTTGAAGGGTGGGACTCTGCTTAGCAGGGAACGTATGTGGAGAATTTTGGAAGTATCACTACTTTTTCCTGTCTTAGTTGCATTTTCCGTTCTACAGCTTGGGCTGGCAAATGGCAAGACTCCTTCTATTGATGGAAGTACTTGAAAGAACCAATTCTGAAGGGCAATCTACAGTCTCATCAGGGTGGAATGAATCCCTCTAGTTTCTCACTCAATCTTTCCCAATTCTGTTTGTTACTACAGTTACTGTCCCTCATGGCTTTTGTCTGTGTGGATAGTGTGCTCCACATCATGTTTCAGATAGTCAAAGAGCTCCTCCTCTCCCTTTTTCACCTGCAGAAAAGCTGGTAGGATCCAATCCACTGTCTACAATATAATAATGAAATGCCTGGTGTTTGGTAAATCTGTAGAAACATCACTGATAGAGCATTGTTCATTCAAACTATAAGTCTGGACCAATGGATTTCATATATTGCCTTGTCAATACTGATAGTTAGCAAGTTGTATCAGACAGTGGGTTGGATCCAGCAGAAGATTTCCATGGACTGAAGGGATTCCCATCCACAGATTATGGCTTTCTCATGTTGCCCTCCTGCTGCAGCCCAAAGTGCTCCCCCAGTGTTCCTTCTGGGGGACAGGGGAACTCCAGGAACAGCATTAGGGGGTAATCAGGAAAAACGGCTCCCCATTCATCTGCAGAAATCCTCTGCTGGATCCAACCTAATGTCATCAGATTTTTAAATTGCTCAATTAATGGACTGGATCCAGACTACATTTCTCATTAGAAATTTGCTGCCTGCCTACTGCAACCTATTGAATGCCATAAAATACTGCTCCTAGGGAATAGGTCTTAGGAGTGATAGGTGGTGGGGTCTGCAGAGGATAGGGAAAATCAATAAATATTTCCAGTTTAGTCTGTATGTCTATCACACTCAGTCCACACAATATGCACAGGTCCCAAATACACAACATGTTAATCCACTTGTATGTATGCATACAAGATTGATAATGTCTGCCTGTGCTCATTCTCCCAGATCACATGGAGACATTTTGACTGGCCAGTCTGCAAAAAGGTACCTTGTCCATGTATTATTTTTGTACTGTTTCTGTGCACTGTGTCAGCTATGCTGCCATTGTGGAGGGGGGCAGGATGGTGGTACCTGGGTGCAGGGGCGTAGACTTTTTAATTTTCGGGGGGGGGGGCTCTTGTGCGATGTTGCTGCCGCTGCTGCCGCAGTTCAACCAGGCGCTCCTCTGCTGTCTCCCACACAGGCAGGCAGGCCGCGCAGCCCCAGCCAGGGCCGCCCCCAGAGCCCCTGGAAGAAGAAGGCAGTGCTGGAGGAGCGCGACCTGGGTCGCCCCCCCTCCTGTCAGAAGCTGGGCAAGGCAGGCAGGGAGCCGCTGCCGCCGGGCCTCTCCTGCACTCTGGAGACCTGGGCGGGACTGCCAGCAGCAGCAGCCGCTTGGCCGAGGCTGCCCCAGAGGCAAGGCAAAGCGGGTGAGATCTGGGCCGGGCACCTACCTGGCTGCTGCGGGCTCCCCATGCCGGGCACGCTCCAGCCCAGGGGCCAGCGCGGCAAGTCCCAGCAGCCCCCAGAAGGCGCTGCTCCCATGCCTTCCCCCTCCCTGGGAGAGAAGAGGAAGCCCTGCCCATCCTCCCGAGGCTCCTGGATGCCCCCCTCTCCGCCAGCTGAGCCTCAGCCCTGCCCCCTCGCTCGCGAGGAGATTCTTTGCAAAGCCCTACCCCCGCCGCTTTTGGGATCCATGGAGCCCGCCCGCCCCATCGGAACAGCTCCCCGGGAACTTGCCTGCAGCTGCTGCCTCCAGGGAGGGGAGCCCGGACAGAGGGAGAGAGGGTGCAGGGGAGCCGGGGGGGGGAGTGGTTCTTGTGCCGGTGGCAAAGGACGGGTGGGCCTAGGAAGGGGCCCTGGAAGGTGGGGAGGTGCAGGGGCGGGCGCTCCTTTTCGCCAGGGGGGGCTCAGTCCCCCCCGGGAAATTTTAGGGGTGGCCTTCGAGCCCCCCCGTAGTTGACACCTATGCCTGGGTGAATGCCTGTATCTCTTGGTAATTTAACTTTTGATTCTCACTGTCTGTTTTATCTCCCTGCTTAGCTTGGACCTTGGTGTCTGGTTGCTCTTGTTCCCCTGGAAACTATAGTTATTAATTTGGGTGCCTTTGCTTGCTTTTTATGATTGGCTCTAATCCATCAGAGGTTTCTCTTTGAATTCTGTATAACTGCCCTGTTCCTGCTGGGAGAGTCATTCCTGACACAAAATGTATGCCTTTACTGATCTCAATAAACTAGAACCTGATTAAGGAACGTTGTTGGGACTGATTGCTGTGGGACTCTGACACACTGATGCAAAAGCTTGCACAGACACTAGTGTTTGCGCACATTTTCTATTGAATGCTATTGAACATTATTTAGTTAGTTAGTTAGTTATGAATGTATAGCCTACTTTTCTTTACAATGGGGGCATAAAATCACCCAGTGAGCTCCCATAGTGAAGCGGGGATTCAAACCTGGGTTTCTCAGATTGCACCCAACGCTTGAACCCCTACACCATGCACTAATATCATACATACAAGAACCTGCTGTTTAGATATGATTTGAACTCTGCATTCTGCTTTACATTTCCCAGCCTTCTTTGAGCAATTCATATTCAGTGGAGCATTAAGATGACTAAAATTCCTCCACTCCTGTGGTTTTACACAGTATTGAGCCTTATGGATAAACATGTCTTTTTTTGTTTTGCTACTGCATTCAGCAAAATTTCATGCAAATAACTTTATTTTGACTGGGTGTTAGATTTTTTTTAAAAAAATAAAGGACTGATGAGAGGGAGAAATAAAATGTAGTAGAATGAAATTTTAAAAGTGAGCCAATTTATAATGAGCCAACATGTCTGCATTTTAATCATTAGGCCCAAAAGACCTTTAATTATTAAGGAACATTCAGATGCTAAGCAACATTATCTCTGTTAAGTTAATTATTGCAGTGAGTGATGTTACACATTAAGCTTACTCATTTTCCCCTTGTTTTTTTTAGAATCAGTGCAGACGTTTATTTATTTAATGTAATACTTTTGCAAAAACAGCTAGGGAAATGGCCAGGCAACAGTGGTCTATGAAGAACACTGAGGTTAACAATCTTCAGGAAGGAAAATTACTTGGTGGTTTACTGAAAATCCTTTTCAATACAATCCATTTTCCAGAGATACAGCCACTCTTAAATATTAATGAGCTTCACTGTTTATTGAAGGCATCATTTCCCAAGGTTATTCCATGAGAAACTATTATCTAAGTTCATCAGTAGGACACAATGCATGCTGTGTTAGGACCCTTAGGGCATCCCTTGACTACTTCATCTTGCAGTTTTAAAGACAGATGTTAACAGTATGGCTGCTGTGTTGTATTTTTGCCCATGAAAAGTTTAGAAAGAGAACCCAAATCATTCATGTCTCACAGGCCTCCTACCTTAGTTCAGGCCATTCAGTGAGGCTGATAGAATGAGGTACCTATTCTAGAACTACTGTGGGTGCTTTGGTAATGAGGTAAGAACATAAGAAGCATTCTGCTGCTTCAGCATCAGACCACTCATCCATCTACTCTAGCATCCTGTTCCACACCGTGGCCAATAAAGTAGTCCTGGACAGCCTAGATGCCAAGGCCTCCCCTGACATGGAAGTTGTCATTGACTAAGGGAAAACCTGGAAGTGACCTTATACTCTCTAGGAATTTCTTGGGGAGTCTATGGTTTTATTATAGAGTTTCTGGTGATTTGTAGAAAGTACTACCATAACGTTTGGGTATTCCGAGGAAGTGATGACACACTATTGGCCTTTCCCCCCCTCTCCTGCTGCCATTCTGAGCAGTGGCAGGAAAAGTGGGTCACCAGCGGGAACCCCAATTTTCCTTGAGGAAGTATAATTCACAAACATCTATAACTCAGCTGCTGTTGTGGGAATAGGAGGCCCCTGCATGTATCAAAGGCTATCTTGAGTACTTCTTTCCTCTAAGCAAAGGGAGGAATGAAAAAGTAGCACAAAATCACATCATTCTCAACTAGGGATGCCAGCCTTCAGGTGGGACTTGAGGATCCCCTGGAATTACAGGTCCTCTCCAGACTACAGAGATTGTTCGTTTGTTGAATCTCAATTACAATAATTTGACCAGTCATGGAGATCAGTTCCACAGGTGAAAATGGATGCTTTGGAAGACAGTCTCTATGGCATTGCAGCTCACTGAGGTCCCTGTCCTCTCCATGCTCCTTGCCCAAATCTCCAGGAATTTCCCAAACTGGATCAGGCCATCTTACTCCTCCATCCTCTGCCAGTAGCCGGGAGGGACCTGACAGCCCTATTCTCATCTTCCTGAACTCACTTATCTGTTGATATCTGTCACCATTAGTCTAAGGCTGAAGTCACACAACCTGTTTGCACTGATATTGGTGTGGTACCTTTGCAAATTTAAAGAGCATGATCAGACTGCAACACCTGACTTCCATGCCCCAGTCACTGCCACTCTATTTTGTCCCAGTTTGGAAGCAGAGTGATCAGGCACTGGGGAAAATCCAGAGTTTATGGATATCAGCACTTTCACCTCGCATTTCCAAATGTGTGAACTCCCCTGGTGCGAGCTCAACCCAGTTGCGAAGTCTCATCACTCTGTTCCATTTTTGCCACTTTTTTAAAAAGTCAGTTAGCAATATGTGCACAACTACATCTTCATGTATACCAGCAAACTTACAGCTTTCATCTGAGGTTGAAGGTGGGAGGGAAGGGCAGGCTGAGAAGCCTCTTTTGTCCTTTTTCATGCCGGTTCCTCTGCAGCACACAGGGTGGGGAAGGGGTTAAATGAAAAGATGAGGGTGTTTTTTTCAGAGGGGGAGGCATCCCCATTTAGATGTCAATATGGAGCAGTGCTTCAAATAAGCGGTTATGCACATATGCAAAAGACAGATTTTAAAAAAGAAGTCACTCGATCACCCACTCTGTGGTTACCCTACAGCAATAATCTGAACAGTTGACCATGGGGTGAGCATGCAGTGAGGCTGCTTCAGAGTGTGCTGTCTGGTCACCCCTTCTGGTCACAATGATTTAAACCACCACAAACAGAGGCACCCCCAGATCGTTCCAAGCCTCCAGTGTGACCGCAGCCTAACTCTCTGTATTTAAAAGTCTGATAAATCCCTCAGGTATTTTTGTTAGTAACTGGGGCTAATTTTAATTGTTCTTTGTATCCAGACTGGGATAGCAAGACTGGGATGGTAAGACTTTGACTTCAGAACATTTCCATCTAGATTTTCAAGCAGATCACTGTCGCTGAAGAGTACAATATGTACTCATAGTATTACATTTTCTTTCCATTTTCCTTCAAAATAAAAACATTTAGCATGGTACCTCATATGGTATGAGCGCTGTTAGATTTCATGCAACTCTTGTGACAATTACATGGCTGTAAAATACGATACGATCTGCACCAGCATGTATTAGCAAAGTTTATACCCGACTCAAATTAATTCAATAAATTGCTTTTGACAGTATTAGAATCAAATCTCTCAATAATATCCCAGCTCTGATTTTGGCCTGGCTGGATGATTGTTCTTATCAGGCACTGAAATTCCTCAAAGAATGCAGAACTTACCAAAATGGTTGCCACATTCCCTGGGGTGAAAATTGGTATCATTTAGGTGAAAACAACTTTGAAAATTGTAATATACAAAATTGTGCACAAATAATGATAATGTACAGAATCCCAAAGGAATGAAAGTGCCTGTATTGGTTTATCCTACAGCTCTGACCAAAGGAGGAGAAACTGTGTAAAACTGGTCACATCAGAAAGAAAACCCTGAATCACAATAAGTCAGACCAACTCAGGTGGTACTTCTGGCCTTCTGGGTTTCTTGCTGGTCTGATGAGCAAGGAGACTCTGCTTTTGCTGCTTGTTGTGATGGCTGTAAGGTTGTCAGGCGGTGGTGAGAGAGTTGTGGGAGTGCAGCATCCACAGACAAAAATAAAAAGTAAGGCTTAATTTACTTACAAGAAGTTCTTACCACAGAGCTTTTGGTGATTCCTAGAGCTACCATTAGTCACTTCCCAGTAGTTCTAGAAATTGCCAGGAGTTCTGTGGAAGAATTCCCTTTAAGTAAACAGAACTTTATTTTTTTCTTAATTTTTCTCCTGCTGCTGCTTCCAGCTTGTCAGTCCTAGATGGCTGTCATCTCATACCCAGTCTAACAGAGCTAGGAATGACAAGATTATAAGTATTCTCCTATTTAATTTGTCAACTCTTCTTATCAAGATTTCAAAAGGGTTATTCAGCGTGAAGGCCAGAATGGAATAATCAACCAGCATCTCTAGGATTCCCCTCCCTTTTCTCTTTCATTTTTTAAAGAAAAAAAGCCACATAAGGGCTCTTTTCACCAAGGGCTTGCCCCAAAGTCCTCCCCAACTTCCTACCACTGTGGGAAAATAGAAACATAGAGCTGTAAGGGATCCAAGAGTTATCTAGTCCAACCTCTTGCATGATGCAAGATATTCTTAACTATATTCCCTCCCATTCCACCTGTGACCCTTGCACTGTGCCCAAAGGAAGGCAAAAAAAAAAAAAAACCCAAAACCCTTCAGAATCTCCGGCCAAAATGGCCTGGAGAAAAATTTCTTCCTGACCCCAAAATGGTGATCTGTATTATCCTGGACATGTAAGAAAGGGCCGCAAAAACTGAACACTGCCTCATCTCCTCCCATTTGCCCTCATATGATCTGTTTAAGTTCACGGAATCCGCATTTCTGCCAGATGGCCATTTAGCCTCCACTTAAAAACCTCCAAATAAGGTGAGCTGATCACCTCCTGATGAAGCCTGTTCCTCTGAGGAACCACTCTGTCATGAAGTTCTTCCTAACGTTCAGCCAAAAATTATTTTGATTTAATTTCAATCCATTGATTCTGGTCCAACTTTCTGGGGCAATAGAAAACAATTCAGCTTCAGCTTCTATATGACATCCCTTCAAATACTTGAAGATGACTATCATATCACCTCTCAGTCATCTCCTCTCCAGGCTAAACACACCCAGACTCTTCAGCCTTTCCTTACAGGATTTGATCTCCAGATATAACCCAATGTATAGCATTTCACTCTTGGTTTCAGTTGCCATTCCTCAGGTGGCTGAGTTCATGAAGAATGCAATGTTCTCTTGTGGTCTAGCATGAGTCCCCAGTCTTCAGGGCTAACCTCCTCTCATCTCCCAACATGGGCGTCAACTACGGGGGGGGGGGGTCGAGCCCCCCCGAAATTTACTGGGGGGGCTCAGCCACCCCCGGCAAAATGGAGCGCCCTGCCGGCCTGCCCTCCTGCCTCCCTGGGGCGGGGGGGGGGGAGAGAGGCGGCGATGGCCGGCTGACTGGCCACCCTCAGGCGCTCCATTTTGCCGGGGGAGGCTGAGCCCCCCCCCGGGAAACTTAGGCACGACACGAGGCGGAGCGGGAGCCCGGGGCCCGCAAGGGCGATGCGCCGGCCCCGGCTGCAGGCAGCAGCAGCCAGCAGCAATCCCCGAGGTGAGCAGGGAGAGGGAGGGAGGGAGGGGGCGGGGAGCGCGGCGGGCCCGGCCCGGGGGGGAAGCGGCGGCGGCGGCTCCCTGGGGGGGAAGAGCGGCAGGGACATGGTCCCGAGCGCGCGCACACGCTTCGCGCGCACGCACAAGAGAGCCCCCACCCCTCCCGGGAATTTAAAAAGTCTACGTCCCTGTCTCCCAATGCAATTCCTTCTACTGCTAGTTATTCACAACATTTACAGAATGGATAACCTTTTGCAATGAACAAGCCATAAAAAGTCTACTCAATTATATTCCCTGTTTTGACAGCTGTAGTAAAATGGTTACTACAAGGGAGAGGCTGTATAGGATCCAGGAATATAAAGATTCCCCCCACCCCAGAAATGCTAACATACTATACTTGGCTTTGGCTTTTTTCCAGCATTCATTATGCATGCAAACTCGGAAGAGGCATTGCCTTTATATTAGACAAGCAAATAAAATGAAATGAAAATTATATTCTCAATGTCACTGAATAGTTGCATTTATTCGTTCCAATGTCATGGAATAAATCTGACACTTAGGGCCAGAGGCTGGGCATTTCCCCCAGTGTTATGGGAGGCCTCCATCGAGCTACCTTCAGTCTGCTGTAGGATCAGCAAGGAAAATTCTCAACCCTGGATTTGCCATTCTGGGTTGCAAAAGGCAGAGCAGGGCATGAAGCCATAGGAACAAAATGGGGAGAGAACAGCCCATGAGATCAGAAGGAACAGGAGATGAGCTCCATATTGTTCAGGTGGAAACAGCTGGGCAGTTTCCATATTGGTTTTGCTCACTGAGAAGACAAACTCCTAAATGTGGTTGTCTGTGGCATAGAGTGATATGCATGTCTGTCTGTCTGTCTCTCTCTCTCTCTCTCAACATTTTAGGCTATGGCAAGCAGGAAGTAGAGGAAGAGGGTTTGAATTTTCTAATACGTTCTGGGCAGGTGCAACATATCTTTTTACACTAGGGTGTGCATAGAAGTCAGACCAGTTATAGGGCATTTAAAAAATGTGAGCTGAGTTTTTGATTGTGGGAGTAAGCTGAAGCATTAAGAAATCAATCTGCTGATTCTGCATATTTCTGAGTGTAACTCCTCCCTCCGTTCATGGATACATGCGCCCACACCCATATATTAGGAGAAATTTTCAGATTTTACATCGATCACAGCAGCAATCCTCACTTCCAAATTTTCACAGGTGGATTGAGGATTAACATTTACCTCCACTCCTGGAGCCCTGTCTTACAGCATGTGCAAGCCAACCTTTCACTTCAGTCCAACCAGTGGTAGGCACAGCCACAGAGCATGGAATAGCTCATTCAAATCAGACCCATACTGGTTTAGATTAAGAAAGCCTTCCCAAAGCCTATGAAACAATGCAAAACACTAATCTATGTTACTCTGTTTGGCAGGAAGATGGGGTACCACTTCTGGTTTGATAACTTCCCTGCTGGGCAGAAATCAAGTCATTTCCTCCTGTGCTTTCCTGCTGTTATCCTATGGCCAAAAGATTAGATAGATAGATAGATAGATAGATAGATAGATAGATAGATAGATAGATAGATAGATAGATAGATAGTCAGACAGACAGACACACACACACACACACAGCTATATACCAAACTAATGAGCCAGATTAGGCGGATTGTAATTACTGTTGGATTTTGAAACTAATTGTTTAAATATTTGAAGCATATATGAGATTTCTGTATGCTCACTGGTTAGAGCAGATCTTGAAGAATAAATTTCTGCCTGCCTGTCCCTCTCCTACAACTTCATGCACAAACATATTGAATCCCTTTTGGGGATTCCTGTCAGTGGGAATGTGCCAAGAGCAGTGAAAGGTGGGTTATGTATCCTCAGCTGTGTCCCAGATTGCAAACAAAGAATGCATGGAGGTCCACATTGAAGCCGTCTTGAGCCCTTGTTGACAGGAGGAAAGTGTAACATGTGCATGCTTTAAAAATGCAGTAACCCATTCTTGCTGCTTCATTCTGTACTCTCCAAGTGTTTCTCCTGAGCAGAAACAACCACACTTGCCTCAAAGTTTCCTGTCCTTTCTTTTTATCCAATAAAAGCTCGATGATACATTGATCTTAAGCAGTGAATAGTTGTTCATCATTCAGTAGACAAAAGGAGTAGAAAAAAAATTGCAACTGCTAGAGTTCTTTTTGGATCAATTATCAGCAAGTAGATATGTAACTAGATCATAAGAATATGTATCAAAGTGAACTGGCAAACACAATGAAGTATAATGTCTCCTGAGATTAGAATATAAAGGGCAATCCAAAAGAGTATGTGCAATCATGCCAATCTTACCCAAGGGACATGAGCAGACTCATTCTGAATAAGGTAAACATACAAACTTTCCCTTCATAACTGCCGAGGAGTGGACATTTAAACTGGCCAGAATGAGCCTTCCTAAAAGGCTTTGGGAAGCTTTCTGTGGGGGAATACAGAGAAAACCTGAGATGAACAGATGTGGCATGCTCTAAAAGCAGAGGTTTGGGTGATTTTACATGATTTTTCACCAAAACAAATGCTGCATGAAGGCCAAGGTCCTGAATGGTATCCAGGTTAGCATTGAGAGCCAAGAGTTTCTTAAAGACAGTCAGTTTAGTGTAGTGGTTAGGAGTGCGGACTCTAACCTGGAGAAAACCAAGTTTGATTGCCCACTCTTCCACATGCAACTGCTGGTGTGACTTTGGGTCAGTTAGAAGCAGTTTCAGAGCTGTTCTCTCAGGAGTAGTTCTCAAAAGAGCTCTCTTAGCCCCACCTACCTCACAGGGTGTCTGTTGTGGGGAGGGGAAGGGAAAGGGGCTGTAAGTCTCTCTAAGACTCCTTTGGGTAGTGAAGGGCAGGGTATAAATCCAATCTCTTATCTTCTTCTCTTCTCTTCTTAAGTTAAATTGACCTATACTGTCATATTTCAAGAGTGCCAGATAGTCCTTACTGTTCAAATATACTTTAATGAACAGTCTAAATGCTTGCAACAAAGCCCTTGCCTCAAGAGAAGGCAGGCTCAGTTCTGAACACAGAGCCATGCCAGCTACACAGTGAGGAATGTTTAAAAATTTTCTCAAGAAGAATAAAAGAAGATGGTCAATATTTTCATTAACCAAAACAATCCTTAGGGCTACTCCATAGAGAATAACTGGAAAAACTTTTAAGTTAAAAACTTGAACAGCACCTGTTTTTTTTTGGGGGGGGGGGTTATGCTGCTATGGTGATTTTGCCCTCTTCCCTCTCTCACACACAAGATTTCCTCTTCTTCTTTCTCCTTTCTTTCTTGCTGAGCAGCCCCTATATGTATTTTCTTATTTGTTGGTCTATAGCTGTCCCACCCTGTCATGTTGTTATATATTTTGATCCTGACCCAGCCCAGGGACATGAGGGAAAAGACAAAATCACCTGCTAATATTTTATGCCTGTAATGGCACAGGAGAGGCTTTTGAAATTTCAAAAATAAACAAAATGTTTTATTTAACTTGTAGGGCAAAAGGTCAGGTGGAATCAGGTAAAATGTATGTAGTGACCCGATAATAAAAACTTAGGTCACTTTGTAATCATGTTAAATCCAGATAATATGTTGCCAAAAAGCATTTTTGCTTTTCAACAAGGTATGTGAAACTTTGAGGAGAAAGGCTTTCTTTTCAGTTTCTGCTTTAGCTTGCAAGCATAGGTTTCTGAGTTTCACTGATAATTCCAGGCAGTTTAGAAGGCAGGAACATACAACCCAGTTTTCCAAATCCTTCATCATACACAGACCAGGGATCACTCCTCTTTCAAGAGTTCTCTCTTTTCACTGGGCAGGGATTACTTCTCTTAACTAAAAGCAATTACCCTTTTTAGCTTGAATGGGGATCCTTGTTGATCCACCCATTCCTTCTGCCACTTTCCCAGTCCACACATCAGTGCTAAACTGTCTCTTCCTCCACTGTCAGATCCCAATTGTCATTTCTTAACTGACACTCTTCATAGAATTCCATTTGAACAGCCTGTCACTCAAAGGTTCTTGGACTCTGTGAGGCATTAACTCTTGACAGTCTGTCACAGCTGCCAATGCAGGTTTGTGCTTTTTCCATTATCATTGACTGATATGGTCCCCATTTTAGATTAGATAAAAAAGCAATACCTTGATATGAAAATTCCTTCATTATTGGGTTTCTTCACCATTCAGAGTCTACCTGAACACTGTAGGAATTCTTTCTTGTTTTTCTTTTTTAGGAGGAGGGGGAGACAACTATTTTAGATTTCTGACAGTTTATTTTCAGGCCTTCCTTAACACAAGGCTATACCCTCCACCTTGGCAGCCATTAAATGGTTAACATCCACTACCTCGTCTCAAAATGCAAAACTGGGAAATCATCAATCTGATTTTTCAAGGAACTCTGAGCAACATCTTCCCCTTTTATCCTTACATCAACCCTGTGAGGTAGGTTAGGAAATGGATGAGAGAAAGTAACTGGCTCAGTGTCACCCAGTAAGTTTCAGGGTGGTGGGAATTAAAGCCCAAGTTCCCCCTCCCCAGCACTGTAACCCCTATACCCCACTGGTACTTTATGTTACCATAAATTGCCACAGCTTTGCTGCCCTCTTAACTCCTCCCTGCATAGTTCACTGTAACTTTCCAAAGTGGATTTTTTCCCCCAGCCAGTCATGGAATGGCCTGTGCTCCGATACCCAGTTGTGGTTTTGATGTGTGCTCTGTTACCCAATTACCAAATATTAGGCACTTAAACTGAGCCTCAAAGCACAACTTAAATGATCACAAACATTGGTTGCAAATTTGGAAAAATCTTAGAAGTGTGAAATACAATATCCCTTTAAGTTTTATTTTACGGGAAATAATATACATATTTAACAGCAGTGTAAATAGGACCATGTTCTTTCTAATCATTGGTTCCATTTTCATGGGTGTTCTTAAATAAAGACAGGGATGAAATTGCTTAGCTAAAATCAGAGCTATTTTGGGGCAGGAATGCACAGGAACAGAGTTCCAGCTGGCTTCTGAGTTGGCCATGCCTCCCCCCCCCCCCGGGTTCCCCAGGCACCTCGCAAGCCATGGGGCACCTATGGAAGCCAAGCCGATCCAGCAAGCTGTGGGGCACCTGGGGAAGCTGATCCTGGGAGGGAGCTGCACTACCAGGGGTGTGGCTTAATATGCTAATGAGTTTTGGCTGTTGGGTGTGGCCTATTATACTAATGAGTTCCTGCTGGGCTTTTTCTACAAAAAAAAAGCCCTGGCTAAAATGAAGTCTCTCTAGACTTCATAAAATGCAGGACATTTCCTGCAGTTTTTATGTTTGGATGGGAAAAGGCATGTATTACTTTGCAGGACAAATCATTATATATCCTGTCCTATATAATAATTGTATTTTTGGGTGGCAACATTCTATGTGCACTAAAATCATTTGGCTGCCTGATGTGTTACTCACCAGGGTCTGTATCCACTGGCTGCATTGCCTTGCTGCGTTGCCTCAGTCCTGCCCACAGAGCCACCAGCCAGCGTCTTGCCCTCAGTCTGCAGGGAGCTGCCAGATGGGATGGATGCTCCAGTGAGCACAGGCTTAGGGGGCTACTCACCCAATGGCGGCAGGGAGGCAGATGGATGGGCCTGGCTGGCTTCAGCGTGGCTTGGTGGCTCCCTCTGACCCTGGGCCAAGGTGGGCTGTGCTGTGTCACTGCCTTCTTCCTTAGCAGGCTCCAGCCACATCCTGCTCATGCCTCCCTCCCATGGGCGGACAGTCGAGTGACAGTGGTAGAGAGCTGGGCCCCGGCCAGAGGGAGCGGGATGAGTGAGATGAAGCTAGGGAGCCACAGCTTCATTTAGCCCTTTGGTCTTGTTCCCTGAGACTTTGAAGCACACCACTCAGCTATTAGGTTTAAATAGCTGGCCCCAAACAGCTGAACCAAACAGTCCAACAGTCCAGTAAAAGTTTGGGGAATGCACTTTTCCTGCTTCCACACTCCAAACCAGCTCAAGTTCAGTGCAAATTTTGGCTCATGAGCCAATTTATGCTCATCTCTAGTGAATATAGTTCTTTGTGAGCTGAGTAGTGAGTATCACTGACATAAAGTGAGCCACACAGGGATATATAAAACCTGTTCCATTCTGTAGGAGTCTGGACCAACTGGGTGAGGCTCCTGAGTCAAAGATCACTACAAGGTCCTTCTCCACAAGGTCCCTTAACCTTAGAACACAAAGAGGAGGGGGTTAAACTTCACTCTGGGTCCTCCTCAGGTCTTTCCACACTCTGCTAGAGACAGCCCAGCCATGTCCTCTTTGCACTTCCTTTTAAAGGAGTCACCGTAGTAGTGTCCACCCAAGAAGCCCTAAGGAATTCTTGTGAGGGTGAGTAGCTCCATGAGATTACAGATGGGGGTTCTGCCAAGTTTCTGGCTGGGAGACTTCCCTGATTGTTTTCCAGGCTGACCAGTCAGCTGGCAGGCAGAACAGCTGTTAAGTGTGGCTCCTTAAAGGGGCCATGCAATTTTGCTAGCACTTCTGGCTTTTCAGTCACTGCTGCTGGCTTAAGTAACACTGGGGCCAGCCCCCATCTTTTCTAGGTACAGAGGGGTGGAACCATATTGTTGGATCAGTTGGGTGGCAGGTGCTGGTGGCTCCTAGCCAACAACCTCAGCAAGTGCAGGGGTAGGCTCCCTGACCCCGTACCCACTCACAATATGTTAAGCAAGTGTTTGTGAAAGAGAGCTATGCCTACTGTTATTTAAAAGAAGGCATTTTTAAAAAGAATTGAGAACTGAAGTTAGCCTTTGTTCTTATGTTATCATATTGTATATTAAAATATTGATTATATGTAATACATCTTCTCTTCTTTGACTCAACTGTTGATCGATACACAATTTTAATATTTATAGTGTGGAAGAAACCATTGTTAAGGCACTTTTTCAGTTTAAGAATTTTGTGCATCTCTGTTTTCCTTTCCTCGCACAGGATTGATTGTATGAAATAAGCTACAAATACAGGAATTTTGCACTTTGTAATGACTTTTTTGTGTGTGCCAATTGATCACACCACTTGACTCTATGTAGGTATGTGAATTATCCTGATTCAGGCAACAGTAAAGCATATGTTGATTGCTTCTCATTTGTATCTCCTCAAGGAGTGAAGGAAAGAAGTGTGAAATCCGTCAGCAAAATCTTTCTGGTTTTATCATAACTAGGTCTGAACAACTTTCCTAATTTGGTGTCTTATTTTCCTGAGTGTCAAAAAGCACCCCCTGTTTTCAGCAGTGTTTGGCACTCTTTGTGAACCTCTTTGTGGCATTTTGAAGTTGTTCTTCTGTACATTATTTTATTTAACTTCAGTGGAGTGGATCTAGCCACTCCACTCCACAGAGTGATTGCCCCCTTATTTGGAATAAAGAGTCAGACATGTTGATTGGATGAACTATGGACCACTTTAATTAACTTATCAAACTATAACAGTGGCAAGGGCGAAATGTGACCTGTGGCATGATCCAGGCCAAGGGTCACCTGACCCCTCCCCAGTTGTATAATGGGGACCCACCTGCCCCCAGCTTGAGCAAGCACCTTTTGCTTGCACTGGTCAGGCATGCAACAGGCTATGCCCTGGAGATCCAACTGCCAAGCTGTAGAACTTAAGTGGCTGATCAATCCATGCACACCAAAGGCTGTCTGCTATTTTTACCCCAGGTCACACAACCCAAAGGTTCATCCAGCCATACTCCTATCCCCCAAATGGGGTTGTTTATTGGCCCTCCCCCTAGCCACAAGTCACTTACCAGCCCCAACCCAGCCAACTAAAGTGACCAACTTAACAAGTAGCACCACCCTCTGCCAATTTCACAACCCATTGACTAACTATGAGGTAGGCAAAAAAGCATCCCTAACTTGAGACAATCAACCAGGGATCAAAAATTCCTACCCAGCCCTGAAAACCAGTGACCAGCAAAAGCCCATGCAGAATTCAAAGTGGGAGGGTGGGCCAAGCTCTAAGTGGCAACTGAAGGAGGGCAGGTGAGGAGCTGGCCATTAACAGGCCAGCTCCACCCCCCTGAGCAGGGCACGTGCTCTGTGCCCAGTACATGTGCCCGCTCTTTTTCCTTCAATGGAGGCAAAGATGCCCCCTGGCTGTCGGCCGATGGGGGCAGAGTATGAAGACTTTGAATCCTCCTCCAGCCTTAGACACCTTCCTCCAACTTAAGTGACTCTTCCTCTAATAGAAGGCTCTGTTGGGCAGTAGTTGGATTTATCCCAATATCTTTGGTCTCAGTTTCCCATACTGCCATGAATGCTATTAGCTGCTGTGACCAATTTAATGGGGGCAATGGTATAACAGTATTACATATGACATGATAAGATCATGGGCATGACATTACACAGACCTCACATCCAATAACATGAAATGCCAGCATGAACTAGAATGAGGCACAGTTAGAGCCAAAGAAAAGGAACATGGACAAAGTACCAATGACAGAGAGAGAAATAAAAGACTACTGAAAAGCGCTGAAAGAGTACTAATGCTTAGTAAGGTTCTTTTTATCAGATGAGAAGATGCTGCTAGTTACAACTATTTTTAGTCTTAGTTAAAAATTGAAATTGCAGCTCTGTAGAACGTTGCAAACACTTGGAAATAATGATTTAAAGCTTTCACTGAATAGTGGGAAAGCTTGGAAGTATCAGGAACTGAGGGACACAATCTTTGAGCTTGTCCAACCAAACTCCAAGAAACGTCTCAACCCTAAAGCCAGTCATTTTCATAACATAAATTTAATGTGTTCCTTGTCACTTGGCCACTATTTGCACTGAGACTTTGGGGGAGGAATGCTTTCTTGGACAATACCTAAAAAGAACTAGAGATTTAGAAGAAGAAAGTGCTGTCAAGTCACAACTGACTCATGGCAACCCCAAATCCTGGGTAATCTAGTCAAGAGAGGAGCAGAAGTGGTTTGCTGCTGCCTTTCTCTTCATAGCAACTTGGTGGTCTCCCATCCAAGTACAAATTGCAGTGAACCCTGCTTACTTCTCAAGTTCTGGTGAGCTTAAGCTAAGCTGGTCTATTCAGGTTGCTGAGAAAAATGTTCCATTGGGTTGCATCTGACTCATGGCAGCACCAATTGTGGGGTGTTCTAGGCAAGAAATGAGCAGATATGGTTTGCCAGTGTTTTCATCCCCCTAGTGACTCCTGTCTTCTCTGGCAGTCTCCCATCCAAGTACTAATTATGGCCAACCCTCCTTAGCTTATGCCACCCTATCCAGGCTACTATTCAACAAAATAACTAAACCGGGGAGGGGTTCCAGTACTGTCTAGAGCAGATGCAGGAGGCTTGAGCTCTATGTTTTTTGCTCCTTATAGCAGCCTCTGGAACTTTGTTTAACAGCTTGGAGGGGTTCTACGGAAGAGGGAACACAAAGCAAGAAGCTTTGCATGGAGGAGGAGGAAGAGTGAAGAAACTCTACACCTCTACTTTCATGTCTGCTTGAAAGTGAAGGGTCTGCTACAAACGCCCAACAAGTCGGGTGCATGAACAACGTAAATGGAGCCAATAGAGTCAACAAGCAATATCGCAAAGAAACCACCACTTACAACCAAAGCTAAGTATAATTTCCAGGTCCTTGGGGGGGGGGGTGGAATATGAATAAAAGCAAGGAAAGTAATTAGAGAAAAGAAACGCTGAGATATACCTTTAAGGTGGTCATTACAATGACAAAAAACTTTAAGGTTTAAAGCAAACAAAATAAAAGGGACAGAAGGGATTAAAATTCACAGTAAGCCAAAATGAGAGTCAGCTAACCTCTTCTCCTACCTTTATTTGTATATTCTTTCAGATAGTTCGTGGGGAGTGAAAACTTGTGGCAAAACAGTCCAGAGTGATCGAGTTCTTGAGAGACTGAGAGGCAGAGAAACGGAGAAAAGGAGAAAGCAGAGGAGATAAGCAAAAGACAGAGCAAGAGGAAGAGCTGCCAGCTGGCAGGAGAAGGGGAGCCTAAGAAACAGACCGAGGAGGAGAAGCTGAGATACGGAGAAAGAGGAGGAGATACGTGAAAGATGCAGCAAGAGGAAGAGTGAGCCTAAGGAAAAGCTGGAAGCAAAGGGGAAGAAAGATTTCAAAGAAGTGGTGGGAACAAAAAAAACAATATTGGTAAACCAAGAGGTTTTACATAAAATACTGATTGTAAAACTAGGTTATTATAATATTATATTGTAATATTATATTGCTTGAGAGGGGAGATCCTATGCAAAGAGTATTTTGGTGTTGATGCTTATTAATGCTATTAATTGTCTATTAATTAATAGACAAAACTGAGATAAAGAAATAGGTAGAATAAGACACAGACAGAAGAAGGGATTTACATAAAACATGAAATAAATGAATAAAACTGAATGGCCACCAATCCAGGGCAATAAGAAAAGGCTCAATAAAATCTCCAGGCCAAACAGGTATTCAAGGCTTTCTAAAACAGGGCACAATGAGTGTAGCACAACTTAACATAAGCGATCTAAAAGCACTGATACAGGAATGTATGGAACCAATAAATACGAAAATAGGAGAACTATCTGGTCAAATTTCTGCAGAAACTGATGAAATTAAGAAGCAGATAGCTGAAAATAGAATGGAAATACAAAAAATTAATGCAACTACACATAAAACAGAAGAGAGAGTTATAAAAATAGAGCAAGAACTACAAGAAGCTAACACAAAAGTAGATAAGCTGGAAGAAACCTTAACAGATTTAGAAATAGAAAAAGCAGCACTTATGATTAGGTGCCAGAATATACCAGAAATACTTGACAAGAATCTAAAAGAAGAGATAATTAAAAGTTTAACTGATCAATTAGATATAGGTTAATTTGATGAAGTGGAAAAGGACGTAGTTCAAATATATAGGAAAAATACTGCATTTGCCAGAAGAAACCAATTACCTAGGGAAGCACATATTAAGTTGAATAGAAGAGCAACAAGAGACAAGATCTTGAGAGAAGCAAATAAGACTAAAATAAATATACATGACAGTGAAATATGTATATTGAAAGAAGTACCGTGGAGGGTTCGAGAAAAGCATCAAAAATATAGGGGACTTGTCAACCAACTGCAGAAGAATGAGATTTGGTTTAAATGGTTAACACCTGAGGGCCTACTGTTCAATTTTCAAGGGATAAGGTACAGGATAGAGTCTACCTTTAAAATAGAGGATTTTTTTGGATAAATTTGGGGAGGATCTAGGCTGGCAGAAGGAAAAAGATAGTACTGAAGAAGAAGGAGAAGTAGTAGCCAAAGAGAAAAAAGATAAAAAATACCAAGGGAAAAAATCAACATGTGTGACCCCCTTGCAAGTACTGACAAGATATCAACAGAAAACAAAGGGTAAGGGAGAGAAAGGGGAAAAAATGGTGATGAAGAGGCTTAGACTTTTATCTGTGAATGTAAACAGACTTAATAGTCCTCAGAAGAGAAAGAGAATTTTTTTACAACTAGGAAAATTACAGACGGATTTATAAGCTGTATACAAGAAACACATATTAAGGAGAACCATATACATTACTTAGAGAACAAGAAGCTGGGCAAAGTCTTCACAGTGGCAGATAAGAAGAAGAAGAGAGGAGTAGCAACATATGTGAAGGAAGGCTTTGCCCCAGAATTGGTATACTCAGCAGAAGATGGGAGGATTATTGCGGTGACAATTATAAACATGAATAGGAAGATACCAATTTTAAATACATATGCACCCAACCAGAACCAGGAAATTTTTTTAAAGAAAATCCATGAAATAATCGCAAACCAAAAAACAGAAGAGATATGTATTGTGGGAGACTACAATGCTGTATTTGAGGCTAAAATGGATAGAAAAAACCAAGGAAAGAGGGGAAAAAACAGGCAAAATGCTTCCAAGATCCTTCTTACAGTTAGCAAAAGAATATAGTTTAATTAATTAATTAATTAATTAATTTCATTTTTATCCCGCCTTGCCAGCGAACTGCCTCAAGGTGGCTAACAACCATAAAATATCATCAAAGTGGTTTAAAAGTTAAACAGTTAAAACTAGCATAAAACCAACATTACTAGCATAAAACCAACAGTAATAGATACTTGGAGAGCCCAAAATGTCAGGAAACAAGATTTCACTTATTATTCAGCCAGACATAACGCGTGGTCAAGGTTAGACATGATTTGGTCCTCATCATCTTTAATAAGAGGTATTATAGAAAGCGAGATACTGCCAAACACATTCACGGATCACAGCCCAATAATGTTAACTTTACAGATGGGAATCAAAAGAACAAGATAGATTTTAGATAAAAATATACTAAAGGACCAGGAGTTTATGAAAAAAATGGAAGTAGAAACTAAGGAATATTTTAAAAAGATACGCCTATGAGAACTGTTTGGGATGCATTTAAAGCATATATAAGAGGTTGGTTTATCAACCAAGGTGCATGGGAAAAGAAACAGAAGGCAAAACAATAGGAAGAGTTGGTAGCTCAAATTAAAAAGGCAGAAGAGAAACTGAAAGAGAGATGTGAGTCAGGAGAAAAGGAAACAAGATTAAAGCTGAAATTATTACAGCATCAAATGAATTTATTGTTAGCATATGAAATGGCAAGAAAAATAGAATATTCAAAACAATATTACTTTGAGAATGCTAACAAACCCACAAGATGGCTTGCATATAAATTAAGAAAAGAAAGAGAAAAGAAAATAATTAAGAATTTGAGAGATGAAAAAGGTAAAGAGAAAAGTAATATATAAGATATTAAAAAAATAATAAAGACATTTTACAAAAAATTATATACGCAAGAACAACAGAAGGAGCAATTGGTAACAGCGTATTTAAATAAGTATAATGAGAAACAGTTTAATGAAAATCAATATAAGATATTGAATGATCCTATCTCAGTTAGCGAGGTAGTGGAGGCAATAAGAAAACAAAGAAGAATAAAATACCAGGACCATATGGTATAACCATTGAATTATATCAAAAACTAGAAAACCATATAATGACACCCTTGAAGAATCTTTTCCAAGGCTCAGGACAGACTGGCAATCTGGAGTGGGATGAATCCGGAGGCAAAAGCTGTGGGGGAAAAATCCCCCGGGGCTGGTTGTCCACATTGGCCAGGGTATTGCGCAAGGATGCCGTTACGGAGTGTTCAGACTGCTGCGGAGTGGCCCCAGGTGGGCCAGCCTCCGCAGCCCGTGATAGGGCTGTTTCGGCAATTTGTGCATGTCCTCATGCGCAAACTGGCAAAACGCCACATTCACACTCAGCTTGCTTCCCGCCTTCTTCTGGTTCACACTGTCTGGAAGCGGGAGGCAAGCGCAAGACAGCCTTCGGACACTGGTTTCTCCCGGTGTCCTTCTAAAGCGCAAGAAAACCGGCTTCAAAGTGGGTAAATGCGGAAGGGAGCCAAGGGACAGCTGCACATGTCTGAACAGGCTCCCTTCCCCCACTTCCCATGCAGACCTATCCCGGGGCAGATTGCCAGTCTGTCCTCAGCCCAAGAAATCACGACGACAGAAGAAATACCAGAAACATGGAAACAGGCATTAATCTCATTAATACATAAACCAAATACCCAGGAAGAAGAAATCAAAAACTATAGACCAATATCATTATTGAATTCTGACTACAAGATTTTTGCAACAATAGTTGCTACAAGAATGAAAAAGATGCTTATTCAGGTCATACATAAGACCAGGTAGGGTTTCTCCCCAAAAGACAGCTTAAAAGCAATATAAAGTCAACAAGATGGGGCACCTGCGATACTCGCGGGGGGGTACCCTAGTCCTCCTGCCCCACTGGGGCAAGTGGCGGCGAGCCCCGCCGCTCCTCCAGCCACCCCCCATTGGCGACAGTGAGCCCTGAGCAGCTCACAGTCACCAGACCCGCTGAGCCTCCCCCGCTGCTTCCCTCCCGCCCTGTTCTCATTTGGGCTCAAGTGACGCTAAGCCACTCGGGCCCAGTGTTTTGGCCCCCCCCACCCCTTGTTCAGGCCTGAGTGGCGCTAAGCCACTCGGACACGGCGTCCCCCCTCCCGCACTTCCCTCTCTCCCACCCCCTCGGCCCATTCTCATTTGGGCCCGAGTGCCGCGAAGCCACTCAAGCCCGGTGTTTCGGCCCCTCCTGCCCCGGCGCTTCCCTCCCTCCCTCCCTCCTGGCCCATTCTTGTTCCTTCCCCCCAACCCCCCCCCCCATTCTCCAGATGGCGAGCCTCTTTCCCTCCCTCCCCCTGCCCTCTTCGGCGGCGGCGAGGCCCGCCGCACGCCGAGCTTCTTCCCCTCCCTCCTCCTGCCCTCTTCGATGGTGGTGGTGGTGGCGAGGCCCGCTGCACGCCAAACCCCCCCCCACAGCTAAAGCATTTTCTGCGTGTGCGCAGAGAATGCTTTAACTTTTCGGGGGATTTAACTATCCCCCGAGAAGTTTTTTAAAGTTTTAGGATTTTTCTGCAAGCGGGGGGGGGGGTTTACCCCCCACCTGCAGAACCCCCCCCTCTGCCCTCCAAGTGCCCCCCCCCGTGCGGATTTAAGTATCCACACGCGGGGGGGCACTTGGGAATTAGATATAGAGATAATAAATGTCTTAGAATACTGGGGCTGAGGACAGACTGGCAATCTGGAGCAGGATGAATGTGGAGGCAACTGCTGAGGGAAAAACTCCCCAGGGCTGGCCGTTCACACTGGCCAGTGTATTGCGCAAGGATGCTGTTATGGAGCATTCAGACTGCTGCGGAGTGGCCCCACGTGGGCCGGCCTCCGCAGTTTGTGATAGGGCTGTTTCGGCAATTTGCACATGTGCACATGTGCACTCATGCGCAAACTGGCAAAACGCCACGTTCGCACTGCCGCCTCTGCTTGCCTCCCGCCTTCTTCCAGTTCACACTGCCTGGAAGCGGGAGGCATGCGGAAGACGGCCCCTGAACACCGGTTTCTCCCGGTGTCCCGGTAAAGTGAAAGGAAAACGTCAAGACGCATAAGTACGGAAGGGAGCCAAGGGACAGCTGCACATGTCTGGACCGGCTCCCTTTCCCCGTTTCCCATGCGGACCTCTCCCGGGGCAGATTACCAGTCTGTCCTCAGCCTATGATTCCCATCCAGGTAAACAATTGGCATTAATATTTCTTGACGCTGAGAAGGCATTTGATAATGTAAGCTGGAGTTTTCTGTTACATAAGTTAGAAACGTGGAGATGTGGCTTTAGATTCTTGTCCATTATAAGAGCTATATATAAGAAACAGTATGCCAAGATTACGGTGAACGGTGAACTAACCCAAGATATAGAAATCAAAGGGGGACTTTTGGAGGAAGCTGCAGAAGCTGCGGAGTTTACTTAACACTATCTGTGACTCATTTTATTGCTTCACTCTGTTGAAACTTAACTGTGGTTATCACTAGTTAGGGATGCTATGAACTTTGAACTGGACATGACCTTCAGACTTAACATGACCAACTGTTCATTTACGTGAAAGTCAAGCCCCCTTCTGTCTTTGGCAGATATTATGATATTTTAAATGCTGTTTTTATGTGGATATTGTTATTTTAAGCTTTCAGCAGTCATTTTTAATGGTCTATGTTTTTGTTCTGGGATGGGTGTTTTCAATACTGGATTTGAATTAATATCTTGAAATGTTTTGTTTTTATTATTTTTATTTCGTAAGCCACCTCGGGCAAGTTCTGGAGAGGGAGCATAATTTATTTCTAAAAAGTGAAGTCACCATTCATTTTTGTTGGATAGTGTTCCATATGTTTCACTTGAATTCAGAATTTATCCTTTATTCAGTTATTACACCCTTGAACTTTTCTATGGAATGTTGAATTTCTCCTTCACCCATAACAACTGTACTTTTTTGTCTTTCTAACATACCCTAGTATGTTACACTTCAAAAGATGTGTAAAAATGTTATGTTTTAAAGATCACAGTTATCAACACAGACTTTAGGACATTAGTGTAGTCACCTTTCCATATTATTAAAAGAAAGAATAGACTGCCTGCTCTACTGCACAGTTAAAAATGACTAGAATTAATACATTTCTCAAAGGTAGATATGTCTTTTTTTTAAAAAGATATTTTCACAAAATATTTTACCACCTAATGGCATTTTGAATTGGCATTTATTAAATTACATTAATTTGGCTCCAAAGGGCATATATCAATGGACAGATAGGTATGTTTTTGTGTGAAGTGTGTGAAAAGGGTGTGTAATATTAACAACTTCTTCTAGACAATGCTAAAAGCTTTTTAGAGCACAATATTGTAAGATTAAATTTTCTGATATGAAATAAACAGTGCAGATTTGACATTCAGCGTAATCCATGTTAATTTTTACATTAGTCTGTGTGTGCCCCACTTGTATCAATGAGATTTACTCTTAGGTAAGTAGGAATCCAGCCTTTGCTGGGGAAATGCCATACAAGATTTTAAGGATGTAGGCTCCATCAACTAAAGGGGTGTACACCAAAAAGAAATGGGCATTTTTCAGATTTGGGTATATTGGACCCAGAAACTTTTGGTATTCATGATATCCTGGAATTCCAATAACAGTATGATATTTGGATTTGGATTTTTTCAGGAATCTGAATTTTTCTGTGTTGTCAAATATGCAGCCTGGGGGCTGGGTCAGGCTCCCAGAGGGCTTCTATCAGGCCTGCACTGGAACTGGCCATATCCTGCTCCCGGTTCTGTTGCTGCTGCTGCATCATAGCTTGCTTGGCAAGACTCTCTCAGTTGCTCAGCCATTTCATGTTTTCCTCTGGGTCCTAGACTCAGAACTTTGAGCATGAGATTTCTGTGGTGAATGTCAGTAAATCAAAAATAGGTTTGCAGCTTACAGATACACACCTGAACAGCATATTCACAACTGCAACAGCATAGGCCTTTTGATGCAATAATTCAGAGGAAGAGGTATCAGTTACCAGATACTGTTAAATAAACAAAATATTGCAAGAGTGCTAATGTTTTAAGCATGTTTTTATTTTAAGTAAAAAACAATATTTTTGTTTGTGTCCTTTATAAAGTTTATATCTGCACTACCTGGCACTAATGGGGAGGAGGAGAAGGCTGTTGGATTCTACAATTGAAGCCAACCACCTTAGAACCTTGCAAAACCTTTCAAATGCAAAACCACTGAAGTGACTGGCCACAAACCATCCGTAGCTCCCTCTGTCCATTTGCCATTTGCTTACAGAGATGCCTTATTTTCCCCTCCCTCCTGTTGTCCTAGAAATCAGGGCAAAAAGGCAAGAAAAGGCTAGAGGCAAACTCTGCAGACCTTTAAATGGCTTTTTAACAGTTGCTAATTGGTATTGCCAGATTTGTTTATTTGGATTTATATCCCGCCCTCTCCGCAAGCTGGAAAAAAACGGGGGTGGGGGGGATCGGGTTTTTCTGGCATAAACAAGGCCAGTAACTGAAAATATTCTCTGATGTATATTTGGCTGAAAAAATATCTGATGAGATATTTTTCAAGTATTTTTTTTCCAGCTCAGATACACACAAATGCACATCCCTGATCAACATATTACAAAGTCCTCATGTTTTTTTAGGGAGCAACACAAAGACTCTGTAGCAGTAGTTTTGCGCCTCCCTGATGTACACTGGCTCTTTCCTGTTTGGGATGACAGTTTTAACCTTTCCTTCCTGTTGTTTTTGCATCAAATCACCCCATGGAACCTCAGAAAATAATTCTACATGGCACTGGGAAAATATTTCTACATGGCTAAGGTTCACAACAGAGCCACTTAGTGGTTCTGTGCAGTGGTTTGAAGATGTACAAGCAGCTTGGGGGGGGGGGGGAGCTGTAGCAGCTTGAATGGCTACTGAATGGCCCCTATAAAGTGATGTGACCACAAGTAATAGCCTCATTTGTTGGCCTCAGGTTCTACTGCCTATTCGGTAGCTATATGTCTGCATGGTGTTACTGCTATGGACCCGATGTCTCCTTAAGCCTTCTCATAATGGCACTACCCATCCCATCCCCTTCATTAGTGCTCGGCAATGGGAGTGGCAGATGTTGCATCCCATCGCATAAGTTACTGCTGTTGTCAGACTAGGGCTGGGGGAAATTCAGGTTCATGCAGCCATGATGACACTAACTTGAATGACATTGGGTCACTCTCTCAAAGGGCTGTCATGAGAATCAAATGAGGCAGAAGCAAACTACGTATGCCACTCTGGGCTTCTTGGAGGAAGGGAAGATAAAAATACAGTTGTTCAATTGGTATGCAAATAGATTATAAAGTTCAAGAATTGCATAGTAACAAGGGCAGCCAAGTTCAGACGAAACAAAAATAAATGGCAATGAATTGGCTTCATGTTTAAGCTCAGTGCTATCTTTATTCCACCATTTATTTCTTATGCTTCTATCGGATGTTTTCTTAAAAAGGTTAAAGTGAATTACAAAGGATACCAGGCAGTCTGTTATCCAGGAACTGAGTAGACTGAGACCTACTTTGTACGAGTTTTACTTTAACATCTTAATATACCTTGAGATTTTGCTCTGGACCGAAATGATCATGATCTGACACCCAGGCTCTGAAGCCAGAGTGTTAATGCTTCTGCTGTGTTCCTCTGCAGACAGTCTGATATATTGCCTCCATTTGACAATTCACCATTTGGTTCAGTCTGGTGACGGGTGAACACTCTTAATCATAAACTGAAAGTCTCACAGTCAAACAGTGGGAGAAAGTTTGGTTTTACATGAATTCCTAAAATTGTTCTAAATTGTATCGCAGTGCACTATGCACACATGTTCACTTACAAAAGAGGTGCTGTCCTTGGTTGTTCCAGGCCTGCTGGGGTGACAGACAGAGGAAGTATGGTTTGTCCCTAATATTCCAGGCTTGGCCATTTTGTTTGCCTCATTTCCAGGGCTGATCAAGTTTGCATCGATTGAGTGTCCTAAACTGTGCCACAAACACTTTGTTCTCTAATTGTTTGGGAACTACAGTTCAGCTCAGTAAGTTTATTTATTTATTCCATTATACCCTACTTTCCTTTCCAATGGGGGCCCAAAACGGCTGTCCTAAGGTCACTGGGAATCTTCTGGGCTGTCCCAAGGTCACTGGGAATCTTCCAAGGCAGGGGGGGGGGGTTTCCCAGATTTTAGTCTGTCACCCTAGCCAATACCCCACATTTGCTCTCAGTTCTGAGAACATCAATATAATGCATTCCATTGACCAAAAATGTACACTTAAATGCTGCCTGTTTTAAAGTATGTGTAACATGCCATGATGACTCTGCATCATGCACAATCCAGGTACTTGCAGACTGTGGAGATGTGCCAACAGTGGCTATCTGACCATCTGCCATGCTGAATGCTGCCAACTGCCCAGAAGCAAAACTGGGGTTACTTGATAATTTGCTAATTTGACTTAGGGACTGATTGTGAGTTATGATTATCAGAGTCAAAATCTGACACCCACTTTGAATATGTTTAATTTTGGGGAAACAGAAGACTGTAGAATGCTTTGCTGTAGGTATTTCCTCACCCCATTTGTCATGTCCACTGCCACCACCTCCACATCTGCTGTTTGCCACATTATTAAAAGAAAACCAACCAACCAACCTTATTTCACTCCCTGTTAATTAATGGCTGTCAAAGTGTTTGGCTCTGAATAAAGTTATTCATGGACCTGGATAAAGTCACACTACCTTAAAGGAAGCATATTTTATTTCCCCTTGCATCTACAGGGTTATGTTTTTAAAATATGTTTTACTAACAAAAGATGCATCTTAGAGCTTCTGGAGGGGTGGCAGTGATTTGTGACATGCTCACCCATCCATGATAATAAAAGGGAAAGTTAGTCTAGTGCCCTGATCGGGATCAACCATCATGATAGTTTTAGTTACTTTTTCTGGGCAAGCCTGACTTCTCCTAATCAATCTCCCAGTGATTGAAATGATTTAAGCTGCAATCCTAAAAACACTTTCCTGGGAGTAAGCCCCACTGAATAACATGAGACTTACTTATGAGTAGACTTTAGAATTGCTTAGGGTTGTGCAGGTGATCACAATTTGCAACACATAAATTACAAATTAGTTTATTTAATAAAGCATAATTTGGCCATAATATGGTAATATACAGCAGCTACAGCACAGATGCAAAGCCCAGCATGGCTTTCAGACTTCAAAGTGAAATTTAAAGCAAAAAAGAAAAATCGAGCCAATCTGTTGAAGGGCATTACTTGCATGTAAACCAGGAGTTTGATCTTGAGAAGTTCAAATGGCAACTCCATTCTCTTTGAAGTTCTCAGTGTCCTCATTTAAAACACTTGATTCTAAATTGTAAACCAATCATTAATGCAATCATATGGGGTGTTCAACTTGAGTGGAAATGGTTATTATAAGCAAAAAGAGAGGTTTAGATTTTTTTTCTTTGCAACATCAAATAATCTCTAATTTAGTATGATAGTGCTCTGGTATCACACTGGATGGAGTTTTCCTGCGAAAGAACATCATACTGTATACATGGACCAAAACAGATGAATAGAAGGGCCATGCAGCATATCTATTTCTGAGTTTAAGTAAAAGCCATAAATATAAGCAGGACTTCTTTTCAAATAATAATGACTTGGATCAGTTAAAGGAGAAATGATCCTGCAGTACTGTCACCCACAAAACATAGGATCCAATGCAAGTCAAAGCAGTAACTGCTAATTAAGAGTTAATTACACCATGATGGCCAATTAAAAACTTTTTTTTTTTTTTGTAAAGAAATTTTTATTTTTCAAAAAAAAAAAACATCGAAAATAATACATTTAACCTTATACAAATCCCTTTTTCCATATTAGATAACATTTTGTTCTATTTGTACATTCTATTTTTATCTTGTTTTGGTGGTTTCCCACCACATCTGAAGCATAACACATTTTCCATTTTATTCAAAATAGTAATACTTATATCTATGTTTCGTTTCTGGTAACGGTTATATAGCTTTAAAATACTTATACTTATACACCAATTCTTATTTTCTATACTCTTATGTATTTCTAAATAAAAACAGTTTCATTGTCTAATTTTGACTAAAACATTCATATAATATATTTCTATTCCTTTATGCTATTATAACCATGTATAGATATAGTTTTTCATATCCCAATACTTTTCAACATATTCTTTCAAATCTTTCCAGTCTTCCAGAAAGGTCTCTGAGTAGAGATTATTCAATTTTCTAGTCCACTTATCCATTTCAGCCATATATAACAGTTTTTTCAACCATTCCCACACCTCTGGTATTTTTTCATTTTTCCAGTTTTGTGCATACACCATTCTTGCTGTTGTAATCATATACCATATTATTGTCCTTTTCTTTACATTTATCTCTTCTAGTTTAAGTCCTAGCAATAACATTTCAGGCAACTTCTTAAATGTACATTTCAAGATTTTTTCCATTTCTGCATGTATTTTTGACCAATAAGTCTTTGCTTTATCACAAGTCCACCACATATGATAAAAAGACCCTTCTTTCTTTTTACACTTCCAACATTTGTTAGACATATTTTGACCAATATTTGCAATTTTTTTTGGTGTCATATACCATCTATACATCATTTTAAAACAATTTTCTTTTAAGTTATAACACGTAGATATACTCATAGCATTTTTCCATAAAAATTCCCAAGATTCCATTTCAATGTCTTTGTTAAAGTTTATCGCCCATTTTACCATTTGTTCTTTTACCATTTCATCAGCATTAAACCATTTTAGCAAGACTTTATACATTTTAGAAATCATTTTTTTCCCACCTTCCTCCCAAACTTGTTCTATTTCATTATTTTTTTCCCTGAAACCGTGTTTTTTATCACTTCTATACAAGTCATATATTTGTCTATATCTTAACCAACCATAATCAAAATCAATCTGATGCTGCTCCTTCAGTTTGAAATCCTTGCCATGTCTTATTAATAAGTCTCTATACTTCAGCCAATCTTGTCCTTTATATCTTGATATTGGATGTAAGACTTCTGCGGGTACAATCCACATAGGTATCTCTTCTGAAAAAAAGTTTTTATATCTTGTCCACGTATCCATTAGTGTTCTTCTCAAATAATGATGTTTAAACATATTGTCCATTTTTGTTTTGCCATAATACAAATATGCATGCCACCCAAATCTACAATCATGACCTTCCAGGGACAATAACATTCTATCTTGTAACATAGTCCATGCCCCTACCCAGGTCAAACATATTGCATCATGGTATAACCTTAGATTTGGTAGTTGAAACCCTCCTCTTTCTTTGGCATCACACATTATTTTCATCTTAATTCTTGGTTTTTTCCCTCCCCACACAAATTTAGACAGCTCCTTCTGCCAACATTTGAATGTTTTTACATCTTTCACAATTGGAATAGTTTGAAACAAAAACATTAATCGTGGTAACACATTCATCTTGACCACCGCAATTCTACCCAGCAATGACAAATTCAATACATTCCACTTTTTAATATCCTGCATAATTTGCAACCATAATTTTTCATAATTATTTTTATAAAGATCAATATTTTTCATAGTTAGGTTTACACCCAGATATTTTGTCTTTTTCACCACCTCACATTCTGTAAGTTTTTGTAACTCGTTTTGTTTCTTATTTGACATATTTTTGCACATTACTTTCGATTTGTTTTTATTTACATAAAATCCTGCTAAGTCACCAAACTCTTTTACTCTCTGTAACAAATGTGGTAATGTGGATAAGGGGTCTTCCACTATAAACATCACATCATCTGCAAAGGCCCTATATTTGAAAGAAAAACCTTTAGTTGTTAAGCCTTTAATATCTTTGTCTTCCTTCACATTTAACAGTAGAACTTCTAAAATCCAAATAAATAGCAGCGGCGAAAGCGGGCATCCTTGTCTTGTTCCTTTTTCAACTTTAAAATCGTCTGTCTTTTCAGTATTAATTATTATTGAGGATTTCTGTTCTTTATATATTGCTTTAATGAAGTTAAGCATATATTCACCGATCTCAAGATGTTCTAAAACTTCAAACATAAAATCCCAGTTTAAATTATCAAACGCTTTCTCCGCATCTAAAAAGAAAAAGCCCACTTCCTTTTCAGGATGTTTGTCGTAATATTCTATAGCGTCCACTACTACTCTTAGATTGTCCCTTATTTGTCGATTAGGTAAGAACCCTGCTTGTTCTGTTTGTATAGTCTCTTTAAGGTGCTCTTTTAGTCTATCCGCTATAATCTTAGCAAAAATCTTATAATCATTATTCAGTAAAGAGATCGGTCTATAGTTCTTAACATTGGTCAAATCCTGATTTTCTTTCGGGATCAGTGAGATGGATGCATCTTTCCAGGTTTCTGGTACCTCTCCAGTAACTCTTATATTGTTCATCAATAGCAGTAACACCGGTGAAACTGACTCCTGTAACGTTTTGTAGAACTTCGCTGTAAATCCATCCGGTCCAGGTGCTTTACCTAATTTTGAGTCATTTATTGCATTTTTGATCTCTTGTAATGATACTGGATTATTAAATAGTTCTTTAATTTTCTCTGTTGGTTTTGGTAGCTTTAATGTTTGCAGGTATTCTTTAATCTTTCTTCTGTCTTTGTTTTCCTTCTTAAAAAGTTTTGCGTAGTATTTAAAAAATTCTCTTTTTATTCCTTTGTTATCTATTATCTCAATATTATCTCTTATCACTTTGGTGATAAATTTATTTTCACGTTTTTTCTTTAATTGCCATGCTAAGTATTTTCCGGGTTTATTTGCACCTTCAAATGCTTTTTGTTGAAGTTTTTTTAAGTTCCAGTACATCTCCTGGTTCAAAATGGCTTTTGCTTGGTCTTGTAGCATCCAAATTTCCTTTTGCAGTTTCTTTTTCCCTGGTTTCTTCTTCAGTTCTTCTTCCTTTGTTTTAATGGCTTGTAAAATATTTTCATATTGCTCTTTTTTCTTTTTATTATCTTTAGCATTTAACGATATCAATAGTCCTCTCATCACTGCTTTATATGCATCCCATACGGTTTGAATTTTAACTTCTTTCTGCATGTTTACTTGGAAGTATAGGTCTGTTTCTTCAAGTAATTTTTTAATTATTTCTTGATTATCTAATAAGTCCTCGTTTATTCTCCATCTCTTTTGTTTTTTAATCTGCCCAGCTGTCCATAAACACGGATTATGATCTGAGATTATTCTGGGTAAAATTTCCACTTTTCTTGTCTTAAAGGTTAGGTTAGTAGTCATCCAAATCATGTCAATTCTTTAATGTGAGTCATGTCTGTTAGAGTAAAAGGTAAAGTCTTTTCCTTGTGGGTTAGCTTTCCTCCAAATATCTTCCAACTTTTCTTGTTTTATCAGTTCAAAAAAGTTTTTTGGAAGCTTCCCTAACGTCTCATCCTTTCTTTTAGAGCGCCTGTCTAGTTTATTATCTACAGTTCCGTTGAAATCTCCTAACATCATAATTTGATCATAGTTTACATTGTCCAATTCCATTTGAAGTTCTTTAAAAAAAATTTCTTTAGCTCCATTCGGAGCATAAATGTTCACAATCAAAGTTTTCACTCCTTGCAGTAAAATTTCAATAGCTAAATATCTTCCATCTTTGTCTTTGAATATTACTTTGGGTTCCAAATCTTTTTTGACATATGTTACAACACCATTTTTTTTATTGCTTGCTAAAGAATAAAATTCTTCTCCCAATTTTTTCCTTATTAAATATTTATGGTCTTGGTTTTTAAGATGAGCTTCTTGCAAGCAAATTATATTACATTTTTGTTTTTCCAACCAGTGACCTACCATTCTACGTTTTTGGGGTGAATTTAGTCCATTTACATTCCATGTAAGTATTTTGTAATCCATTTTGATATATTCTTAAATATCTCCAAAATCGTCTTTATTCTCTCCCAGGAATGCATACATTTCTTCTGTGCTTTTAATCACCACTCTGGAGCTGCCATAATAAAAACTTAGTCCTTGAGGTATTTCCCAACGAAATCTGATTTTTTTCTCCTTCAGTTTATCCGTCAGACGCTTGAATTTTTTCCTTTCTTGCAGTATTGCTCTAGGCAATTCTTTCATTACTATGATTTTCTTTCCATCTATTACAAAGGGGTCAGTAAAGCACTTCCTGTAGATTTGTTTTTTTGTTCTTTTCATTGTAAATTGGACAACCACGTCTCTTGGTATGTTTTTGTCTCTTGCATATGTAGAATTAACTCTATAAACAAGATCCATGTGTTCTTTAACAACTTCTTCCTGTTCTTGTAAAAAATCTGCTATTGCTTCTTGCATTCTTGTAAAAATATCCTCATTCAATTTTTCCTCAATCCCTCGAAATCTCAAGTGGTTTTGCATATCTTTATAATGCATCATCTTTTCCATCCTCTCGTTCTCTCTCATTGTCTTATGGGTGTTTTCTTCCAGTTCTTTTACTTTAGTTTCTATATCTTGTGTTCTTGTGGATAATTTTTGAAATTCTGCTTTTAATTCCATGCAATTTTTATCTGCTTGAGCTGCTATATTATTCATTTTAACATTTACCTCTCCTATAGCGTCTAACATTTTCTTTTCCATTGCTTCCATAACAGCTAGTAGCTCTTTTTCTTTTTTTGCTGCCATTGTAGGAGAGGACCATGTGGCTGCTCTCGATCTTAGTCCTCGGTCCGTTTTGCCTCTTTAAAAGGATCGATTTTATCTTGTCTTCCAAATCAAACATCAATTAGTGCATTCAAACAAGCTAATCTTGCCAAGTCAAATTATGTTGGTTTCAGCCTTCTACGTTATATAATCTTTGAGATATTGCAGTTTAAAAATTTTATAAATCCAAAATGGTGGCCGCGACTTCTCTATGGTTAATGTCAAAGGTTATAGTCTTTTTACCTTGCTTCTGGCTTGCCATAGTTTCCTTTTGTCCCTTCCTTTTCTTTACTTGTCTGCTCTCTGCACGTCACTTCCTGTTATGGTCTTTCTGGTCCGGCAGTATTTAGAGTCCCCTTTCTGGTCCGGCAGTATTTAGAGTCCCCTTTCTGGTCCGGCAGTATTTAGAGTCCCCTTTACCTTCTTCTGGTTCTTCTCCTTTTTCCTTCTTGTCTGCTCTTCTAGCCGTCACTTCCTGATTCAGTCCTCACGTCTTAATCTCGCGATGCTTGGTTCCCTTCTCCCTCTTTGTCTCGCGATGCTTGGCTTCCCCTCCCGACTCCTTTTAACCGCAGGAATGTTAAACAACTTGATTTTTTGGCTTTTTAAGTTCAAATTCGGTTTTTTAGCACTTCAAAACTGCTCTCATCCAATCAACATCAGTCTATTGCTTCACCCGATCTGTTTTTCATCTTTCAAAACGCGGCAATGGTAAGGCAAAAAACTTTTTTCCGTTACCTTTTGTTGTTACTTCGCTTCAGATGTGGTCCCAACGTTTAAACTTTGTCTTCTTTGTTAAGGAATCAGGGGAATTGGAGGTTTTATGCTGAATTTTTCAGCTCAGCTCGGCTCCTTAGAGATACTCGCAAGAATCCTCTTCGGCTGCAGTGCTCAAGGTGTCGGAAAAGTCTCCTCCGAGACTTTCCCTTCACCGAGGTTGCTCAAACCTGGATTATATTGCTTGCTGGTCCTCACACTACCTGTGTGAGGTTGCGTCGGGTGGATTAACCCACCCAAGCTGTCAGGAAGAGCCGCTGTCCGCCTTGCGCATTTGCAAAGCGTGTCAGACCTCCATTCTCCCAACTGGAAACCCTCGCCAATTAAAAACTTTTGATAACTGCCTGGGAAATAAAAATAACTCAAGATGTTGACAACAAGATTGTTCCAAAAGTCGTTGTGAACTGAAGAAATTGATTATTTATAACACAACAAAAATTTTAAAGAAATGAAAGAATGGCATAGAAACATTCATTCTGGATGAGGAAAAGAGATTCTGTTTTTATGAGAGAAATCCACTGGCACAGAGAGCAGAGGAGAATAGATAGAAACTGCATAACAAGAGGAGAAACTCTAGGGTGCCCTAGAGAAAAAAACAAAGTATAGAGGATACCAGCTGATTCAGTTCAGGCAAAGAGATATTAAGCACACACACTTCGCATAAAGGAATACATTTTAATTGATTAAAAAACACAGAGATGAATTAAAGCAAATGGTTTTAATAAGGGTGGCAAAACAAAGCATGAAACAGATGTCATGTAGGCATAAAAAATAAGCAGCATTTGGATTTTAGGAAAAGAATTCAGGGAGGAGTGAATCTGGGCTTCTAGAACATAGAAAGAGCTTCAAACAGCAGTCACGTGGAAGTTTATGCATCTCAGTCTGAAGTACTCTATGCAGGAAGAGGCTGAGAAGAAACTTGATGGCTGATGAAAACTTGAACACAGTTTTTTCCAGTCCCTTTTCAACACTTGAACACCACACTAATTCTCAGCCAGTCACTGCTTTGAAAAAATTACAACACTAATTGAAGTACCATGTGACCCAGAGCCAGTTTGGTGTAGTTGTTAAGTGCACGGACTCTAATCTGGGAGAACCGGGTTTGATTCCCCACTCCTCCACTTGCACCTGGCTGGATGACCTTGGGCAAGCCATAGCTCTGTACCTGCTGTTTCCTCAAGGACAGCTTGGGAAAAAGCTCTCTCAGCCCCACCTACCTCACAGGGTGTCTGTTGTGGGGAGGGGAAGGGAAAAGGAGTTTGTAAGCCACTCTGAGACTCCCTTGGGGAGTGGAGGGCGGGGTATAAATCCAATTTCCTCCTCCTTCTCCTCCAGGCACAGGAAGATGGTGATAATCTAAGAAAGCTAATAGCTTTGCAACAAGAACTTGTACCAAATATTTGTCTATAATAGAATTTGGGGATAATATTTGCTCCACTTCCCCTTACCTTCTGCCATTTTGGTTTTCTGATGGTTTCTGCCAGCCTCCTGAACTTTTTAAAGACTTTCTAAGCCATTTCATGAATAATTCCATGCAATATTTCTATAATTACTTTTCTGGGTGCAAGAAATACTTGCACAGAATTGACTACGGCACTAAACCTAAAGATTTTCTTATTTGTACAAGACAGCATTCAATCTGATCACTGGGTTTGGCAAGACTAAAAGCCAAACAGGCATGCAGTTAAATAGTGCTATAACCAGAAAGAGATACACACAACACTAATCCTCATAACTGTTGAATATATTGTCAAATGATTTGTAGTGATAGGAGATGAATCCATCAATAGATGGCTTAAACTGTACTCTCTTCAGGAACCACTATCCTAAGGATAAATATTAGAAGGTGAATTGTATGGAATAATTTACCACACTACTAGTAACATTCTTTATCCACGTGCTTTAAAAGAGGATAGGAGGAAGCTGCTTATTAACATTCATTATTTGTACAGAAGCAAAGCATGCTATTATAAGGTCACCTACCTCTTCTGTAGCCCAGAACATTCTACTTTATCTGTTCCCACATCTTGAACTACCCATGTGCTATTTCTTTTATTTCTTCTCGGATATCTTCTTAGGCTCCCCCCACACGCACCTTACACATACACCTTACAGAGAGAGAGAGAGACAGACAGACAGACAGAGAGAGAGAGAGAGAGAGAGAGAGAGAGATTGTTCGGCTTTTCCATACCAGGTTTCTGCTGCAGCTTGGCTTCTTAACTCCATTGGTTTTCCTCCTCTCATACACACAGTATCATTTGCCAGTCATTGAGGTGGATCCTGTCCCTATCCTACTTCTCCACAGAGCAAAAGTTTTTGGAAAAAAAATAAAAAATAACATGTACACACACACACCACATTTCCTTTTGACTTATGTTTGAAACCAGTCTAAGGTGACTTTCTCCAGCTTAAGTGGATCTTCTATTAGAGAAAGAGCCACTTAAGTTGGAGAAGGCTCCTTAGACTGGAGGAAAGCAACGTGGAAGATGGTTAGATCCAACCCATTGCTTTTACTCTTTTTTTTTTCAAGCCTCCCCCCTTTTTCAGACCACTGGTGGTCTGGGGACAAAAGGAGGGACTCAAAAAACCCCCCAAGAGAACAACAACTGGTGAACTATGCTGTTTGTAAGGAAGAGAGAAAACTAATGCCGTTCAGAAGCTAAGCTGCAACAAAAACCTGGTATGGAAAAGTCCTATATTTTTATGACAACATAAGAAAAGCCCTGCTAGATAGGGATGGGCATTAGCCCATAAGTGAAACACAGTTCAAGCACAAACCATGCGGTTTGTGGGTTGCAGACCGGGGGTTTGGGAGAACAGCCTCCCACAATCTGCCCACAAACCTACACAAAAATTTGTGAGGTTCATGGGAGGGCTTGGATAGCAGTTAAATACCCTCAGAGCTTACCACCTGGGACCTGAGTGCAACCTGAAGGCATTTAAATGCCTTTGAGCTCACTTCCAGGTGGGGCTGCAGCCCCATGAAATTCCCAAACCACGAAGCAAGTTCATGGAATGGAGAAGTTCATGAAAGTTCATGGTTCGTGAAAACCCCCAAACCCAAACCTCCATGAATCTTCATTTTCCTAGTTCATGCCCATCCCTACTGCTGGATCAGACAAGTGGTCCATCTAGTTCAACATTCTATTTCTTGCAGCGGCCAACCAGTTGCCCTTGACGGTCAACGAACAGAGCATAAAGGCATTATGTTGCCTCCTAGCAATGGTATTTAGATGCTTGCTGGCTCACCATGTGTTGGTTCCTTTTAGTCATCATGGCTTGTGCCAGTGATGACTCTGCCATCCATGAATCTATTTAGTCATCTATGGTCATGTCCATCAGTATATCCACTGGCAGTGAATTCCACAATTTAAGTGCTTGTTAATTAAAGAAGTATTTCCTGTACTCTTTTCTGAATCTATTGTCCGTCAGTTTCATTGGGTGACCTCAAGCTCTAGTATAATGAAAAAGAGTGGAGAAGTTGTCTCTATCCACTTTCTCTACACTATGTATAATTATATAAATTTTTATCATGTGCCACATTAGTTGTCTTCCCTTTCCCAAACTGAAAAAAACCAGGACACCTTATCCTCTTGGCAAACTATGTATATTATATTAATTCCTTCTTTTTTGCTCACTGCAGTCTGTATCAAAATCTACTTCTACAACATTGCAAACATCTGTCATGTCCTTTCAGTTCCCTTGACTAACCTTGAGTCATGTGCTGGTGATTGCTTGACTTCTGCCCTAGGAAAATATCACCCGTATGGCCATATCCTACTAGGGGCCTAATTTACAGTTATTGTTAGACTATAGGGGCCTAATTTACAGTTATTGTTAGACTCCATTAGGAACAGAGTTTTAGAACTGAGATTTGTGTTGTGTTGGTGTTCGGCTGTATTAGATGATTGGGCAACTCTTCTCCAAATGAAAGGACAAAGAGGGTCTCTATGTTGGATCAAGTGGGATAGATTAGTACAAACTGAACATTATTCCAAGATTTGTTGGTACAGTTGGGTTTGCCAACTGATCCAGCCAAATTTAAGAATAAACAAACAATAACAATCATGCAACAAGGATTTAAAAAAAAAAAAAAAAAGAATAGCTGTTCACTTTTTTTTTTTTAGTCTGGCTGTAACAACTTGACGAGTTTTAAATCTGGACATGAAACTGCTAACACTTAATTAGCAAAGGCCACAAGCATCTGCTGAACATCCAATTTGGCAATGTGAAAGCACAGATTTCAAAGCTGGTTCTTCCATTATGGAGATGATCCATTCTTTCAGTGCCCAGTCTCAGGCCTGCTGAGATGCAATGGGCAGTTGATGAAGCCTTGGAGAATTCTGCAGTTTCCAGGTTCACTGAGACACTAAAAAAAAGTACAGCCTTGTGACTTGTTCCTCTTTGGGCCCCCAGCTTCATTGTTTTACTAAGGACCTTGGGGAACTAAAAAGAGTTGAGAGATAACTTGAGTAGCGTTTTCAAAAAAAAAAAAAAAATGGAGCTAGGCAGACAAAACCCACCATTCAAAGTCTTCTCAGGGAGACAGAGCTGAAAGTAGTGTTTTGAACATCTCCATTTTTGTTGAGCAGCAGCCCTAGCAGAAAGGAAATGGAGGAGGTCCATAAAAGACACTGAGATTCATTAGCTCTTTTATGGTATGGGGATACATTATTGCCCATTATTGCCATATGGCCTGATTAATTACCCAGGCTTTAAGGCTGTATAGGGGTGTGCACACACAAAAAAGTTTTTCTGGAAAAACCCAAATTCCTATACTAGTGTGGTATTTGGATTCAGGTTTTTCAGAAATCTCATTTCCCCCCCAGCTCCATTATTGCCTAAGGGACATTATAGTCAATGGGGAATCTATCTGTGGGTATCCAGGGGTCGGGGAGGGGGGCTGTTTTTTGAGGAAGTTGCACTAAAATTTCAGGGTAGCTTCTAGTGCCTCTCAAAAGACACTCCAAGTTTCAAAAAGATTGGACCACGGAGGCCAATTCTATAGGCCTCATCTTCCACTGTTGTCAATGGTGGGGGGAAAAACAGCGAAAAACCTCTAAGGACTGATGTCAAATCAGAGAGTCTCTTCAGTAGACACTGAAGGTGGTGGTGGTGGGGAATTTTTCCAAGCCCAGCAGAGCCAGTGCAAGTACAGAGTGCCCCTCAGAACCAGTGCATGTACAGAGTGCCCAGCAGAACCAGTGCCACTGCAGTGATGCCAGTTCAACAGATCTAAGTGGGGGGGGGGGGTTGTACAAGCACAACACAGACAGTTCATGTACAGAATGCCAGTTTGGTTTAGTGCTTAGGAATGCAGACTCTAATCTGGGAGGACTGGGTTTGATTCCTCACTCCCCCACATGCAGCTGCTGATGGGACCTTGGGTCAGTCATAAGTTGTTTTAGAGCTGTTCTTTCAAGAGCAGTTCTTGTAAGAGCTCTCTCAGCCCCACCTACCTCACAAGTTGTCTGTTGAGGGGAGGGGAAGGGAAAGGAGATCATAAACTGTTCTGAGACTCCTTCGGGTAGTGAAGGGTGGAGTATAAATCCAATCTCCTCTTCCTCCTCCTCCAGCAAAACCAGAGCCACTGTAGCAATGCCAGCTCAACAAATCCAATCAAGGGGGCGGGGTTTGCAGGCAGTGTTCCCTCTAAGCTGAGTTAGTATGAGCTCCAGTTGTGAGCTCACACATTTTTTTCTCAGCTCAGGAAGGATGGCTCCAGAGCAAACTGGTTTATGCAGCAGCCAAATCGCTCACTCACAACTTTAATGCCAGTGGCTCACAGAGTAGAATTTTTGCTCACAAGACTCCACAGCTTAGAGAGAGCATTGGTTGCAAGCTCAACACAGCCAACATATATAGAGCCAGTGCATGTACAGAGTGCCCAAAGAAGCTGTCCCCATCCTCATTGTTTTCAAAGGAGGGGAGGAAGAAAGCATTTAAGGGAAGGCACTGGATTTTCCTGGGCACTAGTACATTGCACTGGTACTGCTCAGCACTCTGTACATGCACTGATTCAGCTGGACAATCTGTACATACACTGGCTATGCTAAGCTTGCAAAAAAACCCCCAGCTTGGATTTGTTAAGCTGGCATTGCCACAGTGGGACTGGTTCTGCAAAAATGTCCCCCTCACTTCAGTTTCTACTGCAGAGACTCACTGCAGAGAATCAGTACCTGCTTTTTTGTTGTTTTTCCCCCTTCATTGGAAATAATGGAGAATGGGGGCACCTACTTTGGGGGACCACAGAATTGGACCCCCTGGTCAAATATTTTTTGAAACTTGGGGGATGTTTTGAGTAGAGGCACCAGAAGCTATGCTAAAAATGTGGTGCTTCTAGCTAAAAAAAACCCCCACAACCCCACATACCACCCGGATAGATTCTCCATTTTAGCCTACGGGAATCATTGACTATAGTGGTCCCCATAGGCTATAATGGAGCCAAAGGGATTTAAAGGTGTGGTGGACCCTTTAAATGTGTCCATGAAGCTGTGATTCAGATGGACAGAGATAGTGATAGAGAAATAGAAGCCAATTGCTATTTTTTCACCTGTTTGAGAGTGGTGTTGGAGGTGTTTCAGCTCATATGATATGCACATCTGAGTGTGTGTATAAATTTGCCTATGTGTATACACATACATACACAATATATTTGTATACTGCCCTTCTGTCTCCAGTGAAAGTGCCCAAGGAAGTTAATAATCTGTAAACATAAAATATAATAATAACATAAATTAAAATGTCACAATTCATATTATAGATAGGGGATCATATGATCAAATCCTCTTGACACACATCCAAAATTCCCTAGTTATACAGAAGGGCCCAGGTTAACCTTTTTCCTCAACATGTTAGTTTTGTACTTTGGGGGACTGTTTTGTTTGTAGGGAGGGGACAAAGGATATAGAAACATTTGATGTCCCATCAATCAGTCTTGGTATCCCAAGAAACTCAGCGTGATGCCCATCATTCTCTATTCTTCCTTCCCCCCCCCCCCAGCAACTGTGTGCAGTAGGTTATGCTGAGCAAGAATGGCTAGCTCATAGTCACTCTAGCACTCTAACCCATTACCCCACATTGGTTCTCAACACCTGTTGATGTTATTTAAATGTTATTTAAATGTTACAGCCAAGTGATGTTATTTAAATGTTACAGCCAAGAAACAGATACATCATATTTATTTAAGTATTTTTTTCACCTGCTTTTCTCTCAGCTGGGTTAATATAACTACTTGTTATGTCTAACATTTTTAAGGCATGATCTAACAACAGATAAGTACATTAAAGTCCCAATGGCTTTTTTCCCCAATGGGAGAATTAGACACATGCTTAATTCTTTCTTACAATATGAATGTGTAATTCAGTGCTATTGCAATGCCACCCACTAACCTAAATAGCTTTTAAGAAGAGTTGGACAAATTAATGGGAGATAGGGCTATAAAAGTAGCTGTTAGGAATGACAGCTAAATGAAACCTCTGTATTCCATGACAGTATACCTCTGAATGCCAGATATTGGGAGGAAAAGGCAACAAGGGAGAGTTGTGGTTTTCTTGCAGAGAAATCTGGCTCACCTTCTTGGAAACCAGAGGTTAGGTTAGACACCCCTATGATCTGACCTGGTAGGGCAATTCTTAATGGGGCTTAACTTGGCTCTGATCATACCATTTATGTTTTCATCCCAAGGGTCTCTTTTCTATTCCTTCCCACCTTTGTTTTTGCCTGTAAAGTGGCATTTCTAGTCACAATCCAGCATGATTGCCACAGAAGCCTCATTTGATTTATGATAAATGTTAATTGGCTTTTTGCAGTTTTCAGGCTGTCCAAGTAAGTGCTCCAAGACTGCAAGTGCCATGCTCACTCGAGCACACAGTGTTGTGAATATTATCTATTAAAGCCATTGTGAGCTAAATGAAGCAGATAATATTGGATGAAATGTTTATTCACTTGTTTGGCATCCAATGTGACTATGTGTGTATATGTACATTTATATATACATACATATGTACACACACACACATACTGCTACATTTTCAATATCCTGCCCTAAAGGTTTTTATTTTAAAAGTTTCACAAATAACTCAGTTTCTCTTTTCAGCAAAAGTTAGAAGTCAGTATGTACTGTTAAAGCATTGGAGCAGGACTTAGTTCCAACTAGTCATCCCTATTGTTTTTAATGGATGCAGACTGCAATACTGTAGACATTTCTTGGGAGGTGTTGCTGTGGATTAGAAAATGCTGTTCTAAAAACCCTTTGCACTTCTTCAGTGCCTTCCAAGTGCTGAAAACACTTTGTGTGTACTATAGTGTTAATATCCCCTTATTATTACTAAAGTGCCCAATAACCCTAAAAACCAGGGCTATTTTTGAGCAGGAATGCACAGGAACAGAGTTCCGGATGGCTCCTGAGTTGGCCATGCCTACAACCAAAACCTATGGCATTCGTGGCTACAGAGCATGCTGCCCTCCCCACATTACACACAAGAGGGAAAGGTGGCATGTTAAGATGCCCTCTTTCCCTCTGGGAAGCCCCTCCAGATTTCCTTGTCAATTTCACTCTCCCCCCCCCCCCCCAGTCAGCTGAGAGTGAAATTGACAAGGAAAAGCCTCTCTCTGTCTTCCCTTCTCTAGCTGACATGCCGCAGCTGGCAAAGGGCAGGCAGGGAACCCAGGCACGTTGAAAATACCTTTCTTTCCCAGCCTCCCACCTAATATGCTAATGAGCTGCACTGTCATGGGTGTGGCCTAATATGCTAATGAATTTCTGCCATTGGGTGCGGCCTATTATGCTACTGAGTTCCTGCTGGGCTTTTTCTACAAAAAAAGCCCTGCTAAGAACACTTTCCTGGGAGTAAGCACCATTGAATAGACCTGAGCAGGATCTTGCACAGAGCCGCTTTGGATTGCTTTCTTAAGTGTTCCTGGTTCCTGTCTCACCTTATTCACAAACTCATGAGATGGCCTTAAGCAAGGCATCATCCCTCATCCTCAGCCATCAGTCCTCAATATGGAGGTGTTGGGTATGACCCCAAAGAAAACATCTTCATACAAATCAGGACTTGTGCCTCTGAAAACGCTAAAATTATTCCTTACTGTCTGGTTGCACTGATTGTATCCCCATTATCTGCACAATCTTTACCATATGTTCAGTTGATATCACAAAGTATTTCTCCTTCTATAATTTCAAAAGCAAATAAAATCAAATCATGCAAACCAATCATTATGCATGCCGCTGCTCTATTTGCATAGGGTTGCCAGGCCACCAGCAGGAGGGCTGGTGGGGCAGGGACATGGGGGTGATGTTGGTTATACCATGCCAGCACAGATACTGGCACCATTTATTTTTTTTAAAAAATCCCTCACCACCACTCCTGCCTGCCTGCCCTTGGTGTGGTGTGGTGTTGGGGAACAGCAGCAATTGGTGGGAGGCCTCCTGCCATAGTTTGAGGCCTGGCAATCCTAACATGGATGTTGTTATTTGATTAAAATGTATATGTGGATAGATAGACTGATAGAGAGAAGTGCTATGAGTTGCTGCAGCACTTGTGCTATTGCTTGCACAAGTGGAACTGCACTGAGCACATTTTCCTGTATGTTCACGTATCACTGGATCCAAGTCATTAAATGCTGGCTGATCTGAGGGGGGTGTTGTAAGCTGGGAACAGGACCAAGTCACACAAGGGATGCGGCAGGACCACTGGCCATATTAGGCTGGGCAGGGAATTGCTCATAGTCCAGGGTATGCGCATATGCAGAACCACCAAAACTGCTAAACTGCTACCTTTTCATTCTGTTTCATGTGTTATAAAGTTACCTCAGATGCACCATGGAAATAGTTTCCACACTCCTCCTCAGCTTTCTTTCCCACCTTCTGTTTTGCCCCCTCCTATCCTAATCCCATCTCCTGCCTAACTGTTCTTTGAAGGGCCTCAGCATGTATAGGTGGTTGGCTCTCAGAATCTCTGCCCTTCTGAAGGAGAAGAAGAGTTTTATACCCTGCATTTCTCTACCTTAAGGAGTCTCAAAGCGGCTTACTATCACATTCTCATCTTCTCCCCACTACATGCACCTTCTTGAGGTACATGAGGGTGAGAGACCTGTAACTAGCCCAAGGTCACCCAGCCAGTTTTACATGGAGGAGTGAGGAATCAAACCCAGTTCTGCAGATTAGAGTCCACAAGAAGTGGGGACCGGTGATACTTGTTGGGGGGGGGGGGGAGAAGGAGCTCAGAGGGAAGAAGGAGCTCCACAAAGAAGGAGGAGGAGGAAGCAGCTGCATGTGAGCCTTCTCTCCCCCCGGCACTGACGGCAAGGCCCGGGCCCACCAATCCTTTCCCCCACCCCCTCCACGTCAATGGTGAGGCCCACGTGGCTGTCAGCCACCAGGTCCACTGAGCCTCCCCCCGGGCACCAACAATGAGGCCTGAGTGGCTCCCAGACATCAGCCTGCCACAGAGTTCCCAGAGCATTCTCTGTGCATGTGCAGGGAACACTGTTTTACTTTGGGGGGATTTAAATATCCCTTGTATAGTTTTTAAAAAGTTTTCAGATTTTTCTGCACACCTGGGGAGGAAAATCTCTCTGCCCCCCAAGTGCCCCTGATGTGCAGATTTAGATATCCACATGCACGGGGGACCATTTGCTATTAGGATATAGACAAGTGGAGAGCCACAAGAAACTTGTGGGATGGTTATCCCATTCCTCACAACTTTGCTTCCTTTTTTCTCCCCCTACCTCTCTCCTATGCTTTCTCCTTTCTGTCCCCCTTCTTACTTTCTCTCTCCTCCATGTATGTTACTTCCTCTCTCTTTCTGACCCGTCATCATTCTCTTTGTTTTTCTGCCCCCCCACCTCATTACTCCATCACTCTTTCTGCCCCCATCACTCTACCAGCCTCCTGCCTGCTTCCTCCCCTCCCCCCCACAGCAGCAATGGCAGTGCTCTGGGAATCACAATGGATCTCCCAGCTGCAGAGATCAATTCACCTTAGGGCTGACAGCTCCAGGTTGGGAACTTACTGGAGATTTGGGGGTGGAGCCTTGGGACAGTGAGGATTGGGAAGGCAAGCAGCCTCAGCAGGGTATAATGCCATAGACTCAACCCTCCAAAGTAGACATTTTATCCAGGGGAACTGATCTACTTCACCTGGACAACAGTTGTAATTCTGGGTTCTCTCCAGCCCTTGTCTGGCAATGGTAGTTCAAGTGAAGGAAATGTCTGGTTTGGAGGGTGGAGACTATGGCATTACACTGGTCTGTAGTCCCTCCTCAAATCCCACCCTCCCCAGACTCCACCCCTCAAATGTCCAGGAATTTCCCATCCTGGAGCTGGCAAACCTATTTCTTTCCCACCCAACAGCCAACCTACCTTTATCTGTCTTCAGCTTTCCATCTCAACCCCCTCCCCCACAGCCTCTACCTAGTAGAATTACAATCAGGTGATATCAAATCACACTAGGTATGCCAGCCTCCATGTGGGACCTGGGGATCCCCTGGAATTACTGCTCATCTCCAGACTACAGAGATAACTTTTCATGGAGAAAATGGATGCTTTGGAGGGTGGAGTTTATGGCATCGTACCTCACTAAGGTCCCTGTCCTCACCAGGCTCTACCCCCAAATCTCCAGGAGTTTCCCAGCCTGGATCTGGATCTGCTGCCGGTGGCCGGGGGGGTGGGTACTAGGGAACCCTATACTGCTGCCAGTAAAAACCCTGCCTTTTACTGACAGAAACAGTTAGAAGCCTGCCCCCCCTCCCCGAACATTCTAATCTCTCACAGTTGATGCCTGGAGTTAGATCCCTGTGAAGGCCATTTCAAAAAGTATTGGGGGGAATTCAATGGTCCCTGAAGGTTTTTTTAAAAAAACTTTTTGGATTTTTCTGCAGATCGAGAAAGGCCCCTGACTATGTAGGAATAGCTGTTTGGGGAGAGATACTTATATCTGCCAAAAGCTCTTTTGGCGCATATAAGTATCAATACAGAAAAAAAAGCTCTGGGAAATAGTATATAGATTGCTCTTAACCATTACATCATGCTGACCCTTCTGGTCCCTATTGCTCCGATAGCCCATGCAAGGATGTGTTCCCATATCCCCGGTGGCATGCTCCAAGCTAATCAACCTCATTCTGGCTGGTGTAAACTTGGCCATATGGGTAGACTCAGGTTTCCCTCTTGGGAAGCTGGAACATGTGACACTTTGGCTACATGGGCATATATTTGTTACTGTTTTAGAGGGCTTGTTAAATGTCATGCCAGGTGATGGGTTTCTCTCACCATATAAGGATTACTACAACATCAGATGTGAGGTGGTTTGAATGGGGTGCCAAATGTGGTGGTTATCCTTCTGGATTTTTATCGCAATATTTTAAAGATATTAATGCAGTTGTGTGCTGTTTTAACATATCTGATAATGATACATTTTATAGTTTTGTTTTTGCAATATTTAATATTGTTGTGGTTTTATTGTGGTTTTAATTATAAATTGTCTTGAGTATTTGAGCCAGAAAATGGATTGATCTGTTTATAAACAAATGATGACAACGGGAGCTTGAGAGAGCAGATTACCTGAGGCCTACTCATAATTAGGGATGGGCATGGACCAGCTCATGAGCCAAAATTCATCATGAACTTGGGCTGGTTCAAAGCCCCCAAACCGATGTTTGAGGAAGGTGCTTTCCCTGAGCATTTACTGATTTTTTGTCCGGTTTGGTTTATTTATTTTCTGCTGTTCAGGCCATTTAAACTTAACAGCTGAGCAGTATGGGTCTGCAGCTGAGTCGTTAGGTTTAAATGGCTGTGTATGTAAAGTGCCATCAAGTCACAGTGACTTATGGTGACCCCTCATGGAGTTTTCAAAACAAGAAATGTTCAGCGGTAGTTTGCTATTGCCTGCCTTTGCACTGTAGCCCTGGAGTTCCTTGTGGTCTCTCAAGTACTAACCAGGGCCAAACCTGCTTAGCTTCAGAGATCTGATCAGATTGGGTTAGTAGAATGGGCTACTGTAGAATGGCATTAAAGAAGCCAATGAACTGGAACACCTCACCTCAGTTGAAAGAAAATGGATGACACCAGGGCTCATTTCATAGCTGGAGCTCCTCTGCATATTAGGCTACACCCCAGTAGCCCCTGTAAAAAGAGCTCTGTAAGCTCTTGGAGGACTGGCTACATTAGGGATGTGTGGCCTAATATGCAAAGGAGCTCCTGCTATGAAATGAGCCCTGGATGAGACAAAAAGGAAGAAAACAGATGGCAGAAAAAAGATCATAATGATTAAATCATCAAAAGGCAGAATCATAAATGCTGAGCTGAGGTTTGTACTGGAGATTTTCAGGCTTACAACTCACCCTTTTAGTCAATGCTGATTTCACTATTATCTAAGCCTAAAAAGTGAGTAGTTTTTTGGGGCTGCTTTAAAAGAGGGAGGGCAACAACCAAATGTTCCAGCTGGAGCTGGCAGCAACACTTCCAAAGGAATCAGGCATCTAAATGAAAAAGACAGCCACATCAGTATGATCCAGCACATTGGAAGAACAACAGATCTCTATTGTCTTTGACTAAATCCACCTATTTTTGGAGTGGCAGGCATTGGTCCATAACTCATAATGTACTCTTTGCCTAGCCTTTCTTTATAGACTTTTTTGTCTCAAGGGACTGGTTCCAAGTAAATCCATCACAAACCAAGTATCAGCGCTGACACATCTGTTATTTCACTATAAGATGAAGGATTGCCAATGGTGATCGTAGCATCTTTCTCCCAGTGTCATTACTGCCTTCCTGCCACTTAAAGGCAAGCCCTGAATCATGGTTCAAGTGATTGCTAAGCAAACCTAATAGCATTTCCATAAATGCTGGGAGAATCACCTTCTCAGTGTCAGGTATGGGCCTATGGCCCTGCCACAGTGTGAAAGACACATTGCGAGAAATGAGATCTAATCCAATGGGGGCTGATGTGCCATTGAAACAAGATTTGATTTTCCAGTTTGGATTCTTGTAAAATTAAATATCTAGGGATAAAATTAAATATCTAGGGATAATGTTGACCAGTAAAACATTTAAAGACAATTATAAAATATTATTTAAAAAAATTAAAGAAGATCTTGGTATTCACATTGGTTATTTCAGCTACTCCACATGCATGCTTGGGCCGAAATACTCATGAAACTAACACCACATGCTCAGTTGAGGTGAGGAAGAGCCAAATACCTAAAACGCTGTTTGGCTAAAATTTTCTCACATCAAGATCATATTGCAGTCAAACTGGAGTGTGTCTTTTTAAATAACTGGATTATTTTTGCAGGACCATAAATGCTGGCAGTCATATGAGCAGAAATGATATACATATCCACACACTTCCATGAAACTCTGTGGGTGACCTTAGCCAACCCTACCTCAAAAGACTGTTGTGAGTTATATGTGGGGAGGGTGACCCATGTACTCCCTGAGTTTTTTGGGGGAATAAAGAGATTAAAATGAATAGGCAGGCAAATGAGGTGGTTGTTTCACTTCATTATGTCTGGTTTAGGAATGGGCACTAGGGCATGAGGTGGTTCGGTTTGGGGTTCAGGGCGGCCCCTGAACTGAACCTCAAACTGAATTGACCCAAAGAAGCCCCACCTGAGCTTAACAGAACCAATGTGTTTGGTTCCCCCATTCTCCCGGCTGCAGTGAGCCACCACTGGGAGAAAGGAGGATTTCCCTTCCACCTTTCTTCCGGCTGTGGCTCACTGAGGCCAGGAGAAAGGGGTGGAATGCCAAGAGGGCTGCCAACCATTTAACCCATTGGTTTTGCTTCCCCCCACTTTGAAGGGGGGACTGAAACTGATGAGTTTAATGGTTCACAGTCATTTAAACCTAATAGCTGACTGTTTTTGCCAGTCAGCTGTTAGGTTTAAATGGCTGGCAGCCATTTAAGTTGTTTCACTTTCCCCCCTTTGGGGGAGTAAAAAAAAGGGTTTAAATGGCTCACAGCCATTTAACCCATCAATTTCACTTCCTCTCGCTTCAAAGGGGAGGAGTCAAACCAAAGAGTTTAATGGCTTGCAGCTATTTAAACCTAAAAGCTCAGCAGGTCTGCCGGTCAGCTGTTAGTTTTAAATAGCTAGCCACAATTTAACCCTTCAGTTTCTCTCCCCCCCTTGGGAAGCGAAACCAAAGGGTTAAATGGCTGGCAGATGCCACACCACTTAGCAGTCAGGTTTAAATGGCTGTCCCTTAAATTAATAATTCTGAGAGCTGATGAGATTGGGTTATACCATGCTGCCTTCCCTCCTAGCTACCTCCCCTACAGACTGAAATAGTAGAGCCCATCCTAGCCCTTCAGAATTCTACAACACTAGTTTACTACATGTGCAGACCAGGTCTGAGATCCCTTTTCATGAAAGACATGAAGGACTGAGATGCTATAAACATTGCAGTGGGCAGCTTCAGTAGTTAAACACTCTGGGCATGACTTCCACAACCATCCACAATCCAACCGCCACATCTCCCTGCCTTGCCATAGTAAGACTCAAGCAGCTGTTGTTGAAATGATGGGGGCTACCGAGTTGTGGCAGTGGGTGGCAGGCATGAGGGTCCTGCTGATCAGCAGCAATGGTGGCAGGATAATGCATATGGACCTGCTAAGCTGTGATGGCAAGGGAGGCACAGGGGGACCTGCCAAGTGATGGCACATCCTCACTGTTGCTCAGCAGTTTCCCCTGCCTCCCCCTATCTCCACTGCTGCAGCTCAGCATGGCTGCCACTCTTCTCCCACAGTGGCAGTGGTCTGTGTGGGAGGGGGAGGTGTGGGACAAGCAGCCAAGGTCCCCAACTATGTTCTCCTTGCATGTAGCATGGTACAGTGCAGCACAGGAGCAGCTCAAGAAAAAAGGCCAGGACCCTTGCAGATAGCCAAACAGCCCATTGATGGGTTGGCCATCTGCTCACAATGGCTGGTAGGGCCAAGCTGTGTCACTAGACTTGTTTTGACTCAGCCCAGTCATTAGAAATGCTACATTATGCCCATGACATTTATTTTATTTTAACATTGCTTTGAATTCCTTATTTTTAATCCCTATCGTTTAGATTTCTTCATGGCAATTGTTTTAATCCAAATTCATGCCATCAAATATGAAGTATGGTTGATGATGTCATTAGGAAAGCTCATGCGTAGCAGTTTGCACTGAAAGGAAGAGAAAGAAAAGGAGCTGATTTGGTTTAATTGCAGGAGTTTGTAGTACATCACTGCCCTAGCAATTGGTTTTTAATGGTGTAGGAGAGTTCCCAGCAGACCACTTGATTGACGTGGCTGGATTTTACTGTTATGCTTTCTACATCGGAAACAATTGCAGCTTGTGCCCAAGATGAGATCAGTCAGGTTTTTAAAGCCAGATGTAAGTACATCCTTAGATGTGATGTGTTCTAAATCAATAGGGTATTTTTTTCTCCTTTTAGTAAATACAGATGTGTATTTTCTCTACATCTTTCTGCAATGGCTGGTACATCTCCAGCTCAAAACAATATGGTACATCCCTTTCTTTTCTTTATAGATATTTCTCCACATGACAGCCATGTGAAAAGAATGTGATGCGCCTGTCGAGATGCAATTGCCTGACTGCAGCCAGAGATGTTCTGCTAATATTTTTTAGCTGCATCCTAGTACAATCCCTGTTTTTGTGTCCAATAAATCACAATCAAGGCCAGGTCACTCTCAGCTTTCTAATCTTCTTTTGCAAAAAAACAACTTATCATCTTGGTGATGCCAGTCTTACCTTCATGCTGTGTGGGTCAAATCTGAGGGTGGCGGCAGCTTACAATGGTAGTTGTTTTCTTAGCACCTAGGCTGAGCCCAACACCCTTGCTGATTGCATTTCTGTTAACAGTTTGAGAGTTTGTGTGTTCTGAGGACATTTTTTCATCAGGTGTAGATGTTTGACCCTGGAATGATTTTGCTTGAGCCCACTTTAATGATGTGAGCTAATGGCTTGAAATGAGATGTAATGTCAATAACTAGTCTCAGGCGCTCGCTCTGCCTTTTTGGAATCTCCATTTTCATTATGGCCATCATGACTGGCATGACAATCAACCATGAAACTTGCTGGAGGCTACCTTATAAAGCATGGTAGATTTTGGGGAAATCTTATTTTGGAAAGTGTGGGTACAGCTTCCATTCATGCAAATTACAACCCCAAGTGACATGAGATGGCAACTGCATGTATCACAAGGGCCCTACAGTTGGCAACCTGTGAGAGGGTCAGGGAACAGAATCACAGGATATATTTTTTTAATGCAGCCTTGTATACTTACTGAAAGTTCTTACTGGAAGTGATAAATAGTAGGTCTAGGAATAGCTGGAAACTCTATGGTAAAACCATAGAGTGTACAGTGATTCCTGTAACTACCTTTTATCACTTCCAGTAAGAACTTCCAGTAAATACATGAGGCTGTGTTTTGTGTGTCTGTGTTTGTGCATTTTTTTTTTAAATTCTCCTACCACCACTTTAAGCAGAGGCATGCAACAGGACCTGGGGGAACCCTGTTCCCCTAGGGGACTTGGCAACCCTACCAATTGTTATGGTTGGGGGCTTCCAGCTTGTGTGGATGGAATGAAATGTCTGCAGAGGGCTTTTCTGACCTCTGAATATAACATAAATAAATTAATAACAAATAATGGAAATTTTACCAGCATACCAAATGGAAGAGTGTTGGGCACTGTAGTTTAAAGCAGAGGAGCTAATGAGAGAATGCTCAGGATATAAAACCACTTTCCTCAAGAAATCAATTTGTGTTGTGATAAGAATACACAAATAGTCAAGTCTTTTCCATGTTAAATCTTATATCACCAGAATGATTTATGGTCATACGCCTTTGCATCTACTAGGGAGAATAGTTTTCTGACCAGACGTGACTGAAAGAAGGCACTCTTAGCCACAGCCTATCCCAGATTTGAGGAAGCTTGGATCAAAATTGGTGTTATCTAAAAGTACTCCACATGGCTAAAAAGTTAATTCATCCATTTTTTTCCCATTCAGCAATCACATAGAATCATATATGAAAGAATATGAAATTCTGTCTAGTTTTAAGTGTGGCCATGTTTGTATTTGTAAAAAGTAAAGTTTAGAAAATTCAGTTGTACCTTTAAGAATTATTTGTTTATTTACAAACCATAAGTTTGTGTGGGTCTTTGGAGGCTCAAAATTAATTTGAGCCAGAATAAGTCCTGCCAAATCTGCAAACAGTCTGCATTTTGTCAGATGCTAGTGTAACTGTTTGCTGGTCGTCTGGGAAATGCAGTTGGTGTAATGGTTATTCAAGAACCCCCAAAGGGACAATCATCAATATGAATTATGTGTGGGGGGGAAGTCAAGAGTACCAAACTGGTGATACTCCTAGATCCTTCAGCATGAGAAGAAGCCACAATCCCTGTTTAGGTTTCTGCATGAATTCCTATTCTGCCACCTTATGTTTCATTCATCTGCTCAAATACAGCTGTTTGAGGATAGATATTCTGAAGTCTGAGGAATGACTAAGCAAGCTAAAATGTTAGCCCATAGACTTTTTATGTCCTTTTTGTTCTTTGTATCTGGTTTATTTGTCTAGAACATTGATCTCCTTAGATTCAAGGCTACTAACAATGCAATGGCTGGTTGCAAGGACACAAAACAGGCAACAGCCCATTAGCAAAATAAAAGCAGAACACTGTTTAAAAAGTGCACAGATTCAAAAAAATACAGCTGTATCTGCCAAAACTATTTAACCTCCACCAGATGCCCTCCGAAGTAAAACTGTTTTACCTGCATTCCTAAATGCAGCAAGTGAAGGATGCCTCCCCCCACCCCCAGTAGGCTATTCCAGAGGTCCGAGAACAAAGAAAGCTCATTACTTTTTTTTTTCTCAAAGTTTGTTTTATTTTTAACCAAAAAGAAACAGGTTTACAAAAGGGCACATCTGCAAAACTCTTACATCAAGGCAATAACCAGAAATTTCTTAAACCAAGTCCTATAGATCTTACTTCTTCCAACAATTAAGACGAACCACTGTTAACCATAAATAAAAGTTTTAAATTTTGCATCCATAACATGCTCCCAATCAAACTGATTAAGTTCAACATTCTTTAAAACTGGGTACCATTTATCGATAGGATTTAACAACTCCCTTTTGTTGTCAGTACTGCTAGCAAAAACAGAAAGTTTTTCTAGAATAAAAAAAATCCCATACCTTGTTTAGCCATTGAGCTATTGTGGGAGCATTTTTATTTTTCCAATTCTGCGCTATAACTACTTTTGTGGCAATAAACAAAATGTATATTAATTCCATTGTTCCTGAAGGCGGGGGTTCTGGAAGGCAGGGGTTCTGGAGGTCTGCAATGAAGCAACACTACTGCCGGATCTAAAGGTATAGAGTATCCGGTAAACAGTCTAATCTTAGTCAAAACCTGTTCCCAAAAATGTTGTATGTGCACACACTGCCACCAGTTGTGGTAATAGGTAGCTACAGTCCCACAGAGCTTCCAACAAAGGGTGGAGGCATTAGAGTGCATGTGAGCTATTTTGACTGGTGTCAAATACCATTGAGTTAAAACCTTAAGGGCAGCTGACTTTATCTATTGACAGTTGAAGGTTTTGGCATGGGTGGCCCAAATTTTTTCCCATTGCTCTTTGGTGAACGACCGCTGGAGATCATTGTGCCAGGTGCATTGTTAGGTCAGAAGCTTTTTATCCCTGACATCTAAAATTAGCCGGTGAATTTGTGCAATGAGACCCTTTTTACTAGCATTGGTGTACAGCAAGTGCTCAAAGCCCATGAGGGATTTTTTAAGATTACTGTTAACAGTTGGGGCCGCAAACAGGTGCTGGAGCTGCAAATATTCGGACCATAAAAAGGTTGTGTTGAATTGTTTTTCTAGTACCAACTTAGAAGATAGTTTACCGCTTCGAACAGCATCAATCAACCGAGTTAACCCAGACGTTCTCCAGAAGTGAAAAGAGGTAGAGTGTTTAGCTAGTGAAAACCAGTCCTGGCCAATAAATGTACTAAGCAAAGACCTCTGAGAAACCAGATGGGGCCGGTGAAGAGACCAGATTTTAATTGTAGTCCAAAGAAAGGGGTTGCGAGCTTGAGTGATTTTTGTAAGAGGGGTGTTGCACCATAAAATTTCTTGAAAATTGGTATTAGGTAAGTATGATTCCTCAATCCATTTCCATCCAAGGTTATTTGAGCTGTGGTATTGCTTAACTAGATTTGCCAACATAGTGGCTGTGTAATAGTTAAAAAGGCTGGGGACATTCAGGCTTCCTCTCCTAAAGGGCCTACATAGTGTCATGACATTGGTTCTCGGAGCTTTATAGTGCCAAATAAAGTTGCCTAAGTTGCACTGCCATTTTCTCAGGGTTTGTTTAGGAATGTAGATTGGGAGTGCCCGAAAACAATATAGGTATTTGGGGAAAATAAACAATCTGATTGTCTTAATACGATCAGGCCAAGAGAGTAGTTTGGTGTCCCAGTGTTTCAGTAAATCACGAACTTCTTTATCTATTGCTTCGTGGTTTGCCTTAAGTAGGTTGGATAAATTCAGTGGGATTCTTACTCCAAGATATGACAAGGAATCTTTCACCTATTGCTAGGGGTAGCGCTGGGAGATCCAATGAGCAGCTGCTTTAGTAAGCTTAATGGGGTAGAGCATGGATTTAGAGTCATTAATTTGTAAGCCCACTATTAAGCTGAATTCTTGAAGTGTACTATGAATCCTGGGCAAGGAGAGAGATGGGTTGCTGATGTAAAGGATCAGGTCGTCAGCAAAAAAACTAACCTTGAACTCCTGCCCGTTTATCCTGATGCCTTCAAAGTCTGATGCTGATATCATGTGAGACTTCTGATAGGAGCCAATAAGTCAGGCCTTATGGATAAACAAAGTCCTTTATTGTCTTAATGGTCTTTTCAGGAACACTTGCTTTGTTAGGGATACCAGGGGGTAGGGGTTGTGACTTATTATACAGTATTCAAACGGGATAGAAATGGCAGGCACCAATCAGTGTAAAAACCTGAAGTGCGAAAACCCCCGAACCATTACATTCTCATGAAAAAGGCGCGCAAGCTAATTAAGTTCCTCCCGTTCGCCCCTGTGTACAATACTACTTGCATTCCCACACAAAAGACACCTGGAAGAGCAGACAGTGAAAACAGCTCAAGGTTAACTGGTAGCAACAGCGATAAGCAGAGCCTGCAAAGGAAAATGGCACAACGGGATGGGAGGGGGAAGGAGCGAGGGGGAGGAACGTGGCTGCCAGTCTCCCAACTGGAGGATCTGCAAATACAATCAACAGCAAAGCCCAAAATATGACAGGGAACCTGACATCTCAAAGCATTAGCTATGGGTTCCATGGCCAGGGTGAACAAGAGAGGTGATAGAGGGCATCCCTGCCAGGTACCTCTCTGCAGCGGAATGTCATTAGAGGAATGGCCATTGGTGCAGCATAAACGGCTTGCAAAGCTTTCCTGAACGTGGCTCCAAATTGCATGTGTTGCAATAAAATATCTAAATACTTGAACTCCACTGTATCAAATGCTTTAGCGATGTCCAGAGATAGTAGCATTGATTCAGAGATGTTCGAGGATTTTCCATAGTTGATTATATTTAGCGTCTTCCGGATGTTGTCGGTGATGTCGCGCATGGGGATAAACCCATTTTGGTCAAGATCTACATAATCTCCAATGACAGACTTTAAACAGGCTACTAATACTGACACAAATATTTTATAGTCCGAGTTTAGTAGTGATATCGGATGATAGGATTTAGGGTCAGTGGCATCTTTATCTTTTTTAGGGAGCAGGATTACATTGGCCTTGTTCCAGGAAGCCAGTATTTTCCCAGATTGGAGCACTGTATTAAAAACATTGGTTAAAGGTGTCACTAACAGAGTTAAAGGCTTTGTAATATTCTGCTCCAAAGCCGTTGGGACTGAGGGCCTTGTTAATTTTAGAGTTCTTGATTGCTGTTTCCACTTCTTTGTTTGAAATTGGTTCATCTAAGAGCATTCGATGGTCTTCTGATAGGTGTTTGAGATGAGTTCTCAAATTAAGAAATTCTTGCACGCAGAGGGGTTGGGGATGCATTGAAGAGTAGAGTTTAGAATAAAATGATCCCATGATATGAATGATTTCAGCTCCTGAGGATTGTAGCAAGCCATTAGCATCTCTAAAATGGGTTATATGTCTTTCCATCCACCTTTTTTTGAGCTTCCAGGCAAGCATACGTAAAAGACATGGGCCATGGCGGGAGCTATTTTGCTTAAGACAGAAGGTATTTTTTTGGATCTCTGCTGTGTCTAACACTTCCAGTTGTTTACGGACTTGCAGGAGTCTTTTGTAAATTGTTGGGCTGCATGTCTGTATGTGTTGTAGTTCTAATTCTGAGATATTGGCTAATAGGACTGTCCTTTTCTTGCTTTTTTCCTTTTCTTGCTGGCTGTCATTAAGGAAATGCATTTACCCCATATAACCGCCTTGAATCTCTTGTGAAATTTCCCCTGCTAGGGATGGTTCCAGTAGTAAAAATCAATTAAGTTTCCAGCATGGTTTTGTGGTGCAGTCATCATTACCTAGTACAATACAGTCCACAGGAGCGTGATCCAACCATCTTTGTGAGCCAATCGATGCAGCTTGAAGATTGCCAGTCAGATTCTTGGAAATAAAAATATAGTCCAGTCTGGTATAAAGTCCATGTTTGGAGGAGAAGTACGTGTAGTCTTGAGCTGTGTTGTTTTAAGTCTCCATTTGTCACACAGGCCATGGGAGGACATCAAGGCTTCCATTGGGCTGGGAGCTTGAACATTCACAGGTGTCCGTGTCCTGGCACATCTAGGGTGTGATTTATCTAAGGCCTCATTCAATTCTCATTCCTAGAATTGAAAATCCAGCTTGAAATTGTTGAAATTTGGTTAATACATCAGTCAGGAAGGTAAGTTGCCCCAAATTTGGCACATAAACAGAGCTAGAGTGACAGTAGTCATTAAGAGTGCCACATATGAATATATATCGTCTATCTTTGTTCACTAGTGTGGACTCACAATGAAACCTAATATTCTTAGCTATTGCAATGGCCACTCCCCAAGATTTTGAAGAGCCATAGGCCAGGTATTGGGTGGGGAACCATTTTTGTGGCAGGGCACATTGGCCTTTTTTAATATAAGTTTCTTCTAAGAATGCTATATCTACTTTCTGCTGCTTAAGATCAGAGGCAATGTGTTTGGCTTTGATTTTTCCATTCAGACCTCTACAGTTAAGCACCATGACTTTAACACCTGTCAGCGCCATAAGGAGATATCAACAAAAACTTCATAAAACATGTGCTGAGGGTTCAATAAAATTATACCAATAAAACACCTCCAGTGTCCATAGTGCCTGGTTGTTTGTAGTGTTAGAGGTACCTTAAGTAAACAAATATGCATAGATATCGTTGGAAATGGTATTGCCAAAGTTAGCAAAGCGAAAACATCATAGAACTCAGAAATTCTTAATGGCCCATGTAAGTAAAGCATTGTTAAGAACAAAACAACAATAAACAGTGCCTGCATCCTAAAGGCTACTCTACCCTTCCCGTCCCTCCCCTCTCCCCCCTTCCCCTTTGTCTGCATAACACTAAATTGCTGAGAACATAAAATTAAAAAAAAAATTCAGTTAAATCACTATTAAATTTCTTTGGAGTGTCCCTTTGAGTGTGACAAGCAGCCACACTGAGTCCTATTGACTCACCTGATGGGACAAAAACCCCCCCAAAAATACAGAATCCAAATTACCAACCTTTTCATGGTCTTCTCTGGGGAAAAATGCCCTGAGACCAGAGTCCCTCCCCTTCCTCCCACAGGAAAGTAGTAAAATATTTAAGAGCACAAAATTTACTTTTTTTAAGGCAGCATTCAGTAGAGATATAGCAAAGTATAAGATAAATGTAATAAGCAAAGGAAAACTTAAGTGTCCATTTGGAGTCTTGTGGGTATTTTTCTCCAGCGGTGGGGTGTTCCAGGAGCATCTCTCTTCCTCTTCTTCTGGAGATTGGGGTCAGGATCCTTGGGGGGATTAAGACCAATGGCTTCCAAAAGTTCATAGCCTGATGCCAAGTCGTCTGCCTGGTGTGTCTCTTCTTGATGCCAGAATTGGATGTATCCTGTCTGTAGCCAGCAATATTTGACTCGAGCCTTGTTTAGTCATTGGGTGATGGGTTTCAGTGTTCTATGAATTTGTAGAGCATCAGGTGGGACGTCAGGGGAAATAAAAATGTCCTCTGATTTAAAGGAGAGCTTGCCTTTAGACTTGGCTTCTTGTAAAATGTGGGATTTGCTGCGGATATCCATGAATTCTGCTAAGATGTCCCAAGGCCCTCAGCGTTTGTTGGGAGCCAGGGGTCCCAGCCTGTAGGCTCTGATGATCATTGGGGCAACATCATCTTCAAAAGAGTGGGTTGCAGCCAGCCAAGATGCAAGGAAGGACGTAAGATCTTCAGATCCTTCTGAGTGCTCTGGGAAGCCTCTAAATTTAAGGAAACATTCCCAGGATCTAAATTCCAATAAAAAGATTTTTTTCCTTGGTCCAGGAGTCATTTGAGTGTCCATGAGTTCTCGTATTGTGAGAAAGGGCAAAAACTACTTCTTTCTCTACCTTCTTTATCCCATGCATCATTTTGTAAACCTTTTATTATGTCACCCCTCAGTCATAATTTCTCCAAGCTAAAAATCCCTATCCTCATTAACCTTTCTTTATAGGGAAGGCATTCCTTCCCCTTAATCATGTTAGTTGCCTTTTTCCGCACTATTTCCAATGCTATAATATATATTTTTGAGGTGCAGTGACCAGAACGGTACTCAGTAAAAAGTCTTCATATGGATACCCTTAAAGGCCAAACTACATGTTCTAATGTATAATGTGTAGCATCTTGCTTCCCCAACTGGACTTTAACTGAAACAATCAAACATCTGGTGTGAAGTGCATAGAGCCCTGGTTTGGGTTGGAACCAGTGTTCCCTCTAAGCTGGGTTAGTGTGAGCCAGCTCACAGTTTTTCAGCCTCTGGCTCACACATTTTTGTCTTAGCTCAGGAAGGATGGCTCCAGAGCAAACCAATTTATGCAGTAGCCAACTCGCTTGCTCACAACATTAATGCCAGTAGCTCACAAAGTAGAATTTTGTCTCACAAGACTCCATAGCTTAGAGGGAGCATTGGTTGGAACCACAGTGCAGGGAGAGAAAGTACCGATTGTAATGTGAAGTTTGGCCCTAAGTGAGGCCCTAAGAGCTTTGGCCCTAAGATTTTAGCTGGCACTTGGGAATATACTGGGAGATAGTTTGATTGATGTTAATCCTACCCCTAAACACAACCCAACATAGCCTGGGGATCAGTGTTCCCTTTAAGCTGAGTTAGTGTGAGCTAGCTCACTGTTTCTTAGCCTCCAGCTCACACATTTTTGTCTCACCTCAGGAAAGATGGCTCCACAGCAAACTAATGTATGCAGTAGCCAAATTGCTCACTCACAACTTTAATGCCAGTAGCTCACAAAACAGAACTTTTGCTCACAAGACTCCACAGCTTAGAGGGAACGTTGCTGGGGATGGATATTTTCTGCAAGATAATGGGGATACAATGTATAGTTTCCGAGGAAAAACCAGTCCAGAAATGTTATTTTCACTGTAGAATTCTTGGTATCCAACACTGTTTATTTCTCTTTGTGGTTGCATAACTGCTTGTCTTTCTAGCTTATGTATGCCTCAGGTGGAATCATTTACATACAGTTAAGGGGTTAATGAATAGAAGTCCTAGAAGTGATGAGCTTTTGATGACTTTTCTACCATTTTTTTTCCCAAGCAAAATTTGTGGGGGGGAATGATCTAAATGGACCATAACAATAACACATTAACGGCGGACGGAGCCCTAGGTATCCATTTGGATAAAACACATCTCATTTGAACTTGACTAGTAAGAGGGCTGTTAAGGATGTGTGTGTATGAAGGCAGAGACATTTGTAAACATTTAGTTTTTCCTCCCTCGCAAAACAAAATCTACATTGATTGAATTACAGTGTGTACATTTCTTCCTTCCCTCTATGTCTCTACCCTTGTGCTAAAGGAAGATATAATAGAAGGTGAGTTCTCCTTCCCAGTCTCTGTCTGTTGCCAGGCAATTTATCCTCTTTTACTAAGTATCCAAAGAATCTCATTTCAGGAATATTTTTCAGAGGCCCCTTGCTTTTATTATCTCTTGATTCTCTGAATTACCTCTAGGTTGTATCATTTTTATGAGGTGGGGGCAGTTTAACCTTATGTTGCATGATGGACTTGGCAAAGCTACTCAAGTAGTGGGGTTTACTGGACTGCAAAAATCTACTGTAGCCCCATCCACGTCCCTCCCTCAGAGGCAAGATCCCTCTCCCCATTTCTATTTGCCTATCTGACTGAGCAGTCCTAGTGGTCTATTTTCTTCTTTCATGAAGAACTCTGACTGTCCCACCCTGTCTCAGTATGCAATTTTACAGCTGGGTCAGCCCAGGCACCTGAGGGAAGGGTCAAGATTGCTTGTTAACTTAAACCACTGAAAATGACACTTGAAATGTTCTGAAATTCAAAATTAACAAAATATTTATTCAACATGGAGGGTAAAGGTCAACTGAAATCAAGGGAAAAATTTCTGTGGTAACTCAATATGAATAACTCTGAGGTAAAATCAGTACATGCACCGACTTTAGTTCTTATATTTCAGGCTAATGAAAGTTTCTTAAGCTATTCAGAGTTACTTAAACTCACTTCCTGTGGTGGGCGCGGTAATGGCGGCCACATCTCCCTGCACTGCAGGAGAAGTGTGCCGCTCTCGGTGGGAGGGAAGGGGCTACGGACTGGTGCCGAGCCCCCAGGGACCCTAGTGAAGGGAACCTGTCTGGGGTGCTTGGAGTTTGCCTCTCCCGGCGGTGGTGACCACGGGATCGAGGCATCTCTTTACCCCTATAGATTCCCCCTGTCAGAGAAGCCTTCGGGCTACAAAGCGCTGCCGTGAAGCTGCAAGACGGACTGCTCGGAGAGGCGATGACTAAATAGCTACGCAATGGGCTAAAGCGTGAGTCTCCATTAATTTTGGAATTAAAGCGTTTGGGGTGAGGGACGGAGGATTCATTCCCCACCCACCCTTTCCTGGCATTGTTTACCTTAAGACGGAAGACTTTCCCACAGTCTTGCTGTGAAAGTAATAGTGTCTAGGCCGTGCTGAATTGCTGGATCGTGCAGAGGAAAAAGAGAGCTTCCAGATGATGTGTATTTGAAGAATAGACATTGTTTTTTCAAGGGGTCCCTTATCTAACTGTAAACAACAAGACGAAACGAAAGAAAATGACGGGGAGATGCCCCTCACCTAGAGTCGGAGGAAACCTTCCAGGAACAAAGAGCGAAGCCACTGAGTCGAACATGGCATTTACAGCGCTATTGCGACCCCTAGTGGAGCAACTAACTGCAATCAACATTAAGCTGGATTCCATGCAAAAAGAATTGACTGTCTCAAACAAGAATTCAAAAGAGCTCAAGCAGGAATTTTTGGACTTTAAAGCTGTGGTCCATAAGCATGATTCAAGATTGGCAAAACTGGAGAAAGAGAAAGCCACACAAGGAGACTGTGTTCTAAAACTTCAGATGGAACGTTCTAACTTTTTCTTGAGATTTCAAAATGTACCAGAGCAAAAAGGAGAGAATTTACATAAGCTGTTGAGTGAAGCATTGGCCCCAGTGACAGGTTTGGAAGCAGAAAAAATACAAAGCGATATGGATGTGGCCTATTGGACATACCCAGAATTTATTAAGAAGAAAAACCTGCTAGGGGAAATAATGGTTAGATTCTCTAAAAGATCAACCAGAGATGTGGTGTTAAAAACCACTAACAGAGCATCTTTGAAAATTCAAGAAGAGGAAATTAAAGTATTGAAAGACATTCCATTTGAAATCAGAAAGGAAAGAAAGACATACAGAAATCTGACTTTGTGGTTACAATCTGAATCAATTTCTTATCGTTGGCAAGTTCTGGAAGGCCTGCAGTTCGGCTACAAAGACAAAAAATATAAAATTGACAATATTGAACAGGCAAAGAAATTTTTGGATGAACATAAAAAGAAGGAATCTGAAGCTGCACAAGAAGATTTGCTGGCGTTGCAAGAGAGTATGTATGGCTTTGATGACTCAGGGAGTGGTGAAACACCGAGTGGAGACTCTGACTCTGAAAAAGGGGCAGCCGCCCCAAAAGTTCCAAGCAAAAGGCAGAAGAAAAGAAGAGAACCAAAGAAAAAATAATGTTGTAACTGTACTAACCTTATTTACACATCATGTATTAATATAAATGTTTTGTAAAAATCTTTTTATCTGATAGCGAGACAGGAATTGCAACATGTCATAATTGTATCAGCAAAAATTTTTTTAATAGTAGATACCAAGGAGTAAAATCGCTTTTTAGATACTTTAACTGTATATATTCTGTAACAAACTGTCCATCTTGTATACCTTAGGGTAGTTAGTTTTTTTTTGTAGTTTTTAGTGTAGGTGTAGGGAAAAAATCAATAAAAAAAAGAGTTACTTAAACTCTTTTTGTTGAGAGGCTTTTGTCCCAGTGTTTTCCAAACATTCTAGCACTCTTTCTTTGAGTATTCTCTGGCTCTTTTGGTTTCCAGAAGGCTGGTACACTCTTTCCAAAACCCAAACATTTTCTTTTGAAACACCAGTACTCATCTTGAGTGTTTAACTGACTCTGAAGGTCTCTGCAGGCAGATTCTAATCAGACCAGACCAGGGATCTCTGCACTCTTTAGAGCTAATTTCCTGTTTGACTGGGTAGGGAAATTATTCTCTCACTATAATAACCATCCCCTTTTCTTGGCCTGTATGGGAGTCTCATCCTTGCCAGCTTTCCCTAGTTCTCCTTTATGTGTTAAACTGCTCTCAGTCAGGGCAGAATTCTGAATCTGGTAGTACTTGACTCTTCTTAGCTAGGGCTGAAATCGGACTGAATTCTACTCAGCATCCAGTTCAGAAGTTTTTTCTCTGTTCAGCTAATGCTAACCAATCAAATCTCTTGGAACAACCTGTCACTCAAGGCTCTCTGGCTCTGTGAAGAATTAACCCTTCACAGTCTTTTATCTGTTTACACAGTGCTTCTAAGTTTTTAAAAAGGCACTCCATCACAGGCCCGTATCCAACGTGAGGACTTAAGGGCACTGTGAGTTTTCTTAAGAAGTGGTGGCAGTTTCCCATTTATTTTTACTCCCATTTAAGGTCCTTAGTATAATGTTCCTGAAGGTCTGCTGACTTGCAGGGACACAAGGATGTGCCCTTAAGTTTTTATAACTGCATGGTTTGATGTAAGACACTGCAGTATATTAGTAAATGTCAGATTAGGCCCTGGGATTCTCAAACTGCCATAACTGTCTGGGTGACCTTTGGCCAGTTACATGCTCTCATCCTTACTTATTTCAAATAGTTGTTGTGAGAATATAATTAAAAAGGGAGGATCCCGTAGACAGCCCTGAGTTCCTTGGAAGAAGGGTGAGACAAAAGTGTACCACATAGATACAACATGCCTGGGGTTGGGAGAGACGACAACAATGAACCCTGGAAGGAAGCGTATATAATTTGGATTTTCCTTTGCCCAAATCCAGTCATTGTCTCCACCCACTTCTCCTGCTAATGTTGGGTTGCCGGGTCTCCCCTAGCCTCTGGAGGTAAATGGGGGCTGTAGGATTGCCAGATCCAGGTTGGAAAACTCCTGGAGATTTGGGGATGGAGCCTGGGGAGGATAGGGATCTCAGTAGGATACAATGCTATAGAATCCACCCTCCAAAACAGCCATTTTCTCCAGGGGAACTGATATCTGTAGTCTACAGATGAGCTGTAATTCCAGGGAATCCCCAGGTCCCACCTGGAGGCTGGCATCCCTATAAAATGTGCTATAGTGAGCCTTCTCCTTTTTCCAACTCTGTAGGCCAGCCCTCAGCTATCTTACTGTGTAATGCAGGCAGGTCTTCCTAGGCTTCAGAAAGGGGATGGGAAGGCAGGTCCTCCACCTTGTTCCTTTTCCATTCCCCAGGTCAACAGCTCTCTCTCTCCCTCTGGCCCAGAGCTGTGCTGCCTTTTTCTAGGTCTTTCCCCAGAAATCCACCTTTAAAGGACCAAATAGCCACACCCCTTTGGTAATTCATTCCTCCCTTCCCTCTTACTCGGTCTGTCTGGATAGCTATTCAATGTTAGTTTGATACTCTAAGGCAAAGATCCCATTCTTTTTTTTGTCTGTGGGGTCTTTTGGATTTTGAAAACAGGAAGTAGGTACCACCATGAAATGGCTGCCAAAATAAAGAAGGGACACAGCCAACCACAGAATGGATATTGTGGAGTCTAGGGCCTGTCACAAAATGTTGGACGGGTGCAAGCCAAGTTTTCTCATATAATGAGGACAGAGGATTTTAAATGGGTACTACCTTCAAGCCCAAAGGTGATGCCTCCTGGACTCCTCTAAAGCAACTTTTGCCCCAGTGATGCAAATGAAAGCCATACTGGCTCCTTGCTTTGGGGAAAATATGCTTTTCTCGAAAGCTGTACTGAATAGTCTGTAAACTTTATACTCAGTTTTAACACAACACAGCTAAACAAATTACTCCAAATAAACTGTGTTGTGATGTAGCATTGTATTGAGATGTAGCACAGCCAATACAGTTAAAGAACAGAGTGGGCCAATGAAACCAAGGGCAGTAAGAGCAAAGAAAAGGAAGGATGAGGTTGATAGGGGGGGAGTGAATGCGTAGAAGATTCATGAAAAGGCAAATCACACTGTGCTCTAATTTGATCATCTGGGTTTGGTGTAGTGGTTAAGTACACCAACCTAATCTGGGAGAACTGGGTTTGATTCCCCACTCTTCCACTTGCACCTGCTGGATGACCTTGGGCAAGCCATAGTTATGGCACAGCTGTTCTTGAAAAAGTGCAGTTTCTGTCAGAGCTCTCTCAGCCCCACCTATCTCACAGGGTGTCTGTTGTGGGGAGGGGAAGGGAAAGGAGTTTGTAAGCTGCTCTAAAACTCCTTTGGGTAGTGAAGGGCAGGGTATAAATCCAATCTCTTCCTCCTCCTCTTTTTCTTCTTCTTCTTCTTCTATTAATTGCACATAAAATAGAGTTATTCAGCTGGACAACACATCCTGTTCAGTGGATTCAAGGATTACACAGGGACTTTGCCTATGTCTATGCTGATTTCTGTTAGTCAGAGTCCAGAAGAGGGATTATTACTCTAAACCTCACACAACTCTGCACCTGTATGTGTGTTCAGCACACTTCCTCCACCTTCAGTTTAGTGCTAAATCCCACAACCGGCTACATATGAATGTATCATCAAGACTCACCTAGCCCTAGGGCTTTTTTTGTAGAAAAAGCCCAGCAGGAAATCATTAGCATAATAGGCCACACCCAACAGCAGAAATGTATTAGCATATTAGGCCACACCTCTGACAGCACAGCTCCTTCCCAGGATCAGCTTCTTCAGGTGCCCCGCAGGTGCGGGGCACCTGGAGAACCCAAGGAGGGGAGGCAGTTAAACTGCCTTCCCTCCCTGGATCGGCTTGGCTTCCCCAGCCACCCTGTGGCTTGCAAAGTGCCTGGGGAACCCGAGGGGGGGGGAGACTGTAGGTGTGGCCAACTCAGAAGCCAGCCGGAACTCCGTTCCTGCCCCAAAATAGCCCTGCCTAGCCCTATGCCCAAGTTGTTTGCAAAAAGCTATAATGTTGCTTGTTTCCCATTCCACTCCATCAGTTGATGATAGAAGATTCCTCCAGGGCAACTCTAAAACACTTTTCTGTGAATAAACACTGTTGAATAGACCTAAGTATAATTCTGAGTAGACCTACTTAGGATAGCTCTAGAAGAAGATGTAAAAGGAGAAAAATGAGTTTTTGCAAAGGATAGCACTGTGGATCTCCTAAAGGATTTGCCTCTGAAGTCTTCTTTACTATATTTCCCCTTTGGTGGTGTCTGCTCTTAATTGACCCCAGCCCCCCCCCCCCACCTCACCCCAAGGGCTGCCTCAAAGAGTCCCCAGAGGAGCATTTAATGAGGCCCAAAGTAGTTTGAGAATACTCAAACTCCATGAAGCAGGTGTTCCAATGCTAAAACTGTTATTTATTTTTTGTTCAATAAACTGCTTATTTAGGCCCTTTATTTTTGAGGGGTTTAAAAAATATCTTCCCTGTGTTTTCTTTTGGTATTGGTACCTCTCCCTCTTTTCCTTGTATCTTTAATTGGCTCCCGTTCTGCCTTAGCAGACTTTTGACATTGCAAACTAGACCAGGTAAGGGGGAGATTCCTCCCCACCCCTCGGTTCTCACTTTAACATAACCAGGTTTTCCTTAACCATTTTGTCAACCATGTTCTAAACTCTCGTTTCTGTTTCTTTCTTTCTCTGTTTTTAGGAATCACTTAGCTATTATCACAGACTTTTAGAGAGCAAGTTCACCCGTGTTTTGGGCTCACAACTTAGGGTCAGCAATTGAATCAGTTGAACCAGAAGAAAATGATCTTTGCTGTGAAATTTGGTTCCGCTCCAGTTTTAATTTGAGCTATGTGGGCTGGGGATTTACTGTAGCTAGCAGTTAGAAGTTTGTACATAGATGGATGTATTTCTTTCTTTCCCTCAGGGCCACATTAGAATTTTAATCTCCTAAAGCAGAGCTTCTAGAGCATGAACTATCATCGTTAGCACAATGGATGTACTTTTAAAGAAGAACCAATCCATATGTTACAAAAAGGTGTGATAGAAAAATGGCAAAACATGTCTTACTCTATCACATTTCATTTGCATACAGCCAGTGGTATGTCTACAATTCCTGCTTTGAATGTCAGTCTCAATATCATTTACACTTCTTTTCCCCCCCATTCTGGCCGATGCCCACCTTTACCCATATATTTTCAACAATAATCAAAAGACTGCCAATGATTGGGTAGCATGATCTACATTTTTTAAAGAAAGCAGCAGCATTAGGGAATCACTGTGTCCCTTCATTTATGATTATTTAGACCCAATCAAAGTTCATGAAAAAAGTGTGCTGGAGCCTTCCTGGGACTACACCACTTTAATATGTGTTTATGTGTGTGTGTCAGGGACATACAACAGAGTATGCATGTTCTAATTAATTAATCTACAAAATCTTTCTGCCCTCATCAGGGCCACCAAGGCAGCTAACAGAAACCTACATAACAAAAGCATGTCTTCAAACCAAATTAAAACACATCATTAAAACCAAGGTAACATGCACACACACACAAACAAACATAAACAGTACATAGGTCAGGAAAGAGGGATCACTGAGAAAACACCAGCCAAAGCAAAAAAGTCTTCCCCCGCTGGTAGAAAATGACAACTGAAGGGGACAGCCAAGTTTCTCTCAGGAGAGAGCTCCAGAGTTTTAGTGCCATGACTGAGAAGGCCCTCTCCTGGGATCAGAAGGTGGGGGGCAGCCAATGCTGGCATGTAGAAAAAAGGTATGTCATGGAGAAGGGCTCTATTTAAGCCTTCAAGTAATTGTTTGCTGGGGTGAATAACCTTGCAGATCATAGAAAGAACTTCTTTCACATTAACTAGAACAATCTATTTTCTCCCTATCTCTTCTCCAGGGAAGTTATGGTGGCATACATTTATTTATTTATTTATTTTATTTATCTTTGTTTTTATACCCCGCCCTCCCCACAAGCGGGCTCAGGGCGGCTTACACGGGCACAATGCCAGTTAAAACATCATAGACAGATTTAAAATCAACAATAACAATAAATAACAATAAAAATTCCTAGGTTACAATACATTATAGTGAATTTCGAATAAAGTGCATATCAATTTCCAATAAAGTGCTTCCAATCTTACTGATCTGACGGCGTCCTATCAGGTTAGGGACCTACCAACCATGCCCCTCAGGTCCGGACTGCGTTCAGGGCCAGCTCACTCTATAGATGTTACTGCAGCGGATATTACTGGTGTTGTTATTGGTGGCGGCTCCTAGTTAAAAGCCTGGCAGAAGAGCTCCATCTTGCAGGCCCTGCGGAACATTGTTTTCCTGCTCTCATTACAACCCTGTGATGTTGATAAGGCTGTGAGAGAGTGGCTGGCCCAGAGTCATCCAGTGAGCTTCATGGCAGAGTGGATTCAGCTAGGGTTGCCAGTCCCCAGTTGGGGGCAGGGGATCCCCTCCCACCGCTTCAGGGCTATCAGAAAGTGAGGGAGGGGAATAGCTGCTTGGTGCTCCATTATACCCTATGGAGACCGGTCCCCATAGGGTATAATGGAGAATCAATCTGGGGCTCTGGGAGGCTTTTTTTTTTTTTTAAATAGAGACATCAAATTTTCAGCATGGCTGCTGGTGCCTCTTCTCAACCCCCCCCCCCCAGTTTCAAAAAGTCCAGGGGGTTCAATTTTATGAGCTCCAAAAGAAGGTGTCCCCATCCTCCATTATTTCCAATGGAGTGAAAGCATTTAAAAGGAATGTGGTCCCTTTAAATGTGATGGCAACTCACCCAGAACTAATTTCAGAGTTACCTTTCCCAAAGTCTCCCTCCTCTCTCCCAGAGCCTCCTGGTCAGTCTCCCACTCACTTGTCAGCCTCACCTGGCAACCCTAATTTCAGCCCAGGTACTGTAGCCACTATATTGTATTGGCATATATACAACCATACAGTTCCTCTGACAGAACATAAGAGCCCTGCTGGATCAGACCAGTTGTCCATCCTGACGCACACAGTGACCATCCAGTTCCTCTAGTGGTCCAGCAATAGGCCATAGAGGCCAAGGCCTTCAGCTGATGTTGCCTCTTGGCACTGGTATCAGGCTTACTGTCTTTGAACATGGAAGTTTCCTTTAGTTACCATGGCTAATAGCCACTGATAGACCTATCCTCCATGAATCTGTCTAATACCCTTTTAACAGCCTGGTAGCAAATCCTACATTTTAATCTAGGGTTGCCAGCTCTGGATTGGGAAATTCCTGGAGATTTGGGCAGTGGAGCTGGGAAGGGTGGTGTTTGGGGAGAGGCGGGACCTCAGCAGGGTATAATGCCATGTAATTCACTCTCCAAAGCAGCCATTTTCTCCAGGGGAACTGATCTATATTGTCTGGAGATCAGGGCTTTTTTTGTAGAAAAAGTCCAGCAGGAACTCATTAGCATAATAGACCACACCCAACAGCAGAAACTCATTAGCATATTAAGCCACACCCCTGACAATGCAGCTCCCTCCCAGGATTGACTTCCCCAGGTGCCCCGTGGCTTGCAGGTCACATGGGGAACCTGAGGGAAGGAAGGCAGTTTCTGGATCGGCTTCCCCAGGCACCCCTCAGCTGCAAGGCACCTGGGGAACCTGAGGGGGCAGTTTAAACTGCCTTCCCTCCCTGGGTCGGCTTAGCTTCCCCAGGCACCCCATGGCTTGTGAGGCACCTGGGGAACCTGGAGAGCGGGAGGCTGTAGGCATGGCCAACTCGAAAGCCAGCCGGAAGTACTTCCTGTGTGTTCCTGCCCAAAAATAGCCCTGCTGGAGATCAATTGCAATAGTGGGGGATCTCCAGGTGCCACCTGGAGATTGGCAACCATGTTTTAATCACTCACTGTGTATAGAAGTATTTCCTTCCATCTGTCCTGAATCTGTTGTCCATCAGCTTCATTGGATGATCCTGAGTTTTAATTTTTTAGAGAGGCAGAAAAAGTTCTCTTTGTTTCTCCATGCTGTGATAATTTTATAAACCTCTATCATGTCCCCTCTTAGTCATCCTTTTTCCACACTGAAAAGTCCCAGACTCTTCAGTCTTCCCTCATAGGGAAGGTGTTCCAAACCTCTAATCATCTTAGTTGCCATCTTATGTACTTTATCCAGCTCTGTGATGTCCTTTTTGGAGGTACAGCTATCAGAACTGCACACGGTATTCCAATTGAATTGAACAGCAATTCAATTTACTAAAAAAGGGACAATGATTTCCACCAATTCCCACTACTACTGTAGACTACTACTGTAGCCCCTATGCTGTTCCTGTGGGTCTGTTGATCATGAGGGACAATATTTCAGAGGGCTCAGTGGACTGCAGCAGGGAGGGGAAGCAGAAAAGTCCTCAGAGTCCTCATAGATGGTTGGATCCATGCAAGCTTCTCAATATTGCCTCAGATGTGCCATTTTCCAGTTAAGTCTGGTCCTAGATTCAGTGGGTTTTCATGAAATACTAGCTGTTATTAAAAACCAAGTGGTATGCATGCATGTGTGAACCTTACAAAACACAATACTGAATGTTGTTGGAGTAATTGTAGGTACAGATGGCATGGGCTATACTGAACTATACTGAGGTAGAATATAAAATATTAATCTCAAGAGCTGTAGGATACTTAGGTGGATCACAGAACTGATACAATTTTAAAATCCTGCTCAGGGATGGTTGGAGAAATAGGGAAAAACAAATGCAAAACATGCATTAAAGATAGATAAGGAGAACTTGCACAAAAAAGAATATAGAAGCCCTGCTGAGTCCCTCCTACTTCAGCCCCCAATGGCAAACAGGATCTCCTAACCCTCAGTGGTGGCATTTCAAGGGGCACAGGAGGCTGCAGCAAGAGAGGGAAGCCCATAAGAAGTGCTTCTGCAAATTCATTTTGTTAATAGAACTAGAGGATCTAAGCTCTGTATTTCCTTGGTACTAAGTCCTATTGATTCCAATGGGACTGATTCCCAAGTAAGTTTGCATCAAGTCATCTCTACTATGACTGTTTTCCATGAGTAAAGAACTCATAAGTGAGGAAGGAATTTAGATTCAAAAATTTATTAATATAAATATTAGGTTATAAGAAATAAATCAACTTTCATTGTTATATAACAACTGGGTCATTGTCAAACACTCAGCATCTTAATCACTAACAATGACCCAGTTGCCCCCACTCATTTAAAGCAATTCCAAAATGGTGTTGAAGAACCAATTGCCTGCTCAGCCATGGGCTTCCTTTAACTGGTTGTAGCTTAACTTTGACTCCCATAAGGTAGGCAGCCCATAGTTCAGAGGAAGCTGACACAGAGTTGGATTGTGGGTGCTTTAAAATACACCACACAGAACAGTATATATATATATAAAAATGTCTATATTACTATGCAATCTAGAGAAACCATACTTGGAGGGAGGAGAAGGTACTTAGTGAGCAGAAGATTTAACATTTGTTCTGTATTGGGGAGAACATTACAAAAGAAAATGTACACCCAAGATCCTTCCTTCCCTCTTTCTCCATTTTATGGTCCAGATATCTCGGTTAATGTATACCAATACAATGTGTAGTGATGTACTGGACCATGCCTTGCATGCTATTGCTGGAGTGCTCTGGATAGCCTGTTTAATGGAATAGATTTCTATTGCTGCTTCAGTGCCATTCTTTTTAATAGGTTGGGAACTTTGATTCCATTAGCATGTTTAGCACACTCCTCTGCTGATGTTTTCAGGTTTCACTTCCATGATATAAGTAGACGGAAATTAGCAAGAGCAGGTCCTGGGTGACCTAATTTTGACTCCGGAGATCACTGTGGTGCAAAAAAACCCCTCTCGATTTGATTGACTCATTGTGTCAGGGAGGCAGAGTATTATAAATGAAGGAATTATTAACAGATTGAGCCTCCTGGGATCGATTCACCTTCAGCGCTAAGCAACAGCAGGAAAAGTGAGACATTTGCATTTGAAACAGTGTTGATTCTTTTTCTATTTCCTGTCAAAATCACTATCTCATTTCCATGGAACTTTTGCAGAGAGTGAAAATGGAACACGGGCTCCTGGGGAAGTGATTTATCCAGTGTGAGAGTCTCATTAACTGATCATGATGAAGAGGAGTTATTATCATCATCATCATCATCATCACCATCATCATTATTATTATCACCATCTTCTTCTTCATCTTCATCACAGTAATACATTTGGTAATATTATTATTAATATTATTGTCATCATAGTAAAACAACAACAACAAATTGTCATGGTCAGATATTTGACTGGTAGATGGTGTTCTGCAATTTGAGATCTAGCCAAGTTCTTGGGAATTGCAGATATATCTTCACAGGATTCTCACTGTTCTAAGCAACACTGTCTTATGGAGCTGAGTTGATGTAATTTATTCAATGCCCAGAATGGCCAGGTGTTTCAAGACTTCTAGGCACTGCTCCAAGGGCTCCAATGACAACTGGCACGATGGTCACATTCTTCTACCAGAAGCGCTTTAACTCTATGCATATGTCTTGGTATTTCGTCATCTTCTCCTGTTCTTTCTTTTCTATTCTGCTGTCTCCTGGAATTGAGCTAGTTCACCGGCAAGGCAAGATAAAAATAAAATAAAGAGACAGAGAGAGAGAGAGAGAGAGAGAGAGAGAGAGAGAGAGAGAGATTACAATCTCAATTATTCAAACTCTGTTTCTCAATTTCTTCCTACAGTTGTGATATCAGGGATATTAGGCTCTAGGTGTTTATATGTTTGCAGTCAGAAGTCCTAAATAATCTTTCTTTCATCATTCTCCAAGATCTTTTCTGATTTGTGCTCTCGTGAATTTCTTGCAAGGACTCTAGTGCAACATAGTTACAGTTCTATCATGATGTTTCATCCAACGATGGTGGTGGTGGTGCTGGTGGTTGCAGAACGTGTCTGCTCTGACCTGCAGACTCTATTTCTGCCCTGCCCTCTTGGGGGGTTCCCAACTCCCTAGAAGAGCATTTCCTTTTACTCTCCAGTAGCTGCTACCACCACTTGATCAGTACAGAGGTTTCCCACTGAAGGGATCAGGACTCCCAGCGTCCCTTCCAAGCTCAGAGGCTTGGGGGGAGGCTTATCCGTCCCACTGTAAGAAGGTGAGTTGATGTGCCACCGAATGGACTTCCTCCTCTGATGAGGAAAAAACTGGTAAAATGCACAGGGAAGGCGTTTGCTGCTTGCCAACCCTCCAGGAGACAATGCATTTATCCACAATGATATTAAAAGAGTGAGTGGATAAATAAATCAAAATATTTCACCTGGTGCTCTGGGCTGATGCACTGTTTAGGTTACCAGTGGTAATTTAGGAATTTATCAAATCTGTTTGGAGAAGACTGGTTCCTGATAATGTAGGCTGGGAGCCAAAGAACTACTGTGGATATGTGTATAGGCATGCCCAGTGGGCACTGGCCATTTTCCTTGGAACAGCAAGAGTGGGAGTAATGAGCTGACATTTAAGATATCCCCCACTGCTATTATCTGTAGCCCTTTTTAAATGTTCAGCTGGAGCCTAATTGATGCTGAAATAGGCCTGCCAGGTTTGCTCACTAAGTTATATGTGATGGCTTATTCCAATATAGCAATAATTCCTTGATGCTACAGTCAAAGTAGCCCTGCTCACAAGTAACAGTGAATGCATGTACAATCTGTGTAACATACACTTGGTTTTCCTTTATGTGTGCACTGAACAATTCTCAAGTACCAGTCAGCTCATGTACAGGAGAGAGTGTGACTGAAACCCCACAGATATCCAGGTACTTGTCCCCAGTTTCATTTGTAAAATGAATGTGTTTGGCTCTTTCTCACAGACAAGTGTATACATGTGTATACTGGTTGTACATGTGTTACTATAACATGTGAACAGGTAACACCCATGGTCAAAAACTCCACAAGAGAATGGATGCAAAAGACTAGTTCTTGGGAAATGTCAGGAATCATCAGTACACCCGATTCTCAGCTTGGCCAAATCTGCAGATACTTAAATCTGGAAACTGGAGTCAAGAACAGACAAACCCCAGATTTGCCAAAAAAAATATGAAATTTAAATTGAAAAACGTTGGAGAGATAACCCCCTCCCCCCAATAATAGAAGCAGCATCTGCAGCTGGAGGAAATGAATGCCCTCTCAGAAGCAGGGCTTTTCTCAGGGGTGCTTTGGCCTTTGAGGGAGGCCTTATCAGGGCCAGGCCAGGCAGCAACCACTGAGCAACTTAATACCACATGACTTGTGTGACTCCCTCAGGTGTTGATGCCTGGTCCTGTTCAATAGCAGTCTTCTCATAAAAGCCAGTGTGTTTTACTGGTTTGAGTATCAGACTAGGATTGGGGAGACCCAGGTTTGAATCCGCTGTGGAAACTGACTGGATGAACTTGAGCCCGTCCCACACCCTCAACCTAATTTACCTCATAGAGCTATTGTGAGGATAAAATGGAGGAACTGAGAAAGATGGAAGCTGCTTTAGATCCCCACTGAGGGTATAAATGAAGTAAATCAATTTTTAAAATACCAGAAGATGAGTGGCAGATAAAAGTTAGGTTGGCAGATGGGTGGGAAGGAGAGAAAGAAGCAGGGGATAGTAAATGGCTACAGGGTCTTTCAGGAAGGGAAGGAGGAAACAGTTGGGGGAGAAAAAAATGAAATGGCCCCCACAAGCCTTTGCAGGATTCGCAGTTGTTATACCTAATTCTGAACATGGCCCCAGAACAGATTTTAGAAACCCACATAATTTAGCCCTGCACAGAGGGGGGGAGATGTTTCTGCAACTCTGAGGGAAGATTTTGAAACAATGAAGGAGGGGTGAAACACAATTAAGCAGCTTTTCAATGCTGAAATCTCATGGAATTCATCCAAGAAATCTTGGCAGCAGTGTTGCTAGTCTTTTGCTTTGGCAGGAGACATCCCACTCTGGAGCACCAGTTCCTGCTGCTGCTCCATGGAGCAGTGGAAGCAAAAGGGAAGGGGTACCAATTCTGCAATGACTGAACCCAGAAGTGATGTCAAAGTGATGCTATAGGGTTCACCCTAAATTCTGTTCTAGGGTGAATCCTGGAAAGGAACCCTGACCTGGTGAATCACTTCCAGATTTGTGCCAGAAGTGATGCTGTAGTGTTGACATGATGTCAATCATTGGGACTCTGCCTAAGGTTGCCGGTACTCAGATGGCAGTTAGTGAGAGGTTCAGGGGCAGAGACATGCAAACTGGCATCACAACAGTGCTGCAATGTCACTTCCAACACATTGGCACAACATTCTAGGATTCTCCTCAAACGTGATGTTTCATTCTGTAAATAACGTTGCAACACTGCCACAATACCTACCCTCGCTTTCTCTTCACTACTCTACCAAGCACCCAGGCTGCAGAGCAGGAGGTCTCCTACTATAACAGGAAACTGGCACAATAACTCTGTCCCAGTGTCTCCTGGGGGGTGCCAGTGCTGGCTTTAGGGTTGCCAGATCTTCCATTGGCTCTTGCAAGGGAATTTGGGGGGCATTCAGGGGGTGACATTGTGCCAGGACACTGTAATTTGGGCAAAACTCTAAAGGTTTTTCTGCCCTCAAAACCATAGAGTTTGCCCAAATACCAGAGTGTCCCCGTGTGATGTCCCCAAAGTGATGATGTCACTTTCAGGTGATGTCATCACATTGGGGATGTTGTGTGGGGATGTCCCTGTTTAGGGGTGGGTTTTCCCCCAACAGCCAGGTGGTCTGCAGTGGGGAGAAGCCCCCAAAACTGGGGGATCCCCCACTGAGTCCTGTGGGCTGGCCCTAGCTGGGCTGGTAATCTGATTTGGCAGGCATTTTAAATTGCCTATGCAATTCTGATAACCCTAAATGGCTGCTGAAGTTTCAGTTCAACATGGGAGACTTGAGAAAACAAGGAGCAGGCAGATGAGGGAGATGATGGATTGAGAGGAAAGAAAGACAAACTAAGCAAAAGGCAGAGAAATGGGGGATAGGGGGAGCAAATAACATTGCCAGCTCTTGGTTGGGAAATTCCTGCAGATTTTGTGGACAGCGCCAGGAAAGGAAAAGGGTATGGAGAGATTTATAATTCCATAGAGTCCACCCTCCATAGCAGCCTTTTTCTCCAGAGGAACTGATCTCTGCCACCTGGAGATCAGTTGTAATTCCGGGAATACTGCAGCCCCCACCAGGAGGTTGGCAGCTCTGGAAGCAGGGAGCAGGAGAGAAGCTGTGCAGGACTGGAGGGCAAGTGGCTGATGGGGGAGGAAGGAAAGTGCAAAAGTGCAAACAAAGGAAACCAGGAAAGGAGACAGTTGAGAGGTGGGAAGGGAGGAAAGACTGGAGGAGCAGTGGCAAATGATAGGGGGCTGATATGTGTAGATGGGAGGAAAGAAAGGCAGCAAGAAAAAGAGAACAGCTGGAAGGGGTTTAGAAGGACTGGAAGGAAAGTGGAGATAGCTTAGGGTTGATGGGTCCAAGCTTTCCATCTTGTAGTGATCAGAATATATGATGGAGATCCACTGGGGTCTTTTGTTAAAAACAAAGTTGCTTTCCCCCAATGGCTTTCGATCTGGCATAACAGAGCATTACTCCCTTCAAAAGGCCATAACCTGTAACTTGTTCCTTCCTAAGTGTATTCTTACTTTTTCATGGTGAAAAGAAACCAGAGATTTGATTCATCTAACTTAACAACATGTTGTCTTCTTGATAGGCAGTTTGGTATAGTGGTTAAGAGCAGTAGACTCTAATCTGAAGAACTTGGTTGAATTCCCCCCCTCTTCCACATGAAGCCAGCTGGGTGACCTTGGGTCAGTCACAGTTCTCTCAGAGCTCTCTCAGCCCCACCTACCTCACAGGGTATCTGTTGTGGGGAGAGGAAGGGAAGGTGATTGTAAGCTGCCCCAAGACTCCTTTGGGTAGTGAAAGGCAGGGTATAAAACCAATTCTTCTTCTTCTTGTTGCCGTGGCTCTTGTAAAGGCAAGTGTGAAGAAATGCCTTTTCCCTGGGAGGTTTGCAAGAAGCGAAACCTCCACTTTGCATTTTAACAGGTTTTTTTCCCCCTCCCCTCTGGGCAGAGGCCAGGCTGGAAAGGAGGAAGTCAGTCAATGGCTTTCCAGGCTCACCTCAGCTACCTCTTAAGATATGCTAATAGGCCTAGCTAAAGACAATGAGATGGTCAAGCTCTTACCCTTCTTCAAGTAGGGAACAGAGATCTGGAGGACTTTAGACTAGAATAGATCCAGGATTAATCTCTAGGAAGAAGCCATAGGAAATGCTTCTTTGACCTGGCATGAGCTGGTCAGTGGATAGAAAAACAGATATGATTTAAATAAATAAATAAATAAATAAAAAATAAACCCCCCTTGAAACAGGAAGGAGCTCTTTTTTCTTGGGTGCTGCTCTTCAAGGTATTGGAACTCTATAGGGATTTATAACATCTTTAAAAAGGGGGCTGGCCTATTTTAGCATCTGATAAGGCTATACAGAGAATGACAGCACATTTGTGTTTTTCCAATTTCTTTTGGAATCCCTTCCTCTGTGCTGTGCTAAAAGTATGCTTCTAAACATTTTCTTTTTAAAAAAAATACTTTATATAGTTTTTAACTATGGTTGGGCTACTCAGTGCTCTGGCCTCTTCCTTAAAGGGACAGCCCCACAAGGTTTCCTTCCAAAAATGCTTTTTAACTCATTAAAAAATATTAAAAGGCATGACTGGCATGGGCTCCTTGGAGTGGAATACAGTATCTCCTGCTGGTGGTGAGGCTGCCACTTCATTTTCATGCTCATCAAGGAGCTGCTGATGGGCTCATCCTCTCCCAGCAAAGCTGCACCAAGGGCTCTTCAGCTATGGCAGCTCTATTGGTGCAGATCCTCAGATTCTCCCCCTGCTCAACAAAAATCACTCTTTCAAATATTCATCCCCCCCACTTCATTTTCCCTCCCCTTTCTCTGGTGAGAGCAAATTCTGTCACAGATGGATGAGGCAGCATGGTTCTTAGGAGCTGGGCAACAGCCACAGAAAGCAAGGCAGAGGCTACTTGCAGGCATAATTTGCTCAAAAGTGCTTAAATTTATGGCTCAAATGATGTTTCTAATTAGTGCTCTGAGCCATAAATCCAGGGTGGCTTGTGTCTCAAACTGATTTAATATTTAATCTAACTTTGATTGGTGGTGGTGGTGGTAATAAATGGGTTAGATTCATGGCAGCCCCACCAGAAAGAAATTTGCCCTACAAACCACAAAATCCTGGCAACGGGCCTGTACTTTATAACTTTTGATGCTGGCAGTGGTTCTCTGTACCACACAGACCTCCAGCATCTTGGACACACTATTTTAAAAGGAGTGTCAGGGGGAAGGCAAGCAATTTGCAAATGGCTATTCCTCCAGGGGCATGCAAGGCTGTAAACTGTCCCATGGTGACCAAGCACTAGGCAGCAGGAAATACAGAGGCAAGGCCTCAGATCTTGGAAGGGAAGGTGGAAGTCCTGGCCCTTCCAGAGGGCAATCCCATACAAAGGTCAGGTGGTGGCGGCAAGCTTCCTGAGAGTAAAAGAAAAGCCTCCCTAGCTGTGGAGTGTAGGGAAGATGTAAGACTGGGATGCTAGCCAGGTCAAAGTCCATGCTTCTTCCCCCTCCCTGCTACACAATGAGCATTGTTCTCTTGAAGCTGGCTACTGGTAAAGCCCTTCTGCAAACAGCAGGCTCCCAAGACAGTTGTCTCATCTCCTCATGTTGATTCCATGTTGACCCTATTGTTTAATGAACGCTGACGCAGCAACCTAAGGGTGTGGCATGTAAGTCTGTGTATGTTTAAAAATAAACTGCTCACTGCCAGGGGCAGACTTGAGTTTTCCCCTTCAAACTCACTTGTCTCGTGTGCAAGTCCTTCAGTGGAGAAACACCTAGGAGGGCAGGGCAGAATAGGGCCTGCAGGCTGGAGCAGGCATATTCCTCCACAGCCAGTAGAGACTTTATATTTGTTCCATTCAGGGCCCTAGAAAGTCAGTGGTGCTGCTGCATGTTTTAACAGGTAGAACTAATTCTGATGCATCTACATGACTGGGGAAAATATCTTTGTTGACCTTGGAATTCATCCTCTCCAAATGGGTATGGAGGAAGCATTTTTGTCCCCATCTGTTTCAGGAATGGAACACAAAGTTCCATGGAATGTGAGCCAAGCTGAGCCCTTGGTCTTCCATAGACAAGCAGAAGAGGTGGGAGGCTTTCCCTTCTCAGCTATACACAGTTGCCACTTTGTCAGAAGCAACTCCCCCCCCCCCAAGCCATGTGGATTTAGTTAGTTTGGTTAAGGCAGAGCTGAAATTTGGGGGTGGGTGAGTTATTCATAGGTTAGTTTAGAGAATGCCCTTGTTTACCTGCTTTATGTTGCCAAAGAGCAGTGGGTAGTTTAACTAGGTCTGGGTTCTCCCTAGCACTACAGGCAAAGAACAATGCGGGTTTGTGCCAAAAGTAGAAGACATATTTGCTAGCCCCCTGCAGCATGAAAGGGGTTCACCCAAATCAATCTCTAATAAGCATAAACCAAGTATGGTATAGTGGTTAGAGTGTGCGACTAGGATCTCCAAGACCCAGGTTCAGATCCCCATATTACTGTGAAGCTTGCTGGGTGATCTTGGGCCAGTCCCACACACTCAGCCTAACACGCTGCACATGTTATTGTGAAGTTAAAATGGAGGAGGTGAGTACAATCTATGTCATACTCCTTAGAAGAAAGGTAGGGTAAAATGTTCTAAAGCAATTAATTAGTGGTGAGAAGGAATTAGTGCTGCTGGGAAGCATCAACCCCACTGTTGACCAGTTTTGAGGGAGGTGATAATGAGAGTGGCCCCTCTCATAAGAACATAAGAAGAGCCCTGATGAATCAGACCAGTGGTCCAGCTAGTCCAGCTTCCTGTCTCACACAAGTTCCTCTGGAGGTCCAACAAGGCTTAGAGGCTGAGGCCTATCCCTGATGTTGCCTCCTGGTTTAGAGGTTTATGCCTCTGAGTATAGAGGTTCTTTTTAGCCACTATGGCTAGTAACCACTGATAGACCTATCTATCTAATCCCCTTTTAAAGCTGTCTATGTCTGTGACCATCACTAGACCCTCTGGCAGCAGTGAATTCCACTTGTTACTCACTTGCTGGATTAAGAAATATTTCCCTTTGTCCACCCTGAATCAACTGCCCAACAGATTTATTGGATGCTCTCCAGTTCTAGTATTCTGGAACAGGCAGAAAAAGTTCTCATTGTCAACTCTCTCCGCTCCATACATAATTTTATAAACTTCTATCATGTCCCTTTTGGTCATCTCTTCCTAAATTGAAATGTCCCAAAGTCTTCAGCCTTTCTGCATAGGAAAGGTGCTCCAACTTCCTAATCATATTGGTCACCCTCTTCTGTACCTTTCCAGCTCTGCAATGACTTTTTTGAGATACAGTGACCAAAATTGCACACAGTATTTCAAATGAGGCCACACCATTGATCTATACAGGGGCATTATAATACCAGCTGTTTTACTCTGAATCCTGTTCCTAATAATTCCCAACACAGAATTTGCATTTTTCACCATTGTAGCTCACTGTTGACACTTTCATTGAGCTATCTACTATGACCCCCAGGGCTCATTTCGTAGCAGGAGCTCCTTTGCATATTAGGCCACGCACCCCTAATGTAGCCAGTCCTCCAAGAGCTTACAGAGCTCTTCTTACAGTGCTACTGTAAACTCTTGGAGGATTGACTACATGAGGGGTGTGTGGCCTAATACGCAAAGAAGAGCCTGCTATGAAATGAGCCCTGATGACCCCAGTGTCTTTTTCCCACACAGTCTCAGCAAGTTCAGACCCCTTTAGCTTATACTTGAAGTTGGGATTTTTTTTTGTTCAAATATGAATCACCTTACACATATTTCTCTCTGCACATATTTCAGTGTGCAGGCTACAAGAAACAAAACAAAGCAATACTGCACACTGGGAGATTTTGTCCAATGACAATGAGAAGGCTACCTTTAGTTAGGGTGACCTGCACTGAAAAGATGACTGGATGTTAAATGAGGTCTTGTTCCAAATCAGCCATTGATAGAACATTTGTTGAGCTCATCATTTGTGTCTTATATAAGGGGGCAATCTTCCCTGATTTCAACAACATTTCCCTCTTCTACAATGTCTTCCCATAGCCGTCATCCTCTTGTACGCTTTCTGTCACTGCATCCAGTTGGCCATGGTAACTGATGTCAGATGATGAGTTATGATGTCGCTGACAAAATCACAAGTCACCAGGATTGAATGGCACTGTGAATAAATGAGGTCATTATCCTTTTAAAAAGTTTTCTAATTTAAAATATTAACATCCTGCTTTTCCAATATATCCCAAGGTGTCTTTGACATATGATCATAAGCAGTGTAATATAAACACATATCTGTATTCAAAATTAAGATGTGCAAAGGAAGCAAAACCAGAATAACTGTCTGCTTGGGAAACAATACGCTGATGTCTTGAGAATGTGCCCATTTATACAAAGGAAACAGATGAGAATGCCCGGAATGGGCAGAGGCAGAACACACTGCACAAAGACTGGAAGGTGGAAGGAGAAATGGCTGCAAGAAGTACAGAGCGAGGCAATCTTTGGGGTATGTAGGCCACAAGGAACTTTTTAAGTCAGAGCCAGCATGCTGAACTGAATGTGAAATAAATCAGAAGTCAGCACAACTGCTTCAAGACTGGTGTGCCTAGTGGCTATATCTTGCAAGTAAGCAAGGGGCTGCATTTTGTACTAGCTTACACTTCTGAGTTGTCTTCAAGGGCAGCACCACGGACAGCGCACCATAGAGGACAAAGGAATAGGATTCAATGTGGCTACGTCAGCACACTGTAGAAACTTTCTCCATGAGCTCCTTTGAATAAGAACAGGATAAAAATGTGATAATGCTATTGTTAGGGTTGCCAGCTCTGGGTTGGAGAGTTTGGGGGTGGAGCCTGAGGAGGGTGGGTTTGGGGAAAGGAGGGATGTCAATGGCGTAGATTGCCACAGAACCCACCTTTCAAAGTGGCCATTTTCTCTGGGTGAACTGTTCTCTGTCATCTGGAGGTCAGTTGTAATCCGAGGAGATCTCCAGTTACAACTTGAAGTCTGGCAACCCTATGGTAGTGGCTTTACCAGAGAAGTGGTTTTATTGTTCCCTCTGAGCCTAATGGATCGCAAAGAGTTGGCTTGTACAGCCACACACTCTTCCTGGTTTCCAGTCCACTTTCTACCCAGTAGTGATCCCCAGGAATGCAATGCTGGCTATCCCTGCTCTAGTTCATTCAACATTGCCCCTTAACTGCTTGGTGATAGATTCTTTGAACGGTCCAATGGGCTCCTGAAATCATTCACCTTTATATTGAAACCATTACCCTGCTGGAGTGTGCAGATTCTTTTCTCTTAATGCTCAGATATGGAGGGTGTACTTTACCATTTATGTAATCAGTGCCATTAGGGAAGAGGCTTTTGTGCAATGCCACCAGCAGCCTTCACTACAGACAATAGTCCAATGCTTATGTAACTGCTGTCTGTTCACTTGATTGACCCCTTCGAGACTGTGACCTGTTTTGCATAGCAATTCTGCTGAAGTGTACCAGAAGTCAAAAAGCAAAATCTCTGGGGTGGGGAAGGACTTTTCAAATTGTTTCTTTCCTCCTTGTATTCATGGGAAGATGGTTTGGGTCATTCATACTGAATGCTGTAAGTAGAGGCACTGTCCTACCTGTGGTGGCAGGCTGAAATGTTCACATTCTCCCATTCTGGATTGCTGCCCATATGTAACAGCCTTTTGGGGAGGGAAGAGTTCATTATGTCAAGAACAGCATGAGTCAATGGTTTTAGGGAATTCAATAATAAACTTGAAAAATCTGCTTCTCTGAGAGATTTGCTCTGACACATCCCTCGGAGTGTCATACAGGATTCACAGAATTGAATTGCTCAAGAAGGCACTCCACAGAGTGAAGAGAAAGTGCTTCAAATGCGGGTCACCATGTTCTTCTTGTGTAATCATAGCAAAGTAGCAGCAAAGCCTTTATTACGCTGGGACTCGAAAAATAAAGGTGTGAAATGCTCCTGCCACCCTTCTTCGGAATACATCTTAGGACCCAGCCACTTAATAAGCTGTTCCATTTTCTAGATGTCAGTCTGGTGATTGGCAAGAATTGAAAGGTTCAGATGTCTGGATAAGCACGTGTACATTTCGTTGCATGTCCCCAGCTCTTAGGCTTGCAGACACCAGTCTGGTAATCTGATGGAGCCATGTTTTGCTTTGGAACGTTTGATCGAATCCTGATTAGAGTCAGGCTCTTTAGTGACAAAAGCAAAGCTGAAATCTATGTGAGTGTTTTAGGAAGCATAGGAAAACCACATTTTTTGTGCTGTCCAGCTCTTTTGTCCTGAGGATGAGAAGCAAGAGCTGGAGCTTTCAGTTCGGACTGTATACCTATAGATTGTAAATCTTCTGGGTGGATTGTAAATCTGACCCCCTGACAGTTGATTTCTTGGGGCTGCAGGTCCTATGTGGCCACACCTGGCATATTGTGTGCAGTAGTGGAGGCCTCACTTCAAAAGAATGTAGACAGAATGGAGTGGGTGACGAGGATGATCAGGGGCCTGGAGACCAAGCCCCATGAGGAAAGGCTGAGGGACTTGGGAATGTTCAGTTTGGAGAAGAGGAGGTTAAGGGGGGACATGATTGCTCTTTTTAAGTATTTGAAGGGCTGTCACTTTGAGGAGGGCAGGAAGCTGCTCCAGTTGGCAGCAGAAGATAGGACTCACAATAATGGGTTTAAATTAAGGGTGGGAAGGTACTGGCTGGATATTAGGAAAACCTTTTTTTTTTTACAGTAAGAGTTGTGCAACAGTGGAATCAGCTGCCTAGGGAGGTGGTGAGCTCCCCCTCACTGGCAGTCTTTAGCAGTGGCTAGACAAACACTGATCAGGGATGCTCTAGGCTGATCCTTCATTGGGCAGGAGGTTGGATTAGATGGCCTGTATGACCCCTTCCAACTCAGTGATTCTATGATTCTAATAGCCATACAGATTAGTGGGCTACAGTAAGGAGAGGGGAGAGGGCAAAATGCCCCTTCTTGCATCTTCCACCAATGGAGCTGTGCTTCCCTTCTCACTTTAGCCCACCCACCCTTTATGTGGCTATTCCTTTATATGGGTTCTGTGATCCTGGTCATCAGCTTTCCTGGAACTGGGGCTGCAGGGGAGAGGGAAAAGCAGGGAAGAGCCACAATTCTTTTGTGAGTGGATCACTGAATTCAGCTGTAGGCTAAGCTTGCATTGCTTCTGACTTAATACACCCAGAAACCAGTAAACATCAAATATTAGTGTATCCTCCAGGTATGGATCTAGTTATCATAAAGTCCAAACTAGCTACCATCCCTTGAAGCTCCTAATGAGCTTCATGTACCCTGCGTGGCACCACAGTGGCTTGTAGGTGTCTTGTCCCTATTAGAGCTACCATAGCTTAGGATGGGCTTGGATGGCCAACTTCTCCCGCTGACTGCTCTTCTCACTTGGCCTTTTACTCACCCCTGTTTTTCCTCCTCTCACTGGTGTCCATTTTGTTTATATCCCTCATGACATAGCCATGGTAGAGATAAGCTGTCACTCCTTCCATGTTGTTCTCTTTTCTTGCTTCTACATCATACACTTTTTTGAGTGTTCCAGGAGATTGATGCATTCACGAGCCCCAGTAATGTCAAGCCCATCAAGGCAGGTGGGAGCTTGTCTCCTTGCACATTCACAGGTAGGGTTGCCATTTGGCTGCTGGTGACAGGAGTTTGCCCACTGTGGGCTCATTTCCCACTATGATTAGATCAATCAGCAGGATGAAAATTGTTGCAACACTCTATGATACTGCCTCCTAGTCACTTGTCCAAGCCTAAAAGACTAGTTTGCACTTGGCCTGCCCCACTTGGTCAAGAGAAGAGGAGGAGGTATGTTCCTTCTTTCACACCTGCCCACCCACTTCTTTGGCCATCACAAGTCGGGACTCACAGGGAGACTCCTCCTCCTTGATAATCCATCCACTGAGTGGCCCCTTGTCATCTGAAACCTGGCGAGGAGGAGGCAGGAGGGCCAGGCCGGCCACCCCCTCCTGAAAAAAACCTTTGATCACTCACTCCCCCCCAAATGTTTAAGGGAGAAGACAGCTTTGCTGTGAATTATGCATCTTTCCTAGCTAGGCTCCTTAAGGAGGTGGTGAAGCAGCATGCCAGTATGGGGCAGGGTGGAGGGGGAGATGGTTCTTTTGTGATTTATTGGCTGCTACTTGAAAAATGTTAAAGTACAGTGTTGGACTGGGATCTGCGAGACCTAGGTTGAGATTCTCACTTTACCATGGAAGCTTGCTGAATGGCCTCCGGCCAGTCACACTTGGGCCAGTCACACATACTCAAAGTGTAAGCTCCCTCACAAGGTGGTTATGAGGATAAAATGGAGGAGAGGAAAACTATGTAAGTGTGAGGGGACAGGAAGTGATGTAAGGTGGGGAATTTAAATTTGGAAGGAGGGAATGATCTCAAAAGAAAGGTGCATTTAGAGATAGCGCCAGGAAAGTGACATCACAGGAAGGGGCCAGGCTTTGGGAAATGCCCAAGATGTCACATAGAGAGGCAGGTTTGAGAAAGTGGCATTATGATTTGCCATCACTTGACCTTTGGCCTTGAAGTGACATCACAGGACACAACACCACAAAGTGACATCCTTGCTAAGCCCTGACCTTCACATCTCCAGGTACTTCCCAAGTTGGACCTGGCAACCCGAGTCACAGAGCCTTATATCAACATTCAAAATTTAAAAGAGAGATGTGACATCATAGCACAGTGATGTCTACATTCCTTACAGTTTGATTTTTTTTTCTTTCCCTTTGAATGGAAAAGGTGGGGAAATTTACTTCATTGCATACAAAGTCTAGAGGGAATTGGAACCCCTTGCAAGACAACTGAACAATATGACCCCTGAGAAATACCTGTTCCTTTTAGCCTCTAGCCTAATTTCAGCAGAAGGACTTATACTACTGCCCTACATACCTTAGGAGAATCATGTGTGAGAAGGCATTCCCTAAGGGCTAAACTAGACATGATGCTGGGAGGTCCATGAATGGACCTGATCAGCATGTTTGGGTGATTTCAGATTTCAATCAAGGCTGCTGTGTGTGGCAAGAAGGGCTTGAATTCTCCTCCCCTTGCAATGTTGCCTAGTGAAATTGAACACCCCTTCCCAGTGCATTTAATCCAAAGGATTTTTTTTGAGTGAGGCATAGACAGCAGATGTGTTTACTTATTCATTCAGTTCATTAATTAAAACATATATATATATATACCACTTTCAATCAAGTTCTGATTTATAAAACTGTTCCAGAGAAAAAGCCAAATGAAGAAGGTATTTATTTATTTATTTATTAAAAATTCTGGATATATTTGTACAGTGTCTCAACTATTTTGACACTATGATGTCCTGTATTCAGGAATTTAATTTAGGATTTTAATGATAAGAAAGGCATCTTAAATTGTAAGGTAAAGATCAAAAGCCAGTTGAATTCGACTCTAGGGGGTGGTGCTCATCTTAGTTTCCAAGCCAAAGAGCCAGTGCTGTCCGGAGACATTTCTGTGGTCATATGGCTGGCATGACGAGATGCTGAGGCACACAGAATGCTGTTACCTTCCCACCGAAGTGGTACCTATTTATCTACTTGCAGTTTCTTGCTTTCGAACTGCTAAGTTGGCAGGAGCTGGGGCCATAGAGGGGAGCTCACTCTGTCACATGGCTCTCGGGTCTCAAACTGCTGAAAGACTGATCTTCCGGTCTGCAGTTCAGCATCTTAACCACTGAGCCACTGCAGCCCCTATCTTAAATTGTACCCATGACCACATTCCTCAGAATGCTCAGTTATCTCAAAGTCTCCCCTGTGGTAACATTTGTTGTATTATATTTATATTCCACCTTTTGGCCAAAATAAGTTGACCAAAGCAGCTAACAATTAAAAGCAGAACATTATAAAACACATCATAAAATCAGTTAAAATTAGAAATAAAACATTTTTTTTTTAAAAAACACAGCAATTAAGATGTAAAGAAGGAAGGGGAGGCCATTGAGGGAATGGTAAGTGAAACAAAAAAATCTTCACCCATCCATGAAAGACAGTGATGGAAGGGGATGGACCAATATCCCAAGGGAGGGAGTGTCCCTATCCATGAAATGCTACTATATCAAGGAGAAGGCCATTGGCTTGGTTTTATTCCTGATGTGTTGGCTTGCCACATGTAGATATATTTTGGCATGGAAACACTTAGAAGTTAAGAATCTCCAAGATGCATCGTGAAGTAATATTTTTTTTTTACACATCCTTTCCTGAATGATGTAATTGGTGCTAACAAGGAACAGATTGCACAGCTTTCATTTTATTAACTAAGGAGCATTAAATGATAGCATTTCTTTACCCAGAAGGCTTCTTCTTCTTCTTGAGGACTCCCTAGCACTGCTTTAACCATGTGATCTTCATCCCAAATAGTCATTTCTTTTTAATCCCCAAACTCTCCTAAGTAAAGACTGACTGTTAACAATTTGAATTCTGACAGAGACTGAGAGAGACTGGGTGAAATCTTGTCAGTGTTAAATTCATTCAGAGACTCACCAATTTCAGGTGGTATTTTCTGACAGAAAGGGAAGTCAGGCTGCTCAGTTTTCTGGCAATATTCTGTCACTTCATATCAGTTCATTTCGTGCTGGTTCTGTCTATATTCATTGACACAGTTCACTGAGATGTCTGTAAACAACTACAGAACTTGAGCTGAAGTTAAGAACCTCAAAATAGCATGAACAGATTAGAAGTTTCTCTCTATTTTTTTTTTTTGCTTCTAATGCTCAAACTATGTGTTACAAAGAAAGTGTGGCCACTGTTGACCTGCATCTCCTCTCAACATTAACTCCCCTCAATGTTTAGTTACCTGTAACATTATATGTAGTGTTTCTAGTTCCCTCCTTGTGGGAGGTGGAGAAACAATGAGCATAATGATGTTGAATCATATGTTATTTATTTATTAATTTATTATATCTTTATCCCGCCCTCCTCGCAAGCAGGCTCATATCTCCTGCAGTTTAACTAAAGAGAAAGATATTTGGCTTCTGGTGACATCACCAGAATGTGCAATGTGTAATTTAGGTACCAGACACTCAATTAAATCTATGAAATATAGGCAGGAGATTCTCAATTTCATCTTATTGAAGGGACTGACTTTTGCTGCCTAGCACAAACTTAGAAAAGGATGGATCCCTGCAGCCACTGAAGGCCAGCTGGGGGGGAGGGATGAAGTTGCCTCCTTGTAAGGAGGACTGATCAGACTGATTTTGCTGGGGGGCGGGGCTAGCATGCTGAAGGACAGCCCAGCCCCAGCAGCCTCATTCGTGCCTTGTGCTCGACAGAGAAAGAGCACGAGGCCTTTTTTGCTTGCTCCCTGGCGTTTGGCCTAGAGCCGGCAGAAACTCAAAAGGTATTCCCCCACCACCCCAAAATCAGCCTCCTTTCCCTCCTTTCTTGGAGGCTGTGGCTTGGCTGGGACTGGCAAGGGTTTTTTGGGGGGTATTTTTGGGGCTGTTTGGGGGGCATCCCCTTGCTGGTGGAGGCAGAACTTGGGTCTGGAGCTCCTGCAGGACAGAAGACACGTTGGCGGCTGGGCAGCGACTGTGGTGTAAATTAGAGGCAGCTGTGCTTCGGCTGGTTCCTAGGCTGCGGCCAGCATGCTGTTAGCCTTGTTAAAGCAAGAATTACATGCACATACACTTAGTCGGAGTTTTCTTAGGCCCAGGGCTGGGGGTTAAGGTGCAGTTGGTGAGGCTGCTTGGGGCCCAGTTGGTCATTTGCCCACTTCTTCCCGCCCCCCCTTTTTTTCTCCTTTTGGGTTCTACAGATTTACAGCCAGTTCCTGGCAGTTTGGCTGTTGCCGGGCAGTTTTTTTTGCTGTTGTTAGGTGGTTAGACATTAGGTGGGGCAGACTTTGCTGAAATCATCAGGGACGGTGGCCATTTTAGGAAGGTCTGCTCCTGTGGGCTGAGTGGCCATTTTGCCTTTAAATTGTTCCTCTGGGGTATCCTTAGGATCGGCCATCTTTGGAAGGTCCTATTAGGTGGTGGCCATTTTATTTGGCGGCGGCCACTTTAGGACAATTCTATTAATTGAGGCAGGCCTCCCGGCTCATTGTGTTTTGGATATGGCTTCTATGAAGGGTCAAGGCCAATCTAAAGGAAAAGGGACTGCACCAAAGGTACCTAGGCATACTGCGGCACTCCCTCCTGTTGCTCCATCATCATCTGAGGATGAGAAGGAAGTGCGGGAGCAGCAGATTATATTAGATAAGCTTGCAGCCTTACAGCAGGCCAGGGATCCTGGGTCTCCCCCCCGCCTTTTCAAGCAGTCATTCAAGCTTTGAGAAGTACTGGGGGTAGAGCGGAGCAGAAGAAGTTTCGTGAGGAGGTGCTTTAGAAAATATACCTTCTTGAATCTCGTGCTGTAGAGTCTACCGGTCATGGCGAGCGTGAAGGGGTTCTGACAGTTGCATCCGGGGCGGCGACAGTGATGCCGGTTTCTGAGACATCTGTAGTGATGGTGGTGGCTGAGGTGGAAGTGCCTGGGCCTAGTGGTAAGGATGAGGCAGAGGCACAGCCAGCCACGGTTTGGCCCTGAGGACCTTGGGTGCATAAGCCTGGTTTTATGCAGGACCGCTCAGGGTATAGGCAGTCGTGGGCTTGGGGCCCTCCTCATACGATGAAGGATTCACCTGGGACTACTCAGCCGTGGGTCTGGGGTCCTCTGCCTATGGGCTGGCAGTCGCCTTGGGGCTCTGTGCCACCTCCGGGCATGATGTCGCCTCCTAGTCCATGGAGGGCATGGGTTTTTTCTCCCACTTATGACAACCCCTATGGGGTGGCTTCTGCAAAGGCCATGCCCTTTGGTGATGCAGCCTTGCCCCTAGGTGACGACCTTTTGCCAGTCACTAGGGAAAAGATTTGCAAGGGTGAGTACATCGACCTCTTCAGCCTTCTTTACCGGGAACTGGAGAAGAAGGATAAAGAGGAGATGGATGACAAGGACAAGGAAATTTTAAAGAAAAGGAGGGTTGATAGGATATGGGCAAATTGGCTGGCAGGGTACATTGTCTTTGCAGGGGCGATTTCTTGGGCCCAGAGCTGGAAGCCTGTAGCACTATACCAGTATCTGGATATCATTTATAAAGTGTACACTGGTTTTGTGGGTTCAGCCTGGCTCAAATACAACGAGGAGTTTAGGATGAGGTCTGCTATGAATCCCAACCTTCCGTGGGACCAGATACATCCACATCTTTGGTTACAGCTGATGTCGCAGGCATGGCCTAATGTTGGGGAACGCTCACATAGTGGGCACATGGTGCAGAACCTTCCGGCTGCTGCTAATACTGCTTCCCGTGGGCCCACGGGGCAGGCGGTTCAACCCCGCATGCTTTGTTGGGAGTTTGGTTCACAGGGGGTCTGCAATAGGAAGAGGTGCACTTACAGGCATGAGTGCCCAATGTGCAGTGGACTGCATGCATTCACTGCATGCCCCAAAGGAAGGCCCAGGCATAGCCAACAGCCCAGGGGAGGTGGTGGTCCTTCAGCAGCTACTGGAAAGGGGTTCACACCAATTAAGCTTGGCCCATTGCAGAGTTGGTTGAAGCGGTATCCTAATAAAGAGGATGCCATGTATTTGCTGGAGGGTTTTCAAGAATTCCATTTTCGGGGTTGAGGGCTCCTTTTTTAGCCCACAATTTAAAATCAGTTAATGGCATGGAGGCTGTGGTTGCTGCGGAGATTGCCAAAGAGGTTCTAGAGGTAGGGCTCTAGGTCCATTTCCGGCACCACTGCTTCCTAATTTGCGGGTTTCACTTCTGGGTATAGTACCTAAGAAGGCACCTGGTGAGTTCCATTTAACTCACCATCTTTCTTATTCCCGAGGTGGATCGGTAAATGATGCTATTCCGGATCATCTGTGTATGGTGAGGTACAACTCATTTGACCAAGCTGTGCATGTGGTGCGCCACTGTGGTTGTGGGGTGGAGTTGGCAAAATGTGACATCAAATTTGCATTTTGTCTCCTCCCCATGCACCCAAATGATTTTGAGCTGTTGGGATTTTCCTTTAAAGGGCAGGGGGGGTTTATGGATAGGGCCTTGCCCATGGGATGTTCTGTGTCATGCACTGCATTTGAATGCTTCAGCACATTTCTGGAATGGGCAACGCGTTTTAAAACAGGTTTACTGGAAGTGGTTCATTATTTAGATGACTTTCTTTTCGTGGGTCCTTGTGGGACGGGTAGATGCACCCAGCTGTTGCAGGGTTTTACACAACTAGCAGAGAAGCTGGGAGTTCCGTTGGCCCACGGAAAAACGGAGGGGCCTGTTCAGAAGTTAGTATTTTTAGGGGTAGACTTGGACACAGTTGCCCAGACATCTCGGTTGCCATTGAGCAAGATTCAGGACTTGCAGGTCCAGCTTTCTATATTTCTTAAAAAGAAGAAGGCCACTTTGCGTGAACTTCAGCAGATTGCTGAGCACCTCAATTTCGCGTGCAAAGTAGTGGCTCATGGGAGGGCTTTTGTTAGATGGCTCTACAGTGCGATGAGGGGGCTACAGCACCGGCATCATAGAGTGTGCATTAATGCGGAAGTGCGGGCTGACCTTGGGATCTGGCAGGAGTTTTTAAGTTCTTTTAATGGTGTCTCCTTTTGGAGGGAGGAATTGAAGCTGGAGGCTGAGCTCCAAGTGACATCTGATGCTGCCGGATCTCTGGGATTTGGTGTGTACTTTCATGGACACTGGTGTGCTGAGGAGTGGCCTGGGGAATGGGTTGCAGCAGGATATGTTAGGGATCTCACCTTTTTAGAGTTCTTTCCCATACTTGTGGCGGTTTGGTTGTGGGGTGAAGAATTGAAAGATCACACAATCCACTTTTGGTGTGACAATTTGGTGGTTGTTCATGTGATCAATTCTCTCACATTTAGGTCTCCACGGTCATGGGGCCTGTCCAGGCTTTCACCTTGCAGTGTCTTAGACTTAGCTTGCTAATTTTTGCCAGGCATGTGCCGAGTGTGGACAATGGTGTGGCTGACACTCTCTCTCGCCAATAGATGGTGAGGTTTTGTCAGCTTGCACCAGAAGCCGATCTTCATGCCTCAGGAACTATGGCACGTTGGAGGGCTGAGGCTTGCAAGGCTATAAGCCTCGCCATTGCGCCTAGCACCAGAAAAGGGTATGAGCGAGCAGTTCGCCAATTCGAGGTCTTCAGGGCAGCTGAACGTTATCGCAAGGTCTGGCCTATTCCTTTAGATCAGCTGATGCACTACTGTGTATCGAGCAAAGAAGCTGGCTTAGCTGTCCATTCAATCCGAGGCAAGCTTGCTGCACTGGCCTTTGTGAGCAAAGCCTTGGGCTTCGCTGAAGTCACTTGTGACTTCAGGATTAGAAAGATGCTTGAGGGTTGGACTCACAAGGGGGGTGCTGCTAAAGATGAGCGACAGCCTATCTCGCCTGTGATACTTAAGGGGTTGTGAGCGACTTGGGGTGCGGTTTGCACTTCCAGTTATGAGGCATGCCTGTTTCATGCAGCCTCTTTGCTTGCATTCTTTGGGGCTCTTCAGGTGAGTGAGTTGGTCGCTCAGTCTAAGACAGACCAGTCGAGCAAGGTTTTGCAGGTGTGGGATGTTGATATTCATGGCAATGGCATGCTGGTCATGATTAGGAGCTCTAAGACAGATCAGATGTGAAAAGGAGCCAAGGTAAAATTGGGGACCTGTCAGGATTCGGAGCTCTGCCCAGTTCTGACCCTGCTGCAGTATTTGGCCCTGAGGGGTCTGGAAGCCGGTTTCCTCTTTAGACATGAGGATGGGAGCCCTTTGACTAAACATCAGTTTTGGGCAGTTACTTCCCTGGCTTTGGGAAAGCTGGGCCTATCAGGTGTAAAGTTTGGGACCCATTCCTTTCACATTGGAGCGGCTTCCACAGCGGCAGCTATGAGCTATTCAGCTGAGGATGTTCAGCACATAGGGCGTTGGAGATCCGATGCTTATAAAGGTTGTGTGCGTTCAATGGCCATGTGGTGATCTGTTCTTTTAGCTCAGTGTTTGACTGTCCTTTCCTTTCAGGTGCTGTGTCTTGTGGCAGGTGGGGAACCATTCTCATCTGTGGGCACAGCTTCATTTTTTGGGATGCTCACTGGGCTAACAGATCGGCCATTGGCTTGCAGTTGGGCCTAAGTCGATGGGCCACTGTTGAATGGAGGGGACGCCGCGGCTTGTGCTGGGCGGGCCTACTCCATCTATTATTTGGTTTGAATGCCAGTACTTCTCCTGACATATTGCTAATTCACCTAGGGGGTAATGATTTAGGAATTTTAAAAAGGAAGGCGTTAGTTCTACAAGCCAGGGAGGATTTTAACTTTATTAAAAGGCAATGGCCTAAGACTACAGTGGTTTGGTCGGCCATGGTTCCGCGAAGGGACTGGTGATGGGCCTTGGACCCTAAGTGGATTAAGCGGGCTAGACATAAGGTAAACAGGGAATTTAGGAGCATTTTAGTAATGGGTGATGGCCACTTCATACCCCATCTGGCTACTAGGGCTACGCACGCTAAGTTATATAGCGTTCATTTGTCAGAGCAGGGTATGGATATCTTCCTTAAGGATTTATGGCAAGGGCTGTTAACAGTGTTAGGGGTTTAGTGGGTGCAGGGGCCTAAGCAGAGGCTTGACCCTTGCTGTGGGGGAAGTTTAGTAAATAGTTGTTGCGGCTTGGTAAGCACCTATCAGCAACCCTGGTGGGAAAGGGGCCTGTTTGGATCATAACTGCTGCCTTGTGGCCTGGGATGAGGGGAACAGGCTGTCTTTTGGAGTGCCATTGAGGGATACTCAGCACTGACCTTGCGGCTGTGTGTGAGGGATCATCAAGGCATGTTCCAAGGCTGGGCTGCATGGGGTTCGAGCCGCTTATAGCGGGCTACGACCCGGGGGCCAGGTGCATTGCCCATACTAGGGCAAGGGCGGAGTTAATGGTAACCCCAGGCCTTGGCCATGCCGCTTGTTAAGTTAAACCCTTGCCATGTTTTTGTTAATAAGTAAAGTGGCCATTAATCCCATGTTTGTTGTCTGACTCTTTCTTCCATCTATGGGGGCAAGGATGGATCCCCTCAGCTGCCGAAGGCCAGCTGGGGGAGGATGAAGTTGCCTCCTTGTAAGGAGGACTGATCAGACTGGCTGCATTTGCAGCCTGGTTTTGCTGTGGGGGGGGGGGGCTAGCATGCTGAAGGACAGCCCTGGCCCCAGCAGCCTCATTCATGCCTTGTGGTCGACCCACCCTCATGCCCTGTAAGTAATGCAGGCTTTTGGCTGGTCGTCCCATTTCTTAGGGAGGCCGGGTAGGAATTTTTTACCTCTGCTCTGATTGGCCATAAGATGGGGGAGTTTTTCGCCTACCCTGCATTGCTAGCAGCGGATTGAGGAATTGGCCGGGGTGGCGTCTGCATTAATTTGTCACTTTATGGTTGGGTGGAAGTTTAGTAAATAGTTGTTGCGGCTTGGTAAGCACCTATCAGCAACCCTGGTGGGAAAGGGGCCTGTCCGGATCATAACTGCAGCCTTGCGGCCTGGGATGAGGGGAACAGGCTGCCTTTTGGAGTGTCGTTGAGGGATACTCAGCACTGACCTTGCGGCTGGGTGTGAGGGATCATCAAGGCATGTTCCAAGGCTGGGCTGCCGGGGTTCGAGCCACTTATAGCGAGTTACGACCCGGGGGCCAGGTGCATTGCCCATACTAGGGCAAGGGTGGGGTTAATGGTAACCCCAGGCCTTGGCCATGCCGCTTGTTAGGTTAAGCCCTTGCCATGTTTTTGTTAATAAATAAAGTGGCTGTTAATACCATGTTTGTTGTCTGACTCTTTCTTCCGTCTATGGGGGCAACCATTCTTTAATACTTATGGGAATTTGTGTTTTTGAAATTTGATTCTTTATAATGAGATTGCTACATGTATACACAACAAAGAAGGTACATTTGGCCCTTGAATTATGTAGTGTGTGTGTGTGTGTGTGTGTGTAGTGTATATACCGGTACAAGAAATAGGGACAACTTTTCCTTTCCTACAGTATGTGATACAAATGTGCATCCTTTGTACTTGTGGCTCATTGCATACCCATAGGATTTTTATAATAATGAGCAGCTCATAGCTGACAATCAAAGCTACATCAACCCAAACTGCTGTTGATAAGGTGAAAGTAGGTGCTCTTAGGTACTGCTTCTGTGCAAACAGTTGCTTCTTTGTATAATGAGATGTTATTTTTAGCCTGTCGCCATCTCAGGAGCTCAGGACAAGTGACAGTGCTTTATACAATAAGCCTAGATATAAACTATGGAAAACATCACTCAGTTCACATAAAATACTGGTAGATAAAACATGGATCTGTGATGGTTTAACCCACACAATTTAGATGGTGCTCAAACAAGGTCTTAGTCTTTGATGGTACTAAGCATGGCGAGGCTTTTAAAAAGTTCTTTTTGTGGAAGTGTGTGGTGGTGTCACACAAGGCATTTTTAGTGGCACGGAAACGTCAAATTTCAGCTTGTTATGCAGCCGTTAAAGGGACAAACTTTCTAGCAGAGAAAGGTAGCAATTACTGGTACCAAAAGTACCACTGGAAGTACCTTGCAAAAATTGTCCTCTGATTTATTCGTCAGATTCATACCCCAGTCTTCAGTCAAAGTTACTCCCAAAGCTCAGTTTACAATTCCAGTTTCTAACAATAGACTGTTCAAATAATTTAAAGCAGCCTGCAAAGGACTGCCTGATTGATGGAGTGTAGCAGAGTTTTGCTTTCAGAGAGAAGAGAATCCTTGCCTGTGTTGGAGAGGCGACATTTTTCATTGGTTGATGCACAGAAGCTGGGAAGAATTGATTAAGGCATCTCCGCCCTCCTTCCAATCCTGAAGTGTTCTGCTATTGTCCTTCTTTTAAGTCTCCCCCTGCACCCAGTGGCTACAACTGCTGCTACTTAATACAGATTTCTTTTTTTACTGATTTAAAGCATTTACATCCTGCACACTCCATGAACAGTGCCTGAGGAGGCTCACCATATCAAATTAAAAGGGAAAAAAATCAATAAAAACCCAGCCTTTAAAGTAATAAATCTTTATATATGGATTTATATCTTACTCTCTCTATAGAAAGAAAACCTTTATATATAGGCTGTGTTGATTCAGGCAGTTGTGCCATATCTTCCAGCCTCAACAGCTGAAACAGATCCCATGAACTTTGATTCAGTTGTTCACTGGTGACATCATAGGACTGATCGGTCATGATGCGATTTTTATCTGTGAAACACTTTGCAAAAAAAAACAAAACATCCCACAGTGGGCTGTTGTACAGTTCAGGGTACATCACTGGGGGCTGTATACAGAGTAGCCTCACCACCTAGAAGAGCTACACTGGACAATGTCGATGGCTGGACAAATAGCTCAAACAACTGCTCCACACCTCAGGGTAATGGGAAGCTCATGTATCCCCCAATGCTGCTTATGCTGCTTATGCTGCTTATGCTGCTTATGAACATCTCAGTGCATCCTCATCTGTTAGAGTTTGATGCTGTCCTCAGTGATTGATCTGGACAGATACACAAAAACCTACCTTAACTAAATATTGCATAACATTAAAAATGGATTAAAATATGCTTTGCTTTCTGTAGTGCATGGCTATTAACTCATTGGAGCACTATGCACAAGTCATCACCCCTCCCTTTAAGTAATGGGATGGCAATTGGTTACTCAGGTTAAGCAAATAGCTAAGAACAAATATTTTCCACAAATAGATGAATACATTTGATTTTTTGTGATTAATTTATTAGAGATGCTGAGATCCTCATGATAAAGTGCTCAAAAATCTCCTCAAACTTTTCCTGCTTGCATTACCCTTTCTTGAATCAGTACCACATCACCCTTAACTACTGATTTCTTTGCAATTTTAAAGTTGGAGTGTGTTTGCATCTCTGCAATAAGTGGCAGGGGTACTGGCATGCAGAAGGCCCCAGTTTCAATCCCCAGCATTTTCAGCTAAAACAACCAAGTGGAAGATGTCTACCTGAAACCTTGGAGAGAGACTGCCAGTCTGAGTAGACAATAACGATCTTGATGAATTCAGTATAAGGTAGCTTCATGTATCCATATGTTCATGAATCAATGTGTTCATTTTTGTATGAATAGCTTGTTGGTAGTGATGCTCCTCAGAACTTCAACCCCCATTTTTGTTGTGGTTTGTTTCTACTTTTGTACATGTGTACACCTCAGTGTCTGAATTAAATTCTGAAGTCTGAATTAAATTTATATCAAAGGGCAGTGAGTCAGTCATGCCAAAGGTGGAAAGGAAGGCAGGGCAGTTCTTCTATCAGTCAGGCAAAAACCCACCCTAAGAAGGATTCATTCAAGAGTCATTTACCCCAAGGACCTCGGAGCTTCCTCCCAGATAATTTGTTCCTAACAACCCAGATTTCAAAACCAATAAGCAACGGGCTGATTCCAGCAATTCACTCAATATCTAAACAACTTGACAGGAAGGTTCCACCCTTCCTCAGTCATGACAAGTACTTGGCCATAGATCTAACTTCCCAGTTCACCAAGGGAACATTTTTAATACCTTCCATGCACAAAAGGAAAACTCCCCTCTACCACATAGATAAAAATCCATAAAAGAGTTCATTTTTTAAAAAAAATCCCCACTTTCTAATGCCAACACTCCTTCCTCTCCTCATTTCAGGCATAAAAGCATAAAAAGTTCCCTCTTCAGTTACAAGTTTTGTAGCTAGTTTTGGACTTTTTCTATTATCCTGACTTTACAGTTGACCCTTCATCTAGCTGATCTCAACCCTTCACTCCATAGACCTGACACTGTGCTTCCCTCCCCCACCTGATCAGTTTCAGCTCTTGAAGCAGTCTCTTTGCTGTGGAGGACAACTCCCCTTCTTCCCTCATTTCTCTTCAGGAATAGGCTCATATTCTTTGTCTTTTATAGATTTGTTCCCTCTTGTAGGCAGGCAGGTTCTCTAGGGAAAGGTGTTTATGCTTAATTTGCTGTTCTGCATTTTGCCTTTCTGTAACTCATTTTGCTCTACCATATTGCGTAAATTAATTTAGTTTCTGTTCTGTTTATAAATAAAACCCCCTTTTGTTTAGAAGTCCCCCCCTTGTTTTTCAAAGTTTTGATCTGAATCTGGATTTTGGTATATGCAGGCTTAAGATCCGAAGTACTGAAGTACCTCAAATACATGTGTTTGTTTTGTAATATCAAGGGGATGCCTTTGCATGTTATGGTTCTGACACATGTATACCGATTAGGTAATGGTAGTCACTGTTGGTGAATGCATAGAGGTTACAGGATTGCAGAAGCTGGTGAGAACTGTAACTTTCTTGGTTTTCTAGTGCTATTTATCAAAAACAAACTGATGAAAACTACAATTTCATTTTTTATCTACTGCAACTGCAAAACATGCTGGTGATAACTAGGAAGACAGGAAAGCTAGGCTTATCCTCTAAGGAATCGCTCCCCACAGCAGGATAAAGTTTGTGGCTTGGGGAGAGAGGAATTGGTTGGAAGGGTAACAGGTGTGTGTTTTATGATGCCCCACTGAACATTCAGAAATGCCCAATAAACTTTTGTGAGGAAAGCTCACAAAAATGTGAGTGCCTTGGAGTCATGTACAGGTATATGCCCATCACTCAGTATGATTTGCTACACGAGAATCCAGATAGTATAGGAAGTACAGGGCCGCAGTCACACGACCCTTTAATGCGGGAGGAAAAGCTGTTTCCTCCCGCATTTAAAGGGACCATCTAAAAAGGCCAGGGCTAGTCCCGCACCGAAGCTGGCTCAAATGCGGGTTCCTCCTGCATTTTTCGACCCCGGGAAAATCGACTGTTTTCCTGGGAGTCGCGGGAGGAACCCGCATTTGAGCCATCTGGCTAGCCCTCTCTTGCAATCATTGTGAGAGCAGGGCTGTCCAGATGGTCCCGCCCGCCATTTCCCCCCCCCCCCCTTTTACACTTGGGCGCTTGGCCACTCAAGCACCCAAATGTAAAAGGGGGAACCTCCCCCAAACTTACCAGGTGGCTGGCGGGGCTCAGGGAAGGGTGCCTCCCCTGGCCGCCGCCACTGAAAAAGCTGCCACCACCACTGAACGCCTCAAGGCCAGGCCACCCACCGCTTCTTCTGCCGCCACCACCACCACCTCCTTCGCCACCTCCTCCATCTGCCACCATTGCCTGCCTCCTCCTCCTCCGCCTGCCGCCGCCCACCGCTGCAGGGTAAAAAAATGTGGCCCCTTTAATCTGGTATTGCTCCTGGATTTAAAGGGGCTGTGTGACCACAACCCAGATGTGCAAGGGTAGGGAAGTAAAGCTAGACTCAGGTTGTAATTAAACCAAGTCATGTACTGGTATTAAAAGACCAAGCTGTGTATCAGTTCTTCTGCTTTCAGTTCTGGTTTCTGCCTGGAATCTGATTTTAATTCCTGCAATTGTTTTGGAATTCTCACAGAGGCACCTCTAGTTCAAAAGGAGATGACTTTGGTCAGATGGTATTCACTTGGGAGCGACCTGAGGTTATTGCCATTTCAAGAGACATCTTTATGTAATAGCTGCTTAGAGCATGATGAGCTGACATTGACTCCCTCTGCAATGCAGTTTGTAGGTTGTTTAATGGAAGTATGTTTTCTGATTGCTGGCAAATGACCATGGCAGCAGTGCCTTTTACAAATAACAAGACAATGATCAAATCCATTTAGCATTGTTGAAAACAGGAAACAATCTTTTACATTTCGAACTCAACAGGTGCTATATGGGGTTCATGTTTTCATTTTCTTTTCCACAGTAGTACTTGCAAGCAAAATGGATACTCCCTGCCACACTATCTAAAAATGCTAATGTAAACCATAAGTGCTGAGACTAAGAGCATTGCTGTAGAAACTCAAGTGCCAGACATAATTGGAGAGATATAATTAAGAGAAGCAGTGAACAATGAGTATCTTGTCAACAATTCTTTTTTCAATAAAAATAATAATAGCAATAATAGCAATAGTAATAGTTGTTGTTGTTGTTATTATTATTATTATTTTCCTATGCTTGCTGACTGTTTGTGTGAAGGATTGTTGAAGGTGCTTATTCTGGCTGGATTAGGATCTGAGCTGAGAAGTTGGACAGAAAGGAACCAGAAAGAATGTGGCAACAGGAAAATCAGGCAGGAAACACTGAGAAGAGAAATGCAATAGACATGTAAAATAATTCTCAGGGACCATATGGACAAGGCCTCAGTCTGCCTGTTGCCCAGGCAAAGACCTAAAATGTGTTCAAAAACATTTTCAATCTGGCTAGATTAGACAGTACCGATAAGGATTTTTTAAAGAAAAAAATCTCATTTTTAACCCATCATTTCTTTAAGATCATGATACCAAATACCTTCTTCAGTCCTCAGTTTTTGTCCCACAACAATTTTGTAAGCTATGTTATACTAAGTGACAATGTATGGCCCAAGGTCACCTGGTGAACTTTTTGGGAAATTGGGACTTGAGCCTGGGTCTTCCCAGTAGGAGAAGCTTTTTAATGGTAAGAGTTGTGCAACAGTCGAATCAGCTGCCTAGGGAGGTGGTGGTGGGCTCCCTTTCACTGACAGTCTTTAAGCATCGGCTAGACAAACACTAGTCAGGAATACTCTAGGCTGATCCTGCATTGAGCAGGGGGTTGGACTAGATGTCTTATATGGCCCCTTCCAGCTCCATGATTCTGTGATTCTAATCTCAATCCAGCACTGTAGTCACTACAGTAGAAAGCAGAGCAATGTTGTTTGAGGTTGGAATAATGATACTGACCTTGTACAAAAATCTTAATCTGTGAATGAGATTAACACATCTTTGACAATAGATTACTGTAGAAGTACAGTACCCGAGACCCAAACACCCTTCCTCATGGTATGTCAATGGCAAAGCCAATCAGTTTTTCTTCTATTGTGTGAAATGCATCTGTGAAAGCCCTTTGTTGAAAGTATTATAATGTTTAATGTTTCTCTTTTTGTTTTGCAGGTGTGTTTGTTGTGGTTTGTTGATAGATATTCTCTCTGTGTGCATTTTGTCTGGTTGCTCTTGAAGTCGACGGCTATTTATGATGCTCTCAGCTTGTGGTCTACACAACACTGATCAGTAATATGTTATTTTTTACCAGATTGAACAAGTACTTTCAATTAAGAAGGCAGACCGCTGGGATACCTTGCCTTCATTAATTTACATTTCATTCTCATATATTTATTTCTACAACATTTTCATTATTTTTGACTTCAGTGATGTTGTTGCAGAGCCATATCTAGCACAGTACCATGTTTCATTCACAACACAGCCCCTGACTGGTTGGCATCATCCATGTGACTATTCCTGAACGGCAGTAATTAGAAGGTGGGATATGACACTGAATCTACACCAGATTGGGTAAACAATGGCATCAAATAGGTGGTTTCTTCATCAATTCAGTACTACCTGAGCTTGTTCCAGTTACCAACCACCTAGCGTAATGATGTGTTCTACCTAGTGCACAGCCACAAAAGTTGGATATCAACTCAAGATGGATTTCATTTTAAATTATAAACCTCTCAGCAATTCTAGAACATGGGGATCAACTTGAAGATAAAAAAATGGGGATTGCAAGCAGTGGAGATTTGATTTTAGAACATGTTATTTACAAGATTTTTAGTGTCACTTGAGTTAATCTGATCATGTGAACATCATCTCTTTTGGAACAAAACCAGTTTTCAGTTAGTTAGAAATCCCTACTTTGTATCAGTGATGGCCCCCCAAAGTGTCAAGACTGCTGGGAACTGTTAGGAAGCAATACTGACTGAATTGTGGAGATCAGCTGGTTCTCTCAATGTATCCTTATTCAAAACCCCTGGTCATTTGGAAGAGGTCCTGAATAACTGCCTTGCTGCTGTGGTAAATTGGCTAAGAGTGAACAAATTGAAATGAAACCTTGAAAAGACAGAGGTAATGCTGATTGGGAGGACAGAGATCTTGAAGAACATTGGGCTCCCTGCTTTTGATGGAGTTCAGCTGACCCTTGAGAAGTCTCTTTAGATCCTTGGGGTTATACTGAACCCTGCTTTATTACTGGAGAAGCAAGTTCACACAGTTGCAAAAAAGGCTGTCTTCCTATAGAAATTGAAACCTGGGATCCTCAGATCATAGCCTGACACACTAACTGCTATACCATGCTTGTTCTATAGAAACTTTCATCAGGCAGATGTTACATTTTTAAAAAATGGAGGGGGAAAAAAACAGTGTTTTCAGGTTCAGATCATAAGACGCTGTGATGGGAGGGATTGTGGTTCAGTTAAAAGGTCTGGCAACAGGTGGTGTGAAAGACCTCTGACCTTGGAGATCCACTGCCAGTCTGAGTAGACAATACTGACTTTGGTGGACCAAGGATATGACTCTGTATACAGCAGCTTCATTTGTTCATGCCAGCCTATGACAGGTCTGCTTATTGACTGCCTTTGACAGACCTGCCCATTTCTGAACAAATGGGATCCTTAGAACTGTGTGCATGCATAACTGCAGTTCAAAATGCTACCCTAAACTCTTGCATGGAATAGGAAACCCTAGAACCTACCAATTTATGAGGGGTTGGATTCTACACAGCATTTCTATGAGTGCAATGACTTGCACCCACAGAGCATGACTTTCTTGACTCCCACTTCCCACAGCATCCTAAAATGCCCACCAAAGCACTGCTCCTGGGGAAGCAGCTGGTGAGTGGAGTAGGATGCTGAAAGTCCCAGGTCCTGATCCTCTGATAGGTAACTGTGGAAGCTCCTACACACTTAAAATAATGTAGGGAACTTAGCTTAAACTAGGATGGTATCTTAAAAGGCCAAAAGGGCTTCTGTGGTTGAGGCCCACTAAAATCGCATCACCACCTAACTGCTTCCTTTTGCTGTTGTACAACTTGTTTTGGATCATCCTGTTATTTAATTGCTTACTTGGCGTGAAAGGAATCGGCAGTGAATCTGATGTTTCCATCATCCTGTATTTCTTCTTGGTCTATGGAAGTCCTGGGCATTTTTCTTTTCTTTTTTTAAATCCATTTTTTGACCTTAATAGAATTTTTGACTTATTTCACAGCATGTTATCTGTTGTACTTCTGTACACCATTTAATTCCTTTCCATTAAACCATTGAGAGTGTACATCCCTTAATAGCTCAGCATCACCCAGACCCAGATTTGTGATGAATTATAAGAATAAAAGGGAAGGAAACCATGCATTCCACTCTAGTATCAATTGAAGGTAACACCCCTGGTGATCAGTGGGGTGACAGATGTCACAGCCAAATCACCCTCACATCCAAACATCAAACTGCCCATCAGGTGAAGACCCATGGTTTGGTCTACACCCTAGCGGCTCCAGTTTTGATGGCTACCGAATTAAACCACTGTGCCATCCATTTTGTTTAAAGCTCAATTTAAATCTGTTTTAATTATTTATTATGGACAATTTTTATGAAGTCTTTTAATTTTTATTGTGAAATATTTTATTTTTTGTTGTCATCCACTCTGAGCCTGTTTGTGGGGAGGGCGGAACATAAGCCGGAAGTGCCATGAGGCCACAGCCACCTTGTGGTGACCCCATAGGGTTTTCAAGACAAGAGACAAATGCAGGTGGTTTGCCATTGCCTGTCTCTGCATAATAATAGTGGACTTCCTTGGTGATCTTCCATCCCTGCTCAGCTTCTGAGATCTGATGACATCAGGCTAGTGTGGGCCAGAGAGAGCTCCCGTCTCTGGCCCCAGCTCCTGCCAACCTTACAGTTCAAAAGCAAAAAATTGCAAATAGATAAACAGATACCACTTCGGTGGGAAGGTAACAGCATTCCATGTGCCTCGGCATTTAGTCATGCCAACCACATGACTATGGAAAAGTCTTCAGATAGTGCTGGCTCTTTAGGTTGGAAATGGAGATGAGCACTACCCCCTAGAGTCAGATTCGACTGGCTTTCGAGCAAGGGAAACCTTTACATTTACTTTAAGGTCATTTAGGGATATGCAGAGCCCCAAGGGTGGGGGAGGACACATTTTTTTAAGCCCTCAAATGCTAGTAAAAGTTTATGATTATTGCTAGGGATTCGGAGAACACCCCCTGAGAAATTTGAGTTACCTTTTTGCTTCCTTCAATATTACACTAAATTAATTCAAGCAGGTGTCTCCAAATTAAATGTGAAGGGTTTTTTTGGTTTTTTTTTTACTTTAGGGGAAATCTGGTGGCCACTGTAACCAACATTGTAATGTAAACTAGCAAGACATGTTATGAAAACTTTTGCATTATGTTAGCATGATCATAAAGTTTTCAAAAAGGAAAGCATTTCCATTTTATTTTAAAGCAGGCTCATCGGATATCTGCTGACTCCACAGAAGACTGTTTGAAAAATTGGCTACTGAGACCTTGCTTCAGAAAATGCAGTCATTACTAGGAGCAGCTGGTAATCTGAACAGCCACATTGTTTCATGTGTTCAGTTAATGAAGCATAAAGCTACAAGATTGTCTTCTCCGGGTCTTGTCTCGAACTTAGCCCCAGCCCTGTGTTTCCCTTTGCATGGAATTCTACACTTCGAGCTGTTTAAGAAAGTGAGTGGATGTGCCATTTTCTTTTGATTTCCAAGTCCTGGGTCTCAACACTGATATCTGATTGAGCGGACATGCTGCTTTCTCTCCATTACTAGGTAGAATAACAGAACGAGAAGGTCACAAATGATAAGCCAATTAAATGCCTGGAAACATGAGTCTGTAGGCTGCTGTGCTTGAAATAAATGTTTTATGTTACAAGATAAAGGCTGGGGGGGTCATGCATATGCCTGAGGTGTAGCACTCCATTAAACCACAGTCTAGCTCCTTGAGGTGCTCAGACCTGGAATGAAATCTGAGCTTCACTGTGTCTTTGAAGGTGCAGCACTCTGAATGCAAATCAGCTATTCCATCATTAAGTGCCCATTAAGCTCTTGTCTTTCAAGGTACCTTCTCATAATAAGATGTCAAAACATTTCTAGCATGCAAAGCATCACACATATATTACCTTAGTTATTCTTGCAACACCCCTGTAAGGCAGGCCAGCCTCATACCGGTAGAGGCTGAGGCTTAGACCTGTACTTTGATTGCGTCCACCTGATCAGTTCATTGCTGATACTGAGGAGTCCCACTAGGGATCAACTATGTTTGACTATTTTAGGATGCAATCACATGCACAATTAGCCCCGACATAGGCATGAATGCTGGGCAGATTTAATGTGTGCGATCAGACATGAACATCTGGGAAGCATCCTGCAGCTGGCAGCAACCCGTGTTGCTCTGCTACAGAAGCAGAGTAAACAGGCACCAGGGAAAGTCCGGTAGCAAACGGGTTGCTACAGGCCACAGACCCTGTCTGATCACTCCACTCTCATGGTGTCAGGATAGTGTGATCAGGCCATCCTGATTGTGCCATTCCCCCCCCCCCTCTTCTCAGTATGCACATCATCACACTCTCCATAGGGAGCCCTCAGGGCTGAGGTGCGAATCATTGATCCCTCGTTTAAGCACACTGGAAACAAAGGGGGGGGGGAAGCTGACTCACCCAGATTTGCGTCTGATCACGCAGTGGCAGGCTGTGCCCGCAGCTTCAAAAGACTGTGTGATCGCACAACTGTGAATCAACTTCTGCCAGAGGAAATAGCCTCCCCCCCCCCGCTTTATCTCGCGCATGTGACCACAACTTGAGTTTCTTTTTAAAGATATTCTAGTTATTTTTACTGTGCTGTTATGCTGCATTTGGGAAGCCTATGTGGTTTTCCCTTCCTCCATTTTATCCTGCATGGGCTGCTTGGCATGGACCTTTCCATGTCAAGATGGTCTCTGTCATCTTACCAGTTGCCTCACCCTGTACTACCAAGTTCCCTCCCCAACATGTCCAGCTAAAAGGATCAGAAGGCAGGTGAGGTGAAAGACTTCTTTCTGAGACCCTGGAGAGTCCAAGTAGAAACTGCTGACCTTGATGGAGCAATGGTGTGTGACTCAGTATAAGGCAGTTCATGTTGTTCTTGTGAAGCAGTGGGTGAACCACAACCATTGTTGATTCTCCTTGTCATGTCTGAACTGAGTAACTGCTGCTGCTGTGCTGGAAGCCACTCCACTGGGCTTCTTCCTGGGCCATTTTAATGTCATTTCTGTAGCCCTGTTTGCTGTTCTCGGGTCCTGGAAAATGCCTACCCTAACTAAGCATCTTATGACCTGAAGCCTCCTAATGGTATTGCTGTTTTCTAGTATGTTATAGGAATACTTGCTATGAAATGATGGTGCTTGTCAGTTGGGCTGAATACCATGTTACTCATGTGGTAGTGGAAAGTGCCACCAACCTGTAGGGTTTTCAAGACAAGAGATGTTCAGTGGTGGTTTGTCATTGCCTGTCTCTCTGTTGCAAATGTGGACTTCTTTGGTGGTCTCCCTTCCAAGTACTAACCAGGGTTGACTCTGCTAAGGTTCTGAGATCTGATGAGGTCAGGCTAGTGTGGCCATCCAGGTCAGATCATTACTGATTTACATTCCAATTAATAAAACAAAGTTTGAGTCCAGTGGCACCTTCAAGACCAATTCAGTTTTTTTCCTGGGTATAAGCTCCTGTGTGCAAGCACATGAAAACATATACCTAGAATAAAACTTTGTTGATCTTAAAAGTGCCAGTGGACTCAAACTTTGTTCTGTTGCTTCAGACAAACATGGCTAACCACCTGGATCTATCTTCCAACTAATAGTTTCTCTTTCTCCTCCTGACTTCTGTACAAGACTGAAGCAAGATAGCTATCTTAGCTATCCTGATAAAGTTGCTGATAAAATTTAAACAGAAAAGTTGTGTGAAGCTTGTAGCATCTGGGGATCTAGTTTGAGAACAATATGGAAAGGTGTTTAAGGTTCAGGCATTGTACAGTGTCTGGGTTTTAGATATCAATGCTGCATATTAGTTGCATATACTTTGGTTCTGGGGTGTTTCTGGAACGGAGTAAGGCAGGCAAAGAAACAGCATATTGAAAGAAAATGGCATTGTTCAAGAACTTCCCAGAAGACTTTAAAAAAAAGAACTATGTTACATGAAATGCCTTTGTAAAGGTCACCTGATTCCTGAGTAGTCCAACAGACATTCTTGCAATTGAAGACCCTGCTGGGTGAAGTAGTGTCAGTCACTTTGCCTGTGGACTAACTGCCATGGCCTTGATATATGCAGCTGGACACTCCATAGCTGCTTCTGGAGCCTTTGAAAGAATTTAGAGATACCCAGAAATCTGAGGCTAAACATTAAATCAAAGCTGAGGAGAACCATCAAACAAAATGTATGTAGTGAAATGAGTGGTTTGTTAGGATACTTATGGATTTCTGTTTTGCTTCAACTTAGCTAGCAAATTTACTTTGTGTTAGAGGCAACATTATAGAAACATGTTTAGATAATTAATAGGCAATGTGACTGTGGCTTCCAAGTTGCTATTTCACTAGACTGCATCAATAGAAAATGAAAAAAAAAAAACTTCCAATTTCATTCAGGATACATCTATGCCTTAAATATAAATGGATTTAACTTATAATTTATTGCCCCCCGGAAACCAGGAATTTGTAGTCTGTGTGGAGGGCTAGGGGTTTCTAGCAGAAATATCCTCACCAAACTAAAATTCTGATGAGTCTTCAGCTCCATGCCTTTAGTTTAGTATCCAGAAAGTATTATCTGCAGTCAAGCCATGTCTCTCCATCATGTTCTCCTCTCTCCCACATATATCAGCTTAAATTAATTGAATAATTCCCAGCAGGACCAAAAGAATTCAGGTGCACCCTCACTATCATCCCTTCTCTCTCCACATGCAGTTCCCAAAGGAACCAAAAGTCACTTTTTAAACACTGAAAAATAAGCAATTTTTATAATATTGGGGAGCATGAAGGCAAGCAATATTGAGAATATGCTGCGAGGTCCAAGGCTCCTTTCATGTCAAACCTCCATGCAGTGCAATTATACTTTGGGTTGGCTCTTGGTTTATTACATGCTCTGGATAAGGGAGGTCTTATCACTGGCCTGACTGCCTTCTTTAAGTTGATTTGAAATTGTAATTAACAGATCAAAGTTCATGTCAGTTTCAGTTGCAAGGCAACTTTTCCACTCTACCACTTTCATTTTAATTGGTGACTACGTTCTCATTTGATAAGAGGAGATTAGATTTGTGCCCTGCCCTTCACTACCCAAAGGAGTCTCAAAGCAGTTTACAATCCCTTTCCCTTCCCCTCCCCACAACAGACACCCTATGAGGTAGGTGGGGCTGACAGAGCTCTCTTGAGAACTGCTCTTTCCAGAACAGCTCTGAGAGAACTGTGCCTGACCCAAGGTCACGCCGGCAGCTGCATGTGGAGGAGTGGGGAATCAAACCCAGTTCTCCCAGATTAGAGTCCATGCTCCTAACCACTACACCAAACTGCCTTTCTTTGTATTAATTAAAATTAAATTAAATTAAAATTAAAACTGAGTATGTTTAAAAGCCTTATAAACTTCTTCTTTACTTTATCCTTTTTGACAAAACATTGCCCAAAAAGCTTTTTGGGTCCCCTTGTTTTATGTTGGCATCTATACATTTTTATATCACCTCATCAGTAAGGTGAGGTTTTATAAAGATTAATAATGAAACAAAGAACACAAAACATACAAATATGTATTTATTTCCATTTCATTTTAGAACATGGCCAGAAAACCCTTTTTCATTCTACTTATTTTATTTGGTAACTTTCCCTGGTTTACTCTGAATATTTTATGTCATTTATATACCCTATGTCATCTTTCAAAAACAGTTTTGAACTTTAACAGTAATATTTTTATTGAATGTGGTAGCATGAATGGGCAGCAATAACTGCACTTTCATCGCAAGCAAGGAGAAACCACAAAAAAGAATGTTTTATTACATCTCAGATCTACGAGGACTTGGGAGGGGAATCTCATTTCCCATTGTAGTTCTTCCACTATTTCCTCTTTCTCTGTCCTGGACGCCCCTATAGCCTTTTCCCTTTTCCTGCTTCCTCCCACTCACCAGCCACCATCAGTTTATCTGCCCATCCCCAGCTTCTTTGGCATTTTCTGTTTCCCTCCCCCAGTAGCCTCTCTTTGGAAAAAGTCTGGCTGAGTTGCATGGTGAATGCTTCTGCCGGGCCAAGCCTGATAGCTGGTTACCAGTCCTCCTCCATTAGGGGAGGTGTTAGCCAAATTGCTCTATTTGCTTTAATAAAAGGTTAGGGAATTATGATATTAATGTGCAATTGGCATAACTACAGGATCATGGCCTTTGTATACCAGAGTCCCACCTTATCCAGGTCACAGAAATAGACGCAGAGACTAGATAACTAAAGCAGTGATCTTTTTACTGAAGGATTCTTAAACTTAAAAACAATAATCAAACATTCATACACACAAGACAGACTTAAGGAAGCAGAGATGACTGATAGGGGTGAGTTATGGGGTGATACTTCCTGTACAGATGTGCAGAGGTCCATGAAGAAAGAATTATGGCCTAAACTCAGTGGGTAAAGGGGTAGCCTGCCAGTTGGCATCAGTGCAGAAACACATGATCTAAAATCATATAGTCATGGATATAGGCGTTGGAAAACAATGCAGACCAATGGAAGGTCTTGGGGGCTGGTCTCAGGTGAGAAGAATAGATCACCTAGACCAATGATAAGTCCCAGGGTGTGTGACAACAGGATGGGCAAGGCCTAGATGTGGCCAGTGAGCTTCCAGAGGGGACAGAGTCTGGATTAACAACTGGAGCCAGGTGTGCTGGGGCTAGCTGAATGGATTTTATGACCACTGATGGTTCTGCCAATGCAGTTGAATAGGTTCCCAGATACAGGCAAAAGAGGAAGATGGGCCCCTGATTAGCGACAGGAAGGATCGTTAATAATCTGAATGTTAGGTTGGTTTATCTGGGTATCCTGAGGGATGAAGAGCAAGGAAGGACAAGTACCACACATAGACATGAAATGACACAAAAAAAGGCTGGGTGAGGTTCTGGAGACAGAAGGACCTTTCTCCTCCTGACTTCTGTACAAGACTGGGGATCTCTCCCCGAAATACCCACCAAGTATCAAGAAGATTGGACCAGGGGGTCCCATTCTATGGGCCCCCAAACAGGTTGCCCCCATTCCCTCCATTGTTCTCTATGGTGGGAAAAAAGTAACATTTTTCCCACCATAGAGAACAATGGAGTGGGTTGGGGCAACCTGTTTGAGGTCCTGTAGAATTGGACCCCGTGGTCCAATCTTCTTGAAACTTGGTGGGTATTTTGGGGAGAGATCCCAAAAGGTACCCTGCAAGTTTGGAGCCTCTCCCTCAAAGCTCCTCTCCTCCAGCCTCTCATATACCCTATGAGTTTTTGCCATTGACTTCAATGGCCCATAGGGTATAATAGGGCTGAAACTGACATTTGGCCGGTTATGCTAATGTGTTATGCTAATAGGTATGCTAATGAGCTCCTTCACCTCTTTTTTCACGAAATGACCCCTGAGAAGGACTATTTGCCAGAAGGCTCTGAATAGCCTTTAGAAATGTAGATACTTCACCTGGTGGAACCCATTGTTATCCCATAAGCATAAACTCTTCTGGGTGGAGGGAGGAGACTGGAAGTTTGCTTTAAGGGTGCCTTTTGAAACCTGAATATGAAATCCCTGTTTCCACAGCCATGACTTGCTCTGTGTTCCAGAACCAGGAGTGTCTTCCTTGGCCTGAGTTTTTGTGGCTCTCTGGTTCAAGTTAGAAGGGGGGTGCCTCTTGCTATTGGGGCTACCCAAGAGTAAAGACAGCACCTCTGGCAACACAGGGGGCCAGGACCTTTTCCAGGGTTGTTTGAGCCTCCAAGTCCGTAGCTGCACCTCCCCACAGGTTTGCTTTACAGAAACCAAGCCTTGGAAGGCTTAGCAGTATTGTTGTGGTTGCCTAGCAACCTATAAAATGGAGATATGAGAACTCAGTGGGCATTCTTAAAGCTACAGGTATTGTTTCAGTTAGTCTGGGAAGTTTTAATCCCCCCTTTAGAGATTCTTTAAACTCCCCCCATCTGTCCCTATCTCCATTTTATGGATACATTGATTGTATACTCTATGGCCCAGTTTGCAAGTAGATTTATGTCAAGAGGCGGGACCTGCAATACTCATGGTGGGGAGGATTCTCTGCAACCTGGGGGTCAGCTGCAATTCCAGGAGGCCTCCAGGCCTCCCTGAGGACATCTTCTGGCCGCAGCAGCGCTCATCTGCTCTGGGGGCACTGAGGTTCAGGAGCCCCATGTCTTGTCGCCCTGCCTGCCTCTCCACCCGGCTGCAAGACCCCCGTGACAGCCAGTGGTTCCAGCAGTGGCAGCGCTCGGAGGCTGAGGCTGCTCTTGCTGCCAGTGCTGCCTCAGCATGCCCGGGTGTAGCTCAGATCCATTGCTCTGCCTTGATGCCTCCCAGCCACTGATTTCCCCACACACACCTCCCAGCTCTCAGAAATCAGTAAGGCAAGCTTTTGGATCTCACCGGCCTCTTCGCGAAAGGAAACGAGGTCAAACAGACTCCGCCTTGCTTCAGTTAATTTATTTGGGAGTGGAGAGACAATGCTCTTCCTTTCCTAAAGGAGCCCCCCTGCCTTATTTGGTACCTCTTAAAAGAGAACCATGAACAGGGTTTGCCAAAGGCCCCCCCCCCCCCCGCGCCTTTGTCAGGCAGAAGTCTTGCAGGTAAAGGGACCTCCCCAGCTAGGTTTTCCCTTCAATTTTGTTTTCCAATAAGGGGAACCTACAAAAAGCTCTGTAGAGAGCATCACCGCCACCCCCTAAGAGACTGCCAGATGATTTCTCTGGGATCTGAACCCAGAAGGAAGCAGCAGAGCCAGCGGAGGGGGGGATGGAAAGGGTTTTTTTTTTTTTAAACCCCAAAAACCTAGAAGCAAAAGGAAGATGAGGGGAGGGGGGGCAGAGGGAATAAATAAATCAAAGAGTCAAATGCAGCCTGGCTGGCTGGCTGGCTGGCTGCTGCCGCTTCTGGTGCAAGAAGATGCTACAAGCCCATCGCCAGCTCTGCCCAAGCCTGTCGCCTGGACCGCTGCTGGAAGCCTTTGCACGCCTAGGATGGGAGAAAGGGGGCCAAGGAGGGAGAAGGGGCTGGCCTGGACAACCGCAGGATAGAGGAATGTCTTGCTAAGGGGGAGGAGGGAAGCGGAGTGACTGAGCCGGTTTCTGCGCAGGCTCCTGGCTCGTCTCCACTGTGTGCCTAGGAGGAACACCATGGCCCACCAGGAGGCAGTGGCTGAGGGGATTCAGTGTGTGCGCCCCACCCCCCACCCCGGATGGCACTGCTGGGGAGGGTCAACTGGCAAGTAAGTTCCCTTCCCCCATCCCCCACCAACTTCTGTGGCAAGGCCCCCTGGCAATTCCCCCTCCCCCTGGCTCTGCCCAAGTGGCTCTCAGCCGCCAGGGTGCCTCAGAGTTCTGAGAGCATTTCCTGCATGTGCACAGGGAACACTCTTTAACTTTTGGGAGGATTTAAATCCATCCAAAAGTTTTTTTTAAGTTTTCAGATTGTTCTGCACATCTGGGGCGCCCCCATGTGTGCAGAACAATCTCCCTGCTCCCCAGGTGCCCCTCCACGTGGATTTAGATATCCACATGCAGGGGGGCACCTTTGCTATTAGTATATAGATTCTGTCCCTAGTTTATTTGAAATAATGGAACAAGATTCTCACAGTTGAAGAATTATGTGGGGAAAATATTTGGAACTGCTAGTTACTGAAAAATATAATATGGAAGGTAGCTGTGCCCACTTGATCTGTGATCGTACATTTGCAGATGAATGAATTATGTTTATGGTCAAAGACCATTGATCAAAATAGTACATGTTCGTTAAGTACAAGCAAAATAACATTCAATTACATTTGCAGATGCAAAATAGAACTTTCTGAACAAAGTCACATAAAATATAATACTCATTAGTCCTATGTAATTAAACATACCTGAATAATGAGAAAAATTCAGAATGTTTCAGTTAATTGTGAACAGAACACAAAACTATTCTTATTGTAATGCTTTAATATTTCTTATTTTATCATTTATTTTTTAATGAACAATTAAGGCAAAAGTCACCCATTAGAATGCCACTTCATTTCACTCATCAAGATAGTTACAGTTATTTTTATCTCCAATTTCTGTAGTAGTCACTTTTTTATTGTACTTCTCTTTGTGCAAAAAAGCTTCCAATTTATTATCTTTAGATAGTTGATATGCTGGCCTGATAGATGTAGGGATGTCACTAATTTCCTGATGAATGTGTTTGGCAGCTGAATCACCCATTGTCTTCAGCTGAAAACAAACAAACTCCAACAGGGCCCTAGTGGGAAGTCTGGAGGTGGTGGTCAAAAGCCAACTCTCAGGTATCAGCTTCTCCAACTGTTCTTCACCCTGCTACCTATGCTTTTCACTATATTCAAGTAAAGTTTGAGGCTGGGAGAACAGCAATGACTGGCTTCTTTTCTCCCCCCCACCTAAACTGTCCACTTCGGTTGTAGAGATAAGGCACTAGCTGCTCCTTCTCTGCAACCCATTCCATCAGTTCCAGGTGAAAGACATGTTTTTTTTTTGGGGGGGGGGGTCTTTCCATCCAAAGAAACAAAATGGCCGCAGGTGGGTGGTGTGTGTGTGTGTGTGTGTGTGTGTGTGTGTGTGTAGGAGCAGATAGCTTTCCCCTAGGCTGTTACCTTGCATCACAAAGAATTGGAAAAGATTGCTCCTGTTCTCCGCAGCCCATTCTGTCCATTTTTGGTGGAGATCAAAGAACTGGTGTTTCCCCCGCCTCTCTGCCTGACACTCACACTGACAGTTTGGGCTGCAGAAGATAGAAGCCATTTGGAATGGGGAAAAGAGAAGAGGAATCGACTCATCTTTTGATTCCCCATCCCCCACGCTGCTGCCTCTCAGCAGAGCACAGTAAACTTTTGAGGCAGGAAAAGCAGAAGAGGCTAGCTTCCAACTGATCCTTGCTTTGAGCTGAAAGTCAGCTCCATATATATATATATATATTATTTCACATATAACCCCCCCACCACCAATAGACAAACATACATAGATATACATTTGGGGGAGATTCATTGTATCTTATTTTTTAACATAATCATTAAACCCAGGGCTCATTTCGTAGCAGGAGCGCCTTTGCATATTAGGCCAAACACCCCTGATGTAGCCAATCCTCCAAGAGCTTACAGTAGCCCCTATAAGAAGAGTTCTGTAAGCTCTTGGAGGATTGGCTACATTAGGGGTGTGTGGCCTAATATGCAAAGGCGCTCCTGCTATGAAATGAGCCCTGATTAAACCTCATACTGTAACCAAAAAGTTCATTTCTTTCCCCCACCTTATAGTTTTAATATACACATTTTGCTCATCGTTAGATACATAATTCTTATTTCTTTCTACTTTGGTATGAGCCCCCCCCCCCCCAATATTTTACTGGGTATACAGCAAACTTTCCTCAGCAGGAGATCAGAAGCTAACTCCCAGCTCATCTGACTGCGAGTAGTTTGTTGCTGTGAGTAGAGGCAAACAGTTTACAGACATCCTATTGATTAATCAGCTGCCTGATTGCTCCTGGCAATCATGGTGTGAGCCAAACTGTCAGGTATTCAAATATCTATAGTTTAGGGTTGCCATGTCCTTCCTGGGGAAGTGGGGGAGTGAGGCCTAGGCCTTGTCACCAGCAATGTGGCAATGTCTCTTCCAGCATGCACTGGAAGTGACATCATCACATCGCTGACATTGCGGCAATGCTATGGTATTTGTGGGGAAACCCTATGGCAAAAATGGCTTCTACCATAGAGTTTTGCCCAGATACCAGAGTGTTGTCATGATGCTGGCAACAGTGGCCTAAGCCTGCCTTCCCTGGCGGTAATTCCCCCGGCCATCCAGCTGATCGGCAGTGGGGGGTCAGGACCTACTCCCAGCAGGGGGCTGACAACTTTACCCTAGTTAGAAGCAGTTTACAAAGTTAAACCAACACCATAAAATAATTTTAAAAACATCATCACAAGAATTATTGACATTAATGCATACCATTAAGTACAAATCATTCAAAATAAGCCAGGGGCATAAAAACAGCTTGAAACAATATTCAGTAGCCCCAAAATGATACTTATAAAGAAGTCTTTGATACAACAGTATTGCACCATAGTGCAACCATTTGAAAATAAATGTCCATGTCCGTATACCAGGGTGGATCTACCATCCTTCAAGGTGCTGTCCTACAACCTAAAGAGACTTCCTCCCACTTAAGAAGCTCTTCCTTCAGTAGAAAAGACACTTAATTTGGAGGAATGCTTTAAACTTTGCTCTGTGAAGTGGTAAGAAAGGGGTAGGAGCCATCCTACTGTCAAAAGGGGGCTTTCTGCACAACATGACATTTCCAAGGCTTCCTTCAAGGACATTCCCACAGAAAGCATGTTACAACAGTTCAACAGGGAGCTTTTGAAGGTATGGTCCATGGGGCTAAGGAGCAAATTGCAAGTGACAGTGGCCATGGGTCCGTCCCAACACCACCAACACCATTTTAGAAGCATTTGTTGTTCTTCAAAAATTGCTGTGAGACCCCAATCTGGATTGGGTGCACAGTGTGGTGGCCCAAGGAGCTCTTGTTTTCCCCATACCTTTTCAAGTGCAGAAATGACCAGGGGCAGGGGGGGGGAGCTGTGTCTGTGCCTGAGAAGATGTAGGAGAGAAGAGCTTTTAGGCCACTGCAGTGTGCACCCAACCTAGATCAGGACTTTGCAGTTATTTTTAAAGAACTACAAATGCTTCTAAAATGGTGTTGCAGCCCCTGAATGGACCTGTAACCACTGTAACTTGTAGTCTGGACCAAAGTCAATGGAGCTGAAGAACAGCAGGAAGGAGACCTTTGAATCAAATAGTAGAAGGCCATCATACCAGGAGAGCCACCCTTCTATTTGATAAATATTCCAGTGTAAACTGATGTTTATTTAGGACTGACTTTGCAAAAGGACCGTACTCAGGACCACAAATATCAACACTACTTGTTCAAGTATCAGAGCTAACTCAGCTGTCTGAAATAGTTCTGAAACAAACAAAAAACACCACACACACTTCCCATTTTCCTTATTATCTAGTTCACTTAGTGGTGTCCCTTTCAAGCCACAGCAAAGCGGCAGCTGGCAAGTATTTAGAATTCCACTTGAAGTGTCGCCAGTTTTGATCAGCAGATCGGGCCATCATCAGGGGATAAATCAACTGCCAGCAGATGTGGGTTGCTATTTGAGTGTGAGGCCTGGACAGCTTAATTGGGGAAAGAGATGTTAAAAGTTAAATTGACAGTCATGTTACATTTTTTATTGAAGTCCCAATGCTGTAATTCCTGACAGAGAGGAGCACAGTGTTGCACTCTTCATTAAGAGGGAGCAAATTCAGGTTCTGATGTTTGTCACACATCTCTTATATTTCCTGTCTGGAAGTAAATCAAGACTGGAAGGCAGACAGTCTGAAAATAACTAAATGAGAGTCCCTTCCCCCACAGAAGCTTTCTTCCACTCTTAGGAGTCTCCTCCCCTCTTTCCATAAGTATTATAAGCTCAAAATCAGCAACTGGAGAACTGGGACCCAGAGCATGGTTAGAGGTCACCAAAGATGGGCAAGCATGGGGGGGGGGGTGCTTTTTGTACATATAGTTGGCTGCTCAGGTTTCCACAAAAGAAGCTGAACTGAGTCCTCCAAGAAAGGCAAGGCAGAAATGCTTTAATACATAAACAGAAATGAATAAAGCTTGCTAACGCTGAGCAGGTCTGCATCTGGTTGGTGCTTGGATAGGAGACCACCTGGAAACCTTCCATACTGTATCTCAAATTCAATAATTGAAGAAAGGCAGGATGCCAATGTAACTGCTAAGAGTAATATTTTTTTAAAGTGCCATGAGAAGTGGAAGAGAAGATTTTTATATCCTGATCTTCTCGACCCTAAGAGGTCACAAAGTGCCTTACAATCACCTTCCTCTCTTCACAATAGACACCTTGTGTGGCTGAGAGAGTTCTGAGAGAACTGCAACTGGTCCAAGACCACCCAGCAGACTTCACAAGGAAAAGCGGGGAATCAAACCCATTTCTCCAGATTACAGTCCATTGCTTGTAACCACTACACCACGCTGGCATCGAGGGGTGCTCAAACTCCTGCTGGTTGGTTCACATCCTTTTTCCAAGTAGCAGATAGAAAGCTTATTTTCAACAAATGGCTCATATATTGAGTGATGTGTTTGTGGTTGCATGGCTGGTTGCTTCACCATATTCCTTCCTTATGGTGGAGTGCAGTGCAATTGGCTTTTGCATATGCCTTCTGTCCCACAGCCCGATTGAGATCTACTCTCTATCCTTGCGTCTTTTCTCCTCTTAACCACAGTTATTTAATATACAGTAAATTTGGTCACAGATCATATAAGGAAGAAGAAGAAGAAGAGACTGGATTTATATCCCACCCTTCACTTGGAGTCTCAGAGTGGCTTACAAGTTCCTTCCCCTTCTCCTCCCCACAACAGACACCCTGTGAAGTAGTTGGGGCTGAGAGAGCTCTTTTTAGAGCTGTCCTTGAGAGAAATCAGTCCTACCATTTGACAACTGTCTAAGAAATCTTTAGTGCTGTTAATGGCTTCTGGTCTCTGTTTTTGTGCATGTGCAGTTCTGCTCAAAGCAGAAGCAAATGACTCTGACAGGTCTTCAGTTTGTTCAATGACCAATTGAACAAATGTGGTGATCAGCTGCGGTGTCTGATCATCACAGTCGAACATGATTGGCTCAGCTGTGAAAATTCATGGCTTCTCTGGGTTGTATCAAGAGGCCAAGGAAGTATGTTAAGGTTGAGGTTATTGTGGCTATGGAACTTGCTGGCCAGCCACTTAAGAAACAGTCAGGACCTATCCTCATCAAAGTATTCTGCCATAAAACTGCAGCTAACATCATGCCTAAAGGCAGGGGTTCATTGGAGTGGGAGCGCACAGGAGCACAGCTCCGGCAGTGAGGAGCCCAGGGGGCGGGCACATGACCAAGCCCCGCCCCCTCCTCGGCTTCCCCGAGCAGTGCAGAGGCGCAGCGCCCCGGGGAAAGCCCTGCTCGGGTCTTTATTGTTTTTAATGTTTTGTTTTAATATTGATAATTTTATCATTGTTCCTTTTATGACTGTGTGCTGCTTTTCCAGAGACTTGCTCGAGGTGGCATATAAATTTTCTAAGTATACCATTTTTTATCTGGGCACATGGCACATAAGTACTGGAGAAATTTCACCAACCCTTCAGCAGCTTCCACTTTATCAGTCTGGTGTAGTGGTCAGGAGTTGGACTCTAATCTGGGAGAACCGGGTTTGATTCCCCACTCCTCCACATGCAGCTGCTGGTGTGACCTTGGGCCAGTCAAAAGTTCTCTCAGAGCTGTTCTCTCATGAGCAGTTCTCAAAAGACCTCTCTCAGCCCCACCTACCTCACAGGGTGTCTTGTTGTGGGGAGGGGAAGGGGAAGGGATGGCTGGTACACATGTCCTGGGTATCTCAAGTCTACTTGAAACCTGGTGGTTTCAAGGGAGCAGGAAGAGAATGAGGGTGTGTTCTTTATGCTTATTTTTATTGCACAAAGTATTGGATGGGGAAGGGAATGGAGGAAGAGCAGGTCAGTTTCACTCACCTGTGGAGTGGAGCCTGAGGGGTGGGTGTTGCCTTCTGACACACTTCCGGTATGTTAGAGGGTGTGGCATATGCAAATGAGTTATGCAAATGAGTTATGCTAATGAGCTCCTGCACCTCTTTTTCTACGAAAAGACCCCTGCCTAAGGGTGACTGCTTTTAAAAAACAAATTGGTCAGTAGAAACCCAAAGTTTGCAACCACCATAATTAGGTACATCTGCCTATGACAACCTGCATTGTTCTGTTGAAAAAAGCCTTTTTTAAAAAAATCTGTTGTATATTCTTCTGCTTTCTTTGCTTACAGACTGTAGTTTTCAACCCTAGTTTTCTTTTACATTTCTGTCATTACTGACACAGCCTGGAGGACTATTGTGGCTGAAAAGCAGTATAAAAATACTGTAAAAATAATAAAACTGAACGTTTCTTTTAGGGGTGTGTGATGGCATGGCAGACAAGGAAAACAAAGGTCACTAAATGCTTGTGACCAAAAGGAAGAGAGAAAAGGGGATGACAGGAAGTCCTAAAGCAAAGTCTAAAACAAAGTTCGACTGTTGGAGCACTGGGAACCTGAATTAACTTCACCTGTCTTTAAGACCTTGACAGCAGGCATCTATTATTTGTAGCCCATCTCACCAGCCTACCTGCCATATGTTCTGGCCAGTCAGAAAGTTTACAGTCCCTCTCTCTATATATATTTTTGCAGTCCTACAAAAGCAGTACCCTCCCCATTTTGAATTGGAACTGATCAGTCAGTGTAAATACAGAATGCTTAGAGGATAAGTTAACTGACCAATGATTCTTAATTAAAGTTTTCATGTGTGCAGGCATGCACATGTGTGCATGCACAGTTACTTTTCAGAAGAGATGCACACACTTGCACTGCCACATGAGAAATGTTGTTTACAGGTAAAAGCAGGCAGTGTATTAGTTAGGCAATTATGCCATGCTCTCTTTCGTTTGCTTGAATGTGGAATGAGATCCTACAGAGCAAAGTTCACAAGGGCTGCAATTTTAAAATGTGCAAGATGCTATAGTTTACATGTTTACCAGTTCTTCATGCACAAATGGTTGAGGGCTTGGTTGGCATATTAAATGCTTTAAACCATTACCTAGCCACAAGAAAACGTTCTGCTCCCTATGTGATTTTTTTTGTTAGAATTCCTCATTCCAGTGGCTGGTCATATTTGCATGTCCTTCCTTTACAGCACAGCTGAACTTTAATTGCTGCAGTAGAAACTCAACGGTCAGGAATCCCTCCGTGGCATATATTCCATTTCATTTCCAGAGTCAATTTCTGAAATCCATGACTGTATTCCAGTGCATGAATCCTATGAACATATCCCAGCGCACCACCTGCCTTTTGAAGTCTTTCTCTTAAAGTTTATTTTTGATGTCGATGCAGGAGTAGCTCCAGAGTTGGAATTTCACAGGAGATTTGACGTTTCAAATCAAGGTTATCTGAAATCCCAAGCCTGGGAACCTAATCTGAAGAAAGCATACGAGCATCAAAACAAAACATGCTTGTAATAATGCTGATTTAAAATCCCAAGCCGTAGAACTTTGGGGTGCAACAGTTTTCTCCTCATTATGCAGCCTAAGATCAAGAAAAAGGTTATGGTAGAATCTGAAGCTCATGATTTCCAAATGTATCAACATTGCTAGTGGGGCCAAGTGGTTGATAAGCTGCAGTGAGCTTGATGAGTCATACTATGCAGGCCCGTTGGGTGCAACTTTTTCATGAATTAAATTAAAACAGAGAAAGGGAAAGCCTTGTAATGTAATTTCAGACAGCATATATGAAAATGTGAATCCTTGTCTCATAATGGAGCCACGGCCATGGCAACTGTGTTGCTAGCGGGGGTGGGGGGAGAAAGTTAATTTTGTGTTGACTTGCGCTATATAAGGAACCGCAATGCAACACGAGAGCAGTACATTATTTTATAATGAAGCCTAAGGCAACAGCATTCTGCCTCCTATTTTGTAATGATGTTGGTTAATAGACCTATCAGCATGTTGACACTTAGAAAATAACCGAGCAGATGTGAAAATGTTCTTCTCAAGAAGTGGGCACTGAGATGCTCTTCTGTGATGAAAATTCCATGAAAGCCCAGGATCCAAATGATCCCACCATTAGGTCAATGTTCCCAAGGAGATTTGAGGCTAGTATTGCTCCCCTATGACATATAACAGACTGCTTTTAGAACTGATGTGGAATTTAATGTGAGCTGTATTGCATACTATTGTGGTAGCATATTTTAAATATTTGCAAAATGGGGGCATCAGATGGCTTGTATGGACCTTTTGGAACCAGATAGTTTGTTCAGGTTACATGGTGAGCATACTGTAGCCAGAGACAGCAGAGGTTGGATGTGACTTAATGAGGCCTTTAATTGGCAATTAACGTGAGCTGAGTCCCCACCAGACAGGGATGAAATGTAAGTAGGATAGCCCAAGGAAAGCAAAACAGGAGACTTAAAAACGTCTTGTCTGATATGGTTGGGTGGAGACCTACCAAACAAACCAAGTGGGGAAATTGGAAATATTAAAGAAGACAGAAATTGACCAAAAAAAGGGGCTGGATCCACTATTAGAAACCTTTGAAACTTGTGATGACAGCTGACTGGAGAATAGGAGATGAGTGAGGATTAAGAGATTAGATTTGATATGGAGTAAATGATGGACTAGAGTACCTAATCTCAATGGAGTTTGAGCACATTCAGGGCTAGGACTGAAACTGGATTTTGCACAAATCTGAAGTTTGGCAAACTTCAAAATCCATGTTTCAAGCTTCACTTTTGAAATCTGGAGGGATTTTCTTTTTTTAAAAAAATAACTCTTAATTATGGTTGCAATATTTCAAGGTGATAATGCTTGGTATCTATGACACGCAGCCTTCTAATCTGCCATTTTGTGGCGTTCTCTGAGGAAACTGATCAGGCTCGACTTTAGTGTTCTGACCAGCTCCCTCCTCACTCTTACTTGTCTCTTCAGGGTTTGTTTTAAATTGCTTTATACGTAAGTTGAGGTCTACTGCTAGATATCTTTGTCCTTGTTTTTAAGAGTCAGGCACTCAGGCTTTTTGGTTCAAAACACAACAGTACTTTATTTCTAGAACCAAACAGGGGATGGAGGATGTATATACAGTGGACACTTTGTTTCTGTATAGGCTGGCACGTTTGGCTTAGATGATACTTAGGCAGTAGGCTATATTGTTTGCTGTTTCCTTAACCGTACATAAGCTCACTCAACACCTTCTTCAGTACACCCCACCTGTCCTTTTGGCTTTGGTTTCCTGGCCCTTATGTCCCAACTGGCCACCAACTAGCTGTCCAGACTCTGCCAGTCTTTGCCTCAGCCCTCCCTTAACCTCCTATCTCAGGTTCCTCAGGAGTAATGTATTTTAGGTTTGTGACCACTTATGTGTTCTGATTTTACTAGTCTGTTCATGGTCCCGTGAACCAGACTATCCAGCACCCAGTTATCCGCTTTAACTGGTATTTTAGGCTGCTCACACAGAGCTACTGAGAGACACACTGAATCCACACAGAGCTACCAAGAGACTGTTCCCTCACAGACTCTCACTCTCTGCTCTCTCTCTAACTGTCAGATCCAAACTGTCAGTTTTGCCCGTTAAGTGTCTGGCTCTGAGTGTTCTGAGTGGCCCCCTCCTCACTCAGTCATGTGACTGAGCAGTGTTACTTGTTGACAGGCTGCTGGTCCCAGATCTTTAATTCCGTCACAGTATCATTCAACTAAACTGTAGTATTTTTTTTATCCCTCCTGATTTTTACATCCAAAAATAATTTGATAAAAGGCAATGTTGGAAGGAAATGAATGAGGTCAATATTAAGGGATAGGGTTAGAAATGTTCTTTGGGTTTAGTTCATTTTGTTTAAAAATGGGTTTTTTTAAAGCACATAGTCATAATGGTTCTTGTGACTGAGTGGCACATTGGTTTCACTGAAAACAACATAAAAAAGATCTTTTTTTGGTGGTTTTTTTTTTTAAATCATTGAGTTTAAGTAGAGTAGCTGTGGCAAAATAATGCAAAGATGTGCATGTGCAGAGCAACCTGGACATGAATATTCCTGTTGAGGAACATAAATGTAGCATGGTTAGAACAGAGACAAACCACCCAGCTTCTTTCCCCACCTAAACAGGATTATTTTATGATAATTATTTTTTACAATGTAATAAAGATGAAAAAAGAGGAACGGGGGGGGGGGATTTTCTGAGAGTGTCCATACTTAAAGGATTTACAATCCAGTTCCAACCAACTTCAAACATTTGAAATAAAATGAACATTTTTTTTGAGAGAGAAGAAGGAGATGACAAATTGGTTTTATACCCCACTCTTCACTATCCAAAGGAGACTCAGAATGACTTACAATCTCCTTCCCTTCCTCTCCCCACAACAGACACCCTGTGAGGTAAGTGGGGCTGAGAGAGCTCAGAGAGAGTTGCTCATGAGCGAACAGCTCTGAGACAACTGTGACTGACCCAAGGTCACCCAGCTGGCTTCATGTGGAGGGATGGGGAATAAAACCTGGTTCTCCAGATTAGAGTCTGCTGCTCTTCACCACCACACCAAACTGGCTTTTTGAGGGTGTCAATTGCGATCTGTGATCTGAACGAAGAGGTGACTAAGAATCCCTGTTTTAAAGCAGGGCTGATTTGTGCATACTTAACCCTTTTAACTCTATTTCGATTTCAATTGTCAGTAATGAAAATTGTGTTTGTGTTTTTTTTCTTTTTGTGTTATTTCCTGTTTTTGTGCTATCTTTTCCCATAAAATGTGCACAGTATTCAGTGATACTTGTACAACTTTAAACCAGCATCACTCATTATGCATATGAATGACATACATCATATGTATAAATGGAATTTCAATACTGTACAATGTGCACGGTGATGGAAAGTGCTGTCAAGTTGCAGCCAACTTATGTTGACACTATAGGGTTTTCAAGGGAAGAGACAGAGGTAGTTTGCCATTGCCTGCCTCTGCATACCAATCCTGGTGGTCTCCCATCCTTGGTGGTCTCCTTGGTGGTCTCCCATCCAAATATTAACCATGGCTGACCCGGTTTAGCTTCCAAGATCTGATGAGATCAGGCCAGCCTAGGCCATCTGGGTCAATATGTCCAATTTGTTTACCCAATACAAATTTATTTTAAAAAAACAAACAAAACAAAACAAAAACAAAACCCTAAAAATTACTGACAAGCATATAAATGAATATGAAAAGAACCAAAAACATTCATGCACCCCTACTCTGAACATTGAAAAATTACACACTATATACTGTGCCTGATTCCCATCACATCATGGCAAGCTGGACATTTGTAAAGTGCGCAGTTAAACCAGGTGCATATATCCTGCTAAAGCTGATAAATCTGTGCCACCTGCTATCTGCCACAGTGGGGATGGTTGAACTATTTTACAGGGTGGTTTTTTTTTTAATTCCTTTGTTTTCCATTTCCATCCCAAAGCATCAGTGCATTAAACAATTCTTTCCAAAACTGTAACATTTATAGTTGAGGTTGGAAAGCCAGCATGATGTTTCAGCATAAAACCCATAACTGAATTACAGATAAAATAATTATTGTCTGCAAATCACCACCTGCCTTGAGCCGGGTTTAGATAGCTGGTAAAAATATATCATAAAGAGACGCATGGACGAGCAAACTAATTTTTTCTTTAAACAAAATGTAAGGATCCTTTTTGCATGCTAAACATTTTGCATCAGTGACTAGAATGTGTGAGGCCAAGGGTATATCTGAACAGGACTCATTGTATTGTATAATTCAGGTTGGATTCCTAGAATTTAAACTGATAATGCATTCATGTGCCCATTGCAAATATCATTTCAAAGCACTGAACCAATTCAGTGCTTTTGATAGCATTAGAATTATAGTGCCAAGAATGCATCAGAGACATTTCTATGAGTGATTCATATATTCACTAGGTCCAGGATTTCAAGTGGTGCTTCATTTGAGTTGGTGCTCACTAGCTTAAACCTGCTTCTGGATGCTTGGAACCTCATTCTTTCCCCCTCCATGTATTTCAGTTAGTAAAACCATGTGTGGTTTAAACCCTGCCTCCCCTCTTCATATAGACCAGATAAGAATTGGGACCCCCCTACACACACACACCCTGTGGTAATTCAGCTGAAAACAATCTCCCAGTGTATTTCCAGTTGCCTTCGAGAATTCTCTATGTAATTTGGTAGAATGAAGAGGGCTGACATACAGGTCCAAGAACTGGAAGATCAATAACATCCAACCAAGAGGACTGTTCAGTATCTAAAGGATGGGAGCTCATAGGCTGATACAAAGCAGATGGTGCCACCTAGTCTGCTGGATGAGAAATGTGGGAAGAGAATAATGGCGGGAAGGGAAGACTGATGCAAAGTTGTAACAGTTGCCCTTCCCTTTCTATATAGGAATAGTTTTTAAACCCTCTTCACATGCATAATTGTTTTGCATACTTCTTAATGAGTTCCACCCGGTGATTCATGTGTTACCTGTCCTGTTTCTGATAGATGGGTACACTCATACATTCACAGAATCTTCCTTTCATAACAATTTATATTCAATTGTATAAGTCTTTGCTGATTTCTCATAACATCACACTACTTGGCTCTCGATGGACATAATATATTCGGTAAGAAATAGGGTTACCAGCCTCCAGGTAGGGCCCAGAGATCTCTCAGAATTACAGTTGATCTCCAGACTACAGAGATCAGTTCCCTTGGAGAAAATGGCTGCTTCAGAGGGTAGACTCTATGGCATTGTGCCATGCTGATGTTTCTAATGCATTGCAGCATTGCAGCCACTAGGTGCTCAAGGAAGGCAGAGCACATTAAACCCTAATAGCTCTGACTGTTGGCCAGGCCTTTCTGCAAAATTTTCTACAATGCTGAGGGAAACCTTTGCTTCTCATATGCTACAAAATCCATCAGCCAAGCCAGCACCAGAGCAAGGCAAGACACAGCCTTCTAACAACATAATTATCTCCAGCAGTCTATGGTTTCCCTCTTCATTTAGTTCCCCCGATACATGGAAGGAAACAGAAATAATATTAATTCTAAAACCTCAAAAGGCTCCAGAAGAAGTAGGTTCATATAGACCTACAAGTCTCCTAAACCAAGACTACAAGATCGTTGCTAAAATTTTGGCAACTAGACTAAAGAAAGTCATCCTGACAATTATAAAAGAGGACCAATATGGGTTCATTAAAGGTAGAAATATTGCATACCCCATTAGAAATATTTTAAACATCCTATACCACGGTCAACAAAAGAAAATAGGATTACTAAAATTGGATGTGTATAAAGCTTTCGATACTCTCTCACATGACTACGTATGGCAAATAATGAAGAAAATAGGGATAGAGAATGGGTTTTTACAAGCAATTCAGGAGATTTACAAAGGAGGGAATGCAAAAGTAAGAGTAAACAATGAACACTCACAGGTATTTCTCATACAAGGAGAAGTGAGACAAGGCTGCCCACTATCACCACTTATATTCATAATAGCAATAGAACAATTAGCAGAACGGATTAGAAATTCGGGAAGAATAGAAGGATATAAGATAGGCAAGGAAGAAATGAAGCTTAACCTATTTGCTGATGACATCATAGTAATCATGACAAACCCTAAGGAAGGAATCAAAGAGGTTAAGATCATTCTAGAAGACTTTGAAAAGTGTTCAGGGCTAGGAGTTAACATGGCAAAATCAGAAATCTTATACCTTAATGTTAATAGAGAAGAAAGGCAGGAGATAAATAGGACCACGAACATAGGACTGGGTGTTAAGAAACTTAAATATCTAGGTATAGCTTTGCAAAAAATATTGATAAAATGATAAAGGACAATTATGGAAAAACATGGAAAAAAATAGAGAGGATATGAAAAGATGGAAACATAAAACACTAGGGATATCATCTAGAATAAGAAGTGTTAAAATGTTCTGGGTACCAAAGTTAATGTACCTATTCCAAACGTTGCCTCTAGGATTGAAGAAAAAACAAATTGCACAATGGAACAGAGTTTTAAAAGAGTGGATATTTAATAGTAAAAAATGTAGGTTCCATAAGAGAATATTATACAGTCACAAGTCAGAATTAGGGTGGGGAATCCCGGACTTAAACAACTATTATGAAGCCTTTCAACTAAAATCAACATTAGAAATAGACGAAGAAAGGCACAGAAATGGGTGAATTTTGAGAACGAAATTAACAGTGTCATAGGTAGATTTGTCATTTTTTCTATGGTAATGACAAAAGATTTAAAACTAACAATAGAATAGGCCCTAGAAGCATCACTAGAAACTTGGAGGAAATGGCATCCTTATTGGTTAGGGAAAGTCTCAAGATGGGCACCCCTCGAAACTATTAATAAGGATGTACAAGAAATTAAATGGTGGGAATTGCTAAAAAATAAAGGCTACTACAGAGTGGGTGATATGTTTAGAGGCGGAAATCTAAAACCCCTAGAGGAAATAACAGAAGAGGTAGGTAAACAGTATTGGTTAAAAATAGCAGGGCTATATTAGTCAGTTAAAAAGATCAGCGAAAAGGATGATCTCTGGACAGAAGCACCAATGGAAGAAATATATAAAGAAATGGCCAAGCAAAAAAAGGGACTGGTGGGAAAAATATATAGAAGGATGATAACAAATAAAAACAAAATAATAGAATACTTACAAAAGAGATGGTGCTATGAAGGCCAGATTTCAGAGAGGATGGCAGAAAAAATGATGAAAGGAATAGAAGAGATTAAAGTAACCAGATTTAAAGAACCTGAATATAAATTCCTTACAAAATGGTATAAGACATCAGCACAACTAGCTAATATGTTTCCAGGATTGAGCTCCCTGTGCTGGCACTGTAAACATCTCAAGGGATGGTATGCACACATGTGGTGGGAATGTGTAGAAGTAAAGAAGTTTGGGGGGGAAATTATTGAAAATATTAGAAAAGTATGCAATATAACATTAACTATAGACTTTAACCTAATGTTGTTAAGTACAATGGGTAGCCCATTATTGAATAGGACTAATCAAAATCTAATTAAAGCTATGATACTGGCGGGAAAGGCAGTCATTGCTCTGGGGTGGAAAGACAAAAGTAAATGGTCAATAGAAATCTGGCACAACTATCTGTTTGATTTTGTACAGTCAGATATCGTGACATCAACCAATAAGGGAATATCATGGGAAGAAAAATCCATGGAAATCAAGACCAGATGGAAAACCTACCTAGATTGGATACTGACTGAAGGAAGGAAGGACATTCAGTGGAAGATTAAGACTTTGTGCCCTTGGCTGTGGGGAAAAGACTACGAATAAAAGAGAGGGAGAGAGGGAAGGAAGGAAGGGATGAAATTGTAAAAATTAATAAATATTCAATGTAACAAATTAAACAAATAATAATAAAATAAAAATATTGCAAAAAAAAAGTATCTCTGTGTGTATGAGATACTTTTATTTTCATTTTTTCCCCTTACCATTCCTAGCTCAGGTCAAAGTTTTAAACTTCTGGGCTGCTTCCACATAGCTACGATTCTCTAGGTAGCTCTAGTTGCTGCTTCAAGTGCAGAGGCATTTGCAGTAGCAACAGAGAACCCACACAAAAGTTTTCCCAGCACTTTCTTTGCTTCAGCTCTTCATGGCTGCCATCTCCCCACACTACCAGATGCCCCTTCCAAGTTTTTATTTATTTATTTATTTGTTTGTTTATTTAGATCTGCTAGGCCTCCCTTCCCTACAAGTAGGGCTCAGGGTGGTTTACAACAAAATAATATACAAATCCCAGATTAAAACTAAATTAAAACAGTCCAATAAATACCAAATACCTAAAACAGCATAGCCAAGATGGCAAAAATGCAGCATATATAAGATGGCAGAAGGATTCCAGCTCCCCAGCCTCCCTAGGGAGAGGGGTTATGAGGGATGGGGACTTGTGTAAGAGTGCCAAAGGATGCCCCCAATCACTGTCCTCAACCAAACAAATTGTAATAGCTTGATTGCTCTAGCATTATAATGTTGCTCTTGCATTGCTCTAGCACTATAATGTTGCAGTGGTCTACTGAGACAATGTACTAATTCCCAGTTTTTTGTTTTGCTTTATTTTTAATCTATAGCCCTTTAACGTATAGCCTTTTCTGGAGTTCTGTAAGGAGATGTGTGCAGACCTTGCATTACCCCTTAGAACTCTGTAACCAAAAGGGTTAGAGACTTACTTTTTCTTTGACATGAAAGCTGGAAACATTGCTGTTATGGATAATTATAATGTAGTAACATTAGAGTGATATAACTATTATCAGTTTTACAAATAGCTACTGCATGGGCTGAGGTAAGGAAAAGGATGGCCAAATGGGCAGTGCCTGAAATCTATACTTTCCCAATCCACATTGTGTCCTGGGTGCTTTGACACTTGCCAAAACAATTGAGTCATGCCAGATTTGGGAAATATTATGGTGAAGATGGAGAAAAAACAGAACCAGGACAAACAGAGGATGATGTGATGTGAATGCTCCAGAAAACTGCTCTGCAGTAAGGAAGCCAAGCTGGATCAGTACATCTGTGTGGAAACAGCCCTGGTTAATGAAATGCATGACAAGTTGTCCCTGGAATTACACCTTTTTTTGCAGCTGCTGTTTCCATTCCCATCAATTTTTTGTGTAACTGTCTAAAATTTGATCAGGCCCATGTTCATATCATAATTTGAAAGTGTGAAAAACAACAACATGTATAACCTACCTTGTAATTATTTGTTGGAGGAACCCCTAATCAGCATTAATTAAATTAGCACAGCAAATCAAAACTGAAAAGTCAGAGTTTGTTTTCCAGCAAACTGCAAAAATTAGCGGGTTATGTACAGGATTTGCATTTTAATTAAGATGTGATCACTGAATATAGTATAGCAAGAATGAAGGCCAATCATTAGGATCTGGTGGAAGGTGGCATTTTAATTTTAGCTACGGTGACCCCATCCTAGGTTTCTGTACACTGTGGTCAGTAGAACAAGCTATACCAGTCATTATACCCAATACAATGAACATTAAGGACATCATTAAGACTCACTGATTGCAATTCCAATGATTTAAGCACATTCTTAACTCACCCAGTGAAATCAATATGCTTTATAGCCTGACCAGAACCATAGTTGTGTTCTAAGAAGGTAAAGTAAATGTATGTATGTATGTATGTATGTTTGGAGATGGTGGAAAGTGCTGTCAAGTCACAGCTGACTTATGGTAACCCTGTGGAGTTTTCAAGACACAGGATGTTCAGAGTTGTTTTGCCACTGCCTGCCTCTATGTAGTGACCCTGGACTTCCTTGGTGGACTCCCATCCAAATACTAACCAGGGCCAATCCTGCTTAGCTTCTGAGAAGGAGTGAACAAACATGTGGACAAAGGGGACCCAATAGATGTTGTTTACCTTCACTTCCAGAAAGCTTTTGATAAAGTTCCTCATCAAAGGCTCCTAAGTAAGCTCAATAGTCATGGGATAAAAGGACGAGTCCTTTTGTGGATCAAAAACTGGCTAATTGAAAGGAAACAGAGAGTGAGTATAAATGGGCAATTTTCTCAGTGGAGGGCGGTAAGCATTGGGATACCACAGGGATCAATACTCAGTCCAATGCTTTTTACCTTGTTTATTAATGATTTGGAGTTGGAAGTAAGCAGTGACGTGGCTAAATTTGCAGATGACATGAAGTTGTTCAGGGTGGTGAGAACCAGGGAGGATTGTGAGACCCTCCAAAGAGATCTGTTGAAGATGGGCGAGTGGGCGTCAATGTGGCAAAAGGGGTTCACTGTGGCCAAGTGCAAAGTGATGCACATTGGAGCCAAAAATCCAAACTATAAATACACGTTGATGGGGTCCGAACTGGCAGAGACTGACCAAGAGAGAGATCTTGGAGTCGTAGTAGATAACTTAATGAAAATGTTGAGACAATGTGCTACTGCAGTGAAAAAACCCAATGCTATGCTGGGGATTATTAGAAAGGGAACTGAAAACAAATCAGCCAGTATCATAATGCCCCTGTATAAATCGATGGTGCGACCTCATTTGGAGTACTGTGTACACTTAAAAAAAGATATTATAGCACTGGGAAAAGTGCAGAGGAGGACAACTAGGATGATTAAAGGGTTGGAACACTTTCCATACGAAGAAAGGTTGAAGCGCTTGGAGCTCTTTGGCTTGGAGAAACGACGGTTGAGGGATGACATGATTGAGGTTTATAAGATTATGCATGGCATAGAGCAGGTAGAGAAAGAAGTACTTTCTCCCTTTCTCAAAATACAAGAACTTGTTGGCACTCCATGAAATTGCTGAGCAGTCGGGTTAGAACAGATAAAAGGAAGTACTTCTTCACCCAAAGAGTGATTAACACATGGAATTCACTGCCACAGGAGGTGGTGGCGGCTACAACCATGGACGGCTTCAAGAGGGAATTGGATAAACATATGGAGCAGAGGTCCATCAGTGGCTATTAGCCACAAAGTATAGATAGGAACTCTCTGTTTGGGGCAAGTGATGCACTGTATTTTTGGTGCTTGGGGGGGACTAGTGTCCTGCCCCCACTGCTGGACCTCCTGAGGGCACCTGGTGTTTTAGGCCACTGTGTGACAGAGTGTTGGACTGGATTGGCCACTGGCCTGATCCAACATTGGCTTCTCTTATGTTCTTATGTTCGTATCTGGCTAGCCTGGGCCATCCAAGTCAAGTCTGTATTTTGGGGGTGGGGTGGGGGGATTTCCATTCTGACTGTAGCCACTCATTAAATGCCATCCCATAAAGTTCTCCTGACCTCCATGAATGGCTTTTAATAAGGGGTGTGTGTGTGTGTGTGTGTGTGTGTGTGTGTGAGAGAGAGAGAGAGAGAGAGAGAGAGAGAATGCGTGAGAGAGAGAATGTGAGAGAGTGAATACATCTTATGTTTGATTAGTCTCATTTGTTGCAATGAGATTTACTTACAAATGTTTACGATTGCAGTCACAAACTGTTTACGGTTTATTGAAAACATTTGGATCTTACCTTGATTACACTTGACATGGCATAAAACAAGAAACATCAACAAAAACTATTATCTAAAAAAAGAAAATCCATACAGTGTTACTTGTAGCAGAAAGTGTTTCAGTTTTACAGATTTCTTTAAAGTGTGTGAATTTGTCCTGAGAACACGGCAATGTGGACTCATATTGCTAGTTTGATCATTGTAGACAAAACTCAAGGATGAATGCTGAATATTGATGGTCAACTTCACTCTATACATACTGGTTTGTAAGCGGTCATAATTCATCTGCCCCAACAAATTGGTGTCCAAACTGACATGAACAGGGTTCTGACTGAGTAGGGTTGCCAATATCCAGGTAGTGGCCAGAGATCTGGGGTTACAAATGATCTCCAAGTAAAAGAGATCAGTTCCCCTGGAGAAAATGGCTGCTTTGGAAGTGTACTCTGTGGCACTATTACCCATTGAAGTCCCTCTCCTCCCCAAACCCTGCCCTCATTAAGCTCCACCCACAAAATCTCCAGGTTTTTCCCAAACCAGAGCTGGCAACCCTGTTCTGTTACAGGACTTTTTGTACTGCTTGCTTGATAGGAAGATGTGGATTATGAGGAGTTTTGAGAACTCGTCTACATAAAAACTGTGGCTAGAACTAGATATTATGCTTATAACTGGCTCTGAAAATAGTAGTTGGGTGTCTCATACTTTTTTCTGCAGCTTCTGTTTAGACTATGTCTTAACGCTCTGTGTTTTGCTGCCCCTCAATAGCAGCAGAAATGAGTGGGGGGTGTTATTTATTAATATTGAAATGTGTAGCCCTTATTACATTTATTTACACATTTCTGTTCCATCTTTCTGCAATTTTTGACAGGGCACACTAATCAACAGATATTATGTTTTATTTAAAATAAAATTTGGTAAGAAGAGAGATATCCTATTGCTGTCCCAAGTTCATTGGAAATGTTTGCATAATATGGCCATTTTAAAAGCCCGATGAAAGGAAATGATGGAAGTTGTTTTATGTGCTGTTCTATAAGATGGAAGATACAGCAGAGAACATATGAGCCCTGGAAAAATCTATATGAATCTGCCAAATGGAAGGCTTTGATAGTAAGGCCAGATGAGCAGATTTAAGGTGGTGTGCAGGTTCATTGAGGGAAAGACTGCCACAGGCCTTGAAAGGCTTCATAGGTAAATCATACTGTTTCATGAAGCCTCAGAAGTAAATTGCAGTTGAAGAAGAAGAATGTTTTATACCCCACTTTTCTCTGCCCCAAGGAGTCTCAGAGTGGCTTACAATCACCTTCCCTTCCTCTCCCCACAGCAGGCACCTTGTGACATAGATGGGGCTGAGAGAGTTCTGAGAGAACTGTGGCTGGCCCAAGAAACTCAGCAGGCTTACATATGGAGGAGTGGGGAATCAAACCCATTTCTCCAGATTAGAGTCCACTGCTCTTAACCACTACACCACGCTGGCTCTCAGATTGTCTCTTCAAATTGGTCAGGTGTGGTTGCGATCACATCGACAATTAGCCCCAACATAGGAGCGAATGCTGGGTGGATTAAAGGAGCACCATCAGACAACATCTGGGAAGCGTCCCGTAGCCATAGGCAACCCGTTTTGCTCCGCTGTACAAGCAGATTTAAACAACACCTTGGAAAGTCCCGTAGTAAATGGGTTGCTATGGGCCACACATAGACGTTCCCGCATCTGATCACTCCAGCATGCTCTTATGGCATCAGGATAGTCTGATGAGGCCATCCCACCTCCGTGCTGATGTCCCCCCCCTTCTCAGTATGCACATAATTGCACAGTACATAGGGAGCCCTCAGGGCTGAGGTGTGAATCATCGATCCCTCATTTAAGCACATTGGAGACAAGTGGCAACAAGAAAAGCCTGACTCACCCACGGTTGTGTCTGATTATGCAGTGGCGGGCTCTGCCTGCAGCTTCAAAAGACTGTAATCCCACAACTGTGGGTCAACTTCCACTGGAGGAACTACCCCCCCCCCCCCCCGCTTTATCTCGTGCGTGTGACTGCAACCTGTATTTAGCTTATTGGTAGAATTGTGCATTCAACAGTCTGTTGGCTGAATTGACTGTTTATTGGTACATCCAATAACTCCTGTGTTTGCACCAGGCAACTTGTTCAGTTGCACCAGTTTTTATTTGCTGTAGATGTTATGGGGGTATATTGTGATGTTTAGTTCTAGGCTGCATTGCCATTTTTACCCATGCATTCGGTATCAGCTACCTAAAATGCAGCAGTGGCTTCTATTGGCTGAATTACTAGATGGGCTTCTGTCAAAGTCCTCATAGATGCCAGTGTCGACTTCACTTATTTTTCAGATAACCACCAGACTCCTTTCTTGATGCTGATGGTAGGCACTATAACCCAGTGTTTGAAAACACCAGCCGTAAAGAGACAAACAAGAAAGCAGGCACATTGTCATGGAATGTGGAGTTGCTACCAAGTTATCATGAAAAGTAGAGATGTTCTTCAATAAAGAGAATATTCAAAGTGTGTCCCAGATATACACACACATGCAGCTTCAAGTGGTAACATTGTGTGGTTTGGCTAATCGTATAAAAAACAGGCTGAGGGGAGGGCAATTCTCTTGCTAACTGCAAAGTTGGCAGACTTGTGTTTAAAATCATCTCCCATTTCCTCCCATGCTCCAGAGGGAAAGGGACAAATGTCAGGTGTGAAGACCATTATAAACTCCAGGTCTCACAAATGTTACATGACTCAAAAGCAGTCCTCTCTCTTTCAGTGCTGCTGTGCTCATTGGTATGTACTACATGCCACAGACCAACCGTCAGCCTTAAAAGAAAAAGAAAAAAAGCTGAACAGAGTAAATGTCAACACTAAATAAATCCTATTGCCAACAAGCTGCCAGCAAACATTTATCACACTTCTGGTAATGCTCAAAACAGTTACTGCACAATGATGAATCATACCCTTATATTGCACACATGTTGATCATAAACATTTATCAGACTTCTGGCAGTGTGCACAGCACTAGAGAGACAGTATGGTTTGTAAAAGAATCCCTGTCCCTTTTCTGTCCCCTGTGGATTCTGTTTTGTTTTCGTAAAGCGTAATGAAAAGGAGGAGGCTGACTCAAGGAGAGCATAAGGCCGACAGCCCACATGGAATCCCCCATGTGGTCCAGAATAAAAGAAGAGATTGGCAACCTAATCCAAAACATGTGTTGTCAGAAGTATATTCCACGGAGTTCAATGGAATTGACTTCATACTAAACCTCAGTAGGATTTGGGTCTTAGAGGCTGTATGTCTTCATTATTACTCGCTTTCTGTATCATCTTTTTTGTCCTGCCGTTCATAATGAAGCTCTGAAGGCTTTCTCATCTTAACCTGTCAACAACCTTGTGAGGTATGCTGGGTTTTATTTTGATTTGTTTGAAAATTTTGAATAAGATTTATATTATGGTTTATATCAAAATAAAAATATACTACATTATGGTTTGGATAATTGGTGGCTAAATGCTCTATTAACATAAGGGGGGGGGCAATTTTTGCCAATTCCCCCTTCTGACTAGAGACACCTGATTCACTCCTCATGGTGTTCCTCTATGTCCTCTGTGCTCCAGGACCTGTATTTTGGGTAGATCAGTGGGAAGGGGAAGGCAGGAAAGCTCCTTCTGTTAGCAGAGCATTAAGCCAGAATCCAGCCCTTTAGCTATTGTAATATCACAGCTACAGCTCAAAATAAATGACAGAAACATAATAGACTTGTCAGCCTCCAGGTGGGGCCTGGAGATCTTCCACTTTCACAACTGATCTCCAGCTGAAAGAGATCAGCTCTTCTGGAGAAAATGGATGCTTTGAACAGTGGACTCTATGGCATTGGACCATGCTGAGGCTCCTCCCCTCCCCAAACCCCTCCCTCTCCCAGATCCACCCCCAAAGTCTCCTGGTATTTTCCTACCTAGAGCTGGCAACTCTAGAATACAGTGGGGAGGGAGGTGTTATAAAGAAGTAAAGTTTTAGCTTATTGCCTAAATGGACATCAGTGCAAAATCATGGTGAATCTTGCTTCAGAGGATGGCTCCATCGTTCAGGTAACATGGCCATGTTTTATGTAATCCTCTGCACCTCAGATGACAAGGAAATCACAAAGCAGGGCCTCAAAGGTTAGCTGACTTTATAGGCCTCAGTAGATCCATCCAGAAGACTACAGAAATGATTAAAGCAGTTATTAACAACTTATTAGGGTGCAGGTTTACCATTTTGAAATCTAGCAGGTGTAAATTTTCATCATATGGCACTAACCGTGATTGTCAGCCCCTTCTTGTAAATCAAACTGTTGTCAAAAGCACAATCCCAGGGTAAGAAAAATGGGCAAGTCTAACAAGGGCTCTCTGCAATAAGTCTAAGGAACCCCCCCCCCCCCAAGATTTAGAACAGAATCCACTGAAATGTGGTAAATCCCAGTTCAGTTGTGCCACAGGTGCCACCCCCCCCCCAAATCTGCTACCACATTCCTTTTTGAAAATGATGCAGCACCATGATCAGACTGAAGTAGCAATGTGCATAGTGGCTATTGTTTTCATCCCAATAAATTCCAGTGCACAGTCATGTCTCTTAAGAGCCAGTCATGTCATGCCAGTCATGTCATGTTTCTTGAGAGTCATGTCTCTTGAGAGCCAGTTTGGTGTAGTGGTTAAGGGCATGGACTCTAATCTGGGAGAACCGGGTTTGATTCCCCACTCCTCCACTTGCACCTGGCTGGATGACCTTGGGTAAGCCATAGTTCTGGCACAGCTGTTCTTGAAAAAAAGAGCAGTTTCTGTCAGAGCTGTCTTAGCCCCACCTACCTCACAGGGTGTCTGTTGTGGGGAGGGGAAGGGAAAGGAGATTGTAAGCTGCTCTGAGACTCCAAATGAAAGGTGGGGTATAAATCCAAACTACTACTCCTTCTCCTCCTCCTTCTCATCTCTTGCCTGAGATGCCCTGTGGATGGGGTCACCACCAATTGGTTGCAGCTCAATGGCATGTCTTTCTTCTTTTCTTTGGTGCACTAGTTTTGTGTAGTGTTTAAGAGTGGTGGACTCTGATCCACAGAACCAGGTTTGATTCTCCACTCCTCCACATGTAGCCAGCTTGGGGACAGTTCTCTCAGAACTCTCTCAGCCCCAGCTACTTCAAAAGGTGCCTGTTGTGGGGAGTTAAAGGGAAAGGCAACTGTAAGCCACTTTGAGACTTCTTCTGGTAGAGGAAAGCAGGATATAAAACCTTTCTCATCTCCTCCTCTGTTTGGAATATGACTGCACACACACATTACTGGTGACAGATCGATAGAGATCCATGATCATACCTAATACTCTGCTTCAGACCCTGTTCTTGAACCAGTGATTCCAGTACAGAAGGGTGGGGGAGGAAGGCAGGGACCATCTCTGAGCCAGCTTAAATGGGGTCTGGGCTTTATGCAGTTTTTATGCCTCATTATGGATAATCTTACACTGCTTTTAAAATTATTTTATTGATTTTTACTTTGTGAGCTGCATCAAGCCAGTCTCTCAAAAGGTGATGTATACATTGTCTAAAAATATGGAATGGGAACCATAACTAAGTGCTGTAGCATTTGATCAAACTAGGGTAGCCCTTTGGAAGCATTTAGCATCCATTTCAGGCTATTTGGGTAGATTACTGCAGCTGAAAGGCTTGAAAGATTACCTCACAAGCTGAGGAAACATAGCATAGCTAAAAACGGAGTGCGGACATGCTCAGTAGCAAAGGCTGGGGAAAGACCATGTAGATTACTCATTCTTGTTTCAAAGCACTAGCTCCCAGGTTAGGAAAATGCCTGAGAGGAAAGCATGATTTAAGTCCTTTGAAGTCTGAGAATAAAGGCTTTGTCCTAGTATAAAAGCAAGAGCTGCTTAGAAGCACATATGTGGGATGGAACAAGGGATAACACTAGGCTGTATTTAAAGATACTACATTTTACAAAGTTCTCATGAATTTGTTGAAGTGTGGAAACAGAGCCAGTGTACATCTTCTGCAGAATGAGGGAGCGGATTCTTGAGGTGGTAGAACAGAGAGTACTTCCTGCATGCAGAAAACTATGGTCACTCACTAACAGAGCAGTCCTAAGCAGGTCTACTCAGAAGTAAGTCCCATTTTTGTCAGAGGCTTACTCACAGGAAAAAGGGTTAGGATTGCAGCCCAGTCATGCAATCGTATACAAAGTTACTCCAGGCAAAACCCACATAGACTGGAGTAACTTTGCATAGGATCACACTGTAGGGTTGGGTGGGTTTTTTTTGAAGTTATGGCAAAGGTCATGTCCCCCCCCCCGGGGGGGGGAATAGGGTTGCCAGGTCTGAGTTGGAAAATACCTGGAGGCTTTTGGGGTGGATCCGGGAGAGGGCCGGGTTTGGGGAGGGGAAAGGCCTCAGCATGGTAAATTGCCATAGAGTCCACCCTTCAAAGCAGCCATTTTCTCCAGGGGAGCTGATTTCTGTCAGCTGGAGATCAATTGTGAAAGTGGGAGCTCTCCTACTGGGACCCTACTGGGGAAGCATTCCAGATGTTCAGTTCAAAGTGATACGACCCACTCTATCATGATAGAATTCTTCCAGTTCACTCTGTGCACAAAGAGATTGGGCCTGAGATATGATTTAAACAAGGTCCTGGTGAGGCAAAAGCACTTGCCTCTGGGACTTAGCGTTCACACAGCATTCTGTTTAATCTGGGCTGGTACTCAAGCAAAGGAGGTACAAATATGTCATCTGTACTCCATTAAGCCTTGATAAGTATTGGAGTCGGGAGTCCATGGAACAGTGAAACAGTATGATCTTTATTGCTGGTCCGGATGAAGCATACAACCCAGGGCTCGAAGCCCTCCTTTTATGCTGGTCAGGGACAATCCCCTGACCTCACCCAACTGGCCTGATAGGCTATTAGAAGTCTATTTACATTTCATAGGTTCCCTGGGAGAAATCTTGGTACAGGATTGGTGGCCGGTTTGAATCCACCTGGCCTTTGTTCTACCTGGCTGAAGCTCAGGTAGTTTCTTGGCCATGTGCTCTGGCCATGCTCTGGCCATGTGCTCTGGCCATGCGGTCACAATTAAGGGAGCACATGGCGACCGCATGGTCAATACATAACAAGCACAAATACCTGCTAGGGTTTCCAGATAGGGAGATAGTGGCTGGGGAGGGTGGAGTTTGGGGAGTGGAGGGAAGTCAGCAGGAATGTGATGTCACCATAAGACTTCCATTTTTCCTAGAAGCCCTTCCCTGTGAAGTTGCAGTTTCCTTCAGACAAACTGATCTCTGTAGTCAAGAGGTCACTTGTAATTCTGGGGGAACCCTAGCAGCTGCTTTGCACAGGAAACAACACAGTTTAAATAGGACTTCAAGGCCAGTTCTATAATGATGCACCTGAAGTAGTTGCCTTGCAACAAATTTCAGGAGGCAACAACTTCCCATCCTGACTGCCACCAGCAGCCATTTACCTGACTGACTTCCTAACACCTTCTTGAGGAGATCATTCTTCTTACCTCTTTTATCTCCCCCAGGACTCTTTAAAAGCACTACAGCAAGGTGTGGGCATCAATTCCTAGAGTTTTGTAAAATAGTGTTGTTGTTTTTAAATAGTACATTTTTATTTCACACTTAGGCTGCAGTCACACACACTAAATAATCCACTTTCATTGCACTTTCCAACTGGATTATGCCAGTTCACACAGTAAAATCCAGTTGAAATGTACACTGAAAGTGGATTGAAAGTAGATTATTTCGTGTGTGTGACACATGCATTGTTCTCCCTTTCTCTATTCCATCTGCCCAACAGCCCTGTGAGACTGGCACAACATAATCAAGCTAGCTTCCATGGAAAAGTGAGGATTTGAACCTGGATCTCCCAGATTCAGGTCTGACATTCTTACCACTATTCAGCGATGGCTCTCAGTTTACTTCTTCTCATGAGAGTTTGGCCACCATTTTTAGTTGTCTGTTGCCAGGGCAATCAAAATGGTAGCCAAACTCTCACAGGTTAATCTCACAAGAGTTCAGGAAGCTTTATAGGGCACATGTGGCTTCCCTCACCATTTTTAAAGCTAGGAGGGGGTAGCAGTGGGTGTGGGGAAAGTGGGAGATCAGTGGCTATTGGTGTTCTCAGACAACAAAGCACCTTGAGCTATCACTGTAAGGTGCTGTATGAATGCAAAGTTGCAAAAGTGAGTACTTTTACTTCACCAGCACTGTACACAATTCAGCCCTGAGTGAGAGAAAGTGAGAGAAGGGAGTACTTATATATCATCAGGATAAGAAAATACAAGGACACAGGTCAAGAATGAGAGCTGGGTTTGAGTGCAATAGAACCTCATCTAATAAAAGAAGCTTTGATCCTCAAAAGTTGATACCCCCAAAATCTCAAATCTAGCTCTTTTACTGCAGACTAACATGGCTACCCTTCTGAAACTATGGCCAAGAATAAGTAACCTAACTTTTGTCTATGGCATGGCCTAATATTTACAATAGCATTTTGGTCCCGTTACTGCTAGAAAGAGTATTTCTGCCTTTACTGATAAGATTGTTATGCCTTTAAGAGCTGTGCAAAAATAAAATAAAATGGAGAGGTGGTGCCACTTCCCCCAGAACTGAGGTGTGATGATGGGAAAGGCTTGACCTGTTGACTTACCATGTATTTCAAAACTGATATGTCATGTCAGAAAACAAAACAACACAAAACAGCACCCTCTTGATAGGAGAGGAGTAAGGAGAAGAGATGGTGTAAACTATGCTGTAATTCATTGACTACATTGTGTCATGAACAGATCTCATGCTTTGCGTAAATGATAGCAACCCTGTGATCTAATAAAGGGTCGTCCTTGAGCATGAAGATAAATTAGCCCTCAAATTTCAATCCTATTGGACCTACAACTGTCCTGGATAGGGATGGACACTAACTAGAAAAATGCAGTTCTTGGTTCAGTTCATGGTTTGCGGCTAAACCACGAATCCAAACAGGAAGTTTGTTCATGAACTGAACAGGTTCGTGGTTCATGGTCCCGCAAACCATGTTGAAAGGGACCACAGACTTTAAACAGGGTTTGGAGAAAGCCCAAGAAACAGCTGAGCCAGGGGGAGCAACCTGTTCCCCATTGCTCTGCGGGTTTGGGCTGTCTTGTGCAGTCCCTTTAAACTTTAAAGGGACAGCAGAAGGTAGCTTGAAAAACAGCTGAGCAGCAGGGAGGCACTCCCAGCTGCTCAGCCATTTTGACCTGTCTTAAAGTTTAAAGGGACTGCCAAAAAAAGACAGCCCCCCCCCCCAAAAAAAAACAGCTGAGAGCCAAACCTCGAATGTGATGATTTTTGCTTTGTGGTTCAGTTTGTGCCCATCCGTATTCCTGGAAGCCACCTTCTGTAATACCTTATAATGATCTAAGTCCAGGGCTGGAAAATTTGCCATAATAAGACACATTTTTTTTGTCCAATAGCTCTGCAGAGCTGCAAACAGAGGCAGTCTTACTTATAACCATGGCTACAAAAGCATCTTTTACTTCTAGAGCTGGCAATAAAACAAGATAGGGGGAAATTATACTATGTTTTATGATTTTTCATGAAACAGACCATTGATTACAGATAACCTTGCTCTACACAAAGGTGAGGATTATTATTTTTCTACACTTCACCAGCAGTTATTATACCATTTCTGAGTGGAGCTGCTGTTTCTGTTATTAGAATTGTAAGTCTGCAACATTTTATGGCCAAAATGAATGATCTTAAGAATATTCTCCCATGGGGATATATCCTGCAGATTAGGACTTGTATTTGATGGTTTATGGGAGGCGGTTCATGGTAGATACATTAATCACAATTGTGCCAATGTCCCCCAATAAAGACACAAGACAACAGCATGGGTTTAACTAACTAGATTTATTTAAATAGCTGATTTATGTCATAATTTATCAACAGATGCTAAAATATTTAAAAGGGCAGGCTGTGCTACACAGCCTACCAGTAGCTGTCTTTGTTGGGCAGATATACTTTGGCTCTAAACTTGACCAACAGATTCCACTCAACCTGCACATGGAATGTGCCATTAGGTACCAGGCCTCCTCCTCCTCCCCTGATATGGAAAATTGTTGCTCAGAACTGAGGGTGCTCTTTCCCAAACTCATTCCACTGTAAGACCTATGGTGGGGTGTTTTGGCTACCTTTTCCATTGTACCTGATGCCTCAGGGGGCTTGCCAATCATCTCAACCTATCATTAGAACATGAGAACATAAGAGAAGCCAATGTTGGATCAGGCCAGTGGCCCATCCAGTCCAACACTCTGTCACACAGTGGCCAAAAATACCAGATGCCACCAGGAGGTTCATGAGTGGGGCAAAGACACTAGAAGCTCTCCCATTGTTGCCTCCCCCCAAGCACCAAGAATACAGTGCATCACTTGCCCCAGACTGAGAGTTCCTGTCTATACCTTAAGGCTAATAGCCACTGATAGACCTCTGCTCCATATGTGTATCTAATTCCCCCTTGAAGCTGTAGCCATGCTTGTAGCTGGCATCACCTCCTGTGGCAGTGAATTCCATGTGTTAATCACGCTTTGGGTGAAGAAGTACTTCCTTTTATCTGTTCTAAGCCGACTGCTCAGCAATTTCATGGAGTACCCATGAGTTCTTGTATTGTGAGAAAGGGAGAAAAGTACCTCTTTCTGTACCTGCTCTATCTCATGCATAATCTTATAAAGCTTGATCATGTCACCCCTTAGCTGTCGTTTCTCCAAGCTAAAGAACCCCAAGCGCTTTAACCTTTCTTCAAAGGGAAGTGTTCCAACCCTTTTTATCATTCTAGTTGCCCTTTTCTGCACTTTTTCCAATGCTATAATATCCTTTCTGAGGTCTGGTGACCAGAATTGCACACAGTATTCCAAATGAGGTCACACCATCGATTTATACAGGGGCATTATGATACTGTCTGATCAGTTTTCAATTCCCTTCCTAAAAATCCCTAGCATTTTTATTGCAGTCACACACTGTCTCAACATTTTCATTGAGTTATCTACTATGACTCCAAGATCTCTCTCTTGGTCAGTCTCTGCCTGGTCAGACCCCATCAACATGTTATAGTTCAGATTTTTGGCTCCATTGTGCATCACCTTGCACTTGGCCACAGTGAACCCCATTTGCCATGTTGATGCTCATCCTCGACAGATCCCTTTGGAGTGACTCACCGATCTTCCCTGTTTTCCACCACCCTGCAATCTGCTCTATTCCTGTGAAACTATTTATGGCCTAATCAGTCAAAGATTGGGCCTATGCAATCTAAACACCCCCCTTTCTAGTAATATCACGAGGCAGGTAAAAAAGTGTCACCAAAAGGCAATCAAGGGAACCCAAAAAATTCCTCCTTGACCCCAGAAATTGGCAATTGGCTAATATCACAATATCTCAAGAGAGGTTGGATGGCTCAGTATCAGGTGGCAAAAACCTGCTTGGAAGGGGTATAGCTTACTTATGTATCCTCCTTCATGTCATCTCCCCTTGGCTGAAAAATTTCAATCCCCTGCCCCATGCTACCTCGTGCCTCATTTGAAAGAAGCATCCAGGGCAAACATATCCATGACTATATTGCCAGGAATGCCTCTTGCTGCTGATTAAAGCTTCTCACACCACTATATAGGTATATAGGATGAAGTATGTTTTTTTTTTAAAAAAACCAGCAAATGTTCAGAGAGGGTTCATACCTCTTGCAACTGCATAACAAAACAAATCTTACAGAGTAGCACATAAAGTGCAGAATCTATCACACGTGGTCAGGGATCCCATTTGGGAAAGGAGGGTGATAGATGCATGTGTAATCCTCTGTTTTGCAGCAGTTATGCTTCAGAAGTACATGTATCTGGGTATTATGGAATAAATGCAGTGTGAGAAATACAGCTTGCATTTTTGCGGTTCGGTTCATAGTTTGTGGCTGAACCATGAACTGATACTCCAACTTGCGAACTGAACCAGTTTGTATAGGTATATGAGTAATTTAAACCCCTGCTTTCTGCTCACTGCCACTTTTGGTTTTTGGCTCTTTTGGTGGAGAGCAGAAAGCAGGGGTTTAAATGGCTCCAAGCCATTTAAACCAAACAGCTGAGTGGCAGGAAGTAGAAAGCAGGGGGTTAAATGGTTCAGAGCCATTTAAATAACTGCTTTCTGCTTCCTGCCACTCAGCTGTTTTTCATAACGAGCTTTCTGCTCTTCATGAACTGCATCAAAATTTGTGGAAATCTGTGGTTGCTCTTTAGTTTGCAAAGTCGTTTCACAAACCAGGCAAACTTCCTGACCAACTTTAGCTTGTGTGCCAGTTTGTGCCCATCCCTATACACATCTTGCTCCTGGTTATGGGGGCCTTGGGGAAGATTCTTTGTAGTCCCTCCCCGCTAAGCACACCAGCTCCTACATAAGAACATAAGAAAAGCCAATGTTGGATCATGACAATGGCCCATCCAGTCCAACACTCTGTCACACAGTGGCCAAAAACACCAGGTGCCCTCAGAAGGTCCAGCAGTGGGGGCAGGAAGCCCTCCCACTGTTGCCCCCCCAAACACCAAGATTACAGAGCATCACTTGCCCCAGACTGAGAGTTCCTATCTATACTTTGTGGCTAATAGCCACTGATGGACTTTTGCTCCATATGTTTATCTAATTCCTTCTTGAAGCCGTCCATGCTTGTAACCGCCACCACCTCCTGTGGCAGTGAATTCCACGTGTTAATCACTCTTTGGGTGAAGAAGTACTTCCTTTTATCTGTTCTAACCCGACTGCTCAGCAATTTCATGGAGTGCCCATGAGTTCTTGTATTGTGAGAAAGGAAGAAAAGGACTTCTTTCTCTACCTGCTCTATCCCATGCATAATCTTATAAACCTCGATCATGTCACCCCTCAGCCATCGTTTCTCCAAGCTAAAGAGCCCCAAGTACTTCAACTTTTCTTCATAGGAAAAGTGTTCAAACGCTTTTATCATTTTAGTTGCCCTTTTCTGCACTTTTTCCAATGCTATATTATCTTTCTTGAGGTGTGGTGACCAGAACTGTACACAGTACTCCAAATGAGGTCTTACCATCGATATATACAGGGGCATTATGATACTGGCAATCCTAATGTTCCTTATCTGCCTGCTTCACATAACCACACACACTGATTTGTAGGATCTATTGCCTTCTTTACCTCAATTTGCATTGAAATTTTCCACTCACTGTCAATTTAAATCTGTGATAGCATGATACAGGGTTTTTTTTGGGGGGGGGGGGGTTGGCGTTGGGGGAGCTGCACCTACCTTACAGAATCATTTCCCCAAAGAGGTAAGAAAATCAAGGTCTCTTCTGAGTTTCCATAGAGGTTGCAAAGCACTCCTTTTCACACTGGCTTTCAATTTGTAATCTAATGCCGAGGTATTTTATGGTATGTTGTGAGATGAATTCATGCTACTTTTGTGGGAGTTGTTTTCAGTTTTATAAAAAATGTTTTAATTCTTTGAATGGTTAGTTTTAAACTACTGTTATATTTACTGATGGATATTAGCCATCTTGAGTACAGGAAGGTAGGCTACAATCTTGTAATGAAATAAAGTCATAATAATGTCAGTCTTCCTCTCTGGGGTGAGTGTCAGCAGGGCTGAAGAGATCCAGAAACAGCCAGTGAAATCACTGCTCTACTCTGCACTCATTTAATCAGGAAATAAGACACGGCCTAGAGGTCCCTGAGGCATTGCAACAGCCTCTGAGGTGATCTCTGAGTTCCTGGGAGGAGTGTTGTGCTAACCTTCTCTGTTCTTTTAGCCCTGCCTTTACTGTCAGGTCACAGAAGGAGTGTGAAAGAGTCACAGTCTTGTCCCTCCTTCAAGCTCCCATCAAGACATAGTAGATTGCCTCAAAAGTCCTCTGTGATTATTCCTGATGGAAGAAGTGCCTGTAGAAAGCAATGGAGAGGACCAAACTGGAGGAGATACATCAGCCACAAAACATGTCAGGGCCTCATTCAGCTTAGGAGCTCTGGGGGTGGCCTCACCTTTTCCTCCTGTGCTGTTTTGGGGACCCAAAATGGTAATGGGAGTTGCTGTTTGCCCTCCACATTCTTCACTCATCTTCTTCCATTTCTCTCAAGACTCTCTGTTATCAAGAAACAATATCATTTGGCAACATTGTAGAGACACTCCCCTTTCACAGTGGGAACAGGTCAGCTGGCTATCGCTGGTCGGCAGTGAATTTTCCACTAGGCTGTGGCCTTTCCATACCAATAGCTGCTGCTTGCCAAATTCTTTCTTTCCCATTATAATTCTAAATATATGCAGCATCTCAAGCATTTGAACACTTTTTTGTTACTCAGTTTTATCACAGAACCAAAAATTAGTTCGTAACTTTCTTGTTTGCAAGTTCTACAGTATTCAGTAACATTGGCTTTATATGTGAGTCCCTCCAAATACTGAAAGCTGTGCAGTTTTTTTTAAAAAATCTGAACCATCAGAATGCAGGTTTACTTCCTGTAAATATATGGGTTGCAAAGTTGGTACATGTATATGATAACTTTCAAGTTCCATGGTTGCAGTAAAATACTCTTGTATTGTTTACATATAATGGTGTGCATAACTGTTCCTTACGAGGGGTTTATCTCATGTAAAGCAGGCATTAGTAAGTGGGTCAAGGACTGAGTTGTAAGTTATTGACTATATACATGGTCTTTTAGATGCATTACATATATCGGAAATCACTTTTTCTACAGTTCATTTCTTGTGTACTGTAAATTGATAAAAAAATTGCTTGTATAGGTTTACTGTAATTTATGTACCTTGCTTGTTTAAGTTATTGTGTTTATGTAGCAATGTACATAAAACACATTCTCTAGAGGAAATAATTTTGTTCCTACTTTTCAGTATTGTGGACTTTTTTTGCACTAAAATGATTCGCTGCTGAGTTACCATGGTGACAGAAGGGAGATACCAAGTGTCATGGCAGTGCACTCAGTACGCCAATACTTCATCGGCATCAGTACCAGAGTGTTGTGGATTTTCTTTGCAAGAAAGTATGATTTTAATCATGACGTTACTGTAGGTTAGCATTTTTTCTTTAAAAAAACCCTTTTAATTGTTCCATGATAGGACAAGTAGAATAAATATTAATAACCAAGCATAGAGAACTTCAACTGTCTCTGAGTATGACCAAGTGATTGGGATAGGCCTATAGTTTTGGGTGCAAAGCAAAAAGGCAGGGGTAAAGCTGGCAAAGTATATTGCCTGGAACACAGGCAGCAGAATGGGAACCACTGAGAGTAAGTAATATGGCACCTTTGGCTTGGATCCCACATCATGCCAGTGGACTGAAGTGCTGTTCCATTTGCACAAGAAATGAGACTAAGTATATTTAACATACAAATTACATATGAACAAAACTATTCTGGGAGCAATATGAGAAAACAGAGTTCTCCTGCACAATTTGGAAAGAACTCCAAAGGTGCAGATCTCAAACAATCAACTAATTTGAATTTAGCATCCCAGGTCTGTTGGGAGAAAGGCAAGGTTATAGATATTAAAATGAATGAATAAACTTTGCTCTGTGAAGGATAGGAACAACTTCACTGGCAAGAGCCTGGCTCCGAAGGACCTGAAAGCTTTTAGTAGCCTTTACTTCATTCTCCTCCTATTGGCTGAGCCGCATGAGGCAGCCAGCTTGGATAATGCCCAACAAAACCTTGGGTTGAATCCATCTAGTCACTGGTCAAAAAGGGAGGAAGGAGTCCTATTTGACCACCAAAGTATCTATGTTTGAGATGATGAGACCTGTATGGACAAATGCCACATGGAATGGGGGCTGTAAAAAAGAGGGGGGGCTGGCTAAGGTTAGCAAAAAAAATTCCACCCCTTTGAAATGGAGAGTGAGAGCAAAACAAAGCCCTTCCCCAAGAGGAAAGGAATTAGCTTTTCTATGCCCTCTCCAGAACTTGAAACCCCTTCACTGTTTGGCTCCAACTTTGCAGACTTTTCACGGAACACCAAACATTTCTGTCAAGTGGCTTTTGGAAACTGAGGTTGCAATCTGTTTCACTGCTTCCACGAATCTTCACCCTTGGCTGTTCTATGTCAAGTTTTGTTGTTGCTGTTGTTGTTTCATTTTAATAATGTTTGTGTGTTGGAGATTGGATTGGAGATTTAAAAAAATGATTTTATAGACTTTGCTCTGCTCTTTGATATTTTTATGAACTATACATTTGAATAACGAAATAATAAATTATAAATCCATGGGGCATATTTTCTGTATGAATTTGCATGATGTCTAGATGTAGTGGTGATGATGATGATGATGACGATGACAATAACAATGCTGATAGTTTCATTCGAGCTTAAGGCATTTAGAATTTGTTGAAAGTCATTTTTCTTGAAAACTTCTTGCTCCTCAAATCTGAATTATGAAATAGTACCTTTGAATATGTGTATCTAAGGCCATCTGTTCTCATAACAGTGTTATTCTGCACAGCCTTTTACTGGAAGTGTGTTTTCTGTCGATTCACACTTCTTCTGTAGGCCTGAGATGATCTCCTTTATGAAAATAAAATATAAATTTAATTGCTCCTCATTGCCTCTGGGGACTAGCTCTGACAGGTACGAAGAGGATAACAGAAAAGCAATTACAAAATGGAGGATTATGCATTTGGAGGGGCTGCGACTCAGAGGTTTAATGTTGACTTGGACGGCATTTTTGACACTTTTCTGCTCCCTTCATAAAAGCATTTGCTGCTGGAAGAAAAGGGTTTTATACCTGCCTCAGCTGCAGGGAGGACTGCTAATCAGCCATAAATTAGTTTCGAATACTAGCAAACATTCATGAGCTTTCATTATATAGAATGTGATCTTTATTTAAGGGGAGATTTGCATGGAGTGTTTCAATTCATCCAAAGAAATGTAGACTGAACCCTGAGCCAGTGGCATATCCTGATACTGGAAAGCACAGCTTCCTAAGGATCAGTTCACACATGAATGTACAGAATTAGCACTACAATCCTAAGCAGAGTTACAGCTTTCTAAGTGTATTGTTGGTATAGAATGCTGCTCCCATAAAATTGACTGGAGTGTGTTGTAGGGACTGTATCACTCCAGGCTTGTTCCATCTACACTGGCTCCCAGTTTACACGGGCTCAAGTCAAGGTACTGATCTTGACCTTTAAAGGCCTATATGGCTTAGGGCCAGCATACCTGAAGGACTGCCTTCTCCTATACAAAACTACCTGTTCACTCAGGTCATCTCTGGAGGCCCTGCTTCGGGTGCTCCACTGGCTGGGTAATAACCTCAGGTGTGGCACCAGAACTTTAGAACTACTTCCCCAGGGAAATTCATCTCTCTGTCTCTATCATTGTCTTCTACCACCAGGTAAAGACTTTTGGGGGTTTGGTGTGCCCCCAATAACTATTATTGGCCCTACTCCCTAGTTGTATTATTTATTTAGATTTATTTACAAAATTTGCATAATGCCTTTCTGCCCTTACAAAGGCCACCAAGGTGACTAACAGTTTAAAACATATATTATAAAATCACATTTTAAACCCTTAGAAGTGTCCCTGTCAATGCCGCTCGGGTGAGGTGATGAAGCACCATCTTGTTGCAGTTCTGAAAGTTTTGTATTGTAATTTTAATGGGTATACTGTAATGTTTTATAATGTTGTTGTCTTTTATAGAATTTTATTGTATTTTGAACCATGCTGGTAGCCGCGCTGAGCCTGCTGTGAAGTGGGGAGGGTGGGATAAAAATCAAATAAATAAATAAATAAATCTACCTTCCTAACACACATTAAAACAAAAACAGAGCTATAACACATACAAAACATAAGAACAGCAATTAAAACATTGGTTAGGAAAGAGGGGTTACTCCAGGAATGCCGATGAAACAGTCTTCATCTGCTGTCAGAAGATGGCAACAGAGGAGGACAGACAAACCTTCTTGGAGAGAGAGTTCCAGAGCTTTGGTGCCGTGTCCAAGATAGCCCTCTCCCAGGTTACCACCCACCTAATCTCAGAGAGGCCACCCAAAGCAAGGCCTCCAAAGATTATTGTAGTGTTCAGGCAGGTTCATAAGGGAGTAGGTAGTCCTTCAGGTATGTTGGTCCCGAACCATATACATCTTTGAGGGTCAAGACCAGCACCTTGAATTGTGCCCAGAAACAAATTGGAAGCCAGTATAGAGGTTACACATATTGTGTGTTTATATGTTTTAATTTAATTATTTAAACATTTTATATGTACTGTATTTTAAAGGCTGTCTTAATGTCACAAATGCTTCACTTTTGAAATGTCTTGATATTTACCAATTAGTATATGTGCTGCCGAAGCGAGCACATTGATGTTTACCACCTTGAGGATCCTATTTGGGTGGAAAGGCTGCATAGAAACGTTATATTTTTTTAATAGAAAAAAATTACTTCAAAGGAGTATAGCTCCATTTAGGACTGCACTAACAATCTCTCACCAGCTGTTTACTTTCATTTGGATAATCTGGATAGGCTTTAAAAAGTTTTGGCATGGATGCCATAATTTCCTTCTTCTACTAAATGAGGACTCTTCTGTCAGAGAAAGGAGCATTTTCACTGGTTGAAGGATTTCTTCCTTCAATGAAAAGAGTCTGCCTCCAATGAGAGATTGCTTACTGAATAGAAGGAAATCATGGGATCAAACCCATCATGTAAAAATATACAAGAGTTATCCTGCAGTGCTTGGATTCTGATGGCTTACCTAGAAGTCACCAGCTAGTGCTTAGCATCTTTGAGTCTCTGTTCCTTTCAAGACAGTGTTTAGATTTCTGGCATTTTTAGTAATGGTTTCACTTTTGTGGGATTGTTCGCAAAATCTGAGGTCAGAACTCTTCCTGCTCTCTTTTGGTAGAGGATGCAAGAAAGTGTTGTACATCAGAGATTCCTACTGGTTTTATAAACCTGCTGTTGATTATGCTGAATGTAGTGATTTTTGTAGTGTGCAGGAATAGAGCGTAGTTTTGTTTAACATTGTTATCGGTTTTGTCAGTAATTCTCCCTTTTTGTATATATATATGGCCTCTTTCTCTCACACATATATTTCTATAAAATCTTATTTATTTATTTTTCAAATTTATATCCCACTCTCCCCGCGAACGGGCTCAGGGCGGCTAACATGAGCATAAAGCCGATTCAATACAATAAACAGTTAAAATCAATTTAAAACAATACCAATTTAAAACAGTACCAATTTAAAACAATACCACTACATAATTTATCATAAAGTGCTTCCCGATTATCAAAATTTTAAATCAGATGGCAACCCCATAGTTGAGTCAAAGCCTTTTGCCATCGGTCCTCGGCTACATTGGACTAACTACATCACAGATGATATTCATGATGGATGGTCTCATTGATGGTCTCATTGGTGGCAGCTCCTAGTCAAAGGCCTGGCGGAAGAGCTCTGTCTTGCAGGCCCTGCAAAACTGCATTAAGTTCCACAGGGCCCTGATCTCCTCCGGGAGCTCATTCCACCAGACAGGAGCCACCACCAAAAATGCCCTAGCCTGGCGTCCTTGGGGCCCGGAATACAAAGCCGATTGTTTGACCCCGACCAAAGTGCTCGCTGGGGTTCATATGGAGGAAGGTGGTCCCTTAGGTATGTTGGACCCTGGCCATATAGGGCTTTGTAGGTAAGAACCAGCACCTTGAAGCGAACTCGGTATGCTATAGGCAGCCAGTGCAGCACCGCTAGGACAGGCCGGATGTGGTCCCACCTTGCGAGACCCAACAACAGCCTGGCTGCAGCATTCTGCACCAGCTGCAGCCTCCAAGTTAGCACCAAGGGCAGCCCCATGTAGAGAGTGTTACAGTAGTCCAACCTCGAGGTGACTTCTCTTGACTTCCCGCACCCAGGTCTCAGTCACGCATGCCAGGTCAGCCTTCTGGTCAACCAGGAAATCCTGGAGGACTGCTGCCTTGTTGTTTATTGACCTGGCATTGCACAGCACCAATGACGGAGGGAGGTTACTCCTAGCCCCACTGCCAACTACCATCGAGATGAGTCGCAGGCTGGAAGGGTATTGAGCTTTCCTGTTTCTCAGTGCCCTTCCTTCTTTCTCTTGCCTGGACCCACCACTCTTTCTTCTCCCCAGGAGCACCAGAATTTGTGACCCAGCCATTGCCAGTAATCTTTTGCCAAAATAGCCTCAGATCCGTAGTGGCAGAGTACAAGCTCCTCCTCCCAACCCAATAGTTGGTAGTCTTGATCCCAATAGGAAAGGTGATCTATAAATAATGTAAATCTAAATAAATAATGGACATGCAAGTGCTGGAGACTACACAGCTTAGAAAGAGAATCTATCTATATGAACCTATATGAACCTATGTCTTGAGATCATCCACGAGAAGCACGCTTCTCATTCTCTTAGTACAGGAGATGAAGTCTGATGCAGCGAGGAGCAAAACCCTTTTTAGTAACAGTCCTGAAATCGTTAGGACCATTAGGATCAATCAGGGGCTGACAAGTCAATGTGTTCTTCAATGTGGTGACACTCCACCTTGAAGTTCACAGTTTCAGCATGCTTTTGGAAACAGGTTTACTGCTAGAGATGCCTCTTTAGCCTGTTTCACCATATTTGGTTGGTGTGCATTTTCAAACTTTCCTTGAACAGTGAGATCTGACCACAGTCATCCATGCACTTATCTCCTCCAGGCTGAGTTACTGTAATTGACTTTGCACGGAGCTGTTTTTGAAGATAGTGTGAAGCTCCAGTTTGTGCAGAACATGGTGGCCAGATTGTTGACAGATGAATAGAACAGAATAGAGTTGGAAGGTGCCATACAGGCCATCTAGTCCAGCCCCCTGCTCAACGCAAAATCAGCCTAAAGCATTCCTGACAAGCCTCTGCTTGAAGACGGCCAGTGTGGGGGAGCTCCTCCCTATGAAGCCAGTTCTACTGCTAAACTACTCTTCCTGTAAAAAAAGAAAATCCTGACATCCAGCTGGTACTTTTCTACCCATAATTTAAGCCCATTATTGCAAGTTCTATCTTCTGCTGACAATAGGAACAGCTTCCTGCCCTCCTTTAAGTGACAGCCCTTCAAATACTTAAAGAGAGCAATCATGTCCCCCTCAACCTCTTCTTCTCCACAATGAACATCCCCAAGCACCTCAGCCTTTCCTTATAGGGCTTGGCCTCCAGGCTCCTGATCATCTTGTTGCCCTGCTCTGCTCTCACTCCATTCTGTCCACATTCTTATTGAAGGGAGGTGTCTAGAAATGCACACAGGTGCAGCTTGACCAATGCAAGGTACAGCAGGACTATGAAAACTTGTGATTCGGAGGTTATGCCTCTGTTGTTACACCCCAAGGCTACATTAGCCTTTTTTTGCTGCTGCATCACACTGACTGCTCATATTTAGCTTACAGTCCACCCATACCCCAAGATCTAGTTAACACACACACTACCCAGAAGTGTGTCCTCTGTCCGGTATGCATGCTTCTCAGTTTTGTTACCCAGATGTAGAACTCTGCACTTATCTTTGTTGAACTGCATCTTATTTACAACTTTTAAGATTCCTTAAGTGTGTTCGCACTGTGACTGCCCATCTCTTTCTGAGGCAATGTATTATTTTGTTGCTGTTTTTTTGCTTTGTGTTTGTTTGCTGTACTGTGTGTGTGTTTGTTGCTGTGCTATGTGTTCAAGATGAGGGCTGGGATAGATATTTTTTAAAAGAAGTAAATAATATAATGTTTGTTGTTCATTTTGTTCTGGCATTTTTATGCTGTATTGAATAGCATCTGTTACTTTGGAAAGCTGATATGAAATTTGACAGGCAGCAAAAAAAAATGGAATTACAGCTATCCTCAAACTTTTCATCATAATAGAGAAAAGAAATCCAATGGTGATAGTAATCAACAAGCAAATAATGGTAATAAAGCTAGCAATGTTTGGGCATCTAATCATTGGGTTGTCTTTTTAGCATCCATCAGTGATTAATTCTTAGGGAATTAGCTAATGTGGTAGCTAATATGTCTCGTCAATGGACAGTCACTTTCTTCCAACAAGAAATAGGATTTCAGCTGCACCACATCATGCTGAGCTAAATCTAGAATGGCTGGAAATAATAATAAAAAATAAACACCTCTATAACGTGATGAAGAATCTCCAGACAAATCTAAGAAAAAGGATTGATCTGGTTGTTTCTATTTCATGGTTACTGACATCTGCTTTTGGTATAATAATATTTAAATCAAAAGGCAAATTAGAATTAACATGGGTTCCTGAAGGAATAAATGTATCTTCTAGGGAATGGAAGATGACCTACTTTCAGGGTACAGCAAAATTCTAACTCCACCACAAGTTTTGGGTGGAACATTTCAGTGACTGGCAATCAGTGAGAAAGAGTAATGCCAGTTTCAACAGAATGATATGTGTTTTCACTATTTGTAGCATACTCTGTTCTATACTATGACAATGGGTTGTACCTTATAATTGCTGATTCAGTTTATATGGGAGGAGAAACTAGCACTTTAGATGGACCGGCCAACAGCACCCAAAAGAAATTCATATGCCCAAGAATTTTTTTTTATTGTGGGTTCAAGGCACATACAGCATCCGAAGGCAATTTTTGATATAACATTTTTCTCAGTGAGAATACTTTTCAAATAATCCCTATGGAGGAGTATATGCAAGCCGGGAGATTATGTCTAAATGGAAAATCTATAGTTAATACCTGTCAGCTCTGGCTCAAGGATCTGTCCAGGGAAATCCATATTGATTTTCAATTCAGAGGTCATAATTTCTTGTGGACTTATGGGACACATTCTGGAAGGACCCAGAGAGGAAAATTTGCTGCCATTATGGCCCTTTTTGTAGTTTAGTTGCTTTCACTAAAAGGTGCTTTCCTGTAACTCTTGGGATGAGAAATAAATCAAGTGGAATTGCAGTTCCACCCATCAGCCCTGCAATCTCCATTCACATTTTTGTCCTTTTCATTTTTTGTTGATATTTCTAAAAAAATGCACAGGAGCAGCTGTTCACTGAAGTATTCAGCTGTCAGTGATTGTTTCAGTGTTCATGTGCGTGCTACTTCTCCAAAATTGTTGCTACCCAGGAACCCAAGGAGATACATGAGTGTGGCCTTCACATGAACAAAATCTATTGAGGAAGACTCACCATGGGTTCTGTAAGGGAAGATCTTGTCTCACTAACCTGTTAGTGTTCTTTGAGGGAGTAAACAAACATGTGGACAAGGGGGACCCAACAGATGTTGTTTACTTTGACTTCCAGAAAGCTTTTGATAAAGTTCCTCATCAAAGGCTCCTAAGTAAGCTTAATAGTCATGGGATAAAAGGACGAGTCCTTTTGTGGATCAAAAACTGGCTAATTAAAAGGAAACAGAGAGTGAGTATAAATGAGCAATTTTCTCAGTGGAGGGAGGTAAGCAGTGGGATACCACAGGGATCAGTACTCAGTCCAGTGCTTTTTACCTTGTTTATTAATGATTTGGAGTTGGAAGTAAGCAGTGAAGTGGCTAAATTTGCAGATGACATGAAGTTGTTCAGGGTGGTGAGAACCAGGGAGGATTGTGAGACCCTCCAAAGGGATCTGTTGAGGATGGGTGAGTGGGCGTCAATGTGGCAAATGGGGTTCACTGTGGCCAAGTGCAAAGTGATACACATTGGAGCCAAAAATCCAAACTATAAATACACGTTGATGGGGTCCGAACTGGCAGAGACTGACCAAGAGAGAGATCAAGGATTAATGCTGAATATTGATGGTCAACTTCACTCTATACATACTGGTTTGTAAGCGGTCATAATTCATCTGCCCCAACAAATTGGTGTCCAAACTGACATGAACAGGGTTCTGACTGAGTAGGGTTGCCAATATCCAGGTAGTGGCCAGAGATCTGGGGTTACAAATGATCTCCAAGTAAAAAAGATCAGTTCCCCTGGAGAAAATGGCTGCCATGTTAACTAGATGTATCTACCCAGTGCTAGTCCTTGTGGGACACACCTACCACTATATGTATGGTATCCCCACAGAGAGAGAGATAGAAGAGAGGGAGCGGGAGTGGGGAGAAAGAGAAAAGATGATACAACTAAGGTTTTGATTAGTTTTCTGTGCAGGCCTGTATTATGAGGGATACTCCTTGAGATTATATTCCCACAAGCAACAACTTTTCATTTTGGTCTGCATGTGAGGAGATCACATGGAATCCCAAGAAGTCAGGCCTGTAGCCAGGATTTTTTTCATCAGGGGGCATTTAAATTTCTTAGAGCAAACTTAAGTTAATTAAAGTTAATAAATGACAATAAATATTTCTGACATGTCTTCTGTGTGTGGGGGGGTTAATTAAGGGGCCATAGCCCCGGAATGCTCCACTGTAACTACAGTCCTGAGAACCCTTGATGAAAATGTGGGGCAGTTTTTCTTGTGGATCTGCCTGTCTCATTGTGAGCTGGTCATTTATTGCACTTCATTCAATCCAAGATTCTCTGGTTTGATGATACAAGGTTTAGTCTGCCTGTAGCTTCATAGTCCCCAGGAGCGTAGGGATTCTAGGGCTTCTGGGAGCTAGTACGGCACAACACTATTTCACATAATTGGGTAAGACCTTGAGCATCAAGTCCCTACGGTATGATCACTGTCATTGATAAAAATCTGCAAAAAAATAAATAAATCTGATTTTATCCATGACTTCAAAAATTGTGAAGGAAGGGTGGGGTGTTGCAATACAGTGTACCAGTAATGGAATATTTGCTCAGTGACTTCTTCAATATGCTGTACAGGACAATTTCACAAGTGGAATGAAGCCCCGTAAAGTTGGCCCACACAACTGAGATGTACATAATTTACTGCCATTGTAACTAGGCCCAAATAACAGATTTTAATGTGACTGAAAGTGTTTCACAAGTAAGTGGAAATCTCTTTAACTGCTCAGATGGAGAGTTTCTTGGAGACTGTTGAGTACATTAAGGCTCAGTTGTGCCTGCTGTGTTATATAATAGGTTCCGTACAAAGAATTGCACTGTAGAACTGCAGTAATTTATGGCATGTGAAAACGTTGCCCAAGACTACTTATTTGGGAATATGAGATAAGATCGGCTATTATTGCTACCAAGTTCTCAAACCCTATCCCAAAATGAAGCAAAAAAGAACTTGAAAGCAGAGTGATTTTTCAGTCATTTCTTAACTATACACGTTGTAAACACAGATTCTAAGATTTTAAAAGAATCTTTATGAATGCAATTGACAAAAGAAGAAAAGGTTTTGTTTTTTTAAAAAAGCAGTTTCTGAATATTATTTTGAGCTGGGTGATTTGTGGCCTTTTGAGTTGAGGAATGCAGTCCCTGAGAATTAGCATTCCCTTTTCCATATCAACTCTTCTTTGGAAAAAAGGTGATACAGCAAGCAGCTCTGGTTTGTGTGTGTGTGTGTGTGTGTGTTTAAAGACTAGTGGTTGGTTGGAATCTGGTTGCTGAAGAAAGAAAGGTTGTGTATGGTTAACAAGAGTAGGTTTTTACACCCGGCATTTCTCTACCCTCAGGGGACTTAAAATGGTTTACAATCGCCTTCCCTTCCTCTCCCTGCAAACAGGCACCTTGTGAGGTAGGTGGGGTTGAGAGATTTCTGAGAGAACTGTGACTGGCCCAAGGTCACCCAGAAGACTTCATGTGGAGGAGGGGGAAATCAAACCCGGTTCTTCAGATTAGAGTCTGCCACTCTTGACCACTATACCAGGGGTGGCCAAACTGCGGCTTGCGAGCCACATGCAGCTCTTTCACACATATTGTGCGTCTCCCAGCAAGGCAGCTGGGAAAGCAAAGGGGAGGCATACTTTTCCACCCTATCTCCCTTCCTCCCTTCCTCCCTTCTATTTCCTTTCTTGGTTCTTTCTCTCTCTCTTTCTCTCTTTCTTCCCACCCCCCCCCCTCTCTCTCACACACACACAAATAAATATTATTAGCAAACAAATATCATTGGACAAATAAATATTGTAGCACGGGTGTAATGTAGTATGTTCTATGTAGCAATCAGCCTGCCATGTGCTCCCAGGTAATGGTGCCTGCCGCATGGCCAGAGCACATGGTCAGGCAGAGAGGGGAGCCTGAATCTGGAGGAACAATAGACGTCCGGATTCAAAGCCTCCACCAATGTGGGACCTAGGTTCTCTCTGGGGAGCCAATGCAGTCAAAGGCTCCTCCAGGGAACCTATGACAAACATGAGCATATGTTAAGCCCCTATCAGGTTTTTGGGGTGTGGCCGGAGGTGTGGCTCCGGCCAGCATATAATGAGGGCCCTGGAGCCCTGTAAGCATGCTTGATCTGACCATCTACTGGACATGCTGAATCACTCAATAAAGGCTTCATGATTTCACCATTCCTGGTCTTCCAAGTCCAGTACTCTTCACTGGCAACGAAGGTGGGATCCTGATGAACGACTCCTCGGCCGACACCAGCACTGCATCAAGCCCAGACCAGATCCATCAGCCACCGGCACCACTCGGCTTCAGCGCCACCACACTGCCATCGGCTCCCGAGGATCTCGCTCGACGCACTGCTGCACATCCCAGAATGGCCGCCGCTCCAAGAACCACCCACCCATTCGATCCAGCCTGCCCCGAAGACTGAGAAGCCTGGACGGACCAGCTCACATCCTACTTTGATGCACAGGACATCATGGATGCTGGGAAGAAGTCCTGGCTCATGGCCTCCTGCGGGGTAAAGAGGCTGAAGTTACTCCACAGCCTGCTTTTCCCTCAGACCCCAGTGGAGGCCACGTACGACGATATCATGGCACTCCTAAGAAACCACTTCTTGCCGAGACCCTCCAAGAACATGCAGTGCGTGAAGTTCTTCCGCGGGCTGCAGCAGAAGGGTGAGTCTGCCTCCAATTACCTGGTGGACCTCTGACATCTCCTGGTGGGGTGCGAGTTCGTGGCTGTAGAGGACACGCTATACTCCGTGTTCCTGTGTGGGGTCTGCGACCCCAAGCTTCAAAGGAAGCTGATGGCCCACTCCACTGCCATCCTGGACAAGATGCTAAACACGGCTTATGCCTCTGAGGTCTCTCAGCAGGAGAAGCTAGGCACATCCGCAGCTGCCCACCAGACTGGGGCTGCTGCAGACTCTGATGTATCCGAGGACGATGAGATGCTTCAGGTACAGTGCTGGCCTCCAGGACAGGGGTCCCGCAACTCGGGTGAGAAGGCTTCCCATTCAGCAATGCCACACTCCAAACATTCCATGTGCGCTAACTGTGGCGACTAGCATGACTGCTGGATCTGCCGTTTCCGGGAAGTAGAGTGCCGGTCATGCGGCAAGAAGGGCCACATTGCCTGGGCCTGCCACACCTGCTCCAACCGCCACACCCAAACCATGCACCAGGAGTCCACTGAACTCCTCCAGACAGCAGCAACCTGCCACCACCACAAGACACAGCAGGTAATGAACTTGCCCCCCGACACCCCCCAAAAATTAAGGTCTCAGTTTTGATCGAGGGGCCCACTGCCAGATGGAAGTAGATACCAGGTCATCCTACTCCATAATCTCGGAGTCCACCCTCTGCAGGCTCTGCCCCGGGGGGGGGGGGGGCTGACTTTGGAAAGTCCAGGGCCTAACCCTGCAGGACTTTCAGAAGAACCCAATACCGATAAGGGGGTTGGGCAAGTTCCGGGTCCAATTTAAGAACTTTATGGGATGCTTGGGCCTCCTGGTGGTGGCAGGCAACCTCACAAGCCTGCTGGGACTCTCCTGGTTCCAGCCCCTAGGGCTGGGCATCACCGGGGTACACAGCCTGCAGCCCACAGATTTTACTGACATCTGTGAGGAATTCCCAGTGGTTTTCAATGGGGCACTGAGCTCATATATGGGGCCGCCTTGACCCCTGGTCCGGCCCATGCGCATACTGGTCCGCCATCCGCCGCTCGCAGTGCAGCCCAAGATTGAGTGGGAGCTCGATAAGCTGGTCGCCCAGGGAGTACTAGAACTAGTGTCCCACGCCTGATGGGAGACCCTGATTGTGACACCAATGAAGGCAAACAGGAACATCCTCATCTGTGCAGACTATAAGTGCACCATCAATACAGCACTTCAGGCCCACGCCTATCCAGTCCCGGTCATCAGCCACATGTTGGCCTCCCTGGCCGGGGTGCGAGTGTTTGGGAAACTATACCTGGCCCAGACCTACCAGCAGTTGCCGGTCGATGATGCCACAGCAGAAGCACAGACCATTGTGATGCACAAGGGGGCATTTAAGGTAAAGCGCCTCCAGTTCGGGGTCAGTGTAGCCCCCGGTATCTTCCAAGAGTTTATGGACCATTTGTTAAAAGGTCTTCCAGGGGTGCAGCCCTTTTTCGACGATGTCCTAATCATGGCTCCGGACATCAAGACCTTCTCGTCTCGCCTACGCTCCATCCTTCAGCAATTTCAGGATGCCAGCCTGAAGGTGAAATGCAAGAAATGCCTCCTCGGGGTGCCTGTGGTGGATTTCCTCGGTTTCAAGGTGGACGCCCACAGAATTCACCCCACTAAGGAAAAGGTAAAGGCCATCTCCGATGCCCCGGCCCCCAAGTCCAAGGCTGAACTGCAGTCTTTCTTGGGACTCATCAACTTCTACCACACCTTCCTTCTCCGCTCCCTACACTGGCAGCTCCGGCGACCCCGCACCGCTCGACCAGAGAATGGAAACATCCTGCACACCTCAGAAACTATGTTTGCCAAGGGACAGTCCGGACTATGGGGGGAGGGGTGTAATGTAGTATGTTCTATGTAGCAATCAGCCTGCCATGTGCTCCCAGGTAATGGTGCCCGCCGCATGGCCAGAGCACATGGTCAGGCAGAGAGGGGAGCTTGAATCTGGAGGAACAATAGACGTCCAGATTCTAAGCCTCCACCAATGTGGGATCTGAGGGCCTGGAGCCCTGTAAGCATGCTTGATCTGACCATCTACTGGCTTTATGATTTCACCATTCCTGGTCTCCCGAGTCCAGTACTCTTCAACGGGACAAGGGACTTTACCAGCCAAGAAGAGATCACCAGTCAGCGGGCAGAGAAGGTTCAGTTTATTGACCTCAGATCCAGCTGTGCTGAGCACTGGAAATGACTGAACCCCGAGCTACGCAGTTGCAGAGCTTTTATACAGAAGCAAACCCAGTCTGTTAATCACCTGATATTTAGTTAGTAATTTTCCTCTGAGTTGTTGTTTTGGGCTACGCTTTGGGACTTTCCACTTGCTCAAGCGTTGTGGTTTTTGCAGGTGGAAGCTAGCTGTTTCTGCTGCTGGGAAGCTAGCTGTTTCTGCTGCTGGGGCAATAGCATCTTTGTGGTTTGGCAGGGAGGGGTCAACGTCGCCTTTGTTGCTGGGGCAATAACATGGGTTCCTAAAAACTGTCTACTTGTCGCTTCAATATCATTATCAATATCTGTTTTTACCCCTTCTTTTTTATTTTTGGCAGTCTGATTTAGTTAATAAAAAACAAATCTGAATATTTTAAAATAAAAATGCATGTGTAATATTTGTTCATGTCTTGCAACTCTCAGACATTTTATGTTTATTCTGTGTGGCTCTTACACTGAGCAAGTTTGGCCACCCCTGCACTATACCATGCTGGCTCTGGAAGTATAGGTTACTGCACATGGTTGCAGTATGGCCTAAAATAAGATGCAATATTATCTAGAACAACAACAAAAAAATCCTCTACAATGTCTACTTACCACCAGTCTACTGGGGATGTCCCCAGGCATTATACAGCAGCTTGAGTTAATCCCATTAACATGGGGATACAGGGGCTTGCCTTGCAATTGCTTGTCTCCTTTCTCCAAGGTCAGGGACAAAGGGTGGTACTTGGGGAGCAGCGGTCCCAGAGACACCTGCTTGAATGCAGAGTGCCTCAGGGGGTTGTCTTATCCCCGATGCTTTTTTACATCTATATGCGCCCCCTTGCCCAGATTGTCCGGACGGTGGGGCTGGGTTGCCATAAGTACGCTGATGACACCCAGCTCTATCTGATGTTGGGTGGCCGGTCTGGCTCTGGACCAGAAGATCTTGACCAGGCATTGCACGCCGTGGCTGGTTGGTTGAGGTTGAGTAGGCTTAAGTTGAACCCGGCAAAGACGGAGGTCCTGTGCTTAGGTCGGGGCGGGCCAGGGTTGGGGCTCCCACTCCCGCCCTTCGATGGGGTGCCATTGGTGCCTGCGCCAGTGGTTAGGAGTTTGGGAGTGCTCCTGGACCCTTCTCTGACGATGGAGGCCCAGGTAGCAGCCACTGCCAAGTCGGCCTTCTACCATCTGAGGCTGGCGTGGCAGTTGGTTCCCTTCCTGAGCGGACCTGGCTACAGTGATCCATGCAACAGTCACCTCGAGGCTAGACTATTGTAACACTCTCTACATGGGGCTGCCCTTGGTGCAAATCCAGAGGCTGCAGCTGGTGCAGAATGCTGCGGCGTGGTTGCTGATGGATCTCCCTCGATGGGAGCACATTCGACCAGCGCTAGCAGCACTAAGCTGGCTGACTATAGCGTACCGAATTTGCTTCAAGGTGCTGGTACTTGCCTTTAAAGCCCTAAGTGGCCTGGGTCCAACCTACCTGCGGGACCGCCTTTCCCCATATGTACCCCAGAGAGCACTTCAGTCTGGGGCCCAACACCATCTTGTAATACCTGGCCCCAAAGAAGCCAGGCTTGCTGCCACTAGGGGGAGAGCATTTTTGGTGGTGGCCCCTTCCTGGTGGAATGAGCTCCTGGAAGAGATCAGGGCCCTGCGGGACCTGATGCAGTTCCACAGGGCCTGCAAGATGGAGCTCTTCCTCCAGGTTTTCCAATAGGGGCCGCTGCCCTTTCTCCCGCCCTTTCTCCCCCCCATGTTTTGCCAGCTATATGGGGCCTCAGTGAATATCATTTGGCCTAGATATTGTTATTGCTGGAAGGCTGGGATAGATGGCCGCCATTTAATGTGATTGAGTTTTATTGTATCTGTGGTGATATTTATAATGTTTAGTGTTTTAATGTGTCAAAAAAAATTATTGTATTTATGATATTGAATCTTGATATGATCAAGTCCTGTAAGCTGCTCTGAGCCTGCAATAGTGGGAAGAGCGGCCTAGAAATGTAATAAATAAATAAATAAATAAAATATATTTTGTTTGTTGAAATTTTACTTGTATTTGAGTTTATTCCCTATTTAGGTGATGTTTACATTTCAATGGGAAACATATTAGCACATGCTTCATCTTTGGTGGACAGAGGAGAAGGAAGAGCAATATTTATTTATTTTTATTTATTAATTAGATTTCTATCCCACCTTCCCCCACAAGTGAATGCAGGGTGGGTTACAAGAGATCACTAAAACAAATAAAACAGATTCTATACAATTCCAGTTAAAAACCTAAAAACCAGTAGACAACAAGGGTTTTAGCTTGGTAGGAAAGAAATATCCCCACTTTCCAGAAGGGCCTTAGCCAGGATTGTGTAGTGGTTAAGAGAGAGACTCTAATCTGGAGAACCAGGTTTGATTCCCCAATTATCCGCATGACATCTGCTGGGTGACGTTGGGCCAGGCACAGTTCTTTCAGAACACTCTCAGCCCCACCTGCCTCACTAGGTACCTGCTGTGGAGAGAGGAAGGGAAGGAGATAATAAGCTGCTCTGAGACTCCTTAAGGTAGAGAAAAGCAGGGTATAAACCAACTCTTCTTCTGTTCATGAGTTACAGAGAATAAAGTTAAATGCAGTATATGCAGAGCTGAATGTGTGACTGAAACCATCCATATACCCCAGGTATTGGTCACAGGATTCATTTGGCAAGTGAAAGCACCTTGGTTCTTTCTTACAAACAGGTATGCACACGTACATTCAGGTTGTACTGTAATGTGCGAACTGGGCTTTTATCTTTGTACAGTCCATATAGTGATGAGGCAGCCTACATTACCATATGATTCCCTCTAATTAATTTGAGTCTGAACTGCAGATTTGCCTGGAAAATCCAAACCAGTGAACAAGCTGATGCCATTGTCTTGAATTACATTTCCTCCCTTGCTTGGATTAGGGAGGACTCTGTCATGTAGTCCATAATGCTAGAACTACCACTAAGCAGGTGGATTGTGTCCCATAATGAGTGTTTGGCTGGCAAGATTTGAACTGATGGCTTCCATACTCAGGAGTCGCATTCCTCCTAGCCAGGTTGTTAGTTGTTTAACAATAAGAATCCCCCCCCCCCCGTTTTCATTGATTCCATTGTGTTAGCAAAGCCTAAAAGGATAGGTGTTGTTTTTGTGTTTTAAAGTAGCTATTGCTTACTTTGACCCTAAGAGGTGATGTAAGGCAGATGCTGAATGAAGAAATTCTTATCAAGCAAGGACGTTTCCTAGAACTATCTGTTTAACTGTTCCATTGTGTTATTTCATTGCAATTATTCATTAGGGTGACAACTTGGGAAACTTTTTTTATTGAATATTATTATTTTTAAAGCCATTTTCCCTTAGAGGCTTTGGGGCTTCCCCTCATTTGAAGCAGTGCTTCCCATTGGCCTTTCACACAGCCATTCAGGCCTTAATTACTCAATAAAATCATTGAGGCTACCATCTGGAAGCCTATGCAGTTTGGTAAGACCAGCTGCCACAGTCTCGTTAGATATGCAGACTTTTTAAAAATAACAATTGCTGTCATTATAACCTACTCTTTTATCATTGCCTCATAGAGCTTCCATGTGGCATATGTTTGATGCTGTCTACAGTATGGCCACCTCAGATGTATAGATATACGGTCCCTTTCAGAATCTAAGGTACATTAGGTTGTTATTTTGTGTGTGTGTTTTACCAGTCTCCAGATCAAATCAGAATGGCTCTCACTGCAGTAGTGACAAGAAAATATAGTCCAAATGTCTCCACATCCATACATTTCTGTTTGTTAAAATCCATAAAAGTCCACATGAGCATTATCTTAAATTACACAGACTTGGTCCCAGTTTGCTTCTCAAAAAGAAAACTATCAGTGTCTGTGGCACTTGTTACCAAGTTTGGTTGGAACTACTCAAGTATGGTTTATTTATTTATACACTTTTAATTCACTTTTCTTCACTCACTGTAGGCTCAAAGTGGCTTTCGGTATCAAAAATCCCCTTGCACAACAGAAGCCCACAACTATTTAAGCTCAAGTTAACAACAGATCTGCCTTCCACTAACATATGAATGCACATTTCCACTAACGCACTGAGGGAGAGGAGGTGGCAGATCAAATGTTGATAGCTTTGCACTTGATAGCAATTACGTTTCCCAAGCTGGCAGGCAGGCACTGGCTTCCTTCCAAGAGGCAGCTCCCCGGGGGCTGGAGAGAAGGGGCAGAGCAGGTGGTAACAGATACTAGACATGTATCCATGTGACTGAGGCCCACTTTCTAGTCTAAACTAAATTCATTCTGTAGAAACCTGAACATAAAGAAGAAACCTCCCTTCAGCTACCCACTACTACTGTGCGAAAGGAACTGCAGGCCTAGGTTTTACAGCTGGTTTGAAGGAGTGATAAGAGAACTAAGGTCAAATCTACATCTGACTTTCCTGCTGGAATCATTCTAGTTTCAAAAAACCCTGTCTATACCTGTTTCTAGTTTCAAACCATACTTTTTCTAGTTTAAAAATTACTGTTTACATTTGTTAATTGCCCTCCTGTAATCAAGCTAGCATTATACTGCTTTAAACAGATCCTGTTGCTTAGTACTCTTCAGACCCAGGGAGTGAAATTTGAAACCAGCGTGAAATGAGCGTAGGAAAAGACAGCAGTCAAACTACTTCAGAGGGGCGGTGTAAATTGGGCCAAAGGGATTGTTTGATAAAACAATGAGAGTCCTAAGAATCTGTTTGGAACTAGGGCTCCCAACTCTGAGTTGGGAAATTCCTAGAGATTTTGGGGTGGAGCCTGAGGAGGGCAGGGACCTCAACATGGGATAATACCATATAGTTTACCCTCAAAATCTGCCATTTCCCCCAGGGGGAGTGATCTTTGTCACCTGGAGATCAGTTGTAATTCCTGGAGGTTGGCAAACCTAAAAGGAACACTAAGGGCGCGATCATATGCACCCATTTACGACAGGAGGGGGATGATGTAGCGGCACTGCAAAGTGGTGGGATCAGACGAACACATCTGGGAAGCATCGTGCGGCCGGCAGGGGAACGTTGCAAAGGTCCGCTGAGGCGCTTCAAAAAGAGACCGCTAAAACAGAAGTCCTTTCTGCAAAAGCCGGGAGCAGGCAGTCATGGGATCACGGCAGCGTACCTATGCCGTCGCATCCAGCACCCGTTGGGCTCCCACAGAAATGCCGGAATTTTTTTTGATGCTACGTCGGATGCATATGAATGGAGGTCCGCGCATGTGCAGTGGCAAAAAGTTGCTGAAACATACAAGTGGCCGGGCCATGTGACGGAGACTGGCACCACACAGCTAGAAGCACAAGTAGGGACCAGTGAAATGTTTCCCCCACCTCTATCTGCCCCACGTCCTCATACCCACGACTGCCAGGAGTACAATGGCCAAGGTGTGTGGCCGCTCATGGACACGGCTGGAGGTGAGGGATCTTTTAGCTTTGTGGGGAGACGCCAGGGTCCAGCAGAGCCTGGCACAGTCCCGGCGGAACATGGAGGTGTTTGCCGAGATCACTGTGGGCTTGGCGGCAAGGGGCCATAGGTGGGATGCTCAGGCATGTCGCTGGAAAACCAAGGACATGCGCCTCAAGTATAGAAAGGTTGTGGCCAACAATTCAAAATCTGGCCAACCCAAAATCATGTGTCCCTATTATGAGGAGTTGGACAGGATCCTGCATAAGAGCAGAGATGTTGACCCTGGCATGGTGCTCCAGACCCTTGGCTGGCGGCGGTGGTGACACCGGGCTCGGCAGGGGCTGAGCACCTCATCAAAAGAGGCAGCCCGGGGTCCCGTGACAGTGGATGTGTTGGAGTAATCTGAGTCCCTGCCATCGACCAGCAGCCAGACAGGTGAGTGCCTCCAAGCACACCCATCCACCACTGCTGTTGCTGGGCACTGTGGTCTCCGGTAATGGGATTCTCTTCTTCCCAGGGACAGGAGAGCCAGCATCGGATGCAGATATGGAGGAGGAGGAGGAGGAAGCCTCTGGTTGGCACCCCGACCGTGAGTGGCACCATGGGATAGGGTTTGGAATAGTCCTGTCCGGCGCATGGCTGTGGGTGTGCTGGGCAGTGTGCAATCCACTGCATAAGAGCAGAGATGTTGACCCTGGCATGGTGCTCCAGACCCTTGGCTGGCGGCGGTGGTGACCAGAGGGCAATGATGTCCTCTGTCTGTCATCCCACAGACTTGCCGCCAGATGTGACCATGGGAGACCTGACCCCTGCTGAGAGAGTGGCCCTGTGCAAGGTGAAGAAGAAGTGGCTCTCCACTCTCCAGAGTGTTAGGGAGCACCTGGCCACACAGGCTTGGGAGGACAACAGAGAGGCCAGGGCAGAAGACCGGAGGATGCATGATGAGCTGATTGCTGAAATGAGGGCTGCCCGTGAGCAGAACCAGGCAGCATATGCCACCCAAGCAGCAGCACAGGCTGCAATGCAGGCCACCATGGAGACGGGCAACACAGAAGTAGCTCACCTGACAGAAGCAGTCACTATCCTAGTGGACACCTTGCAAGCTCGGGCCCTGGTCCCAGATCCACAGCGGCCAGGCCCCAGTGCCGCAGTCCCCCGGGTAGGCCGGGGTCGTGCCCGAGGCCGTGGCTGGGCAGGGTAGAAGCCAGCAGCACTGTAGGGAAAGAGCCCTGTTCTGGGCAGTGAAGGCCTCCCCCCGGGGGGGGCTACCTGGGAGCCAGCCCACCCCTCCCCTCCCCTGCGAGAGGCCCCCAGCTCTTGACACCCACAGCCAATGCAGGAACAAATGTGCGAACACCATCCAGTGGTGGGGTGGTCGGACACATGTTGCCTGACACACTGTGGCTGGGCACTGCTTGGCTCATAGCATGTGGGCGGGGGTGTCATGGAGGATGGTCCTCATATGCAAGTAGAGCAGTGGGACATTGTGCCAGACTCACCAGTGTTTTTGGCGAGCCCGCTGCCGACTAATAAGCAATATGCTGACCTTTGTACCTGTAGTAGAAAATGTGTGGCCCAATAAATACACATCATTGGATGCCAAGAACCATGGTGTTGGCGGGGGAGGGGCCAAAGATGACAGGAACACTGAAGTCCAAAAATATAACAAACTTTAATACCCCAACAACATCCCCCAACTGTACAACAATAAACATGGAACATCATCCCCCCCCTCCAAGCTGTCATCCCCCTCTGACCCCCCCCCCATCCTCCCCATCCCCTGGCATGACCTGGTGCGGCCCCTCTGCCTCCTCCTCGTCAGAGGAGGCCACGAGGATGCTCTCGTCTTCCGGCTCGGCGGCCCCCTGCACCCCTCAACTTCCCCCCCTCCATGGCCTCCTCTGCCTCCCCCTCCTTGGCCTCCTCCTCCTCTTCAAGGGCTGGCAGCTCGTCCCTGGCCTCCTCCTCCCAGCCTGCCCGCCGTGGTGCCAGCCGGCGTTCTGGCCAATGTCTCCTGCCACCACATGCCTCCTCCTGCTCCTGGGCTGCCACTGCATCATCCAGCTGCATCTGGTGCAGCAGCTGTTCGAGGTGGCGCATCCTCCACTGGATGAAAGAGAGCCGGTACCCATAGCGACCGACTAAGGGGAAACACAGAGGGGGGGTCGTGTCAGTGCCCATGTGGCCGGAAGACTGCCCACAAGGACATTCGGATGGCGGGTGGGCCATGATCCCATGGCCCCAGACAGCAGGCCCGGGCACTCCATCCGCATCCTGTCTACCTCCACCGTTCCGTGGTGCATTCCCAGCAGGATACTCATGAGTGTCGATCACGTTCCGCATTTGGCCCTCCAGGGTGGCCAGCCACTGTGGGATGTCCCTGGTGGAGGGCCCTGCCATCGCCGGAGACATGGTCTGCTCCCCTATGGGAACAAGATAGCTGGTCATGACCATGTTCCAAAGGGTAGGGGGCCTGGCCATACCCAGTCCTACCTGCATCCATCTCGGGGGCAGAGCTGATGACCACCGCTGCTCCCTCTGCAGTGGCCGCTGCAGCCTGTTGCATGGGCTCCCCTGCAAGGAATAAAAGGGTGGGAGTGGGAACCCCATGGGAAACCACTGCAGTGGCCAAGCACAGGAGCCTGTCGTCAGCACTGGCCGCAGATCCAGACATGTGTTATGGGCAGGACCACCCAGCATGCTGAAGTGCAGCCGTTGCTGTCCCCCAGGGGTCTACTGGTGGCTGCCAGGTGGCCATAGTGGCTGATCCACCTGCGTCCACACATCACATGTGGCAGGCGTGCCCCCATGACCCCCGGCATCCCCCTGCATCAAGGTCAAGGTACCTGCCCCATTTGGGTGTGGTAGCTCCACTGCTGGCTAAACACCCAGGACCCCGGCCGAGGCCAGCACCCAGTGTGAACTCACAAGATTCTCCTGATGCGGCACTTCCCGTGTCCGCTGTGGGAGAACTCACCACAACAGGCCCTGCAGGCAGAGGGGCATGTCAGCCCTAAGGAACCAGAATCAGGCCCCATCCATGCAGTCCACCTTGTGGGCAGGGTCTTCGGGCGCATGCCAGCCACCCCACCCTCCACCAGCAGTGGCTACCCCTCGAACACCGCTGACCCAGTGGCACAGGCACCCTGCGCCTCATAGCACCCAATGGACCCATGCTGGGAGCCTGTCTCCAGATGCTGGTGCAGCACTCACCTCCTGCTGTAGGGTGGTGCTGGCCATCCCCGCCGGGTCTGTGGCCCTCGGCCCTCAAGGCACTCACCCTCTGCCTCTTCGCACGTGGACACCCTGTGAAATGGCACCAATGAGCAGCCGGGGGGGTGGCCACCACCAGAAAGGGAAGGGCAGTACTTACTGTATGGCATCCGGTACCTCCAGCCAGGTCGCCCACCCTGCTCCCAAAGGTTCCGGAGCAGGCCAAAGTGGGGAGGGCGGTGTCCTTGAGGCAGGAGGCCATCCCAGTCCTCCAGCACCTTGAAGAACGCCACCTTCTCCCGCTTGAATTTAGCTCAGCACTGGTGTGCCGAGTGCCGGAACCCCCAGGCAGCTAGCAGGTGGGCAGCCTCCTCAAAGAGGGAGAGGGTCTCCTTGTGGGTCGAGCGCATGACCCGGGATCCAGCCTCTAACTCGTAGAGGACCTCCAGGAGGCACTCTACCTCCTCCAGCAGCCACAGGGACATTCGGATGTACACCTTTTTTTGGGAAGGCCATGCCGCTGGAGTCTGTGAGCCAGATCTTTCTGCGCATGTGTTGACGCGCGCCCAGCGCAGTATCATGACATTCATGCCCCCCTCCTGTTCTAGGCCACTGCAGACCCCGGCTCTGGGGTTTGGGTTGCCCTTGGATATGGCACTGCCCCCTCCCACAGACTCCCCCCATGGGCAGGGCTCTGCAACGGAGCGTGCAGGGCTGCCATAGGGAGGCGCTCCGCTCTGGCACCCCTGTGTGTCTGCCCTCTGGCCAGTAGGCCATGCCCCTTTGCCGCATCATCAGTGCACCTTGCTCATGGGATGTGGTGTGTGTGCCATCGGCCTTGGATCCCCCCCAACTTTGGCGCCCGAGGTGCATTCTCCAACTCCCACCTTGGACCAAGGATTCCCCCCCCCAATGGTGTGCCTGCCCACCCTCTGTGCATTACCTGGACATTCTGAAGTGCTTCACCCACTCTTCCTCTCCCCAGATGTGGGTGACAAATGTTGCCCACCACTCTGTAGACCGGGGATACACCCACCAACTTCGACGTGGGAGCTGCTGTGCTAGGTAGATAAGCTGGACGACATGCCGGGCTCTGCTCTCCCTGCGCCAGCGTGAGCGGCCTATACGGCAGATGCCACATCTCACATAACTGGCAGTCCTTTGTCTCCTGTGGCCATGTCTCACCATCTCCCACTGACGCCACAGTTGTCGGCTACACTGGATCAGAACCTGCACAGCCCCACACGCAGCCAGGATGGCTGTCCCCACAAGCTCGTCCTCTGTTTCCATGGTCACCTGTAGGGATCGCTTCCCAATCTCCCTGTCATCTAGGGACTGCTGTCCACAGTACCGCTGCAGCTGCGGACAGCAGAGCAGAGCTCCCCTTTGTGCGCATGCTCACAGGTCTACGCAATCGCTTCTCTGCGCATGCACATCTTAAACACTGACAAAGAAAAAACCCAGAAAATCTTTTGCGTCCTCAGCAGCCGCCCGTGTGATCACCCCACACCGTTTCTCCCCCCCTCCCTGACACGCTGGGATGACACTGTGTGATCGCGCACCCCTGCGATTCTTTGGAGTACCATGGGATCGCACTAACGTGCCTCTTTTTGCGTTGTCACAAAAAAGGTACAATCCCTGTCCATTTTATCTCGGTCATGTGGCCGCGCCCTAAGATTTGGAACAAGGGCATAGACTTTCCAATTTCCCAGGGTGGGGGGCTGGGTCAGAGACATCACAGGCCATTGTCTCCGGGGGAGGCTCAGCACTTCCTGGAAAAGTCCGGGGGGGGGGGGCTCCAGCTCCCCAGCCCCCCTGAAGTTGACGTTTATGATTTGTAATATGGTGGAGACAGAGAAAATTTTATTGCAGTGAATAATAATGTGCTTAAGCAGTCACTATAATATCAGGAACACAGAAATTAGCACCAATTACTAGATTCAAACTTAATTACTAAAATGCAGTTATTCTAATTGTCCACACACTCTGTGTGATGTGTATCCCTCTACAAGGGGAGGCAAGGGCCAAGAGGTAGTGCAATAAGGAAACACAGTTATTCATTTGTGCCATGTCCAGGCAAACAGATTTGGATCCAAAGAAGGGGTTGCTGCAGCATCTGGGTAGCCTAAAATGTGGCCAGAGACTTTGCCAGCTTGGCAGGTTTTGGAGCCAGTTAGAAAGATGCTTAAAAGGGTTCAAGGTGCTGACCCATGCAAAACCAAGTAGCACTCCAGGAGCAAGGAGGAAAAGTAGGGAGGCATATTACACTCTGGAGTGAAGTAGCTGAAGCATATATTCTTTAGGGCAGATTCTAGTTCTAGTTCTAGTTTGAATAGGCTATGGTACAACAATCCACTTGAATTAATTGATATGCTCTGCCAGTCACATGGACAGCTCCTAATAAGGGAAGGAAGACAAGAGTGTGTTCAAGGCAAGCTTAACTCTTGACTGATCAGTATCGTGCCATGTAGAAGAAGAAGAGAAGAGATTAGATTTATACTCCACCCTTCACTACCCAAAGGAGTCTCAGAGCGGTTTACAATCTCCTTTCCTTTCCCCTCCCCATCACAAACACCCTGTGAGGTAGGTGGGGCTTAGGGAGCTCTCTTGAGAAGTGCTCGTGAGAGAACATCTCTGAAAGAACTTGTAACTGATCCAAGGTCATCCAGCTGGCTGCATGTGGAGGAGTGGGGAATCAAACCCAGTTCTCCCAGATCAGAATCCACACTCCTAACCACTACACCATGTGAGGAAAATCCTTTAAATCAAAGATGCTAATGTGAGCCTAGAATTGTTTCTCAGGCTTGGATTGTATGCTGACCTGGTCCTTTTGTTCTCAGCATACTTGGATTAATTATGGATAGGTGTTGATTAATGAGCAGGGCTTAGCCCAGAGGGTAAGGCTAACTCAACTTTTTTCGACAATGTCTCTCCCCCCACACACAATTGAACATAATGGATCAAGGTGTCTGGTCCTGCCTCCTTCTGTGCTGGCTTGTAGCCTTTGTCATGGAGATGCTGAATTTCCTTTTCAGGGCCTCATTTGACAGGCAGAGAATGGCTGATCTTGGTTCCAAAATGGAAAGAAGCAATAAGGACAACTATGGAGTTGTGATGGCAACAGTGTCTGTCAGTCTCCAAACAGTTGCCATATTTCACTCATGGTTGCAAATAAAATACAATACAATACAATACACAACCTTTATTGGCATACAAAATACAATAAAATAAAATATTGCTATGGGGATTAGCGAGTGACCTAGTCTCTTTTCTTCACCCCCAGATCAAGGAGAAGCTGAAAAGGAGGTGGGTCTCAAACAATGGTTGCTTGCAGTTTCTTTGGAACCAGAGGACACTACAAGCCTTGGGAAGCTTCTTTCCATGTGATTTATTTATTTAAGACATTTCTATCCTGCTTTATCTCAAGGCAGTGGACGGTGTTGCAACCAAGTTGCAATTACCAAAATTCAAGCAAATGAAAATTTACCATTTACCAATCTGAAAGCATTCAGATTTAAAACACGCAAACTCACACCTAAATCTACAGGGAATCTGTGGAACAGTATTGCCTTACCTGCCTTTGTAAATGTGGCGAGGGAAATGCCCTCCTCACCCACTCTGGCAGGCCATTCTGAAGCACTGGGTCTACCACAGAAAAGGCTGGTGATCTTGCTGTGGCTGTGCTAGAAGACAGCCCTAAGGAAGGCCTCATTAAGGAGCAGGCTGTCTGAAGGACATAAGTAGCTTAGGGGAGTAAACAGGGAAAATGCAGTTTGACAAGTAGGCCGTAGGAGGGCTGGGGCAAAGACATGGTAGGGGGCTGCCCCACCAGCATGATGACATCACTCCTGGAGAAAACCAGAAGCTGTAGGAATCTCCAGAAACTCTGGTAAGAGCTACCCTTTGGTTGTAGTCACACACACTAAATAATCCACTTTCAATCCACTTTCCAACTGGATTTTTACTGTGTGAACTGGAAAAATCCAGTTGGAAAATGGACTAAAAGTGGATTGAAATAGGATTCTTTAGTGTGTGTGACGGCAGCCTTAGTCACTTTTGGGATTTCCCTGGAAGTGATGACATGCTTGCAATGCTGCCATCAAAAAACCAAAAAAACAAAAACAAAAAACCCCACCAATGCTTGGAATGGCAGTGGCCAAAGGGAGCTCAGGGTAAGGATCCCCCACCCCCACCAGGACCTTGGCAGCCCTATTAGGCCATGGAAGTCTTTTAAGATAATGACTGATTCTGCAAAAGCAGTTGTTCCACCCTCAGTCTCCCATTTTGCCCAGTTGTACTGCTCAGTTTCCCACTATTTGTGGTGTGGTGGCATTTTTACCTGCATTTCCCCCTGATTTCCCCCACATCTTCATGATGGGGGAAATCGGGAGGAGATGCGGGTCAAAATGCCGCCACACAGCAAAAATGCCGCCACACAGCAAAATGCCGCCACACGGCAAAAAATCTACTTTCTGAGCTACTGGCATTAAAGTTGTGAGCGAGCAATTTGGCTACTGCATCAATTAGTTGGCTCTGGAGCCATCCTTCCTGAGCTAAGGTAAAAATGTGTGAGCCAGAGGCTAAAAACTGAGCTAGCTCACACTAACTCAGCTTAGAGGGAACACTGGTTGCAACCGAATTTTTTCAACAGCAAGTTGCTCTCTGATCTAGTTAGGTTGATATCAGTGCACTAAAAAAAACTTTCTTGGAAAAATACAACAGCAGTGTTTTTTTTAAAAAACAATATCACATTTCTTTTTTTCTTTTTTTTTTTTACTGCTAAGGCATTCTTTTGAAGTCACTTCAGGCGGGGGTGGGCACCCTCCTTTCCATTTATGAGGCCGAGAACGGGTGCAAGTTGCCATTTGGGAAGATTATGTAAAAATTTGCTGTTCTGCTGCAGAGATCAGAGAGTTTATTGCAACTGTAGACACTGCGCAGCTCAGGGAAGACTTAATGTGATAAATAATGGAGAGTGTTTGCGAAGAACTGATTACACATAACAAAATCATACTTGCACATGCACTGACAGTTATTTGCATAGTAGGGGGAACACATGAAAGGGATTTATGTGTCTGGAAAGCAGCAACACAGAATTTGGGTTTTAATTGGGGAGAACTAGACCCAATGTTTTAATAGAAACCAAAGTTCTTGGTAATATTTTTTTTTTAAATATCATGCATGGATACCTAATTATTTTTTTCCCTTTACATAAGGAAGCATTTCTGTTAGTACTTCCCATTAGCCAGACTTTTTAACACCCTTATGATGATTTTCACTTTTTGTCCCTGGTAAATCAGAAGCTCAATGGCTTTCCGAGACCACTCTAACAAGAACTGGAGATAATAACTCTAATTGATCCAACTACTGGCTGCAAGGTTTGGGGTTATATGAAAGAAAGTCAGCAGTGGATGTATTGAGAAAATGATTGTAAATATCCATAGGTGAATGCCTGCCTACTTGGGGAGGCACTGTTGCTATCAAGCGTGGAGTTGTTACTACCTGCTCTGCCCCGCCCCCCCAACCATCTGGATTCGTCTCTCAGTAGCCGGTAGATAGGTTGTTAAATATTTGTGGTATTTATGGGTTTTTTTTGTTGCTGTTGCTTTTAACATTGTAAGTCACTTGGAGTCTACATTGATCAGCTAAAAGAAGATCAATGCCCCCCAAACTAAATTTAAATAAGTAAATAAATACATGGTCTTTATCTACTGGGTTTTTTTTAAAAAAAATGCTTTGTTTCTTGAATCTCTGAGATTTTGAGAACCAGAGACTAAGTAAGGATTTGAGTTGCTGTGACACATGACCAAATCCACCCTCGGAGGTACTCCATCAGTGGCTCTCATCCCCTTCACACACACACATGCACATGCACACACACACACATTTACAAAGAAGCTATGGCTACCTTGCCTCTACTTTCTTGATGGCATAAGCTCACTCTTCTTGCTCAGAATGGTCCTTTTCAGATACATAGCTTCAGTATGTATGAACCAACTACTGAATGTTTCAGTGTTCTTGCTTGTGTGTACCAAAACTGCCTACATGTTCAGAAACCATGGTGACCATGAGTATAGGGAGCATCATGGTTAGCACATGCTATGCTATGTGTGGATGTAACCCTTAGAAAAATCTAAAATCTAAAAAAAAATCATTCTAAGCCTCGACATCCATGTTTAGAGTTCAGCCAATCACCCTTCAAAGTAGTTGTTATTTACAAGAGTTGCCATCCCCTCCAGTGTGGGTGGGTTTCTCCACTTTCATCACCCAGAGCTGATGTCACCATGCTGAGCATGTCACATGGGGGACACTCTAGCATTTGTGTTAAAACTCTATAGTGACCATAGAGGTTTTTGCCCAAATGCTAGAGTGTCCCCTGTATGATGTGCCCAGCTTAATGACATCACCTCTGGGTGATGTCATTGCAGCGTGTCTGCAAAGTGCACATGCCAGAAGATCCCGAGACTGAGCAGGAGCACCCTCTCCGGCAGCTGGGTAAGACCTGGCAACCCTATTTTGTACAGACAAGTTCATTAATATTAACCTCTTATTTTCAGTGAAAATCTCACTGCTATTTGTGAAATTACAAAGCCAGATGTTCTCTAAGTGCATGAAAATGTTCTTTCACATCATAGTAATTTCTTCCTTGTTATGAACGATGCTATCAGACACTGCAGTCAAGGATGTTTCTTTTGGCTCAATTCTCTTGATTTTTTTTCTTTTAGTGTTTATGTGGTTATTCTTCCATCCAGATTTAGAGTACTATCTTATGGGTGGGTAGGTATTTGCATGTTGGGGGGGGGGTTAATTTCCATGGAACTCTAGGGTTGCCAGCCTCCAGGTGGGGCCTAGGGATCTTCCGCTTTTACAACTGATCTCCAGCTGTCGGAGATCAGGTCTCCTAGAGAAATGAGGGTCTGCTTTGAATGAGGGTCTCTATGGCATTGTACCACACTGAGGCCCCTCCCCTTCCCAAACCCTGCCCTCTCCTGGATTCACCCCCAAAGTTTCCAGGTATTTTCCAACCCAGACTGGGCAACCCTATGTAATTCTTTGCTATGGCTGTTGCTATGGGATAAACACTGTGCGAGGGGGGGGGGAGTACTGTTGTCATGGCATACCCTTGTGTGCAGCACAATCACTGAACATCCACCAGTACTGTAAACTGGTAGAGAACCCTTGTAGACCAGATGAGCATTTTTTCTTAACACTTACATAGAAAGCTCACAAATACCAGGCCAAGTCTGATCGAACTGAAGTCAATTTGCCCATTAGGCCTCTGCCGAAAGACGTCTGTGTCTTTCAAGCAGTTTTTGTTCCTCAGTGTTTAGGCTTTTGTTTAAAGTCAAATTTAGCTCAGAAGCAGACTGTATAATGACACCTTCACAGATGGGATCGCCATTTGTTTCAATCAGCTTCCTATTTGATGGGATCACAGATCAGGGTGATAAAAAATTAAAAAAAGAGTAAGTAATAAGGAAACAGTATCCCATCCATTTAAAAGGAAGGCTTAAATGCTCCCCCCTTCCCCATTTCTAATTTATCCCTACCTCAAGTCTGGCCAGAATGGTTGCCCATCACCTGAAAGCCTCAAGACTAATTAAGGAGGACCACTTCTCCACTGAAGAACAGTACAATCAGGGCTCCATAGGGGCCGGGGCGCGCCGGAGCGCCGCTCCGGGAGAGAGGACGCAGGGGGGCAGGCACTTAAGAAAGCCCCGCCCCCCCGCTCGCTCTTCCCAGGCTGCGGCAGGCCGCTCTGCCGCCGCCGGCCATTCCCTCGCCCCCCCAGTCAGTGTTCCCGGGGCCGGCGGCACTCCACCGGCCCCAGGCAGGAGAGGCCCCTTTCCTCCCCCCTCCCCCTGCTCCCGGGGCCGCGGCAGAGCGCCGCTGGCCCCGAGAAGCCCTTTCCCTCGCCCCCCCCCGTCAGTGTTCCCGGGCCGGCGGCGCTCGGCCAGCCCGGGCAAAAGAAGCCCCTTCCTCCCCCCTCCCCTTGGGGCCGTGGCAGAGCGCCGCTGGCCCCGAGAAGCCCCTTCCCTCCCCTTCCCTCCCCCCCGTCAGTGTTCCCGGGCCGGCGGCACTCCACCGGCCCGGGCAAAAGAAGCCCCTTCCTCCCCCCTCCCCTTGGGGCCGCGGCAGAGCGCCGCTGGCCCCGAGAAGCCCTTTTCCTCCCCCCCTCAATACTTCCTCCCTTCCTTCCTTCTCTCTCTCCCCCCACCTACCAACTTACCTTCCTCTTCCTTCCTTTCCCCCTTCCTTCCTTCCTTCCTTCCTTCTCACTTTCTCTCCCCACCTACCTACCTACCTATTCCTTCCCCTCTCCCTTCCTTCCTTTCTTCTCTCTCTCTCCCCCACCTACCTACCTACCTGTTCCTTCCCCTCTCCCTTCCTTTCTTCTCTCTCTCTCCCCACCTACCTACCTACCTGTTCCTTCCCCTCTCCCTTCCTTTCTTCTCTCTCTCTCCCCCACCTACCTACCTACCTTCCTGTTCCTTCCTTTCCCTGTCCTTCCCCTCTCCCTTCCTTCCTTCCTCCCTCTCTCCCCCCTTCCTTCCTTCCTTCTCTCTCTCCCCCCACCTACCTACCTTCCTTCCTGTTCCTTTCCTTCCTGTTCCTTTCCTTCCTTCCCCTCCCTCCCTTCTTGCCTTCTGACACACTCCCGATGACGTCATCACTTCCGGTGACGTTAGGGGGTGTGGCATATGCAAATAAGTTATGCTAATGAGCTCCTGCACCTCTTTTTTTACGAAAGGACCCCTGAGTACAATCAATTTGTTTCCAAGAGGCAGAACACTCTGCGCTTTCCTTCAGCCCCTGGGATCCTGACACTCTGTTTTGCCTTTAACCAAAAGCTTTTCCTGAAAGCCACAAGTTTAGCCTGAAGCAATGTATATATTCTAACAGTTGCAACAATCTTGTACCTCAGGGAGGCAAGTGTGAAGCCTATTTAAACTATTGAGTTTTGGCATAATACACAGGTATTCCCCCCCCTATTGTATATATCATTTCTACTACCTCTCACACTACAGATTCACTAGAGGCCCTTGATTCATTCCCAAGGCCCACAGTATTGTTAGGGCCCTGAAAAAGAACAAAAGCACTTCAGACTTTTTAATAGACCGTAACTTTGGGTGAGACCCAAGTTGTAGTTGATTCAGAAGGGACTTTGGAAATATAAAAACTTCCCTAAAATGGCAAAAGTTTGTTTGCAGTGCTTAGTGCTGGCTATCACAAGAGGATGTTTGTTTTCTTCCTTCCTTCCTTTCTTTGACCAGAACTTGAATTAATTGTTTAGACCCCTTCCAGTCTGGGTTTAAGCCTAGTTATAGGCGGCGGGGGGGGGGGGTTGTAGGGGGGGGATGCACTGGGGGGATGCACAGGTCTGCAAAGAAAGAAAGAAAGAAAGAGGGAAGGAGGGAAAGAAAGAATGAAAGAAGGAGAAAAGGAAAGAAAGAGAGAAAGAAGGAGGGAAAGATGGAAAGAAAGAGAAAGAGAGAGAAGGAAACATAGGGAAAGATGGAAAGAAAGAGAGAAGGGAAAGAGGAAAAGAAAGAAAGAGAGAAGAAGAGAGAGAAGGAAAGAAGAGGGGAAAGAAAGAGAAGGAAAGAAGAAGGGAAAGAGGAAAAGAAAAAAAACAGAGAAGGAAAGAAAGAGGGAAAGAGGGAAAGAAAGAGGGCAAAGATATGGGGATGAAGGGAGGCTCTACCACCCCCCACGCCCGATCAAGGATCCGAGCAGTTCCTAGGATCGCCACCTCACCAAGAGCCAAACTGCTAAAATACTGACGAGCCAGACTGGAGAAGCACAACAAGCCCAGTGATGCCCCCCCAATCACTCCAGTGGGTGCTGTGCAGTAGTTTTCCCAGCCAGGGGATGAAGCCCATCATCCCCCTGCTCTCCGGCACTAGCCCAACTCCACTCGCCCCACTTTCTGCCTCTCCGTATGCTGTAAGGACAGCAGCATGCATCCCTTTGTCTCCTTGGCACCAGCAGAAAGAAGACACTTTCCTGGGGATACAGGAAGCCGGATGGCCACCAGGCAGCTGCCCGGTCGCTCATTGTAACCACCTCACAGCCTGCCAAGTTAGCCTGTCTTGGAGGTGCCCTCCAACTACTTAACTCCATGCTCCTTCTGCTCCAAGCAGGCATTAACCCCTCTGCATGTGCCTGCGTCCCTGCTGGAAAGGAGTCCTCATCCAGGGAAATTTGTTCAATGGCTGCCCCATCGGTGGGATCCCTGAGCAGGCCGTGGTCAATCCCCAGCCACCTCTGGCTGGAGAACCTGAAGCCAGCGGGCAGTCTTCACTGCCTCAAAAGAGAAGGAAAGCCTCAGGTGCAGCACCAGACTCCTGGAGAGCCACCCCGAGTCATGGTCCTTGAGAATCGGATGTTGCCCCCTTGCACAATGCATGGTCCTTGGGAATCAGATGTTGCCCCCTTGCACAACGGCTCTGGGCAGCTCCCAGCCACTGCCACTGTGTCCCCTCCAAGGCTCCCCCAGAGCTGCTGCACCCCCAGCATCCCTGCAGACACCTCCCCCACCTCTGTCCATCACTGGCCAGCAAAAGCTGCCCGAAGTTGCCCCTGCTGCAGCCGCCAAGAACAGGAGAAGTCATGTTGCGACCAGGGAGGGACTGGCCCCAAGTGAAGTGCAAGGAAAACCCAGCACCCATCCAACTTCTCCTTGGGCATGCGGGGCCCTTTCCCACTGGCTCCCTGTACTTAAAGAGAGGAGCACCTTTAAGTACAGGGAGCCAGAAGGCCTCACATGCCCAATCCTTTCCCACTGGGTCCCTGTGGCAGGGACAGCCAGGCAGCTCATCACGGGTGCGTCATTCCAGTGTGTTCCAGTAAAAAAATAGCCCTGGTTATAGGACTGGAAAAAGCCTTGATCACCCTAGTGTATGTCTTGTGCCAGCAGATGGAAAGAGGGAGTGCTACTCTGTTGATTCTCCTGATTCAGGAGCCAGTTTGGTGTAGTGGTTAGGAGTGTGGACTCTAACCTGGGAGAACAGGGTTTGATTCCCCACTCCTCCAAATGCAGCTGCTGGTGTGGCCTTGGGTCAGTCACAAGTTCTTTTAGAGCTGTTTTCTCAAGGACAGTTCTCAAAAGAGCTCTCTCAGCCCCACCTACCTCGCAGGGTGTCTTTTGTGAGGAGGGAAAGAGAAAGGAGATTTTAAGCCACTCTGAGACTCCATTGGGTAGTGAAGGGTGGGATATAAATCCAACCTCAACCTCCTCCTCCTCCTCTCAATGGTATCCTTCTGGACTGGGACTGAGAGGCACCATTGTTAGCCGAATTGCTTTAATTTACATTTAGCAATCAGCAAAATACCGGGTTCTTGCCAACTATACCAGGGTCCCACCCCTCCCGGGAGTTCTACAGGAAACAGGCACGTGAGGCAGATGGCAAATTAAATACTGTTTACTGAATGATGTTGTTCACTCACACAAAACAGATTCACACACACATACACACAGGTATAGGGAAATAAAGATAGAAAATAGCACTGTTGTAATTTGCAGGAGTTCATTGGTGGGGAAACAATACGTTACCTATCCTGGAGATGGATCCTTGTTCCAACAGAAGATTAGAGTGACTGGAAAGGCAAGCTCGACATGAGGGGGGGGGGTAAAGCAGGGGACGATGGCTCAAGAGACCGATTGCCTCTGTGCAGGGTCTTTTATTTGGGGGCTGGCTGTGCATACCACATCCCACTAACACACCTACTAGGCGGTCCATTCCTTACTGACCCTACTATAGGTTAAAGGTGGACAAACGGAGGAGGGCTGGGGGATGGACAATATTGCAGAAATTATGATCTCACCAGAAACACACCTTGGGCAAGGCCCGATGACTCACCTGGGCCACATCTATTGTTAGTTGATGACTTTGGCCGACTGGCTGATGGCCCAAACATTAGTTGCTAAGCAACTGAGTTAGCATAACTATGCAGGTACGTTGGAGGGGGCAGGGGTTGACCAGTGTGCTGAAACAGAGAGAGCCTTTGTCTCTGTTCCAGGTGAACTGTCTAGGTTGTCAGCCTCCTGGCATGGGCTGGAGCTGGCTCCTATCATGAAGAAAGCACATGGCCCTTCCATTACAGGCAACCCAAAGTTCATGCTTATGAATATCACAATTCATAAGAGCACTAGCAGTGCCTTGCTGGCCAACACCATTCTGTGGGGTTTCCGGTCCTACCTGGAGGGCAAGTTTCAGAATGTGGTGCTGGGGAACTGCTGCTCAGCTCCTTGGCCTTTGGCTTGTAGGGTCCTGCAGGGTTCTATCTCATCCCCTAGGCATTTTAACATCTACATGAAAACTAGGTGAGGACATCTGGAGATCTGGGCTGGGCTGTCACCAGTATGCAGATGACACTCAGCTCTATCTCACACTTCTAGCTGATCCCAGGGAGGCTGTGGAAACCCTGAACTGGTGCCTGGAGGCACTTTTGGAGTGGATGCTGGCTAATACACTAAAGCTGAATCCCAACAAGATGGAAGTGATATTGGTAGACAGATGGTCTGACCCAGAATTTAAGGTGTCACCTGTTATGGACAGGGTTGCACTCCACTTGAAAGAACAGATCCATATCCTAGGGACCAATGCCTACTTCTAGATAAGCAGGTGGCTGCTGTGTCCAAGAGTGCCTTTTACCAGCTTCAGCTGGTTAGCCAGCTATGGCCTTTCCTGGACAGAAAAGATTTAGCCACTGCGGTACATGTCCTGGTTACATTTTTGACATTACATTACTGCAGTGTGCTGTATGTGGGGCTCCCCTTAAGAAGTATTCAGAAATGCTAATTGGTACAGAATGATGCAGCCAGGAAGATGACTGGAGTGGGTCATAGGGACCACATCACTCCTGTCTTAGCCTATCTACACTGACTCCCAGTTTGTTTCTGGGAACAATTCAAAGCCCTATGTTGGTTTGGGACCAATATACTCGAAGGGCCACCTAATCCCTTACGAATCTACCCAACTAATATGGTCACCTTTGGAGGCCCTGCTGTGGATGTCCCCACTTTGTGTACGGTTGCCAGGTCTTACCTCGATCCTAGCAGGGGGCTCCAGCCCGGCTTCTGAAGTCTTTTGGCGCATGTGTACAATGATGATGTCACCCAGAAGTTACGTCATTGCACTGGGCATATCTTTCAGGGGACTCTTTAACATTTTTTAATGTTAAAGCCAGTTTGGTGTGATTAAGTGCATGGACTCTAATCTGGGAGGACCGGGTTTGATTCCCCACTCCTCCACTTGTACCTGCTGGATGACCTTGGGCAAGCCGTAGTTCTGGCACAGCTGTTCTTGAAAAAGAGCAGTTTCTGTCAGAGTTCTCTCAGCCCCACCTACCTCACAGAGTGTCTGTTGTGGGGAGGGGAAGGGAAAGGAGTTTGTAAGCTGCTCCAAGACTGCTTCAGGTAGTGAAAGACGGGGTATAAATCCAATCTCTTCTCTTCTTCTCTTCTTCTTCTTTAATGGTGTGAGTGGAAAGAAAATATTTCAATAGGGACAAAAGTCCACACATTGGAAAAGAGGAGTGCGTGGGGAGTCCGCTGTCTTTGCTGGACCACTTTCCATTGGCAAATCATTGGATAAATTATCAAATGGAACGTCACCAGACTGAAAAGTGAAGAGGATATAGAAATAACCCAATTTGTGTGTGTGTGTGTGTGTGTGTGTGTGTGTGTATATATATATATATATATATATATATATATATATATATAAATAAAATTATTAGATAAATGCCAGAAGAATCCAATGCTCTCTCTCCTCTTAAGGGCAGATGCCTATGTAAGTGCTTTCCCTGGGAATTCCTGCCCACCCCTCAAGCCATTATCAAGCTGCATAGAGTCTTACTGCTGGCATCTGGAGCTGCAGGTGGTTTCAGACCAAAATAAAATGACCGTGTAAGGGCTTGACACTGGACTGCTTGCAGCTGCCAAAGCTGAACTTTGGCCAGCTGTTCCCAGAGGCAAAAATAAAACAGAGACAGCTTTGAAATAACTAGAGGACGGGGGCAGGGATTGTTATGGTTTATAGAGTTTATTCCTCTGAATGAAAATCTACAATCATATTTATCTCTGAATGCTTGCTGAAAGAATCATTATAGGGGAAGACATAATTGTATAGCTCTCCCCATAACCATTCTTTGAATCACAAGCCTGTTTAGTAACTGCTGTCATCATACACACACACACACACACACAATATATATGTGTGTGTGTGTGTGTGTGTGTGTTTTATACACACACACACACACACACACACATATATATATATAGGGCTTTTTTGTAGAAAAAGCCCAGCAGGAACTCATTAGCATAATAGGCCACACCCAACAACAGAAACTCATTAGCATATTAGGCCACACCCCTGGCAGTGCAGCTACCTCCCAGGATCGGCTTCCCCAGGTGTCCCACAGCTTGTGGGGTGCATGGGGAACCCGAGGGAAAGAAAGCAGTTTCTGGATCAGCTTCCCAGGTGCCCTGCGGCTTGCAAGGCACCCAGGGAACCTGGGGGGGGGGGAGGCTTTAGGTGTGGCCAACTCAGAACCCAGCCAGAACTCCGTTCCTGTGTGTTCCTGCCCAAAAATAGCACTCTATCTATCTATCTATCTATCTATCTATCTATCTATCTATCTAGCCATCCATCCATCCATCCATCCATCCATCCATCCATAGGCGTAGAGTATGGGGGGCCTTGAGGGCTCAAGCCACCCCCGGCAAAATGGAGTGCCTGCCGCTGCACCTCCCCGGGTCCTTCCGAGGCCCAGCCGTCGCTGCTGGAGAGGGAGAGGGAAGGGGTGGCCGGGGGGGAGAGAGAGGCACTGGCAGCAGCGGCTGGCAGGCCTCGGAAGGGCCTGGGGAGGTACGGCGGTTTCCCGGGGGAGAGAATTAAGGAGCCCCCCCGAATTTCCAAAAGTCTATGCCCCTCTATCTATCTATCTGTCTGTCTGTCTGTCTGTCTGTCTTACTAAATAGCCCGCTCATTGCAATCAACCATATCCACATTCAGCTTCAGATGTAGGTTTCTTTAGGGTTCAGCACTGGTAAGGGATCTATCTGTCTGTCTGTCTCCCTTACTAGTGCTGAACCCTCAAGAAACCTACATCTGATGCTGAGTGTGGACGTTGCTGATTGCCAGGAGCCGGTCATTTACTATTTATTATTTAATTTATACAGATTTTTTTTCCCTTTAAAAACCAGCATTTTCACCTGCAGTTTCTGCTTCAGTCTGCAGCATAGCAACAAAATCAACTAAAGCGCCAGCAAATCAGATGAAAACAATGGACACTCCACCACTTCCAGTAATGGATGAGGTTATGCAAAAGGCATTACAAATTCAGTGAAGGTCTTCTAGGAGCACTCCTTGTTCCTAACAGACCATGACTTTATGCAGTACAGGTGGCAGGGGCACATTACAAAGAATGAGGGAGTCTGCAATTAACCTATTCAGTTGGAACTGGAAATATTGTTCAAGTTTCATGGAAGCTGTGGTCTGTTGGATCAGCCATCTAAACTATGAAGCTGGACCCAAACAAGGGGGTTCTGCCACAATGTTATGTTTGCTTTCACCATTAAGGAAAATAGTTACCTCTTAACCCAGAAATACCTCTCTGCCATTCAGAGGCAGATATCCACAATTTTTAGGAAAGGGCTCAAGTTGCAACCCTAATCAAACTTAGTGCCAAACTGCAGGGGGGGGGGTGGGGTCAAGAAAAGCAACTTTGGGAAAGGGTAACTAGAAACAGCGAATCTGTTTAGACAGAGGGCAATGGTTAATGTTCTCTGCTTGCATTTCTCTTTCCTGAACTCTGATATGAATGTGATTATATTCAGTGGCATTTATTTCCAAGGAAACATGATTAAGTCAGGCACTTATTTTATGCATTTGGACTACAATAGACTCTTGCCATTTGTCCAGATACCAGATCTATTGAAACTGTTTTCAATGAGTGGAAGACCTGGCATCCAGCCACCTGGTCTATTACCCTTTGAAGACAGTGGTTGTAGACCTGGCCTCCAGAGTTCAGGAGCTGGGTCTGCAACCCACTGACAACAGTGGCAGTAGACATGGACTCTTGCTATCAACCATATAAATACTTCCAAAATTTCAGGATACCAGTAATTCTGCCTTTCTGAAAGGCTGCAATGAAACAAAGCAAAACAAAATATCTGAAGTGCACAACCCCTTTCCCCACAGCTGTGTGGGAGAGGTTAGTCTGCAAAGCCGCCTTGAGCCGGTCCGCTGGCAAGGCGGGATATAAATATAATAAATAAATAAATAAATAGATAGATAGATGCAATAGAGGTAATGACAATCCCCAACTACTTGTCAGTGGTTGGGGCCCACTTGTGCAATGTGTTCATGGCAACCGAGACTGAGTAGACAGGCCAGACCCAGGAAAAGAACACTGGCAGCTATCTAGCACATTGCCTCTTTTACCCAAGGGAATAACAAAGCTTTATAACTGCAACTTGTCCTAGAATATCCCTGTAATCTAAGCCTTCTGTAGATGTTACATTGGTGTGAGTAAGAATGCTGAGCACCAAAGAATAGATGCTTTTGAATTATGGTGCTGGAGAAGACTCTTGAGAGTCCCCTGGCCTGCAAGGAGATCAAATCAGTCAATCCTAAAAGAAATCAACACTGACTGTTCCCTGGAAGGCCAGATACTGGAGCTCAAATACTTTGGCCACCAAATGAGAAAGGAGCACTCACTGGAAAAGTCCCTGATGCTGGGAAAGATTGAAGGTAAAAGAAGAAGGGGACAGCAAAGGATGAGATAGTTAGACAGTGTTATTGATGCAATGAACATGAAATAAAGCAAACTCTGGAGCACAACAGAAAACAGGAGGGCCTGGCGTGATGTGGTCCTTGGGGTTGCAAAGAGTCAGATTCGACTGTGTGAATGAACAACAACAAGATGTCAGTTTTTCATGTGGAAAAAATAGCCATAAACAAAGGAAAGCTGCTGACTAGCACTGAAGAGAACCTTTATGTGTGAATAGGCTATTCACACATAAAGCCTATTCACACATAAAGGTTCTCTTCAGTGCTAGTCAGCATCTTTCCTTTGTCTATGGCAGGGGTGGCCAAACTGTGGCTCAGGAGCCACATGTGGCCCTTTCACACATATTGTGTGGCTTCCAGCAGGGCAGCTGGGGGAACAAAGCACAATCAGTTTTCCCTTCCCCAGCCAGTGTTCTCCTCTTTGGGTAGACTTGAGTTGGGGGGGGGGGGGGAGCAAAGAAGGAAAGCAACTTTAAATGCATTCTCAAAGCCCCCCCCCCCCCACCTACAAATATAATTGGATAGATAAATATCGTTATTAGTATCTGTTTTCACCCCTTTTGTTTTTATTTTTGGCAGCCTCATTTAATGTTAATAAAAAGCAAATTTACATATTTTTTCAATAAAAACGTGTGGAATATTTGTTTATGTCTTGTGGCTCTCAAACACCTGACATTTATTTTGTGTGGCTCTTGTGTGGCCACCCCTGGTCTATGGCTAAATTGGCTTCTTAAGAGCAGTTTTCCATGTGGGGCAGCTTCCATGCATGCAGACTAGGGACCCATATGGAAGTCCATGGCTGAGGACAGACTGGCAGTCTGGCCCGCTCTGCCTCTGCTTTAAAAGCGGAGGCAGAGCGGCAGTCCAGACTGCCACATCTGCCTGGAGGAGGCAGCCCAGACGCAACACGTCCGGCGCTGCACTCCTCCCGCAGCAGCCAGGCACCACTTCAAAGTGGTGTCCCGGCTGCTGCGCACATGTTCCACCCGCTTCTGGCGGGTGTGAATGCATGCTGGTCTGGGAGAGCCACACGGTGTCCTGCCACCGCCGCTGGAAGCTGCCTGCAGTCTGGACACTGCGGGCGGCTTCCTTGCGGCGGCATGTGAATGCCACACTGTAGGGGCAATTCCCACCGCCGTGTTCTGCCATGCTACGGAAGCGCGGCAGAACACCAATCTGTCCTCGGCCCATGCATAGTCACACGATATAGCTACCATGCATATCATGCTTCTGAAACATGTGGCTAGCAGGCTCCCACTATGCGTGAACAGAATGCCAACATAATGTCTGCAGAAAACTGTAGACTTCTGCAAATGGAACCTCAAATGTAGTGTAATGCTGATAAGAACTGAGAATTGTAAATTGCAGTAGACACAACTGGAGAGGCACGAGGCACAATACCTATCATTTCAGTCTGCTTTATAACTTTTTGCATCTGTCTAGCCCAGAAAAGTGCTTAATTTAGCTTATTTTGTTCATATGAATGCAATCCAAGTGATATGCAATCTTCATTCCTCGGAGGTGTTAACCGCTATATTTTTAAAACATATGCAAAATAAAGGTACCTACGGGAGAACTTTTCTCACTTAAAAAATAAAAAGCTTTGTTATCTCGCAAAGTCTCTTGCAAACATTTAAAAAGCAAGGTGAAATAATTGAAAAGCCATTTCAAAATAATTAAAATGATAAACAAAGAACACGAATGCAACCAGTTCTGTTTGGTGCGAGCTAAAAAAGAGAGGGGGGGGCGGAATCTCCACCTAAAGCTTCTTTAAACTTACTCCATTCTCAGAAATTAGATGAAGGGTTTTCTTTTTAAATGCTGCCGGTCGCATTAAATATTAAATGTTCGATGTATCTAAACTCAAATAGGCACAGGACTAACAAGAGCATTTTCTAAATTATTCATGGCTGTCATAGGAAATTCATATATTACATGAGACACAGACATATAATGGTTGCAACAGAAACAATAATATTTTTGTACATAAATACATTTCTAATTTTTTGTTTGCCCTCACTGGATGGGAGGGAAAAGGTGTCTCTTTTGTGTGATGAACATATAACCTTTGGCATACCAGATGGTTCCCACTGGTGTATTTTTCTTACTGTAATATCCCACCCCCATCAAAATGTTTTTCAAGAATTAATTATTTAAGAGAAAACCAGAAATTGGTGGAGTTACCTACTCCCTTTACATCTTTATGCCTCTCTGACAGCTTCCAGTCTCTCTGCAGGGTCATTCTTTCCTACATATTTGTGGGAGTTGTTCTCAGTTAGCATAAAGTTTATATCTCCCAAAGCTTTTACAATTGGCAGGCTCTTCCATTTTTATAATTTTAAATATATTGCTTTTCAGTCTCATTCATTGGTTGTCTACAAATTAAACATAATATCGACAGGTATACTGTTTCCCCCCAATAATCAATACAGGCCATTAGATTTCTCTGTGTGGGTTGCAATGTGGTATAGTGATGTTTTAGAATTTCTCATCCGTTCTGTTTTCAACCCTCAAATTTTCATGTTGATTCCATGTCTTCCTTGTGCAAATCAAATGCATGATTCTTTATTTATATGCCATTTTCTATTTCTTTGTATTATTTTCCCCCATAAAATTATGCATTTTGTCCTACATTAGTAGTTCCTGAACACATCGACATTATACATTATTCATATGTTTTATGGATTAATTATATTTACACTCTATATAAATACTATGTAAACAGACTATAAAGATCATACAAGATGCCTCCTCAATACAAGTCAGTCTACAAAACATAAAGCAGAAAACCAGGTTGGTTGACCAAGACATGAGTAAATATAGAAAACCTGAAATGCAGAAAACTTTGCTAATCCTTACCGTGCTCTGCCATGGTTGTTAACATTATATGTTAATTTATCAATAGCCTTGTTCTCTCAGTCTCCAGTTCTAGATGTATGTTCCCACTTCTGCTCTTTGATGTCTATAATGTAGGATCTTATTACTATGTTGGATGATAATTTGCAGGAACTTCTAGGCAATTTTTGTTGCAAAAATCAGTAAAAACTATAGATGGTACAGCTTTATATATATTTTGGTAATTCTGTAGATTGTATATTTAACCAGTGTGTCTTTGCAGTTGCCTAATTATTCCATAGATGTTTATATTATTACACATGCTGGCAATTTTGAACAGTTTGTGTGGTGTAAAGTACCAACTGATCATTACTTTTATAATGATTTCCCCTTAAATTGGCAAAAAAGCAATAACTTATTAGCATAAATATACTTTTTTAATTTTGTGAGAGAAGGAAAAATGTCACACTGATTTTCCAGTAATTTACCTCGATATAGAATAAGAAGCTTTCAAAGAAAATTTATGACTTGTCTCTTGGCACTATATTTTAGAAATACCATGAGTATCCACAGTTTTCTAATTCCCAAATAATAAGTGTTTAATAACATTGGTGCATTCTTTAATCAAACAGGTAAATGATGTTGGTTTGATAACATTATTGGAAATTAAAAAATACCGCTGAGGCCAATGGTGCGCTACTGACCTTATACTCTTTTTGAAGAAATACTGCAAGACAGACAGATTCCCCTGACAAAGCCTGTTGGTGAAACATGGTGGGAATTTTAGGGGGATTTTAACTGAGTAATAAAATATATTTTTACCTGATTTTGCACCATCAGCCTTGACCTTATTTTTTTTTAAATCTTCAGTGACTGGTGTGGCCCTTTATTTTCTTCTTGGTAACATTATCATTAGGTTTGCAGAGGAAGGAACTCTTACTGAATGCTTACAATAATTCATATGGACAGTATGGGTTTGCAGATACTCTCTTTTTGAATGAGGGAAGCAACATACTTGCAGACCAATTGTGTGTGTGTTAAGTGCTGTCAAGTCGCTTCTGACTTATGGTGACCCTATGAATCAAATGTTCTCCAAAACATCCTATTGTTAACAGCCATTCTCAGTTCTTGCAGACTGAGGGCCATGGCTTCCTTTATTGAGTCAATTCATCTCATGTTGGGTCTTCCTCTTTCCCTACTGCCTTCAGCTTTCCCTAGGGCTGACAGGACAGACTGAATTTCCCCCGCGGCATGGCGTTCGCACGCCACCGGAAGGAAGCCGCCCGCAGTGTTCAGACTGCGGGCGGCTTCCTATGGCGGCGTGCAGACGCCGTGCGGCTCCCCCTCCGGGCTCGCGTTCACACCCGCTCCAGTGGGTGGAACGTGTGCCGCAGCAGCCGAGCACCACTTTGAAGTGGTGCTCGGCTGCTGCGGGAGGAGCGCGGCGCCGGATGCGATGCGTCCGGGCTGCCTCCTTGGGGCAGATGCGGCCGTCTGAACGGCCGCTCTGCCTCTGCTTTTGAAGCGGAGGCAGAGCGGCCAAGACTGCCAGTCTGTCCTCAGCCCAGGATTACTGTCATTTCCAGTGACTCTTGTATGCTTGCAATGTGACCAAAGTACAATAGCCTCAGTTTGGTCCTTTTAGCTTCTAGAGAGAGGTCAGGCTTGATTTGGTCTAGAACCCACATTATCTATAAAACTCTCCTCCAACATGACATTTCAAAGGAATCTACTTTCTTCCTTTCACCTTTCTTCATTGTCCATGTTCTCTGGTGCTTCTTCCGTTTCTGAATCCAGTGTGGATATCTGGCATTTCTCATTCCATATATGGTAACAATCTTTGTTGTAAGATTTTGAGCATCACTTTCTTTCCGTGAGAAATTAATAAGATGGTCTGATAGCTGCTACAGTCTTTGACATTCACAGTTTGTAAAAATAAGATAAGCCATAATGATTCATAAATGCATCATGAAAACCAATATTTCTCCCCACCATTCTTTCCTGGAACTCAAGGTGGTATAGATTGGGCTCCCAGATAGTCTCCCAGGCATTGCCTAAATTCAGAGTGAGTTAGCTTCAACATGGTTTCTGTATCAGAAACTTTCAGACCATTCCCTGGGATCCATTTTTGCCAATAAGAGTGCCTACCGCCCACTGTGCAGTGCTAGAAAATACAAATAAAAGGACAGGTTTCACATCTCACCACAGTTACCAGCAATTGACATTCACTTACAGGGAGACTTTCTCTTGTGGGAAACTCTCCCTCTCAGACAGTTTAGCTCGCCTGTTTTTCAGTGTATTGGAAGTTCAGTCATCAAAACACACACTTGTATCAGGGTCATCTGAGACTGGATTTGTATAAACTAGCTTCACCAGGCAAGAAGTGGAAACAAGGCCATAGGTGAGCAGAGTGCTCACAGTCAGACCAGAGGTTAAACACAACATAGCAACAATAGCATGTGAGGGTCAGAGGCAGAAGTATAGCCACAGACAAGCAGAAGACCCAGAGGCAGGAGGCATAAGCAGAGACAAGTAAGGCGGTCAAGTCCACAGCAACAACAGGTCCAAGAGCAGGCTGTGCTGCATCAAATCCTGTCACTAGGATCATAGAACATTGAATCATAGAACGTTAGAGTTGGAAGGGACCTTGCAGGTCATCTAGTCCAACCCCCTGAACACTGCAGGAGCATAGCCAAAAGATAGCCTTACAACATACCCAAAAGATGGTCATCCAGCCTCCACTTGAAAATGTCCAGCAAAGGAGCATCCACCACCTCCCGAGGCAGTCTGTTCCACTGCTCAACCACTCTTACAGTTAGGAAGTTTTTCCTGATATTTAGCCAATAGCAACGCCCTTGTAATTAACACCCATTAGATCTAGTCTTGCAATCCAGAGCAAGAGAGAATAGATCTGCTCTATCTTCAGTATGACAGCCCTTTAAATATTTGAAGATTGGAATCATGTCTCCTCTAAGCCTTCTCTTTCCCAGGCTAAACATACCCAACTCTTTCAGCCTTTCCCCATAAGACTTGGATTCCAACCCTCGCACCATCCTGGTTCAAGGGCATAGACTTTCCAATTTCGGGGGGTGGGGCTGAGCCAGAGACATCACAGGCCATTGTCTCCAGGGGAGGCTCAGCACTTCCTGGAAAAGTTCGGGGAGGGGGGCTCCAGCTCCCCAGCCCCCCTGAAGTTGACGCCTATGTTCTGGTTGCCCTCTTCTGGACATGCTCAAACTTGTCAACATCCTTCCTAAAATGTGGTGACCAACACTGGACACAGTACTCCAGGTGCAGCCTGACCATAGCAGAATAGAGTGGAACTACCACCTCCCATGATCTGAACACAGTGCTTCTGTTAATGCATCCTAAGACTGCATTAGCTTTCTTTGCAGTCACATCACATTGCAGGCTCATGTTTATCTTGTGATCAACCAGAACACCTAGATCCCTTTCACATGTGTTGCTATCAAGCCAAATCCCTCCCATTCTATATTTGTGCCTTTGATTTTTTTTGTACCTAAGTGTAGGACTTTGCACTTATCTCTGCTGAAATTCATTTTATTTGTCTCAGCCCACTTTTCCAGCCTATCTAGATCATTTTGAATCCTGACTTCGTCTTCTTCAGAATTAGCAGTCCCACCCAGCTTTATGTCATTTGCAAATCTGATAAGCATAATAACTTGATCCTTATCAAGTTGATCCTTGATCAACTTGATAAGGATCAAGTTATTAAATTAATTAAGTTATTAAGTTAATTAAGTTATTAAGACAGAGGAGCCAAGTCACAGGCCTTAGATGGTCTCAGCACTGTTCTGAAAGGTTCTTCCAACTATGCATCTGCAGAACAAGCCCAGGTTGCAATTATTGTAGAACCCTTTTTGGGGAAGTGATGCAATTCACAGCTGGCTTAAACTGGCTAGTTTCCTTGTGGGCACAGCAATGCACAGAGAAGACACTGAGCATTGACTCTAGAGTTACCAACTTTCATTTGGTGGCTGGAAATTTCCCAGAATTACAGCTGATCTCCAGACTAAAAAGATCTGTTCCCCCAGAGAAAAATGACTGCTTTGGAAATACCCCATTGAGGCGCCTCCCTCCCCAAACTCCACCCTTCCTAGGCTCAACTCCCAAAACCTCCTGGAATTTCCTAACCCACAGCTGGTAACCCTAATTGCTTCTTATGGTCCTGTGTTCAGAACCCTGCATTTTACAAGCTGTAATGGCAGACACAGTTTTCACAGGTGGTGGTGGTGGTGGGAAATTGGCACCCAATTAAGTACTGGTGGGCTGTTCAGTACAAGGCCTTCATATTCTCCCCTGAAATAATACAGTATGAACTGTATACAATGGTAGAGAGTATTTGTGTTGGGTCCACAGCATAACATAGCATCCATGTATCTGTTATTATGTGAGAATCAAGATATGAGTAAGAGACTTTTAAAAGTATGGGTGGTTTTTGTCTTTTGTATTTGGAAGGGCAGAATCATCAAGGAGCAATGGAAATAATACAGTGACAACGATACCAAAGGGATGATCCAGTCACCCTGCTATATGCTGCTACCACTCCTGTGCATCTCGGAGTTGCCAAGAACCTCTTCAGTATTTCGGAGTTGCCAAGACCCTCTTCAGTATACTTTCATGAATGGAAAGTTGCACTCATGGTCAGGATGTACAGTGCAAGTAGACAAGAGTAGGAGAAAGACTGGACGAGGCCAGGGGCGTAGAATTTTTTAAATTCCGGGGGGGGGGCTCTTTAGCATGCGCGCTTTGCACGTGCTCGCTGGGGTGATGTTCTCCCCCCCCGGGAAACTGCCACGCCTCCCCGGGCCCTTCCGAGGCCCGCCAGCCACTGCTGCCGGTGCCTCTCTCTTTCCCCCGCCTTGGCCACTCCTTCCCTCTCCCTCCCTTTTTTCTGGGCAAAATGCCCAGCATGGTGACGTCACCCGGAAGTGACGCCATCACACTGGGCACATTGCCAGGGCAATGCTCTGGCAATCGCCCTGAAACTCTATGGTGCCATAGAGTTTCAGGGCGATTGCTAGAGTGTTGCCTAGCAATGTGCCCAGCGTGATGGCGTCACTTCCGGGTGACACCATCACACCGGGCATTTTGCCTGGAAAGGAGGGAGGGAGAGGGAGAGGGAAGGACGGAGGAGTGGCCAGGCCGGGGGGGGGGGGGGAGAGGCACCGGCAGCAGAGGCTGCCAGGCCTCGGAAGGGCCTGGGGAGGCACGGCAGTGGATGCAATGTTTTCCCGGGGGTGGCTGAGCCCCCCCATAGTCTACACCTATGGACCAGGCCCTAAGTGAAAACTGTTGAACATCCAAAACTGATAGCTATGGATGTAGACCCTGCCCAAGAAACTTCAGTAGCCTTATCAGAGGTTTTTTTTTTTTTTTTTTTTTTTTTAAATGCTTCCTTGATATTTGATTTTTGACCTATAATAATTTTGTGGACTGAAAGGACATACATCAAGGCAGTCAGTCTGTAAACAGGTTCAGCCACTGGGTATTACAGTGGCTGTTAGCAGCCTATAAGGTTTTATGGCTCAAACATAATGACAAATGCAGCATTTCAGAAGAACATATCATTTATACCCTTAAACACACTTAATGATCCAACTCTTCTTATCCAAACCTGGAATACCCAAAAAGCTTTATGAACTGAAATCAGTGTTAGGTAGCCATATAAACGCATGCCTTCAAGAGTGTTAGGCAGCACTGAATGAGATACATCCTATGTGTCCATCTGTGGGAAAGAAATGTTTTGGGTTTCAGTGCTGATCAGAAAGAGTGCTTGGATCCTGGTGATTCCCTATTGTAAAAGAGTTTGCATCCATGTCTCTACTTCCTACAATTAACTCTCTTTCCCACTCAGAGAGGACATTTTTCCCATTCCCAAAAGCAGAGTAATACAGTTTCTAAACATCGGAGCACATTTACTTCCAAGTGTTTCAGGACTTCATCTTGACATTAAAATTAAGTTCTGTTAATTGGCGTGGTTAATCAAGCCCCAGAAAACCAGGAAAGTGGCTGTGGCTCAGTGGAAGAACCTCTGCCTTTGCATATAGAAGGTTACAGATTCAATCCCTGGCATCTCCAGTTTAAAGGACCTGGCAATAGGCAATGTGAAAGACATGTGCCTGAGACCTAGAGAACTGCTGCCCTTGTGAGTATGCAATATGGATCTTGATGGGCCAAAGCTTTGGTTCAGTATAAGGCAGCTTCATTTGTGTTTGGTGTGTGTGTGATAACATTTGTCAACTGGTCTTAATAAAGGTTAACAAATATAACAAATAACCTACTAAGTTCTGGTTAAATATTGTCTCGCCTATTAGATTTCCTCCAAGCCTTGCTGTTAGAATATCCTAAAAATCCTATAATGCTTTTGTATTCCATCGTATTAGAATATCCTAAAGCATCCTATAATGCTTTTGTATTCCATCATATTGTCTATTTTAAAGTCTGATTTGAAAGAAGTAATGGATAATTCCCAGGTTATTCGCCTAAACTGGCCCATACAGTTTAGACACACTTGTGTTCTCATGTCCGCATAGTTTTTTATTGTGCTGGTGGAAAGTACCATCAAGTCACAATTGACTTATGGTGACCTGTAGGGTTTGTTTTTTGTTTTTTTAAATCAAGAGATGTTCAGAGGCAATTTGCCATTGCTTGCCTCTGTGTTGCAACCCTGGACTTCTTTGGTGGTCTGCTTTCCAGAACTAACTAGGGCCGACCCTGTTTAGTTCTGAGATAGTGACGAGATAGGCCTAGCTTGGGACATCACTTATTACCCTCTACATTATCAATAGGGAATGTTTAGCTAATATTTGCCTTTTTAAAATATCAGGGTTTCCCTTTTCTACAGTCTAAACCGACCAAGCTAACCATTCTCCATAACCAGTCCACACTGCTGTTGTAAGGGGCAATAATAGGACTAGAAAAGAAAAGTTGCTTTCAGAAAATGAGATGAATCCTATATATGAGCAACATTTATGCCATTTGCACCTTGAAATAAATAGCCTAATTAGGCAGATTTAACGAGCAGCTCTCTTAGGACACTGAAAGAGCTAACCATAACCTTCAAAGCCAAGTTATAATGTTTTATGTGATTTTTACAACATATTTATAATGTTGTTAGGCACGATGTGGCACCATTTTAGTCTGTCATAAAATTAACTATTACACCAAAATGATTCTTGTCACCTTTATAGTGTCGTTGTCATCTGCACCACCCGGGATCCATCAGTGAAAGACTTTTATAAGAGAGTTAACTACTAAATTATCCAGAGTGTCAGTCTGTTGCTTTGAATCTCAAGTTTGGAAACGCCATGTGAGGTCCCTTTGCCCGTTCCAGTCATCCAAGCTATCTCACTAGTGAGATAGCTTCCTGTGTAAAATAGTCTCTGAAGTTTCTTGCCCATTACTTCATCTTTGGTATATCTGTAGGAAGGAAAGTATAAGTATTGTTTCTGTTTCAGGGGGAAGATGAACATTTCTCTTAGTGAAGGGGTGATTGGCTGGTAGCTTCATAGGTTGGATCTGTCCACCAGAGAATTACATTTGACCTCCAATACAATAGCCTACTTTACCCATCACCCAGCAGTAAAAGCTCAAAATCCCTCTTCTAAGAAACAGAAGATTGTTTCTAGAGTTTTGTGTGCAAGGGAAATATTACACCTCTCTTTGGGTTCTGACCATGCTCCCTAAATATAAAATCCTTATTATTAGAGGTACACTTTTATTATAGAAATCTGTCTTCTGGTAGTGATGTCCCTGGACTACTGTGTGGAGAGTACAGTGCCAGCAGCATTAAATCAGGATTAATTGATGCCCCTAACTTTAAGAAGGACTAGATGTTTTCTCATGTTATAAATAGCTAACATGCAATAAAGCATCAATAAGGTGCTTGTTTGGATGCTGCTGCTAGACTAGAACCCATGGGGGACATTCTGGCTCAGTGCAGCGAGACTTCCTTCTGAGCAAACTTCCGAGCAAAGCTCGGAGGGGAGAGTGAGAAAGAATATCAGCCTGAACTGTTCAGATCAGATAATGTTGTGCCTTCATAGGGATAGCTAGCACAAGCTTTCTCAGGAAACTTTGAATGTGTGTAAGTGGGCTAAAATAGTGACTATTTAGAGAGAGGGTTTGTACTTACAGGTGGGTAGGCTGAAAATCTTTTTCAGGAGACTATAGTCTCAGAGTTTATTTGTGTGTGAGAGAAAACTGGCTGTCATAGTGAATATTTCAGGAAGAGGCTGCAGCTGCATCAAAGCCAAGTTTCTGATGAAAACTGGCTGAAAATTTGTAGTTTCTGAGAAAAGCTCACATTTACTGTGAGAATCCCAAGACAGAAGGAACGTTCACCTCATCAATAAAAAACTTGGATGTTAACTGTTCAGTTGGTGACTGAAAGGTTATGGCTTAAAGAGCCCAACAGAAGCATTAATATTAAGACTCTTTACTGAACATCCTTATTTCCATTGCTCCTGGTAATTAATAGAAATTAGTGTGTGTGAGTGTGTGTGTGTGTGTTTAATCTGGTTTCCCTGATGTCTTATGTAAAATAACTGCATTTAGAAGGTGGCATGGTTCTATCAAGAGGAGGCTGGGGTAGAGACCACTGTGGTTGAACTACACAGTACATTACTTAACACACACACACACACATTTAAACCCCTGATCTTCACATCTCCTCCTTCCTGTGTAACACTGTGACAAGTTTTGCTTGTAGAAGAGCAACAGAAGTGCTTTGCACTTCAATAGTGAGATTTAATTTAGCTGCTATTAACACAATCTCCTGGATTTACAAATGGGGTTGCAGACACCCCCCCCCAATGGAGGCAGGGTTCTCCCACCGCTGCACCCTACCCCCAGGAACTGATCAGCTGTCCAGTGGGTGGGGGGACTTACCAGAAAAAAGGAGAAGGCCTAGGTTTCATCACCAGCATTGCATAAGAAGTGATGTCATTGAGCCAGTGACATCCCAGCAACACTCTGGTATTTGGACAAAAATTCTATGGTAAAAACCATTTTTACCATAGGGTTTTTGCCTAAATACCAGAGCATTGCCTGGATGTCACTTCTTATGTGATGCTGGAGATTAGGCTTAGGCCTTTCTCTTTCTCCTTGTAAATCTCCCCAGTCCCCACTGGTTGCCTGGAGGGACCTGGCAGTCCTATTTACTAGTCAACTCCAGACTAGAGATCAGTTTTCCTGGAGAAAATGGCACTTTGGGGGGTAGACTCTATGGCATTATACTCTGCTGGACTAACTCCCCTACCCAAGTTCCACCTCACCTGCAAATCTCCAAGAATTTTTCCAGCCCAGACATGACAACCCAATGGGAGAACCAGTCATTCAAATCTCATTCAATTTACAGAGAGGAAAGGGATGTATAGGAAGCCCTATACATGTATAAGAAAGGAGGCTGAGAACTTTGATACAGATGTTCAGTACAGAAGCTAAATTAGTGGTAATCTGAGAAAGGGCCTTCTTAGTTGTGGCACCTAAACTTTCAAACTCCCTCCCTAGGGAAATTCATCTGTCTCCCTCTCTTGGGGTCTTTTAGCAGCAGGGAAAGACTCTTTTCTTTCGCCTGACATACCCCAAATAATGATTACCAGTTACTCGCCTTTCTTCTAGTGTTGTTTGTTGATGTGTTTTTAGTTGAATGATTTTACAATTTTAACTGTATTTTTAATTGTTTAAATGTTTTAATGTCTTAATGGGCCATAAAGTGTCAGAGGGAAATACATTTTTTTTAAACGGTTGTAGTTTGCTTTTTTGCTTGTTGATTCACACCAGATTCACTTGTAGCTACAGTTGTAGCAAGATAGCATTTAGAAATAGTATTAAATAGAAATATATTTTGTAGTGGTCATTATTTCTCCCCATTTTCTTCCTCTGTTTGATTCTCTGCTGTTACAGTTAATCTTAGTTCTGGGAAGTTCTTCTTTTCATATTTTTCATCGACGGTCCTCCAGGACTGCCTGAAATCAAAACCTGGAAGATAAGAGAGTCTTGCAATTATGTCTGATTGACACCGAGTTCAATTACTGGAGTTTATTAAGTCTCCTCATTTTCTTCACTTAAAAAAAACAGTATTCAATTGTCAAAAGGGAATCATGAAAAGGTTAAGATGTCATTTGCTAAAAAGGTTAGGAGTTATTGTGCCAATTTATCCATATCAGCTGTTCATTTAGAAACTGGAGAATTATACATAACAAAGCTTTTTGAATTTTTACAAATGGCCAGGGGAGAAATCTTTAGTACAAATATCTATCAGAGGCTTGAATTGGAAACTCTGTGGGTCGGATGCTAGCTCTGGGATTGTTATGTCACCATAGCTTCAGGTGAAGAGCTACAGCTAAGACACTGGGAGGAGGGGGGACAGCCTAGAAGCCTCCTAGACTCAAGTGACACTTGAGGAGTAGTGATCCCTCAACCACCAGCAGAAACAGTACTCCAAAAGCTACTGTCATCCCTCAGTCTGGAAACCGGTTGCTTTTAAGCTTTCCTCTGCATTGCTAGCTCTCTAGCTTGACCTCTGAATGCCTATGGCCTACCTGTTGGCCAACTTTCTGTCTGTCTAAGTTTAGCCCTGAGTGCCAGACAATATCTATGGATCTGATTTCTAAAATGGTACAGTGGAGTTGAGGACTTTGTGGTGAATGTGTTCACCAGGTAAATATACTTTGCTCAGCCACTGTGACCTGTGGGAGCCAGTCTGGTGTAGTGGTTAAGAGCATGGACTCTAATCTGGGAGGACCAGATTTGATGGCCCACTCCTCCACATGCAGCTGCTGGTGTTTTTAAAGAGCAGGGCAGTTCTCAAGAGAGCTCTCTCACCCCACGTACCTGTTGTGGGTATCTGTTGTGGGGAGGGGAAGGGAAAGGGATTGTTAGCCGCTCTGAGACTCCTTCGGGTAGTGAACGGTGGGGTATAAATCTAATCTCCTCCTCCTCCTTTTCCTCTTCCTCCTCCTCTCACAAGCTGAACCTTTGATCAGTTCGTCTCATACTTACTGTTCACTGCCCACCTCAAGCACTGTGCTGGGCAGCGCTGGGACTACTCAGTAGAACTGGGAGATGAGTTTCATTTCCGAATGCACAATTTTACTCAGTCTGGTCATTAAAGTACACTCTCCCTGCAGGTTTTTTTTTTTTAAATGATGCAGGGAAAATTATGATGCCCATATCACTGTGTAAGAATACACCTCTGTGAACCACTGTTGCATGAGATTGACAATCATTAATGTTGCTGTCAGACTCAGAGCAACACCAAATGGGAAGATGTTTTTTTTTTTTTAATGACATTTATTTCTTTGTGATTGTAATTTTTCCTCCATTAAACCAGTGGGATACGAGCCCCTATAGTGCTAGGGCACATGCATAGAGGACGAGTGTGCCACATTTCTTCCATCTCTTTACATACATTCCAAGAGAAATAGCTGGAAAGTGAGGCAGTCCCTCAGCCATGGAAAGAGTTCCTTTTTTGCACATCAAGTACTAAGATCTCAGATCCTCCAGTTTGGTGTAGTTTGGTTAAATGCGTGGACTCTAATCTGGGAGAACCGGGTATGATTCCCCACTCCTCCACTTGCAGCTGCTGGATGACCTTGGGCAAGCCATAGCTCTGTCAGAGCTGTTCTCTCAAGGATAGTTCTGGAATGAGCTCTCTCAACCCTGCCTACCTCACAGGGTGTCTGTTGTGGGGAGGGGAAGGGAAAGGCGTTTGTAAACTCCTCTGAGACTCCGAGTGAAGGGTGGGGTATAAATCCAATATCTTCTTCTCTTCTTTTCCTCTCTATGTTACATGGCTGTCATATTCTTGCAACTCAGTAGATCCCAGAGACTTCAAGTGAGAAACATAGATAGATTTATAGGTTCTCCCGGACCTCTGGGGTATTTCCTATCAAATACAACTCATCATAAATCTTGAAACTTTACTAACAGGCAACCGGTCATTTACACTGGAGCTAATCTCCCAAGTCAGCTTGCCTTGATTAGTTTTAACACTGGAGATTAGTTCCAGTGTTGCCTGTTAGTAACGGTTGCCCTTAGTAAAGTTTCAAGATTTATGACGAATGGTCAGGAAGAACCTATAAATCTGTCTATGTTTCTCACTTGAAGTCTCTTTTGTGGAAGTCTCTCCATCTTCAGTAGAAGTCATGTTCTGAAGAAGAATACAAAACAAAGAACAGAATCTAGAGCCTTCGTCTTGTTTGTATTTGAAATTTTTGTGAACTTTGTACATGCTCAGAAACTTTTTTGTTTGCATTTAGAAACTTTGTAAATTTGTGGCTGGAGACAGACTGGTAGTCTGCCGCGCCTCCGCGGCGCGGCAGACTAAGGCGGGGGGAATTTCCCCCGCAGCGCAGCGTTCACATGCTGCTGGCAGGAAGCCGCCCGCAGCGTTAAGACTGCGGGCGGCTTCCTATGGCGGCGGGTGGACGCCACACGGCTCCCCCTCCCGGCGCACGTTCACACCCGCTCCAGCGGGTGGAACGCGTGCCGGACACGATGCGTCTGGGCCGCCTTCTCGGGGCAGATACGGCCGTCTGAACGGCCGCTCTGCCTCCGCTTTTGAAGCGGAGGCAGAGCGGCCGAGACTGCCAGTCTGTCCTCAGCCCTAGTTGATATTAAGTGCATACTGATTATAGTATGTTTAAAGTTCCAGTCTGCATATAAACTTGGTGTTTAGTACATTTGTTATCTGTGTCGTTTTCAGTGCTTTGTCTTGGACTATTGTGTATACTGTATTATCACTTTGTCAGGCTGTTGATCACAATGTTTAACTTGGTGTTGGTATTAGGGCCAGGGCCTCAGTGTTGGAAGGGGTGGCTCCCTGAAGGCCTGGTGGAAGAGCTCCGTTTTACTGGCCCTGCAGAAGAGGTCTAACCAATCCACTTTCTTTATAGGTGGCAAACAATCAAAAGCATTAAAACAAACGTTTAAAAATACATATTATGAAACAGTTAAACAGAATACATAGACAATTAATTGAAGCATGTAAATAGATCAGTGAGGGGATGCCAAATGGAACAGATAAATCTGTCAGTATACCATAATGTAACAAGGCAAGATGACAGCTAAGGCATGTGTAGATTATGATGATCTGACTGACAGGTGCTGGATCACATGACTGCAGTCATGTGAGGTAAAGGTTGCATCAGCCACAATGACTCAGCGCTGTGGTCTGATTGGCTGAACCGTGTATATATTGAATGCTTGGACAGTAGCTTTACCTTCTCTTCTGAATCAATTGCCAAGCGGAGCACTTTGTCAGTCTGAGTATTATTTTGTGGACTATTTATTTTTATAATAAATCACTGTATATATTTTTGCACCAAACAACCTGTTGTTCTCATCGTTACTTTACGCTAGCTGTGCATTACATTCACCACATCGGACACCGTCAAAATCTTCACTCATTGGCTAAAGGCTTTGAAAGAGGGGGACAGACAAATCCCCCTGGGGAAGGAAGTTCATAATTTTGATACCATGACTAAAAAAGCCCTTTCTCAGGTTGCCACCCATCTAGCCTCAGACAGTGAAGGTACCCAACAACTTGTAGGGCAATAAATGTTATCACTGAGAGGGTCACTCACTGTTGCAAAGCTACTCTTAAATCTTCTTGATGAATTTCCTGTTGTTTTGGATTGACAGTACAAGAAGCTGTTCAGAGCTCCTCTTCACAAATCTTATTCCAGTTTGGGACATCTGGAGTTAAACTTCCCAAATCAATGTGTTAAATAAAGGTATCTTTTTGAAACTGACACTTTGTCAACTATATGGTGAAAATTACATGCACACAGAAGCAGCCAATCTACTATTTCAAGTGTTATCTACTTTGAATTTGGGACAACAGTTTTTAGTTTTTAGTTGCAACAGTGCCTGGCATGTGTAGAGGGTAGGGATTTGGCATAATTACTATCTGGAGATCATTACTATGTTTGGTTTGGTTGTTTCTCTATTTTCCTTTGCTCTGATTCACACTAATTGTCTCATCATGAGAGAATCCTATAAAGGCTTGTCTTTTTCTCTCTCTCTTTTTCTTTTTAGCAAGTCTATCTTACTGCATTATCGCTGCTGTCCAGTGGCCATCTTTTGTTTGCTTGATTGCTTGCTAATGGATCAGGAACAATTGGTTGCTGTTTCCTCAAAGAAAGCTAATGACTGGGGATTTCATTAATGGGCAATGTTACCTGCTGGGTGGGGGTCTCTAACCAATGTTCTGTCAGTGGGAGTGTGGGGAAATTAAGCAGAATGTAGCTAGTGGAGATTGAATCAGGTTGGTAGCCATGTTGGTCTGAAGCAACAGAACAGAACAAAGTTGGAACCCAGTGGCACCTTTAAGACCAACAAAGTTTAATTTTCTTATACCCAGAATTAAACTTGCTGGTCTTAAACATGCCACTGGACTCAAATTTTGTTCTCTAGGTAGTGAAGGCAGAAATAGGGCCATAGCTGGCTGGAGTAACTCTGTGTGTGTGTGTGTGTGTGTGTGTGTGTGTGTGAGAGAGAGAGAGAGAGAGAGAGAGAGAGAGAGAGAGATGGATGGTCCTACCTTTCAGGGGAACCAGTGGTGTTCAAAAATTCTTTGCCTGCTATTCTCCCCAGGCTTCACTGGTAGATCTGTGCAGTCAAAACTATACTGTGATCTGACCCAAACAATTGCCCCATTTGTAAACATAGCAAATACTCCAGATAGAAACAAGATTTATTCTAGATATTTGGGGGTGAGTGGGAAGCTTCCAGCCTGACATTCATTTTGGTGCCTTGCTATCTGGTTTTAGTTTCCTATATGAAGAGAGGTAAGAGAAGAAGGAGAAGAGATTGGATTTGCACCCCACCCATCACATTAGAAATGTACAGCTGAATTTATAAAACTGTATTTGCCTTTTATATTTCTTACTGGATTTGTCAAACACTTTTATGGCTTTATATAAATCTTACTCCATTTTACCCAGATTTTTATAACTCTGTATCTTAACGTGTTATGGTTATGTGAGCTCAATGCCATAATAAATGTACAGTACTGTACTCCACCCTTCACTACCCAAAGGAGTCTCAGAGCATCTAACAATCTCCTTTCCCTTCCCCTCCCCACAACAGACACCATGTGAGATAAGTGGGGCTGAGAGATCTCTTTTGAGAACTGCTTGTGACAGAACAGCTCTGAGAGAGCCATGGCAAACTGAAGGTCACACCAGCAGCTGCATGTGGAAGAGTGGGTAATCAAACCTGATTCTCCCAGATTAGAGTCTGCACTTCTCACCACTACACCAAACTGTCTACACCACTACACCAGACTGTAGAGGAACTGAAACAGAGAAAGGAGAGAGAGAAAATCAGTATCAGGGATGAGTATGTGTTGGAGTTTTCAGGTTAACAACAGTTCCAGTCATTATAGAGTTAAATTGCATGTTGCATGTTTACTAATATTACATTGCTTGTTTATAACCAACGGAAGAAGACTTGTGGAATTTTGTAGGAAGTCTTAGTATAATGAAGTGGTCTGTAACCTTTCTGTTGGCTGTCAATGGATTGCTTAAGGCCCAATTTATACCTCCCCTCTGAATAAGTTTGACTGCTGTCTTTTCCTACACTAATTTCATGCTGGTTTCAAATTTCACTTCCTGGGCCTGAAGAGTACTAAGCAATGGGATTTGTTTAAAGCAGCATAATGCTAGCTTGACCACAGGAGGGCAATTAACGAATGTAAACAGTAATTTTAAAACTAGAACAAGTATGGTTTGAAACTAGAAACAGGTATAGATGGGTTTTTTTAAAACTAGAATGATTCCAGCGGGAAAGTCAGCTGTAGATTTGACCTAAAAGGGATGCTTTGATCTTGCATTCACCTATTTACATGTTTTGTTGTCCTTTCTTTGAGAAGAACAAGAAAGAAGAAGAAGAAGCCATTACTAGTTCCAGCAATGCAGCCATTAGGATGCTTAGACAGTGTTCTGTATTTTTACTCCAAAGTGCCCCTCCTTTTGTCTAGTGCAAGATTTTCTTTTTCAGCAAACACAACTGGAGCTTGGCTCTTGATACTCGCCTCCTTGTTTATTTACTCTGTTACACATTTACATTTTGAATAACTCCTAACAGTATGGAACCGGTATGTGAAGAACAGGATTGTCTCAGATAAAATGCCTGCCCTCTATGTTTCTTCCCACCAATCACTTCAGTGTTTCACTGGCTTTAGGAGAGCATTATGATTCCATATAATCATGGGTCCTACTTATCTGTTCCACTTTGTTGGGATGTCAGCATACTAGGCAGGCAAGGCAATGACGTTTACTTAGGTTCAGCGATGAACAGGAAAGACAGATGGGCCGGTGTGGTGTAGTTCTTAAGAATGTCAGACTAGGATCTGGGAGACTTGAGTTCAGTTCTCTGTGTTTCCATGCAGCTCAATTGGACCAGTCACTTAAGTGTACCTCACAGGGTTGTTGTGGAGATAAAATGTGGAAGAGAGAACCGTTTCCACCACTCTGAGCTCCTTGGAAGAGGAGTGGAATAAAACAGTTGTAGAGTCAGTGGAGGCAGGTACATAGGGAAAATGGGGCAGTCCCCTATAAACTCAGGCTGCCTGCCTCCTTACTGTCTGTATCAGGCAGTCCAGAGGGTAGCAGAATGCCAGCTAAGCCAGTTGCTGTACTGTAACTCAGCACTACAAACCTTCCTACAGATGCCGACGTTTTTTCTTCCCTCTTTACCAGACCTATCTACACCAGAACTCTCTGATATTTTGATAGGTCAATGAATCCATAAAAAATCATTGACCAGGATTGTCAATTACTTTTCTTTCTCATGGAGGGGAGGAGGGGGAAGAAATAATGACCAATCAGGAACTTTTTCAGATGGAGAAACATTATGGCTACCAAAGTGCCACTGAACTAGTGTTGTTTCTCTTTAAAGCCTCTATTTATCCCCAAATTCAGAACCAGACCCACACAGTTGAATGAACCCAAGGTGTTTGTATTTTCTTTCCCCGTGCTCTTTTACTTAGGCCATTTTACCTCAATAAAGAACTATACAAAAGAGACAAAAGGATGAAGAAGAACCTACAGTTTTAGAAAGTGAAGTGAAAGCTACACTGATAGCAACTGGGAGAAACAAATCACCACCAGCAGATGGGATATCAATAGAGTTATTCAAAACCACATAAACTGAGTCCATCAAAATCTTAACAAGATCATACCAACAAATATGGAAAACATAACAATGGCCCACAGGCTGGAAATACTCAATTTACATCCCATTTTTTTTAAGGAGGTGTCAAAGAATATAGCAACTATTGGACTGTTGTATTAATTTCTCATGCAAGTAAAGTGATACCAAAACCTTAAAACAAGGACTGTTACCATATATGGAACAAGAAATGCCAGATGTTCAAGCTGGATTCAGAAAACGAAGAGGCACTAGAAATCATATTGTAAATTTATTCTGGTTACTGGAGCATATGAGAGAATTTCAAAAGAAAATCAGCTTGTGTCTCATAGATTACAGAAAAGCTTTTGACTGTGTGGATCATGAAAAGCTATGGTTGGTTTTAAAGGAAATGGGTCTGCTACAATAGTTGATTGTTTTGATGTGGAACTTATATTCTGGACAAGAAGCCACTGTTAGAACAGAATCTGGAGAAACAGAATGGTTTCCAGTTGGCAAAGGTATCAGACAAGGATGCATTTTGTCTCCCTATTTCTTCAATCCGTATGCAGAACATATCATAAGAAAAGATGGATTAAATTTAAAGGACATTAAAATGAAAATTGGCGGAAGGAACATTATTTTTTTTAGATATGCAGATGACACTACATTACTGGCAGAAAACAGTTCAGACTTGAAAAGACTACTGCTGAAGTTTAAAGCAGAAAGTACCAAAGCAGGATTACAGAAGAATATCAAGAAGACAAAAGTAATGACTACTGGGGATTTATACAACTTCAAGATTGATCATGAAGAAATTGAAACTGTTCAAGAATTTTTTTTCCTTGGGTCCATCATCAACCAAAAAGAAGACTGCCACCAAGAAATCAGGAGATTGATACTGAGAAGGGCAGCCATGAAGGAGCTAGAAAAGATCCTTAAGCATAAAGATGTATTGCTGGAAACTATGATCAAATTAATTCATGTCATAGTATTCTCCATTACTGTGTATGGGTGTGAAAGTTGGACAATGAAGAAAGCTGACAGGAAGAAAGTAAATTCCTTTGAAATGTGGTGTTGAAAGAACATTTTACAGGTACCGTGGACTGCCAAAAAGACAAATAAATAGGTTCTAGACCAAATTAAGCCTGGCTAAACTGAGGCTATAATAGGGTGTGATCACACAAGCTCTTTGGCCCAATAAAGCCACCCTTCCCCGCTGGATCAAATGGCCACAGTCAGATGTCTGAAAATGGGGGAGCACAGACAGAACCGATTGGCATTTGAACCTGCAGATCCATTCCTGCTGCTAGGTTGTGTGTTTTTTTTAAATTGTCTATATGTGCATGTGTGTGCATGTCTATGAGCACACGTGCACACATACACGTGCACACATGCATTCTGAAAAATGACTGGGCAGCATGCTCTGTGGCTGAGACACTGCAGTAATGGGGATGCTTGACCACAGGATGTCCACATGGGTAACCTACAGCAGGGTGTGCTATGCCCCACAACATTTTAAACCAGTACAATTAGTGGTGGCACCATATCGTGTCAAGCCGCCAGTGTGACCACAGCCATAGTTTGGTCACATTATGAGAATATAAATGTTACTGGAATTAACACACACATATTGCCACATTCAAGAGACAGAGGCAGCCATTTTCTGTTAGCAAAAGGTGAAAGCCTAGACAGGAGAATTCACACAGGTTTCACAGTGAAACTTTGCTGCAGCAGAATGAAAGGAGGTTTCCCTCTTAATATGAGGTGGAAACACATGTCCTTCAGCCTTTTGTTTATTTACTTAATTTATGCAACCTTTATAATGGGGACCCAAGGTGGCTTACATCATTCTCCTGTCTTCCATTTTATCATCACAACAACCCGGTGAGGTGGGTTAGGCTGACACTGTCCGACTGGCCCAAGGTCACCCAGCAAGCTTCTATGGCAGGATCTTCCAGATCCTAGTCCAGCTCTAGCCAGAAGAAGAAGAAGAGAAGAGATTGGATTTATATCCCACCCTTCACTCACTTAAGAATCTCAGAGTGGCTTAAAAACTCCTTTCCCCTCCCCTCCCCACAACCGACACCCTGTGAGGTAGGTGGGGCTGAGAGAACTCTTTCCCAAGCTGTCCTTGAGGGAACAGCTGGTACAGAGCTATGGCTTGCCCAAGGTCATCCAGCCAGGTGCAAGTGGAGGAGTGGGGAATCAAACCCGGTTCTCCCAGATTAGAGTCCGCGCACTTAACCACTACACCAGACTGGCTTTCCCCTGGCTCTGAGAAGTTGAAGGGTTATGGAAGGCAACTTCTTCAGCAACGTGCTCATTGAACATAATACACATTTAAGGGGAAAGGCTGGTGCCTCCCCCCTCCCAGTGTAAACTTCCTGGCCCAAAGAAAACCATACCTCTTTCAGGCTGCAATACTATACATTCTAGCTTAAGAATGAATCCTGTTGAATGTAAAAGGACTTCTGATTAATCATGCACAGGGATGCATCAGTAGTGGTGAATTAAAAACCCTCTTGCAATCATTTTGTTAGCAGACCTGCTGACAAATGTTACTTCCTGAATCCATGCTGCTGTTGGACAGTGGTTACCATTGAAGTAGGGAGACCCTGGTTCAGACCCCCACTTTGCTATGAAGTTGCTGGGCCACCTTAGGCCAGCCACTCTCTCTGTCTCAAGATTGCTGTGAGGATAAAAATGGAGAAGGGGGACACATAAAGCTACCATATACAAAATCAATCTGTTCGTCTATCAAGGTCCTCATGGTCTATTCTGGCTGGAAGCAGCTCTCCAAGGTCTAAGTCACAGGGCTTTCATATCATCTAATACCAGATCCCTTCAACTGGAGATAGCAGTGATTGAATCTGGAACCAGTATTCCCTCTAAGCTGAGTTAGTGTGAGCTAGCTCACAGTTTTTTAGCCTCTGGCTCACCCATTTTTGTCTAAGCTCAGGAAGGATGGCTCCTGAGCAAACTAATGTATGCAGTAGCCAACTTGCTCAGTCACGACTTTAATGCCAGTAGCTCACAAAACAGAATGTTTGCCCTCAAGATTCCACAGCTTAGAGGGAGCATTGCCTGGCATGTACTGTATGCAAAACTAATGCTCTTCCATTGGACTATGGCCCAGGCCCAAGAGAGGGAGAAGCTTTTAAAACCTATCCTGAGCTCCTTGGAGGAAGGGCAGGGTAAAAGTGCACCAGAGATATCAATGCAGAGAAATTTCTTGGAGACAGAGCAGATGTACATCTTTAAAAAAGCCTTATATGTTCCCATCTGATTGGAGTGGAACGGGCTAGCCTGATCTCATCTGATCTTGGAAGCTAAGCAGGACCCTCATTACTACTCAGTTGGGAGACCTCCAAGAAAGTCCAGGGTTACACAGAGGCATGCAATGGCAAACCACTGCTGTTGGTCTCTTGCCTTTAAAACCCACGATTACCCAGGATTGCCATGAGTCTGCTGTGACTTCACAGCTCTTTCCACCACCAGCATATGTTCCAGTTCTGGTGGGAATTATGCCTTACTAGTGCCCCTACTCTGGTGGTGGTTTTGTTCTAACCACACTTTATCATCCGGCAGACATTTTAGGGCTACCAGTCATTGTATATCCCAAGAGTTAGCAAAAGCTCCTGTAAAATCAACATGTCAACACTACTGTCCTCATTGATAGGCACAGAAAGGGCATTGCTCCTCCTGCTGTGGTTTTGTAAAACCCATTGTAATATTATCTGGATGGAGAGTGTGAATGGCTGGTTTATCATGATCCATATCTCTGAAATGCCTTTTATTATGTGAGGCTGAGATAGGACTGTCCATCAAATGAAATTGTTCAGTCATGATCCCCCCCCCCCCCCCCGAATTTCCTTGAAGGGATAGAATCATGAGAACTGAAAGGAAAATGATATTTTATTTCCTAGATCAGTTGTAGTTTTGTTTATCTAGTGAGGACCATTTTCCTCAATATAGATTGTTGCCAGAAAGAGTAATGGTATGTTCACAAATGATATTTATTATGTTATTTTGTTCATTACCTGCAAAGATTTTCTGGCTTTGCACTAGAGATGAGCAAATATTCCCTGTTTTGTTTCTTTTTATATTACTTATGTTTGTCAGCAGTTTTGGGTCTCTCTTTGGCACAATTGGTTTGGCTGATTTATTCCCCTCCTCCATTCAGAATAAAGAGTCAGACACAAGAGACTGGATAAACTATGAGCCAATTTATTTAACATTCATAACCTGTATTTAAATGGCAAGGGCAAAACTAATTTTTGGCATGGTCAAGGCCAGGGGTCATTCCTGACCCATCCCTTGCCATATAATGGGTAAGCCACCCTGCCCCTGGCTTGAGCCAATTGGGTGGCTCACACTAGGCTGGCACAGCAAGCAGATCATGCCCTGGAGCTCCAGCCACAAAGCTGCACAACTTAAATGGAGGATCAATCCAGGCAGTCCCAAAAGACAGTCCACATTCCTCACCCTGGGTCACACAACCCAAGGGCTGATCCTGCCAGACTCCAAGCCCCCAAAATGGAGGGTGCTAATTGGTGCTCCTCTAGCCACGTATCAGTCACACAACACAATCCAGCTAACCCCAAAAGTGACCAGCCTACTGAAATGGCACCACCCTGAGTCAATTCCACAATCCAATGAACAGCAATACAAGGTAGGCAGAAATGCACCCCCACCACAAGCCAATCAGGCAGGGGTCAAAAATTCCTACTTGATCCCCACAATGGACAACCAGCCAAAGCCTGCACTGCATCCAGGGTGGGAGTGCGGGCCAAGCTCTTGGCACCAACTGAAAAGGGTGAGAGCAGAGCCAGCCCCCCCCCCCGCCGCCAGAGCCTGGATGCTGCTATGCTATGCAGCATCCGGCTTTCCCTCCTTCAAAGGAGGCAAAGGCAGCCCCCAGGAGCACAGTTAGATGTATGTGCTTGTGCTATGGTATTCATATACAGCTTATGCACTGTTTTATCATGAATGCCAGCAACTTCACTGCAAGTGCCAGCCAAACTTACCTTAATGGAACTCCTCATTTTCATGTCAGTTGAACTACTTTGCTGGGTTGCCTTGATGCTTGTCCAATGTCCAATTCAGGGCCAAAGTATACGATTTTTTATTTTTGGGTGATTGGGTCTAGGTTCCCTCAGCCCTTTCCCTGCAGTCACACAACCACTGCAGGGAATGTCATCTTAAAGATCATATGGAGCCCCTTTCAGTTTGAAACTGTAGCGTGGGGGAGGAGGGTTCCTGCCTCTGCCCATGCCATTTTCAGAAGCTAAAATTGCTCTCAGCAGGGAGTTTATTTATGTAACTTTGGGGCTGTGTGTGCTTGGAATATATGTTGTTCCAAAGTTATGTAAATAACTCCCTCCTGGGTCCATTTCAGCTCCTGAAGACAGTGGGAGGTGGAAACAGAAGTCCATTCTCTCCCCACCCTACAGTTCTAAGCTGAAAATGGCTCCCTCTGACCTTTAAAATGACATTCCTTACAGCTGCTGTGTGACTGCAGAAAAGCATGTTGGATTGGGGGAACCTAGACCCAACTTGCCAAAAATATAAAAGAGTGGGCATCATTTGGCCCACAGATGACATGCTGAAGCACGTTGCATTAGCAACCACATTGTAACTCGTGAAAGCATTCAACGTAGGCTTATATATTAGTTTTCTTTTTGGAAATCCTTGACCTACATCCCATGAACAATGCATCTATATTTGTCAGATTCTTTTCTATAGAATTTGGCTACTCTGATGAGCTGATGAAACTAGTCTGGATATCTTTCATAGTGGAATGGTTGACCGTACACACAGATAATATTGACTGCCTTCTTTGTCTTTTTCCATAGGTAATTGCCTTCTCAAAGGTACTTCTCTATCAGCCACTGACTCTCTGCAAGATTGCTATCTCCTACCTTGTGCGCTTTCAAGACTGACACAGCATCTCCTTCATTGTACACTTTATCTATAATTGCATTATCTACCAGTCTTTTGTTTGTCCACTGGTTTGGATCTGGGCCAGAGTGAAATCAGGATGAGAAATGTCATTATGAAGGAATTTATGTGAAACCTTACATAGCCATGTTTATATGAAAGTATGTCCCATAGATTTCAGTACCCTAAGGGTCTTTTGAAATGTAATCCCTTTCCAAGTACAGATGCTTAGCAGTCTTGGGACTGCTCCAGTTATGTGGCTCGAAAGGGAGCAATTTGACAGTGCTTTCATTAATGATTGCTTTGTCATTTGTGTCTGTGCTGTTGGCAGTATTTGCTATTAGAGAAACCACTTCAGATGCTTCCTGGGGTTGATAAGAATTTGAGTTTCCCCAGCCTTCCCGTTTAGTTCAGAAGGTTGCCAAAACTACAGCCCCATCAACCCTGATGGAAAGTCATGCTACAGAAGACTAATTTATAGAAAAGACAGACTCCTGACTGAGCCTAGGATTTGTTGTGACTTGGTGATCAGAGAAATTGAGGGAGGGGGGTGGGAATGGTGGCAAGGATGTATGTATGTGTGTGCATGCATGTCTTTTGCAAACATCATATCAAACATTCACAAACATCTCAAGAACACTGAGTGTTAGACAGGCTTGCAAAAATATGAGTAGTTTTGAGTAAAGAATGGGGGTGTTTGCCCATTGGTCAGTGTGATAGGTCCCAGCTATGTCTGGAATTAGAGAGGCATACATGTGGCTGCTGTCAAAAATAACAACTGCATGTTTATTTACTTCCTCCCTTCCTGAAGCATTTGCTACAACCTGCTAGTTATGCAGCCAGATTTTGAATGAAGGGCTTATAACATGAATTCTCCCATTCAAAAAAACATCAGTTGATTTCAAGGTGAGCCAAATCCATTCATATTTGGGCTCATCTCAGAATAGGACCTGCTTCTACCACCAAGACTTCTTTGCCAGTTCCTCTGTTTCCCAAAGCAACATCTTTGTGAAGGGGCAGGGAGTCAAACTATAGTGGGAAGACTCATTAGAGACAGGCTTAGGGGTAAGTCTCATTAGCTGGCAGTACGAATCCCATACTCCTGGTCTTCATTTTTTACTGGGGGTTGTGAGATTATAGTTTTCTCTTCCTCTCTTTAACCCTTCCCCGACCCCAAAAAAACCAACTCAGGAATCCCATAAGCCACACCAGAAAATAATGAACTAGCTTTGTACTGCCTTTTTGAGAGAAGCCCTGTAGTGGGTCTCTTCTGTGATTTTTAAGCCTTCTCCAACATAATTTAGTTGTGTTCTGTGCCAACAATAAAGTTTTGCTGCATAGGGAGGAGGAGAAGGATGAGGACAAGGAAGGCAGGGAGTGCCTCAGTAATAGACCACCAGTTGGGGTGTAGTGGTTAAGAGTGGTGGACTCTAATCTGGGAGAACCTGGTTTGATTCCCCACTCCTTCAGCTGGGTGACCTTGGGTCAGTCACAGCTCTCTCAGAGCTCTCTCAGCCCCACCTACCTCACAGGGTGTCTACTGTGGGGAGAGAAAGGGAAGGCGATGGTAAGCTGCTCTGAGACTCCTTCAGGTAGTGAAAAGTGGGGTATAAAAACTAACAACTCTTCCTCCTCTTCTCCTTCTTCATGATATTTGCAAGTGTTCTTGCTGATAGCTCAAAAATACAGTCATGAGCCATCAAAGTGTTCAGCTAGAATGCTCGCAAAAACTGTTAGTTTTCCAAGGTGAGACCAGGAAGAGAGGTTCAAATATCAGAGTGAGGAAATACTCAGGTTGTCAGCCTCCAGGTAGAGCTTGGAGTTCTCCTGGAATTATAACTGTATCTCCAGGCTACTTCAGCCTCATTGTTATCAAGACTGTATATGCAAATTTGAATTTGTGTCTTTTTGAACTCATACTATTTGTGTTTTATGTATAGTTACTCCTTCTATATGGCTGACAGAAACAGTTAACTAGGCCTCGTATTAGATATAGCAAAGCAGTTTTGAAGAAGAAGAAGACAGCAAAATGGGACAATCATTCAGCAAACTGCCATACTGTTTATGCATTCACTTTTTTTGGACTGTTTCTCTGTTTATACTGTCTGTTTTGGGATTTTTCACAAAAGTTATCTCTTGTTTACAAACTGACTGTCTTTGGATTTTTTTTTGCAGTAGCCATTATCAATGGAAAGGGCTCTGTGCCTTTTTGGAACCTCTGTTACTATGTCACCTCCTCCTTTCCAACTGTCAGAAGGGTCACTCCCATTACCCTCCTACATTTTAATAGTTACAGAAGTGGAGGAATAAACTAGCAGTATTGCCAACTGGCCTGGAGAGAAATGCCCTGTCCCTTTAGTAGAGGCTCAACAGAATGTTATTTACCAGGTGATGTTATTTACCGCCATGCCTTGAAAAGCTTCAGCTGCCCAGTCCCACCCCTTAAGCCTCTATTGGAAGGGGCAGGGTACTTTTCTCCACCTGCTGGCAACTGTAGGAATTAGACATCTGATGGCTGCTGGTTGCCAGACCCCCAAGTTTGGTGGGGGTTGCCCAATTTGGAGGGGCTCCTTCCCGCCTGTCTGCCAGCTGGTGGGTGGAGGGAATCCCCACCCCAAAGAGCAACTACCCAGCATCCTCCCCACCTGGGAAGAGGTAGGGGCCATACACCTGCACTCTGAGCCCCAAATTTGGGGATTGGAGTGCAGGTGTGCATGGCCTCCCCCCCGTCCCACCTTTCTTTAAACACTGCTGGGGAGAGGTGGGGGCCTCCACTCCCCAATGTGATGACATCACTTCTGTGTGACCTCATCACAATGGGGACTCCTCATCCTCTTCAGTTATGCCCCCCAAAGTCCCCCTCTGGGGACTTTGAGGGACCTGGCAACCCTACATGGATATCAAAAGGTTTAGTTCTGCCCCCAAACATTATAAAGTGAAATTCCTGGAAACTCTTGTTTGCATTTCTGACTACTGTGCTTGTGCTCTTCTGGAATAAAACCAATGTGTTTGGCAGAGGTTGCTGGGGAGCTAAGTTTTGATACACTAGGGTAGAGCTGCCATCGTTTCCTCTGGCAGGATTGTCCTTGAAAATAAGCAGGACAAAAAAACTCTGCATTTGCTTCCGGTTATATATTTTTGTAGAAGTGCCAAGATCTAGCCTTTTGTCAGTTACTATTAATGTGACTGCTTAATTCATGTCCCTGTGCTCCTATTCCTACTTGGTCGTGTTTCATTTCTTTCTTTTTTTCCAAAAAAATGCTTCACTTCCAGTCATGCCAATGCTGAAAAGGCATTTAATTAAAAGAGACAATTGTAATGATTTATATCCATGTGTGCATAAATCATAACTATTCAAAGTCAAATGGGCAAAAATGCTTTTGGAATACTTATAGAAATCCATGTGGAGCAAAAAGAGATCATGGGGGGAAATTAGCTGGGGGGTGGAGGCAGGTTTGCCTCTGAACTGTCCCGAAAAGTCTCTACTTCCAGCCAGTTTGGTTTTCAGCTGTGAACACAAGCAGCCTTTCAGCATTCAGTATGAATAATCTCCTTTTCTGTACAGAAATGCAGATGGTGTACTTTTCTGCCTTTTTCCAGCAGTGCTATAGGATTGCAGGAATCCTCTCTTGGATAAAGGAGTATATACTCTACATTTTTCATCAGCTGCCATATAAGCCTAAGGACAAGCTTACCATCCATCAAATGGTCAAATGTAAGGGTGGAATTTGATGTTGCATAAGATGTATGGCAGCTGTTAAAAACAGTAAGCTTTCATCTCTTTTGCCAAGCACTCTTGCAACACCTAAAAATATGAGCCTACCATCCAAGGAACTGCCAAGCCAACACCTATGGTTAGGACAGCACAATCCTAAGCAGGTCTACTCAAGATCTGACTCAACTCTTTTCAAGGGGGCTTACTCCTAAGAAAGTGTTCTCTTTAGCAGTGACTATTGTTATTTATTGTATGGCATTTAAGCAGTGAAATTTACTGCAACTTTTCGATGTTTATATCCGGAACTCAGATTCAATTACAGATTCCAAGTCTCTAGTCCATAGCTTTGCCCTGACCTGGCTAGCCCAGGCTGGCCCAATCTCAGCTGATCTTGGTCCAGCCCTGGCTAGTATTTGGATTGGAGACCACCAAGGAATACCCAGGTCATGACCCAGAGGCAGGCAATGGCAAACCGCCTCTGAACGTCTGTTGCCTTGAAAACCCCATGGTGTTGCCATAAGCCAGCTGTGACCTGACAGCAAAATAAAATAAAATAAATCCAGAGCTTTATGAATTTAGTCTCATGATTGCTGTCTAAATCTAGCAATATGCAATATGGCAACATACAACTCCCCCCAAAGATGATATATCTTAGAAAATACATTTATTTCTCCATCTATTGTTAATTTTTCAAAATCTGTTATTTGTTTTCTTATTTCTCCTTTTCTTAACTGTGATGACATTTTGTGATTTCCTTGAATTTCTGGGCCCCTTCCTTCCTTCCTTTCAATTCCAGCACACCATTCCCCTTCTGTACCCCTTAACTACCTCTTCAGATATATTTCTGAATATGTTTGATCTTTTGCACCAATAAATTAGTGTGCTGAAGTATTCTATTCAACAGCATGTTCAATGCAGTTCTAGTACCTTCCTGGGAATAATCCCCATTGAATAAAATGGGATTTACTTCAGAGAAGAGCTGCTCTGGATTTCTCACTGAGTTTCTTAATGCAACTTATGGCCAGTTTTATCAGGGCAGCTGCTTCAAAGGCCAATGCAGAATTGTCTGTTGAACTGCTTCTCCAAACCAATAAACCCATTAACCTTGGAGGAGGAACAGAAGCATCATAAAGATACAGGAATGTCCTCATCTCCATCTGAGAATTTGGGATAGGGTTGAGGTCTATCCTGATTGACCTGACTGAGTTTTACTAATTTGTGACATTAGCGTCCTCTTTCTTCTCCTCTGGCAGTAACCAAATCCTACCAGCTGCCATTTCTGTTTAACGTCTCTTGTTTTCTTCAAGACTCAACAAAAGGAAAGAAAACATAAATCAAGACCCAGAAGATGCATTATCCCTTTCACCCAGGTGATCTGAGCTATCTATCAAAACCCATAAAAGCCATTTTACTATGAAAACTTTGAGTTTTGAAGAACATAATTCATCACCGGTTGGGGGATAAAAGCCTCTGCAAAGGCATTTGGCTTAATCCCCACGCATACATGTACATGTATGTGTTTTTTCCCAGTGTGTTTTGGGTTAATTGCCAACTTGTTCAGGGAAGCAACGGCAAAAGGTATTAGCAGTTAGCAGCAAGCAAACAAATCTGCCTAAAAGGGAAGCTTCAACCACTGCCAAACATCATTTATCAACTTATATTTTCACATATTACTTACTTCTTCCTATGGCACAAGTATATTTTGATTAGAGGGAACTAAATTGGATGCCATAGTAAAATCTGGGCAGGCAGAAGCCCAGTAAAATTCATTCAACTGTGTTAGTTTATGGGGTCACACATATTCTTTGAATAGCCTGATATTAATCAAAATAGGCAGAAAGCCTGTGAAGAATGTCACTGATTTTAACAAAAACTGAAAAGATTAGATATCAATGTATTTATTTTGCTATTAAATTGCAACCTTGCAGGCTCATTTCTTTTAAACTTTTGTACACTCATGTAGTTAAATGGTGAGTAAATCATTAGGCAGGATCCCAAAATTTTACTAGATCAGATTTTGCAATTGAATTAGACTTCCTAACTCTCAGTTTTCTTTGGATTGAATCCTAATTTATGGGCTTTCTTATGACAGTTTCAAGGGGAGCTCTCATATTGTTTCTTACTGTTTTTCTTCTCCTACTGATGAGCACTAATTACAGGCAGGCAGAACTGTGCACAAGTCCTTCCAGGGTGGTTTTAAAAGTCAGGGTGTTATAAAAATGTCCAGGAGTTTGTAGAACAAGGGAACTGCCCAATAGGCTTAAGAAAAATCTTTATCAAGCCCAGTATTGTTATTTCTGACCAGAAATAGTTTTCCAATGTTTTCTGTTGCCTTTTTATTTGTGATCCTTTTAACTGGACATGTTAGAGATTGACAGGGATTATTCCAAATGTCTTATGCCTGCTGGGTCAACTTGAAAATCCATGTTTTGATTTCATTTCTCCTTGGTGAGAATCACTTTACATCACTTTCGGTTTCCACACATCAAGATTTTCCTGTTAAATTGATATACTTGAAAGTTCCTTTGGCACATAAACACTCTAAAACATGGAAATGGACTAAAGACGGTGCCAAAATAGAGTAAAAGAAGCAAATAAAGTGGCAATACCAGCAGTAAAAATGGGTGGAAGGAAAGCAGTGACAACATATAACCCCCAAAAGGAATGTATGTGTCTTTTGGTCACATTGGCTTATCCTTGGATATCAAACCTGAGACTTGATGCATGTCAATATGCATTCTACTACTGAACTGTATTCAGGGGAACTAGCCATGGGGGTGCACTAACCATACTGTTCCACCAGTATATGAACTATGGGCCAGCTCATAGGATGGGGACAGGTTGGAAGGCTACTGGGCAGTGGGGAAGCTCTGTAAGTCATTGCTCTGTCAAACAGTTGTGAATGATACAGTGAAAAAGGAAACAACTCTTGTTTTCATCTAGCTGCATTTGTTGTATGGAATGCCTTGAGGAGCATAAAGAATTCAGATCAATCTGGAAGGGTCATAGAAAGGGAAAAAAGGCATTTTCAAAGGCAGTTTGCCTAAGATTCTCCAAAGTGATTAGAGAATTGCCAAGCTCTAGCTGCATACTCTTGGCTGCAAATGTGTCTACGGTGACAGGTATCCTGGCTCTCCCCGCAGGTGATATTGTTCTTCTTTTCGGTTGCAGTGCTAAATGTACTCCAGACAGCCTGCATTTAAGAGGCAAGACTAAAAACATAACCATGGGAGCAGGGGGATTTAAACTTCTGTAAGCACAAAAAGAGAGCAGAACGGGTCAAATGAATTATGAAATATTTGGATGGAGATCACAAGATCATGATCTTATTTCACAGCTTGATGTGCCCCTTTGCCCATGTGGAACATGTTAAATGAAGCTCTTTGTCTCCTCTGATCCCCTTCATGTTTAGACTGTGCTGATCTGCCTTCCTGAACTTGTTAAAAATTCTCAAGAATATGCATAATTAAACAATTCTAAATTAGCTGGGTCAGCTATGACAAGAGAGGAGTGGGGAAGGGAGTCAGCCACCCCTGGAAATAGCCCTTGAATGATAGCTAGAGGCATGCCAAGAGAGTTGGTGCGGTGCCGGGGAAATTAACATGAGACATTTGTCTTCTTCACCCCCTTGCTAGAAAATGAGCGATTCATTACGAGGAAAGTTAGGAGAGTTCTCTGCAACACTAAAAGAGGATGAAAATGGCAAATGAAAGAAAAAGAGCCTTCCTTCACTTGCACTCTGAGGCAAGAGGAAACACATCACCATTGCCAGGACAACCAGGCTGATGCTCTGTGTCTTCGGCCCAATTTACACCTCCCCTCTGACTGCTGTCTTTTCCTACACTCATTTCACGCTGGTTTCAAATTTCACTCCGTGGGTCTGTGGAGTACTAAGCAACAGGATTTCTTTAAAGCAGTATAATGCTAGCTTGACCACAGGAGGGCAATTAATGGATGTAAACAGTAATTTTTAAACTAGAACAAGTATGGTTTGAAACTAAAAACAGGTATAGACAGGTTTGTTTTTTTTAAAAAAAACCCTAGAATGATTCCAATGGGGAAGTCAGATGTAGATTTGATCGCAGTCGTGTGGTTGCACAGCCTGCTAGCACATCCAAATGCACATCCACATCCTGCCCCAACATTCTGTCAATTATGCTTGGTCGAGTTAGCAATTTCTTCACCTGCTTGCTGTTAACATTAAAAAAAAAAAAGGACCTGGTTCATAATGTCTCTAGTGCCAGAGGCAGGGACTTTTCTGCTAGTAGTCCAAATGCAATTCCAAAATGCAAACCCTGTCACATTCCTGATGACTCCAGTATCTCCCAGAAATCCCTCTGTGAACTCTCCAGCTCTCCTGGGAACCTGCACACTGTCCCATGATTCTTGTCCCTTTCTGCTTGCTTGCTGTCATTGGCATTTCTTCCAAGAGATCCGAGAGACCTCCTCCCTTGATTCCTTGAACACTACAGCAACTTCCCAAGTACCAGAGATGTCGAGGAAAGCAGTATTTTGGAGGCATCTTGGTCCTTCGTATGTATGTTGGACACCCAGAAAGTATATGTCAGTGTCACAGGGCTCTCTGCACCTACAGTGCTACTGCTACCCTCAAGACATTTTTATTAACACCTTCTGAGTGAAGATGTGCCAAGTTTTATTAAAGGTACACTTTTTAAAATGTGTATGGTGCAGTTACTCTTCAACTTAAGATTTGCAGTAAAGACAAGACATCACTTATCTTCCCCTTCCTCCCCTGCTTCCGTTCGGTGCATTTGGACTGTAACATGAAAAAAGAGAAAGTTGCACAAATTGTTTTTAACCTGTTCATCAGTCCTATCCCTGTTGCTAATTGGACAATTACTGCCTTTTGGCACAGTTACGTCCTAGTTTTAGAAAAATGTGATGTATACGTCTACAAGATTTTCAGCCACTGCACAAGTGATATTTAGAATCCAAACAAATGTTTTAGAATAAATGAATAGTTGTTCTAAATCTGTCCAATGGTCCATCTAGTCCAGCTCCTTGACAGAGTGGCCAACTAGATGCTCCTGGAAGGCCTAAAAGTAGGACTCAGGGGCCAGAGCCTCACCTTTTTGTTGCTTTACATTGCTGAAATTTAGAGGGTTACTGCTTCTGAACATGGAGTACCATTTAGCCAGCATGGCCTATCACATACTTGAACTGCGATCTATGAGACCCAGGTTTAAACCTCCACTCTGCTATGGAAACTTGCTAGATGATCTTGTGCCAGCTTCTCTCTCTTTCTCTCTGTGTGTGTCTGCCTAACCTACTTCACAGGGTGGCAGTTGTGAGGATAAAATGAAGAAGGGGCAAACAATGTTGTAAGTTGCTTTGGGTTTCTATTGGTGGGAAACAGCTGGATATAAATGTATGAATAAACTGATAGTCATTGGTGCATCTATCCTCCAGAAATGTATCTAATCCCCTAAACTAGTAACCTTCACTGTATGCAGGGGTCATTTCGTAGAAAAAGAGGTGCAGGAGCTCATTAGCATAACTCATTAGCATAACTTATTTGCATATGCTACACCACCTGACATCACCAGAAGTATGTCAGAAGGCAAGAAAGAGGAGAGAGAGAGAGAGAGAAAGGGAGGAGAGAGAGAGAGAGAGAGAGAGAGAGAGAGAGAAAGAAAGAAAGAAAGAAAGAAAGAAAGAAAGAAAGAAAGAAAGAAAGAAAGAAAGAAAGAAAGAAAGAAAGAAAGAAAGAAAGAAAGAAATTGCTGGCAGAGAGGGGACAGCTACTAATCCAAGCCTCAGAAATACCACTATTCTGGGAGGATAGCTTCAGTGGTGGCTGAAGCCTTCAGAAGGCTGGTCAGAGGAACAAGGACCTTTCCAGGGGACGGGGTAATTTTGCTGCAGCCATGACACAAGCAGGAATTCCCCCACCGGGGGGGGGGGGCTGACACCAACTCCCGGAGCTGCACACCCCCGAGCTTCTGCTCAAAATGACCCCTGACTATATGGTGAGGTAGCAAAGATCACAAGTTTATTACTCTTTGCATGAGGAAATACTTCTTTTTGTCTGTTCTGAATCTGCTGCCTATCAACTTCATTGAGTGTCCATGCATTCTAGTATTATTATGGGAGAAGATGAAATGTATATATATATACTTTATTTACCCCATGCATAATTTTGAATTTACCCCATCCAATTGTTCCTCTAAACCAAGATGAACCAAACTCTTCAACTTTTCTCACAAGGAAGATAATCCAACTCTTCAATCACTTTGGGTGTTCTAAATTTTTCTGTGTAAATAATAACACCCCTGAATCATTTTTTGATTGCATTGCTTATTTCACTTTTAAAAACAAACAAACAAACCAAAACAGATCTACTAGACTCCTGTTTGCTTCCAGACTCAGTTCTCTGTGTTAAAGCTTACCTTGAAAGCCCTTTATGACTTGGGACCCACTTATTCATGCATAAGTCCATTTAACATTTTAGGCCATGCTGACCCTCTGTCTTCTAGGTTCATTTATCTTTGGAAAGATCTTGTCACACATGGCTTAGACTGCCAGATGAAGTCCACAGACCACTTTCTTCAGTAGCCATCTGTAGTGCCTGTTAAGTTATTTTCCTTTACAGGGCCATGTTTAGGGATGGGCACAAACTGGCTCATGAATTAAAGTTTGTGACAAATTTTGGCTGGTTTGTGGTTCACCTGCACAAGCCTTCCATGAACTTTCAAGCAGTCCATGGTCATTCGTGAATGGATACATTTCTAGATAGACTGTTATGATGCGCAGCCTTCTAATCTGCCATTTTGTGGCGTTCTCTGAGGAGACTGATCAAGCTCGACTTTAGTGTTCTGACCAGCTCCCTCCTTGCTCTTACTCGTCTCTTCGGGGTTTGTTTTAAATTGCTTTATACATAAGTTGAGGACTACTGATAGACATCTTTGTCCTTGTTTTTTAAGAGTCAGGCACTCAGGCTTTTTAGTTCAAAACACGACAGTACTTTATTTCCAGAACCAAACAGGGGATGGAGGATGTATATACAGTGGACACTTTGTATCTGTATAGGCTGGCATGTTTGGCTTAGATGATACTTAGGCAGTAGGCTATATTGTTTGCTGTTTCCTTAACCGTACATAAGCTCACTCAACACCTTCCTCAGTACACCCCACCTGTCCTTTTGGCTTTGGTTTCCTGGCCCTAAAGTCCCAACTGGCCACCAACCAGCTGTCCAGACTCTGCCAGTCTTTGCCTCAGCCCTCCCTTAACCTCCTATCTCAGGTTCCTCAGGAGTGATGTATTTTAGGTTTGTGACAACTTATGTGTTCTGATTTTACTAGTCTGTTCACTGTCCTGTGAACCAGACTATCCAGCACCCAGTTATCCACTTTAACTGGTATTTTTGGTTGCTCACACAGAGCTACAGAGAGACACTCAGAATCCTCACAGAGCCACCAAGAGACTGTTCCCTCACAGACTCTCACTCTCCGCTCTCTCTCCAACTGTCAGACCCAAACTGTCAGTTGTGCCTGTTAAGTGTCAGTCACTGAGTGTTCCGAGCCAAGTGGCCCCCTCCTCACTCAGTCATGTGACTCAGCAGTGTTACTTGGTGACAGGCTGCTGGTCCCAGATCTTTAATTCCGTCACAATTCTGTTCGTGGTTCACCTGCACAAGCCTTCCATGAACTTTCAAGCAGTCCATGGCCATTCGTGAATGGATATATTTCCAGATAGACTGTCTTCACTCAAACAAAATATTTACCAAACTTCAAAGCAACAGGGTGGGTGGAATTCTCCGATCATCCTTACCTATCCAGATCAGCCCACCTAATCTCTGCCAAACTAGTTACAGCCTACAGAGTCACTGACCAGGCCTATTTAACCAACATTCCCCAGGACATAATGAAGCAGGCAGAAAAAAGGTACCCCCAGCAGCCAATCAGAGGAAACCCCAAAATTTCCTGCTTGGCTCCAATGGTGATAGGCTAATCCCATGATGACCAAAGGGCGGGCAGGTGGGTCAGCAGCCAGGAGCAAAAATTTGCTAAGGGAGGCATGGCTAGCATATAGCTTGAGCAACTGTGTTTCCCTATTGGCTACTACAGTTTTAACACCCTATAGAGCCTCTTACTTTCTTTGAATTCCAGTGGGCCAGGGCAAATTGCACCCTAATATCAGTGCTGGGAATTCTACTTTCTTGCTCAGGATTTGAATGCGTATCCTTATTTTAGTGTTCTATAAACCCAGATGTTATGAGAGGAATGAACAGAAAACCAAGCCTGTTATAATAATGTCTACATATTTTCACATTAGACATCTCTAATAGGGCCACCTTTTCAATTCACTATTTTCATGCTAGCCACAGGGGACGATAATTAAATTAACTGAAGCCACCGTCATTCTGAATGTGCCTATGACATAAAGCCACAGGGGGAAATAATTAAATGAAAAAGGAAATACTATTTCTTGAAGGAGCTTTCCCCCCTCTCTTCATCTGATTCCTTTGCAACTAGATGTAGGTTGGGAAAAGAGCCAGCAGAGAGAGTTAAATCAAAACACAATCCTCAGCTCTTTTGTTCTGAAGTAGCCAGCCGAGTTGGTTTGCCTTACTCCATTTGCAGATTTTAGAATAAAATCTTAATGGGTTGCATCCAGGCCAAACCGCCAATGAAGGAGAGAGGGATTGCCTGCTTTTGCCTGATTCTTACTCCTCACTGTAGTCCCCACACCATGGCACATTTTGTCCATGAGGGACCACTGACTCTCAGAGTTTTTGACAGGGTTGCCACCCTCCAGGTGGGGCCTGGGTATCCCCTGGAATCATAGCTCATCTCCAGAGTACAAAAATGAGTTTCCCTGGAGAAAAAGGCTGTTTTGGAGGGTGGACTCTGTGGCATTGTTGTACCTCACTGAGGTTGCTGTCCTCTCCAGGCTCCATCCTCAGATCTTGTGAATTTCTCAACCTAGCTCTGGCAACTCTACTCCAGGGCCAGGGGGGACCTGGCAACCTTACTGAGGATCAAGCAGCAGACTGCCAGGAGACAGAAAATATTTACTCTGCCAACTCCTTCAGTGAGTTTCCCCCCCCCCCAATGGATCCAATCCAGTGTATGTTGATACAAAGAGCTAATGTTGATTAGCCCCCAGTACAGATTTATAACATTGGCTCTCATCTTCCAGATTCTTGGTCTTTCCACAGTGGCTTGACTTGCAAAGAATTCCAGTGCGCTGCAAGGTCCTCTGAATATTCGCAGTACCCACTCTCCTTTTGCATAGATGAAAGATGACATATAGACAATGGCTGGGTCATTTTGGCATCACCTTGTCCTGTGTGAACTAAAAAGTTCTCTCTACAACTTGTGCAACATGTGGCTGCTGTGCATGACAGTCTAGTTGGTCCCCGGTAGGTCTCTATGCACTGTTTATTTTCCCTTTTTGGTTTGTGGCTACATGCCAAGGCAACTGATGTTCCCGAGGGAGGAACCCAATGCTAATTGGTTCTATCAAGTGGATGGAAAGGCCTGCTTTTCTCTCTTTGAGAGTTGTCCTAAGCAGGTCTGCTCAGAAGTAGGTAGGGATGGCAGCCTCCAAGTGGGACCTGAGGATCCCCCAGAATTACAGATTATCTCCAGACTACAGATATCAGTTCTGCTGGAGAACAGGGTTGCTTTAGAGGGTGGACTTTCTATGGCATTGTACCCCACTGAGGTCCATGTCCTTCTCCCCAGACTCCATCACCAAATCTCCAGGAGTTTTCCAACTTGGATCTGGCAACTCTGCCCTCCCATCCCCACTGGTGGCCAGGGAGGACCTGGCAACCCTAGAAGTAACTGCTATTTTATGCAATGGGACTTGCTTCTGGGAAAGTGTTTACCAAAACAGAGTCCATCTTAAAGGAATTTTCCAGTCAATTTGAGCTAACTTTACTTTCTCCGATTTACTGCAGGTGTTAGTCACCCCACACACTAGCAGATGCTCCTCAAGGTCGTCCATCCAGGCCTGCTAATTAGGCACTCATAGTTCAGCTGAGAATCTGGTTTGGGAGGGGCAGGGCTCTTCTTGTAGAAAAAGCCCAGCAGGAACTCATTAGCATATTAGGCCACACCCCTGACAGTAAAGCTCATTAACATATTAGGCCACACCCAATGTTCCCAGAAGTGTGGTCATCCAGCCACATCCACCTTTTGCTTCTTATTCTGTTTACCTTGTTGTCAAAACAGTTTTGACAAAACCAATAAAAACATTATTTTCTGTCCCATCTATACAAAACCTTGCCTGAACCAATATCTTGTGTCCAACAATTATTCCCACACTGGATTGGAATCAGTTCCTAAGGGTTAGGTTCCCATGGAAATCAGGTTGCCTTCCTGCAGAACTAGTATGCTGAATATGATTTTTTAGGGTTGCCACCCTACAGGTGGGGTCTGGAGATCTCCTGGAATTACAACTGAGCTCCAAACTACAGAGATCAGGTCAATGGCTGCTTCGGAAAGTAGAGTCCATGGCATTATGCCTTGCTTAGTTCCCTCCTTCCCCTAAACTGCACCCTCCACTCCCAAATCTCCAGGGATTTCCTCAACCTGGAGTTGGCAACCCTAGTTCACTGGCAGAAAAACATTAGGAGCCAGTTTGGTGTAGTGGTTAAGTGCGTGGACTCTAATCTGGGAGAACCGGGTTTGATTCCCCACTCCCCCCTTGCACCTTCTGGATGACCTTGGGCAAGCCATAGCTCTGTACCAGCTGTTGTCTCAGAGCTCTCTTAGCCACACCTACCTCACAGGGTGTCTGTTGTGGGGAGGGGAAGGGAAAGGAGTTTGAAAGACGCTCTGAGACTCCCTTGGGTAGTGAAGGGTGGGGTATAAATCCAATCTCTTCTTCTTCTAGGTTTGTGGATGCACTGGATGGGAGTAGTTTGTGGACTATTTTATTCAAGGTACAAAATTTTATTCAAGGTATAAGATTTCTTGTGCCACCCTCACTTCTTCAGATGGAAGAAGTGAGTATGCACACAAAAGCTTATACCTTGGATGAAACTTTGGACTCCAACTTTGTTCTGCTGCTTCAGCACGGCATCCCACCTGAATTATTACACTATAATAGTTTTTACAAGCAATTATGTGCCAGTGGAGTGGTTACCATGCAGAGTCTGTCCCACAGGTAAAATTATCCTGTGAACAGGTGGTCTTTACCACATAAAAGTATCACTACCGTCACAAGATCACCAATCGTTGGAACTCCTCAGAAGCGGAAATCTCTCTTATTAGGAGGTTTAAGAACATCAACTTTGCTGGCCCATTAAAGGCAGATGTCAATCCAGTTGCAGGAGAAGAGGGACAATCATCTTCTTCAGTAACTCTGCCCACTTTTTTACATTTCACAAAACAGGCAATCACCAAAGTGCAGCTGACCATGCTCATTTTTAGTTACAACTCTGTGGGTGTTTTCTCACTATCTTTCCCCACGGTTTACACCGAAGCTAGCACCGGAGCTTCTGGTCAGTTTCCCACCATTTGCTCCGTGCTCACAATTTCCTCCAGAGTATCACTGCACTGCTCCAGAGCTTCCCTGGAGCAAGAAAATCCTGTTCTTAGTACTGAGACCTCTGTTTCATTCCAACAGCTATTGTGGCCAGATGGAATAGCCACTGGGGGAGTCAATGGGACATGGTGGCTTCTAAACTGCATCAGATTTCTTCCTCCCATACATACAGTGTTGTTTGCCAGGCACTGCTCTGCTGGTTTTAACTTGAGTTTTTCTGTGGTTGGGTTTTTTTCAGACCACTTTTGTGTTTTTTTTTTAAAAGACCTTTTTAAAAAAAACTTGGGGGGGGGGCAACAACCAGTAAAGATCCTGTGGATCACAACCGGGGGTGGGGGGGAGATTTGGTTAAGAGGCCAAGCTGGAGCAAACACTTGGTGTGAAAAAGGACTGGGCTTCAGTGAAAAGTTTCCTGTATGTTTGTTTAGAAAATGTGTATGTTGCAGCAGCAAAACTGCTCAAGGCGGGTTACGGCTAAAGGAGTAAAACAGTATGAAGCAAATAACAGGCTGAGGTCAGACACCCTAAATAATCCACTTTCAATGCACTTTCCAACTGGATTATTACTGGGTGAACTGGCAAAATCCAATTCAAAAGTGAATTGAAAAGTGGATTGAAAGTGGATTATTTAGTGCATGGGACCACAGCCACAGTTGAAACAAAAAAAAAACCCAACTCATATAAATAAGAAACAATCAAAGCAAAATCAATGAAAACATGCCAGTAAAAGCCAGCTAGGGCACAGTGATCATTGTTATTGATGCAACAAACATGAAACTAAGCAAACTCTGGAGCACAATGGAAGACAGGAGGGCCTGGTGTGATGTGGTCCATGGGGTCACGAAGAGTCAGACTTGACTGTGTGACTGAACAACAAACAGGGCACAGAAGCTCACAAAACAGCAGTCTAAAAACCATCCTCAAGCTAGGAGCTGTTTCATTTTCATTTTTTGTATTTATTTCTATTGTCATCAACTGTTTTGCTTTTTTGCTTCTCACTGTGGTTTTTGTAGTTTTGTTTGAATTGTATCACGTGGTTTGTATATATAACGAAAATGGTATTTATATATACACTGTACACCATTTCTACCTTCAATATAACTATGTAAAAATGCAGTGTGGGGAATCAGCAAATGGCACAGAACTAAAAAAAAAAAAAATCCACAGAATGTAGAAGTGAAATTAAAGTGGGCATTTGGGGATCAGAGCCCCTGGGATGAGAAATCTGAAAGCACCCTCAACATCCTTGCAGCATCACAACTGGTAACACTGCTCTGCATCAGCAGCCCTCCAAAGCACTCGTTGCACAACAAGCTTTGGCACAGGCCTGTTAGCCTTTGGAGTTTCAGTAAGAAATCTTGTCAAAATGCCCCCATTTGTGTGTCAAAACTTTAAAAAAAAAATCACTTTTTTAAACTTTATTTAGGAATTTTTTAAAATAAACAGGCAATTTCTTGTTTGCAGCATTTTTTTTACGTGAAGATTCTAGCAGCATTCGAGAACTGGCACACCTGACATCTGTGTCTGAATGACGTTTCTGTCAGAATAGTACCGTTTTAGGTATGTACAGATGGTTCTAATACACCCCCCACCAAATACTGTCTCACTGGAATTTCTCTAAATAGTTGGTGGGCTTGCCAGATGACTTATATTATTTTAATTGTTTTAAGAATTCAGCGTCACTTCACTTTGCACCTCTTGGATCAGATCAATACAAAGAGATGCTTCTTTTTTTTAAAAAAATATTTTTTGAATCTTTTACTTCATAAAAGTAGATGGGGCTTCACTAAATAACCTGGTAAAATATTTCATGGGGGTTGAAGTTTGTTACTTCCCCTTCCATCACCATTTTTTAAAACTTTATTAATCATTAAGTACACAAAAAAGAGGAATTCAAAAGTAAAACTATTGTAGGGAGACATTTCAAGGGTTCAAGTGATTTTTTTATTGATTATTGTAGATTTTTAGGATATTTTTGGGAAAATCTTTGGGAATCTCCTGGAAGAATTGACAACCTGTTTGTTTTTTTTTTAAATCTTACTAAGTGCAGTTGTAAAGAGCAAGTGTTTAAATCTTTTTTTAATTGTCATGAGGTTTCTTCTAATTAGAAGCAACAGGGTTTTTTTGTACTTGGTAGCAGCTACTGTAGTACTGTTAAAAGGGAAGATTTATAGAACTTTTCTACTTCAAAGGGAGCTCAGAACTCCAATTGCAATTTTTAATTCTATATGGGAGAATCATATTGTTGTTCTTTCCTTCATGATTTAACATAGCTATATTGATCTATTAGTAGTTTTGAGTAAGAACTTTTAACACCTATATGTTAATTTTGGCTTTGGATTATTATTAAATATTGGCTTGCTTGGGAAAAAACCCTATCTTTAAGCAGATTGCTTATGCCAAAAAGTAAGTTTTAAAGAGAATAACAGAACAAATTGAATAGGTGTAATGTCAGCAGTTCTAATTGGAAAGAAATAGTTGCCAACACTATTATAACATTATTGACTGGTAGATACTCCCAGAAAACTTAGGGTAAACCTAAATTTTCGTACAATTTCGTACACCCACAAAACAACTCACACTGACATATGTTTGCAATAACATTACAATTGTAACCAGATTCTATAATCATTTCTACCCTCCTCATGACTTTGTAAAAAAGTTTTATTGGGAAATATCACCACATAGCACTCATTTTCTCCACAGTGTCTTCTTCCTGTATATATTTGCTCCTTGGCAACTGGTACATTAGCTATGTCAGATCTTTCCATTGAATGAACAATACCTTTCCCATGGCTGTTTTCTTAATGAAACATCACTACTTAAGGGAAGTGTGGACTGCAACAAGAAACTGGTCCTCTGGACTGGTTTGCATCCAAAGTCAGGGTGAGCCAGCAACAAAACTTGACAGATCAGGATGGATCCTTGGGCACGATCTGTATGAACCACATTTTTGTGGACCGGTTCAGTTCATGATTTATGGTTCATGAAGCACAAACCTACACAAACTGTTTGTATAGGCTTGTGAGCCATATAAAGTTTAAACCACTGAAAATGCAGTGGACAGCAGAAAGCATTTAAACCCTCCTGTTCTTCTCCCCATCACTCCATTTAACCATCCAGATTTGCTCCCCACCATTCAAACTGCGGGGGAGCAAAACCAAAGGGTTAAATATGGGGGTGAAGTGCCTCCCTTGGGACATTTCACCCCCCCTTTCCCAGCCAGCAGAAGGGAAGGGGTGAAGTGCCTCCCAGGGGGAAGTTCACCCCTCCTATCTGCTGGCCGAGGCTCTCCTGGGAGGCAATTCACCCCCTCCTTTCTGCTGGCCAAGAAGAGCTGCAGCCAGCAGAAAGGAGAGGGTGAAATGCTCCCTGAGAGACACTTCATTTCTGCTGGCTGGGGAGAGCCCCGTCAGAGGTACTTTACCCCCTCCTTTCTGCTGGCCATGGCTTTCCCCAGCCCTAAGAGAGCCCAAAGCTGGCTGGTGTGGCAGTTTCTTTCCACAGGCTCAGCTCTGTTGGGCTCCCTTGCACAGCCCATTTAAACAAGACTGCACAGGAAAGCTAGGTTGGAAGGGAGGCTTAAACCCATGGGCTGAGCTCTGTTGGTCTTCCTTGCACAGCCTCTTTGAACAGGGCCATACAAGACAGCCCGAAGCTGGGCTGGCAGGGAGGCTTCTTCCCATGGACTCAGCTCTATTGGGGTCCCTTGCACAACCCCTTTAAATGGGGCTGCACTACAGAGCTTGAAGCTGGGCCAGGCTTCTACCCACAGGCTCTGTTCTATTGCAGCCTCTTTAAATAGGGCTACATAAGAACATAAGAGAAGCCAATGCTGGATCAAGCCAGTGGCCCATCGACTCCAACACTCTGTCACACAGTGGCCAAAAATAGCAGGTGACATCAGGAGGTCCACCAGTGGGACCAGGGAACTAGAAGCCCTCCCACTGTTGCCCCCCCCAAAACACCAAGAATATAGAGCATCACTTGCTCCAGACTGAGAGTTCCTATCTATACCTTGTGGCTAATAGACACTGATCGACCCCTGCTCCATATCTTTAACTAATTCCCTTTTGAAGTCATCCATGCTTATAGCTGCCACCACCTCCTGTGGCAGTGAATTCCATGTGTTAATCACTCTTTGGGTGAAGAAGTACTTCCTTTTATCCATTCTAAGCTGACTGCTCAGCAATTTCATTGAGTGCCCATGAGTTTTTGTATTGTGAGAATAAGAGAAAAGTACTTTTTTCTCTACCTGTTCTATCTCATGCATCTATATATCTAATAGCCAAGGTGCCCCCTGCGTATGGATATCTAAATCCACACATCAGGGACACCTAGGGGGCAAAGAGATTTTCCTGTACACTAGGGGGACTCCCCCGGTGTGCAGAAAAACCTGAAAAGTTAAAAAAATATTCAGGGCATATTTAAATCCCCCCCAAGTAAAAAGCATCCCCTGCACATGTGAAGGGAATGCAGTTGAAACGATGCCTCACATCTGTTGTGGGGGGAAGGAGAGGGCTTGGCGGGCCTGGCAGTTGGGAGCCACATGGGCCTTACCATCACTGCCAGGGGGTCGGGGGGAGATAGCTTGGCAGGGGCAGGGAAGAAGTCTCACCTGCAGTGGCTTCCTTCTCTGCGTGGAGCTCTCCCCCCCCCCGTGAGTATCATGGGTCCCCACATCTTGTAATCTTATAAACCTTGATCATGTCACCCCCTCAGCTGTCATTTCTCCAAGCTAAAGAGCCCCAAGCGCTTCAACCTTTCTTCATAGGGAAAGTGTTCCAACCCTTTTATCATTCTAGTTGCCCTTTTATGCACTGTTTCCAATGTTATAATATCTTTTTTGAGGTGTGGCGATCAGAACTGTATGCAGTACTTCAAATATGTTTGCACCATCAATTTATACAGGGGCATTATGATACTGGCTGATTTGTTTTCAATTTCCTTCCTAATAGCCCCAGCACAGTGTTGGCCTTTTTCATTGCAGTTGCATACTGTCTTGACACTTTCAATGAGTTATCTATTATGATTCCAAGATCTTTTCTCTTGGTCAGTCTCTGCCAGTTCAGACCCCATCAACATGTATTTATAGTTAGGATTTTTGGCTCCAATGTGCATCACTTTGCACTTGGCCACACTGAACCCCATTTGCCATGTTGATGTACACTCACCCATCCTCGACAGCTCCCTTTGGAGTGCCTCACAATCATCCCTGGTTCTCATTACCCTGAACAACTTTTGATTTAGCCACTTCACTGCTTACTCCCAACTCCAAATCATTAATAAACAAGTTAAAAAGCATCGGACCCAGTACTGATCCCTGTGGTACCCTACTGCTTACTTCCCTCCACTGAGAACATTACCCATTTATAATCACTCTGTTTCCTTTTAATTAACCAGTGTTTGATCCACAAAAGGACTTGTCCTTTTATCCTGTGACTGTTGAGCTTCCTTAGGAGACTTAGGCCTGCACAGCAGAGCCCACAACTGAGCTGACAGGGAGGCTTCTCCCCATGAGCTCAGTAGTATTTGGCTCCCTTGCATAGTCCCTTTAAATGGGGCTGCAGAAGAGAGCTCAAAGCTGGACTGACCTGCGGGCTTCTCCCTGCCTCTCAGCTGTTTGGTTTAAATGGCTCCAAGCCATTTAAACCCCTGCTTTCTGTTCCACATGAAAAGCTGTGGGGAGCAGAATGTGGGGTGGTTCAACTGGCTCCGAGCCATTTCAACTGAACAGCTGAGCAGCAGGGAGCTCCCAGCCACTCAGCTGTTTCTCTGCTCTTTGCAAACCACCAGGAGCCACCATAAATTGCATAAAAATTCATGGAAATTGGTTGCGGTTCTTCCAGCTGAACTAGAAGAATTTCAAATCTAAATGCCAGTTGCTGTTGCTTTCAATTCATTCAGTTCATTTGTTTCTCTCCCCACTGTAGGGCTGCTAATCTCTAGGTGGGCCTGAAAGTCTTACAGAATTACAGCTAATCTTCAGACTACAGGCAACTGTTCTCTTCAGCCTTTGCTCATAGCAAAGATGCTCCAACACCCTGATCATTCTGGTTGCCCTCTTTTGTTCTTTTCCTAGCTCTGCAATATCCTTTTTTGAGATACATAGAACTATAATATACATACAATTAAACTTGTGCATCCATCAAATACCATATCAAAAGCATCCTGGTATAGCATCACGATTAACGACAAGATTACTTTCTTGTGCTTTATCAATGTGTATCATTAATGTAAAGAAGATGATTATTTTAAAATGTTCCTCGCATTACAGCTATAATTAATTTTTATTATTTCATTGTGCATGCATTACGCTAATGTATTTAAAAAAAAAAAAAAGCTAGGCCAGTATTATTATTCCCATATTGCAGATCAGGGGGTTGAGGAAGTCTGACATGCCTGAGACTACCCTAATAGCAATAAGAAACAAGATTTAAATCTTTGCAACAACAATGCAACATTATTTTCTGTCTTATGACTGCATTTCCTGGGTTTTAGCTGTAATACCCTGAAAATGGTTCCCATTCCACTTCTGTTATCACATCTTCAGCATAGTACTTTTTTTAAAGACAGCATTTTCTGCATTCATTTGGAGTGAATGGAATGAAAGTCAGGGCCCGGAAAAAGAAAGTGCCAGGGTGAATCTGATAACCTGATATTTTCATTTTGCCAAATGACTGAAGTTGGTCCCTGAGCGCTTCACCTCTAGTGGCTCGGATGTCTTTCTTCTTCACAAATATCACTTCTGTGTTCTTATTTATTGTGCACTTAAGTCACACAAGGATTCCAATCCCCAATGCTCAGGCACCCCTAAAATGGGCTCAGCAACACATCACATTTTGAAGGCGGGTTATAAATAATAGGGTTGTGTGAAGGCCTGGAATAGGGAATAGAAATGGCAAAGGGGGTTGTACTTTAACAAACCATTTCTTTGGTCCCTGTGGAAATGGCATTTTGGTAAAACACGCGGCTGGAGCAGAGAAGTCAAAGGTAGTTTGAGACCTAAGGATGGCAGAAAAGCCTCTCAGTGCACTCAAGTAGAAAGTGTTTGAATTCTTATTCCTTGAAAACTGAAGACGGCTAAGAAGAAAATGTAAGTTGAAATTCAAATATGAAGGTCTTGATTTGGCTTTTTCATGTACTCATTTTTTTCTTTCAGCGTGAGTTTTGATTTTGAATGATATGATTAGGAATACTGAACAGCTGCCTGTATTTCCCAGGACATAGTTCAATGAATTTGTTTAAAACCGCTGATCATCATAAAGCCTTTATTTCCATGGATATTTCCCACCTACTGGTACTGCCTGTTGAAGACACTTTATTCACAAATGCTAATGTGCCGTTTTTGAAATGCAGATCTCCATTACTGGGTATCACTCGTGTATTATCATTCATAATTGTACAACACAGTCCCCATTCAAAATTCACAGGCAACTCTGAATATGAATCAAGTCATTGGATTTCAAAATCTGTAACTCTGGTGAGCCCTTCTAAATCAGCTTGCTTGCCAGAAATCCATGGATTTTACAGAAGATTTTGAGAAATGTTCTGCACGTTCTGCCCCATGTTCATGCATGTAGGTGGGCAGGCCTGTTCAGTTAAGAAATGCCCCCAAATTATGAGCATTTATGAGCAGGGGAGCATTTACAGAAAACAATTTCCCCCTCCCCTTAATTGATAGCTCACCTTCCTCCCAGGAACTGAGATTGGTATGCATGAACTCATCCCATTCTTTCAACATTAAGCTTAGAGGGAGATTGATTGGCAAATAATCACCAAGAGAGCCTCATGACTGGAGCAGGGTGTCTGGAGGATCCTCCCCCCCAACCTAACCCCAGGAATGTACTTCTCATCTGAGGAAGATCCGGATGAACCAGGGACCATCCTGGGGGATTTATACAGATGCTCAGGGGACACCCAAAACCACAGAAACCCCTCCAGACCCAGACCCCCAGAGAACTCGGTTGAAGGACCTGCTCCTGAAGGCTCAGCTCCAAATGATGCTGCCAGCCCCTTATAGGGTCAAATGGTTGACAACCAGTTCCCCAGTATCTCCCCTCACCTGATGGGAGTGGTGTTGATGGCAAACCCATGAAGAGGCACCTCAGTGGTAATAAATGCTAGGCCAGTGGCCCATGTTCCAGCTGCTAAGTCAGATTGCTGCCTGAGCACATATAGTGCTTCCAAGGAGCAGGTCTCAATCAAGCACTGGCTGGAGAAAGCCAAGAAACAGGTGGGGTTTCTCACTTTTTAGGCTAAGCAGAGGGCCTTTCTCGTTCAACTGCCACACTTTGGTGCTGTAATCCTGGACCTAGCTGTGCCCTGACCTCAGAACTCTTTGCACAATCAGATCTTACTTCTTGCTCCTGAGGAATCTGAGTACTGCTTCAAGTTTCTACAGTCAAAGGCAGAATACAGGGATTTAAAGCCAGAACTCTCCAGACCTAGTGGTGGTTGACTTCGACAGGATTACCACAACAGTGCTGGCAACTGGTGGAAGCTTTTGGGAGGCAGGAACATGTTAATCATCATCACTTCAACACCACAGTGTCCCTTCTGGCACAAACCTGGAACTGACATCATTGCACTGAGACGATGCCCTAGGATTTTCTGAAACCCAATAGGTTTACTATAGAATGTTGATGGAATCCTAAAAGCATCACCCTGCCATGATGACATCACTTATGGGTTCTTGCAGGAAATGACATTTCAGCCTTGGAGTGACAGGATTGCCAGGTTCCCTTCCCCGGCCACCAGCAGATAATGGTGTGGGGAGGATTGCCAAATCCAGGTTGTGAAGCTCCTGGCTATTTGGGGGTGGAGCCTGGGGAAGACAGGGATCTCAGTGGGGTACAATGTCACAGACTCCATTTTCTCCAGGGAAACTGATCTCTGTAGTCTGAGATGACCTGTAATTCCAAGGGATCCCCAGGTCCCAGCTGGAGGCTGGCATCCCTAAATGACACTGATTTCCCTCCACTGCCCTACCATTTGGAGGATAGGAACAGAGGTTGCAGTAGGAGGTTTCCTATCAAAGTGGGAGACCTGGCTACTGTGTGAAGTAGTGACTACAAAAACAGAGTCAGAAGCATTGCTTGCTGAGAGATTAGTCTGGTTGGTAATAGAAGAACAGATATGTGGTCTGGGCTAAAGGTGTCTTTGAGTGATGCTGTTGTTGTGCCTGTTTAAGTCATACTGTAAACCTAGTCTGGAACTTAAATTGTACCCCAGTTGTTTCCAGCACTCCAGTCACTACATCACCCTGGCTCACCAGTACTCCAGCTGCTCACAATTCCTGAGCCCTTCCCATGCACTCTCAGTTGCCAGTGTTTCCTCTAAACTGAGTTGGTGTGAGCTAGCTCATAGTTTTTTAGCCTCTGGCTCACACATTTTTGTCTTAGCTCAGGAAGGATGGCCCCCAAGCAAACTAATTTATGCAGCAGCCAAACTGCTTGCTCAAGACTTTAATGCCAGTGGCTCAAAAAGTACAATTTTTGCTCACAAGACTCTGGCAGCTTAGAGGGAGCATTGGGCGCCACCCCCATCTCACTCACTCTGCAGCTGCATTTTCAGGGTACACATTGGGCACAAGATTAACAAGACATTTTAATCAGTTTCTTTTAATATATATCATAAGGATGGGAAAAAAACCCCAGTAAAATACACAAACTTAAATTACTGTAAAAATTTGTTTTAGCACCATGGAGAAGTTACCATAAAACTTTTCAGAAGTTAACATAAAACTTTTCTGCATACAGACTTTTCAGTCATCTGGATTAACTGTATCATATTTTGATACTCTAACATTTCCTGAGGTGTTAACTATAACAGTTTCTGTTCAGTAATGTCTTTTAAATGTAAAAGCTTTCTCTGTCTGCACTTAAGAACTCTGTTATTCAGCCCCAGAAAGTACACTCCCTAACTGTCATCCCTTCAACTGACATTTCTTAACTGGCATTCTTTAACTGTCATCTTCTTAACTGTGACTCTTTTTTCCAAATTCTGAACAAGGTCTTCCTAAGTCACTGCAGGGCTGCCAATTTATCGAATCACATCCCAGTTCTTTTCTGACCAATAAACTCTTGTTTTGCCATTTCAAATAAGAGAACTCAGTATTCTTTAGTTAAAACACATAGTGGAAACCTCTAACATGTATACAAAGCTATGAAAGTATGTCATTGGGTGATTCCACGCTAGGCTTTAAATTCTGGTTCAACCCTGTCCCCTGTAATTATCTTGGGGTATTTTTTTGTTTCTACATTACTTTGAGGTCACCCTGGTTTTGCTCCACACTTGTACCAGGATAAACAGATGATGTTATAACTAGGCATAAATGCAAGGTAGTGTGCCATGAGTTGAACTCTGATAAAACCAGGGATGAGATCCAAGTGCAGAAAGGACCGTGGCACAGTTGGGAAGGGAGTTTGGCTCAAATGTGTAGGAGCACGATGCATGACCTTCATTCTGAAAACGTTACAAAACAGCTGGAACTCATATTCTAAGCATACATGTTACTGTGGCATCTCTTGTTTAGATCCATTGCTGTTCCATGTGACCTGAAAATCCACCCAGGAGCACAGCTGTGCAGTACAAAGAAAGATCAGCAGTGGTGCACAAACTATGTTTCACCATTCTCCTGCCCATTGCTTATGTTTTAATCAATGAAACCTGTTAAACTTTTTAGGAAACCTCCCCCCCTTCCAGAACATAATTTGAAAACCACTGAATTAAGTGGATGACTTTATTGTGCATCATCATGTTCCTCTAACCAAAGACCTCCTTTTTATATAGATCTGCCAATAGTACTTTCAGACCTGTTTATCTGCAGCAGTGACTACACAGGTTTCATTGTGCAAGCAGAAAATCACTGTTATTCATGATGCCCATAGTTCAAATGGCAGTATTCACATTTGGCCATCGCATGGGAATTTCAAGGCAGTTTTCAAAATGTAACGTTTGAAGTAAAAAAATTGGGATGTTAAGTGCATTTGAAGGGCACTTTTGTACTTTACTCTGGCTAGAAACATGTAGAAAGGCTGTGATCATGTATAAATTCCAATCAGCCAAATGATCATATTTTTAAGGTTAAAGCTGTTTTAGCTGTTCTCTCTTCTAACAAGAATGAGCTAGATTTAATTCTAACTAAATTATCATAGAAACTGAACCATACAAACAAACATTGGGTGATATTTACCGGCAATGACTGTGACATTTTCAACTTATTAAAAAGCAATGAAGCACCAAACAAGACTTTGTGCCTTTAAAAATCCTTGATCTTTGCAACAGTGAGCTAATGTGATGCCAAGCACATTATCTCTGACAGCTCAGTTAAGAGATGGACAAATCAGTCTTAGTAAAATGCAAAGAAGCTTCTGAACAAGCAGGTCAACCCCCCCCCCCCCCCCCCCGCATTCAGAAGATAATGTTGCTCCTATCAAATTTGCCATCCTAATGCCCCTTACATTACAATTCAAGCATACCATTATCTCATATAATGCTACCACTTCAGATTTCAGGAAAGCAAATCACACACATTATGGAACACAAGTTGTGGGTCTACGTCTCCACGCTGTGCCAGACATAAAAAAAAATCACATATGACTTCTGGGTTCTTCTTGATGCCTGCACATGTGGTACCTTATTAGAATCAGGACTAGTGCAAGTGCAGAAGGGGCTTTGGTCTTCTATCCTGCAGTCTGAAAGAACCCAGCGGGGTGCTACTTGGAGGAAGCCAGATGTTCCCTTGGGTGTACATGGGTTTCTCCAAGGAGGTTGTCATGTCCCCAGAAAGCACTTTTGTGGGGGTACCTTCTTTGGGGAGGGGCATAAATCAGACCTTGTAAATTGTAATCCTCACCAGACTTGGAGGTTAGGTAGAGGAATGTAAGCCAGAGATCCTTAGATATTAAACCTTAAATAGCTGAGAGTTTGGTGTTGCTAGCATGCCCGGGGGGATCTACAGTGTCATGAACCTCATGAACCAAACTGGTTTGTTTGCTCCTAAAATTTCCTGATGGTTCATGGTTTGTGAACTGGGTGCACCAAGAACCAAACCACATTCTCCTGGTCCATGCCCATCCCTAATCATGAAGCTCTTTCCCTGTTCATCCCTTTGCATGCCTTGCTCCCTTTTGGTTCAATACCTACACCTGTTTCTTCACTCCAGGTTGGTTTCTCTGGAATAGCCACATCAGAGGAACACAATTTCAATCAAAAGTAACTTTCATTGGGCATTATATAGGTCAACAAATTTACTTTCTGTTGTAGTATTGTCTCCTTTTTTCCATTTTCTTCCCTGGGAAACTTATTAAGGTCAAATCTACATCTGACTTTCCCTCTGGAATCATTCTAGTTTCAAAAAAAAAGTCTATACCTGTTTCTAGTTTCAAACCATACTTGTTCTAGTTTAAAAATTACTGTTTATATTTGTTAATTGCCCTCCTGTGGTCAAGCTAGCATTATACTGCTTTAAACAGATCCTATTGCTTAGTACTCTTCAGATCAGGGAGTGAAATTTGAAACCAGTGTGAAATGAGCATAGGAAAAGACAGCAGTCAAACTACTTCAGAGGGGAGGTGTAAATTGGGCTTAAGCCAGTTCTGGAACTGTGTATACAATAGATTCCTTGAATCTATGTCTGGTTTGACATATGTAGAGGACACTCACACATGCATACCCCCACATGGGGACTGACTTGGGTAACCATTGGGGACATATTTATTATTGCACTGCTGCTTCTAGAGCTGTGATTTGTGTGTGAGGAAAGGCACCGCAATCTATAAGCAACTGCATAATAATCTGTGTATTTGACACACCATGATGTCTTCCCTTAAGATGGTTCTCTCAGATGTACTATTTATTATCATTTATTGTTACTTTCCATGTTATGAAGGCCTGTTCTCATAGAATGTTTAAATAATGTGCACCTTGTCCTTGACCCTGGGGCATACATGATTATGCCTGCAATCCAGTAACTGCTAACAGCAATTTCAAGCTTGCTGTCTAGTAAGATGATGAATCATGAATGCCGCTGACTGCTTTGTGACACCTCAAACATCAGGTTAGCTGACATATTCTCCCAGTGAGAAGCTGGCCACTATGCGGTAGCTGTTTCTAATCTCAAGTACCTTCACCATATGCCATGATCTGGACAGGTATAGAAAATACAACTGTGAGGAGGATGACTTGTACAGTATTAAGCAGAGGAACTTACAGGGCTGCTATGATGGGGGGAAAGGACTGAAACTGGAAAACCAGGAGAGAGGATGGCATCTCTGAAAAAAAGATAATTGTGAGGATAGTATAATTAATGATCTCCATCATACAGGATCAATTACTGATCAATCAACTTCACTCCATCGGTTTCCCCCCCTCCATCATGCAAATTTTTCAAGAAAGGTTATTTTGTAAAAAAAAAAAAAATTAATTTTGATGACAAATAAACTGCCCCTTTTCATTTCCAAAATTTTTTCCCTGTTGCTGATGTTCCAACTCCTGTCTTATAAAAATGATCATTACCCATGCCTGAAGCTACCTTACCTGTTATTAGCAATGACCTTCCTTTTTCCATGGTCTTTGGGGCCTTGTGACTATGTTAATACTACTAAAGTACATGCACAGAAGTAGAAACATGTTACCCTAGATGCACAGCTTGCTTGCAGATCCAAGAAAACTCAGGAGTTATTTATTTATTACATTTGTATTCTGGGTATCCTATCATGATGAGATGAGGACAAGGGCTCATTCCATTTGATCCTTTCATGATGAGATGAGGACAAGGGTTCATCCCATTTGATCCTCACAACAACCCAGTGAGCTAAGAGCCAAGTCACATAAGTCCTTATGCCCCTTATTTGTTTGTTTGATAGATGTGGTTTCAGAGTTTCATGCTGAGAACATACATTCCAGGTGCAGACAGGAACAGTTCCAACTGGGTCATGGTAAGTAGGAAGAGAGGGCCTTCCCCCTTTGCTATTTTCCTGATCTGAAAGGGCCCCAGAAAACAGTTATTGTCCCATAGCTACATTGTAGACCCAGGAACTCTGTAGCAGTAAATCAGTCCTGAGTTAGACTGAGAAAGAGTGTAGCCTAAGCCCCTTCACCCCACTGAGTGTCATGACTGAGCACAGGTTCAAACCCAGTCCCACTCCACCATTCATTATATCACAGTTGTTCAAGAACAGAGATAGCCTTCCTTCAGCTTTAGTGGAACTGTGCATGATAAGAGAGGATCAGAAGGCCAGAGAAACATAAGAACATAAGAGAAGCCAATGTTGGATCAGGCCAATGGCCCATCCAGTCCGACACTCTGTCACACAGTGGCCAAAAATATCAAGTGTCATCAGGAGGTCCACCAGTGGGGCCAGGACACTAGAAGCCCTCCCACTGTTGCCCCCCCCCCCCAAGCACCGAGAATACAGTGCATAATTTGCCCCAGACTGAGAGCTCCTGTCTATACCTTGTGGCTAATAGCCACTGCTGGACCTCTGCACCATATGTTTATCTAATTCCCTCTTGAAGCTGTCCATCCTTGTAGCCACCACCACCACCTGTGGCAGTGCCTAGATTATCAGAGAATGCCTAGATAATCAGAGAAATACTAGGAAGATGTAGGTGGGAGATTCATACATTTCTCTGTTTTTCATGTGTAGTCCCACTCTTAATAAGCTGAAATCTTACATATTTAGACTAAGTAATTTATACCTTTATTTATCATAATGGTGCCTTAAGAGCTGCATCTAGGGTTACCAGCCAATGTCTGGCAGCTGGCAGGAGATGGGGGGGCAGAGACATGGGGGTGCAGTTGGTGGGAAGTGGGAGTTGCTGGCAGGAGGACCTGGCACCCTAGCTGCACCCCAGTTTACTTGAACATATTACAAGGAATTGTGTTCTATCAACCAAAACTTTGAGCATTGTGGAGAATATTTTAGGTTTAATATCTAAGGTTGTCTAAATCAAAAGAGATCCAGTCAATAGGAAACTCTCAAAGAGAAATCTAATAAATGATATATCTGTTGTTGGGCAACTGATCCGGGGCTACCCCAGATGACCTGGAGTGGGCACTTCAGAACATGGTGGGCTGGCTCAGGCTGAGCTGGCTGAAATTGAATCCAATGAAGACGGAGGTCCTGTGCCTGAGTCGGAGTGGACTGGGGGTAGGGATCCCCTTGCTGGCCTTTGGGGGGGCACCACTGGTGCCAGCGCCGAGGGTTCAGAGTTTGAGAGTGCTCCTGGACCCCTAATTAACGATGGAGGCCCAGGTAGCAGCCACTGCCAAGGCAGCCCTTTTACCATCTGCAGCTGATTAGGCAGCTGGTTCCCTTCCTCAAACACAATGACCTGGCAACAGTGATCCATGCATTGGTCACCTCAAGGCTGGGCTACTGTAATGCTCTCTACATGGGGCTGCCCTTGTCCCAGCTCCGGAGGCTGCAGTTAGTGCAGAATGCCGCTGCCAGGCTGTTGATGGGTCTCTCGGTGTGAGACCACATCCAGCCTGTGCTGAGGTCACTGCACTGGCTGCCTATAGCATACCGGATCCGGTTCAAGGTGCTGGTTTTAACCTTTAAAGCCCTGTATGGTCAGAGGCCTTCCTACCTACGGGACTGCCTTTCCCCATATACACCCCAGAGAGCACTGTGATCAGGCACCCAACACTGCCTGACCCTCTCCGACCTCAGAAAGGCTAGGCTAATGACCACCAGGACCAGGGCCTTCTCAGTGGTGGCTCCTTACTGGTGGAATAAGCTCCCAGATGACATCAGGGCCCTGCTGGACCTTATGCAGTTCTGCAGGGCCTGTAAAGCAGAGGTCTTCCTCCAGGCTTATAATTAGGAGCCGCTGCTGGGGGGAAGCACTGAAATATACCACTGGCGCAAGCTTCTGGTCACGGGCCTGGAAACTTTGCGTCTGAAAGTAATGTTGGCGTCTGAAAGTAATGTTGGCCGCCAAATTTGGTGGAATCTTGTGATTCTTTGTTGTTATATATTTTAGCTGTGTTTTATATGTAGATTGATGAATCTTGTAAGCCACCTAGAGCCGGCTCATGCTGGCTAGGCGAGATATAAATCCCAAAAATAAATAAATAAATAAACCTAAACCTACTGACTATGTGGGCCATATTTTACTAAACCTCCTATTCATCTTTTCCTTTCCCCCTTCCCTTGCTGCTCCTTTCTGTGTTAGCAGGAGCTAGCAAAGGAGAAAAGTTTATTATCAAAGTACCAACACACAGTTTGAATTCCCATGGCAAATGCATTTTTCATTGCCTACTCCATTCATAAGTCATTGTGCGTTTCCAGTAGCTCGGGTATGGAATACGCTCTTTTTATACTTCTCAACATTCCTGTCTTGCTCCTTCCACCACTTCTAAATGTACGTGTATCACACCTAATTTTCTGAACTCATTTGATGTCTTTTTCCTGTCCAATTTTTAATGCTAATTTTTCTGGGTTTTATTTAAACCACGGAGATCCAGACTCTGTAGTGCACTACAGGCTGCCATTTTCCTTGAAAAAATCAGGCCACAACATTAATGTTGTGCCTGTGTACCCATTGGTAATGAGAGGTAATACATGGCATCAGTTCACCATTTTTTCCTACCATTCCATAGAGTTGCCAATTCCAGCTTGGGAAATTCCTGGATATTTGAGGGTGGGGGATGGGGAGGGTGGAGTTTTAGGAGCAGAAGGATCTTGGCAGGGAGGCCCTGCCATAGAAGCTACCATTTCCTCCAGGGGAACTGGGCTCTGTATTTTGAAGAACAGCTGTAATTCTGGGAGATCTGTCCCACCTGGAGGCTGGCAAACCTAATGGACAGTCTAAGAATTAGATTCAAGTCCATTGGCACCTTAGAGACCAACAAGATTTTGGGGGTGTAAACTTTCGAGAGTCAAAGAGTAAGGACACCTTTGGATTTTTAGTCATAACCTGAACTAAAAACTGGTTGCCATGGGGAAACCCCCAAAGCATCACTACAAAACCACAATCCCAGCACCTGAGGCTTGACTGGCTAGGAAGAAGCCATTTTTTGGGGGGGGGGGGTTGATTTTTCAGAGTAGTGACAGAATCTGCAAACACTGGACCTATCCAGACAACCCATTTAAAAGAAAATGTTATTATTTATTTATGTTATTTGTAGTCCTCCTTTCTCACTGGGACTCAAGGGGGATTAAATCAATACAGTCAACAGTATAGGACATCCAAGTGACAGTGCAATAGGATTTGAGTTGTAGAAATCTGGAAGCCAGCTGGAGGTTAAGCACAGCATAATTATTAACATGACACATTAATCAAAAACAAAACATAAAAATATATGGTAGGAACTTATCTGCAGCAACAGATAGTACGGATTATACATCGTGGTATAGCCTACTGTCCCTAACTAGAACTAATGAACATTCGAAGAATATCCCATTTATGAATTTAAATTCTCGCATTTACTTTTGTATTTTGCCATCACAAAGTGGCTGTTTCTCCTATTGGTTTGGTGGGTGAGCATTAATCTCTTAGAATGAGCCATTGCAAGCTGAGATCTGATAAATAGCAGAATATATTTTCAGTACAAGTTCTGAGCACTTTGAAGCTCTTTTAATCCCATCTTCCCTCCAAGAACTCTGAGAGGTGTGCTCCCTTTATGCATGCCTGTGCATAGGGACAGTTTCAGGCATGACTTTGTGAGAAAAAAGGTTGTTGTAGAAGGCCAATTAGACAAAATCTTGTGTAGCCCAGCCTGCAGGGGAGGTGTTTGGCATTATATGCATTTGTATCCTTGCTTCAAGCCACTGGCTTTTCCACCACTGCGTCAACTCTTCAATCCTCCAGTAAAACAAGTTCCAGTAGGCCAGGTAGTCAGTTCCTTTCTTGACTGCTATTCATGCAGTAATCTCGATTACTAATTTTGATTGTCCAGGATCTAACTAGGTGTCAGAGATAGCAGGAAGAGTGTAGATCAGAGGTCCCCTATCCTTTTCAACCTGTGGGTACCATCAGAATTCTAACATAGGATGATGGGCATATAACCACAACATGGCTGCCATGGGAGGTGGAGCAAGCCACAAAATGTCAGAGAGTGAGGTTATGCATAGCTTGTAGTTGGTCTTCAGCATTTTAGATATAAGCTCTGTTACACTGTTTAGAAATGTATTCTTGCAGATACACAAAATTAGTATACATGTTGAGTGAGCAAAGAAACCCTCATCTGGCAGTATCTGTCAGATTTATGAATCTAACACACTTATACAAAAGGGAAAGGGAAAAAAAACTTCTTCTGGCTATCCCTTTAAATAAGTGCTCTTCTGCTGAGTCCAGCCATATTTAACTTGCACTAGGAGCCAGTTTGGTGTAGTGGTTAAGTGTGCAGACTCTAATCTGGCAGAACCAGGTTTGATTCCCCACTCCCCCCCTTGCACCTGCTGGATAACCTTGGGCAAGCTATAGCTCTGTACCAACTGTTGTTTCAGAGCTCTCTCAGCCCCACCTACCTCACAGGGTGTCTGATGTGGGGAGGGGAAGGGAAAGGAGTTTGTAAGACACTCTGAGACTCCCTTGGGTAGTGAAGGATGGAGTATAAATCCAATCTCCTCTTCTTCTAGGTTTGTGGATGCACTGGACAGGAGTAGTTTGTGGACTATTTTATTCAAGGTACAAAATTTTATTCAAGGTATAAAATTTCACGTGCCACCCACACTTCTTCAGATAGAAGAAGTGAGTATGCGCACAAAAGCTTATACCTTGGATGGAACTTTGGACTCCAACTTTGTTCGGCTGCTTCAGACCAACACGGCTACCCACCTGAATTATTACACTATAATACTTTTTACAAGCAATTATGTACCAGTGGAGTGGTTACCATGCAGACTCTGTCCCACAGGTAAAATTATCCTGTGATCAGGTGGTCTTTGCCACATAAAAGTATCAGTACCATCACAAGATCACCAATCGTTGGAAGTCAACTCCTCAGAAGCAGAAATCTCTCTTATTTGGAGGTTTAAGAATATCAACTTTGCTGGCCCATTAAAGGCAGATGTCAAACCAGTGGCAGGAGAAGAGGGGCAATCATCTTCATCAGAAACTCTGCCCACTTTTTAAATTTCACAAAACAGGCAATCTCCAAAGTGCTGCTGACCATGCTCATTTTTAGTTACAACTCTGTTTCTCTGCAGATGTCCCCCAAAGTCCCCCATTCAACAGTCAAGTGTTCTGCCAACACACACAACAATGAAGCTACTTTTTCAGATGTTTTCTCTTTGCATGGCAGTAAGCACCAAACCACTTTAATACAGACTTTAGACACCCATATATTTGCAAGCCATTCCCAACAAGACACAGCAATGAACTCAGGCTTCAGACTTAATTTTCTTAAGCAGAATATGCCATCAGAAAACTAAAGAGATTCTCAAAAATTAAAGATATTGTCAAAAGCAGCATTTCCTGGGCTCTCTGCTTTTTTACATTCCCCCCCCCCCCTTCAATGATTTTTTTATAAAAACACAAAGAACAAAATGAAACAGAAAGAAAGGAAGGAAGGAAGGGAAGAGAGAGAAAGAAAGGTAGGTGGGGGAGAGGGAGAGAAAGAAGGAAAGAAAGAAGGAACAATAGACAGACAGACAGACAGAAAGACAGATAGATAGATAGATGAGAGAGAGAAAGGAAGGATGGAAGGTGGAGGAGAGAGAGAGAGAAAGGAAGGGGGAGGGAGGGGGGAGGGAGGGAGGGAGGGGGGAGGGAGGGAGGGAGGGAGGGAAAGAAAGAAAGAAAGAAAGAAAGAAAGAGAAAGAAAGAAGGGAAGAGAGAGAGGAAGAGAGAGTGACAGAAAGAAAGAGAGAGGAGAGAGAGAAAGGAAGGAAGGTGGAAGGGAGAGAGAGAGAGAAAGGAAGGGGGAAGGAGAGATAGAAAGAGAAAGGAAGGAAGGAAGGAAGTTAGGTGGGGACAGAGAGAGAGAAAGACAGAAAGAAAGAAAGAAAGACAGACAGACAGAAAGAAAGAAAGGTGGGGGGGAAGAGAGAGAGAGAAGGAAGAGATGGGGGAGGCACTTATCAGAGCAGGGAGAGCAATGTGACGTCGGCAAGCCAAATGCAGAGCCAGACCTTTCAGTGCAAATGGCCTAGCCCCGTGCTTAATCTCTGGGCGGGGCTTTCTCCTGCTGGCTTACTGCACTTAAAGGGAAAGTGCCGGGTGGGGTTTTTCCTGCTGGCTCTCTGCAGGAACTTTCCCTTTAAGTGTAAACAGCTCAGGCCCGGCAGGGAGGGGGCGGGGCAGGCTCGGACACCAGCTGGAACAGTGTTCCGGTGCGTTCCTGCTGAAAAAGAGCCCTGGTTACAATATAGTTGGTATGGAAGGGCTGTTAAGAGCTCCTTGGACACGAAGGCAGTGGGAGAGAGATTCTGGGCAGATTTTTGATAGGAACATACATGATTTTTGAAAAGTGACCAAAATTTGGCATAGCAATGTTATGAACTTCCACCTAAATACATTCGAACTGGGAAGATCTGATGACTTCAACAGAATCTCCAGTTAGGTGCATTTAGCATTTTAGCTGTGCACCCCAACGGTGTTTAGTCAGAACCAAGTCCCACTGTTTTTTTTTTAGAATATTACTTTGCTATTAAAACAAGTACTGTATATATAGCTACTGTCAGGGGTCCTTTCGTAGAAAAAGAGGTGCAGGAGCTCATTAGCATAACTCATTAGCATACCTCATTAGCATATGCCACATCCCCTGACATCAACAGAAGTGTGTCAGAAAGGGAATGTCAGTTTCAGCCCCATTACACCCTATGGGCCATTGAAATCAATGGCAAAAACTCATAGGGTATATGAGGGGCTGGAGGAAAGGGGGTTTGAGGGAGAGGCTCCAAACTTGCAGGGTAGCTGCTGGGGCCTCTCCTCAAAATACCCACCAAGTTTCAAGAAGATTGGACCAGGGGGTCCAATTCTATGGGCCCCAAAACTGATTGTCCCATCCCCTCCATTGTTCTCTATGGTGGGAAAAAATGCTAACTTTTTTCCTCCCATAGAGAACAACGGAGGGAATGGGGGCAACATGTTTGGGGGCCCCGTAGAATTGACCCCCTGGTCCAATCTTCTTGAAACTTGGTGGGTATTTCGAGGAGAGACCCCAGGAGCTACCCTGCAAGTTTGGAGCCTCTCCCTCAAATCCCTTCCCTTCCAGTGGCTTTTAAAGTTGCCATCGAATTTTAGCGGCAATTTGGCAGCAGGCTGAATCAGATTAGAGAATCTGATTCAGCCCGTGGCTGCCCTAGTGGCCAATCCTGAGCTGGTGGAGCTTTGCTCTGCCTCGCTCCGGCCCCAACGGACCCTTGGCTATTGTATATACTATACCATAAACATCAAAAACTCAAAAAGCCCCCCTGGCCCTGCCTGCTTTCTGAAAACACTTGGCGCATGCCAGGTAGGGATGCCTATAGCAGCAGGCCACTGGCATCCCAGCTCATTGTCCGCCGGTGCCTCAGGTGCTGGTGGGAAAAAATGCATTGAAGGAGCACGTTCCAGAAGTTACATAGTAAAGAAGTTATTATTTTACAAAACTCTGTGGTAAAACTATAAAGTTTTTGTAAATTCTGAAGACACAAGTAACTTCAAGTCTCTCAAATTAGCTGAAGCATAAGATTATACACACTGAGTAATGGGAAGAGAAGTTCTTAAATAGGATTCTGTTGCAGAAGATGACTTAATTAATACATTTAACCCAACAATTGAGTCTTGTACCTTCAGTTGTGGTTGCATGGACAAATAGGGTTGCCAAGTCTGGGCTGGAAAATACCTGGAGACTTTGAGGGTGGATCCAGGAGAGGGAGGGTTTGGGGAGGAGAGAAGCCTCAGCATGGTACAATGACATAGAGTCTACCTTTCAAAGCAGCCATTTTCTCCAGGGGAGCTGATTTCTCTCAGCTGGAGATCAGTTGTAAAAGCGGGGGATCCCCAGGCCCCACCTGGAGGCTGGCAACTCTATGGACAAATGTAGTTTTGTGAGCATACTGAGACTTCATTGCTTGAGATTTCTAGGAATTTGGGATCTATGGTACCCCAAAATACTCCAGTCATAGCCAGGGCTCTTTTTGTAGAAACAGCCCAGCAGGAACTCATTAGCATAACAGGCCACACACCTGATAGCACAGCTAATTAGCATATTTGACCACACCCCCACATTAAAAGAAAACTTTAAATATTTTGTAAAGACAGGTCAATAGCTGCCCAATGTTCCCTCTAAGCTGTGGAGTCTTGTGAGCAAAAATTCTACTTTGTGAGTTACTGGCATTAAAGTTGTGAGTGAGCAATTTGGCTGCTGCATAAATTAGTTTGCTCTGGAACCATCCTTCCTGAGCTAAGACAAAAATGTGTGAGCCGGAGGCTAAAAAACAGTGAGCTTCTCAGATCCTAGCACGACACTCTTAACACTACATCACGCTGGCTCTTTTGGTGTGGGATGACACATAAAAAATAAGACACCAAATACATATCAAATGCTTCCCCCCACCATAAAGGTGTCTAAATTGGGGTCCACTTTTCATCTTGGGGCCAGGCCCAGTGGCCCTCCCCCACATCTTGAATGACAGCTCATAACAGAGGGAGTGTTGCCCTGACCTCAGATCTCAGAGGCTAAGCAGGTCCAACCCTGGCATTTACTATTTTAAGAAACATTTTGAAGTTTTTAATTTTTTAAAAATTCTTATTATATGCTAATCACTTCCTCCTAAACCACTCTAGCTGGGGTGCTCAAGTCCACCCCAAAATCTCCAGGAATTTCCCAACCAGGAGCTGGCAACCCTAAGGAAATAAACAGAAGAAAAAATGAATAAATACCGCACCCTCCTATACATTATTTTTTTTCCTGATTATTATACTTAAAACTGTAAATTCCTCTTCTCCCAAACTCCAGGTCTTTGGTGTTTATACACTGTGTGCATGCTGTCTACTCAGAAAAAGGCAACTAAGAGATTATTCCGTCTGACTGTTCTGTTCACTTTCCATACCTGATGGCTAAGTATGATTTTAGGGCTATCTTTGTAACTGTGCTTTTACAGTGCAATCGTAAACAGAATTACACCCCTAGAATCCATTGAAGCTAATGGGCTTACAAGGGTGTAACTCTGTTTAGAATTGCACTGTAGTAATCTAAGTGCAAGGAACAGCATTCACATTTTATGGTCAGAGAAATGGCTATGCTGTAATTATTCTGTAATTTCTTCTTAACTTTACCTGATAAAGTCCCAATAAGGTTTACCTGTAAGAACACACACAGCATCCCCCAGGACCGGGAAGGTGCCCTTTTAATCTCTGCAGCCAAAAGCACCCTTCGCATCTGATCACGATGCGGTTCCCTCACCTCCCCTAGAGCCATGTGCAGTTAGTGATCACACTTTAATTTAGTTCTCTGCAGGCACCTATCCCACGAGTAGACGCCTACCCCACAAGAAAGGCCAATGTAGGAATTCCATGCCATTCCTCTCATATAAACTCCCCCCGCCCCTACTTGTATAGAACAGCCCTGTAGAGCTACTGCAGGTCCAGGCACGTACCACTCAGTGCTTAGGGCTGTGGAATGGGGAATACAAATCCCAGTGTGCAATGGCTTCCAGGTAATCGCGAGATGAAGAGAGGCGCTCTAAGACTACAGGGTCCAGGAACCCCTCGCAAACCAAGCCCATCTTACGAGCTTCCTTGTAAGCAATGCCTTTATGGGAAATATAGACCTGAAGTACAAAGGCTGGTTTGGTTCACAGTAAGGGAGCTCGGCGCAGGCACCTAGAGGCAAAAGGCAGTTCCTGTAGTGTACAGAGGCAACTAATAAAGTTTCTCCTCCTCTGAGGAGGGAGAAAAAATCCAGCCCAGGCAGCAGCAGCAGTGAGAACGTATTGTTGTGTGGCTGGCCAGGTGGAGGTGGCGTGAGAGGGCGGCGGAGGCAGCAAGGGGGGTGTCTGGGGAGGATCGGGCAAAGGCTTGAGGGGGAGTCTGGTGGTGGGGAGGGGAGGGGGAAGAGGAGGGGGCGGGACTGGCCTAGACGCCAGCTAGAACACCATTCCGGCGCAGTCTGGCCGAAAAAGAGCCCTGGATAGCAATGGCAAAGGATTTCAGCTGGTAAATGCATGACCTTACCTTGTGCAAATGAAAATTCTCCTGGATATGGTTAATATGCCATTTGTGCAGGCCAATACTATGCATGGATCCCAACAGGACATACTTCCCAATAAGTGTCTTGCAAAGTAGGGCAAGCTATATAGGGGCGTGCAAAAAAACCTGGTATTTTTTTGGGTACAGACAGGTATATTGAACCTGGAAAATACTGGTATTTCTTGATATTCCCAAATCCCAGGACTGGTATGGCATTTGGAATTGTTTTTGCTCCATTATACTCTATGGAGACCATTACAGTCAACTAGTAATAAGGCCTGTTGTGGTAAGAAACACAACGGGCTCTAGAAAGAGCTAGCTCGCATCATGTCCTCTCTCAGCCAGGGCAGCCGCATCATCCCGGGGACCAACTGGCTCCATCCCTCCATCCTCCCACCTCATCACCACCACCACTGCCCCCCCCAGCAGCAGCTGCATCGCTGCTGCCCCTCCCCCTCCCTTTTTCACCAAGACCACTGCTTGTGTCAAGTGGTAGAGCTGCCTCTGGATGGTCCAGCACATAGGCATCAACTACTCAGGGGCTCGGGCCACTCCTGAAATTTTCCAGGGGGAACTGAGCCCCCCTGGGCGAAATGGAATGCCTGCCTGCCATTGCACCTCTCTGCCCTCCAGGCCCTCAAGAAGGTCTTCAAAAAGCCACTGCCACCACAAGAGCCGCTCCCCCCCACCTGGCTCCCCCGCACCCACTCCTCCCTCTCTGGGGGCGAGCTGGGTGACTGTCCAGCATGATGACATCACCCGGAAGTGATGTCATCACACCAGGCACGTTGCCAGGGTGACGCTCTAGCAATTGCCCTGAAAACTCTATGGCACTATAGAGTTTCAGGGCAATTGCCAGAGCGTCGCCCCGGCAACGTAACCAGTGTGATGATGTCACTTCTGGCAGTCGCCCAGAGAGAGAGAGAGAGAGGGAGAGAGGAGTGGGTGGGTGGGTGGGGAGAGGAGTGCGGGGGAGCCAGGCAGGGGAAAAGAGGCTCTGTGGTGGCATCATACCGGCGCGTGGGTGCAAAGCGTGCAGGAGGAACTTCTTTCTAAAGGTAAGGCTTGGCAGCCCTACTCTCTCTCTCTTTTTCCCTCCCCCTCCCTCCCCCCCTGGCCCAGCTCCCCCCTCAGGAAATTGGAAAGTCTATACCCTTGGTCCAGCACAGTGGGTACCCCTCCGCTCTCTTCCACCTCAGCGGTCTCCCTCCCAATCTGACTTAGCCTGTGCAGCTTTCCTGTCCTCCCCCCCACCCTGTTCTGTCTCTCAGGCATTTTAAACAGCACAAGGTGGACAATGGAGCCAGTGCATGAGGTGGAGCCAGTTTGAGTGTGTGGAGGTGGGGAGGAGAGGTTAGTGGCCAGGGCAGTGGCAGTGTGAGGGGGGAGCCAACTGCTGCTTGTTGGGTTCTTGCCCCATTTATGGGGCATGTGAGGGATGGGGGCCAGTGGGAGAGGACCAAAACAAGGACCCCTCTTCCCCTGATGCTGCACGTGAGCTGGAGGGAAGGAGGCTCTGGCCACCCCCAGCCCCACGTAGAGTCTTGTCCATCCCTTCCATTCGCTCTGAGCACACTGAGTCCACAACACAGCCAAGCAATGCAGCCAGTGCCCTCTGATGGGCAGTTTAGGCAACCAACTGATTTTGGCGTGCATAGAATGTTGCCACTCAAAAACAGGACAGTATGGTCCCCATAGGCTATAATGGAGAATTGATCTGGGGAGCTCTGGGGGAGCTGTTTTTTGGGGTAGAGGCACCAACTTTGCATCATAGCTGCTGGTGCCTCTTCTCAGCCCCCCCCCCCCCTTTCAAAAACATTGGATCAAGGGGTCCAGTTCTATGGGCCCCCAAAGAAGGTGCCCCATCTTCCATTGTTTCCAAAGGAGGGGGGAAGGCATTTAAAGGGCTCGGAGTCCCTTTAAATGTTTTATCCAAGCTTTAAATTTACCCAAAAAGCATTTAAAGGGACTGAGAGCCCTTTAAATGTCCTTTAACTGAAGCTATCTGGCAATCCCCCCAAAAAATATTTTCAAGATTTTTTTGTCAAACATTTTCAGATAGCTGACTAAGTAGTCCACTAGTTAACTGGCTGTGAGAAACCCCCTGAAAAATACCTTATTGGTATTGTTATTTTGGGGATAGTTTTGGGATTGGTTTATGCCAAATGCACATACCTAAATATATATTGCCATAAAATTGTAGTTGTGTTGGGTACTGAGCCATCACTATGAAAAGGTTTGTGCATACCCACAAGTTTTCCTTGTGTTTGCCTTTCAGAAAGAATTCATAATTATACAACAAAAATCTTCTTTTCCGTATGTACTGTTTATTGATTAATCAATAGAGCTATTGCAAACATCAAAACAAATGTCACATTGTGCTTTCAGTGTTAAATTGATCAATTCAAAGACTACTCTGAAAATTTAATCCATTACCCTGGTCCCCAACCTACAGCACCCCTACCCCAGTCTAGTCTACTGGTAATGTGAATAAAATGATGTGAGCTTAATGCATCAAATAAATAACAAAAAGAAAACTAATAAAAGTAGACAAGATGGGAGGGTAGGTAGAAAGGAAGGCCCTAAAGCTAAGTTCCTAAAGCTATAGTAGGTTATCTAACAGTTCTTAGTTCCAAGGAGGGGTATGCAGCTTCAGTTAGATTTCAGGGTCAAAATTAGTGCTTTCAGGGCCAAAAATAATTTCTAAAAAAAATTCCTAAGTATCCCAATGTAATTTTTAAAAAGCAGTTCACTGCCATTATTATTTTTTACTACCTACTATCTGCTGCTAGTTGGGCACGATTTTCTCTTGTTTGGGGTTTTTTAGAATGATTCTGGTCAGTCAGGAGTCACATAATGCACATAATACCACAGTATTATGTGCTTACTAGGGATGAGCACGAACTGACTGCTGAACTAAGGTTCGCCACAAATTCTGGCCAGTGATTTTTGTGAACTGAAGTGCTTCCATGAACCTCCACACATTTTGATGCAGTTCATGCTGGTACCTACCACTCACCTGTTTTTCATAAATAGCAGAAAGCATCAACATTAATGAAAGTTTGTGGTGGTTCTTCAGTTCACAAACCATGACCTGGCCAAACAGCTCACCTGTTTGGTTTACATGGCTTGGAGCTATTTAAATCACTGCCTTCTGGTCCCAGCAAAAGGCCACAGGGAGCGGAAAGCAGGGGTTTCCAAACAGCTGAGTGGTGGGGACCATCCTCAGCTGTTTGACTTGGAGCAGAAAGCAGGGGTTTAAATTTTAAATGGTTCACAAGCCAGTATGAACTGGTTCAGTTTGCGAACCAGCGTATTGTTTCATGGTTCAGCCACAAACCGAACCGCAAAAATGCTTTTCATGCCCATCTCTAGTGCTTACTCAGATCTGGCTTAGTGCTGACACCATTAAGGACAAAATAAGTTTTTAGGGTGTGGCCAATGCTTTCTGGACTGATCACATGGGCAATCTTAACTAATCAGGGATTTCATTGTGATTAATTTCACTCCGTGCAAACAAAGCCTATTTGGATAGTTAGAAAAATATCCTGAATAGCTGCTCCTCAAGTTCATCGTTTGGGAGGGGGGACTTCCAATATTTAGCTCAGCTCGAGTTCTTACCTTTGAAACCCTAAATGGCTAAGGGTAAGGATGCTTGAAGGACTGCCTTCTTCCAGTCTTTCTGTCACTCACAGCTCCTCTTCCCCTTCCCCATTCCTATCCCTGCCATACTCAGAATCGAGGTGGGTGGCCACCAAAGACATGACTTTTTCAGTAGTGGCACTTTGTTTGTGGGCTGCCCTTCCACTTGAGGCTTGCCTGGCACCTACAGTACTCTCTTTCAGTTTTTGTTTCCCTGGGCTGTTAATGAAGGTGACAATATTTTGACACTATTAAAAATGATCTATTAGGTAATCATTATTCATTTTAAAGTGCTAAATTATTTATGATTTATGCTTTGACTGGATATTTAATGCTGGCTTTTAATGAGCAGCTTTTAATGTGAAAAGTACTGGAGTCAGGAGGCCGGTAACAGTGAAATCAGCATAGTAGTTTATTGCGGGTCAAGATGGCACATGAGAAACCCTGGGCTCAGCGCCCTCTTTTATGCCAATTGGAGATAATCCCCCGACCTCGCCCAAATGTTTGGATAGGATCTTAAGTCAGTGGTTGCAGTTCATAGGTCCCCAGGGGGAAACCTAGGCTCATGATTGGCGGTCGTTTAGGATCTGACCGGCTATTGTTCTACCTGGCCAAAGCTCAGGTAGATTCAGGCCATGTGCGTATGACCACATGGTGGTCACCATTATGTGAGCCCATGTTGACCGCACTCTTGATACACAACACCCCTTCCCCCATAGTCCTGTTCCCCCTAGCACACATAGTCTTTTAAGTATCCTGGCTGGCGACACTCGTGTTCCGAGTGCCGGGGAGTTGCCGGTCGTGTGGCACTGTTCTGTTCAGGGAGCAGGGTTGCCAGCAGCTGCCTGGAGCTGTCAGAGGGAGTGTCCAGTAGTAGTTCTGGTAGCGGAGGCTTGCCGGAGCTGTCCAGAGGCAGGGGATCCGCAGGCTCTGTGTTGGGGTCGGCTTTTGGAAGTGGGATCTGGTCCGGTTCCATGGGAGCGGGAGCCTCGGGGGCATTGGGTGCATTGTTTGGATGTAGACTGGGTCTTCAGGAAAGAAACTTCATGGAGCTGGTCAGGACTCTGCCTTGGTGTCGCTGTTGGTGATGCGGTCAGGGTGGAGCTGGTCTAGCATGGAACCTAGCCGCCGGCCCATCAGCATCTCTGCCAGTCGGCGTCCCGTCCCAGTGTGCGGGGTGTTCCACTGGCTGAATAGGAACTTTGCCAGCTTGAACTCCCAGTCTCCTTGATTCATCCACTTGAATGCCTCTGAATAAACTCTGAATAAATATATAGATAGTTTGTCACAATCAAGTAGCTGTTTTATTATACAGACTCATCTTTAAAACTGTGGAGAGAGATCTCTTGGCAGTCACTACTTAAATAAACAAGCAAAACTTTTGTCTCAAAAATACTTAAGTATGTGAAGGCAGGAGCATTCACAAGAGTTCCAATTTTCCTTTTTAACCATTTGATAGGGTTCTCAGACCAGGTTAAAGCAACAGCCATTTACTGTCCATTAAAATAGCCTTCACTTTTTTTAGGGGACTTGTATTATATTCAGGGTTGTCTTTCTTTTAAGTAAATATGGTAGTCATCCTTTATTTTTTTGTGAATCCCGTTGAATCCACCTTATACTCAGATATTATGAATTTGATAAAAAGTATATGTGGATGACAAATAATATATAGCTGTTGGCTGAAGTGATCTATTCAACCAATGATGCAATCCAGTGGTTCACCAGGAACTGAAACTAGGTATAAGGACCTTTTTTTTGAAGGCATCAGAGGAATCAGTAATAAGTTCTTATGATTTGATATTCTTTTACATCTTATATCAACAAATTTAATTTCAAAAATATATTATAAGAATTTAATATTTTTAATATTTAAAAAGAGAAACATTCTTCTGCTTTATATGTACATGTACAGTAGCATTATATAACATTGTCACTGTAACCCTGTCATAAATGTATCTTCAAGAATTGCCTAGATTTAAATATCCAGTTTATTTCAGATGTATGGTTATTTTATCTGATGGAGAATTGCATGACTGCCTTCGGCACACTTCTTGTTAGAATTTACATCTGTTCTGTTGATATTGTGATGTGCTGGAAACATAGTATAACTTTATCTACATAGAATATGATGTGATTTTTGTCCTAATGACAAAATGTATCAATAAAAAGATTTTCTTTTTTAAAATGTGGATTGAATAGTCCTTTCTATATATCAATTAGGTCCCTATAGCTAATCACGACTATCATCTAGATACAATTCCAGTTCATATATGAAATCTATTATAGAACCACTACAACTCTCAAGCTCATGCCCTGCATATTGCAGCAAACTGCGATAGGAATGTAACTTAAGAATATCCTGATTTTTAATGTATAATGCTAGACTTGATGTTAACTTGGAGGCAAAGTTAACAAACAGGCCAGGTTGGCCAAGCTGATATAAACTGTCCTGTTTCAGGATCCTGTAATGGTGCTAAAGAAACCAGTGTTTATAACAGGTTAATTTGATCGGTTTTCCTGCACAGAATCATAGAGCTGGAAAGGATCCTCAGGGTCATCTAGTCCAAGCCCCTGCACAATGCAGGAAAGTCACAAATACCTCCCCCCACCCTCAGTGACCCCTGTTTCATGCTCAGAAGATGGGGGGGGGGGGGAAACCTCCAGGATCCCCAGCCAAACTGGCCTGGAGAAAAATTGCTTCCTGATCCCAAAGTGGTGATCAGCATTTCCCTGGCTGCATAAGAAAGGGCAACAAGAACTAAGCACAGATGTGATCCTTCCTGCCCTCCCTTCTCATGATCTGCCTAAGTTCAGAGATCCAAGTCAATAAGAAGTTGTACACTCTTTGGAAGAAAAATCCTTTAAAAATGCATAATAGTACAATTTGGTTGCTTGACAAACTTCATTCTGACTTTGTACAACATCTGGTATTCCAGTAACTGGGAGCAATATAACCATCTTCAAACCAGCACTGAAGAGTAGGAATGGCATTCTGAAGATCCTGGGAGAAGCTCTGAAGATCCTGGGAGAAGAAGTAAAAGTGATGAAGGATATCCCATTTGAAATAAGGAAAAGAAGGAAAGCCTATGGAAAATTGACATCTTGGCTCCAGTCTGAGTCTATCATCTATCGTTGGAATACTCCAGAAGGACTATGCTTCAGCATCAAAGATAAGAAGTATAAGATTGACTCTGTTCAACAAGCGAAAAAATTTCTGGAAAAAAGCAAAGAGCAGAAAACTGGGAGAGACTCAGATGGTTCACTGGCCTCGCAAGAAAGCATGTATGGATTTGATAGCTCAAAGAGTGAAGAAGAAGTGTCTGACTCGGAAAAGGGAGCTGCAGCTCCAAAAATAGTTGAGACTGTTAAGACAAGAAGAGGACGAAAGAAGAAATAGTGATTAAACTGTTTTATTAAGCATTGCACTTATGTATTATAAATGGTTTAATTAACCGTATTTCTCTAGGTGGGCGTGCCTGCCAAATAGTTTTGATAACTTTTATAGTAGCAGTAACAAGTAATTGAAATTTATCCAAGTTTTTAAATGCTTCATAATTATTTTATGTAACAAGGTAGTATTAAGCAAATGATAAAGTACTCTCTGTTTAAGGTATATGTAGCTTAGATTGCAGCGTTATAGTTGTAGTTATAGAGAAAAATCAATAAAAAATTTATTAAAAAAAAAAAAGAGTAGGAATGGCATGAAGTTTACACTGAACACGGCTGACAGTCAAATTTACCATGTTTAAACGTGATGATCAGATGTGAGCCAATTACCTGTTTAGTAGCATCAAAAATCAAATGCCTGCCAAACAGCTTTGCATTTTTTCCCAGAATTGCACATGGGCAAAATTCTGCTGATAGAACAGATTAGCATGCAGCAACTAAGGACTACTTAGATGAACACTGAAACAGGATTTTAATGTAGCATTTATTGATAAGTGATTTATATGATTTGTGAGTGATGGTGCATGCAGCAACTTGAGTTGTTTCTAACTCTTCTTGCTTTTCCCTCCCTTACTAGGATACAGCCTGTTGCTGCCAAAACCTGGGCTGTGCCTAAGGTTGCCAGCTACTGGTTGGAAAATACCTGGAGATGGGGGGGTGGAGACTGAGGGGGGCAGGGTTTGGAGAGGGAGGGACCTTTCAAAGTGGACATTTTCTCCAGGTGAACTGATCTCTATCACTTGGAGATCAGTTGTAATCTCAGGAGCTCACCAGCCATCACCTGAAGGATGACAAACCTTTCTGTAGAAACAAGCACCCAGAAAAGGTAAGGAAAGCCCCTACTCTGTTGGCCTTCTGAAGGGGCTTGTAAAGCTAAGTTCTTTAGGAGGGTGTTTGGGGGTAATTGAACAGTATTGTATGTGTCGATGGAATATAAGGTATATAGGTCTTTTCATATGGCAGTATCCCTCCCATTTTAATTTATATTTTTCTGAGTATTTTAATTGACATTTGGATCAGGTCTTTTTATTGTCATTTGGATGTTGTTACTAGCCTTATGGCCCAGGTGTGCTAAGAGAACAACATTGAGCCAACCCAGTTGTCTGATCACCTCCTGAAGAATACCAAAGTTTAGTATTGTTATTGTAAGTAGAAGGATAAAATCTGTCTTCTATATATATTAAAAAAGTCCCCTCACCATAAAATCAACGTCCAGGCCAATGCTCCCTCTAAGCTGTGGAGCCTTGTGAGCAAAAAATCTACTTTGTGAGCTACTGACATTAAAGTAGTGAGCAAGTGATTTGGCTACTGCATAAATGAGTTTACTCTGGAGCTATCCTTCCTGAGCTAAGACAAAAATGTGTGAGCCAAAGGCTAAAAAACTGTGGGCTAGCTCACACTAACTCATCTTAGAGGGAACACTGGTCCAGGCCAAACTGCTGGACATAGAAACACCAGATTCAGAGAGAGCACTCCAATAATGGCATAGGTGCTCACTAAGAAGGGATTTTTTAGAAATTCGACCCCTAAGTGGGTCAAAAGGGGGAAAATGTGCTTCCCCATTGATTTCTATGAGGTTGCCAGGCTGCTGCCTACTTGCACTCTCTGATTGGTCAGCTGCATTCTGAGGTAAAAAAAAAGTTATAGGAGACTGCAGAGAGCTAACGGCAGTTGAGAAAATCAGGAATGGCCAACAACCACCTGTGAGGTACAGTGATGCTGCTGGCCCAGCTTCTTGGATGGCTTCCAACACACTCCCACCACCTCCTACATCTGACAGGCAGCTGTCTATCATGTGCAGTGGTGGTTTCAGGGTGCCTAAAGCTGCGAAGGAGCCCACCCCAGCGGAAACGCCTAAGTGATCCTGCCAACCCCACCTCCACAGTGGCTTCTAACACTCCTCCCCCTTCCCTTTCCTAAACTGAATAGGCAGCTGCCTGTCAGGTCTAGGAGAGGAGGAGGAATGCTTACAGCTGCCAGAGAGGTTTGCTCAGCAGGATTGCCTTAGCCCTGCTGCTGGCCCAGCCTTCTCAATGCCTTTAAACATAGTCCCCCCCCCAACACCAGACAGGCAGGTGTCTATCAGGTGTAGGAGCAGGGCCAGGGTACTTTAATCCATCAGGCATGCCACCCCAGCATGATCACCTTAGCGATACTGCTGGCCCAGCCTCTCTGATGACTTCCAACACACTCCCCCCACTCCTACATCTAACAAGTGGCTGTCTGTCAGGTGCAGCAACGATTGCAGGGTGCTTAAAGCCACGGGGGAGCCCGCCTTAGTGATCCTGCCAGCCCTGCCTCCACAGTGGCTTCTAACACTCCTCCCCTCCCCCTCCTACACTGGACAGACAGCTGCCTGTCAGGTATAGGAGAGGAGGTGGGATGCTTACAGCAAAACAATCCAGGAACACCAGTAGAAATGTCATTACTTTTGTGGAAGGTGGCAGTTGTTGACTTAACAGACAACTGCTTCTTAAATGGATAGTTCTATGTTGCCTGCTCCAGAGTGAGCTCACCAAGCAGCCTGGTAATCTTAGAACCTGAGGGCAGAACCACCAATATGGTCTACAGAGAGGTCCTTCAGTAGAAAAAAAAAGTACATATGTCTCATTTCATTTTTTACACTACAGTCTTCTTCATTAGAATTCCTTCAACAAATCTTACATTTCAAACTTCATGTCATCAGTATTATAACTGCATTTATGGAACTTAAATACTGTCACGAAGCATGGGTATCAGGCTAGTCTTGTATATGAATTAAGTTGTGCCTATATGACTTGTGATGGGCAAACTCCCTCTGGCTAAATTTGGAATTGATGAAACATTTACAAGTTTTCTCAGTAAGCACTCTGAACCAGTTTCCATGTGACTTGATCTCTGTCGTAGTGTGGGGCAAGAGTAGCCACTGCTTTGCCCCCCTTTTCACTGGCTGCCACCACCTCAGGTAAAATCTAACCCCCCTGGATTGCCCTAGCATTATTATGTTCTTTATGGTAAAACACAGACAAACACACTCAACCGCAGACCCAAAAGAAGCTCCAAAGAGTTTTCAAACAAAGGAACAGTTTCCCTTTTCAGACCCCCACCCCATGCCCCATGTGTGTTCCTGGACCTGTAGCCAATCTGGGTGCCAGGTCTTAGCTCGCCAAACCTGGAACGTCCAATCAAGAGGTGTTAACACATCAAAGAACTAGCATGCTATCCCTCCCAGTTGGAAAAAGAATACTCTTTATATGGAAAAGCACCTTCTCCAATTCTTCCCAGCCACAGTAATGCCTGGCCCTCCTTCCCATCCCCATAACTGTCACAGCATCTCTTGCCCCCTTGCCCTTCATCTCATCACACCATATTTCCAAGAATTCTTTCCCTTCCCATAATGATGGCACAATTGAACTGATGCAGCAGTATATACGCACATTATTGTATCGCGGTCTGGGCACTGTAGCATGATTTGTGCATGCTGAATACAAATGCAAAACCACATGAAATAGTGATAATTTTATTGAACCTGACTTCTTTACCTGGTATTCTACTTAGGCAGTAGAGTGGACTAGGTGCATAAGTGTCAATGTAATGCTCAGGTTTTAAAAACTGGAACTGCCTAATTACAACTTTTTTGTGTGGTAAAGTAATTCATTCCATGAAGTTATGGGTAAGCTTTGGGCCAATCAGTCCCCGCTCCCCCCACATGTGCCTGGCTTCCTCAGTGGCAAAATGGAACAAATTCCTTAACAACATTATGCATGTATGTGCATTATGTTTTTAACATGATCTGTAGGCTTGACTGACTGCGTTTGCCATCTGAAGATGTCTATTTTGTGTACATGGTATTTGTTTAACCTTTTTGCTAGCAGTACCCTTATGTTCTGCTTACTAGCCCTGCCTTCTGGGCATTCCTGTCCCTATTTTTGCCAGAGTTGGGAGGCATAAAAGTTCCATGATAGAATCTTGATTAACCATAGTTTTAATTATGATGCTTGTATGTGCACATTTCCAAAACCTCATTTGTACTACTCCTAGTTTCTCTGAAACCTAGTTTGATGAACTTGTCTATTATTTCCTTTTTGAATTCACTTCAAGAAAAAAAAATCTTGATTTATCTAGTTCTGAGCAGTTTCTAACTTTACTTGATGGCAAGGAAGCCAGCACAGAGATACACACAGTCCTCCTCTTTGATATGAAAACTGCTCATCCATCACCTCGTATATCTATGAAGTCTAATTCACCTTCCTTCCTGTCTTTCTTCCATTTATGACTAATGCCCTGTCAAAATGCCATTTTTCTGAATCAAAGCAATTTTTTGAGTAATATGAATGGCCTAAAAGCTTCTCCTCAGGTATCCTTTTATACTCAGACATAATATTTCTGTCTCCTATAAGGCTTAATTACTTTATCATTTTTTTTAAACAAAACCGAGAGCAACAAAAGCCTCTTTTCAAACAAGGAGGTGCATAATGGAGGTGCTTAATGAGACAGCCTTAATGACATAAAAGGAGCTGTCGGGATAAAATGGCAGGGAACAGGCCCGATAAAGATCCTGACATGACAGCTGAGGAGAGAGAGTGTTTTGAGGAAGAGAAATAGCAGCAGTGACAAGCAGGGCTGAATGGGCAGACACCAGATTCATTAATTAATCATGAAAACTATAACCCCACTATGCTTTGGGACTCTAAGATGTGTGAGTTGCCTGTTTAGATGCAGGCCACCTGTCATGTATTGAGTGTACAACATTCTCACTGTTTTTCAAGTCCCAGTAAGGCTAAAGATCAAGATGTTTATTAAGCCATACATAGCTGGTGGACAGCTTGGAAGGTTACCCTAGCTGTGGAATCTGGCCTGGAAACATGAATCCAAAGGTCAGTTTCTAGTCATGGTAGGTATTTTTTCAGCAGAAGAGAGGAGGGCATTTTTTGCCAGTTCTCCCTGTTAGATTCTCTAGTTTGGTATAGCCAGTAATCCTCTCTCTCTCTCTCTCTCTCTCTATATATATATATATATGTGTGTGTGTGTGTGTGTGTGTGTGTGTGTGTATGTATGTGTGTGTGTGTGTATATATATATATATATATATATATATATATATATATATATATAAAGCCCAACATATTGGCACTTTCCAGTTCTCCCATTGGCTGTGCAGTGTGCTCCATCAGCCATTGGCCCATCAATTGCCACTCAAGAGTATTCACATGCCACTGGCTGGGGGCTGGGTCCACTGCTGTTCCCCACCCACTGCCAACTTGGCCACTTCCCTGACAGAATAAACTGCCAAAATGGTAGTCTCTCCTGACAAAGACGCTTCTCCTTCTTGGCTCCTCTGCCTGGCTACTGAGGTAAGCTACTGGCCCTCAAACCATTCGCTTATCTTCCTGCTGCAGGGTTAACTTTCCCCTCAGTGGCTGTTGCTAGGCAATAAAGCTTGGTTTTGTCCAAAAAAGGCAAAGATAGGAGGTCATTTCCAAGCCTACTTTGGCCTTTGTGGGGAACTCATTGAGACCAATCCTGACTAGGGTTGCCAGCTCCAGGTTGGGAAATGCCAGGATATTTTGTGATGGAGTCTATGGAAACTAGTTTGGGGAGGCGAGAGGCCTCAGCTGAACAGAGTCCACCCTCCAAAGCAGTTATTTTCTCTAGGGGGAGAGAGATCTGTTGTCTGGAGTTCAGTTGTGATACCAGGCGATACCCCACAACCAGTGTGACGTAGCAGTTAGCACTTCAGAGTAAGGTCTACCAGACCCAGGTTCTTGCTCTAGAAGTTGAGTAGGTGATTACAGACCAGTCACAGACTTTCAGCCTAACCTCCCTCACAGGGTTGTTGTGCAGCTCAAAAAGGGAAGAAGAGAATGATGTAAGCTGATTTGATCCCCACTGCAGAGAAAGACTGCACTTTTCCTCCTGGGAAACTATTGCTGCCAATCTCCAGATGAGGGCTGGAGATCACTCAGGATTTTAACTGCTTTCAGGTAGCAGAGATCAATCCACCTTGAGAAAATGGTGGACTCTGTGTCATTATACCCTGCTGAGGTCACCACAGCAAACTGACCCAAGACTGGGGCACCCAACCAGAGCCTCTTTCTAGAACCTGTTGTATTTATTTCCACGATGGGCCTTATTTCAGTCATTAATAAGTTAGCAGAGTGCACAAGACTTACCACACAGCAAAGCTTCTCCAGCTTATGTATGTGCATGTGTGTGCTGATAAGAACAAAGTTACACGGAGCTTCTTTTATTATTCCAAGCCAATATGAGGTCTTTTATTTGTAGAACTCCATTCTAGATAGGACAGAGTAGAGACAAAATAGTAACCTATTCTAGCTAACTAGGGTGGATGCAGATGGAGGAAGCATGTCCTGCATCCATGATGGAAAGAGCGGGCAACGTGTGCAAGAGATGTGTCAGAATGAAAGTGGAGGAAGTCATTCCCTATGAAAAGCATTCTACTTTAAGGGGATAGTATCAGATAGCAGAAGACAAAATTGCTCGTTGTGTCCTGACCTCTCTATCATTCCACCTCTATTTTAGCTTCCTCTGAATGCTGAGGCAAAGAAACAGTATACAGTCCTTGACTTCCAACACTCCCCTCTCACAGCAGAACCCTACTTTGCCCCATTGTATTGTTCCAGGTGGTTCCTCCATGCCACAGGAGCAGCATTTTGGGGGATTTAGTGGGCTGTGATAGGAGGGGAGGTCTGGAAAGTTCCATTCTGTTAGTGGAGCTCTACTAAAAGTGTTTCAGATCTAGCCTGCAGATGGCATCTTTATGGCATCTACCGTGAGATAAATTATTCTCCTTAAAAAAAAACCCAACTTTTATGTCCCATTTTTCAATACAGTTATACTCTAGAAGCCAGTGTAGGGTAAGCTATCACAAACAAATACAGGAGACTCTTCAGAAGTACATACAAGTGAGAGGTATGGGCTGAAGCACCGGTCCTTGGCGTGAGAACAGGGAAGAACTAAAAGAGGGATGCCAAAAACTATATGGCAAACACGTATGTGGCATACTGAGTTCAACAGCTGTGGTCCCTCACCAGCCAAGCCTCAGATCTTTCCTCCTCACTGTGACCAGCCGCCAATGAGCTTTGTAGCTGCACAGTAGTTGTTGTGGTGGAGTTTCATTTCTTTCTGCCTTAAAAGCTGCTTTTGTGTCTGCACAGCAGGTGAAATTGATTCCCCTTCAGGGTCATGGATGGTTGGGCCCAGCAATTAAATGACATGGGGGGGGGGGATTGCAACCTCCCCTTAAGCTGTCCAAAAGCATGTCTGTGTGAAATAATCTCAATAAATAACATAGCCTTAAATAAAACTAAATGGTAAGACTTCTTTTTAAAAATACAGTATTTATAATTGCTGGCTGACTGGCTGAATTGTTCATTATTTATTTTATATAGTTGTTGCTGAGTGACATGCAGTGATGACAGGTCTCTGGGAGAGGGTAGGACTCCCACTGGGCTGTGCAGAAATGTGCATGTGTGATATATTGCCAGTTGCATTGTACTATCTGAATATGAAGAAAGGAGCCAGTCAGGCCTGTGCACACGTGCTCAAATGGCTGAACAACAAAGTCAGTTTCCTGCTCACAAATCTGTTCACAAAACAGAAGAGGAGCCAAACCAGTAGGTGTTTGAGAATCCGGAAGTAAAAGTTCACCAAAGTCCTTGTTTACATCAGTGAAGAGCAGGAGAGAGGAGGATTTTTGCTCTTGGTCATAAAATTCCTCCATTTGCAATCCGTTTAGGTTGTAATGTGTCTTCTTTTTTAACCAAATGCCCAGAATAGCTGTGTGTGTAGCAGAGAAATGAACAGAGGAAGAGTGTAGTGGCCAGCTAACATGAATGTCTGTGCTGGAACATAATGTGATTGCTGTGACAAACGCTTCTGTTTAAATATGCAAACAATAAAAAGTAATCTATCCGGAGGCCCTAACACCTTGAGTGCAAGCCCTAGTCACATCGTTGTCCTTGCTGATCTATCAGCAAGCAAAAGAACGGATAGATGCAATGGCCGGCGAGCTGCTTGCCATGTCATTAGGCGCTGTGTGTTTACAAGCTGTATGAAAATGAATCTGACATGGTTTATTATGGAGCTACTGAAATGGCAGCCTATGAGTTAGCAGAAAAACTGTCACCAGGCCCTACGCTGATGAGGCCAAACTGGTCACACAAAGCAAATGTAATAGAGAAGACTGAATATTGTCTTTTCTTTCCAGAATTGAGTAAAATGCAGAGAAGGAGCACAAAATCTCTGAGGATGCAATGGCATGGGCCCATTGATTCCTCTTGAAATGTTCTGAGAGCCAGCGTGGTACAGAGTGGTGGGTTTGATTCCCCACTCTTCCACACAAAGCCTGTTGGGTGACCTTGGGCCAGTCACAGTTCTCTCAGAACTCTCTCAGCCCCACCTACCTCACAAGGTGCCTGTTGTGGGGAGAGGAAGAGAAAGCGATCATAAGCCACTATGGGATTCAGGGTAGAGAAAAGTGGGGTATAAAAACCTACTTCTCTTATTTTGGGGCAGGAGAGTTCTATATATCCACAGAACTTACTTGCTTTGAATAGCTGTGCCATTTATTTCATTCTGTACATCTACAGATGCTAATTAGGAGCATGGAATTGTGGCTATTTTCGTTCCACTTCTATTTCCAAAATTTCATTTTTTTTTAAATTTGGTTTATTTTTTTCATTTTCCATTAGTTTCTGGAGGGTAACATTTTTGGCTGTAATTTCCTTATTTTCTTTCCCATTTGGATAAAGCTGGCAGAGGCTGCTGCCCTTTTTAAAAGCATCCTTCCGTGCCAAATTTCAGGCCAATAGAAGAATGGGTATCAGTTTGATAGGCATTTAAAAAGTCTTTCTTGTCAAGAGGGGAGTGGCAGACATTTACAGTGCTGTTCTTTACAGGGTTACTCCAGACTAAGCCCAGTGAAATCCAGTGGGCAAGCAGGGTGATTGTAAAGTACCACCTTTCAGATTGAAAGGGCCCATATGAAAATGCTTTATGTGGCCTTTGCCTGCTTCATGATTCCCTAAGTATGGACAAAAATCAGCCAGAGCCCTTGTTCTCACCCAGCCTTCCCCCCTCCCCTGGCAAAACCATGACATTCATTTTCTTGCCCTCCCACTAGTGCCAGGCTGTTCAGGGATATTTTTCACTTACATTTCCCAGGGGCTCCAAGCCTGTAGGAGCCAATGAGATTACAAATATTCAGCTTCAGTCGGAATACCTGCAAGGAACTTGTGGAGAGGGTGAATCTCATTTTCCCTGCCTTCGTTTTTTGCCCCCTATCCCCCTCCTTTCTGTCACTCATGGCCTCTCTCGTTTCTCCCCCCCTTTTCTGTCACTCTTCCCACTTCATTCTTTCTCCCAGTTTCTCACTGTCATCCCCCCAGCTGCTCCTATGGCTCAGGCTGCTCCTCCTGCCCCTGCTTGCCTCTGGTGCTGTTGCTTCAGTACCCCGGGAGGGAGCAATGACTCCCAGGAGCAGTGGTTTTGGCAGTAGGGGGGAGGATGGAGAGGTAGAACTGGTTGGCTGACCCTGTGGAGCCCCTCCCCCCCTCCACACACAGATACACACACTAAGACAGAGCAAAATAATGTATCTAAGACATCTCTGCTCCCTTTCCCTGATGGGAAGGAAGTAGTTCAAGGAGTTCGGTAGGCTGTGGACAGTGGAAGTCCCTATCTGACCTTAATTCTTTTCTGCTAATGAAGTGAATTTTCTTATGTATGTACCAACTTTTAAATATTAGATGGCAGAAATACCTTAAAGATTTTGGACTAGTGTTTGAGTTCCCCCATTTGAAAAAGACAGAGGCCTATTTCGCACTAGCGTTTGCCCCAGGTTTGCCCTCATGCTTGCACCGGAGCTTCTGGTCGATTTCACACCAGTTGCTCCAGGCTCACGTTTTGCTCTGGAGTATCGCCCTGCTGCACTGGAGTTTCCCTGGAGCAAACAAATCCTGTTTTTAGAGGATTTTCCTGTTTGCTCTGGGGGAGAACCCAAAATGAAAACACGCCCACTCGCCCACCTTTCATCAGGGCCGCCCCATTGGGGGAGTTTCTCTCTTTTTTTGGAGAAAAGGGCTGAGGTTCCAAGTGGGAAAATGAAGAAAATACTCTGGAGGAAACTGGGAGGGGAAATTCCGGAGAGAACGAGAGGCAACTGGCCAGTGCGAAATTGGCCCCAGATTTTCAGGATTTTTTTCTGGACCACAAGTTGTATTTGTCTACTTGTGTAGGACATAAAGTCTGCTCAAGTCAGTTCTTTGATATCTTACCTCCCTTGGACTCTGCCATTATACATGAGACACTTAACACACACACACACACACACATACACAGACCTTTATTGGCATGTCAGGTTACAGAAAGAAACATAAACAGATGAAGAGGTAACAAGGAGAAATGAATTAATCATATGCATCTATGCATTACACAATCAAACTTTAATGACCAAACTTAGAAATAAGGCAACCTTTTCAGTCATTTCAGGTGACACATCATTCAGGAGATGGTGCACCTTCAGAGCATCCGGACAACCTATCATGTTAGATAAAATTGGGTCTAAAAGAGTAAAACGTGTATCATCATCATGGGGACAGTATAGGAGAATATGGAGAACCGAGTCAACTTGATTTAAATTACACGCACAGAGTCTTGCTGAATATGGAATCCCTTTATATCTACCATGAGTAACAGCAGATGGAATGGCATTACATCTAGCAAGTGTAAATGCTCGCCACAGTTGTGGGGCATGGAGGGCTGATAAGTAAGAAGGCAGATGACCAATAATTGGGAGAATTCCAAAATTCAAGGGGGAGCAGGATTTATTTGCACCGCTAACTAGTTTCTGCATTTCATTGTCCAGGATTCTGTGTTTAATTAACTGATATGCATTTGTGAGAGATAGCATATTCAGAGAATATTCAGAGAATCCATGGATATTCCCATTGTAATTATTTTTTTCTCTAAACACACACACACTACACCTTGTTAGGGCATTCACTTTAGCTTGCCTTAATGCCACCCCAGCTAAAGTATTATAGGGGAGATATTCCATATTCATATTCCATATTCAGATCATCTTTGCCCGTGCAATCACGGTAAAATTGATACTCCATCTCACAAAATCTTGGAATGTCATTTTTTTGCACTGTTAGGAACTCCTAGATTTTATCACCACTTTTAACATGCTTTCTGTTTAATAGCCTTATTTGATGCCAGAGAGTTACATGAACATAACCTACTTAGTTGCCAAACTTCTCACATTTTCCTTTAGTAAAGAATATATTATTCTTTTAGCCATTGTTCAAGATCATCTGATTATAGGAGATCTGAAAAGGGAAGGAAAGGAAGGAAAGGAGTTATACCTAACTATTTCAATATGCCCTTGAGTGAATGAAGAAGTCACTGAAACCCCAGGCACTGGGGGGAAAAAATATTTTTAGAACCTTTGTTCTAATTTTGATCCAAGAATCTGTACCCATTTTCTTTTCTCATAAATCAAAAAAGCCCACAAATACTGATCTTAACCCAAGTCCATTTTTAGCATAGTTCTGGAAAAGGCCCAGATTGAATTGACTGAAAACCTAGCTTAAGTCTGCAGTGTATTCTCATCTGGGAGAGCCAGCTTTCTGAATGAGAAACCATGAACTGACATACAGTGTCAATGTAATGCTAATTTAATTCTGAATTACACTGTTTTTTTCATGCAATATCTCTAGAGACCTGGCTGTTTTGAATTTCTCTCACTGTTAAAAGTTTTTGAGTTCATTCAGCCTGGAAACCCTGAGTGCAATTCAGAAGGGACACTGAAATCCGACATGGAGGGAAACCAAAGGAAATATTCACACAATACTATTCCAAAGAAAATGGCTGAGTTTTGCACAGCTCTTGCTACTGAGTCCACAGAGAATTACCAAAATAACAAAGCTTCAGTACCTGGAATTGTCCCTGCGGTTCAAGGAATTTTTCATATAATTTAGTTAGACAAAACCCTTAGAGTAATAGTTTATTTCTAGCTTGACTAGGGATAACGTTGTGTCTTCTGAGATAAGTAAAGCATTGCAGAGATTTGTTCAGAATGAATATTCAATTTAACTGAATTCCAATGAAATCTATATAGTTTAGGCAATCATGCTTGTCTATGCACAATATTACTTGGGGGGTTACCAGAATAAAGAAAAACTGCTGTGTTAATAAAATACACACAATGAACAGAGCAGGGTTTGTTCCCTGGACAAACTCCCACTCAACCACGCATGGCATTCATAGTACACAGGCTTCTCACCCTGTAGACTTAACATCATATTTTACTTTGTATGGACAGCGTGGCCATGCAATGCCATTAACTCTAAGTAAAGTGCTTCTATCTACTGCACTCATTCAAAGTACTGGCAACGTTACTAACAGTTTTAACACGAAAGGTATAGTCTATTGCATAGATCATCTTGCAATCAATCAGTTCATCTTAGTTTCACCATATGACTCTGAGATGTGTAATTATTGATCAGGATAAAATTGATTTAGAAACATTTAATTATCTGCTAGAAGAAACCACCTGCATTGAAAGTGTAGGGAATATCAAGCTACATCATACTGGGAAGCTTCTAACTGAAATACTAAAGACATTTCCTTGGGTTTGAAATCAAATTGATTCAGGGCTTGTTGAAACATGTGAATCCCCCTTCCCTTTTCTCAGTTTCACCTGGAATAGGCAACAATTTTCAAGTAAAGGAAAATGCAAAGGCAAATTCAGAAATCCTTGGCTGGGCAAACCATTCTCAGTTCTTTAAATATAGGGAATTTTATGTAAAAGTTATGAAATTTGTGTTAATAGTTTAGTCTGTCTTTGGGCATGTTATGCGAAACAGTCTCAAGCATTGCATTTATATGGGTGCTCCTGAAAAATACTTCTGCTATGCTCAAATTTGCACTGAATTGCCTATCTTCAGTCCCCTCCCCATTCTCTCTAGTTATATTTATTTTTTAAAAAATATAAAATCTGTTTTATGTATTATTGTAGATCTCCTGACAAAGCAGCATGCAAAATACATGAGGATCTTTGAATTGGGTATGATGATTCCCATACACACACACAAACACACACTGCACCAGTTTTCTCTTCTAGTGGAAATATTAGCAAACTCTTCAGATTGGACAACATTTTGCTCATTCCCATATGAGCTCAAACATCATATCACTACCTCTCATACTGCCAAGGCAATGAGATGCAAGAATAACAATCATATCAGAAAGTTTCTGTCCCATTCCCAAATGTCAGAAGTAATTCTGCCAATTGAGTAATGGAGCCAGTTCAAGGTTATGGTAATGACCAGGGACCAACATACCTATGGGACCAACTCTCCCCATATGTACCCCAGAGAGCTCTATGCTCAGCTGACCAGCACCTAAGGTTGCCAGCCTCCAAGTGGGGCCTGGGGATCTCCCGCTTTTACAACTGTTCTCCAGCTGACAGAGATCAGCTCCCCTAGAGAAAATGACTGCTTTGAAGGGTAGACTCTATGGCATTGTACCATGCTGAGCTCCCCCCCCCCCTCGCCTTCTCCTGGCTCTACCCCCAAAGTCTCCAGGTATTTTGCAACCCAGACCTGGCAGCCCTACCAACACCTGCTGGTAGTCCCTTCACCAAAAGACTTCCATTTAGCCTCAACAACAGCCAGGGCCTTTTGTGCCCTGACCCTGACCTGGTGAAACATGCTCCCACTGGAGATCAGGGCCTTGTGGGACTTATTACAGTTCTGCAGGGGCTGTAAAACAGAGCTGTTCTGCCAGGCCTTTGACCTCCCTTGCTTGCACTGCCCACTTAGATCATACTGTCGCAGTACTATAGTGGCCATTTTGCTCTGCCCAGGTAAGAGACCAACAAGCATCACCAGGTTGTTACGTATGGCCACCTTAACTAGCCTCCTTCAAGAGGCACCTGAACTTCCAGAACTAGGCTGCCATCTTTAGGTTGTATTAGAATGTTATTGTTATTTATTAACTACTGTGTTTTAATTGTTTTAATTATTTTATGTATTACGTATGTCTGTTGTGATGGGATAAAAATCCAATAAATGAATGAATGAATATGAATGTGATACACCCGTTTTCAAAAGGAGCACCATTTGGGGATGCTTTAGATTTCAGAAAACATTCAAAGGGCTGAAACCTGCTCACCCCCCAAACTGCTAGCTACAGAATCCAAGTTGTACCAGCCTAGCTTCATGAAAGCCAGTTTGGTGTAGTGGTTAGGAGTGCAGACTCTAATCTGGGAGAATTGGGTTTGATTCCACACTCCTCCACATGCAGCTGCTGGTGTGACCTTGGGTCAGTTAAACATTCTTTCAGAGCTGTCCTCTCATGAACAGTTCTCGCAAGAGCTCTCTCAGACCCATCTACCTCATAGGGTGTCTGTTGTGGGGAGGGGAAGGGAAAGGAGACTGTAAGCTGCTCTGAGACTCCTCAGGTAGTGAAGTGTGGGGTATAAATCCAATCTCTTCTTCTCTTCTTCTTCTAAAGGCCTAATGGCCAGAGCCTAAAATTAGTCTGAGAGAGAGAGAAATCACCACAAGTATGTCTGAATTTTGAACTCTGAAATTTGAACTGCATGGAAATTTTCTTGAGTCCCGACAAAACATCAGGGGCTGGTAAGAGCCAGATGAACCTGATAACAGCTTCTCTAACAATATAGCATATTGTTTTAGTTTGGGTCTCAAGAGGTAGTACACATAATGCCTTCAAGACATAATGCTGTCAAGAAATGTCACTGCTCTTATCCAAAGCCCTTTCTTTTCATCTTCAAAATTTCCTGTATATTTTGCTTGAACTGGAGCCACAACGTTTGCATCCAATGAAATTCAGGGGCCATTGTAAACAGTGCTGGTCCATAAATGAATCAGCCCACCAAACTACAAGTTGGTCCATTTTGTATTTACAGTAGCTCCTGGGAGGATTCAGTCCCAGGATCAGGAGAAATGGCAAAATCCACAAATACTGGCAGGCAGGGCTCTGCTGCCTCTTGGGAGCAAAACAACCAAATATTCCACAAAAATTAGCAATGTAATAATTACAATGATGGCATGGTAGGAATAAGAACAGGCTGAAAACTGTATCCTGTGATCAGAGCAAGACCACAAATAAATCTATATTCTAATTCTTAGAGGGGTTTTTTTTCTGTGTGGATGCTTATTTCTGCCAAAAGAGAGCTCACTCTCCCCCAACAGATTTTCCTACATAGTCAGGTCTCTTCCTCGGTCTGTAGAAAAATCCGAAAAGTTAAAAAAAACTTCAGGGACCATTGAATTCCTCCCAATACCTTTTGAAATGGCATGAGCTCCAGGCATCAACTGTAAGAAGATTAAAATGTTTGGAGGGGGGGGGGGGAGAGGTTCTAACTGTTTCTGTCAGTAAAAAGCAAGGTTTTTACTGGCAGCAGTCTAGGGTTGCCAAGTACCGCCCTGGCCACCAGCAACAGATCCAGATCCAGGCTGGGAAACTCCTGGTGATTTGGGGGTGGAACCTGGCGAGGACAGGGACCTCAGTGAGGTATAATGCCATAAACTCCACCCTCCAAAGCATCCATTTTCTCAATGGAAAGTTATCTCTGTAGTCTGAAGATGAGCAGTAACTCCAGGGGATCCCCAGGTCCCACCTGGAGGCTGACATCCCTAGGCAGCACCCTCTGTGTGACTGGATACCACCTGATTTGCATGACTTAATTAGGCCCAGCTGCTTTGCTACTGTTCGTCAGCAACCACCCTATGAAAGCCATTGTAACAGTTAGAGCTTCAGATTGGGATCTGCGAGACCCAGGTTCAGATCCCCATCTTGTGGTGGAAACTGACTGGGAGATTTTGGACCAGTCACAGACTAACCAACCTCACACAGTTGTTGTGCAGACAACAAGGAGGAAATAATAATATAAGCTGCTTTGGTCCCCACTGTGGAGAAAGACTGTAATTTCCCTAGGTAGAGGCTGTGGGGGAGGGGGGTGTAGATGAAAAGCTAAAGACAGATAAAGGTAGGCTGTTGGGTGGGAAGGAAATAGGGTTGCCAACTCCAGGTTGGGAAATTCCTGGACATTTGAGAGGTGGAGCCTGGGGAGGGTGGGATTTGAGGTGGGAGGCAGAAAGAGAGAGAAAAAGTGATGAGGTGGGGAGGCAGAAAAACAAAGAGAATGATGGGTCAGAAAGAGAGAGGAAGTAGCATACATGGAGGAGAGAGAGAGAGTAAGAAAGGGGGGGCAGAAGGGAGAAAGAGTGTGAGAGAGGTAGGGGGAGAAGGGAGGAAGCAAAGGTGTGAGGCATGGGATAACCATCCTGCAAGTTTCTTGCATGTCTCCACTTGTGAAATCATAAATCACAAATCTGCAAATGGCAAGAGTCTACTGTAGTGTTTAAAACATGTTTCATCCTGCTTTTGTCCAAAACACAGCTCAAAGCTGCTTACAAAAATGTTCACAAACAACAATGAACATTATAAATCCTCAGAGAATAGAAGACATATTAACAAACTACAGCTGATATCCTCCTTATTCAGCTGCCCTTCAGAAGTTCTCTTTACTGAACTCTTGCATCTCGGTGTTAAAACGTAAAGGTGGATCCTTTTTTTTCTCAAAGGCTATTCTATAAGCAGCCCCCATAAATGCACAGAAATGGTGGTGGGGATTTTAACAACTTTGCAGGTAGGAATTCACAAATGACACTGCTGAGATAAACACAGTTATCTTGTAGGTTCATATGGGCCTTGAAATGAATTTGGAAACAAATCAGTATAAAGGCTTTGGAAGGGATGACACACAAACCAAACGGTTAGTCACTATGTTTCATTGATCTGTTAATTGTTAAAAAAAATAAAAAAATGTAATTTAAAAAAAATAGGGAGTTGCATTGCCAACTGCAGTTTTGGAGTTGTTTTGAAGGGTAGACCCAACTACTGCAAGCTGTGATAGCCTAGTCTTAAGATTACCATGGCAGTGATTAGTGTGGCTAGGTCAAATGAATTTATAAAATACCCCCCCCCCCCCCAAAAAAAAACAATCTCTCCCCCTGCCCTCAAAAATCAGGGTTATATGTTTTCACAAACTTAGCATTCACATCAGACTAATGGTTTCTGAAAGAATGTGTACTTCTTTCCTTTCCTGAAGAAAACTCAAGAGGCAGATGAGTTTCTACCAAATTTCTTTGTGTATTTTTATTTGACTACATTTAGAATTTGGTCCTTCAATTGATTTCAAAATCTTTTTTTCACTTTCATATGACAAGCAGTGATGACGTGCATTCTATTTTAATGTGGGTAACAAGGAAATGTTTATTTCCCCTTCTATTGATATGAAAGAGATCTGGCCTGTGGCCAAAGCCAACATGAGTAACAGTCAAGGGTTCAAAAAGAAATTATATCCAACACACAAAGTTAATCCTTTGCTAAGAGTTTGTTCTATTTTCTCTTACACCTTCATTCTTGTAAACTGCACATAAGGAGGTAAACCTGCTCCAGGGGCGTAGATTTTCCATTCTCCCGGGGAAGGCAGGGGCTCTCTCTCTCATGCGTGAAGTGTGCATGCCACCAGTGGGATGATGTCCCCGCCGCCACCTCTCCCCCTGCCTGGCTCCCATGCACCCCTCAGAGGGAGGGAGTGGGTGTGGGGGAGCCAGGCGGGGGGCTCTTGCAGCGGCAGCAGCCAGGGAGGCTTGCGGCAGGCAGGCAGGCGTGGCAGCGGTGTCCCCCCTGCCACCACCAGAGCCGCCGCCGCCACGCTGCCACCGCCAGGATGATGTCCCCGCCACCAGAGCTGCCGCACCACTGCTCTCTGGGAAGGAGGGAGGAGTGGGTGGGGAGAGCAGCTCTGGCGGCGGTGGCTCTGGCGGCAGTGGGAAGGCGTGGCAGTGGGCACTCCATTTTGCCAGGGGGGCTCAGTCTTCCCCGGGAAATTTCAGGGGTGGCTCGAGCCCTCAAGCCCCCCAGTAGTTTATGCCTATGACCTGCTCTATAAGCCAAAGATCCTTTGAGTACACCCAGGCCTTATATGGTCACAAATGAAGCTGCCTCATATTGAATCTGATCCTTGGTCCATCAAGATCAGTAGTGTCTACTCTGACTGGCAGCAGCTCTCCAGTGTCTCCGGCAGAGAGGTCTTTCACATCACCTACTGCCTTGTCCTTTTAACAGGAGATGCTGGAGGCTGAACCAGGGACCTGCTGCATGCAAAGCAGAAGCTCTTCGACTGAGCCACAGCCCCTCCCCAAATAGGCCTTAAATACCTATGAGAAGCAGCAGAAAAACAGACTTATTATAGCTGCTGCTAACCAGGTAGCAAGGAACTGGATAACATATGGAGCAGAGGTCCATCAGTGGCTATTAGCCACAAGGTACAGATAGGAACTCTCAGTTTGGGGCAAGTAATGTTCAATGCTCCGTCTAAGCTGTGGAGTCTTGTGAGCAAAAATTCTACTTTGTGAACTACTGGCATTAAAGTTGTAAGTGAGCAATTTGGCTCCTGCATGAATCAGTTTGCTCTGGAGCCATTCTTCCTGAACTAAGACAAAATCTGTGAGCTGGAGGCTAAAAAAAACCTGTGAGCTGGCTCACACTAACTCAGAGGAAACACTGGTGATGTTCTGTATTCTTGGTGTTTGGGGGAGCAACAGTGGGAGGTGCCATCTGATGGCACCTGGTATTTTTTGGCCACGGTGTGACAGAGTGTTGGACTAGATGGGCCATTGGCCTGATCCAGCATTGGCTTCTCTTATGTTCTTAGGTAGCAAACTCTTCTCTGCATCTTCTCCTGCCAGTTTGAAGAATGACCTTGGCCCAGTCACTCTCAGCCTAACCTGCCTTTCAGAACTGGTAGGGGAAGGGCCAGAGCTCAGTGGCAGAGCATCTGCTTAGGATGCAGAAGGTCCCAGTTTCAGTCCCCAGCATCTCCAGTTAAAAGATCAGGCATTAGGTGATTTGAAAGCTCTCTGCCTAAGACCCTGGAAAGCCACTGCCAGTCTGAGTGTACAATACTGATATATCAAAGGTTTAATTCCGTATGAGGCAAATTCATGTGATCGAGTGGTGTGACGATAAAATGGGAACCAGGCATGCCACCCAAACTCTGTAGAGGTATGGTGGACTAAATATATGATTGACCACAGTTGCTACTTCCTGATGAAAGTACAACAGGACATTTTAAAATATGTAATAAAATGTCATGGCTATTCTGGTTTATCTTGAAGGTGCAACGTTTTCAGGGCTTCTGCACTCTCAGGATGAAAATCTAGATACTTTATCCAATTTTGATACAAAAATTGTGGTCAAAACTTTCATCTGTTGTTCAGGATTTGGATGTTAAAGTGAATGCACTGGTTGTGTACAAATTAGGTCATATCCTTCAGTTGTGTATTATCTTTCCTGATTTATTATATAAATTCATTGAAAAATTCCATCCGTTTCCTGATGTCTGAACAGCATCAGTCATGAATTGCCCCAAACTTGCAGGCCAGCATTTCAGCATTTCTACTGAGTCCTTAAACTACATATGAGACCAAGTCTTGAATGCTGCCTGGTTCAATTCAAATATCCATTTCTCCCATTTGAGATATGTACCCATGAGTCTTTCATTTTCATACCAGTTTCTCTTTATTCCCCATTAAAATTAACACATTTTAAAGCCCTAAATGGCTTAGGGCCTGAGGAAGTCAAGAATTGCCTCCATCCTCATCTATCATTGTGAGACTTGAGATAGCTCCAGGGAACATTCTTCTGCAAATCAGCAAAGATTTGGCCGGTGGTAACTCAGGAAAGGCTTTTTTCAGGTTTTGTCCCCCTACCTTCTGAAGCATATGAGAATGGCTACCTTCCTAAGGCCTTCTGGATGGTCTGAATACCTTATTTTCCAGAAGGCATTTGAATGAGATTAGTAAGCACTGATTTAACAGGGATAGTGGCACTACTGATAAACTGATATATTGTATTTTAAGTCAGTTTTACTGTTTTTACTGTTTTTTTAATTACTTTTATTGTATTTCATTGTGCTGTAAATTACCTAAGTAAAACATAAATAATATTTTTCAATGGCATAAAAATGACATATTAATGCCATAAAAGAAACCAGTGAATCCATGATAACAATGAAAATAGGGCCAGTTGAAAGCAGAGACCATGACCATTTAAAAAAAAAAAAAAAAAAAACAATGGCCAAGCTGGCTTTTTTCCTATCTGGAGGCTCTTCCTCAAGTGAAATGTCATTCTGAGAGAAACCAAAAGAGTTTGTTGGTACCTACTTAGGGTTACCAAGTTCTCCTTGGCCACCAGCTGGGGATGGGAGAGTAGGGTTGCCAGCACCAGTTGGAAAACTCCTAGAAGTTTGGAGGTGGAGCTTGTGGAGGACACAGACCTCAGTTGGGTACAGTGTCATAGTGTCCACCCTCCAAAGTATCCATTTTCTCCAGGGGAACTGATCCCTGTGGTTTGGACTGGAGACGAGCTGTATTTCCAGAGGATCCCCGGGTCCCACCTGGAGGCTGGAATACCTTATTTTGAGTGAAATCTGAAGTAAATATGGAGGTTTCTTTTCAGGTCAAACACGAGAAGGAAAGAAGCCAAAACAATTTAATGGAGTTTTAGTTGATCCCATAAATAAGAATTTACTCTAATAGCATCAGGAATTTTTGTATACTGGATAGTGTATATTGGAAATATTTCATGTGTGAATAGCTTGCCAGTCTTCAAATGTTGTGTAAGGATATGAATTTTTCCCACTAGTGTGAATAAGTTTAAGCAGACCATATGTAGGAGTATGCCAAATCTCCATTTAATTACTGTATGCCATGAAATCACTAGGCAACTTCATCGTAATTGTTGTAAGTTAACAGAAAGGTAGCAAAAGGTCAGTAGGAGTCTCAAATTAGAATACAGGCATGCGGTAGACCTAGAAGTACAAATAATGAAATGTGTTGGTGGAATTGTGTCAGATTTCTGCAGCCTCTGTCTACTGCTTTAAAATATATTACAGGCATTACATACCTACTGCTTATGAATGTTCAGTTCAGTATCTAAGGATTCAGAAAATTTCTTCCTTATCTTTATCCAACATGGTCTAGCAATACAATCTCCTGAGTTTCTAAACCTGTAACCGCCAAATCTCAAAACAGATGACAAGTCATCAGTAAATAATTTCATAATTGCTGTACCTCTTGCTACTTAGAGCTATTGTAATTGACTGTAACTCTGTGAATTGCTGGGGGAAATAGGTAATGGGTAGGCCTGCCATGCTAGTTGAAAGTCTTGCACTGGCATTGCTAACTTCCTTCAGTTTTTCTGTTTTTAAAATAAATAAAGGGGTGGGGAGAAGAGGCAGGAACTGATAGCATTGCAAAGACCTTATGAATTCCCATGCAGATGCTAACAAAAGATTTTTCACAAAAAAGAACCAGAATACACAGTAGAAGTCAAATAAACAAATCAACAAGAACTGTGTAACAATGACGCTAACAAGAAACAGTAGCAAACTAATATGGTAAACTGATACTCATGCAAAACTTCATTCAAACTCTCATGCAAAAAAAAATATTATGTCTTCCTAAAGCAGACATAATTATACATAGTCTAGAATAATTTTCCAAAAGGAATCACAAAAAGTCAGAGTAAATTATTCCAAAAGAAGTCACAAGGAAGGCTCTAGATTTCCACTTCATTTCACAAGTCTTCTTCACAGTGAATGTAATAAGAATAATACAAAAATATATTTCACAAAGTTCTAGAAACAAACACCCACTGAATAGTAAATGCTGAGCAATACATACCTAAAATGACTGTTTGGACAGTATAATATAGATTATTGACTTTTTCAGGAACAAAAGTTCCTATAAGACATAAATGATTACATGCCTCATCAGTTTTTATATTTTTTATGCACAACCAGATCTAAACAGGAATACTTATTAAACATGGTATACAGCTTACCAACAGAATTTTCCCAAAAAATGGGCCACCATGCATTATTTCAAAAGAGCATGATCTCCAACTTTCTTAACCTGGTAAGGCCTCAAAGGTCAGAACATTCCAGGCAATTAATATAGAAGAGAAGAGAAGAGATTGGATTTATATCCCGCCCTTCACTCACTTAAGAGTCTCAGAGCGGATTACAAACTCCTTTCCCTTCCCCTCCCCACAACAGGCACCCTGTGAGGTGGGTGGGGCTGAGAAAGCTCTGAGACAACTGTCCTTGAGAGAACAACTGGTACAGAGCTATGGCTTGCCTAAGGTCATCCAGCCAGGTGCAAGTGGAGGAGTGGGGAATCAAATCCGGTTCTCCCAGATTAGAGTCCGCGCACTTAACCACTACACCAAACTGGCTCTCTATACTGGCTCTCTATATACAAAAAAACAGCTGCTCTGTCAGCACAGAGCTTGTGAAAAAATTTAAAGATACAAGGTAGCACTAACCAGCATGAAATTTACACAAAAATTTAAAGAGGTAGACTAATATTAGCTTGCTAAACGTAACTAGAGAACTCAAGTTCTTGGTTTAAACCAAATGGGTAGTATGTTCTTAAGTGAAAGATCCAATAACTCTGCCTTTGGTAAAGCCACCTTTGGACATTAATCCTGTTATATCTTCTGGCAGAAAACACTTCTAGTACTATACATTTAAAATTGCCCAACCCCTGGCCTTTCTCTGTGAAATGCTGTACTAGGGGGGAATCTAGTTGTTTTTGTCTAATGCGAGCATGGTATTCAATGATTCTTGTTCTCACCATTCTTGTTGTCATCCCAGTATAAACCAAACCACATGCACATCGGGCCAAATAAATAGGGTTTTTTTGTGGAATAAGTGTGCATATTATGCAACTCATATCGAAAATTAATTTCAGTAAAGTTGATGTGATCTGTTTGCTGAGCTAACTGGCATATACAGCATCTTCCACATGGAAAATTGCCAATGGGACCTGTGGTTGTTTTGAGCTCTATAGAAATGTCCACTCATATTAATGTGTCTCGAATGCTCTTAGTTCTTCTGAAGCCTATTTGCGGCTTCTCCTGGCATCCCAGAAGCTGGTCTACAATGTTCCAATGTTTGAAAATGATTTGTTTAATAGAGGTGGCCAATGGGGTGTATCTGAAAGCACAGTGCACTTTGTTTTCAGTCTTATCCCTAGCCTCTTCACTTAGCAAATCCTGTCTATTCATCCTTTTGGCTCTTAAAGCAGTGTTTTCAACCAGCAATGTTGAATATCCCTTTGCAACAAATTGCTTAGTCAATCTATTACTGCCCTCATTGAAATGAATTGGCAGTGATAAATTGTGTTTAATTCGCAAGTATTGGCCAAATGGCAAATTATTTTTGAGATGTTTGACATGGTTTTCTGCCCGAAGATATAACAGGATTAATGTCCAGAAGTGGCTTTACCAAAGGCAGAATTATTGGATCTTTCACTTAAGAACATACTACCCATTTGGTTAAACCAAGGACTTGAGCTCTCTAGTTATATTTAGTAAGCTAATATTAGTCTACCTCTTTAAATTTTTGTGTAAATTTCGTGCTGGTTAGTGCTACCTTGTATCTTTAAATTTTTTCATGAGCTCCGTGCTGAGGAGCCGCTTTTTTTTAGTTTATAAGTTGCCTGGAATGTTCCGACCTTTGAGGGGTTACCAGATTAAGAAAGTTGGGAATTATGCTCTTTTAAAGTAATGCATGGTGGCCCGTTTTTCTGAAAAATTTGTTGGTAAACTGTATACCGTGTTTAATAAGTATTCATGTTTAGAATTGGTTGTGTATAAAATTATAAAAACTGATGAGGCATGTAATCATTTATGTCTTATAGGAACTTTTGTTCCTGAAAAGGACAATCATCTATATTATACTGTCCAAACAAGTCATTTTAGGTATGTATTGCTCAGCATTTACTATTCAGTGGTAGTTCATTTCTAGAACTTAAGGAAATATGTTTTGTATTATTCTTATTACAATCACTGTGAAGAAGACTTGTGAAATGAAGTGGAAATCTAGAGCCTTCACTGTGACTTCTTTTGGAACAATTTACTGTGACCTTTTTATGATTCCTTTTGGAAAATTATTCTAGACTATGTATAATTATGTCTGCTTTTGGAAAATATTTTTGCACATGAGAGTTTAAACAAAAGGTTTTTCAGCATGCTCAGGTGGCACAAAGTTTGGAATGATTTGTGCACTACCAAGCATCCCCTTCTGTTTATTGATTTAGAATATTTCTATGCCACCTCTTCAGAGTCTTGCTTGAGGCTGCTTACAATTTTAAAAATCACAATATAAAACAAGCCATTTAAAGGAGAAAGGAGAAACAAAGGAGAAGGAAGATCTTGTACTTATGGGTTGGTGCATCTGTTAGATTAGCCGTATCATGGCTGCTGTGAAAACAGTAAAAAAAATAAAATCCCAAGTTTCAGCATCCACCTGTTTCCATTTACATAGAATACATGCTACGCAGATTGTAGCCTTTGTAATATAAAAAAAGTAATGTATAATTTGTGGTAATGCAGCACAGAGGTTTTACTCAAAGTACAGCACCTCCTGTGCAGTGCCATGGAATTACCTTTAAATGACTCCCCAGCCCCATCAGTAACCATTGGCACCTTTACATTCTAATACTCTCTATGACATTCACAGAGTAGAAAATCTTTTGTTGCTTTGTCACTCAGCAAGAGATTTAATGATAGTGTCACATTGTTCAAGGGTGAACAAGCATATGCATAAGCAATTTCTTGCCCTCAACCACAAGGTGGGTTTCTATAAGCGTCTCTCACTACAGCAGACACCAGAGCATGAAATAGTGCTTACAATGCAATTCCCTCTGGACGTTTGAAAGGGAATAGTTACATAGCTAAGCACCAGCTCATTTTCTAGATGGCAGCTTCTTGGAGGTTCTCTATTTTATTTACAGCTCACAGTAAGAGTGGATTTCTGATTGAAATATAATTTACGGAATGAAATATATTTTACTGTTGAGTGAACGGAAGGTGCAGATATTCATAAAAGGAAAGATTTCTAAAGATGGAAAATATAATAGTTGCGAGGTACTGTTCTCCCCCCCTACTATTACTGATGTTTTCTCCACCCTTCAAAAGAAAGTGATTTCAAAGGACTGCAATCCAAAATCACAGTTGGCCATCTTGTGGTTTGCACAAGGTGGAAGATGCGTAGGTGGCAACAAGACAGTAGATAGTTTGGGGCAAGTGGAAGAAAGGCTAAATGAAAAGGTAGGGCTAAAAAGTTCATCCTGCTCTGAGTTGTGTCTGAATTTTGCCTGGAACAAAATTTCAAGGTAAGTATGGAGGTCTGTAGTATCCAAATATCTCAGGGAAGCAAAAAAGTCTTGCTAGGGCTTAAAAAAATGTCGAGCAGGTTCTAAACATTCATACTTAGGGCCTACAAAAATAATTTGTAAGTCAAGCTGTGCTATAAATTTGACAGGACCAGGGATGAGAAGTATTGTCATGGGATGGTGACTGCATTGAAATTTGATGCTAGTTTGAAGATAACCAAAAAATTTTTTTAGAAAGACAAAACAGCTGCTAAAAACTGAGAGAAACTACTTTAAGGATAGGATTTTGACATCCCTAAACCCAATACCTTCTCTTAGAGCCAGGTTGGTGTAGTGGTTAAGTGCGCGGACTCTAATCTGGGAGAACCGGGTTTGATTTCCCCATTCCTCCACTTGCACCTGGCTGGATGACCTTGGGCAAGCCATAGCTCTGTACCAGCTGTTCCGTCAAGGACAGCTTGGGAAAGAGCTTTCTCAGCTCCACCTACCTCACAGGGTGCCTGTTGTGGGGAGGGGAAGGGAAAGAAGTTTGTAAGCCGCTCTGAGACTCCAAGTGAGTGAAAGGTGGGCTATAAATCCAATTTCTTCTTCTTCTTCTTCTTAGAAAGAAATATGAGAAGCAAGTTTTATTTATAAAGAAAAAAGTGGTCTAATGGTCTAGGCCCGGGGAGACCTAGTTTCAAATCTCCATTGCTGGGTGACCTTGCCAGTCATTCTCTTTTAGGCTTGCCTACCTCGGAGCACAGAACAGGAGTTGTGAGGAAAAATAGGAGCAGGGGGAAACCATGCATGATGTTCTGAGTTGTTTCTGGTTTGTTTTTCATGAGACGTATCAAGGACTGCTACAGGGTAGTAGAGTAGAACTTTAGGAAGTTGCTGTTGGAGAAACTCATCAAGTGACTCTTCTTTTTATTCATGCTCAAGACCACACTGAGCACCATATGTGAAGCCATAAAACCTTCTGATCCCAGGTTACATTGGCCATTGAATGGGCAAGGCTATGACTCACAGTTGCACCATAGGCGTAGAGTATGGGGGGGCTCGAGCCACCCCCGAAATTTCCCGGAGGGGGCTCAGCCACCCCTGGCAAAATGGAGCGCCTGCTGCCGTGCCTCCCCGGGTCCTTCCGAGGCCTGGCCGCCGTTGCTGGAGAGGGAGAGGGAAGGGGTGGCCGGGGGGGAGAGAGAGAGGCACCGGTAGCAGCAGCTGGCAGGCCTTGGGAGGGCCTGGGGAGGCACGGTGGTTTCTGGGGGGGAGAACATTGCCCTAGCGAGGAGCCCCCCCCCAGAATTTCCAAGTCCATGCCCCTGAGTTGCACTGAAGTTACAGTACCCTACAACTTCCAGTTAGGAGAGACCAAGTAACACAAAGAATCAATATGGGCACCAGGGAAAGTCCCAACTTCAATTCATCCTGGTTAAAGATGGACATGAACCAAACCACGAAACAAAATCTGTGATGAATTTTGCCCTGTTCATGTTTCAGGAAGTGAAGCCCATGATGGATCCATGACCACGGACTTCCATGGACTTTTAAGACAGTTTGTGCCAGTTTGTCCAGATTGTGCCAGTTCCTGGCTAAGGCAGAAAAAAAAGAACTTAAAGGGTTCCTTTAAACTCCTGCTTTCTGCTCCAGCAGAAAGCTGCAAAAACAGCTAAGTGACTGGGAGTGTTCCCTGCCTCTCAGCTGTTTTGGGCTTTCTTGTGCAACCCCTTTAAAATTTAAAGGGACTGTACAAAATGGCCAGGAAACAGTAAGGCTGTTGAAGGAGGAGGCCAGTCGTGAAGAAGAAGCAGCCAGCTGACATGGTCAGTGGAGGAGATGACCACAGTGCAGTGCAGAAGCAGGGCCATGGCCACTGGCAGTGGTGGCAGTACAATGGCCAGGTCCACCTCAGGAGCCCAGGGCATGAGAGAAGAGAAGAAGATACTGAATTTATACCCCACCCTTCACTACACAAATGGCATACAATCTCCTTTCCCTTCCCTTCCCCACAACAGATACCCTGTGAAGTAGGTGGGATGGAGAGAACTCTTTCAAGAACTGCCCTTGAGAGAACAGCTCTGAAAGAACTGTGACTGATCCAAGGTCATGCCAGCAGGTGTATGTGGAGAAGTGGGGAATCAAACCCTATTGTCCCATATTAGAGTCTGCACTCTTAACCACTACACCATACTGGCTGGCAGTGAAGGAGGCTGCTTCAGGCTAGAGACCATGTGTGTTGGGTGTCCCCTGTGCCTGGTTCACTTCCTGCTTTGCCACCACTGGAAGACACTCATATTTGCTGCCACCGGAAGACCCCCAACCCATGTGGCTCCCTGCCAGTGCAGCCTCCCTTGCCCTGGACTCCTGACATGGGCTTGGCCACAGTATTGCAATTGGGGCCATAGCCCTGCTGCTGCTGTGTGGCTTACCATGGCCATCTCCTCTGCTGACTGCCTCAGCTGGCTGCCCCTTCTCCACCAGCTTCCTGGGTGAGTTCCCTATGGGAGATCCAGGGGGCATCCTCAGGTGGTGGGGGAGGGTGGGTACGTGGATTGCCAGGTGACAGATGTGAGCTTCCCCTGTTGAAGAGGCACCTGACCCTGGACTGGCTGCTCCCTGTTTCCTGGCTTCCTTGTGCAATCCCTTTAAAGTTTAAAGGGACTGCACCTGAAGGCACAAAACAGGTGAGTGGCTTGGAGTGCTCCTGCTGCTCAGCTGTTTTTGCTGCTTTCTAAAAACCTCATTTAAAGGGACTGTGGTCCCCTTTAACCAGGTTTTCTGGACCCACAAACAATGAACTGAACCAGTTCATCAGAGTGAACTGGTCCTGTTTGATTTGATTTATTCGATTTATTTGGTTCGTAGTTTTGCCACGAACCACAAACTGAACCACAGTTTTATGGTCTGTGCCCATCCCTAATTCTGGTTGAATTGCCTCTGCATTTTGCCTGAGCAAAATGGAATTTTGGATCAAAACTCAGAGTTTTTGAACAATACTTGTAAATAAACAAGTTTCTAAAATGGTGGATGGGTGGGAGGGAGGGCTGTTGGGGAAACAAGAAGTTCACCTGCATGGACAGAATTGTTTCATGCCTACATGGGGATTACCTGTAGCACAGCCAATATATCTTAAGAAGTAAATAGTCTTTATTAAATGACAATGAGCATATGTTTTCAAAAAGATTTTGTGTTTACATTTGAAGGATGGGAATTTTGCTAGTCTCACAAAATCGAATTTATTTATATATTTATTTAAAGCACTTCAATCCCACACTCTCAATGCAAAAGGTCCATAGGGTGTTTTGTGGTATCTTTCACAGGTGTTGGTTAAGTGCAATGCTCTTGCTTTAAGTGAAATGCACTGGTAAACTAGGAATATGCAGAAACGCTGTTACTGTATTAAAATGTCTTTGGGTTGCCTTGGAAATCTTTCCAAAACTTTACCTGAGTAAGAATCTCCTCATTCACTGTGGCTTTTTTCTTTTGATAAAATAACCATGGCTATTCTGTTCAAGGCAGTTGCCACCAACTTTTACTTAAAGCCAGCAAAACTGTTTTTTCTCCTCTCACAGCACTAAAATGTGAGCTGTTTATTGAATGCTTAAGGGGTACCAAATACAATGTAATCAGAACATTGGTTGATTTGCTACACCTGCTAAAGTCACAAAGCAGAAATGATTATAGCCAGGGCCAAGGTAGTTGTAGGCCTATCTCCATCCTGAAAAGAGACCCCGCTAAAAGGCAAATTAGTGTGCAGCCAATTAAACATACCTGTTGATAATAAATTTGCCTCAGAGTCTAAGTAGTTTGCTTTCCGTGGTCCCATTAATAGTTTATTTTCTGGTCAGGTGCACTATTGATTGTTCTGCACTGAAGCTATTTCTTCCTCATTAGCTTCCCAAACTTTTCTTTGCCTCAGTTTTCCTCAGATACAAAAGCTGCACAAGATTATGTGAGACTTGTTGCTTAGCAACAATCCTATTCTTGTAACAATAATGGCTAAGCACTGTGTGTGTCACCTTCTAGAAGAGGTCAGATTTTACCCCCCCCCCCCCATATACACACTCATTTTGCTTTTCATAAGGTTATTAATTTTTTTAAAATGCTCTTAAAATTAGATTGTGCTGACATGTATGATTTAGACTTGGCTTGCCCTTGTCTGGTTGTGTGAAAACAACCTAATGTTTTATTTTTAGTATTGAAGAAATATTTCAAGCAATTTAGACTAATGACTAGTAAAGTCATTCCTGCCTTTCTACTGTTTTCAAAAAACTATTTTCACAACTAAGATGAAAAAAATATGGCACTTCTAGCTGTAATATATGATTTACTGGATTAAAGATTACAGAAATTTAAGAGGGACACATTACTTTCCACATTGTTCAGAGGCTCTCATGAAACCTTGTTGGGTTGTGTTTCCTCTTTTTAAATGGCATTCCATTTCCATTCCTCTTTTGTCAAACATCACTTTTGTCAAACACTGTTGAAATGGTGACCCAAAATAAACACCCAAGATGTTCATGAAAGCATCATGAGTTTTGGGATCTGAAGCTTTCAACACCTTCTGGAAAGTCATGAAACCTTCATTAAAATTCTATAGACAGGCTAGCCACTTTGAAGAAAAGGGATGTTTTAGCATCAGATAAAGGAAAAATTCAGCTTGCAGCCAGTTTAGTGTAGTGGTTAAGTGCGTGGACTCTATTCTAATCTAACCGGGTTTGATTCCCCACTTCTCCACTTGCCCCTGCTGGATGACCTTGGGCAAGCCATAGCTCTGTACCACCTGTTCTCTCAAGGACAGTTGTCTCAGAGCTCTCTCAGCCCCACCTACCTCACAGGGTGTCTGTTCTGGGGAGAGGAAGGGAAAGGAGTTTGTAAACCGCTCTGAGACTACAAGTGAGTGATGGGTGGGTTATAAATCCAATCTCCTCCTCCTCCTCCTCTTCTTCTTCTTCTTCTCTGGAACAGTTTCCATTCAGGGAGTCAGAGAAATGGCACCCCACATCAGATCTTCATAGGAGAAAACTGCATATCCATAATGGTTCACTTTCATACAACCCACAGTTTTATGTTTCAGCTTCTCACCCTCTCTTTCTTTAATCCCAAATGTGGTATTTTTTTTCCTCACAACTTCTTGTTTTCCATTTTAAAAAATCCCTTGTCTCCTTAATTGGAAGTGTTGCCAAGTTCTCATTTAAGATCAGAACTATCAAGGGAGCATCTCCTAACAATTAGCTCCAACTGAATAAACATTGGCCAGTCATGTAGATTCCAAAGTTGTAGTAGCTCTTTGGAATTCATAACAATACTTTGGAGGTTCTGAGGGGGGGGGAATGGATGGGGATGGCAGAGTAGTGATACATTGTCATTATGCATAGTCGTGTTGGTCTGAAGCAATAGAACAATGTTTGAGTGGCAACTTTAAGACCAGCACAGTTTTATTCTGGGTATAAGTTTTTGTGTACATGCATTCTGAAGAAGTGTGCATGCACACAAAAGCTTATACCCAGAATTAATCTTTGTTGGTCCTAAAGGTGCTGCTGGACTCAAACTTTGTTCCATGATGTAATAGTGTTAATCATCTCTAACTGGAAAAAAGGAGGTATGTGTCCACCAACTTCAGTGAACAGAGAGAGAGAGAGAGAAATGTAACAAGCTCCAATGTGTAGTCATGAAAATAACAGCAAGGGAATGCAGTATGCAGCCAAAGCTGTAACTGTTAATTACTGGAACAGCAGCCATTAATGCTGGAACAGCAGCCATTTGTTTATGTAAAATGGCCTCAGTATAGAACTACACTTAGATAATGTTTCTGAACAATAAGGATTAGTGTGGTAGTTATCTGCATTTCGACAGAAAAAAGGTAAAACCGTGATGAATCTGGTTGTTTGTGATAAATGCTATACAGCACACTCCTATACTTGTTACTCTGACTGGAGGGATATTTCAATATTTTCTTGAATCTGCCATTTCAGCTAGGGATGTTCAAGCCCCTGCCAGGACTCATGTCTGGTTCACCAGTAAAAAAAAAAGGAGTCAGCTATTTGGTGGGCAGTAGGGGGTGTGCATGCACTTAAAAAAAAAATCCTGTTGATTTCATTTGGCTATTTCAGGAAGGGCACAATTACGGTTACCCTGAATTCATACAATTTCTAGAATTTTTATGGGTAATTTTCTTGGGAATTTCAGGTATTGATAAACCTGATCTCCAGTCTGGAGGCCAGGTCTATTGCTCACTGGCAACTGTGGAACTTTTAAGTTTAAAGGGCCACAGCAGCATCAGTGCTGTCACCCAGGTGGGTGTGTGCCCCCTCTCCCCCACACCACTCGTACTGCCTGCAAGGGAGAACAGGAGCCTGCAGGCAGGCACACTCCTCACCATCTGGTCAGGTAGCTTACAAGCAACTCAACTGAACAAAGTTTGAGTCCAGTGGCACCTTTAAGACCAACAAAGTTTTATTCAAGGTATAAGTTTTCATGTGCATGCATACTTCTTCAGCATGCATGCAAAAGCTTATACCTTGAATAAAACTTTGTTGGTCTTAAAGGTGCTATTGGACTCAAACTTTGTTCTGCTTCAGACCAACATGACTACCCACCTGAATCTAATCAACTGAATAGTTCTCTAATAGTTTCTGCAGTAAAAAAAAAAAAAAAAAACAGTGCAGAGAAACCTGCTCTTTCACCACCACTTCACTGTGCTCTACCATACGTATAAATGAAGACTGAATAAAAGGCACAGTATATATAAATAATAATGAAAGCTATGGAAAACCTAGACAACATAATAAAAAGTAGAGACATCACCCTGCCAACAAAAGTCCATATGGTCAAAGCAATGGTATTCCCAGTAGTAATGTATGGCTGTGAGAGGTGGACTATAAGGAAAGCCGAGCGCTAAAGAATAGATGCTTTTGAATTATGGTGCTGGAGAAGATTCTTGAGAGTCCCGTGGACTGCAAGGAGATCCAATCAGTCAATCCTAAGAGAAATCAACCCTGACTGTTCCCTGGAAGGCCAGATGCTGAAGCTGAAGCTCAAATACTTTGGCCACCAAATGAGAAGGAAACACTCACTGGAGAAGACCCTGATGCTGGGAAAGACTGGAGGTAAAAGAAGAAGGGGACAGTAAAGGATGAGATGGTTAGACATGCAGAGTCCACGCATGCACTAAATCAAGTCAGATGCTGAAACTCCCAGCTCCCCCTCAACCTAAGGAATTTACAGCTCAAAGGAATGTAAATAGCCAAACTCTGGCATATAATTAGGTGTAAAGGAGAGCCGAAAGTTAAAGAGCAGCTGGGGCTTCAGAAGGCAAGTGATAAGACCTTTATTTATTATTTTTCTGCAAGATAACGCTCAGCGTAGCAAACGGCTAGCTAATTAAGCTTATTAAGCTCTAAATAAACCACTAAGGATGGCAAGAAATATTAAGGAACTGTCAGAACAAATTGCCACAGTTCTAGCATTCCAGGATAAAATTAGTGAAGAAATTAAGACTGTTTGAGAAGATGTGGCTAAGATAGGGAAGGAAATAGCCAGTATTAAGCAAACAGCTGATTCTGCTAAAGAACTCGCACTGGCAAATGAACAGAAAATTGCCTCCTTATCCAACCAACTGAATGCCCTCTCAGACTGCAACAGGAGAGCTAATCTAATATTGACAGGAATTTCTGAAGAGGTATGTGCCAAAAACTTAGAAGGAACACTAAGGGAGTGGCTGGGAACTAATGGTGTCAATATTCAATCAGAGGGAATGGTGTCAATATTCAATCAGAAATAGGAAACCGCCTGCAAGGAAGAGCTAAGGATGGGGGCTCCCGTGATGTCATCATTAAGTTCTCTAGAGAGAAAACCCAACAACAAATGTATAAGGAATTTAAAAAGAAGAAGGACTTGAGTTTTAGGGGAAGGAAAGTTTGGGTGTGGCAGGATTTTTGCCAGGAATCTCTTAAGAAGAAGAACTTGATGCGTCCCTATGCCCAAAAGCTTCATATGAATACTGTAAAATTTTCCTGGGGCTACTCATCCTCTATAATTATATTCTGAGAAGGGAAGAGACTCATGGCACGGAATGTTGCTGGAGCCAAACAACTGTTGAAACAACTCGGAATCAGCTCAGAAGAGATGAGGGAGCAGGAAATGGAAGAGGCAGACCTTGACACTGACCCCGAAGAAGGAATTTCTGAGAGGGGAGAGAAATGCCCCAGGACAGAGTCATTAGAAGGAAACACCTAAAGGGAAGTATGCAAACATAACTAAGCTAATGTTAATATTCAAAAATTATTAAGGGGGAGGAGGGGATGTGTGCACTCCATGAATGTGGAGAGAGGGGAGGCTATACTCTCCCCATGTTTTTTTCTCAACCACAGGGAAGGGAGGGGAAGGGGAGGGGTAGATTAAGATACTGCTTAAAAGGTCCACAGCCACGGGAGTCCAAAATCCTGAATCATAAAAAATATGGGTAGCACATTAAGATTACTCACACTGAATGTCAATGGACTAACTTCCAACCTTAAAAGATATAGGTGTTGGAGAAATGAGCATGTAATGCAAGGCCTGAGAAATTCAGTCATTATAGGGTTAACTATGCAACTTGTTTGTTTACCTATGTTAGCCTGGAAGTGATACCTGGCAGCTGGCCAATTATCTGTAAACCCGGGAAAACTGAAGGTGTACTGTCTTGCTAATTGGTCAATGATATCAGGTGTTTCCTTTCAGGGGTCAAGAAGAAGGAGAGATCCTCCATTACAATCTCTCACTCTCTATCAGTATGTCTTAGTGTGAAGACGGAGCACAATGCAGCTCCTTAGAAAGCATGTTTTGTTTATTTGTAGCTAATCCCGTTTACCTTTTCCCTTTAGTAATAAACTTCTTTTAAACTAAAAGAAGCAATCTCTTCTTTCCAGAAAAGCAAGATTCATTACTCTGATTTTTCTGATTATTGGACAAAAGTCCTAACAATAGGATGGCTAAATTAGCAAAATATCAAAAGATTGATGTTTTATGCCTCCAAGGAACACACAAGAGAAAAAAAAGATAATAAGCCATTGCTAAATGACTCAATGTGGGTGACACTAGCTGAAGTCAGATACGATGCTAAGAACAAAGGAGTAGCGGTATTGATTCATAAGAAATTTAAACCAAAGGAAGTTATAAAAATGGTGGATAGGAATGGTAGATATTTGCTAGTAAAATTTAAAATGGGTGGTAAGAAGTATACAATCAGGGGTCATTTCGTAGAAAAAGAGGTGCAGGATCTCATTAGCATAACTCATTTGCATAACTCATTTGCATATGCCACACCCCCTAACATACCGGAAGTGTGTCAGAAGGCAACACCCACCCCTCGGGCTCCACTCCACAGGTGAGTGAAACTGACCTGCTCTTCCTCCATTCCCTTCCCCATCCAATACTTTGTGCAATAAAAATAAGTGTAAAGAACACACCCTCATTCTCTTCCTGCTCCCTTGAAACCACCAGGTTTCAAGTAGACTTGAGATACCCAGGACATGTGCACCACCCATCCCTTCCCCTTTCCCTCCCCACAAGACACCCTGTGAGGTAGGTTGGGCTGAGAGAGGTCTTTTGAGAACTGCTCATGAGAGAACAGCTCTGAGAGAACTTGTGACTGGCCCAAGGTCACACCAGCAGCTGCATGTGGAGGAGTGGGGAATCAAACCCGGTTCTCCCAGATTAGAGTCCTACTCCTGAACACTACACCAAACTGATGGGGTGGAAGCTGCTGAAGGGTTGGTGAAATTTCTCCAGTACTTATGTGCCATTTGCCCAGATAAAAAATTGTATACTTAGAAAATTTATATGCCACCTTGAGCAAGTCTCTGGAAAAGCAGCACACAGTCATAAAAGGAACAATGATAAAATTATCAATCTTAAAACAAAACATTAAAAACAATAAAGACCCTAGCAGGGCTTTCCCCGGGGCACTGTGCCTCTGCACTGCTTGGGGAAGCCGAGGAGGGGGCGGGGCTTGGTCATGTGCCCACCCCCAGGGCTTCTCACTCCCGAAGCTGCACTCCTGTGCGCTCCTGCTCCAATGGACCCCTGGGTATACTAGAAGATTTTGAATGCTGTTCAGGTTTAAGGGTCAGTATGGCAAAATCAGAAGTCATGTATCTTAATGTGAACAGGCAGGAAAAAAAGAGATATAAATAAAAGCACAAGTACTGGAATGGGTGCCAAAAGGCTCAAATACTTAGGTATAGAGTTACTAACGAAGACTGATAGAATTTCAGAAGTTAACTATAAGATGACATGGAAGAAAATAGAGAACGAGATGGGAAAGTGGAAAAATAAAGTCGTTACTAGAGATAGGCGATGGTAGTGACCAGAAATGGGTCAGATTTGAGAATGAGATCAATAGTAATATAGGATGCTTTGGGTTTTTTTCCAAGGTTACAAAAAAAGATCTTAAATTAATTAAAGGTCCTAGATACTCAGCACTAGAATCTTGGAATAAGTGGCAGACATTATGGTTAAGGAGAGATTCAAGATGGGCAACACTAGAGTCCATCCCAAAGGAATTAAGAGAAAACAAATGGTGGGACTTGTTAAGATCTAAGGGCTATTACAGACTGGGAGCTATGTTCACAGGGGGCAACCTAAAACCAATACACAAGATAGTAGAAACGGTAGGGGACCAATACTGGTTAAAAATAACAGGCCTTTACAGGATGGCGAAAAAAATAAATGACAAAGAAAGAATTTGGATGGAGGAACCAATACAAGAAATATATAAAGAAATGCAGAGATCAAAACAAGGGCTAGCAGGGAAAATCTATAGGAAAATGATATCAGATAAAGACAAGTCAATATCATATTTACAAAAAACTTGGAATAAAAAAGGTCAGATATCAGGAAATATGGCAAGTAAAATAATGAAGGGAATTGAGGAAATTAAAGTGATAAAATTTAATGAAATGGAGCACAATTTTTTTTACAAAATGGTATAAAACACCAGCGCAGCCAGCAAAAGTGTTTCCAGGGACGAGTTCTAGGTGTTGGCATTGCAAGCAATCTAAGGGATGGTTTTCCCATATGTGGTGGGAGTGTCCAGAGGTTAGTGCATTTTGGTCCAAAATATTACAAATTATAAAAAGAATATTTAAAGTTTAATTGACCATAGACTTTAATTTAATGTTAATGGGTACAGTAGGGAACCCAGCAGTAATCAAGGAGGACCAAGCTATATTTAAAGCCATGATATTAGCAAGCAAAGCAGTAATTGCTCTGGAGTGGAAGGATAAGAGTAAATGGATAGTAGAAGTCTGGCATAATTATTTGTTTGAATGTATACAGTCGGATATAATCGAGAAACTGAATCGGAAGACCGCATGGGCAGACAAGACCACAGACATCAGGATGAAATGGAATACCTACTTAGAGTGGATATCAATGGAAGGGAAGAAGGACATTCAGTGCAAGATTTGGACTTTGTGCCCATGGCTGGGAATAATGGGCTCCCCTTCGCCCGGCAGCGCCATGGCAAGGGGAGCCGGTTTGCCGCCTCGCAGGATGCGAGGCAGCAACAGTGAACGCTGTGTGCGTTCCTCGGGGAGCAGGGGGTGGGGCTTGCTCTGTGAGAGTCGTTGCCCCGCTCCCACTCTCTGCAGTCTGCTGGCGTGCTCGCCCACCCGCCCACCCTGGTTGCAGTGTAGGCTTTTGCTGGTTGCCATTTGGGGCCAGGTAGGAATTTTTGCACTTCTTTCTTGTTTGGCTTGGGGACGGGGTGTTTTTTGCCTACCTTACACTGCAGTTGGTGGTTAAGGGCATAGGTGGTGGTCGGGTTTAAGTAGATTGGTCACTTGGCAGGTTTGTGCAAGCAAGAAAATGGAACTGGTGAGTGCCCCACGGCATATCCCGATTGGGAACAGGAGGTCATCAGGAACCACCCTCGGGCCTTGCGGTCTGGGGAGGTGAATGGTGATCGCCTATGGGACCCTCTTAGACTAGGCTCCTCCCTGAAGGTCTGTGCAGCCTCAGGGGTAGGCGCCCCTGGGAGGGGATGCCAGTATGCCGGGCCGCCAGTTACGAGCCAGAATCTGACTGGCTCAAGACTGGGGCTAGGTTACCCGCCCATTACAAGGGCAAGGAGGTTGTGTCTGGGATTGACGCCTGCTTTGCCTGTTCCAGAGCTTGCTTAGTTTGCCCGTTGCTGCATGTTCTGTTTAAATAGTTAATAAAGTGGCCCTTGTTTAATTCCAATCTGTTGTCTGTCTCGTTATTCCTGCTGGGGTGGCAAAGGACTAACGCATGAGAACAGAGAGGGTAGGGGGGAGGGTAGGAGGGAAGGTGAAGGGTTATAAACAGATACAAAATGTACGAGTTAAAAGACAATAACTAATATGTATAATAAACAAATATAAAATAAATAAATAAGTTGGTTAGACATGCAACAAACATGAAGTTGAGCAGGCTCTGAAGGATGGCAGAGAACAAGAGGGCCTGGTGTGATGTGGTCCATGGGGTCGCGAAGAGTCGGATTCGACTGTGCGACTGAACAACAACAAATAATTATATTTTAAAAATCTTAACTTTTGATGCTTGACTTTGTCTGCTCAATGGTGATGACTGCCAATCTGCCTGGATCTGTAGCAGTATGTCTTTCACACCCCCATGAAAACCATAGTTTCACACATACCTATGCACACACAAGGTGTCATTTAATAACCTGAGTTAGCCATTCATGATCCTGGAGGAAAAAAATGATTTCACTATATTGCACACATGCAAAAGTGGCTGCAAGACAGAAAGACAAGACACTCCAAGATCACATCTACAGCACCGCCACAAAGCTGTTCAGCATGCCACTCAAACTGCATGGCAGCAAGATATGGAGATCCAAGGCTCAGATGATGAGAGGATGCAGATGTTCAATTCAGAATGTTCATCCTGATGTTCTCACTCAGTATCCCTAATCTAAATGAATCACCCATTTCAATTTTGCTTTTCTCTTCTGTGAATCGAATCTGTGATTAGTTTAGCACCATTTTCTGTTTCCTCACACCAAATTTTCCTACACAAATGTCTGCATTTTTTTGGCTATTTATGCATTAGTAAAGCAGGATTTCACATTATATGTATAAATGGTATATCCTCTATGTGTGCAAATCCTACAAGATTGTGTATATACACCATACACCATATGACATACATACTTAATTCAAATGATGCCATAAAACAAAAAAAAATTGGAAAACTGAAAATGTTCATTAAGTAGAGTTGCCAGAACCCCCCTGGCCCCTGGAAGGGGATGGGGGGAGGGGGGGAGGGTTTCCAGATCCATATTGGGAAACTCCTGGAAATTTGGGGATGGATCCTGAAGGGACCTCAGTGGAGTACAATACCATAGAACTCACCCTCCAAAACATTCATTGTCTTCAGGGAAACTGGTCTCTGTAGTCTGGAAATGAGCTGCAATTCCAGAAGATCCCCAGGCTCCACCTGAAGGCTTGCATCCCTAAGACATATTAAAAATACAGAACTTTTCTGCAAGCCTGCTTTTTTTCTAATGACAACTGTGTTGTGGAAAGATATATTCACAGACAGACCTAAATAATAATAATAATAATAATAATAATAATAATAATAATAATAATAATAATAATAATAATAATAATAATAATAATTTTGCCTGCTTAAAACACACTATGGAACTTAAATACTTAGAAATGATGTTTCACAGATTTTGAAATCACAGGATCTCCGCAATGGCAATTTTTCCCCCCCTGATATCCACTGCTAGTTAGAACTTGCTGAGCAAGAGAGCTTTGCCAACTTGGGGTCATATCACCCAGTGATATGTCAGTAGGAAAACAGACTTCAAAATTTTAGCAGTATGAAATGTTGGAGTCTGTCTCATTATACTGTTAATGTATCTGCATTTGACTTATCCCGTTTTTGTAGTGTTTTGTACATAGTACTTCCAATAAACTGTTTTATTCATATCAGCCCAAATTTGGAGTCTGTGAGCCAAACTGGACATTATTTTTTACATGAGTTTGCCACAGGGATTTCCTGTGGTGAACTTGTATAAAAAGTATCATCTAGTTTGGCTCTTTGTCTTTCTGCTGACAGTCACTTACTAACTGGGTGATGAGAACCCTCATTAGCTGAGGTCTAAGGGGACCTAATTAATATCCATGGCCCCAGTGGATACCAGGGAGAGAAGGAGAATCATTTTGTGGTTACTCCATGTGTTCTGCACTATCTCTCAAATTTTGTGGGTGATGATCTATTATGTATTGGGGCTGGAATGTCCCAGAACTGTTTCTACCAGAGTCTGGCTGAGCTTGGAGCTCTAGAACAATAGTCCACCAGGACTCTGGAGACGGCCAATGAGGAATTAATGGTTCTGACAATAGGCTGTCATTGGTAGTTGTTTGGGAAGTGGGTAGAGTTGCATGCTATTTAAATCGGACTGTTGCCCTGTGTGTTTGCCTTGTTCTTGCTGAATCACTAATAAAGCTGAGCTGATAACTAGGCTTGGGGTCTGACTATCCACGGAACTCAGCCTTTAACATGATCAGTGATACTCTACTAAATAGATCAGCATCAGGATAGACCAGGGGTGTGGGGAATATGATATTTGTAGACAAAGAAAACATTTCTCTCCCAACCTAAAGACTTCCTTGAAACATTTAAATCACTAGTCTTTTACTTGAAGTAATGCATAATGCTTCCTTCTTAAACCCAAACAAAGAGAGAGATGTGAAATTAGTCTCTAGTTTAGTCACTTGCCTGGTTCTTCAGTTCCAGTAATTGGGTGTGTGATGCAAGGTGTTCTGAGAGAGTTACATGTAATGTGACTGAAGGGCCAGAGTCTAATGAAAGTTACCAGAGAAAAGACCTTTTGTCTGTGACTTTCCATCAGCTTTCTCGAAGCTTGAACTTTAGGTGCCTCCCTGTTTGCGTGCTTCAATTATTATTGTCCCAGCCCAAATAAACAATTTTATTCTACAAGACAAGCATCTACCTAGTGTGTATGTGTGTACAAAGAGGAAAACTTGGGGAAAAAAGATTAAAGCAAGCTGTGCTTCATTTAGGTGTATAAAACAAAAGATCTCACTGAGATGTTAGGCTGTAATGATTTTCTCCCCCAATCTAGGACAGATTTAAACTGTGCAAAATAAATTGGGGGGGGATTCACAACTGTGTTTTTAGCCATGGAGCTTTTCCTAGGTTCCAGAGGGGAGGCAGAATAAGATTTTTTCCCATTTGTTCATCTGCATATACGAAAATGTGTGAAATTTCTATATTTATTCTCAAACAGTGCACATGTATATTACAGGGTATGTAGCAAGCCTAGGAAACACCAATATGTGCTGCTACTAAAATCCCTCATTATTGAACTGCTTTCCCCCCATTGGATTTATCTAACATTATTAGAAGACTTCACTGATGTAGGTCTAGTCAAGAGCTCAGAGAAGCAGCTAAAATGGTCCATGAATAATATACTGTGGCTGGAGGGGGGAGATTATAATCTGTGAGCCTCAGATCTGTACTGTGGATTTAATTAATTATGGCTGGTCCTGTCCATCATTGGTGACATTACATCAAGAAGTACTCAGGGTGCATTCTTATGATTCATAATACTATGAAGAAGGGTCACACTAAGGTGGAGATATATGGCTGGATCTCCCAGTGTTTGGGGGAGTTGTACTGAGACTGTAGAACTAGGGGGAGGGGTAACTACCCTTTGTTGCTGGGCCATTCCTTCACAGCACCCTGGGAGGAGGTATAATATGAGTACCTACCTTTTGCCATGCCACAGCTAATAGCTGACCAATGTGAGGACAATTTCAGTAGAGCAAAACAACATGGGTCTCCCCTGCCCATGCAATGGTCCCAAACTAAACTGTGGAGAAATCCCATCATGGAGCTTTCATGTAATGTATATTGTGGCCTTTAGATACTCCTAACTGAACTCCCACTGGGTGTTAAAAAGGTTACTGAAGGGTGCATCATTAAGTACGTCACTAAGGTGTATAACATTATGGGACCTGCCTGTACATACTAATACAAGCGTTAACAAACAGATGTGGGAATGAGTTTTGAGTCCAATGGCAACTACAAAACAAGTATAGTTCAGTTCTGGGTACAAGCGAGTTAAAAACAGATGTGGGAGCTTTAAACTTACTCACTTGTTCATCTTCCAGCACTGTGTGTGCCATTAAATGCCAACAATGCCCTTCAGTCCTCTGCATGGGACAAACAGGTCAAACGCTACGTCAAAGGATAAATGGACACAAATCCATAACTCCTTTATTATCTGTATACCAACCTACTGCTATTTATATGCCTTACCTAATGCATTATTCCAAGCTTAGCTGTATTTATTGCTCAGTTACTTAGGCATCTTGACTCTAATTAGCTCTTGCTGGCTACTAAAAAACCGCCCCCCCCCCAATATGTAATATCTGAGGAAATCTGTATCAATGAATCGGAAGGATTATATTAAGTCTCGCAGTTCTCACTTGTACCCAGGATTGAACTTTATTTGTTTTGTAGGTGCCACTGGACCCAAACCTCATTCCCACATTGGTTTGTTAACTCATGTATTGGTGTGCTAATTTACTGCCATACCCAGATCTTTCTTACATCCAATCTCAGCTATAATCACCCTGGTACTTATACATCTTAACTCTAAATTCCTGACAACAACCCCCACCCCACCCCCTATATGTAATGGTTGAGGAGGTTCTTTCCCACTGTGTCTGAGGAAATGTGTATGTACACAAAAACGTGTATTGTGAATAAAGCTTTGTTAGTCTTAAAGGTGCCACTGCACTCAAACTTTGTTCTGCTGATTCAGACTAACATGGCTACGCCACCTGAATGGGTGTAACTGTTTAGTATGACACTATAATCACAGCTGTTCACTAGTTCTCTGTAACCATGAGCAGGAATACAGCCCTCAGATTATTCAGCAAGCCTTACCTGGAAGCCTTCAGAGAGCATTACCTGACTCACTCAAACTATTTTCTGCTAAAGGACTTCTTTATTGGGCTACCTGAAGTTCCTCCTTAGAAAGTGCTGTAGGCTGAATGCAAACCTAATTATCACTAGGATCTCCTGCAGGCTTGTCCAGATCAACTTTTAAGGTTGCTATTTGGGCATTCTTCTGAAGAGTAACAAATTCTGTACAGTATCTATTTGACATCTTATATGATAAGAGAGAAGTTCCATTACCTTCTAAGTTTCTGGCCTGCTCCATCATGCTCCAAAATGAATGCATAACCCTTTCCTGCACTGAAGGAACCATTCTGATTTCACTGCCTGTTTCTGCAAATGATGTCAATTTTTGCTACTTTTTAAAGAAATAAGTCAATCTATTGTTCATTCTCTTCTAATCTGATGCATATAAATCCCAGCAGTATTCAGGAAATAGCTTATTAATTTTTTATTGTTCGCCTTCCATATAATTAAAGTTGATTTTGTTAAACTTTTCAGCTATTAAATTGTGTGTTTCCATTGCCTTAAGTACCCAACCTTATCTTTCTGATTGTAGTATTTTCTCTCCTAGTCTCTGCAACAATCGTTTTAGCTTCATGCTTTGGAACTTTGTTAAAAATTCACTTTTTGTGCCTAGTATTTTCTGCATGTTTTATCCACTGGGATATCTCCTAACATACATCCTTCCCCTTAATCTTTCTTGTCATTCTTATTCTCTCAATATTTCTGCCTCTCTTATCATTAAAAAAGCTATTATTTTCTCCATTAAGCGTGCATCCCGAAAAGCCTTGGCTTATTTCAATTGTATAAATGCAAATCGTCAGCCATTTATTTTCTTGATAATAAACATCAGGTCTCTAGAAATGAAGTATTTAATGGTCTGATACGAGGTTTGCTTTACTTGAGGCATTACTTAGTGGAATACAGGCTTTTTGCAGCTCTCCTGTTAGTACAAACAAGAAAATGGCAGAAGAATGAGACCACAGTTGACTAAGCACTAATTCTAACTAGTAACATTGACAATGTTTGCAAATCATGAGTTCATAATATTGGGTTGGGTCCTGTCATAATCCTACAAACACTTTTATGGTGACCAGGGATCCCTGGGAGTCCATGGGGGAAGAGGGCTAGCCCTGCACCATAGGACTAAAGTAAGAATAGATATGTCTCAGTTAAATAGGAACAGAGATAGGGACTCTCCAACGGATGGGAAGGGAAGCAAGTGGCTTATTCTGCTTTCAAAGAATGAGCACTCATAGAACTTGTGCTGTCCACAGTCACTTAGAACTGTAGCTAGAAAGCCAATAGCTCATCCTTGAGAGCTCTAATTGGGAGGGAAGGTGGAATGGTATAGCCTGATCTCATCAGATCTCAGAAGGTAAGTGGGGTGGTACTTGGATGGGAGACCACCAAGGAAGACTCTGCAGAGGAAGGGAATGGCAAACTACCACTGCTTCTTGCTTGCCTCGAAAGCCCCTTGTTGGGGGTCACCATAAATTGTTGCAACATGGCAGCGCTTATGTGCATAGAACTCTTAAGTAGCATTAAGAAGGAAAAGTCCTAATGTAGTCATCATAATTACTTTTGGCATAAATTTAAATTGCTTTTCAATTTATTTCCCAGTACATAGGATTTTACCATGGAAACATCAATCTGAAACCATAGACAATATTAGACAATGGGAGTTTTCATGTAAATTCTGGAAATTCTGGTTTATGTGCTGCTGATCTTTTTTATGTGAACAGCACTGAATTTTGTTTCCTGCCCTTTCCCACTACTATTCAGCTGGTCAGTATCTGGGCATTATAAAGCAATAAGGAAATGTCATGCTGTCTCATGTGCAAAGTCCCTTCCAAGCAGTTGATGAGATTGATTAGAACTTTGGTCAGAGCAATTTGCACTGTGGTCCTATAGAATCAGTTACACCCACTGATACCTGTCTAGTGCAGTAGCCACTATGTACTGTCTCACACTTACGTTGTGCCATTTCAAGGAGCAGGTGGAGTCCATATGGCAGAAGTTAAATCACTTTCCTACTAGGTCTTTGCTACAAACACTTGTATCATTTTGGAGAGGAAGTACCCTCTTGGAAAGGTATGGACTTTGATGCATCCCACACAAATCCTGTTTTTACCAGAGTTTCTTTGTGCATGACTGGTGCTGGCCCATGAAGCAGGCACAGGTGTTTGCCTGCCCCCACCTCCTTAGAGTGAAGCTTGGGGTGGGGGAGACTATCAGTGCTCAGCATGGGAGCACTGGCCAATCGGGGGCTGAATCACTGGCCAAGTCTGGCATCATCCCCTTCATCAGCAGTTCATCAGCAGTTCAGCCCAGCACAAGCTCCCCACCCACCTTCTTTTGACCATGTGGGATTAGCTAGTCACCAGTTTGGGGGCGGAGCAGGTGTTTTTTGGGCCTCATGCAAATTTGCCATGAGGGTGACCTTTTTTTGTCTGCTCCACATGGTCTGAGGGGGGTGAGATATTAATAGGCCAGGCAAAAGCTGGTTAGGCCCTAACTGGGAAGATGGGGAAAACATGGGATGAGGGGATTTTGAGTTGTGAGCACCCTGAGATATCAGCAATAGGGGGGTCCTCAAGCTGGGTACCAATAGGTTGGGCAGTCAGGGTGGCTCAGTTGGAGTTTTCTTCAGGGTTGGGAGAGCATATGATTGCTAAGGCTTAGCAATCATGGGCAGGAGTGTGCCTATTCATCCCCTCTATGTGCAGGCTGTGAAAAGTAAGGTCCAGAAGGATTCCAAACTTGGTTCTGAGCCAGGTTGAGTTTATCCTGTTAGGAAGCTTGCTTGCAAGCAGAATACAACCCATGCTTTAACGTGTTAATGAAATGGTGCAGGTCAGCTTATGTATAAATAAAGTTCCCAGTTTAACCCATAATGTGTGTTGGGTTTCATTCAAGGGGTGGGCAGACAAATCTCGGAAAGCAGCAAATGGGCTTAGCTCCTACCCAAATGTAGGCCAGCTGTCTTACAAAACATATTCAGGTATCTCCTCCTGTGTTCCTTCTTAGAAGCCATAATGGTTTTCATTTTAAAACTGAAAACAAGAAAAGAGTTCAAGGCAGTGATTAAAAAGATGTCAAGTTGGAAGAATGAAATGTAAATGTAATTAGTTTAGCTTTTATTTATTTTTAAGGCATAAAATGCTTTCCAATTGTTGCTGAGAGTTGTAATCAGCTACTTGTAACTGATTGATTGAAATACTTGTAATCAACAGGCTACTTACCTATAAGCATCTCAGTGGAGGAAATAACAGTGATATGTAGAAGGTAATGGTTGTCTAGTCAGCTTGGAAAGAAAATAGCAGTTTTAAAGTATTACAGCACTCAGGAGGCACTCACCCCATGTTGGAAAAGAAGAATAATCTAAATAAGCAATAGTTTCCTTCTACTGTATAGTATTTCAAAATCTGCTGCCTCAGGTGAGCATGTCTACATTACCTATTAGTAGACCTGGCTGTGTCATGGATCTGCTTGGTGGGTGGGTGGGTAGAGAATAGTAATTACAGTGAGACTAGGAATACAGAGCACCAGGGCTTATTTCGTAGCAGGAGCTCCTCTGCATATTAGGCCACGTCCCCCTGATGTAGCCAACTCCAAGAGCTTACAGTAGCCCCTGTAAGAAGAGCTCTGTAAGCTCTTGGAGGATTGGCTACATTAGGGGTGTGTGACCTAATATGCAAAGGCGCTCCTGCTATGAAATGAGCCCTGCAGAGCACAGAATGAGTTTGGTGTAGTGGTTAAGTACGCGGACTCTAATCTGGGAGAACTGGGTTTGATTCCCCACTCCTCCACTTGTAGCTGCTTGATGACCCTGGGCAAGCCATATTTCTGTCAGAGGTGTTCTTGAAGGAGCAGTTTCTGTCAGAGCTCTCTCAGCCCCACCTACCTCATAGGGTGTCTGTTGTGGGGCGGGAAAGGGAAAGGAGTTTGTAAACCGCTCTGAGACTCCAAGTGAAGGGCGGGGCATAAATCCAACCTCCACCTCCTCTCCTTCTCCTCCTCCTTCTTCATTATCATAGGCTGCATCAGTAGCATAGAATAAAAGGTGACCAGTTTCCAAATGAAGGTAGTGTTTTTATGCCTCTAGCAGTGGTGAGGAATGTGTACTTTCTTCTCAGTCCTTACAGTACTGAAAGTAGCAGTCAGCTGTGGAGTATCAGTATATAAGGTGAAAGCTTTAGAAGTCTTTTAAAAATGTTTAGGTTGTCTTTTTGGAATGTGTTCAGGGGAGCAGGAGGCAATGCTGAGAATAGCCAGGGATCGGGCATACAAGTCATGTGTCAGTTGCCCTGGAAGAAAACTGTCTTTCCATGCAAAACTATCCAAAGTCTGAAATCTTCTACAGAGGTTCTGTGGCCTGTGTGTCTACCATCTGAGTTGTAGTCAGCAATCTCAAAAGACGCAGACTTTGCAGCAGTAAAAGTTATGATGTAACTGTAAAAAATAATGTTTTTGCTGATCATTGTGATGAGCTACAATCCCTTTTGAGCAATAATGGATTTAAACAGAACAGAATAAACAGAATAATGAATTGAAACAGTCCTGAACAGAGTTGCCCCATTCTAAACTCACTGAAGGTTGCAGCTCTGCAGAGAATTACACTGTTAGCCACTGAAGATAGTAATTCTCTAACTGGCTGAAGATGATCTGGGATGGAACTTTTTTTTCTTGGGGTGGGGGGGACTCCTTTCACTCCAAATATTGATGGTATTTCTTTGTTATAATTTTGTTAACTCTTTGCCTGTTGCATCACCTAAACTGATCTAATGCAACTGCTACATTTTATTCTCCTCTTGGCCCTTTAAGGGATTTGTGCTTTTCACTTGGTGCTGAGGAGACATTTGAGTAGCCATTGACTTTCCAATTCTTGAATGAAGATTACTGTTTTTTCCCTTCTTTCTCCCAGAAGGCTTTGGGTACAACAGTTATACCTAGTACATCCTTTAGACGCTGCAGACCAGGGGCCCTACACCATAGCTTATACCTCTTCCCCCTCTTTGTATGTTTTGTAATGTTTACTCTTATGAGAAGTTCTGGAAAACTCAAGAGCTTGCAAACAATTTTGTGGTATTTTGGTTGGCCCTAATAAGTAAACATACCCAAAATACGTTGTTTTTTTTGCCTTTTCAGTACTGACACTTATTATTTAGAACTCTATCTGGCTCCTTCTGTAATGGTATTTAAATGGCGGGATAAAAGTGGTATTCTAGATCCTTTGGTATGTAATTTCTAGTGGGGACACTTTTGGGATTCTTACTAAGCTCCCCTGGCTTTCATTTTAATACTAGTGTTTCTCCTCTCTTTGTTAGGCTTTTCCCTTTGTTGTGCTGTTTTATGGCAATTCTTTCTGCAATTATAACATGTTATAAGCTGTCTTGGGGTTTTGGCAAAACTGAAGGTATAAACACTTTATTAAATTAATAAATAAGGTCAAATATGCAGGATTGGGCTGCAATTGATCCATGGTAAAGATAGACCCTTTGTTCGTGTTCAGAAGGTACTTTGACTTATATCATATCTTTTCCTATCACTGGGTTGGATCCAGATATTTTTTTTTCAATGGCAGAATCAGGTACAAGGATCTCACTGAGTGTGTGCTGGAGATCTGTGTATTGTACGTCTGTGTCAAAAATATGCTCTGAGTAGATGGCCAAGGCTAGTGGGATCTTATCAGATCTTGGCTGCTAAGACGGGTCAGCCCTGGTTAGTACTTGGATGAGAAACCACCAAGGAAGTCCATGGTCACTATGGAGAGGCAGGCGATGGCAAACCCACCACTGTTCATCTCTTGCCTTGAAAACCCCAATGGGTGGCCATAAGTCAGCTGTGATTTGTCAGTTCTTCATGCACACACCATTTTTTTGCTTATATTTTTGGGGGTGACCCACATATTTTTTCTTGCTCAAATACAGGCTGCCCCTACCAAAATTCCACTCTGTGCACTAGATATGTCAAGATCTTGCAAGTGTTCACTAACTGCTATAGATATTGCTATAGGTTATTGAGACAGGAATCTATGAGTCTGGATTTCAAAAGGTCTCTCTCTCTTCAAGATATTCAGATCAGCCAAAGTGTTTTCTGCTTTGCCTTCCTGTGGTGAAGAAGTGAGGCTATTAACTATGTTGTGCTTGCTTTTCCACTGAGACTTCTCTCTCCTAGCTCCCACATTGCTTTGATTTTATTTTGCTTTGGGAAAGTTGCTATATGAACAAAGACAATCTAGGTGTTCTTCCTTTGTGGTCAAAGCCAGTACATTCATTCATTAGCTTGTTTATTTAGAGGATTTATATGCCAGCTCACAAAGCAAAACAACAACAACAACAACAACAATTAAATCATTTTATAAAGCATATAAGTGTGTGCTAGATTAAATCAACCCTGAACTCTCCCTAAAATCTAAAATTACTAAACTGAGGCTGTTGATCACATTATGAGAAGACAAGTCACTAGAACAGACAATAATGCTGGGAAATGTTAAAGGCAGCAGGAAAAGAGGAAGACCAAACATGAGGTGGATTGATTCAATAAAGGGAGCCATGGTCCTTCGTTTGTAAGACCTGAGAATGGATGTTAGTGATAGGAAGTTCAGGAGGGCATTAATTTATAGGGTACCTATACGTCAGAAATGACTTGACAGCACTTAATATACATACAAGAATTATTAATACTAAAACAAGCTACAAAAGTTAGGCAAGGGCATAAAGCAATGATGAGCACCCTAAAATGATACTCACAAAACAGCTAGAAGTTGACCATAGAAGCAGCTTTGAAAGATGGACCTGCTCAGTGCTATCCGGCCAACCACCTCCCCCCTAGAACCGTGCCTTTCATGGCTGGTAAAGGCCAGTGGTGCTGTGCTACAAGGTTCCCTGGATGATATTATCAATCTGTCCCTGGTCTCAGGGGTCTCCAGTGGGACTGAAGGAGGCAGTGGTTGTTTCAATTTTAAAAAGACCAACTTTAGATCCTATGGATCTTGCCAATTACCACCTGGTTTCTAACCTCTTGTTTCTGGGTAAGATAATTGAGAGAGTGGTGGCTGAACAGCGCCAGCAGTTTCTGGATGACACAGCATTAGATCCATTCCAATCTGGCTTCCACCCCAGCCATGGGATGGAGATGGCGTTGGTTGCCCTCACAGACAATCTGTGCAGGGAGCTGGATTGAGGTGTGTCAGGCCACGGCCACATGGCCCTTAAATGCGGGAGGAAGGGCTATTTCCTCCCGCATTTAAAGGGGCCATCCACAACGGCCTCAGAAAGTCCTGCGCCGAAGCGGGCTTAAATGCGGGTTGCTCCCGCATTTTCCAACCCCTGGAAAATCAACAGTTTTCCCGGGTGTTGTGGGAGGAACCTGCATTTTAGCCATCTGACCAGCCCTCTCTCGCAATCATTGCGAGAGCGGGGCTGTCCAGATGGTCCCGTCAGCCAATTTCCCCCCCTTTTACACTTGGGTGCTTGGGCGCTTGGGCAGTCAAGCGCCCAAGTGTAAAAGGGGGGGGGAACCTCAAACTTACCAGGCGGTGGTTGGGTCCTTTGCCGCTGCTTCTGCGGCCGCCGCCTCTGCTGCTTCTGTGGCTGCCACTGCTTTCGCGGCCGCCTCTGCGGCTGCTGCCACTTCCGCGGCTGCCGCTTCCACTGCGGCCACTTCTAATGCGGCCGCTGCTGCTTTCGCCGCCGCTGCTTCTGCTGCCGCAGGGGTTGGGATGTGTAGACATCCCAACCCGTGGTTGAAAAATGCGGCCCCTTTAAATCCGGGAGCCCTCCCGGATTTAAAGGGCCTGTGTGACCGCAGCCTTAGTGTTGCTGATACTTCTTGATCTTACAGTTGATTCTGATGTTCTGACTCACTGCCTCACCATCCTTGGAGTTAGTGGAGTAGCCATGCAATGGCTTATCTCATTTCTCCATGGTTAGGGACAGAAGGTGGCACTGGGTGGAGAAGTGTCCCCCAGGCACACACTGGTGTGTGAGGTTCCTCAGGGGGCACTACTTTACCCGATGTTGTTTAACATCTATATGTACTCCCTCACCCAGCTGGCATGGAATTTGGGGCTGGGGTGCCACCAGTATGCCGCTGACACCCAGCTATTTCTGTTGATGAGCAGCTGACCTGATGGCATTCCTGTGAATTTAGCCAAGGATCTTGAGGTCATGGTTAGATGCCTAAAGCAGAGTCAGTTGAAGCTGAATCCAGATAAGATGGAGGTTCTGGGGTGGGCCACGGCTGGATTACCATGGCTCTTGACAGTGCCCCTTTCACCGGCACCAACTGTCAGGAGCCTGGGAATGACTTTGGATGCCAACCTGTCAATGGAGGCCCAGGTCATGAAGGTAGCCAGGCTGGCATTTTACCAACTGTGCCAGGCTCAGCAACTGGCTCCCTACTTGTCCCACTCTGACCTAGCCATGGTAATCCATGCAACAGTCACCTCCAGGATAGACTACTATAACTTATTCTATGTGGGCCTTCCCTTGAGGTTGACCCGGAAGCTCCAATTGGTCCAGAATGCAGCAACACAGGTACTTACAGGGACCCCCCTCCCGGATGGCACACATTCAACCTGTGCAGTGTGAGCAGTCCTGGTTTCTGGTGGAGAACTGGATCAACTTCAAGGTGCTGTTTTTGACCTTTGAGGCCATTCATGGTCAGGGACCCACATACCTTCAGAACCTCCTCTCTCAGTATACCCCCAAAAGACTGTTACACTCGGGTACTAAAAATCTCCTGGTGGTCCCTGACTCAAGAAAGATCTGGCTGTCCTCAACCAGGGCTAGGGCCTTCTTGCCCCTGGCCCTGCCTGATGGAACTCTCTGCTGGAGAACATCCGTGTCATGTGGGATTTATTACTTTTCTTCAGGGCTTGTAAGGTAGAGATGTTCCACCAGGCTTTTGGTTGAAGATATCAACAGAACAGCAAGTAGTCTGGTACTCTCTGGTCCATCCCCCCTTACCTGCCCCCATAGAGGCTCTGGGTAGTTCAAATTTCTATTCAAATTATTTGCCCCCTTGGAATTGCTTTTTACTTACCTCTCTGTACTGTGTTTTAAAGCTGGTTTAATTTAACTTGGACTATTGTGTTTTTATTCTGCTGTAAACCTCACTGAGTCCTGCTGCATGGAAGGGTGGCCTAAAAATAAAAACTCAATGAAAAAGAAAAGTGTTGGTCTGACTCCTAAAAGACAATAAAGTAGGCACCAGATGAGCCTCAAGAGGGAGGGAAATCTAACTGTGAGGTGTCACCACTAAAAGAGCCTTGCTTCCACTTGCCCCCTCACCTCACTTCTACAGGCAGGGGTACAAAGAGCAGGGATTGGGAAGAGGCATTCTGCAGTCCTGCCCCCATCATCAAATAAGCCTTCAGCCAAGCCCTGCAGAGCTTGCCTCCGTATTTGTACTGTAGATTTCTGAAATCTAGGCACACTACTTTTTGACATTTCTAATAGTAGGCACAGTTCTCCAGCAGTGTAACATGCCCACGCACTTTTCTTCCTGTTTTGTGCTGTTTGCTATGAAAGAATAGTCCTTTCTGAATCAACCTTTGCTATCTGTCACAACAGAGCAAATGACAGGTCATTAAAATAGTCAGCTTTAAAAGAAATATGTACGCTAGGAGGGCATCCTGACGTTCAATGGTTTCATTGCACTCTTTTGAAACTCAAAAGATTAAGCTGCAAGCAGGATCTATAAAAGGAAAGGATCAATCCAGATTGTAATGAGAACATGTACTGTTGCAATCAATAGCCCTGTCTCAGCCTGGAATATGCTCCAGTTATGAAGAAGAAGGGAAAAGTACTCTCTGGAATGACAAATCCTCTTTGAAGCAACGTGGGCCTTGGCTTGAGTACATTTTCTTTTTTTTAAAAAAAGTGGGTGTCTATCATGAGATTTCACATATTGCTCTTAGGTCAGCCAAGAAAATAAGTGATTAATAAACAGGTTGGATCCAGCCAACATTTTTGCTCAGTCTTGTACAATTTCTTACTACAATCTCACATGCTGCAATGCCGTGATCCCCAACATAGCTGGAGATAGTGATCCAAGGGGACCCTCGCCCACCCTTTTTCACCAGCAGGAAAACTGGTTGGAGCCAACCCAAGAGCTTTATTATTGGTGTAGTGCAATGGAATGTAACAGCATGATAAACTGCACCTAAATAAGGATGGCTAGTGCATAGATGTCTCACCACTTCCCAGAATGAGAGGAAGCTTGATGTCAGCCCCTACAGAGTCTGCTTCAGCTTGTAATTGGCTTTCCCCATACATTTGTCCTTACCCATCCTTCTGGCATTACACTGAATGATTAAAAGGGTGCTTTTTCCAGCATTGTTCCTTCTAAGCTGAGTGAGTGTGAGCTAGCTCACAGTTTTTTAGTCTCCAGCTCACACATTTTTGTCTTGGCTCAGGAAGGATAGCTCCAGAGCAAACTGATTTATGCAGTAGCCAAACTGCTTGCTCACAGCTATAATGTCAGTAGCTCACAAAGTAAGAGTTTTGCTCACAAGACCCCCACAGCTTAGACAAAGCATTGTTTTCGAGTAGGCATTTTACTGGTTACCCTCCTCTATAATGGTTGGGGTAACGACTCAGATTGGTGTGGGTTTGAATCAATTATAGCTTTGATATTGTTCTTTTTTTGGTTTCAAGTAGAATTAGGGTTGCTTATAGATCAATGGTTCTGATTTCTTTCTGAAACTGTAATTGTATATTCTTGGTTATAAATGTGCTGAAACCCACTTGGAAGGGATGATTATAAATGGAAGGGAAGATTATAAATGGTACTCATGATGACCATGATTATTTAAAGTTTGGTACCAGACTGCCTGAGACTTTATAGGTCAGCAAGGCTTCAATCCTTGCCAGTTTGATGTAGTGGTTAAGTGCACGGACTCTAATCTGAGAGAACCGGGCTTGATTTCCCCACTCCTCCACTTGCTTCTGCTAGATGACCTTGGGCAAGCCATAGCTCTGTACCAGCTCAAGGACAGTTGTTTCAGAGCTCTCTCAGCCCCACATACCTCACAGAGTGTCTGCTGTGGGGAGGGGAAGGGAAAGGAGTTTGTAAGCTGCTCTGAGACTACAAGTGAAGGGCGGGGTATAAATCCAATCTCCTCCTCCTCCTCCTCCTCCTCCTCCTCCTCCTCCTCTTCTTCTTCTTCTTTCCATGCAAATAGCATGGGTGTGACTTCCAAGTAGATCTGCTTAGGGTTGATCCCAATGCTTCCATCCTCAGGCAACTCAGACTAAGGAGGAGGCAATTGGCATTATATTTCATTTGAGATCTGGTATGCATGTAAAACAGCTGTTCCACAAAGCCCATGGTTGAGGCGGTGGTAATTCCATCAATATTGGCCTCTCCCTCTGTCTGTTCACCAGCAACATCAGCAACCCAATACCCATGGATACACATGAAGGATACTCTGTATTGTGAGAAGACTTACTAAACTGTGTTGAAATATTGCCTGCTATCTGGCAGTTCAGTTTTAATTGTATTATTATTTTGGTTTTAATGTTTAATGATTAACTTATATTTACTGTTTTAATATTATTTGTTATTGTTGTTATCCGCCCTGAGCCCTGCTATGCAAGGAAGGGTGTGCTATAAGTGGATGATGATGATGATGATGAAGATGATGATGATGATAAGGCTCTTTCAGGGCAAAGATCTGCAAGAATGAAAGGGACTCTTCCAAGAGCAGAGACCTCATGTATGTGCTGATTAGGCTATATGAAGCCTAAAGACGGAATCGGAAAGCCAGTCTTTTTACATTCTGCGATAATTTCTGTAGCTGTGAAAAAGATGCAAGCAGTGGGAGACTAGTGTACAGTGCACAGGTTTAAATCCCTTCTCAGCTAAGAGCTCATTATGTGGGCTTAGAAGGAAGTCACTATCCTCTCAGTTCCATACTTGAAATGCAGAGGCAATAATATTGGCCTGCCTTATGGGGGAGTTACAACAATTGTTGAGAGGATGTATATGGATCTCATTGCATACCTGAAATGTCAACAATAAATGTAAGGATATTTTATTACTGGTAAATAAGTTGGTTGAAGGGGGACCAACAGATGATGGTGGTGTTTCTGAATAAACATGTGAGGGCTGAAGGCAATTTCATGCTCTTTCAATATCCTGCCAAATTTTGAAATTTGAATGTGAGTTTTAAAAATGGATAAACTTAGTCCAGTTTTACTTGTATACTTTATTGAGTGCTGACTGATGTATTTAGATAAATAATGACAAAGCATCAGATCTAAATTTGTTGGATTATCCAGGTCAGCAGCTATAAATGAGCAACTTGCACGTGGGCAGCCTCCAAATAGTTTGGACTCTAGGCAGCCAGCATTTCAGTCCTTTCTACATATGAGTCAGAACTAGAAGAGAAGAAGAAAAAGAAGAGACTGGATTTATATCCTGCCCTTCACTCACTTGGAGTCTCAGAGAGGCTTACAAACTCCTTTCCCTTCCCCTCCCCACAACAGACACCCTGTGAGATAGGTGGAGCTGCCTACTTAAGAGACCGTCTTTTCCCATATATACCCCAGAGAGCACTGCGGTCAGGCACTCAACACCGCCTGGCCCTCCCCGGCCCTAGAGAGGCCAGGCTGTCAACCACCAGGGCCTTCTCAGTGGTGGCTCTGTCCTAGTGAAATGAGCTCCTGGATGACATCAGGGCCCTGTGGGACCTTTTGCAGTTCCACAGGGTCTGTAAAGCAGAGCTCTTCTGCCAGGCTTTCAATTAGGCTCCGCCACTGGGGGAAGGGGACAATGACAAATGCCGGGCTGAGTCTCCGGCCGGATAATCAACTGGTGAAATTGCCTGGCCTTGGGTTTGGTATTGCTGTGCAGTGTGTTGGGAGCAATATGGGCCGCCAACTCCTGTAGCTCTGTTATGGTGTATTTTAAGTTAATTGATTGATTGTAACTTACAATGCTGCTGTTTTAACTGTTTTAACCCTTGTAAGCCGCCTTGAGCTGGCGCACGCTGGCTAGGCGGGGTATAAATCCATAAATAAATAAATAAATATTAAATTAGAATTATATTTGCATCCCAGTCTTTCCCCAGGAGATCTGGGTGGGATGTACAAAGTTATTAGGGATGCTACACATTTCACTGTGAACAAGCTTGATGGCTGAACTTACCATGTTTGAAGGTAGCATTCAGGTGTGAGCTGGTCACTCAATCTATTCAGTTTATGCCAAACAGCCATGAATACCTGCCAAAGCGGTCTGCACTGGGTTTTCCCAAAACTGCACATGTGCAAGGACGCTGCTGATTCAAACTGATCAGCAGCCATTGACATCACTAAGAACTACTGAACCAAGGTGCCATTAGTCTCTCTTGGGCAACCTCACACCTATCTCTGCTCCCCAGGTTGTTTTTCTGTGGACTCGCCATATAGGAGGAGCCCAAAATTTGAAGGCATTATTTTAAAGTAAGTGCAACTGGACAATAGGAAAGTCAATGGTTTATTGGTTTGTCAACTTCCCATTGCTGCTGTATTGATTATTTGAATTATTTTACTATATTGCTGCCATCTTGCTTTCCTTTAGTATTCAGTACAGTAAACTCACTTTTCTAGTTAGGCATTTGTCTTTCTTTCCTCTTACCTTCCTTGGAAAGTTTATTTGCATTTGAGCCTGGAGCTGTGTGCACAACAGACCGAAAAGATCCCCTAGGGTCCTTTTTGTGTTTCACACATGTCCACCCCAACACAGGCACCAGTTTGGGTAATAATATTAATGGCTCAAGCAAGCCCACTTTGTGACAGCATGCTGGGTTTCTACTAGCTTTGGTAATGATCACATATTAGTACAGTGTAATACTACCTTGAACAGCCTAATAGCCAAGCCTAGCCCTCTCATGCCAGAGCTTGGAAGCCAAGCAGGGTTGACCATGGTTAGTACTTGGATGGGAAACCACCAAGGAAATCCAGAGTTGCTACGTAGAGGAAAGTGATGGCAAACCACCTCTGCTCATCTCTTGTCTTGAAAACCCCATGGCCCTGGGGTTGCCCTGAGTCAGTTGCAACATCACAGCACACAATTATTATGAATCCTGACTTGTATAGTGAAGTCAACTAGTGATGGAGAAATTAATGACATATTCATGCCACATATTCTGCAAAGAAATTGCAAAGAATTACTACAAGGACTTTTCCAAACAATTTCTTGGCATTTTCATTTTTTCTCTATTTTCTTTATAAATGTTACAATTGAGTGAGTCAGGTTTTGTTATCTACCCCCAACACACCATTGCAGTACTTAACTATTGTGCTTGTGTATCTTTATTTTCAATACACTGTTTACTTACAGAGCCTATAGAGGTGATATTTCCCATACATGCCATTAAACATTCCCTCTAGAATGCCATGCTCTCTGTCATTAAAAGTAATGAGCTCTTCACAAATCAAAAGCAAATTTCCCTTCCTTTTCTTTAAAAGTGCTAAAACTGGAAAACCTTTGATGGAAGGAAAGGGCGGGAGGTGAACATAATACTGAGAGATTGCTACCTAAGTGAACTGATTTTACCCTGTGGTTTTAAATTGCTATTTATAACTCAAGCTAATCAAATTCTGTCTTCATTTTGGGATCATAATTGTATTCTCCTCCCTTTTGCCTCATGTTTGTCTACTGTAGATTGTACATAATGTATCCCTCTCATTCGGTCCTCACAGTGTTCTAGGGTGGGGTGGGGGAGCTTGATTTATCTGTTTCATGAGTGGTTGTAGCTCTTATGTGAAAACTTTTATTCTCAAATGCACTTCTTGCTGGATGTGTGAATGGTATCTGATAATTTATATAAAAATAAATAAAGTGAGGTACTTTGGGATAAAGGATTAAATCTGATACCACCAGCTACTGAGGATTAAACTGGATTATAACTTCTTAGCCCCAGGTTGAGTTCTTGATCATGCAAGATGAAGAAGAGGAGGAGGAGGGGGGGGGAGGAGATTGGATTTATACCTCATCCTTCACTGCCTGAAGGAGTCTCAACGTGGTTTAAAATCTCTTTCCCTTCCCCTCCCCACAGCAAATACCTTGTGAGGTAGGTGGGGCTGAGAGAGTTCTTTTGAGAACTGCCCTTGAGAGAATAGTTTGGAGAGATCTGTGACTGACCCAAGGTCATGCCAGCAGCTGCATGTGGAGGAGTGGGGAATCAAACCCGACTCTCCCAGATTAGTGTCTGCGCTCCTAACCACTACACCAAACAGAACGCTGGAATTTTGTTTTGGTATATACAAATAAACTATCAGGTAAAAGACTTAAATATGGAAAATAGGAGTGATCCCCGTAGGAAATCAGTTAGAAAACACTGTGCCATTAAAAGTTATGATTTCTCATTTTATTTTAGTCAGACATGTTTTCCATGCTTCCCCCCCAAAATGGGTATCTAAACTGGCTATGGTATCATTCTCCCCTCCTCAGCTTTATCCTCACAATGATCTTGCAAGGTAGGTTAGGCTGAATGCGATTGGCCCAAGGTCACACAGTAAACTTCCCTGGCACAGGGGGAATTCAAACTCGGGTCCCCCAGATGCTAATCTAACACTTAATTTGTTACACCATGCTAGCACTGAACTGAACTAAATGGTCTCTAAGACAACATCTAATTCTAATCCTCAGTTTATTTATTTAGAAGATTTTACATACTACCTCTGCAGAAACCAGTCCTCAGGAACTGCCAAACGGTGGCACCCTAAGCAGAGTTATATCTTTTTAAGCCCATTGACTTTATAAGACATCAGGTGGCACTGAAAGTCAAGTGGGTCCACTTTCCCTTCTTTTTGATGGCTGAGTGTGTTCTACTCTGGCTGTTCTACTAATCACACACATCTTTACATCTGACATAGCTGCAAATGCCTGATGCATAGGCGTCAACTATGGGAGGGCTCAAGGGCTTGAGCCACCCCCGAAATTTCCTGGAGGGGACTGAGGCCCCCCCCGGAAAATGGTGTGCCCTCCACTGCGCCTCCCCGGGCCCTTCCTAGGGCCGCCGTCTCTCCCCCCCCCGGCCTGACCACTCCATCCCTCTCTCCGTCCGTCCAGGGGCCAGCTAAGCAAATGCCCAGCTGGCTCCTGGACAGACAGAGGGAGGGACGGAAGCAGGAGAAGTCAGGTCGGGGGGGGGGGGAGGCGGCGGCAGCGGGAATATGGTCCCGCGCACGGAAGACCTCCCCCCCTCCCCCCCGGGATTTTGAAAACTTGATGCCCCTGGCCTGATGGATCTAAAGGGCATGATCAGACAGCAACATCTGGGAAGTGTCCTGCAGTTGTTGGCAACTCATGCTGCTCCACCACAGAAGAAGAGTTAAAAGACACCAGGGAAAGTCTGGCTCTAACGGGTTACGATAGGCCACAGATGGACTTTTCTCTGTCTGATCATGCAAGTACATTCTATGCCATCGAGATGGTTTGATCATGCCATCCCAGCTCAGTGCTGTCCCCCCCACACACACACACAATATGCACATCATTGCTTACTCCATAGGGAGCCCTCAGTACAGAGGTACTATTCCTCATTTATGTGCATGGGAAACGAACAGCCAAAAAAATCCCATGACTTACCCGCAGTTGCATCTGATCACACAGTGACGGGCTGAGCCCGCAGCTACAAATTGATGTGTGATCTCACAACTGCATGTCAAATTCTTCCGGAGGAAATAGCCTCACTTCCCCTCTGCTTCAACTGGTACATGTGACCATAGCCTCTGTTAAATTGCCAGTACAGCACCAATGACATTCTGTTCTGTCTCTCTGTCTAGTGGATTTTTATTCTGCTGTTAATTTCAGGAGCTCAGGGTGATGTGCAACATTCGTAGTTTCTCATTTTAGTCCCATTTTATCCTCAAACAATCCTGTGAGGTAGGCTAGGCAGAGAGGCTCCAACTGACCCAAGGTCCTGCTGCCGTCACTGAGCCTCTCAGTTAGCAGATGCATCACTTTTCATCTGCCAACCTGAATGATCTTTTGTTCTGATAAAATGGTACACATTTTAACAGGATTTTCACAGCAGATATTTGACATGGCCTTTGACCACTTGCATTGTTTGAAAGAAAGGCAAGATTGTGGGGGAAAGCTAAAACAAATGGCATTTTTTGTATCCTGGTCCAGATTTCATTTGAAGCAGTGGACTCTACTTCTTAGCTTGGTTAGGTTACTTACAATTATTGCATGAGAAACAGAAATAGAATTCTGGTCAAAATAAGCTTGAATGAAGGGGAGTGAAGCTGTTGCTCTTTTAAGCAGAAGAAATCAAACCTGAAGTACCTCGCTGACTTTTCCAGATGTGTAAGAATCAGCAGGCAGGAAGCTTAACCATGTTTAACACAGAGTGGGTCTGTTTGCTTAACTCCAGGATAATTTATAATACACCATAAGTATCTATTCAAGGTATGAAATCAACTCAGAAAGGGCCCAGTCCACTATATGTTCCAATGCACTTCATTTCTTGCTTTTCGCTGTTGGAATGATCACAAAAAGCACTTGAACCCAAGTGATTATAGAACTCCTGAGGAGAGAAAGTAATAGACAATAATGGAACGAGTCTTACAATCAGGCCTTATCTGATCTGGTCTTAATCACAAGTAAGATATAGATCACAAGCAGATGGTGGGTAGAGGTTTATTTTAGCAAATAAAGCAAAGACTGGTGAGCAAATAATTGAATTGCCTGTATGGATTATTCTAAACCAAGCTCCCAGAATAGTTCTTGGGGAGTCAGATTTTTTTTTCTTTTAATTTTTTTTTCTTTTATTGCAATACATGAAAAGAGTTAAAATATAGTTCAATAAGATACAATACAAAGTTCAATGAATCAGAACATGCTGTACTTAACATGTGATATAAAATACTTTAAGCAAATGTTTATTTTGTTATTAAACCTCGGAACTTCCTTTTATTTTAGGACTCTTGTAGTCTGAAACTTACTATCTCTCCTACTTGTTTTCTTCCCTTGTATCCTTATCTAATTTCTCCTATTGCTTATCTTAGTTTTAGTGAGATGGTAACAATGAGGATTGATCTATCCAACTAGATTGTTTAGTTTTATTATTTGGTGCATTTTGTGATTCAATAAAACAAGCCCATTTCAGCATTGCACTCTTGTGGTCAGTTGTGTTATCTTTGTGAGCAATCCAATCTGTGACTTTGTCGGATATGAAATAGTCCCAAACTTTTTTGTACCATTGTTCAATTGTGCGCATAGCTTTGTCCTTTCATTTCATTGCAATGACACATTTGGTGGGGGTAAATAAGACTGAGATTAGTTCCTTTTCTCTATTATTAATCTGGGAATTGGGCCAGAGATTCAATAGAATTAGAGCAGGATCTTTCTGGAGAGTGTGACCCATGATCTTTTGGATTTCAAGGAGGACCTCTGACCAGAAGTTGCTGATATGGAGGACATAGCCACCAGCAGAGGAAGAATGTTCCATGGTTTCCACAGAGCTTCCAACATAGAGGTTTCAGATTCTCAAAATGAGTTCTGGAGACCCTAAAAACACATCATACTCAAGGTCAGGCATAGCTACTTTCCTAATATAAACATATGTGATGGACAAGAGGCTGCCCTGCCCTGGAATTGAAAAAAAGCCACTCAACTGAGCCTATGGGACTGCAGCTCCAGGATCCAATCACCTTTCAGAAGGGGGATGGAATGCCAGAGGGAAGCACAGCAGGAGTTTAGCTCAGGTCTGTCTCAAGGAGAGTGCAGGAGAGTGCAGAGGGAGTTCAGTTCTGCCTCAGGGGCAGAGCAATGATAGCTCAGGCCTGGCTCAGAAAAAGAGCAGACTGAGTGAAGGGTGGTTCTGCTGGATAGTGTGGCAGAGTGGTTTAGTTTCTACCTGGAGATCTGTGCTACTTATCTATTATTTGAAATAAATAAATAAATAAAAATTTTCTGTACTGTTAATATATAATTCCTGCCTCAGAGATCTCCATATTCTATTTGCTCACCACAAGACTTACCTCATGGCAGCAAACCCTAAGCCTATACACTTGCTATCTTTAGCACACCTGGTGACTGGAGGGAAGGTTTATGGCTTAAAACAAGCCTAGTTCCCCCAAAATCATAGGAGGCTGTGTGGATCCCCAAGTTGTTAGAAATGGCTTGTCACAACATATAATAACTTAATGTCTTCATAGAATGTAACTTAAGACTACAGTCTTTCACTGAAGCCATACACAAATGGCTACTGAAGGGAAAATAAGTCAATAGGGAAAGGGGAGCTTCATAAATCCCTACTCTTCTAACATTTAATGATGAATCAAATGGTAATTTCCACTGCTGGAAAGGATTTCTGTCAGGTGAGTGGAATTTCCCACCTCTGCCCTCCCACTGAAGCCCCAAACACACCTGGGGTTCTGCTCCTAGGGAATAGGTGACCCCTCCCCAGGAAATACATGAAGGGGGAGTTGGAAGGCTGACGGGAGGGAAGAACTAGTGATAGTCGCCCTGCTTCTGTTCATGGAAATCACCCACTAGATTCAAAGTGTTGTATTTATTGATGATAGGGTGTTGTTGGATACCACATTCTTTGAGATCCAAGGCCAGTCCTGACTAGATGCATTTTAGGAGCTGTACACCCTGGTATGAACCCTTTCCAACACTCTGAAAGTCAGGGCTGGAAGAGAGGACTTATAACTGCTGTGACTGTTTTTGGACTCTGAATTGTATTATTGGTATGCACAACACTATCCAGAGCTGCTGGAAGACAAGGCCCAATTCTTAAAATATTTATGGAACTCCCTGAAGGGATGATAGGTCTGTGGGGAGAGCTGGCAGGCTCAAGAATGTTCAAAAGTAATCAGTGGCTATGGCCACTGCAACTTTGTATTTATCAGTTATTGAAAGGTTCGTCATCTTTATGTATCATCTTTGTGCCCTAGAACCACAGTATCCAGTACACGTGTATTCAGCAATGGATCTTGTCCTGAAACTTCATATTTCAGACCATTTCTAGGAGAAGTTAATATTCTAAAATACTTTGACTCACATTTATTCTAAAAAAATATGGCCTGGTATTTAAAAAAAAACCCCAACCTGCATGCCCCTACAATTGTTCTGATACGTATGTAAAAAGTTCAGCCAGTTCTGAAGTCCCTCACACTGAACTGGCTTCAGCTCTTGTATCCTCCAACTCGTTTTGAAGAAGGCAAGAAGAATGGTCAGGATTCTTCAGCTGAGCTGCAGAAGGTATGACCTTTAGAGAAAACATGAGATATTGATATGTGTGTGTGTGTGTTAAGTGCCATCAATTTGCTTCTGACTTATGGCGACCCTATGAATGTTCTCCAAAACATCCTATTGTTAGCAGCCATTCTCAGGTCTTGCAAATGGAGGGTTTTGGCTTCTTTTATGGAAACTGATAGGAAGGGCAAAAGAGACTATTGTGCATGGGAAAAGCTGCATGAGGGCCTTTGAATTGCAGCCCTGCTGTTTAAGTTAGTGACCTGCAAAAATAAGAAAGATGTTGGAAGCCACATATACACACAAACCACCGAAGCCACCGAAGATGGAGAGAGAAACCCATTGCAGTTTTTCTGTCTCTTCTCTTGATACTTAATCCAATTTAAGTAAGTCTCTCTTAACCCCACAAACATTTGTCACTCAGGGAATTGCCAGGGTATGAAAGACAACGTCAGTGGAGTACAATGGGATAATGGCCTCCTGCTGCAGTAGCTGCATCAAGATTTGTATTTCCTATGCAGAGAACTGTTATAGAGATATCCCTGTGCCACAGCACTTGTCCAAAGGCTACGTTTCTGTAATAACACATTTCTCAAGAAAAGCAGTGGGAGCTCTGACCACCCAATCAGAACCAGACATTGTCTGATGGATGTCTGAACTGTACATTGATGCTGCCTGCTCACTGTACCATAGTGGAACATTGCTTTCTTTTCTTTCTTTTTTTTACTTACTGGGAGAACTACCTCATACTTTGATTTACTCCACTACACAGGCTTTCATATAAAAAGTGGAAATAGATTACTCCAGCAGTTGGGAGCATTTCTGCAGACAAGGACAAAAAATAAGAACTTGGGAGATGAATATTGGCCAGCCAGAAAAGGCACACCTAGGTACATATAGTGCATACAGCATCTTCCTTTCTTGCTTCAAACGTGGTGACTTTCCTGCATGGATGGCACTCTAATGTGTGCATGCAACAAAACAAGCACATGTATGATCCAAATAGGTCTTCGTGTATACTTAGGGTTGGCTGAAAAATGTACTCTTCTATGACCATATCAAAACATTTCTAGCTGCCTCAATAACAGCATAAAATTAAGGTCTCTTCATATCTCTTATCTCTTCATATTTTAATCTTGATGGGAATGAATCTCTGGGAATACTTGGGGTGCATTGTATGGAAAATAATATTAACATTTGAATAGATCTTTTCCTACGTGGGAACTTTACCCTTCATCATCAAATATGAATGGGCCCTCTGTAAAGAAGGCATGACTTCTTGGGCCAGTAATATTTTCAAAGATATTTCTCAAAGAGCAGACTGTGCCACAGCAGTAAAAAAGGCAAACACTATAATGGGGATTATTTAAAAAAATACAATTGCAAATATTATAATGCCTCAGTACAGATCTATAGTGAGGCCTCCATGGAGTGTACAGAGCTGGTCACTATATCTCAAAAAGGACACTGCAGAGCTGGAAAAAGTACAATAGAGGGCAACCAAGATGATTAAGGGGCTGGAGCATATTTCTTATGAAGAAAGTCTGAAGAGTCTGGGGATTTTCAATTTAGAAAAAAGAGATGACTCGGCATGATAGAGATTTATAAAATTATGCATAGGGTAGAGAGAATGGCCAGTGAGAACTCTTTTCTCCCTCTCTCAAAATACTAGAACTCAAATGCATCCAATGGAGATGATATTGAGATATAGATCAGAATGTATGAGGTAGCAAGCAGTTACTATAGATGTGTTTGATCTAACTGTCAAACCTAGCTGTCAGAATGGTAATGATGTAGTTACACACAGGTGCTTCTAACAAGTGTTGCTCATTCTGGTCTTGTTAGTCTTGTTAAGGATTATATCAGCTTACTAGGGATTGGCTAATGTTTACCATAATAGCTGTCTGCTTAGTAAGCTATGTGGGGGGTTCAGCTCTCAGAGACTAAGGCCAAGCATGCTATTGAATGACTTGGCAAATATATGTATATATTCACCTTTATATAAACTCTCTGCACTTTCATACCTGGTCTGTCTCCAGCTCCTTATTTCCACAAACCCAATAGATGATGGGCTGTAGATTCAGGATGGACAAAGGAAATATTTCCTCACTCAGTGACCAATTAAAATGTGGAATTTGTTGCCAGAATATGTAGTGATGGCCACAGACATAGAAAGCTTTAAAGGGGGATTAGGCAGATTCATGGAGAATAGGTCCATCAGCAGCTACTAGGCATGGTGACTGAAGGGAACCTCCATGTTCAGAGGCAGTAAACCTCCGAATATCGGTCCCAGGAGGCAACATTAGGGGAAGGCCTTGGCCTCTATGTTGTTGAACCTCCAGAGGAACTGGTTGGTCACTGTGTGAGACAGGATGCTGGACTACATGGACCACTGGTCTGATCCAGCAGAGCTATTCTTTTGTGCTTAGTAGATGGCAAATCAGGGAGGCAAGCAGATACCTGGGGGTGAGCATCTGCCATTTAGACCTGGTGTGCATGACCGAGACCTGGGTGCAGGATAGGGAGACTATAGCTTTCTCCCAGCTTGCCCCTCCTGGGTTCTCGGGTCTTTACTAATTGCGGACTAGGGGCCAAGGGGGAGGAGGGGCTCTATTCATTTGGGAGGCTTACTTCTTCAGGGCACTCCCGCCACCAAAGATCACAGGCATCAAGTGCACTGGTCTAGTGTGGGAGGCTGGGGAGAGTTTGGCGATTTGGCTGGTCTAGCAACCACCCAACACACCAGCTAATAGCCTGCTGTCCCTGATAGAGGCCATAATGAGCTGGGCACTGGAGCACCCTAGACTGATAGTCCTGGGTGATTTCAATGTCCATGCTGATGATGCGACCTCCACTCAGGCAATGGGCCTAGTATTGTCCATGGTGGCACTGGGATTCTCCCAATATGTAATGACCCGCACTCACTGGGCCGGGCATATGCTTGATTTGATCTTCACAGCAGGGGATTACTGCCTTAGCAGTATAATGGCTGGACCACCTTGCCTTGAGGACCCATCTGAATGTCTCACCCCAACCCTGTTTGGATGGCGAGCTCATTTTAGTTCACTCGTGGAGCCAAATGGACCCTATGTGGCTTCAGATGGCCCTGCAGGATCCAATGCCCCCTGGCCGCTCATTAGATGAGCTTGTAGAGGATTGGCATATCCGCCACTGGGGAGCCATTGGTGCCAGTGTCAGAGGTTAGGAGTTTGAGAGTGCTTTTGGATGCCTCCTTAACAATGGAGGCCCAGGTAGCAACCACTGCCAGGTCAGCCTTTTTCCATCTTTGGCTGATTAGGCAGCTGGTTTCCTTCCTCAAACGCAATGACTTGGCTCAAGATTGGACTACTGTAACACTGTCTACATGGGGCTGCCCTTGTTGCAAACCCAACATACCTGAAGGACTGCCTTTCCCCACATGTTCCCCAGAGAGCACTGCATTCAGGGTCCCAAAACTGATTGGCTCTCTTGGGTCCCACAGGTGCCAGACTGGTCATAACCAGGACCAGGGTCTTCTTGGTGGCAGCTCCGTACTGGTGGAATGAGCTCCCAGAAGAAGTCAGGGCCCTCAGGGACCTTTTACAGTTCCACAGTACCTGCAAAACAGAGTTCTTCCACCAGGCCTTCAAATAAGGAGCCTCTACCACCACCAACAACAACAACAACTGGAAGACACAGAGATGGCTCCCTGGTTTCACTGTCTACAATCTGTGCCTGTCGCGTATCTATGGAAAAGATCAACTGAGCTGACTATCAAGACAGACCACTGGATATATTAAGATGACTGTCATCATCATCCTCAAGCAACACTACTACTATAGATCTTGTTGGCACTTTATAATACTGAATGGTTTTAGAAGGTTTTATGATGTTACAATTGTTATTTATATGTTTTATCTTTTATGTAAGCCACCCTGAGCCTGCTCAGTGGAGAGAGCAGGGTATAAATTGAACAAACAAACAAACAAATTTCTTTTAAATATCTGTATGCTGTCTCTTAAGAGACCTGCTTGAGGTGGCTCACAACATACAAGATAATAATTATAAAATTGACAGCCTTTAAAAGCTAGCGTACCAAACCAAGAAGTATAAAAGCACATCAAGTGGCAATGGGAGCAACTCTCTGCTGTAATCCACTTCCCTAATGCAGGAAGATTTTGGGCTGTTATAGGAGCTGCCTAGCTTAAGGGTACACAAAAAAGAGTACCTGTGCCTCACCTGCATAAACTCTGATTTAGCTCCAGCACCATCCAATAAGTGTGTGTGAAGTGCCATCAAGGGTCTTCCTACTTGTAGAATCACAGAGTTGGAAGGGGCCATACAGGCCACCTAGTCCACCCCCTCCTCAGTGCAGGATCAGCCTAGAGCAACCCTGTCAAGTGTTTGTCCAGATGCTGCTTAAAGACTGTCGGTGAGGGGGAGCTCACCACCTCCCTAGGCAGCTGATTCCACTGTTGCACAACTCTTACTGTAAAAAAGATTTTCCTAATATCCAGCTGCTACCCTCCTGCCCTTAATTTAAGCTTATTATTGTGAATCCTTACTGCCAACAGGAACAGTTCCCTGCCCTCCTCTTTGGTGGCCCTATCAATTAATGTCCTTGAAAATGTCCTATCATATTATTAACAGCCTTGCTCAAGACTTGCAAACTGAGGGCCGTGGCTTCCTTTATAGAGTCAATCCGTCTCATATTGGGTCTCCCTCTTTCCATGCTGCCTTCAACTTTCTGTAGCATTATTGACTTTACCACTAATTCTTGTCTTCTCATAATGTGATCAAAGTACAATAGCCTCAGTTTAGTCATTTTAACTTTTTGGGTGACGTCAAGTAATATGTTCATGCAGCAGGGCCAATGGCCTACTTCTTCCCTAAACCAAATATCACCTTTATGAGTGGATAGGTGATGTTGCCATTCAAAGTAACCATTCCGTTAACACCATCCATGACTCCTTCAGCCAAATACTGAGGGGAGAAGCCACATGGAAGGAATCCTCCTGTATGGTCTGTCAAACTGACTGATTAGCACAATGAAGAAAACATTGCACATAAATTTGAAAGACATGATGTCCCTCATCATGCAGGAAATGTTGATTGTTTTACTACAAGATTACTGGGGGGAAAAGCTGAGACATTTATTTAGGTTGAATAATCCCTTTGCTTCATGGTACCCCATGGTACCCCTTATTGGTGATCACAAACAGGGAGAGACAGACAACATTAACTTGTTCTGTGGAAATTAGGCTGGGAAAGTTGAATGTGTAATTAAATCTTGGGGAAAGGTGTAAAACTAATCTGTTTGAAAGGGGAATAACGTGAGCTACGGTGGAATATTCCCTTGGTGCCATGTGTGATTGTGCCTTTGTTTTTAACCTTTAGCGAGATGTGGTAATGCATAAATCATAACAATGTTGTAAAGGTTAAAGTGAAAGTCTCAAACCCCTTAAAGGATTGTCATGTTGTAAATGATCTTCTTGTCCTGAATGCTACAAACCTCCAATTAGATCTCACATCTTACAGGCAAAAACCATTTTGAGCCTCCAGGTGCTTAAAGTGATGACATAAATATGAAACAGTATCTTTCCATCTACTTTTAAATCTCTGTATGCATGGGATACAGATAGTTGCAGATGGGGGAGATAGGGCAGAGACCCCCACTATTCAGCCAAGGAATTGTGGGAAAGTTCCATGCTCTTGTGAGGTGTCTTCCAACCCCCAAATTGCAATGGAGAAAGGACAACACATCCTCATGCCATTAGGGAACGTCCATCCCAGTAGAGGGCTGCAGTAGATGAACTCTGAGGAGGGGTAAGGAAGCTTTTCATCAGCTATGCCAACAGTCCTTTTGAAACCTCTACTAGGCTGTCACTGTGATGTATATATGTTTATCTTCAAGTGAGCTCTCAAGAAGTAGTTTTTGGTTCCCTCCATAAGCCCTGTATGGGAGGGGCCCTGCTTAAGTCTTGCTCCATGTGTATGTTGGTTGCAGGCTTTTCATGTGTGTCTTAGTAGGTCTGTAAGTGCTGCAGTTAAGAGTGTTGGACTAGAATCTGGGAGATCAGGTTTCAATCCCCTCCCTGCCATGTAAGCTTGTTGGGTGACCTTGGAAGTCACTAACCTACCCTACGGGTGAAGTAAAGAAGGGGAAGATGTTCCCATTGGGAGAAAAGTGGGGTATAAATGAAGTAAGTAAAGTTAGGTGAAGTCCCCAGAATCTCCATTTATTTTGAAGAGTAATAATTCCTTAGCTTTAGCTCAAGTATGCATCCCTCCCCCCCCCCCACGAGTTCACCATGGACAAAACAGGGGAAACAATGTGTTCTTCATGGAGGTGACTATTAAATAACTGATGTTTTCAAAACATTTTCAAAAATCTCTGGGGCTGAGTATTTCTTTGCAGCTCGCCTGCTTCATATTCTAAACTTTATCAAGCCCATGCTATGAAGCAACTGATTTTCACCCCCACACATTCCTTGAGTGTTGGTGTATGTGTGCCCTTTTCTTCAAAGATTAATGCAGCATGAACAAATCCTCTCACCAAAGCAGCATATCTCATATTGCCCCCTTAAATCCTTTTTAGACTCTGTTTCAGTAGCTATTCAACAGCTCTTTCTGATGTATTTTTTTTCAAACCAATTCCTGTGGCCAGGATTCTGGATGTTATCAAAGCTGCACCACAAGTAAATGATTTCAAACTTGATCAATGCCATTTCAAACTTGATGACTTATTGCTCCCTGTAAGCTTTCAGGTAGATTAAACAGTAAGGCTCTAGAGGCTTGAAGTCTTGAACTAGTAAGTCTTGAACTAGGGGCTCAAAGAATGGAACATGGGCTTTTTACTCCTTGCCCCATTTTAGTAGACTTCCAGAGAGGGAAGAAGCTGACAGGTTGTCTGTAAGTCTTTAGCACCACCACTACAGATGGCCAGAAAAAGGTACTGCAGCTTTCATTTACATAGAAGGCATGTGACAAAAAGTACCAATATCATTCTACCTGGTGTTCTAAAATTGCTCCTTAGTGTGAGCGACTGTTGTCCAGGTTTGGTCTTTGCCTGACCACCCATCTACTGACTGCTTCTCAGCTCAACACAACTGGAGTACCAGCTTTTCTTCAGACCACCAGTTCTGATAGGAATGCTGTCTTGATGTACACCTACTTGACACTCCAAAACTGAAGGCAGGAATCACTTACTTCAGAAAAATGTTATGTATTGAAGGGAAGGAAATCAAACTGTAAATGGAAATGGCATTTCCAACTCAGCAGTCAACAACCTATCATATTTTATTCCACCCTTCTTCTAAGTAGCTCAGAGCAGGTGACATATTTTTCTACTCTTCCATATTTTCCTCACAGTAACCCTGTAGGGTAGAACCAAGTTTGAGTCCAGTAGCACCTTTAAGACCAACAAAATTTTATTTAAGGCATAATCTTTTGAGTGCACACATACTTCTTAAAGGTGCCACTGAATTCAAACTTTGTTCTGCTGCTTCAGAGCAACATGGCTATCCATCTGAATCTGCAGGTTAAGTTAATCTTGGAGAGAAAACAACTAGCCAAAAGTCACCAGTAATGTCTAGTAGGGGTGTGCATAACAAAATACTGGAGCCAAAGATATACATGGAAATTGCTGTTTCAGGCAATTACTGTGATTTTCTGAAATAGTATTAGGAATCCAGGGTTCTTAGTGAAATGAACCTACCCTCCATGAAGAATGCATGTTGTTTTTGAGTTCAGGTGTTGCTAGCTGGTACAGTCTGTGCTCATATTCTTCCTTGATTCTACTGGTTTCTTGAACAATAGCATTTCTCCCTTCCAATCAAATCCTTGCCAGGGAGGAGCACAGAGTACTTCTAGCTAATTGCCTTTGAAGACAAGCCACAGAGAGCTGCAGTTCTCTTTCCTTCCTTCCTTTGGGGTGGTGGTGGTGGAGCCCTTTTGTTCTGTGCAACTCCTCTGGTTGGGGGAATAGAGACCTGTGGAGACCTTGTTCAGGGGTTCATGTGCTTTGTCCATTTGGCCCAATTTGCTTGAAACACAGGGGTTGTTTAGAAGACAAGCAACAGTAACACCACTGCAATTTTGTTGACAAACAGCCATTACAGCCCTCCCTCCAAATCCCCATAGGGATTAATGAAAGTGCAATTACAATGGCTGGGGGCAGCTTGTTCAGTAGCCTGTAAAAATCACCCACTCGGCCTAATTTGCTTGAAACTGGGGGTTTGTTCAAAGACAGACAGCAGTCACTCCGTTAGGTTGAAAAACAGCCACTTTGACTCCCCATAGGAAATAATGGCAGACCAACAGAAAGGGATGGGAGGATGTGCTAAGGTACCCATTTTCACTTTGTGAAAGGAAAGAGAATAAAACTGGGAAGGATGGCAAAAGCACAGTTTTCAGAGGATAGGTAAGAAATTTTGTCAGACAGTGACTGTAAGGGTAGGAAAATGCACACAGGGTTTTGGGGGTTTTAATGCGGGAGCCAGTGAGAGCTTTCCTGCTATGCTGCTGCTTGACTGAAATTTTAGGGATTAGTGGAGACAACTGAGTCCGTGCCAAGAGGCATCTAATTTGGGGTCTGTAAAATTGGTCCCTTGATCCAATACACTTGAAACTTTGGGGACTTTAGATTGGAGGGAAGAGTATTGTTCTGTGAAAATTTGGTGCCATTACCTGTATAAACAGCTGCCCCAGACCTTCATATACATTCCCCATTGAAAATAATGGTCTCAAACACCGAAACCACATGGATTTGAATCCTGAACCAGTAATGTCCTACCCCCAAAAAAAATAATCATAGGAAAATACCCCCCTTTCCCAAAGCCCAGATCCAAAGTTATAATGACATTTTCTTGGCACACACCACTAACATCCAGTGGAACAAGTCTCATATTGACACTGTAGAAACATGCATGCACACATATGAAATCTCTCACACTACAGACAGACCCAAGACCTTTATCTGAAACTCTGCTATTGCTTTAATTTGTGTGCATAGAGATTTTGAATAACTTATGAATCCAAATGACTAACTGCTAATGGGAAGTGATGCCCAATATGTATGTCACTCTCTCAGTCTCAGTAGTGTTGTTCTGAAGAGAGTAGAACAAGTTGGCTGACCGATAAGGAAAGGTCAGTAAAGAATAAGGAATAACAGGAAACTTGACGTTTTTAGTGTTCTACTTAACTCTCCATGGAATAGCAGCATGGGGCAATGAGGAAAGTGTTTGGGTAAACTACAGCAAATAGTGTCATGCACACTTTAATACTGACCTCAGGAACAAACTAAGTAGGTGGTAGGGTTGCCACCTGCCTGCCTCCAGTGGATGTTTGCTCACTCGTCCACTTATGTGCATGTTGATGCTGATTGTTACAGTGGGAGAAAGTGTGTGTGTATTTGGGGGGGGGGGAGATTGTATCTGAACCCAGAAGTAACAGGTGACTGACGCTCTAGGGCCTTCCCCTCAAATCTGTATTGTCTTTAACCCCAAAGTGACATCACTTCCAGGTCCAGATGCAATCCCCCCTCCTCGCTGTTTCTCCCACTGCAATGATCAGCTGCCCTTGCGATCCTACTAGGTGTTCTGAGGAAAGGATTAATTCAAAGATTCAGCCCAGTATCTACCGTGTGGTGATGATGATACTGGCTTACAAAACATGGCTGTGGACATTGTAAAGACTTTGGACTAGATCTTTAAGGTGCCCTTACAAAAGCGGAAGCCATTTCTGCAGACATTCACAACTTTCCTATACAAGTGTAGCCCTCTCCCTTTAATGTTTCACAGCACCTGGGAGCAAATTTCCAGTGGTGTGGGGAGCTTCAGAAGATGAGAGAGGTGGAGAAGATCCAGTCAACAGGCTGAGTTCCACTCACAGTTCTTTGAATCTGATTCCGAGAACTAAAAGGGGATAGTGGACCCTGTTTGCACCTATGCAAACCTCTTTGATCAGTAATGAGCCAGCAGTATCGCTGATTGACAGCAATTTCTCTATGTAGATTCAGCATTAGCGTTTCTTCCATAGTGTTGTGAGAGGGGTGTCTCCTTCCCTCCAGGGAACATCAGTGCTGCTTCTAATGTCAAGACTCCAATGATTCCATGGTGCCAACAGATATAAAAGTAGTGTGATATGTGAACTGAATGTTTCATAAGTATATTTTGCACTTGTACTGAGTAATGTTTACAGTAGTCTTGTCTACTAATGATGCAGCATGACTGGCAGATAATCAGTTGATATGTAGGAGCATCTGGATTGCTGTAATGGGTTGCTAGCTTTCATAAGGGGCCTGGAGATCTCCCATGGGTACAACAGATCTCCAGACCACAGAGATTCTTTCCCTTGGAGAAATTGGCATTGGAGGGTAGACCCTAGTGCTTATGCAGGCTGTGGATGATTTAATACTCTTCTATTGCCTTCTGTTGATTCCTTATTTGTGCTGACAGTCCAGTCCAGTCCATTCCTTGTAAGCTTTAGTCTGTGCAGAGGTTTCTAGGAGCTGATGCATACCAAAGATATCACCAGCATTCAGTTGCACTTTTAGGACACTTCACAGGCTCTTAGGATACCGGTGACAGAAAAAAAGAAAAGTTGACTTCCGGTTTTGGCGGACTCATGGCGGGTGTGTCCCTGGAGAGTTCTGGGAGACGTGGTCCGGGCCCGGCAGACAGAAGGGGTGCTGACTGGTTTTTGGCCCCCCAGGAGCCCTTATAGGGGGCATCCTGCCTGAAACACGAGGGGAAGCCTCTCCCAAGGTGGCAACCAAGGGATAGAGGCTCCCCTTTGCCTCCTAGCTTCTGCCGCTGCAGTGCCTATCGGCAGGAAAAGGCACACACCAGACAGCTGCAGAGGCCAAGGCTAAACTACAAGAAAAGATGCCTACCTGAGATGTGCGGCGAAATCTGTAAGTACCTGATCTGATTTCTGGTCTGAACTAGAAGTGAAGAGCAGGGGGTTTAAACTTTAAATCCCCCCCTTTAAAATTGGTGATTCCTTATAAGGACCTGGGGCTCTGGCTCTTTAAATGCCTGGATTTTAAACAAGTGCCTACAAACTACCTAGAAGCTCTGATTAAGACAACTTTTAAAAACTTCTCTCTAACTTTGTGAAACTGTAAAAAATAACAATGACTGGATGGGGAGAAAAAATGGCGACTAGACCTAAGCCTTATCCCAAAACTGCATCAGCACTTCCAGCATCTAAGCCGGAAGCAAGTACAGACTTGACTGCTGTGTTAGCTATGGCACTGTGCCCTCTGATGGAGTAACTGACCACTGTTAATACTAAACTGGATACTCTATGAAAACAGATTGCTGATGCCAACACAAGACTTGAACAGACAGCTAAAGAAATGGAAAAAGTCAAAACCGAAACAGAAAACATCAATTTAAGACTGGATATGGTAGAAAAAGAAAGGACCTCAGACAAAGATCATCTTTTGAAATTACAAATGGAAAGATCCACTTTCTTTTTAAGATTCCAAGGGGTCCCTGAATTAAAAGGTGAGAATCTCAAACAGATACTGAGTGAAGCATTGGCTCGAATGACAGGTTTACAAACTGACTCAATTCAAAGTGATATGGATATGGTCTATAGGACCTATCCTGAATTTCTGGGGGGGGGGGGAAAGAAAGTACCTGCCAGGAGATATTATGGTGAGCAGGGCTCATTTCATAGCAGGAGCTCCTTTGCATATTAGGCCACCCCCCCTACTGTAGCCAATCCTCCAAGAGCTTACAGAGCTCTTCTTACAGGGGCTACTGTAAGCTCTTGGACAATTGGCTACATCAGGGGTGTGTGGCCTAATATGCAGAGGAGCTCCTGCTACGAAATGAGCCCTGATGGTGAGATTCTCCAAGAAGTCTACTAGCGATGTGGTGCTCAAGGCCACTAACAGGACTACCTTGAAAAACAAAGAAGAAGAGATTAAAGTTTTAAAGGACATTCCATTTGAAATAAGAAAGAAGAGGAAACCTTATAAAAGTTTAACCACATTCCTGCAAGTGAGAGATACCATGTACAGGCTTATACTTAAGGGCTTGGCTTTCAACTTTATGGACAAGAAGCAAAAGATTGACTCTGTTGCAAAGGCAAAGAAATTCTTGGAACATCAGGAAAGAAGAGAGAAAACATCCACAGTGGAAGAGTTGGAATTACAAGAAAGCATTTATGGACTGGAAAGCTCTGATACTCCAAAGAGTAATGAATCTGAAGAAGAAGATTCTGATTCAGAGAAAGGAGCAGCAGCTCCAAAACCCCCAAAAGACCAAAGAGAGAAGGGAAGAAATAAGAAAGAATAACTGTTGCTACTTTAAAAGCTTTATTTTTTGATATGTACTCACTTGTTTTAAATACCGTCGTTTATGTAGCATTTTTAGGGCAAGAATTTAATTTTAGCTGAGGATGCCTTGATACATTTATTATTTTTCTTGAATATAATTGAAGCATTATTATTTTATTAGCATAGTAGCCTGGCCTCTGTATACTTTAGGGTTAGAGTAGTGTTTTTAGTTTAGGATTTTGTTTTTGTAGTGTTTAGAAAATATAATTAAAAAGAAAAAAAGAAAAGTCAGTGAGACATAAGAGATAACTACAATGACCTAAAAGCAATCAATATGAAAAATCCAACAAAGGCAGAAGAAAGGTTAAAGCATTTGGGGCTCTTTAGCTTGAAGAAACGACAGCTAAGGGGTGACATGATCGAGATTTATAAGATTATGCATGGGAAGTACTTCTCTCCCTTTCTCACAATACAAGAACTTGTGGGCACTCAATGAAATTGCTGAACAGTCAGGTTAGAATGGATAAAAGGAAGTACTTCTTCACCCAAAGAGTGATTAACACAAGGAATTCACTGCCGCGGGAGGTGGTGGCGGCTACAAGCATGGATGGCTTCAAGAAGAAATTGGATAAACATATGGAGCAGAGGTCCATCAGTGGCTATTAGCCACAAGATATAGATAGGATCTAAGTCTGGGGCAAGTGATGCACTGTATTCTTGGTGCTGGGGGGCAACAGTGGGAGGGCTTCTAGTGTCCTGGCCCCACTGGTGGACCTCCTGATGGCACCTGGTATTTTTGGCCTCTGTGTGACAAAGTGTCGGACTGGATGGGCCATTGGCCTGGTCCAGCATTGGCTTTTCTTATGTTCTTATGTTCTTATCCTGTTTGTCATAGAGTATATCAGCCATCACTGAATTGTATATTCATTAATTAGCATAGAAAATATCCCATTAACAATCAGCATATGGGCTCAGCTTATAGTCCTTTGTGTGCAGGAATTTTTGAGCAAAAAAACATGAAAGCAGTGAATGAGTAATGGTTTATTAATTGTGGTGGGATGTCTCCCAACTGTTCCTGCAAATGTCATGCAAAAGTTCTCATGGCCCCACTTGGACAGATGGTTTGGCTCCTCTGGAGATCTCAGAAACTCTTCTGAGAATATGTATCTGATTTGTTCTGGTTGATGAGGCATTGAGGCTCAATGGCTTTTCGACAACCTTCCATTTTGCACCCTGTTGAGAGTCTGTTCAGCACATAGACAGGTCTCCAGCCATTGTTTGCCTCATTAAAATTTCCATTATTTCTGACTGCAGATAAATCTGGGCAACTTTACTGTCCTCTTGGTTAACAACTGCTATTTTCATCTTCACACTCAAAACATATGGCCGGCTTATTTATGCTGTTCTCATTATTTCTGTAGTTGGGTGCAGTACATCATTATAATATGAGACTATTTTGTGTCTGCATGGTAGATATGGCTGCTATTGAATTCATAAATATCACTTGCATTGTGTAATTCTTTTGCCAATAGATCATTTCTCCTTGAGAATAAGAAGAGACTAGGGCCGAGGACAGACTGGCAATCTGAAGCGGGGCAGGCACGCTTCGCAAACGGAGGAAAGGAGCCCGTTCAGACATGCGCATCTGCCCATCGGCTCCGTTGCGTACTTACCCGTCTCCCAGCCGCTTTCCTTCCGCTTTACCCGGACACCGGGTAAAACCGGTGTTCAGGGGCCTTCCTCCGCATGCCTCCCGCTTCCAAACAGTGTGAACTGGAAGAAGCGGGAGGCATCCGGAGGAAGTGTGAACGCACGGCAAAAAGTTTTGCGCATATGCGCATATGCAAATATGCGCATATGCGCATATGCGAAAAACATCAAAGGAAAACAAAAAAAAGTGCAGCGCCACGCGCGAGCCCCGCGCGCTGGCTATGCGGCAGTCTGAACTCTCCGTGGCAGTCTGAATGCTCCGTATCGCCGCTGATCCGCATTGCTCTGGCCAGTGTGAACGGCCAGCTCCGTGAGTTTTTCCCCCCGCTCCAGTTCCCTTCGCTTTGCCTCCGCTTCAGATTGCCAGTCTGTCTTCGGCCTAGCATAGGAAAAAAATGAGGGGGTGTACTTTGTGTCTAATGTGTTTGTCCAAACCTTTGGGTGTCTCCAGTAGAATCAGTGTGACAGAATCAATGACAATAATCAATGCTGGTATAGCTTCCATGTGAGTGGAAGGCCATTTCCTAGAGGATTGGGAAAGTGCAAAGAAGCTTCAAATTAAACTTTTACGTAAACAGGTACCATTATTTTCTATTTATCAAAAATGTTTTTTTGAAGTTTTCGTGTCAGCTACTTATGCACCCTTGTACCAAAACTTTCTCTCTCTTTTGATCTCTTGATTAGTGTAGCCTGATAGAACATGGCCCAGAAGCAGTCACCACCACAGAATGTGGTGGCCTGTTTATTAAAAGGGGATGACTACAGAAAGCATATCAGACCACTTGTATCTCATCAACAGGGCCACCGAGAGGGGATTACCGGGGGGGGGGGACAAAATGCTGTGGGCCCAAGTCAGCTGGAGAGTCCCTGTTGTGTTGCAGTACAGAACACATTTACTGTTTTCCCTAAAGCAGTTCTGCACTGCAGCCGCTAGGGGTGCAGGAAAGGCAGAACAAAGTAAAAGAAGTTGTTCTGACTTTGCTGGGCTGGGCCTTTCTGCAATGTTTACTAGAGAGCTGAGGAAAACTCTTGCTTCTCAGATCCTGCTTAACGCATCAGCCCAGCTGGCATTTGAGCAAGGCAAGACCAGCTAGGACAAGCTGCAATCATTGTCAGGAGGCAGCCTCCCAATAAGGTTGTTATCTCCATTAGTCTATGGTTTCCCCCTTTCTTTAGTGCCACCAAGCTCCTGCACAGCCAGATCTTGCAAAGGGTCAGCCCTGTTAGCACGTTGTAGCAAAATGAAAATGATAATAAAATAAAAAGCCCTTTGTTGCCTTTTTCCTTATTTTTTCCCCTCTTTTCCACAATTTTCTCCTCCTTCATTTTTCCTCTTCCTTCCCCACTTCTAAATACCCCCCCCCCCCTTAATTTTCTGTCTTGGTCTCAGTTTTTTTTAATCCATCCTGTTTGGCAACTTAGAACGTATTTAACAGTAGTATAGCAGCAAACCATTGTTAATATTAAGAACAGAAGAAAGGAAGGAGTTAGTATTTCCTCATAGCCTATCAAAGTAGTAACAGGATGCTTTCTCCCCTCCTCCCTTTTCATGCATGATGACAGAATGTTAATCTGCCTTAGTGGTAGTAAATGAGAAACCGAAGTTAGAATTTAGCTTAGCTTCCACTGCAAATAGAAGGGGGAAGGTTGGAGATAATCTGGGCCAGAATATTCCAATTCCTTTCATTTTGGGGCCTGAAATTCCCATGATTACCCTGAAGCTTGTGGTCAATTTTGAGATTCCTTGTTTTATCTTCTGAGTTATGCCTGGCACAAATGGACAGATGGACAAGCAGATTATTTTACTAGTATAGGTGCAGGGTAACAGCAAGCCAAGTGATTTGATATGATAACTTGGTTTAGAACAGGGCCATATGCGGCGGGGAGATGGACTCTTCATCCGGGGCCCATGGTGGCTCCTGGCAGCCCTGCTCATTACAACATATAATGGCTCTGGGTGATATTAGCAACCTCCAGGTCCCAACAACCTTTAAAGCCAGTTACAGAGAACCTCCTTCTGCATCTTGCAGTGCCACCGCCTGCCCCATTTGTCAACTATTCATCCTCCTTCCAACAGCCCAGTGTTCTTCCTGGACTCCAAACACTTGAGGAAGTCATAGTAAGTAGCTATTTCCTTGTTTGTCTCTGCTGCCCCAAGTCTGAGAAGAAACCCGATGCTGCCAGAACCAAAAAAGGATGCTGGGAGGGAGAGGAAGAGAAAGAAAGAAGGTTCTCTGAAGCCGATTAATTCAGCTGTGGGAACCCCTAGCTGTCACAGTCACCCAAAGGTGTCTTACCAAATGTAGGCCCTTTCTGCACTGACAGTTTGCTCCAGAGAATCTGAGGATTCAATCCTTAAGGGTTGACTTCACAGTCACATGCATTCCCTCTGTGCTGGTTCCCACCCCCTTCTGGTTTATTTATTTGTGTATTTGATATGCATTCTGCATCTACAAGCAAAACCCACATTTTCTGAGCTAACTGGCTTCCAACCCCTCCCTCCCTCCCTCCCTCCCTCCCTCCCTCCCTCCATGATTCTACAAAAAAGAAAGGGAAGGGAGAGGAAAATCCAGACCCATACATGCAAGACTGACACATTTGGGAGCAGGGAATCCACTAGTTCTTTATATTTACTAATTCCTTCTTATGCTCTCTCTGTCTTTTTAAAAGTTTGCCTGAGTGGGAGGACACATCCTTTTTTGTATTTGGAGAAGGAGGGAAAGAAAACAGAATGGGGAAGGAGCATCAACCTACACAGAGAGGCAGAAACGAAGAAGGGAAGTGGGCTGCACTTAAAGACCCATAGAAACATTTTTTTCTTTGGGAAGGATTAGCAATTTGAAAGTGGATGAGAACAAAGAATCGCAGCAAAAGGAGGTTTGGTAGGTGCAGGTCAACAATGTGCTGGAAACAGTCTGAATGCAGATTTTTATAAAACAAATGCAGAAACAAGAGAAAGCCCCAAAACAAAGTGGGAGGGAATACAGAATGGAAGAATAGGATGCACTTAGAAACCGAGGCAAAATATGGGTGCAGAAAAGTCTGTAGTTTCAGTCATGCTCCTGTCTGAGTCAATTTTGTATAAATCAGTCAGTTTCACATGACCATATTGTCTTTCTGCCCAGTTTGCATCATGTTTATACAAAAAGCCAAAGAACCTCGGCCATTTTGACAGGCGTAGGTTCAGGAGAACAGATTCTGTGCAAGCTAGAGACACCAAACTTGCAGTGAACCTCCCCCCAGGGTGCTCTTCTACATGCCCTCCAAGCCTGATGTCTCTAGCTTGCTCAGGATCAATTCTATACATTCCTGAAACTCCTGAACCTGCACCTGTCAAAATGACTACAGTGCCATTGGTGAGATTACTCTCCTTGTAATTGCTAACATTTCCCTTTTTTTAAAAAAAAAGAAATAAAATCACAGATTATACTGTTTTTAAATTTAGTATTCCTAGGAAAGAGGGATGAAATGCATACACACACACACACACACTAGTGCACACATAGGCTCTTTGGGATTAAAACGTACTATGGCCAGGAAATTGCTGTGGATATTACTGCAATTAGCTTTTCCCCAAAAGCTTTGTAAGCTATAGACCTTAATTGGAAATGATGCATGCTTCCTTTTATTATTAATATTTAAAGAGATAGAAAAAATGTTTGGGGGAAGTGTTTAATTGCTTTTTGGAAAGGTGCATTTTTCAAAAAAATAAACAAACTGCCGGGACAAATGGCAACTCTTTAATTGCCCAATAGAGTGGTACATTTGGTGTTTACTCCATTAGCTCTTAATAGGACAATGAAAAGGAGCCTTAAGCATTGGAAGAAATAGCTAGACTTCAGGATTCTACTCTACATTGGTTAAAAAAGCCCCTGAGCAATTTCTTTATGTGGGACATTATTGTTATTACTGCTACTGTTGTCATCAGCATCTCTACACTACTTGTTTTAGCAAATTAACAGCTGGATTTGCATGGAGTATCCAGATTAAAATCCTTTGCTGGACTATGAAATTAAATGGATTTCCTTGTGCAGCATACTTAATAAACTGTGAGAATAAGGCACATGATGGTGGATATTAATATAATAATGCTTAGTATTTCTGAAGCAGATTTCAAGTGTTAGAAGAGATTTGCACATATTCTGGGGTACATACTGGATGAAGTCTCTTACTAAGTCCTGGTGCTGTAAACTGCATGAAAAGGTGATGCCCTGGTACCCTGTTTAAGCTGGCCAGAGCTCTTCAGAGGAGGAGCATGGCATAAGTATAATCATTTGGTTTATTTTTATCTCAATAATTCCACTGTGCTGTGTCTATATACAGAATTAATTATCATGGGATGGATCCAGTGTTTGTCTTCTTCTAAAATTTCTTCCAAGACAGAAATAGTTGTTCCAGTGGAGAAAAAACTTCCTCTGACTTTCCTTTACATTGGGAAAGAGTCATGTTCTCCTTTTAACAAATGTGTTAGAGGAAGGATCTAATGTTATATCTGACAGTGGAAGGGACTCATTGGTTCCAGCCCAACGTTTGGATAAGTATTAATTTTTAGCATTTTTTAGACTCTAAAGGTAGACACATTTTTCAACAAAAGAGTGATCTCTCTGAAATGTCTGTATCCTATACAGACCATACTATGGGTTATCTCTCTGTTTCACAATAGTATCTGTTCCCCCACCACCACCCCATATAATTCCTGCAACTCATTTGATTATCATTTGAATCAATACTTTGTCTGAAAAGTTATTCTTTGTAACTTGTGAGATGTCAGATGTGTATTTCAGTCACCTTTCACAGGAGCTGGTCGATTCAAAGCACAGAATACAGAAAGATATGGAAGCTTTTTTGAAAGTTTATATATGTTCCTTGGTAAGCTGTAGAAGAATAACTCTGGGAATTATTCTTAAATGATCTGCCAGACTGCTTAAAGTTTAGGCCTGGTACCAAGTCATCTGCTCTATCAGTAAACAACCAGGAACCACAGTTTTAAAGAAATAGTCCTCATAAAATAATCAAGCCTGGAAGACATCAGGCATCTGATCCCTTCAGAGGGAGGATCCTGTAAAGTAACCTGTTAATATCACTGGAATACAGGAGACCAACAATAGGTCTTCAGGAAATACTGCATTGTCTAGTAGTTTTTGGCCTGAATCAACTGTTTCATTGTTGTTCACATTCCAATAAGAAATGTTGTGCAATCATCCATCAAAGTCACCCAAGCAAAGCAATCCTGAGGCTTATCTAATGAATGTAAATGACTGTCTCATTGAAAGAGCAGAGAAACCGTATGTCATTGTCATTTTAGTGGAGGTAACTCAATCCATGTTTAATTTAATTAACTCTGGCAATTAACACAAAGTTGAAAATCATATATACTGAAAAAAAAAACTAACAGTTTAAGGAATGTGCCAGAATTATAATGGGCAATTACTGTTGGATAGCATTCGATTAAAATGATCAAAATCAATGCATGGCAATAAATGGAGGACAAAGGTAGTCTCAAGTAATTTAAGTTAGTAGGCAACTAGAATCACTTGCCAAAAAAGTGCACTATTTTCCATTATATGGTGCACAATCTAAGATTTCATCATGGGTGTCACACAAGTATAAAAAGCACAATTCCTCCCCTTCCAATGGGAGACAAAAGAACAAGCCCATAGCTATAGTGGGGCCTCCCGGGACCTGACCCTCCAACTTCCTGACTCTACTCGGGAGAACCAGGTTTGATTCCCTACTCCTCCTCCACATAAAGCCAATTGGGTGATCCTGGGCCAGTCACAGCTCTCTCAGAGCTCTCTCAGCCCCACCTACCTCACATGGTATATGCTGTGGGAGAGGAAGGGAAGGGAAGGCGCTCTGAGACTCTTCATGAAGGGCAGGGTATAAATACAATTCTTCTTCTTCTTCTTCCACTTGAAGCTTCCTTACACAGAATCAGGTCAACAGTCCATCAAGATCAATATTGTCTACTCATCCTGGAAGCTGTTCTCGAAGGTTTAGGCAGATGTCTTTCACATCACATACTGCCTGGTCCTTTTAGCTGGAGATCCTGGGGATTGAACCTGGGATCTTTTGCATGCCAAGCATACCAACAGACTCGCATAGACACTGAGCCACTGCTCCTCCCCATTGTTGTGGTAGTGATTACAGAGGTAATGTAAATCAGTGTGATTAAAGGATGAAGGGGTGGTACCAAAGCTAAAGTGTAGGTTCTTGCCCACAGTCCCACAAGAATTTGAATGTGGTTCTGTTTCTCTGGGTGGCTGCAGCTTGCTATGCAAGTCTGTTGAGTGTTTTCCCCCTTCTGTACTGTAGTAATAATCACCCTGAGCAATCTCAGAGACAACCAAGCAATTTATAACCTTCACATAAGAAGCTTTTAATTAAGCCAGATGCAAAATACAGTGCAAAGATGTTAGGATGAAAAATAGATTTTCAAATGTTCTTTTACTCAAAAAGTAAGTGCTTGTCATTAGAAGACACATTTCTAGATTGGGGGGGGGGGGGAGAAAGAAAGAAAGAAAAAGTCTGCAGATATAAGCTTCCAGAACTTCTAATGTCCATAAACCTTCACTGGAGGAGGAAATATGCAACTATACAAAGTGAAAAAAGTGCTTAAATATCAGGGCATGACAAAGTGTTGGGCTAGTTTAAAAAAAAATCAGCAGCTTGGTAATTTCATAACAACTGCAAAAAAGAAGAAAAGATCAGAAGAAATAGTTCCATTTATTGAATCAAGTTCTCTCGTATTTTAGACATTCACTTTTCAAATGTAAATTAAATCAAAGCATTTACTGAAGAAATGCACTTTTGTGGAAGGATATGCTCAATTGGGCAGTGTGTATACCTGGTAATAATCATGCCCTTTCAAATCTGCACATCGAAAAAAGCTGCTCCATTTCCTCCTTGTCACTGACATTGTTGCAACATAAAGTTATTCTAATTTTTTTCCCATGGTGATTGTTATATCTCTCTGTTTCACTTGGAATGCTCAAGATCATAGCAGCAGGCAAGGGCATGAATAACTCTTTCCTTTGATGTCCCCTTCAGAAACAGTATGGGAAAGCACTAGTATCCTGTTAGATTATCAGTATCTACTAGTTTCAAAGGAAGGGGACAAGTTACATTTGTGTAGTTCTGTAATAATGGTGTCTGTACTATTCATCTCACCCTAGTTTATACATTACAACTAGTATGATATTCAAGTTATCCAGGTTAGATGCACTACCTTAGGATGCTATAGAAATACAATTTGAATCCAATCCACGATAGATTTTGCTTATGTTCCTGAAAGTTTTGGAGGTAAGTCTCAGCTGATATCACACTGGGTGCCATAGCCAGTTAATTGGTTCAGCTTTGATCCAGTGAAGTGTGAAGTTCAGAGCAATCCAATGTATGATAGAAGAATTTGCCTTATGTGGAGTCAGAGCACTGGATCACATACTGGTACTGACAGTGGCTCTGAGTACAGTACTTTGCACAGAAGACTCCTTCCTAAGGATTTCTAATGAGAGATGCCAAGGAACAACCATGCTGTGTTCTGATGAGCTAAGGTCTCTTCTCAAACTGCTCCCTAGAGAATTTGGTAACATGCCAATATCTCATAGTTTTGATAAAAAAAGACACATATCATTTACAACTAGGGACTGGCATGATTGGCTGACGAACTAAATTTTGTCACTAATTTTAGCTAGTTTGTGGTTCAGAAAGCAACATTCATGAACTGAAGAACCACTACGAACGTTCATGAATTTTTATGCAGTTTGTGGTGGTTCATGAAGAGCAGAAAGCAGGGGTTTAAACTCCTGTTTTCTGCTCTTCACAAAAAACAGCTGATCTCAGTTGTTTGATTTAAATGGTGGGGAGCCATTTAAACCACTTGCTTTCTGCTCCCCACAAAAAGTTGTGTGTAGCAGAAAGCAGGAGTTTAAATGTATCTGAACCATTTAAACCACAGTTGACATGTAGTTTAGCTCAGCTGTTTGGTTTAAATTGCCCTGTGCTTTCTGATTCCTGCGGCTTTCTGAGCCATTTAAACCCTTGCTTTCTGCTTCCCATGAAAAGCCATGGGAGCCATTTAAAGTTTAACTTTAAATGTATTTAAATAGCTCACAAACCAATACAGCTGGGTTCATGGACCAGCATTGTCGGTTTGTGATTTGGTTTGTGGTTCAATACATATAACTATTTGCTACTATCAACACTGGTGGTCAGTACTACTGCCAGATATCACGTCATCAGCTAGGAAGGCAGTAAGCTGTAGACCAAGCCTAGAATTCCACATAGTTTAATAATTGTAGAAACAAAATAATAACTTATAACCTGGAGCCTCTGAGGCAGGTATACCCTCCTTCCTTATGTATCTCTTCTTAATTCCTATGTTCAGAGAATCAGAAAGGTCTAGCAATCTCCCAGCCCAAAACAATCTAGAATAAGTGGATGCTACACATTTGCTCCCCAAAAGAAAATGGTGGCAGGTACTGTTACAGGCAACCCATGAAGATATTAGCTAGGGTTGCAAGCCCAGTGAGACACCAGAACCTTTGACAAAATATAAATTAATATAATTCAAATCAGAATAATTTTCTCTGTCTTTATTGTCCTGATCTGAAACAAATAGACAAAAAAAAATGACCAGGGTGTGTTTGTGCCAATATTTCTACAAAGTTCACATTCCACTTTATCCAGCTTTTGAAATTCTGAGAAGCAGTATTTCTTAATCAGTGCAACAGTATAATATGAACTAAGAAAGGAACTGGGGAATCGAATGAGCAAGCCAAAAGAACAAGGAACTTGTTTTAAATAATGTATTTGTGCATAAGCTTCCGAGCAGGATAAACATGTAAATGATTAATAACAAATGAGTAAGAATACAAATTTCACTTTGCCTTAGAAAAGTTCAAGCAAGTCCAGAATAATTTAAAAAGAGTATCATAAATGAATTAAGTGTCATTGGGGTCATGGAGAAGGCAACCAATTTCTTATGAACAGGGTTATAGTGGTACCTTGAAGACCAATAAGTTTTTATTCTAGCATATGTTTCCATGGACTAGAGGGTACTTCTTTAGATGCCATGGTCCTGAAGAAGTGGGCTGTAGGCTATGAATACTCACTTTGGGATAAAATCTTCTTAGTCTTTAGAGTGCTACAAAAGTTATGTTTGTTTTTTGCTTTAACAGTCTAACACTGCTACCCCCTCTGGAATCCTTTCTTTTAGAATATACTGTGTCAAATTAGAACTAGAATGGATTCAGGCACATGTTGAAAGCACTAGGATTTGGTGCATCTCCTTCCAATGTTACCTTAAGCAGCATGGGATCCACTGTGGTCAGGCTTTCTTCTAAATAATGTCAGAAGTGATCGTATCATTTCTACTCATTCATTCTGCTTAGGGTTGCCAGGTTCTTACCAGCTGCCAGTGGTGAGCTCCAGGATCTTCTCTGGGGCATTCCTGCATGTGACATCACCTGGAAGTAACATCATTGCATTGGGGATGGGGGGGCGGTGATGCTTGAGTGTTTGGGCAAAAATCTATAGTTTATTGCCTTCAAAACCATAGAGTTTGTGCAAAAACTAGAGTGTCACCCCCCCCCCCCAACATTCCCAACTTGATGATATTCTGGGTGGCATCATCACATTGGAAATGTTGCCAGGCAACATCCCTGTTTAAGGGTGGGGCTTCCCCTACCATCCAAGTGGCTAGTGGCAGATTGAAGCCCTGAAAAATCAGGAGAACCCCCAACCAGGACCAGGGGGTTAGCAGCCCTAATTCTGCTACATAGTTATACTCAGCAGTTCATAAGTCTCACATGGCTCTTTAACATGCCATCTGTGGCTCTTCTGAGTGCCATTCCTCAATGTGGCACCCATCCCACATCTCAAAAAAGTAGACAAGGCCATTGCCTGGTTGGAACTGTGGTTGGCAACTGCAACTCTGCAACTAAGGTCTGGATCCCACCAGTTTGTTCAGCATCTAATAAAAGGATCCTTTGCTGACTCCAAATGCCCTTCTGTTGATGGAATGGGATCCTGCATCAGAGGAAAGTACCTCTCGAGCAGAATGAACCTGTGGGATGTACCTCCTTCCCATTCATATTTCTCAAAGTCTTTTATCAAAGAGAAGGTCCAAATGCCCCCCCCCCCCACTGGATTATTTAGTCTAGTTGAAGACCCTTACCAACCCCTCCAAATGCAAGTAGAAAACATCCCAACACAGATGCCATCCTTGGCGACTGCCCTGCTAGTGGGTTTTCCTGTGCTATTGGGGCAGAGCAGAGAACAGCAACTCTGGCCTTGGAAGGTCCCTTTGAAGGGATTCCTAGGTAGTCCAGCATAACAAATAGAAAGGTAAATATGGAATGTACTTTACTGAGGAAAGGTTGCATTCTTCCTCCTTTGAACTATAAGGCAGGTTTCCAGAAATGTTTTTGATTATATGCAGTGATTTATCACTATTGGTATATGCCACAAGTACTGAAAAATCACACCTATGCAGGTTCTCTGTTCTGTTCTATCATGCACAAATTAAAGGATTGTGCTACAAACGTAAGTGAATTATTAATTCTTTCAGCTGCTGAGAATGGCTCTTTTTGGAAATATGTTTCCTGCCAGCCTGCTTAATTGATGTTCTTTATATATTAAAAATAAGCCTTTAGTAGCATATCAAGAGAACATGCTAATGTTTATTTCTGCTTTGTCCAAGAATCATGCAAGTACCTCTTCAATTTAACTTTGCCCTCCCTTTTATAAGGTCCCCCCTCTGAAAAAAAGCAAACTTTCTGTCCTTGCCAAGAACCTTCAGACTACAGTACAAATTAACATGAAAGTATCGGCTCTCACTGAGTCATCAAATCTTTTTCATTTGCTCTCTTGTCTCTAGAGCCTTTCTTCTATCTCTTTCAACAGCCCTCTGCCAAGTGATTTCACATCAGAAGAAAACATAAAATTATATTGCACAAGTGAAACACGGCTGTATTACAGGCTGTCATTGCTTCAAGGTAGACCAAGGCTATTTCTTAGAAAATGTTAGTGTTGCTGGACTCTGAATGGTGGGCTCCCCTCCCTAGTTAAGCAGAAATTCATTGCTTTTTCCAGCCCCCCCCCCCCCTCCTGCTTCACCACCACCCCATTTCCATCCCCTGTATTCGGCTGCATTCCTTGAATGGCTTTCGCTCACTTGTAACTCCTGCATTATTGAAAAGGTTTTTCTTGGCATGTTTTAGAAGTTATTTTACACCAGAGGCTTCCTGTTAGGCAACAGTTTTGTAGGCACACACAAATCTTGCATTGAGAACATACTTCCCGAGTAGTCAGGTGTAATGTAGTATGTTCTGTGTAGCAACCAGCCTGCCATGTGCTCCCAGGTAATGGCACCCACCGCATGGCCAGAGCACATGGTCAGGCAGAGAGGGGAGCTTGAATCTGGAGGAACAATAAACGTCTGGATTCTAAGCCTCCACCAATGTGGGACCTAGGTTCTCCCTGGGGAGCCAGTGCAATCAAAGGCTCCTCCAGGGAACCTATGACAAACATGCACATATGTTAAACCCCTACCAGGTCTTTTGGGTGCGGCTGGAGGTGTGGCTCTGGCCAGCATATAATGAGGGCCCTGGAGCCCTGTAAGCATGCTTGATCTGACCATCTACTGATCATGCTGAACCACTCAATAAAGGCTTCATGATTTCACCGTTCCTGGTCTCCTGAGTCCAGTACTCTTCATCAGGGAATAGGAATATGGCAATAGTAATCAAAACAAATTATAATGCTGCTTGTGCTAAGTTTGGGGGGGTATTGGATGCTTCTGACCCTTTTTCTGGTTAAGCTGCACTCCCGAATGTTTGTTATATGTATTGGTCCTTGAAAATAGAATGACAATAAAGTATTTCATTCTACTCAGTAGGGAAGAGAGACACATTCCCATGTTGGTGTACGCTTAATTGGGGAAACAGCAGCCTCATTTTGACCAACTGGTTTGCTTGCCTCAGAATTAACACTGTTTCCTCAGTGCAGTTTGGAGCACCCTGCTCACATCCAGAACCCCCCCCCACACACACACACCTTTTTTGGTCCAGACTCACACTACCCAAATTCTGGAATGTTTTACAGCCTTGCCAAATAACTGGAAGGGGATAAGTCCTTCTGACCTCTTCTGTCCCACAACAATCAGGCTGCCACCAAAATAGCCTGAGGCCAAGGAGTTGCAGAGCAAACTCTAGACAAAGGGTGTGCAGATAACAGACCCTGCTGTGAGGAGCAAAGCTTCAGCATGGGAATATGCACAGAGAAGGGGAATCTCCAATTTACCTCATGAAAAAGCTGGACTTGGTTTTACAGCCCTACAGGCAAGGTATCATGCAGTCCATCATACTGATGAGGTGTCCATCTTGGTGTCCAGCTGCATGGATGACTTCCACTGGCATCTTCAGGAGAAAGTAAAATGGTTGTAATTGCTGCAGCCATTGAAGAGACAGCAAAACCCAAGTTCTGCTAATCATTGATGTCCCAGTTATTACTGTTAGTTTTGTTTCTTCTGCAATTCAAAACACATACCAAGAATTAAAACAGTCATCACAAGAATTAAAATTCCCCTAACTATAGTAAAATCAAATTGTCATAACAAAAAGCAGATACAGTATGCTAATAAAACCACTGCAACATGCAGATAATATTATTTGCAAATTGTTGGACTAGTTGTTTTGTGTATATGTGCATTCCCTATAATAGCAGCCTTATTTGTCAGGAAACACACTGTTAGGGATGTTATCAAATCTCACAGTGCCATCATTTCAATTTTAAAATCCCGGTTTAGACCTAGATTGTCCTGACTGCAAATCAACCCCCGACTCTTTATTTTTTAGCACCACATTCTGTTTTCTCACACCACATTTCTCCCCCTTAAATTACTACATTTTTCAATATTAATTTTTCTTACCATAGGCATACAAATGGAGTAAAAATAGGGCAAAAGCCATAAATGGCAGCACCATCAGTGAGTGTGAAGGAAACAAAAATGCTCATATAGATAGACAAAATCTCCCAGCATTTCCTTGGTGAACCACTCTTGGCTGCCTGGCACATCAGATACATTATTTTGGTATTATCTTAGAGTTGGGGGAGAGCTGTAAAATTGGGGAAAAGGAGCAAAGAAAACAAACTTTTGTAGGCATCTGACAGGTTTCACTGTATATTCATTCACTTCTTCTGGTTCTGATGTGCTGCAAAAGTACACTGTGAACCAGTGTGAATGTTACAGGCTCCAAGTCGAGGCTGGAAAAAGTTTTGTCTTGTGAAGGCATCCCTGTGGCAGGTGGAATGTGGAAACCAGTACTTCATTCATCTTTCCAGTTGCATGCACCATCTGCATATTAGATGCTCACCATGCTCCTCTCATTTTAACCACCTGTACACTTTCAAGGAAAGGCCGAGCACCAAAGAATAGATGCTTTTGAATTATGGTGCTAGAGAAGACTCTTGAGAGTCCCTTGGACTGCAAGAAGATCAAATCAGTCAATCCTAAAAGAAATTAACCCTGACTGTTCCCTGGAAGGCCAGATACTGAAGCTGAAGTTCACATACTTTGGCCACCAAATGAGAAGGGAGCACTCACTGGAGAAGACCCTGATGCTGGAAAAGTCTGAAGGTCAAAGACGAAGGGGATGGCAAAGGATGAGATGGTTAGGCAGTGTTATTGATGTAACGAACATGAAGTTAAGCAAACTCCGGAGCATGACAGAAGACAGGAGGGCCTGGTATGATGTGGTCCATGGGGTTGCGATGAGTTGGACTCGACTGTGTGACTGATAACAACAAACGCTGAACATACATGGCATGAGTTTGTGTATCAGTGCCGAGACCATGCTCTGTTGTCCCTACCTCTAACTTTTACATATTCAGCAAAAAGTCTCAGCACTGCATGCTAGTGATGCCAGATCCCTCTGTGTGGGTGGGGGTCCCTCGGTTTCAGGTGCTTCTTTCTGCCCTCACAATTACCCCCCCCCCAACAGACTGTGGCTCAGATCATGAGCTACTCATTGCAAAATTCAGGCTTAAACTGAAGAAAGATGGATAAACCACTCGGTCATTCAGGTTTGACTTAGATCACATCCCTGATGGATATACAGTGGAGGTGAAGAATAGGTTTAAGGGACTAGATTTGATAGAGTGCCTGAAGAACTGTTATTTCTGTGGGCTGCCACTGGGCGCCAGTGGCATACAGTCAGAGCTTGACCACCACTAGCCCTCCAATCAGGTGGGAAATTCAAACCCACCAATAGGATGTTTGGGTGTGTCCTAGGAGTTGTATATAGTTGGCCATCTCGACCAGTATTGCATGCTTGTTGTATACTCAATAAATCTATGCTGATCACTATGTTGTAGTTTGGGCTTTCCATGCATCGAACCCAGTACACAATAGTGGCAATGGAGGTGGAATCCCGCTGAGCAAGCCGGGCTGCCGCGACCCCAAGGAAGATGAGGACCTCCACTGCTGCTCCAGCCATGAGCACCAAAGGCAACCAGGGAAACGCTTCTACGTCTCAAGCACCACACAGCACAATGGCAGTCGCTCCAGGAGCTGGACTTATCCCTCCATTCAACTCGGCACAGCCCCAGCACTGGGAAGTCTGGGTCAAGGGGCACAAGTCTCCTCATCAGTTTGTGCGGCACTGCCACAGTCAAGCTGGCCCGAAATCTACTCACACCCACCAAGCTATCTGAGGCCACGTTTGATGGGATCATCGAGGCACTCCAGGACCACTTCATTCCTCAGGTCTCAGAGATTGCTCACCATGTGATCTTCCACTACAGGCTGCAACAACCCCGGGAATCCACTAAGCCTACCTGATGGAGCTCTGAAGGCTCACCACCGAGTGCAAGTTCAGGGCCTATCTGGAGAAGGCCCTCTGGAACCAGCTAGTCTGCAGCCTCCATGATGAAAAGCTCTGGAGGTGCATCATGGAGGAGGAGAAATGCACTCATGACTCCACCCTCTCTACAGCCACCGCATGGTTGAGGTCACATCCAACCACACCCGGGTCCACAACCAGCCACTGATTGGCTGCTGCACACCAGGCCAGGTCCAACCCCATCGAACAAGATGGAGAAGAGGTCCACCGGACACAGCAGCAAACCAGGCAGAGAGATCCAGAGACCGTGGCCTACACCAACACCGCAACAGAGTTGGCCCGACTGGAGTGTGCCAACTGCAGGGACCATCATGACTAGAAGACATGTAGATTCTGGGATGCCACCTGCAGGAGCTGTGACTGCTCTGGCCACATCACATGGGCTTGCCGTTCGAGGGGGTCTTGAGCCTAAATGACTCAGCCACCCCAGCACCGCCAGTCCATAATGCACCATGAGGAGGACAGGGCCTCCAAGGACCTCTACCTGCTAGTGACTGAACAGGTACTGCAGCTTCCCAGCCAAACCTCTGCCACAAAAATCCATGTCCGAGTTAAAATAGAGGGGTCCCCCTGTACCATGGAGTTGGACTCCAGGTCTGCCTTCTCCATCGTATCAAAGGAGACCCTCAAAAGACTGTGTCCACATGCCCCCCCCACCTGCACCTCTCGCCCATTAATCTGATGGACTTCCAGAAGACCCGGGTACCAATAAGGGGTGTGGGAAGCTTCCAGGTCCAGCACCGGGGATTCACCAGCCACCTGGACTTATTGGTGGTCGAGGGCAACCTAGTCAGCCTGCTAGGTTGCGCCTGGTTCAGCCTTTTGGGAATCTCTGTCAAGGGGATACACAGCTGCACATTGCGGGACTTTAGCAATGTCTGCAGTGAGTTCCTGTCTGTCTTCAATGGAACTCTGGGCTGGTATATGGGGCCCCCGGTGTCCCTGCAACTCAACCCCGAGGTAGCACACATTCGCATGTGATCCCAGAAGGTTCCCTTCACCCTCCGACCCTAAATAGAAGTGGAGCTGGACTGCCTTGTGGGCCAAGGGGTCCTGGAGCCCATCTCACATGCTGCTTGGGAAACCCCCTTCGTCACCCCTGTGAAGCCCAATGGAGATGTCCGCATCTGCATGGACTACAAGTGTACACTCAACAAGGCTCTCTAGGACCATGCATACCCAGTCCCGGTTGTGAGCCATGTCTTGGCCACTTTGGCAGGGGCACAGATATTTGGGAAACTGGATCTTGCCCAAGCGTACCAGCAGCTCCCCCTAGATGAGGCCACAGCTGCCACGCAGACCATCATAATGCACTGGGGAGCCTTTACAGTTAAGCGGTTGCAGTTTGGGGGTGAAGGTTGCCCCTGGACTATTCCAAAGTCTCATAGGCTCCCTTTTAAAAGGGATCCTGGGAGTCACACTGTTCTTCGACAATGTGTTGATCACTGTGGCCATACCAGATGACTTCGCCTCCCATTCGTGCGCCATCCTCCACTGGCCTCAAGGTAAAGCGAGAGAAATGCCTCCTCAGGGTCCCTTCTGTCAACTTTTTGGGCTTTGCAGTTGATGTGGATGGCCTCCATCGTTGAGGCCCCACTGCCCAAATCCAAGGCAGAGCTGCACGTGTTCCTTGGCCTCCTAAACATTTACCATGCCTTTTTCCCCCACAAGGCAGCAGTGGCCAAACCCCTGCACCACCTGCTTGACAAACAGGCCCCCTGGACTTGGGGCCCACGCCAGGCCGCTGCATTCACAGGGGTCAAAGTGCTGCTCATTTCCAATGATGTCTTAGTGCACTTTGATGAATCTCTGCTGGCCTGCAACGCTTCCCCCTACGGGGTGGGCACCATCCTTGCTCACCAACTCCCGGATGGGTAGGAGGTGCCAGTAGCCTATTATTCCAGGACATTGTCAGCTGCAGAGCACAACTATGCTCTAATCGACCGGGAGGGGTCGGAGTTAAAAAATTTCATGACTTTGTTTATGGCCGCCCCGTCACCATTGTCCCCTCCTCAGCTTCTTCACGGTGGACCAGCAGATGCCGCAGGTGCTCTGGTCAATTTTCCTCTACAACTACACCCTGCAGCACCACCTGGGGAAGGCCATGGGCCATGCCGATGCCCTCAGCCACCTCCCATTGCCCTCCATTGAGGCGGACCCAGCCTCAGTTCACCACATGCTCCAGGTGGAGGACCTTCAAATGCCCCCTCCAGGCAGCTGATGTTGCTCACTGCTTGGCCCAGGAGCCTGTCCTCTCCCGTGTTCTGGGCTAGATGGTGAGGGGATCGCCTGCAGATGTAGCGAGCCCAGAGTTTACTGTGTTCACGACTTGCAGGGATGAGCTATCTGCCCACAAGGGGTGTTTACTGTGGGGGGACAGGGTGGTGGTCCTCAGTGCCCCTTGCCAGTGGGTTCCCCAGGCCTTACATAAAGCACACCCAGGGATTGTTCACACAAAGGCCCTGGTCCAGAGCTATGTGGGGTGGCCAGGGATAGATGCAGAGGTAGAAGCTTGGATAAAGCACTGCCAAACGTGCCAGGAGGTCTGACCGAATCTGCCTAGCACACCCACCCAAGCTTGGGAATCCACCCATGCACCGTGGTCCAGACTGCACATAGACTTTGTGGATTCATTCCACAGACTGCTCTTTCTGGTCACAGTGGACTCCTACTGGAAATGGCTACCATATGGGTGCTACGCCGGATCTTCATGACCCACAAGTTGCCTGACACCATTGTCTCCGACAACAGGACAGCATTTACCTCAGAAGAATTCCGGGAGTTCCTCGGCAGCAACCAGATCTGGCATGTAGCCCTTTCTACCTCATGACCAACGGCAAGGGCGTAGACTTTCCAATTTCTCGGGGGGGGGGGGGCTGGGGCTGGGCCAGAGACATTACAGGCCATTGTCTCTGGGGGAAGCTCAGCATGTCCTGGAAAAGTTCAGGGGGGCTCCAGCTCCCCAGCCCTCATGAAGTTGATGCCTATGACCAATGGGGTCAAGCCGAGTGGATGATGCGGACTGTCAAAGAAGCACTGAGTGGTCTCACAAATGGCAACTGAGAATTCCGAATCAACCACTTCTTATTGGCACAACGGACCACTCCTAACCCATTAAATGGCCACTGCCCTGCCGAACTCCTAATGGGAAGGTGGCCTGCCATCTTACTTACTACATCCAGACAGAGCCTCAGAGTCACGCAGCCTGTCTGAGCAGAAGGAGGCACCTAGAGGGTTCTTCCCTGAGGACCCAGTCTATGCCCACAACTTCAGTAAGGGCTCTCCATGGCTTGCAGCCTGAATCATTTGCTCCACAGGACCCATGTCCTTGTATGACTTTCCTTCTTTCCTCGCGAGGACGATAGCCAGGTCCTGTGAAGGCACATTGATCAACTGAGAAGGCACCTGCTCCTGGTCTCAGCCAGTGATTCAGCTCCAGGGGCCAGTAACAGCAACACAGGACCTGAGTTTCTGGACACAATGGCTCCAGAATTAGCCCCCAGCACAAGACCGATCCAACCGAAGGAGCACCAGTCTCCAGCCCAGGGCCAGCAGAGGGCCCCCTGACCACACAACCAGGTGTCCAGGCAAGTCTGCTGGATGGAGCCCCAGATGCTGCCATGGCGCCCGCACCAAGATGTTCCCAGAGAAGTGTCAACCCCCAGCCTACCTACAGGACTATGTCAGATAGGTGGGCTTGAACTATGGGGAGAGGGGTGTTATGTCTGTGGGCCGCCACTGGGCGCCAGCAGCATACAGTCAGAGCTTGACTCCAAGAGACAATAGGGGTCTAGGAACCTAGACCACCACTAGCCCTCCAATCAGAACTCTGGTGGGAAATTCAAACCCACCAATAGGACTTTTGGGTGTGTCCTAGGAGTTGTATATTAGTTGGACATCTCGGCCAGTATTGCATGCTTATTGTGTACTCAATAAATCTATGCTGATCACTACGTCATAGTCCGGGCCTTCCAGAACACAATAAGAACTATAGACAAAAATTTGTGACATTGTACAGGAGGCAACAGCACCATCCCAAAGAAAAAAGAAATGCAAGAAAGCAAAGTGACTGATGAGGCTTTACAAATAGTCAGGGAAAGAAGGAAAATGAAAGGCAAAGGTGAAAAGGAAAGATTTACCCAACTGAATGCAGATTTCCAGAGAACAGCAAGGAGAGATAAAGAGGCATTCCTAAATGAACAATGCAGAATAATAGAGGAAAACAATAGAATGGGAAGGACTAGAGATCTCTTCAACAAAATTGGAGGAATCAAGGGATTGTTCTGTGCAAAGCTGGCCATGATAAAGGACAAAAATGGTAGGGACCTATCAGGGCTGACCCTGCTTAGTTTCCAAGATCTGATGACACTGGGCTAGCCTGGGTTTGCCAGATCAGGGTGAGCTAATATGGTTTGCTAGTTGTACGGTTGCAGATAGGAAAGCACTCCAGAGAGTCATCACCACAGCCCAGAAGATAATTGGCTGTCCTCTCCCACTTCTGGAGGAACTGTACAGTTCTCGATGTCTGAAAAAAGTGAAGAACATCCTACAGGATTTATCACATCCTGCCTATTCCTTGTTTGAACTGCTGCCTTCGGGCAGAAGATATAGGACAATCAAAACAAGGACAAATAGACTAAAAAACAGTTTTTACTCGAGAGCTATTATTGCCCTGAATGCTGCATGAGACCGAAATCTGGGGGAAACAGTGGTTTGGTTGCTATGTAAATCACAAGGGAGAAGCAGTAGTGAATGTCTGTGTGAGTGCGCATGATTATATGTTGCGAGTCACTGAATGATGGCACTTTTTAATTTCAATAAAGTATATTCAATAAAGTATATTCTATTCTATTCTATTCTATTCTATTCTATTCTATTCTATTCTATTCTATTAATATTAATGCATTTTATTCATACCCCCTTTGTATTCACAACAACCTTGGAAAACGGTGACCATTCAAATCAGCATTTGCATCTGTGTAGGGTTTGAATTCCAGTTTCCTGAACACTAGCCCAAAATTCCAACCAACCACACCACAATGAACTTCTCTACCTCCTTCAATATGACAGGCAGCATCACCCCCCCTCCCCCGGTAATTTGTATCTCTTGAAACCTTTAGTTTTGGCATTACAGCAGCTTTGTTTGCCTCTCTGGCTGACTTGGCCTATTTCTTCACCTACCTTTATAGCAATAGATCATGACTGGTTTTGGAACTATCACACTGCAGGGGAATTCTGGGATCAGGCAATGCAAATTACCCTAATTAAAGCACTACTGACTGTGAATAAATTCCTCCTAATATTATTTGAAAAGCAATTATTTTAATAGTTTCAGTCTTGCCCACTATAAAATTAATGTGCAGCAAGTGATAACCAAAAATTCCAGTTTTACAATTTAAAAAAACCCAGTTGTTCATGTGCATTCCTATTTCTGGATTCAAAGCTAAACTTACAAAATGTCTTGGTACAGTATGCAGCACTGAATTAATTCAGTCTAAGGCTTCTGATGAAGTCATAAATCATGAGAGCAAATGAAAGTTTCCTGGGGGGGGGTTATTCAGCTTGAAAGCAGATCTATTAAGCAGCCACCTGATAAAAATAAGCCCCTCTGGTTCCTCATTTTAATCAATAGAGGTACACGATGCCAATGGGCACTTCTGCTTGCCAGTTATCCACAGACACACAGCTCTGAAACACAAACCTTTCCACAACCTGTCCGTTGGAAGATGAATTCTTCTGGTGGAAGTCTTCTATGCCAATGGATATCTGGTTGGCAGACATTTTGCATTGCATCAGGGAAAGTTTGCCTGCTCTTATTATTACAAGTGCTGGATCCAGTGGATTATGTTGTGAGAAGTTCAGTTTTGAAAAAAACAAGGGTGAGCTGATTCCAGAGCCCTTTGGTGACTGATACTACTGAGTGGGTTCTTGTGTTCTTTACCTTTAAGAGAGGGAGGCAATCGGTGTTCTCTAAGTGGAGTTAGTGTGAGCTCGCTCACAGTTATTTAGCTTCTGGCTCACACATTTTTGTCTTTGCTTAGGAAGGATGGCTCCAGAGCAAACTAATTTATGCAGTAGCCAAATCGCTCACTCACAACTTTAATGCCAGTAGCTCACAAAGTAGAATTTTTGCTCACAAGACTCCACAGCTTAGAGGGAGCATGGGAGGCCATGTAGTCATGTGACCAGAATGAGACAAGTAGAAGGAAACAGAATGGGCCTTCTTCTCTGGGCCCTGATAGTACCGTTTTGCAGCAAAGGATCATTGCTTGAACTCTGTGGGATTTTGGTTTTTGTCTGCAGTTCTTAATTGATGATATCAGTTGCAAAAGTAGCTATTTTAGGTTAGCAACTTGAGATGTGAGACTTGTTTCCATTTTGGGGGATGGGTGTGAGAGGCTTGTTGTTTTTCACACACCCTCCTCCCAAATGAGATTTTCCCCAAGAACTGTTGGCTAGGTATTTTAGAGAGTAATCCTAAGCAAATGTACTTCTGGGCTCCCAGGTGCCCCATAATGCCAGTAGCGCCCGGGGGCCACTTTGCCGCCACACCGGGAGGTGAGCAGCAACGACCGTGTATGTCGCACAGCATGGAGCTGGCAGGGGGTGGGGCTAGCTGCTTGAAGAGGCGGCGCCCCACTCCTGCTTCTATCAGTTGCTCCACGTGCTTGGTGGAGATCAAGCATGCACAGGGAGGAGCTGTCTAAGGCCTACCTGCTTCTTGGTTTGGGCCTCGGGCTTTTCGTCATCACGACAGCGATCGTGGCAGCTAAGATCCTGGCAGTGCGGTCCCTTCGGTGGCAGCCGTTTCTTTAGCTGGAGGGCTGAGGGCAGAGCATGCTTGGATTCTACTGGCACCGGCGGTGGCTGTTTCGCCACCATGGCAACCTGATCGGGACAGAGGCGGCGGCCTGGGTTTGAGTGCAGCAGTGGCAGCAGCCTCACCACATGCAGTGGTGGCTCGGGCTCCTTGGTGGCAGTGGCATCCGCTGGCAGCAACAGCTCGGCACACCTCAGCAGGGGCATGGCCCGGTTTGGTGGCAGCAGCCCCATCCTGGGAGGTGGCCATGTTAGCTGGTTGGCCTAAGGTTTGCTGGGGGAGGTTGATGAGGGCTGCAACCCCAGGCTTGCTATTGGGGGGGGGGTCTTCCCGGAGGTTTTGTGCCCCTGAATTAAAGAAAAGTGAATGGCCACTTGTTTCAGGGTGCAGTGGGGGGTGGTTAGGCTCTTATCCCCCCTCCCTCCAACTCAGCAGCAGCCATCTTGGGTAGGGCTTTCTGTGGAGGGTACTGAAGGTAGGCCTGGTTGGCTTTTGGCTTGCAGGCCCCTTCATGGGCTATTTGCCTTAGGATTGGCGGCCATTTTGGCGAGGTCACAGGCCTCCAGCTTGTTGGCCATTTTGGTGAGGTCCAGGCCTACTGTTTAGGGCCATTTGGGTACAGCCTAGGCTTTACACTGGGTAGCCATATTAGTGAGGTCTGGTCACATCAGGAGCAGCAGCCATCTTGTGGAAGCCTGGTGGGGGCCATTTTATATTAATCCATTCTTAGGTGGCTGGTCTGGTTTCCGGATAGTCTGAGTTTTCCCTTCACACTTATAAAATTTAATTGTTAATTTGGTTGCAATCTTCACTTTTAATAACATAATTTTTGCTATGGCTTCTAGGAAGGGGCAAGGAAAAGGAAAAGGTAAGCAACCAGCTCCCAAAAGGCCTCCTGTGTGGCCTGCACCAGTGATTCCATCCAATGATGATGAGGATGATGATCCTGTCAATGCAGCCATTTTACAATGGCTTGAGGCATTGGAGAAAGAGTGGGGTTTGTCATCCAAGGGCATTAAGGCAAAAGGAGATTCTAATGTGTCATTTCAAGCCCAGGTTTTAGCGCGACTAGCCTTCTTAGAGGACAAAAGAGAGGTGGATGCTCTGGAGCAAGGCAAAGGATCGGTGTCTGGACAGCGGGGACAAGGCATGGGGGATCAGCAGGTGACACTTTATACGGCACCTCATGAGCAGGGAGGTAAGGAGGTTGGCACAAGAGGGGATGGGTCCCGGTGGCCATGGGGCCCTGGTTATCAGGATGCAGCCGCCTCACACATGGTTCAGTCTAGTTGGCCACACTATGCTCCACTGTGTCCTCCATCCATTCCCCATTTCTTGGCTGGCATGGGGTTACCCACAGCCTGGCATCAGCTATCCATGTCCAAGGGGGCATCATATGAAGGGGTTCCTGCAGGGGCTCTGCCTAGTGGGGACACAGATCTGCCTTTGGGCGATCATCTGTCAATTGCCATCAAGGAGAAAATCCTTAAAGGTGAATAAGTGGACGTTTTTAGTTTATCGTGAGATGGAGAAAAAAGATAAGGACAACCTGGATGAATGAGAAAAAGAGTGCTTAAAGCAATGTGTAGTGGACAGGACATGGGCAAATTGGTACCCTGGATTCCTTATATACACTGCTGTCATAGTGCGGCATCAGCCTTGGAGGGCTTTGGCGATGATCCAGTATATGGACATCATCTATAAAGCTTTTACAGACTTCCCGAGCCCGGCTTGGTCGCAGTATGATGGGGAGTTTAGAATGTGGGCAGCCATGAACCTGTCCATGCGGTGGGATAAGATCAACCCCAAGTTATGGCTGCAAATTATGTCACCGAATGGGGCATCTTGGGGCAAGAGGTAGCACAGTGGTCACTCGGTGAAGAGGGCACATGTGCAGTCGGGTTCCCGCACCCAGGCGGGGCAGGCAGTTCAGCGACACCCGCTTTGCAGGGAGTTTACCTCCCAGGGAACCTGTGGCCGCAAGTCCTGCTTGTTTCGCTACGAGTGCCCTCTGTGTGCTGGGCCTCATGCCTTTTCCAGCTGCCCTAGGCCAAAAGGCCGGGGGGATGGCAAAGGAGGCAAGTGCTCAGGAGGATGGGGGAACTACAACCCCCCTCCTGATAAAGGGGGCCAGCCCAATTAAATTGGAAGTTTTAGGGCTCTGGTTAAGTTGTTACCCAAAGATCCATGACTGCACTTCTTGGAGGGGTTTACGTTAGGTTTTAGGATACCTTTCTGAGGGAGGAGGGCCCCTTATTTAGCTCCTAATCTAAAATCAGTTCAGGGTATGGAGCCTTTAGTTAGGGAGAAGATTGCCAAGGAGTGCAGGGAAGGCAGGGTCTTAGGTCCATTTAATTCCCACCCAGTTAGTACTTTGAGAGTTTCCCCATTGGGAGCTGTGCCCAAGAAGGCACCAGGTGAATATCGCCTCATTCACCACCTGTCCTACCCGCATGGGATGGGGTGAATGACACGATGCCAGATGAGTTATGTTCGGTTAAATACACTTCCTTTGATCAGGCCATGCGGGTAGTCCGCCTCTGTGCAAGGGGGCGGAATTGGCAAAGTGTGACATTAAGTCAGCCTTCCACCTCCTCCACTTGCGGCAGTGTGGATTTGGTCTGAGGATCTGGCCAACCCGACGGTCTATTTCTGGTGTGACAACCAGTCCACTGTGCACGTAATTAACTCCCTGATGTCAAAGTCCCCCAGGGTTATGGCGCTGGTTAGGGCCTTCACGTTGCAGTGTTTGTGGAACAACATCACATTCAAGGCCAGGCACATCCCGGGGGGTCAATAACGGGGTCGCTGATGCTCTCTCTCGCAAACAGATGGAAAGATTCCGTCAGCTGGTGCCCGAGACCGACCTGCTCCTGGCGCAGATGCCTGAAGAGGTGTGGCAGATTAGAGGGCTGAGGCCGACAGGGCAATGAGTCTGGCCCTCGCCCCTTCCACCTGAAGAGCTTACAGGAAGGCAGGTAAGCAATTCCTGTCCTTCAGGGAGGAAGCAGGCTTGAAACAGGTCTGGCCCATACCGGTGTCACACTTAATGCACTTCTGTGTGACACTGAGGAACGAGGGCTTGTTGGTGCGGACCATTAGGGGTAAGCTGTCCTCATTGGCCTTTGCCAGCAAGGCGTCTGGCCTTGAGTACACGACAGGCGATTTCCATCTTCAGAAGATGCTCGAGGGGTGGCCCTGGGAGAGTGGCATTGTGGCTGATAGCAGGAAACCCTTGACCCCGGCTGTGCTGCAGGGGCTCGAGACTCAGTGGCTCACGTTTTGCAGTGATGGCTATGAGGCTGGGCTGTTTCATACAGCATCACTGATTGCCTTTTGGGGGGCACTTAAGATTAGTGAGCTGGTGGCTGGCTCACGCAGCGATGCCTCGGGCATGGCACTGGAACAGCGGGACATTTCCAACCATGATTCAAAAATTCAGATTAGGCTGCATCAGTCAAAAACCGATCAACACAGGAAGGGATCGGTGATTGAAATGGACCACTATTCCAAGGCCAAGCTGTGCCCAGTGTCCACCCTTAGCCAGTATTTGGCACTGTGGGGTGATGGCCCTGGTTATCTGTTCAGGCACAGGGATGGTACCCCCCTCACTAGGTTTCAGTTTTGGACTGTGACACAGAAGGCGTTAGTCTGGCTGGGACTGGGTGGGGTCCAATTTGGAATGCACTCCTTTAGGATTGGGGCGGCGTCCATGGCTTCAGCCATAGGGTACCCCAGCAGTGAAATCCAGTTGATTGGGCATTGGAAATCCCATTGTTACAAAGGTTATGTTAGGACCTGTAATGTTTAAGCTTGTTAAGGTTCTTTAAGTTTGTCCTGGTTTATTAATGAAGTTCCTCTTACAGGTGCTGCAGGCCGCGAGAAGAGATGAAGGGTCACAGTCTGCAGCCACAGCATGATATTCTGGGCAGCATGATATTCTGGAGGCTGGCAACCCCATTAATATATCTAGGACAAGGTGCATGGTTATCTTCTCTATTCACTTCTTTAAGCAGATGATCTGGACAACATATCTTGAGAGCAGCAATGCTGGGTCAGTCTAGAGGTCCATGTAATCCAGGTTTACACAATGGCCATCCAGAAGTCCCCAAGAAAGCCTTCAAGCAGGATGTGGAGGCCAAAGCTTTCTTCCTACTGTGGCTCCACAGCACTTATATGCCGAGTTACTCTTTTTGTACATGGAGGCTCCATTTAGACATTGTGGGTGGTAGTCATTGGATCTTTCCTACAAGAATTTGTCTCATCTCCTTTCAAAGCCAACTAGACTAGTGGTCATCACCAAGTCATGTGGTACAGGGCAGTGAGTGTCATAACTTAATACCCATCAGTTTGGTGCCAGTTTGGTGTAGTGGTTAAGTGCCAGTTTGGTGTAGTGGTTAAGTGCACAGACTCTAATCTGGGAGAACCGGGTTTGATTCCCCACTCCTCCACTTGCACCTGCTGGATGACCTTGGGCAAGCCATAGCCCTGTACCAGCTGTTCTCTCAAGGACAGTTGTCCCAGAGCTCTCTCAGCCCCACCTACCTCACAGGGTGTCTGTTGTGGGGAGGGGAAGGGAAAGGAGATTGTAAGACGCTCTGAGGCTCCAAGTGACTGAAGGGCGGGATATAAATCCAATCTCTTCTTCTTCATCATCATGTAAAGAAATACTTCATTTTGCTTGTCTGAAGAGATATCAGTCTTTCAAATAATTCTCAAAGAAATTACTGGCTTACAAGCAATTTTCCAGACTCTCTTACCTGCACAGGTTAACCATATGTGGTATACATTATTTTTAAAATGCAGCTTTTATAAATCTTTTCTGACCTGATATGCTGGATTTTTTTTTCTTTTAGAAGGAGAAGAAGAGTTTGGATTTATATCCCACCCTTCACTTGGAGTCTCAGAGTGGCTTACAAACTCATTTCCCTTCCCCTCCCCACAACAGACACCCTGTGAAGTAGGTGAGGTTAAAAGAGCTCTTTCCAAAGCTGTCCTTGAGAGAACAGCTCTGACAGAACTATGGTTTACCCAAGATCATCCAGCAGCTGCAAGTGGAGGAGTGGGGAATCAAACCTGGTTCTCCCAGATTAGAGTCCTCACACTTAAGCACTACACCAAACTGACAATAGGTGAGTAGACAGATGTTTGCAGCTCCAGTGCCAAGGGGAGGGGCGAAGGTGGGTATCCAAGACAAAAATTCCTCAATTCCCACAATTACTAATCTAATTTACAGTTTCAGCTGAAATAACACACATGCACACCATTCTTTTCAGAAAGAGTGGAATAAAATTGGCCACAATTCTTTATTGCTTACAGATGTAGTAAGCCTTGGTGCAGCATGGGGGAAGGATCCAGTCGATGATCTGCTGGTCACCTAGGGGTGGCAAGTTTTTTGAATCCCACTAGGAGGGATGCCCAGAGGTTTTCTCCTCTCCCACCTGAACATGAGAGTAACCCCCAGCCAATTTCCCAGGCTGGATGTATCAGTCACCCCTTGTGCCAAGATCCCTTAAGGGGATCCCCGCACTCAGGAAATGGACACACAGGCTGGCTTTCCTGAGAATGGATCCAGCCCCATGCTGATACCACCAAGTTGTGACAAGAAGAAATCAAGTAGACAAAATTGCATGCAAACCCCTACAAAACACCTAACTAAAGGGCCAGGAGGGTGGGCCAAGCTGTCCAGCAGCTGAAGATGGCAGGTAAGGGTGGTGCGGTACCCTAAGTGGTCATTGTGTGCCTCTGCCCCTCAAAATACCACCAGGGCCAGCTGATAGGGCTGTCGTTGGGTCAGGTGGACCCCAGTTTCCCATGCTGGACCCTGGCCTGCCCCTTCCACCCAGCAAGGGGTTGCCATGGCTACCCCTGCTCTCACCCCTCCCTGCAGTGCTACAAACAGGCTTAACAGGCTGAGACATAGTCCTCTAATATGGACATTACTGAGAAAGGAACCTGGTATCCTTCCTAAACTGGCAACTGGATCTCCCTTTTATATTTCACAGAATATAGAAGACTAAAGATGAAGCATAGGCTGATCTTTCCAGCAACCTGTGCAACTAGATTACAGTTTCTGTCTTTGACTTATTCTAGACAGATTAATGGAAAGGATACTGACTGATGGTGTGTGTGAGAGACAGAGAAGTGGAGTCTACTTGCGGTTTATTATCAGCCTCTCTGCTTGCTGCACTAGGCAACTGGCACAGAAAACAGCTTTCCAATCAGCTGTATACAGGCAAACCAGATCTGAACAGCAAGAGACATGCTTTTCTCTGTGATGCTGGAAAGATCTTGCAAAAGGTGTAGGGATTTTCTTTAGAAACACTTATTTCTGGTTAAATGTGTACATTTAGATTGACATTTGAGCCATGGTCTAAACAGTTGTGATAGCAATAACATAGCAGAGCTAAACATTTCATATGCCATCTCCATGCAGAATCTTTCCTCTTTTCTCTGTAGCATTTGATCAGACTTGCCTGTGTTTCCCTCATTATCTTTGCTCCTTGTCATCTGCAGTGAAGAAAAGCAGTGGTCAGGCAGTGAAGAAACAAAAGGGAATACCTGAGTATGACCTTCACACATGTACCTCTTGACCTGGGTTGCAAGACCTTAGAAACCTGTGTATATGCAAGGGTGTTTGAAAGCAATATGAGTGGAAAGAGGGGACGGCAACTCTAATTTAATAAAGTTATTTTTATTGATTACAGAGAATAGATGTAAAGGTAGACCAGAAAAGCATCTAAACTGAATTCAGGCAATCAATGCACTCACAATATTAGTAGCAGATTTACTCATCTATGACTAGACCAAATGAATACTTCACAGTTACACCCTGCATGTGAGGTTCCCAGCATGGCAAAATAGGTGGATTTTAAGGGAATGGTGGGAGGGACAGGCTAGGATCTTCAGTGTGGGAAAAGTTAACACAGAATATGGGGGATACAATTGCATATTTGTCACAGTCAGGGCTGAAAGCTGAAGAAGAGACAAAGAAAGAAAGGGACCACTTTGGGGGCTGTTGAAGGTCAACCAGAGGTTAGGAAGGAGGCTCAGGCTTATGGTTTGTTTCTTGGAAAACACGGGGGGAGCAGATGAGGAAGGGGGGAATCATATGTTGCCTGTTGTAGGTGCTTAGCTACAGTCTTGGGGTAAGAAGAAGAGTCAGTTATTATACCCTGCTTTTCTCTACCTTAAGGAGTCTCAAAGCAGTTTACAATTGCATCCCCTCCCTTCCCCCACAACAGGCACCTTATAAGGTAGGTGGGGCTGAGAGAGTTCTGAGAGAACTGTGACTGGCCCAAGGTCACCCAGTGGGCTTCATATGGAGGAGTGGGGAATCAAACCTGGTTCTCCGGATTAGAGTCTACTGCTCATAACCACTATACCACATTGTCTCCCAGAGGCAGTCTAAGAGCTGGTCTATTTAATCCTCAAATTAAAAAATTACCTCAGCAGGCACAGCTGTATGGGCTATGTTAGTTGTAACAAGAGGTGGCCCTGTCTTTGTTAATTAACTCAGGAATGTAGCAAGATTGTCCCATCTGATGGTTTACCCATTATTTTGGATATCAGGATATTTGCTGATGTCCTTCCAAGCTCTGCTCATCCTAGTAGCAAGATTTTAGGGTGATCTCCTGGAGTGGCAAGTCTAGCCTTTAGGCAGGGATCTCACAAAGGAACCTGGCTACCTCACCATTAGATAGTATTTCATTTTATTTTCTGCAAGGGTATATTAAAGGTCCTTGGCCTTGCTGAAATATAGTCTCCCCTATATCCTTCATAAGATCTTCAACTGGTAGGGGTTCTGAAGGTAATGACTGCATTAAGTATCTGTCTGTGAACAGACTGGCAGCTTGGGGGACTTTGAATGTGGTGTGAATACCTCAGTTTCAAACAGGAACAGAGATTCCTGCTCAAACACTGCACCATGATGTGCCGTTATATCTCATGGGGGGGGGGGGGCGCACAATGGATCCTTCACACTGTTGCTGCATGCCATCCACAAAGCATAGTTTGGCATTTGGTTTTATTTTTCAAAAAATCCATGGTACATGTGCTTATGTGCACCGTGGATTATGGAGCAAAAAAAAAAAGCAGCACCTGGAACACATTGGTGAGTTCACACAACCAATCCATTTTGTTTGCACTTCCCCATGTTCAGATATCCAGAAATGTGGGAGGAATGCACAGAAAGCCATTAGCACCAGATTTCAACTAGTGTCTATTTACCCTATCTCCAGCTCATCTTCTGATGGAGTGCAGATGACTGGGGGATTGACCAGCTGGTTTAATCCATTCAGGATCAACAACTCTATCAAGCCAAACTGCCCATCTGACTGCAGCCTCTGTCAAACTAGTTGAAATGCTGCAGATCCATGATCAGATCTTCCTAGTGTTTTTAAAAAGTAAATTGTAGCTGATGTAGCTCTGGTATGGATAGCACTGGGGTCCCATTCAACAACCATTAGTCCATAATGTACCTGTGGAGCCAGCCAAGGTTACCCTGTGTGACCCAGCTGTTAAAACACAGACTCCCCCTCCCCTTCATGGCTATGTTGCAGCTTCCAAACTGTTCTTCTCTCACCCCCACTCAAGCAGTCAAAGGGTCTCTAGTAAGTGGCAATCACCAGCCATGAAAGGTCATTCATTCATATCCATTTTCTAGTCATGAGTGCCCATTAAAGACACATCTTTAGCTCTCAGACTGAATAAAAGCCTCGAGAAAAGGTCATGTCCTCATTTTTCACAGTCACGAGAATATTATTCTGAGACTGTGTTATCAGCTGCCTGCTTCCTGGCTCAGAATCAAGTCGCTGCCAAAGTTCACTGTTGATGCCATCGCTCTGTCTTTCCATCTTTATTAGCTAAGCATTTAGTTGCCACTTAAGGATGAATGAGGACTTACTTAACAGTATAATTGGAAACTTCCTCCATTTAACAATCTAGAGTGCCCGTGTGATCTTGTTACCCTTTGGTCAGTTGCTCTCAGACATAACACACCATACGCATACACAAGCACCCATGTGACCCCTCTTTTTCATTCTCTTTCATGAAACATTGTCGCTTTACCCAATTTGTGGCTTTTCTTACCAGTTCCTCTTCCCTTTCTTGTTTCTAGACACTGCGGGCACGGGAGATGTGTCAGGGAGACTGTCATTCCTACTACAGACAGTTCTTTGACAATAGCCTTTTCTGGCTCACTGATTTCTGGACTCTTCTGCCTTCTGGGAACTCTTTCCACATTGACTAGTCTATCGAGGAATCCATCTGCACTGCATTGCTCCACCATTATGCTGTGTAAATTGAGAGAGCACTCAGGGTTGGTTTTTCAGGGACCAGTGGGTAGGAGGGCCATAGTGAGCCATCGTCAAATGGGAGGGTTGTCTTCACTCTGCTCTCCATTGTACAGCATACTGAAACCTGCCACAGTATCAGCAGAGAGCATCTAAAAGGCAAAGGGCCAATGATTGTGGTACTATGTGGTTGCCAATACTGCTCATTGTGTCCCATTGGGGTTTTCTAGGCAAGAGATGATCAGAGGTGATTTGCCATTTCCTCCCTCTGCAGAGCAGCTCCCATCCAAATAACCAATTCTGCTTAGCCTCTGAGCTCTGATGAGCTCGGGTTAGTCTGGGCTATTAGTGCTGCTATGAGAGCATCTAGTCCCTCCTAAACTCTGAGTATCATCCCTCATTTTTGCCTCTGCTGCTCACTATCATCCCTTGGTCTCTACCACAGGGAGAGGACAGACCTTCAATCTCATTATGTCCTCATGGGAAATCAGTTCCAGTGTGGTAGGTGGGGCTGAGAGAGCACTTTCCAGAACTGTCCTTGAGAGAAAAGCTCTGACAGAACTATGGCTTGCCCAAGGTCATCCAGCAACTGCAAGTGGAGGAGTGGGGAATCAAACCTGGTTCTCCCAGATTAGAGTCTGCACATTTAACCACTACACCAAACTGGGCCTCCGATACCTTTAAAAATAGCAAGTGAGGGTATTCTTCACTTTCAGGCACAATGATGAGGAATTCTTCACTGGCTATATTTTGATTTTTCCACAAGAGAAAATAAGTGGCATCTATACAGCTTCGAAAGAGCAAAAACAAGGGATGCAGGCAGCAGTGAAGAGTAGAAGAGAGCTGCCTGCTGATAATTATGATAGTTACGCTGAAAGCACTGAGTTGTTGTTTTTTTCCATGGGGCCATTGCAAGCCCATCTCATTACATGAACATGAGGCCATAAAATCACCCCATGCTGATTTTGCCACCTGGAAACTGAGGATGGGAATGAGGCTTCGGCTGCACGTACAAATGAAGCTGCCTTGATCCATCCACTCAATAGTACCTGTTCGGATTTGTAGTGGCACTCCAGGCTTGCAGCCAGAGATCTTCCTTACCTGTGCTACCTGAGATCTTTAAAAAAAAAACTGAGATGGAAGGAGCAGAACCTGGAACCTACAGTGTGCAAAGCATGTGCTCTGCTGCTGATCCCCTCCAACAGTGGTCTGGCTCAGGATGTTTGTTTCTAACAGCAAGATTCTGGACAGCCAAGGACTGTACTGCTTGCGGGTCTCTAATATATTCAACTGCATAATGTGCTGGAAGCCTTTCATCCCAAAAGGCGTCTACTGAGGCATGTCTTGTATAGTTGGATACTTCCAAGGGGATGTAAAAAACATTGCTCTTGTTTTGCATTCCTTGACTGTAATTGAATGTGCTGGCCTAGCCAAGTTGGATAAATAATGCCCGTGAGGCTCCTCAGCTTCAATTTATGTGGCTCTGCACAAGACTCTGCCCTCTCTTCTACGAGAGCTTCCTCACCAGCATTAACATCTCACTCTGGTAGGCGGCCACTCTCAGCTTTGTGATGTGCTTCTGGAAGGATAACTGTAACATTTTTTTTTCCATTGATGAGAGAGTTCTCGCACATTCAGAGCAACATAACACTGATGGGACTTCGAAAGAGTGTTTACACACCCGCTCATGTACCACCCAGTCTTAACAAATAGGTGTTGAGCTACTGTTTTGGCGTGAATTAAAAGGAATCTGATTTGATGTCAAATGACAAGGCCTTGTTCATATAAACCTGTTCCTTCATGACATGTGTTATAAAACTGATCAGCAGAAAAGATGATGGTTACAAAATTCTAGGGACCTAGATCACCTTGAGGGCCAAGGGAGGACATGGTATCTTTCACTGGGAGACAGGAGCAACATACACAAATTCTAATACCAGCCATACCTTGGCCAGCCATGCAACATCTCCACTATTAAATGTCACATATTAAATGCCATTGCATATTACAGAGCAATATAGGAAGGGGGCATGGTTCATTGGTAGAACATATTGCTTTGCATGCAGAAGGATGCAGGCTCAGTCCCTGGTTTTTCTAGTTAAAAGGGCCTCAGGCTGAAGGGAAAATCCTCTCTTTACTTGAGACTCTAGGGAGCCACAGCCAGACTATAATGCTAGTTGTCATATTTCACTGAAAAAACACGACTGCAAGAGCCCCCCCCCCCCCTGTGTCAGTATGTTTTCTAAGGCTCAGCAAGGCGATGGTCCAAAGTGAGTTTATCAATATAGTGGACCGGGGTGGGTAGACCTGTTCTCTGGAGGCCAGGTCTATCAATATAGTGGAAAGGGGTGGGTGAAATTTGATTTGATTCTGTTTTCTCTTAAAATGTTTAAATTATTCTTAAAATATAGTTTAAATATGATTTTAAATAATTTATTCTGAGATTTTTACAAGGTTATGGAAGTAATCTTCTAAAAAACCTAATTTATGTGATAGTCAAATGTAGACTCACTCACAACTATAATGCTACTCAGTTTGTTTGTTTTGCTCACAAGTAGAATTTCTGCTCACAATATCTGTGGAGCTTTGGGATATTGGTTAGGATAGACAATAATGAGCCAAAAGGACAAATCCTCTGACTCAACATAAGATAGCTGCATATGTTTATATATGCACAGATATGATATTGTGTATCATCTATCAAATCCTGAATATCAGTGTACGTCAAATATCACATACTACAATAAATTATTACCAAATGTCAAAAACAAGTATTTAGATATTCAGATATTCAGATAATACCTGGTGGAGATGTGATTCCAGACCTGGCAGAGAAGAATCTTTGCAAGCAAATTCATTTCATTTAACCAATTAGAATGAAAGTATCTTAAGACAGGAGGCTGTTTTAAGATTTTAACTGGCATTGACCTATTAAAACATTATATACATTAATAATAAAAATGGAAAAAGACTGGAAAACTTGGCAGCCTGGTCTATTCATGATTCTAACTTCTATCAAACTGCCAAGTGTTATAGTTTGGACATGAGATATTCTGAAAATTGTCTAGTATGGGAAGGAGTTTCATTGGTCTGGAGGGGATGAAATTGTAATGTAACTAGTTTTTTTTCTTTCCTCCAGCTGCTTCTTATTGCTTAAAAATCCCTTTGGAGTTTCATACTGTTGGCTGTTCTCTACCACAGACTGTACTCCGTGGTTCCTATGTGCCCTTTTAGTATCCACAATATTACTTCTCTCATTTCCTGCCAGTGCATTTAAGGAAGCTAATATCCATGGGCAAATAAAATCTAATGGCTTAGAAGGTTTAGTGGCTGAAGTCAACAATACTCTTGGTTGGAAGGTGAGGCTGTATAGTTTGAAGGCTTGGTTTTGTAAATGGAGTGGATTAAGTAACACAGTTTTGCAAGGGTCTGTCAAAACTCAGGTTAGAAGCCAGAGTAGGCCCAGTTGATATAGTGCTCCACCTCAAGCAGTCTATCTCAGAATGTAACAAAATGGGCTTTTTAATTTGAGACACGACCCTTTACATCTTATGTTTGAAAAAGGAACATTTCTGGGTTTTTAAGTGAAACATTTCAGTGGCAGCTGGTAACAGAAGTCATTGCTGGCTCTGAATTTTATATATTAATACATTTATACCTTGCATTTCTCCCTGGAGGGAGCCAAAATGACTTAAATCAATAGAAAATACAATATCAGCAATCAAAGCAGTGAACAACCTTTTGGTCCAGTCTCAAATTCAATGGCTGTCACATCTGACAGCACAAGGTGTAAGCAATGTGAGCTAAAGGGCCAAGAGTCTGTCCTTTGGTTTACACCCAAGTGGTCTCACCTTTGGCCATGCCCAAACTTTGTAGTACCTGAAATCAATCAATCAATGTATTACAGACATAGACCAGCAAACAATACAAACAATACAATAAGAGGCAAGTAAATAACAGATAAAAGAACAATATAGTTATAAAATATAATAACATCTAAAATTATAAACAGGAATCTAAAAAGTTTAAAATATGGAAATGGTAAAAATTAATATTAATTTTAAGATCAAAGGTTAAAAATAAATCTAGGCCTATCCATATATCTTTATGTCTTCCCTAGTACCTGCAACAAGAAGGAGAAAGCCATTGCTCTGAAAGGTATTACAGCTGGTAATTATGTTCTTCCCAATATTTCCCTCCCATTCCACCTATGAGACTTACCTAGTTTTATTTGTCCAAGATTTGCACCAGAAGGAAAATTTTTCAAGATCTATATATCTAATTCCCAAAATCTCTCCACTGTATGGATTACGATATGGGGGAGCAATTCTATGAACATGGGGGAGCCCCTAGGTTTTCAGGAGGAAAAAAAATCTGAAAACATAAGACAAGAGAAAGTTAAGTTCCTCCTTATAACTTGAGATGTCTGTAAACATGCAGATGTTTCACAAAGAATAGCCCAGTACAAAAACAAAGGAAAATGAAAGGTAGGGATTGGCCACTGGGGGGCAGATAGTGTGCAACAGGAAGGGGAGGTCGAGGAAGGGGAAAGAAGCAAGCAATGGAAGGGAAGCAAAGAGGGTAGGGAAACGCATGACAAGACAGAAGAGTTAGAGAAGAGGCTGAGCCAAAGGGAAAGAAGTGTGTGTGTGGGGGGGGGGGGTGGAATTTTCCCTCTTCCCTTGAGTCCTTGTGAGTCCCCCTCTTGTATTTAAACAATCTTCTTTTTTACTATTACACCATTCAGATTTGTTGACTGTAAGGTGATACCTTCTAGCTGACTCTTCACGTTTTGGCTACATTTGCTGTATTATCTAATGTTTTGAGAACTGGTGGGCTGTTTAAATGTTTTTGGTTCAGAGTGTTCCAGCTTTGTATAAATATTGATACTGCTCCAAAAAATATCAACATGGCTAGAACAGACCCTAAAAATCCTAAAATTAAACCAGGTTCCAATATTTCTCCAGGAGTTCCCAGATCTGCAACTGCCTCCTTGGCACCATTCACTCTTAAGGATATCCAGGACTCAATGACAGCTATTTTAAAAGCCGAACTTCATGACTCAATGGAAGGAATTCTGAAAACAGAACTTGAACCTTTAAAAGAAGACATACAAAAAGTTTCCTCACAAATTCATCAATTACGGCACCAATTTCAGGAAGCTAATCAGAAAATTTCAGATGTCACATTGAAGACTGACCAGCTTGAAGGGAAACACAAGAAGATGAAAATTAAGATCCAAAGCTTTTCATCTAAACAAGATTTTATTGAACAAGAATTGATTCAACTTTAGCTTGATAAAGTGGCCTATATTCTTAGATTTCAAAACTGTCCAGAAAATAAAGAGGAAAATCTTAAAATTCTTATGGCAACAGCTTTGGCAGAATATATGGATGCCATTGATCCAGAAGACGTTTTTCAGCAAATAGATCTTGTATATAGGATGAATTCTGCCTACGCCAAAAAAATGGATTACCAAGAGAAATTCACATTAAATTCCACAAAAGATCCTTCAGAGATGAAATCCTTAAGATCTCGAATACAAAAACCTTTTAAGATTCAAGATTCAGAAATAAAAATACTCAAAGAAACTCCATGGATGGTAAGAGAAAAAAGAAAGCCATATATGGAACTTGCAGCAATTCTTAGAAAAAATGGAATAATATACAGATGGCTACTACCAGAAGGACTTCTCTTTACTTTTAAAGCCAAAAGATATAGAATTAGCTCTCCCTTGAAAGTAAAGGATTTCTTGGAATCATATAGCAGCCAACTAGGTGAAGACCGAAAAACAAAAAGAGAAGAAGAGGAAGAAGGAGGAGGAGAAGAAACACAAGATCATGATAAGGGAGCTGCAGCACTTGTGAAACCTAAGAGACTTAAGAAACTTAAAGATAAGATTCCAGCATCCCATATAGTGACAAGACTCTAGGAAAGAGGCAAAGATGATATTCCTATTCAAACAAACCTTCAAAATGACTAAAAAGGAAATCAATTTCATTTCCATTAATGTTAATGGATTAAATGGGCCACAGAAAAGACGAAGACTATTTCAGCAATTGAAAAAAAAAAAAACTACAATTAGATGTTATCTGCTTACAAGAAACTCACATAAAGCACTCAGATCAAAAATATTTAGAAGTTAAAAAATAGGCAGATAAAGAAAATTTAAAAAATAGGCGTATAAAGAAAGTTAAAAAATAGGCAGATAAAGAAAAGAAGAAACAAAGCCTTGTTACTTTTATACAGGAAAACCTACACCCTGAGCTACTATTTAGCTCTGAAAATTTTGTTAACTCAAATTCAAATTTTGTTAACTCAAATTCAAATACAAAACAAGACAACATTAATTGCCAATATTTATGCACCAAACCAACAACAGAACTTTTATAAAAGACTGCACACCCTTCTTTCAAAATACACCTTTAATCAGTTATGTATTTTTGGAGACTATAATGCAGTTTTTGAAGGTTCCATGGACAGAAAATTTGCAACCCAGAAACAAAGGAAAAAAGGTAATGAATTACCAGCTTCCTTCCTCCACCTCGTAGAAGAATATAATTTGGTTGACTCTTGGCATCTTAGAAATCCTACTAAAAAGATTTTACTTTTTATTCTTCAAGACATGACTCATGGTCAAGAATTGATATGGCTTGGATTTCAACTTCACTTGTTAAGGATTTAGTAGAGGTAGAAATACTTCCACCTACCTTTGCTGACCATAATCCTTTATCACTAACATTTCAAGATGTTTCAAAAGGTAAGACTAGATGGACCTTGAACATCTCTTTGTTGAAAAATAAAGGTTTTGTGACCCAAATGAAAAAGGAATTCCAGATATTTTTTGAATAAAATTTACAACCAGACATACCCATTAAGACTGTTTGGGATGCTTTAAAGGCATTTGCTAGAGGATGGGCCATAAGTGCTACATCATGTCTTAAGAGATTAAGAAACCAGGAATCTGCAAACAATTATTAATGAAATTCAGAACTGTGAACAACAAATGAAATCACAATCAGCTACTCAGAATCTAAAAATGAATTTGAAACTCTTGCAACATCAAGTGAAATGCTTATTAACTCAAGAAATAGCACAAAAGATTACTTATGCAAAACAGAATTATTTTGAAAATGCCAATAAGCCAACAAAATAGTTGGCTTATAAATTAAGGAGAGAAAAAGAAAAAAAGGGCCATCTTCTCTTTGAAAGATTCTTATGGAACTGAGAAAATCTACCACAAGACTTGAAAAATATTGTGGAATCCTTCTATGAAAAACTATATCAAAAAGGAGAAGCTAATATAAATGACATTCAAGACTAACTGGTAAATCACAATATCACTATTTTTGCAGAAGACCAAATTCAAATACTAAATGACCCAATAACAATTGCAGAAATTACAGAAGCCTTCAAAAAAAAAAAAAAAAAAGGAAAATTCCGGGACCGGATGGATTTCCAGAAGAATTCTAGCAACTTCTGAAGATCAGTTGATCCTACCTTTTAAAATGGTAATCCATGCTATATTGATGGAAGGTAAACCTCCAGATACCTGGAATGATGCATTAATAACTTTGATACATAGGCCAAGGACAGACTGGTGCTCCGCTGCGCCATGGAAGCGGAGGTGGAGCAACCTGGGGGAGAAGCATCCCAGAGCTTGTGGTTCACACTGCTCACAGTGCAGCGCAAACAGTCCAGGGAGGAGGTGGCCTGCAGCATTCACACTGTGGGTGGTTCCTGGCAGCGGTGGCAGCAGCATGACACACGGCTGTGCGCTTCCACGCGCGTTCACACCTGCCGGAAGCAGGAGGAACGCACGCCCAACCGCCAGGTCACCAGTTCCACATGGTGTATGGCTGCCATGGGAGCACAGTGCTGCAGGACCTGGTGTGTACAGGAGGGCTACGCCAGGCAGCTGCGGCTGTGTGCACAGGCCCACCTCCTCCACTTGCAAAGCAGATGTAATGCAGGCCCAAACTCCAGTCTGTCTTCAGCCATAAACAGAACACAGACCAGAAAGAAATGAAGAACTATAGACCTATTTCATTACTTAATGTGGATTATAAAAAAAAAATATATGCCTCTATTTTGGTTACAAGACTTAAAAAAGTACTGATAAAAGTTATACATCAGGACCTAGCAGAACTCAGAAACAATGTTAGAGTTATACTAAATGTATATGAATATTTTGAAGCTCATCCAGAAAAGCAAATGGCATTAATCTTTTTGGATGCTGAGAAGGCCTTTGATAATCTTAATTGGAATTTTATGCTGAGAAGGCCTTTGATAATCTTAATTGGAATTTTATGCTTGAAAAACTATTGATTTCACAATGTGGCCCTAACTTTTTTACTATGGTTAAGGCAATTTATTCTTCTCAACAAGCAAGAATCCTACTTAATGGTGAATTAACAAGAAATATAGCCATACAAAAAGGAACCAGACAAGAATGCCCACTTTCACCTCTACTTTTTTTTATTTTTACACTTGAAACATTGAATGATTTGATTAGAAGTGATATTAACATTAAAGGACTTAAAATTAAAGGAGAAGAATATAAACTGCAGGCTTTTGCAGATGACTTAGTATTTATATTGGAAAACCCAATGGAATCTATTCTCTATCTCTTAAAATCTCTTACGGATTATGGCCAAGTGACTGGCTTGAAAATAAATATTCATAAAACCAAAATATTAACAACAAACATGACATCTCAACAGGATTTATTACTGCAGCAATAATCAAGCTTGAAAGTTAAGAAAAAATTAAAATATCTTGGAATAAATATCACAAATAGATGTAGTTTTTTGATCAAAAACAACTATGTCCAACTTATCACAGAAATTAAGACGTATCTTGAAAAATGGCAAAATTTACAAACATCTTTTATGGGCAGAATTGCAACAATTAAAAAGAATGTTCTTCCTAGATTGATTTTTTTTTTGTTTCAAACAATTCCAGTCCTCCAAAACCAGAAACTTTTAATAGAACTGGACACTCTGATTAAAAGATTTATATGGCAAGGCAAAAAACAAGAATAAAACTGAAAGCTTTATAGGATGCAAGAGAAAGGGCATGATTTGCTCTTCCAGACTGGAATCTGTACTTTAAAGCAGCTGCCTTGACAAGGATAAAGGATTGGATTACTCTAGAAAATACCAGAATATTGGCATTAGAAGGTCATGACCTGCATGCTTTTATTTGGTACGAGAAAGCGGAAAACCATAAATATTGTAAACAACATTTAGTTAGAAGGGCACTGCTAAGGGTATGGGAAGATGCAAAAAATCCTTTTACTCTAGAATCCCAAAGGGGGTTGCTCCTTTGGATGCTTTTACCAACCCAAACTTGATTTCTAAAATGTATTTATTGAAATACTAGGAATAAGGCCCGTTGTGGAAATAAATACAACAAGCTCTTAAAAGAGGCTTTGGGAGAGTGCCAATTCAATTTGCTGTGGCGACCTCCTCAATTTTGCTGTGGCAACCCCACCCTCTCCAGGCTCCACCCCTGAAATCCCCAGGAATTTCCCAACCTAGAGTTGGCCACCCTGTATCCTTTCCAGCTAACCATCAATCTACCATTATCTGCCCCTCTGACTCCAGCTGACTTCTGCCCTCCCTCCTGGAGATTTAGCTGTACTTCTGAGTGATCTCCACTCTTCACCTGGAGATTGGCAAAGTGGTTCCCCAGGAGAAAATGGCTGGTTTGGAGGGTGGAGTCCATGGCATTGTACCTGTCTGAGGTCCCACCCTCTCCAGGCTCCACCCCTGAAATCTATAGGAATTTCCCAACCTGGAGTTGGCAACCCTATCTCCTTCCCAGCCAAGCATCAACCTACCTTTATTTCCCCTCACTCTTCAGCTTTCCATCTCCCTCCCCCCCACACACACACCTGCAGCCTGTTAAGTAGTCTTTCTCTTCAATGGGGACCAAAGCAGATGAGGAAGCCCCATTCAACCAAGTGTGTGATACCCCTGCAGACCCCTCTCTGGAACTACAACTCAATTAAACCTTATAGAGGAACATTTTAAACAACCAATCACAGACGGCAGCCATCTTACAAATACAGGTAACTGCCATTTTGTTACACCTACCAACAGCCACTGAGGAAAGAGTTAGTCCCACACAGGAGGCAAGCAGGAGAAGCATCTTCATCAAGAGAAAAATTAAAAAAACCTTTATTTTATATATATATATATATATATATATATATATATATATATATATATATATATATAAGAATCCCCATTTCAGCATTGTAACTGAGTATAACAAGGTGTGTAAATGGATAAGGGCCAACCAAAGGATTGTTTCATTTGTTCAAGGAAAGTGGTCATTATAAATATGTGACAGCCTTGCAGTGTTCCCTCTAAGCTGAGTTAGTGTGAGCTAGCTCACAGTTTTTTAGCCTCCAGTTCACACATTTTTGTCTTAACTCAGGAAGGATGGCTCCAGAGCAAACTAATTTATGCAGAAGCCAAATCTCCTGCTCACAACTTTAATACCAGTAGCTCACAAAGTAGAATTTTTGCTCACAGGATTCCATACCTTAGAGGGATCATTGGTGACAGGTCCTGAAATTAAATTAGAGAGGCTTCAGCACCCCCAAGTTTGGTTCAGGTCCTCCTCACCACGTGCCAGCAGGAGCCATTGTTCAGTGAGCTGTTTGGATGTGTATGAACAAGGTCGGATGTGTTTTCTTTGCATTATCACACTGTTTCCTCACCAGCAGGGGTCATTTCATAGAAAAAGAGGTGCAGGAGCTCATTAGCATACCTATTAGCATGACTCATTAGCATAACTGACCGAATGTCAGTTTCAGTCCTATTATACCCTATGGGCCATTGAAGTCAATGGCAAAAACTCATAGGGTATATGAGGGGATGTATGGGAAGGGGTTTGAGGGAGAGGCTCTAAACTTGCAGGGTACCTTCTGGGATCTCTCCCTGAAATAACCACCAAGTTTCAAGAAGATTGGACCATGGGGTCCAATTCTACGGGGCCTCAAACAGGTTGCCCCATCCCCTCCATTGTTCTCTACGGTGGGAAAAAAGTAACGTTTTTTTCCCACCATAGAGAAAAATGGAGGGAATGGGGGCAACCTGTTTGGACCCCCTGGTCCAATCTTCTTGAAACTTGGTGAGTATTTGTGAGAGAGGTTCCAGAAGCTACCATGCAAGTTTGAAGCCTCTCCCTGAAACCCCCTCCCCTACAGCTGCTTTTAAAGTCACCACCGAATTTCAGTGGAAATTCGGCGGTGGGCTGAATCAAATCAGAAAATCTGATTCGGCTTGTGGCTGTCCTACTGCCCATTCCTGAGCTGGCGGAGCGGTGCTCCACCTCGCTCCGGCCCCAAAGGACCCCTGCTCACAAGCATAGTGCCAGTCGTTAAGCTTTGTCCAATGGTTTATCACAAACACTTTAAAAAAAAAGAAAGAAAAAGAAAGTGGTGCTATTTCTACTATTAAGTGATTTTATTAGGGTAATGGTGTAATAGTGCTAATGGGCTCAATTTTTTTTAAAAAAAATATTACAGAAGTATGCTTTTTGGCATAAGTAAAGGGAGGGAGCAAAGCTAAATCACTGATTACAGTACTGTTTTGCGGCGGCTGCTGCCACTGCCCAGGTTTGCTAAAAGGCACATCATCTCAAATCAAACAAAATGCATTTCTTCTAACTTAATATTTAGGGGTCTCTGTAGGCCTTTGGTGTCTACTCCTTATGATCTTTAATCAGCTTCCCCCTGTATGTTGTCAGAAGTATATCTTCATTTTCTCTACAGTCTGTGTGGATTAGCATTATTACACCACGATAACCACCAAAACTGAGGAGATCCAGTCAGGAGCCGGGCTCATATCTGATTGCAGAGCTCAAGTAGAAGATGTTTGCTTGGCTATTGTATTTGAGCCAAAGCTTATAGCATGTAGGGTTGCCAGCCTAGTGCCCATGACATCCCTTTTGGCTGGCATCATGTGATGCTCTAGGTTTTCTTTAAGGAAAAACCACAGAAATTGGAAAAGTTCCTAGAGCATCATGTAATGCAGCATTGTTGTACTTCGTGGAATCCCATGATGCTGTAGCCCTTCTTCCTCTGTCCTCCATCTATTCTGTTGAACATTAGCAAGGGATGGGGGGGGGGTGCCAGAGGGGTGTCCCTGTCCCCTAGCAAGCATCTGACAACCTTAACAGGATGCCTACCTGAATTTTTTTCATACAGCAAAATTCCTTTGCTTTGTTTCCCTTGGTGGAGCTACTGCTCCTCAGGCTTAATGTTTTAGCTTCACTGATTTTAACTGGAAGATTTCAGGGTATACCCCTTACTGATAGATACTGCCCTTGTTTAAATGGGACTATTGAAACAGTGCCTCATGTGTTGTTAGAGTGTCCTTATTATAATAATCTTATATTTTATCTCCAATTTTATCCAGCATTATGGATTTTCCTGATACATATAATTTTTTTTCCCTGCTTAACAACACTGATGACAATATAACTGATTCTGTGGCAAAGTTTTTATATGTTGCTGTTCTTATACGAAGTAATATACTGTAATTTTGAGACATTTCAAATTGTGATTCATTTTATGTTTAGTTCTTTTATGTATTTGTCTTAATGTTCTCCCTTTTATAATGCCAGTTAGTTTACCTTTATTGTTAGTTAAATCACTGCTCCTCAGACTATTTCTGGGCAGCTTCTTGGCAGAGGATTAGGGAATATAAGTTCAGTACATGAGGTATAACTCCACAGTTTTGTGAGCCATGTATAACTTCCTTCTTCAGTCTCAGGGAGGGGGGGTAGCTCCCTGGCTGAGATGTTCAGGGAGAGGGCAGACATTAGCTGTGATCATGCTATAGAATACTTTCATGTAGTTACACATTGCAAGGGAATAACAAGAGTGGTAAGACATTATTTGGGAAACTTGCTTACCAATGGTGATATCTGATAAAGATCTTGAAAAACCCCAGGTTCCCCCCCCCCAAAAAATATAGTTTGATACCCAGTACAATAAAATAAAAATGATTCCTAATATTTTGAATAATAATTTTGGCAGTTGTGAGCATTAAGAAAATATCCTAAGTATGACCGAGATTCTTTTGACCAACAACTTCTGAAATGCTGGACTGACTGGAGTTCCACTTGACGTTCATCTAATCAGATGTATGGCAGGTGGCAGAAGAGAAGAATCATAATAGGCTTTACCACCTAGGGACACACCAAGCTCATGTAGAAATCTGAACATGGTATCTATCTTATGTACCATGGAATCCAAATGCACACTTCTACAAAGAGTTGTCTTTAACTAGCTTCTGTGCAGTATCCTATCGTCAATATGCATGAAGTTGGGAGTTGAAGGAATCCCTTGGTTAATTTCCTTTGAAAATAAGCAATAAGTCCAGAGATGGGAATGCTTTTTTAAAAACAACAACAACAAAAACATCTGCAATATATTGTGGCATGTAACACCCTCCAATGTTTCACAGATGAAAACAGGAACTCTCTCATGTATTTGAAAGCCCCTTCTACTCACTTCAAGCGCGACTGCCTGAGTGCCCCCTCCTGTTGAAGGCTCTGCTCTGCCTGCCATATGGTACAGTCATTTACTCTGCTACAACTTTTCCTGCACCGACATCTAAAGCATATATATATTTACCATAACAGTTTTGTTTAAAAAATAGTCTGCCTAACAGAATGTTTAATCTTACAGTGGATCTAAATGAAACACATTCAGCAAAACAATTGAAAGGCCTTGGGAGAACAGTTGCTAGAGTGCGGTATCCATACTAACAATGTTTCAGCTTTCAAGTGGTCATCCAAAAAAAAAAAAAAGATGATGTCCATTACCTTAGGGGAATAACTGCCTGCCTCAGATCAGTTTTTTGTATGGTTTACAAATGAATCCCAATGGGATTTAATTGTACTTGACCATTATTTATTTAGAACATTTTCATGTCTTCTCTCTGGAGAACCTGCCCAGGGTGGCTTATCAAAAAAACACCACCACAAACATTAAAAGATATTAATTAATAAAAGCCCCACCCCAGCATAAAACTCAGGGAATTAAAAACAGACTGCAAACACTTTAAAACAAGACCTTCCAAAGTAAAATAGTGTTAAGAAAAATCAACCCCTTAGCTGAACAGAAACTTTTTGGCCTGGCACACAGCAAGGGGAGGGATGTTCCACAAGCAAGAGGCCACTACTGAAAAAGCCCTGTCTCTGGTTGCACCCACCTCACCTCTACAAGTGGGGGCATAGAGGCCAAAGCTTGTGATCCAGCTTTTAATTGGTAGCTAGACAATATGGAAGGATGCAGTCCTAAAAGTTGTGAAATATAAAACAAGGTATGTATCATAATATATACTGCAAAACCTCACATTATGTCCTGCAAACAGTACCAGTCATCACTGACTAATTCAGCCTGGCACAATTCAGCCAGATTTTCCCCAAGGAGAATCTGCCAGGGGAAAGGAAGAAGCTGGAGGAGAAGAAAGAAGGAAGACGACGGGGAAACTGAAGATGGGGCGCACATAGAGACAAGTCGGCTGGCAGGTGGGAAGGAGAGAATTAAGCAGGAAAAGAGGAGAGGTTATTGGGGCTGCCAGGGAAGGGTAAGGGGAAATAGTGGGGGGATACAGGGGAAAATAAGATGCCCTACAAGTCCTAGTAGGTCCCGAGCTTGTATCCTCACAAAATTTACTAGACGGTAATGATGTGCCTTGAAAGAACCTGGTATTCCTCACCATCTATGTATTCTGTCCCTTTTCTCACTAGGCAGAACTCTTTTCAAAGATGAAATGGCTCAATGACTGCAACAAGAAATGATGCCCTGAAGATGTCAAAGACATCACAAGTAGCACTTCGTGTCACTTCATCTCAAATAGAATTCTTTTTGATGAAAGAGGTTCACATGTTCCTCTGGAAGTAGTGATAGATGATTCCTCAATCTGGAAATGGTTCCCGTCTCAATATAGAAATTGTCTGTCAGTTACTGGCATCTACAGAATGCCTGAGAGGAAAAAAATCAGGTTTTTTCCCCAAGTGCGCTCAACTATAATAAGGGTTCCATAAGTGTGGTTCTTTTCCAGGAGAGATAGGTGCTCATTACTACATTGCCACTTGGGTTTGGGGAGAAGAAGCACATTGATGTAAATTATTTCTATTCCATACCGGTCAGTCAACAGACATGTGAATAGAGCAGCTGCTGTTTTTCATGCCTAACATGATCAAAGCGTATTACACAGGTGCAAAAATGGAACATATGCTCAGAGCATTGTTGATTTTGAAATTATGAGCCAAAGAATTTTGGAGGTCAGCTGAGTTCTCCTGTAATACTGCATGCCAAGTAAGTCTGTATTCTAGCCTTGTAGTGAACAATCCTTTGGATAGGGCTTATTCATAAGGGTGCATGTTTCATATGAAAAAAATCCCATGTTCAGCCCTTCATAGCCCCAGTTAAAGGTTCTTGGGGAGAAGGGACTGGGAAGGACACTTTTATGCCAGTGACACAGGAGAACTCCTGCTAGTCAGGTTTGTTTTTTTAAAAAATGTAGAGACTGTATATGCCATCTCTCCAGAGTCCTGCTCAAGGCAAGTGAAACCCCCTCCATAGACCATTAAATCATAAACATAAATTATCAATAGGAAAACAAAACAAGCCATTAAAACCAGTCTAGGAGCCTTCAAAAACGGCATAAAACAACCACTGTGCACTGATATGAGTATTACAGAGGATACAGGTGATATTGGCAATGAAATAACTATACCACATGATAATTCCCGGGTGAGGTACATGGGTATGTAAATGAGCACTGCCTACTAACTCAGCTGACTGTTTCTTTGTATGCTCTTCTCCTGTCTTTCTGTCACCAAGGCCTTTGTAGCCTTGGATATTTTAGCTTTCATGAATAGCAGTCTTGCATGTGGAGATTACACTGGAGAGTGCAATCCTGTTAGCCACTCACTTCTCTTTCAATATGACAGTCAGTTCAAAGGATAGTTTGCAATAAGAATCTGCCTTCCCTTTGCATCGTCTGTTCCTTCTGTTCGTCTTTCATCCTCTGACATTCATTTACTGACTTCAGAAACTCTGGGTTCAGTTCAGTGTCTTCTATTTGAATCTCTTAGGGAGCTTTAACTGTAGCATTTTCAACTACCTCTCATATTGGGGGAAGAACTTGCTCTCCCCAAATGCCTGTACATGGATTAGTACACATGCTACTCTGGCAGTGTGGATGCAGCCAAGAAGGTGAAGTCATCTTTTACACAGGCACAATTTTCAATCAAAATCTGTCGTCCAATTGGTTTTGTCATAACCAATAATTAATAAAGCATTTTGCACTGATGCAATCCAACAAACGTCTTGAAATGTTAAACAAACAGAATCCTCAGCTGATTGTTCTTTCATCCAGTATAATGTGTGTGTGTGTGTGTGTATATATATATATACACACAAATACTGTGGTGAAATTTCAGCAAATATTCAGTGTGTGTACACACACACATACACACTATATATTGAATATTAGCTGAAATTTCACCGCAGTCTATGCAAAGGTGGCAAACTTAGTGGTTGTGTTAGTCTTTCTCCTTGTACATAGATGATTTACTGCTTTCTCTCAAACTGATGAAATGGTGACTCTGCAAGCGTGTACCATTTGGGTCCTGCGTCTTAAGTAATCAAACATACAGTGAAGTGCATCCTCCACTACTTTATCCATATAGGCTGATCCCACACAGATGAGACTTTTTAATCCAGTGAGAGAGAACAATGTGAAATAACAACTCAGCAGGCTCTGGTAGCAGGTAATGTTCAATGTGTGTGCTTACCATTCATATTTACAGAACACAGCAAGATAAAGCAAAGGACAGTTCTGGGTGTAGTCACACAGAAAGCCAAGTGTAGTCCATGGCTAACAACTCAAATAAGATGTAGGTTGCACACTTGTCATAAATTGACAATGATACATAAACCAGTGCAAAGATTCAGTAGCTTCAAAGCTTGTGGGACAGAAATTCCAGCCTCCCTTTTGTAGCTGTATTCTACAGTCTCCTTCCAAAATGCTCACACTTAAGGCCTATTGAGACAACATCTGCTATTGTTAAGACATGTTACCATTCTTCTGTCATTGGCTCTGGCTTCTCCAAAATATGCCACTTCAAGGGATCCTCAGGAGGAGCAGTGGGCACAGTGCTCGGAGTATGCAGTGGAAGGGGGGGGGAGGACCGTCAGAAATGTCCTTCTGACAATTGGAGTCAATATCCTGTTACGTGCTCCCACTTCTCCAGATGGTGAGAAATTCCAGGGGTGGCTAAGCTAGTTGCCTTTGGAGGAGAGAGTCCTGGAGAATTAGGGTGTTTTTTGGCAGAATTAGCTGCCAATTAGTGTATGGATAGAGCAGACGTGGAGGCACTCCTATGGGGCAGTAGTTATGCTACCCAATGCTCTCTCTAAGCTGTGGAGTCCTGTGAGCAAAAATTCTACTTTGTGAGCTACTGGCATTAAAGTTGTGAGTGAGTGATTTGGCTACTGCATACATTACTTTGCTCTGGAGCCGTCCTTCCTGAACTAAAATAAAATGTGTGAGCTAGAGGCTAAAAAAACTGTGAGCTAGCTCACACTAACTTAGCTTAGAGGGGATACTGATGCTACCCCAGATCTCATCCAGAGAGAGAGAGAGAGAGAGAGAGAGAGAGAGAGGTCTTGCTTCCCAGGTGTTTCAACCAACTCAGAGCTTTACATATCTGCTTCTCTCACTTTCTGCGGCAGAATCGAAACTATTGTTTCAGCACACAGAGGCACATATTTTCCTTCTCTATTACTGGGTGGGGAATCACCTGCTCCAAACTCTAGTGAGTACTCAGACAGAACCTAATTTCCTAATACTTGAAGCTCATTAAAGATATCTGTCTAATCATCATTCCTTTCTCATTCTACCGTACATCTAGTGCAGACATACAATAAAACAGTTGTCCTCATCAAGACAGACTACCCACCTGCTATATACTCTCTGGTAAGTTACCATTTAGTAAATTGTCACTTGTATTCACGTTCACTACTAGTTCCCAGTGCAGGATGTGGGGATCAGAGTTTAAGAGTCAATGTGCATTTGGGAAAATTGCCCTATTACACTGACAGAATAAGTAGATATACTTATAATCTCATTTAATATCTTCAGATCTGGTATTGAGCATCTGATTTTCAGCAAAAAACAAAACAAAACAATGATTCAAGGCCAATTTTTCAAAAGCCCTGACCCCTCTGCTCTTCCCATTGAGTCTGTCCAAAGGCCTGCTCTTCTGAATATCAGCATCTCAGTCTCTCATCATAAGTGCTTCATCATTGGGGAAATTAATGCAATCATTTCCAAAGCTCTGGATAGCACTGAGGCCCAAGGACGAAATGGGCCATTCAGCAAAGTTATTAGTATTTATCCAGTCACAAAGGGGAAAAGAAAGCCATTGTGCTAATATAAGCATTTATCATAACTGATGGAAGAACAAGTCATTTTATTCCGCATTCTGACATTATCGTTCACAATCATTACCTTAGTTCTTTCAGAAACAAACTGCAAAATGGTGTTTCCTGCGGGAACAAAAGGGGGAGGAAGTTAGATGTTTCTCTCTTATTTTTATAGAACAAGCGTAGTTCTACAACCATTGTGAAAAAAAACCTCTAACATCTCACTTAAATTAGAGTATAATTCACTATGAACCATGAGAGGTTGCTTCAGAAATAGAGCTGAAAAGCGTATCATTTTCTGTTTATTTCTGCCATATCTAATATTTTATTTTATGTATTGTATGACTGAGCTCTGCTTTTGAAGGTTGCTATCATTGGATTGTGTGTTTGGGAAACTAATGAAACTGCCACAAATTTGTAACATTTCTCCTCTGAAATTCACATTTTGCTCTCAAGTCTAGCTCAAAGCAGCTTTCTGAACTGATCTTCTCCCATTTTCTTATATATAAAAACCAATTATCCACATATTGTTGCTCTCCAGTGTCACCAAGGAACTAAACCCAAAACAGAAGTAATGTTGATAGGGTCAGAGCCAATTCTAATTTACTTCCACTGAATTCTGTGTGACATAATGAATGGGCTGAAATCAGAGACACAGTTAATTGAGAAGACGTGTCGCCTGCCACAAATACTGGGGTCAATGAAAACAAGGAACAAGTTTAGCCCTATCCCATCATGTGATCTTTATTTTTGTTTCTTGTACACATGAATGGTTACCATTCACACCTATGGGGAAATATAAACACTGCATCCAGGTAGGATAAACTTGACTTCCACCATAGTTGATGGGTGACACATGTTCCATTAACAGTCCAAGCCTCAGCAAAGATGTACTACACGAACACACATGAATTTGCCTTATACTGAATCAGACCATTGGTCCATCAAAGTCAGTATTGTCTACTCAGATTGACTGATGGTATCCAGGGTCTCAAACTGAGGTCTTTCACATCACTTATTGCCTAGTCCTTTTTACTGGAGATGTCAGGGATTGACCCTGGGACCTTCTGCATGCCAAACAGATGTTTTACCACTGAGCCAAGGTCCCTCCCCATGGTACTCTGATCTGTCATTATAATAGCCCTATATGGCCAGGGTCCAACATACCTGAGGGACCGCCTTTCCCCGCATATACCCCAGCAAGCACTTCGGTCAGGGTCGCGTCATCAACTCCGTGTCCCAGGCCCTAGGGAGGCCAAGCTTACTGGGACCAGGGCAAGGGCCTTTTCAGTGGCGGCTCCAACCTGGTGGAACGAGCTCCCGGAGGGGATCAGGGCCCTGCAGGACTTGTTGCAGTTCCACAGGGCCTGCAAGACGGAGCTCTTCCGCCAGGCTTTTAACTAGAAGCCGCCACCAATAACATCATCAATAACAACAGCAGCAACACCTATTGTGTGAACCGGCCCTGGACGCAGTCCAGACCTGATGGGCATGGTTGGGGGGTCCCCAACCTGATAGGACGCCATCGGATCAATAAGACTGGAAGCATTTTATTGAAATTAGTAGGCACTTTACTGGTAATTTACTGTAATATATTGGTAATCTGGGATTTTATTGTTATTTATTGTTATTGTTGATTTTAAACTATTTATGATGTTTTAACCGGCGTTATGCCCTTGTAAGCCGCCCTGAGCCCGCTTGCGGGGAGGGCGGGGTATAAAAACAAATATAAATAAATATATAAATAAATAAATAGATTATGAACTTTCCATTCTGGTAACTAGTTTGGTTCTTCAAAATTTGCTCACACACAAAACATCCTTAGAGATGAAACCTTGGTAAAAATATTTCTTTAAAAACTAATGAAATTCCACAGGGTCTGTAAAACCAAATGTTCCACCAGGCATGTGGCTGAAACAATGACAGCTTCTAGATTGCTCCCCCCCCCTTTCTGGCCACCGATTCTGTCTTAATATCAGTTGTAATATCTACCAACCCACATGATGCATAATCCTTCCCTTGAGAGCTTGGAAATTGTGCCTTATGTGCCTTATGTGCCATCTTGCTGATTATGAACTGTACTGGAATGGATTTTAATGGATACTGTATTTATTGTTTTAACCATTGTTGTTACCTACCCTGAGCTCTGTTGCTCAGGGGAGGACGGGCCAGAAATCTAAACAAACAAACAAACAATCAAAGTGTAATTCTCTGTCAGGGAACAGAATTAGCTGACTTTTACAGACTGTACATTTTTTAAAAAAAATGATCTTTCTTAGAGACAGTGCTTTTTATTATCATGAATTCCGCAACAAAGTTTAATGGGCTTTGATGCAAATGGTACAAGAAGGCATTACCCCCTACATTTCATTGTTTTATATATTTTTGTGCCTGTTCGTGATATTTTTTAACTAGTATGCTGATGTTTTGCCTGATCTTTTTCTATTTGAAAGGGGTTTTTCATGACATGGTCACACCAATCAAGGAATTACATACTGAGAATTATGACTTAGCGCATGTATAGAATCCATAACATTTGACTCTGCAATGACATATATGAGCTTAAATCTGGAGAGCCAGTTTGGTGTAGTGGTTAGGTGAATGGACTCTAATCTGGGAGAAAGAGGTTTGATTCCCCACTTCTTCACATGCAGCTGCTGGTGTAAGCTTGGGTCAGTCACAGTTCTCTCAGCGCAGTTCTGGAAAGAACAGTTCTTGAGAGAGCTCTCTCAGCCTCACCTACTTCACAGGGTGTTTGTTATGGGGAGAGGAAGGGAAAGGAGATTGCTGTTGTCCTAGCAGAGGAAATGATGTGCACTGATATACATAGTCCAAAATCTCCTATTAATATTTTCATACCTGTTAAACATCCTACTTCAAAAATGCTAAAAGATGCACAATTTCAGAGGCCCAGAAGTATTTAGGGTACTCAATGTCCTGTTTAAGCCAAACAGTAATTAGGATTGTTGTGTAAAGCATTGGTATACTATACCATTGTTTTCTGCAGTAAGCACCTTAAGTATGGGAGTAGTACATATATGCAGTTAAAAATAATCCCAGATAAATCTGAAGTATATACATGGTTGTTTTGATCAGGGGTCATTTCATAGAAAAAGAGGTGCAGGAGCTCATTAGCATAACTCACTAGCATATGCCACACCCCCTGACATCACTGGAAGTGTGTCAGAAAGGGAAGCAAGGGGGGGCATCTTCAAAAGCCTCCCCTCCCCTTCCCCAGCTGGCCGGCCAAATGTCAGTTTCAGCCCCATTATACCTTGTGTGCCATTGAAGTCAATGGCAAAAACTCATAAGGTATATGAGGGGCTGAAGGAGAGGGGGTTTGAGGGAGAGGCTCCAAACTTGCAGGGTAGCTGCTGGGGCCTCTCCCTGAAATGCCTACCATGTTTCAAGAAGATTGAACCATGGGGTCCAATTCTACGGGCCCCCAAACAGGTTGCCCATCCCCTCCATTGTTCTCTATGGTGGGAAAAAAAACTTTACTTTTTCCCACCATAGAGAACAATGGAGGGAATGGGGGCAACCAGTTTGGGGGACTGTAGAATTGGACTCCCTGGTCCAATTTCTTGAAACTTGGTGGGTATTTGGGGGAGAGGCTCCAGCAGCTACCCTGCAAGTTTGGAGCCTCTCCCTTAAACCGCCTCCCCTCCAGTCACTTTTTAAACCACCGCTGAATTTCGGAAGCAATTCAGCGGCGGGCCGAATCAGATCAGAGAATATGATTTCGTCCATGGCTGCCCTAGTGCCCATTCCTGAGCTGGCGGAGCTCTGCTCCGCCTAGCTCCTGGCCCCAAATGACCCCTGGTTTTGATGCATTTGCTGCAGAGAACTCTGCTTTACTATTCTTGGTCAGGGACCACTGATAGGAGTTCATCCACTCCTAGGACAATATTAGAGATTCTGGTTGATATAGAGTGTTTGGAGACATTGTTAGTACAACAAGGGAGGGATACCTCAGACAGTGTCTTCATCCAAGGAGTGATTAACATGTGGAATTCACTGCCACAGGAGGTGGTGGCAGCTACAAGCATTGATGGCTTTAAGAGGGAATTAGATAAACATATGGAGCAGAGGTCCATCAGCGGCTATTAGCCACAAGGTATAGATAGGAACTGTCGGTCTGGGGCAAGTGATGCTCTGTATTCTGTTGGATTCACTGGTCTACGTACTGCCAGGGTACCACGAGAAATATAGCAGAGTGCACAAAGGCTTAAATGCAGCAAAGCTTAAGGCTTGGTATGTCACCAGGCTTACAAAGTCACACGGAGTCAGCAGTCAGTCCAAAAACCAATAAGTATTTATTAAAGGAAATACATACTTGAGAGTGCAGGTAAGAGATAGATATAGATTACCTATTCTAACTAGCTGGATGTTGTTGGATGCTGGACGCATGTCCAGGCTCCATCTTCGTGTGTGCAGGGACAGAGAGAGAGAGAGAGAAATGGGGGAAATGGAAGCAGGGGGAAATGGAAGCAGAGGAAATTGCCCCTAAGAGTAGCATTCTACTTCAAAGGAAAGTATCAGATAGCAGGAAGGAAAGGATACTCTGTGTGTCCTGACCTCTCTATCTGTCTAAACTCTGTGGTGCCATCTTCTCCAGTCTGAGGCAGGAGACAGCGCCAAGTCCTCCCCTTCTAACACCCCCTCTCAATGTCTCATGGCTCAGCCGATGAGAGTCATCTTCTTCTTAGCCAAAGTCAGAGTCCACATAAGCCACCAACTGAGGATTGCCACTGGCTGGAAGCTTGAGTTTGAGGTCTTTAGTGCCCTTCAGGTACCTCACAATTCTTTTAGTTGCATTCCAGTTTTTATTTGTCAGTTTCTCATTCTTTCTACACAATATTTCCACTGCTGAACTTATATCTGGTCTGGTTAGGTCAGAGAGATTTAAAAGTTTGCCCATGATCTCACGGTATCTGTTACTGGTAGGCAGCAGTTGAGTGTCATCTTGTTGTTTGGTGCAGTTCTGTTCCATGGGTGTAGGAGCTGGTTTAGGTTCTTCCATCCTCATAGATTTGATCAGTTCCTCAATCCTTTGTCCTTGGTAGATGAGAAAACTTCCATTTTCTTCACGTTGCTCTTGAATTCCCAAATAGTGTGTAATACTTCCTAGTTGCTTCACTTCAACTTGTTTGCTCAGATGATGCACTATTCCCTTGCTGTCATCTGGAAGTTGGTAGGCCAAGAGTAAGTCACCAGCATAAGATAGGAGGTAAGTCCATCTGCCATCCCTGCATTTGGTATACAGGCAAGGGTCAGAATCACTTCTTTTGAAGCCTGCTTGAAACAGCATGTCATTCAGTTACTCATCGAGTTCTCCATGGAAGGATGCAGTTTTGACGTCAAGGTGCTCCACTTGCACTCCTTTGCTTGCAGCCACACTCAAAACTGTTCTCACTGTTGTAGCTTGCTTCCACATCTGCACCTCTGGTGGCGGAAGTTGGGATATCTCTTCCCATGTTGCTGGTTCTGGTGTGTCCGCTGGTCTTGCGAGGTAGGACAGCCTAAGTGGTGGTACCCCTTTGTTTGAATGCTCTGATCACCTCACTGGAACCTCTGTGGTCTCACCTTCTTGTTCAGAGTCATCTGGCAGATCACTGGAGGTCTCTTCATTGATTAGGCCTAGATCAGGATCAGCTGTTACTTCCTCTCTGATGGTGGTCACATATGGCATACACGAGTTGGCTCTTCATTTCAGCTTGAGCCCCCTGTGAAGCTGGTGGCTCTGCAGATTCAAGAAACTGTACAGATCTACTGACAGTGATCTCATATGTCTTTGGATTTAAGATTATCTAGCTTTTGCTACTGGCTTGGCATAATGCCTTCAGCGCTGGTGTTGTCCAGCTTGGACCTCTTCTCTTTTGGTATGTGAGAGAAGGCTTTACACCCAAACACCCTTAGGTGCTGCATGGATGGCTTGCAGTCAAACCATAACTCATATGGAGTACAACCTGTAGCTTTTGTAAAAAGTCTATTTTGGGTGTATACAGCTGTCATCAGGGCTTCACCCCAAAATTTGTCAGGTAGCTGAGCATCTGTGAGCATGCTTCTAACCATTTCAATGAGGGTTCTATTCTTCCTCTCTGCCACCCCATTCTGTTCAGGGTTGTAGGGTGCAGTTCTCTTGTGCTCAATTCCTTGTTCTCTGAGGAATTGTTGTGTGACACCTGCAATGTATTCTCCCCCATTATCTGTTCTTAACACTTTGGTCCGCTGGCTAGGCGGGGTATAAATTGAAATAAATAAAATAAATAAATAAATAATTTTGGGTTTCATGCCAAATTTGTTGTTCACCATTGCTACATAGTCCTTTATTCTTTCCAGGACTTGTGTACGGTCATTGAGCAGATATATTACAGCATATCTTGAAAAATCATCCAGGATGTTGACAAAATATCTGTATCCCCCAATTGTGGGTGTCTGCAGAGTCCCAACTACATCTGTGTGAATCAACTCCAGTGGTTGCTTGGCCCTGTATTCAGCATGTTTTGGAAAGGATTCCCTGGTACTTTTAGCCAGAATGCAGCATTGACAGTTAAGTTTGGTGCATTCCTTAATTGCAAGCCTATTAGTCATCTCTCCCCTTTCCATCTCAATAATGGCTTGTGAATGTTCATGTCCTAAACAATGATGCCAGAGAAATATGCAATTGTCATGTAGACAGGACTCTGCAAGATTGATTGGCTCATCTCATCTGGCACAGCAGCATCACAATCAACTTTCACTCTATAAAGTCTATTAATTTCATTTGCAGTAAGACATGTTTGCCCATTCCTTGAAATTGTACATTTCCCATTTTCAAAAGTCATGTTCAATCCTTCTTTCACTAAGGTGGGGACTGAGACTAGACAATCATTGAACTGCTCAACCAACAATGCATTTCTTAGTAACAGTCCACAATGAGTGCCATTTGCTGGCCAGAGCAACACGTCCCTTTAAAGCAAGCTTCTACTGTACTTCCATCACCAAGATAGATTTTTGCAGGATTATTTAACTTTTGCAAATCAATGAACAAATCTTTATTATTCAACAGATGCAAGGACGCTCCGCTATCGATTATAAAAACACCTCTGGCCTCATTTAGGCTTGCCACAAAAGTTCTGTGTTTATTGGAATCCTGCTTTACAGACTTAAAGTTACTTTCATTTCTTTTGTTCTGCTTGTTTGATGCACATTCCTTAGCTTGGTGTTCCCACCCTTCACAGGCAAAACACTTAAGAGGCTGGGGTTTCCCTTTTGTCTTTTGGGAAGAATTCGCACCTTGAGTTGCCATGCTAACAAATGGCCCTTTTGGCTGTGGTGGCTCATGTTGTCTCTTAGGCTGCCAGATAGCATTCTTAAATGCTGGTTTATGTATGAATGCTTTGGGAGCAAATTTCTTAGACAAATCGTTAACATCACACAAGAGTTTCCTTTTTTGAACCTCTGAAGAGAGTTCTAAGACTGCTTTATCAAAAGTCATATATGGTGGCTGATAACATGTTTAAAATCACTCAGCAAAGACATAAAAAGATCAGCTAACTTTTGCTCAGAATCCATCCCTTTCCCCGACGCTTCGAACTTCATGAATATATCTTGGAGGGAAGCGATATGCATTTGAAAACACTCCTTTTGCAAAACTTTAGAGATGCTAATTTGTGCCTTAGGCCACTTCTAAAAGTCCAAGACGTTGGCTGATGAGACCAGATTAGCATTTCAAACATTTCCTTAGCTGATCTAATGTTGATAATAGAAGGTAGATACTGACCATTTACACTGGACACGAGTAGAGATCTAGCTTTGGTATTGCCATCTGCCCATTCAGTTTTCTGCGCTTGCACTGCGGCTGGACGAATTTTGTCTGTCATATATTTCTTGAGTTTCTCCACTTCTAATGCCATGATCAGCCTTGCTTTCCATTCATAAAAATTGTCAGGGTTCAAAATTACGAGCCTGTGCTTTCCTTCTAAGTAAAGCAACATTCTGACTTAATTAGCTACTGCTAACTGCTCCATTTCACACAGCGTTCTCCTTTTGTCTTTCCCTAACGACTGACCTTTTGTTATGATCAGTGAGAGGCAGACTTAAGGCTTTTATCTCTTTGTCTGAAACCTGTTGTTTCTCTGGGTCCACTAACTTGTTTGACCTTGGCCCATAACCTGTTGGATTCAGTGGTCTACGTACTGCCAGGGAACCACGCAAAATATAGCAGAGTGCATAAAGGCTTAAACGCAGCAAAGCTTAAGGCTTGGTGTGGCAACAGGCTTACAAAGTTACACGGAGTCAGCAGTCAGTCCAAAAACTAATTAATATTTATTAAAGGAAATACATACTTGAGAGTGCAGGTAAGAGATAGATATAGATTACCTATTCTAACTAGCTGGATGTTGTCGGTTGCTGGATGCATGTCCAGGCTCCATCTTCATGTATGCAGGGGGAGAGAGAGAGAGAGAGAGAAGTGTGGGGGGGAAATGGAAACAGAGGGAATTGCCCCTAAGAGTAGCATTCTACTTCAAAGGAAAGTATCAGATAGCAGGAAGGAAAGGATGCTCTGTGTGTCCTGACCTCTCTATTTATCTAAACTCTGTGGTGCCATCTTCTCCAGTCTGAGGCAGGAGATAGCACCAAGTCCTCCACTTCTAACATATTCTTGGTGCTTGAGGGGGGCAACAGTGGGAGGGCTTCTAGTGTCCTGGCCCCACTGCTGGACCTCCTGATGGCACCTGGTGTTTTTGGCCACTGTGTGACAGAGTGTTGGACTGGATGGGCCACTGGCCTGATCCAACATTGGCTTCTCTTATGTTCTTATGTTCTCTTATGATCTTATGTTCTTAGTATAAGACAGTGCCCATAATCAAGGAGACACCAATTAGAAACCAATCAGAAGCAACAGAAACTGCACAGCATTCTGGAGCAAAGTGGGATTAGGAGATGGAGGGCATTTAAATTCTAGATGGTAATGGCTAATGAGGGGTGATTCTGCACTATACTTTAAATCCTGGTTCAACCCTGTCCCTGAACTTACATTCTACACTACGCTTGAGTTCACTCCTGTAATTATTTCAGGGTATTTTTTGTTTCCACATTACACTGAGGTCACACCAGTTTCGCCCCACACTTGTCCAAGGATAAACAGATGCTGTTATAACCAGGGATAAATACAAGGTATTGTGTTACAAGTTGAACTCTGATAAAACCAGGGATGAGATCCAAGTGCGGAAAGGACCGAGGACTCCATCCCTGCAACTGATTCTCCAGCCAGATAATTAAGTAGTATAAAGGAGGAAGGTGCTAATGAAAGTTAGTAAATTTTCCCTCTGAAACTGAGGCCCAGGTAAAGGTACAAATGGTGCATAATCCAGGGATGCGCACAGGGGAAGCACTGCATCCTGTCCCTACAGTCCTCACTGCCCTCCACTTCATCAGACTGCAAGTATTAGATATCTTTGGGCCAGGAGAAGACCACATGGAAGGCAGACTGTATGGCTGCTGGGGGAGCCCTGGGGGGGGACAGCATTCTAGAGGCCCTCATTACCCCTAGCTCCATATTAGATGTAGTTGGTGGGCAGGGCAAAGTAAACCTTTGTCTGAGGGGCCGTGAAGGCTTTCAGCAGTCATATTGGACTCTAGAGGGAGCAACTGTACTACTAAACAAGTACACATGCATCCACACATATAGATACATAAGTGCCATCAAGTAGCAAAGGGCTTTCAAGGCAAGTGAGAAGCAGAAGTGGCTTGCTGCTGCCTTCCTCTGCAGAGTCTTCCTTCATGACCTGGAATCCAAGTACTGACTCTGCTTAGTTTCTGAGATTTGATGAGAATGGGTTATACCATACCGCCTTCCCTCACTGTAGGGAGGGTTTTTGAAAACTTCTAATTTGTCTTTCACTTTTCAATTACAAGGGCAAGTTTCAAGGACATAATGTGTGTGAGAGAGAACTTCTTTTATACGGTTATTGTTAAAGCCATAGTGCTCTCCCCCCCCCCATTCCAATTTGTTAATAAATCCAAGTGATTCTTGATTTCATTCTTGCCAAGATTTAATTAACGGTCAGCTCAGATGGATAATTGGTCTTTATTCTTAGTTTAATGGTAGATTTTAGACTAGTAAAAATGATGATCATACTTCATTTGGTTTGTAATAAGCAATTAAGAAATTACTGGCATATCTATGAAACTATATGGCAAGACCTAAAAAGGCAGAATATTTTTTTAAAAGTGGAATGAGATGGTAGGTTGTACACAAATGCACTTCCAGAATATTAAATATGATATAGAAAAACAAGAATGCCTGCAGGCTTATAATATGCTGTAATAAATGATGGGTAAGAGTGTCACAGGCAAGTTAGTTGCTTCCATATGCTAAAGAATAACATGCTTATTTTCTAAGTTAGTGAACTGTTTTTTTCCATGAGCAAGACAGCAGCACCATCATAATACACAGCAGTTTATGAATGAGAGAGCTCTGCCTCATGAATTTAACATTCCACAACCAAGCAATGGGATTATGTGTATGAAAATTCAGCAATGAACATAGGCTGTAGCCAAGAAAGTGGGTGGATGCCAGTGTCTTACTTTCTTTAACAACAGGCTTTCCCGCCTTCTTTTCCTTGAACATATGAAGCTGCTTTATAGTCAGTCAGACCAATGATCCTCAAAGCTAGTATTATCTACTTGGAGGGAGCTGGTCAAAATTTACTCTCTAAGATACAATTCACACTCTGGATGGGCCTGTTTCTTACTGTCCTTGGATTAGTGAGAGAAGATATCCCTGATTTCTACCTATTCACTGGCTTTATGCAGTTCCTAGGGGAAGTATCATTTTGGCAAGCTCTCCTAAATGAGGATCTTTAGGTTTCCCAAACTACTTATTTATCTGCCCCCTATTAGGTCTATGATTATTTCTGCCTAATCAAAAGTGACATTGCATGTTCAAGGCACTTCTCAGTAGAGGTGGATGTGCAATTTTCACAAACCTGTTAATTTTCCTAACAGTAGGAGTTTCAAATTATTTCACATGATAGCTCACAATCTGCAAATTCACCTTAATTAAGGTATGGAACCTGACTTAATCGTGCATTTAAAATAAATTTTAGATGTGTGTTTCAACACATACTTCTCTTTTTTTTTTTTAAATGTGCCGGTTAGCTATTTTATTTATTTATTTATTCAGAGAGTTCATACTATGCCTCTCCAAAGACCTGTTCAAGGTGGCTCACAAAGTACAATAAAAAAAACATTAATCATAATATTATCAGTATTAAAACAAGCCACAAAACAGCACTTTATATAGCCTTAAATGATATTCATAAAACAGTTCTCACTAGAAGTAGACCATAAAACCAGCTGTGAAAGATGGAACTATTTCACATAGTGTTAGTCCATTGCTCTTCATTGTACCTTCTTCCAAAAAAAATGAGTGGCTAACCTGTCTGCATGTAAGGAGCTTGCTTTTGGGGCTGGGCATGGTGACATCATCACACAGACCACCCAATATTGTCTCTTCCAATTTTTGCTGATCCAGTGCCCGTTGGATTGGCTCAGCTATTGCCACCTCTCTTGTTAGTTGATTGCCTTCCATCTACTGAAGTTTTAGTGAAGATTTGATGCCGCTGCCGCCTCTTGAAGCGCCAAACAGCACTTCTCTGTGACAAGAGGCAATAGGACTTCTATCATCTCTGCTGAAGGGGCTGTTTGACTCACACTGAACAAGCAGCAAAGTGTTATGAATTGCTGCTAACAATATTGACAGTACCACTAGCAGGTTTAGTAGGCCTTGTGGCAGTCACCTAGCTTGGCTTGGTCCCAGATTGTTTTCATGGACCAATCCACCCAATTGTCAACATAACCTGTGTGAACCATATAACTTGTGTGAAGTAAAAGTGCACCATTGGCCATTCTCTGGAACCTTCTACAATGCTTATTTTCTAAACAAAGAAATACACAAGTTCTGTGGCTGAGACACAGCGGTTCTTCAGCCTCCAAATCTAAGTGGAAAGGATTCTTTGAGAACAGGGAATTTGGAGCTCTCTGAAATATGCATGTGATACACCTGGCAAGATCACTGCTTCAGGAGCTGGTCTTCAGGAGCTGGTCTGAACAGAGTGATAACTGTTAAAGTATGGGCATTACAATTCAACTGTGAGAAGTATTAAGTAAACTTTCTGTATAGGATATGAATGAAGTAATGTGGAGGCAGAAGATAGTGTATATATGATATCAATGAAGGGGTAACAGAAGAACGTATGGTGAACATCCGTTGAGTCTTCTGGGTTATTGTAATCCTTTTGATAAAATATTAATTCTAAGCACATTTCACATTTATCCCATGAAATAAGGCAATTATATGCAACTTAAAGCCGTTAAAGGCATACATTTGGAGTGATTTTAATTTCCAGTGTTTCCATCCCAAGAAGGCTTATGTTGTAAAACTGTCAATAAGCCTGAACTGTTCATAGTATTGTACAGATAATTGGATACATAAAGAGCTAGCTTCTTGGGGGGGGGGGGGTGGCATCAGCGTTGATGGAGGAAGATGCCTAAAACCCATGCTTTGACCCCGATATCCCCCGAACCGTCTAATAATCGTTTCTAGAGCTTAATAAATAATTCAGTAATGGGTAGATCTGACTCGGCTAACAAACCTTCATCAACATCTGCCTCCTACGAGATCCACAACTTCTTCCCAAGGCAGCAAAATCCTGGGGCCTCTGAGGACAACACGGACGAGATCAACAAAATGGCAACCAGCTCTGTTCCCTCGCTCCTGCCTAACGCAACGCACCCAGAAGCTCTATTACCAAACCTCCTTGCCACCATGGAGAAAAAAATTCTGGACAGCATGGCAGCACTCATCACTCCTCTTAATGAACAACTGGCAGAATTCAACATTTCTATGAATAAGGTCAGTCAAACCATGGAATGGGCCCACAAACTAAGCTTGACTTTAAAAAAAGATGTCCACTCTTTCCAAAACAATACCGTCTCCCTCCAAGAATGTGTTCTATCGCTAGAAACTGTAACCCACAAATCCCACTTAAAATTCAGAGGCTTCCCTGAAAATCTGGAAACTAACAAAGACTTACAAATATTCCAGGCCGACTGGTTAGCACGGGAAATGCAATTAGAAGAAGGGGTGGCTCCTTTTATTATGTCCGCTCACAGAATAGGCCAGGCAAACTCGGCACATTTTCGCGGTCCCAGAGACGTGCTTCCTGACATTCTCGACTTCCGAACCAGAAAACGTATTATGGATATGGCAAGAATGAAAGGCTCACTATTGTTTAAAGGCATCCCAATTAAAGTTTATCCAGACCTCCCTAAAGAAATTCTAAGTAAGTGTCATGATCTTTGCCCTGTCACTGAAGCCCTGCGTCAGGCTAAAATCAATTATAAATGGCACAGGATGATCAATCTCTCTGTTGAAATAGAAGGAGACCTCCACATTATCAAAGACCCTGGATCTGGTTTAAAGCTTTAGATGCTCTGAATTTAGACCCTCAGATGGACACCAGCAAGTATTCTAATAAGAGAAAGCATCCACCATCACCAGACAAATATTATAAACTGTCTAACCAGCACACTTGAAAACGTGATTTAAACTTGTGAAAGTCATCCAGTGGAGCGTCATTAAGTAAAACTTCCTGATATCCTTGACTACCCTATATCTTACTAATGAATAACTAATGAATAACTAACTTTAGTTGTTTGTCTCAGTTCACAGTCCCTTCTTTTCAGAAGGAGTTCTGTTAGCCCAGGTAGGACAGCAGTCTTGCCAGGCTAAAGGGGACTGTTTGCTATATTTGAACTGGTATACCAAGTTATTTTGTTTAGTGCAAAGTTATTGTTGGGCAGCTTGAGCCTATAATATAATAATTAATTGTTTATTCATACTCCACTGCTTTTAAAATCAATCAGTGTTATAAATAAGTGTTCATTAGTTCACTCAAGTTACTCAAATTCATAGTTGACTTTTTTATTCTTCAATCAATTGGATAATTTACATAAATCAATTCTTCACTTGATCTTTTAGTGTTGCAATTAAATATAGTGATTTTATCTTAATTACTCTGATAAATTGTTGATTAACTTAAGCACTCAATCAACTGTTCATCTTATTAATTACTATAATAATCAATTATCAATGGGGGAAGGGGGATTATTTATTTATTTATTTATTTTACTCATTTTTAAGGGTAATTTGTTATCACCTCATTATATTGCTTTAAACTGAACCTTATAATTTTTATAGTATCTTACTGTTGAATTGTTTAATATAGAAGATTCCATCTGAGATTGTGCTATTCTTGTGTCAAAAAGTTTTGTAAAAGCTAACATTCTAAGGAGCTAAGGGTCATTGCTAGGAACATAGTTGATTGCTCATATCAGCAACACTAGGGTTAACACTCATCTCCACATTCATACATCTATACCTCACTATATAAGAGACACATATCCTCATTATCTCTTAATACACCTGATCTTAGTTTAGACTCTTCTTTAAAACTACACTGCTTTACACACTCTTTTTTCAAAATGAAAACTGCATCATGGAAAGTCCTATCACAAAATGTGCGTGGGCTCAACAATTTGATCAAACACAAGAGGATTCTAATGAGCTTGGCCAAAACGTGCTCTGATGTAATACTACTCCAAGAGACACATCTACACTCTAATACTCAATCTGAACTCAAAGCTAAGTGGATATAATACCAATTCCATGCCAAGGGGAATTTGAAATCTTGAGGGGTGGCAATCGTCCTCACTAACAAAGTCCATTTCCAACATCAAGCAACAATGGCAGATCCTAACGGCCGCTTCATCTTTGTCAAAGGTACTCTTAATGACCAACTGATTACAATGTCTTGAATCTACATGCCCAACACTAATCAACATCCTTTTTTATTAAAAACCTTCTCCATGCTGGATTCATTCCAAGAAGGAGAGACACTGCTAGGAGGAGATTTCAACCTCATAGCCAACCATGCATTAGATCACTCTAAGCCTCAAAAAATGGGACAGCAGAAGACCTCGCCAAACACTGGCTTGACATACTTTTTACACCAATTTAAATTGACAGACATCTGGAGACATATACATCCAACAGATTTTTTTTTTTACATTCTACATTCATCGATACACAAAACCTATACCCGTATAGATGCTATTCTTCTCTCCACTAATCTTATACACAATGTTCTGGAAGCTGATATTGGCATTATCACATGGTCCAACCATGCTGATGTAACCTGCGTCCTATAATCTGCTTCTGTGAATCCGCAGGAGAGAACGTAATCCCTCAACAAAGCCCTACTCTTCAGTGATTATTACTCTGAATTGATTGAACTCCAAATCCAACAATACTTTCAAGACAACGCCGTGGGAGACACATCCCCATCAATAACATGGGACGCACTGAAAGTGGTCCTTCAGGGACACCTCATCTCGCTCACTTCTCACATGAAAAAAGAAAAAGCAACACTGTCAAAAAATACCCTAGACAAAATCAAGCATCTCGAAAATGAACATAAAAAAACTGGAAGCAAAAAGATATACAAACAACTCCTCTCTGAACGTAAGACTCTTGAACTCCTGGAGCGCTCTACAATACAGAAAAATCTTATCTACATGAAACAAAAATACTGGATCAATTCTCTGAAATCTCTGTGACTTCTGGCTTGGTGTGTTAAAGACAAAAGGGCCTCTCGCCACATCCTAGTTGCCAAAGACCAAGCGGGGAAACTTCACTCAGACTCTTTATCTATCAACAAGATATTTGCAGACTTTTACCAATCACTTTATACATCTTCTAACCCATCCTCAGCAGATATCCATTCTTATCTAACATTGAATCTGAACATTCCAAAGATCTCTGCGGAACATCGTGAGAGCCTAGAAAAACCTATTGAACTCAAAGAAGTCCTTGAAGTGATAAAGAAGCTGAAAAACAACAAATCGGCAGGCTCGGACAGTTATCCTCCAAAGTTCTATAAAAAATACTCCCCTCTACTAGCTGAACCACTAACTGAAACATGCAACTCCATCTTATCTTCCGGTCAACTCCCACCATCCTGGAGCTCTGCCTCCATAATAACTATTCCAAAATCAGGTAAAGATGCTTCGAACCCAGCATTCTACTGCCCTGTCTCCCTATTAATCCAGGACTACAAAATTTTCACTGCAGTACTAACCAAACGGCTAAATTCATTCATCTCCCAGTACATTCATCAGGATCAATCAGGATTCATTCCAGGAAGAGAGCTGACAGACAACATCTTCAAAACACTAAATATCATTTCTTCCAGTGAACACTCAAGCTCAGCCTCAATCCTCTTATCACACGATATAGAAAAAGCTTGATTCTTTGGAAACCTTCTATCTGATTATGCTCCTGCATCACATGGGTTTTGGCCACATGTTCCTTCATGCTATTACCTCGATTTATTCAAAACCAACCGCCTGCATCAAAACAAACGATCAAACATCTTGAAAGATATTACTCAGCAGGGGGACCAGGCAAGGCTGCCCTCTGTCCCCAATCCCCTTCGCCTTGGCACTTGAACTTCTTGCAGCAGAGATTAGGTACAATAGTAACATCACCGGGATGTCCATTGAGTCACACACCTTCAAATTAAGCCTCTTCACGGACGACATGTTATTGTATCTTCCTAATCCAATGAAAACACTCTTACATCTTCAACCGGTTATGAGAAACTTTGGTCTAATATCTGGCCTCAAGGTGAACCACTCTAAATCATATATAATGCCTTTCAAATTAACACCAGAATCTCAACATGTTCTTCAAAACAATTTTGAATACCAATGGACTTCTTCTGAACTTTCTTATCTGGGAATCCACCTTCCTAATAAATTGACCAACTTACTCTCCTTAAACCACATTTCTAAAATCTCTGAAATTAAAGCAGATCTATGTAAGTGGGAGAAGCTCAATCTCTCTTATCTAGACAGACTGCACCTTATTAGATCTTTCGTCTCCCTAAACTCCTTTTCCTCAGACACGATCCCAAATACCTTGACACATGATACACTTTATCAGTGGCAGATGATCCTGAACTCTTTTTTGTGGAATAACAGATGCCTAAGGGCAAGCTTTACAACACTCTAATGTCATACAGCACAAGGAGGCCTAAATTATCCTGATCTGACACTCTACTACAAATCAGCTTTGATGGTCCCTATCATCAAAATACTAAGGCATGGCAATCTCCTGGACTGGGTCAAGCCACTTACGCCACTGATATCACCACTCTCGATTCAAGAAACCATCTGGAACTACTCATCTACTCATCCACTACAAATTAAAGATAATATGTTTCTATTAGCCATTTTGAAAAACTGGGATTCTTGTAGACCACAGCTACTTTCCCAAAATATCAAGATTCACCTCTTTTCTCAATCAATCCTGGTTCCCTCCAGGCAAAGACCAAAAGTTGGCTGAATCCTGTAGACTTGCTAACATGTCCCATCTGTCTGATATCCTGACAAGAGAAGGTCTATCCTCCAAATCTGTCCTGGAACAAAAACTAAAAAAACCATCCCCTGGTTCTTCTACCTACAACTGAATCACATGGTCCGCCATCTTAAAGTACACAACATACTTAAAGAGCAACCTCTCCCCTTTGAAAAGCTCCTTGATCCCAAAACTTGCAGCTCAAAAGGACTTATCACAACTACCTACGATGTGCTGATTCGTTATCAAGGAGACAAACCGTTAAGATATCAAAGCCAGTGGATGCATGATTGTGAAATCAACATATCAAATCAACAATGGTCAGAAATATGAACTTCTAAATTAATGTCTTCTCCGGTAATCTCTACGAAACTACAAACTCATAGGATCATATCTCACTGGTATCTTACACCTGAACGTCTTTCTAAGGCTATGTCATCACACTCGCCTCTGTGTTGGAAGAAGTGCAGAAAAATCGGTTCCTTTGCCCACTGTTGGTGGAAATGTGACTATATTCAAAATTTCTTATGAGAGGTTCTGGCTCAAATAAAACTTATCACAGGTTATGACATACCCCTAGATCCTGCCCTAATTTTTCTGGACATTTGGAAGATAAAAGACATACCACCATCCCGTCGTGAACTTATAACTAGCCTACTCGTGGCTGCTAAGACTTCTATCACATCCAAATGGAAAGCCAACAAAGCCCCTTCTCTCTCAAGCTGGCTCAACAAAGTCTGGGACCATTTAATTATGGAAAAAAATCACAGATCACCTTAAACAGTCAGAATTATATCCCAAATCCTCCAACTTTCCAGGAAAGTGGTTCCCATTCATGGAATTTCTCTCTGCAGCAGACATCTACCTGTATATATCTTCTTATCTATCAATCTTACATTGCTAATTTTCACATCTCTCAAACTATGCTTCACAAAAACCACCATGCTTCTCACTTTTAGATCAACTGCTATTAACAACTTTCTTCTAGCCTTGACCCACACAATTTTCATACCTATAATACTGACTACGGTTAGTCGTTAAGCTATGTAAGTGTCATTATATTCATGATTTACCTCCATTGTATTGTTTCTGAATTATTGCAACATTTTTTGAATTCTGTTATGGTTATCTGTTTACTTATGAAAAATAAATAAAAACATTTAATTACAAAAATAAACAGCTTCTGAGAGGAGGCAGAACGAAGCTGCATGGCTCTGTGCTATCTCTTCTGCAGTCCAAATGATCCCTTGGTTTCCACAAGCATTGCCATATTCTTGGGATGGAGATAAATTAGTCTTGCTCAGAGGGAATAACTTGCCATGGAACAAATTTACATAAAATTGCAAAACAAACAAACAAACAAACAAACAAAAACATGCAACGGAAGAATTTTGTTGTTCAATTGATTTTAAATATTATAAAAGCTCAAAAAGATTGAATAATCGTCCAAATTTAAAAAGAAAGAAAGAAAGGATAGTTGGAGATTGCGGCTGAAAATATTCACCCAACTTTCACTAACTATTGGAAACCTCTCATGGGAAAATTCCACTGAATTTCTCCCAGCATTAAAAAAAAAAATGATATGCAATGTAAGAGTCACCTACATATTCATTTAGTACAATGTGCACTGGTAGTGGAGATAGCATCCCTGCCTAACAGTCCTGTTAGCAGTAAGTTTTTGGGATTTTTTTTAATGAGATGGGGAAAATTCAGTGGGATTGTCCAGTAAGAGAGTTGGGTGAGCATTCTGAATACCAGCTCCAAACTATTCTCTATTTGTTTGCTTGGTTGGAAGATTATTCAGTGCTATGGTGGGTTTTCATAAGACTGAGACTCACTTTTTACAGCAAAATTCCTTTGATCTCAGCAGGTGTTTTTTTTTTTTTTTGCAATTCTGTGTAAATGCCAATGACAGAGCATCTGTGATGGAGTATATTAAATAGATATCCCTTTTCTGCGTGGTTTGTATTTCAAAAATCAGTTTGCAAGGCAAATCAAATTAACATAATGTGATCTTGTCAACAGTCTCTGTGAATGTATTTACTCTCTCTTGCCCTCTAGAGTGGAATGGAAGTGGAAAGCATAGGTACTTCTTTGCAGACATTTCTTCAACTTCTAACTTGTACAACTTTTAACTGCAGAAATCACAAAGAACTTGAATTTCATGCTAGGGATGAGTACAACACTCCTGGCATTATCTTGCTATGCTTGATTTATTCCAACATTTTCCTCCCATCTGGCTGACTTTTAATATTGGAGTCAGCCTGGGCCAAAAATCCTGAAATCAAACAGCTGCCTCAGCAAATTTTAATATTTATTTTAACTTTAAAATAGAACTTTCCACCACCTGCTGTCTTTACAAATGAACAAGTCCACTTAGATATAAATACTGAGGGATCGTACCATTTGACCCTGAACTTTAAAGGCTGCCAGTTCTCTCTCTGAATATAGCATCTGAAGTCTAAATCACTTAAAGTAGGTATATTCTAAAGTATACAAGCAAAATGTTTGTCCCTAGAGCTGCACACCATAATTCATGAGGTTCACTGCCTTTATCCTTTATCCCTGCCAAGGCTTCAATGTTTGTTCACATGTCCACTGTTTTACACATAACTAAAGCTGCTGGAATTTCTAAGAATGTTGATCCTCATTACTGACCTCTCACATATCAAACAGGGAGATATAATACAGACTCCTCACATCTCATCCAATTGCTCCTTCAGTATGCACAGTAGTTATTTTTTGTCATGGGGAGGGTGCATTTGCCTCTGTCCTTCTACAATATTAAACATTTTGTCTGCTTTCCAGAAATACCAGCAGAACATTTGACTCTGTCACTTGAAGGCCTCTTCTGCCTCTATCCCCACTGAGTATCCAACACCTGCATTCCAGACAGTACAAGCAAAATGGTCCTCCCTAACAGGGAAAGCATCATTACGAAGGATAGGATAGCAAGCAAGCAGAGTCTACTTTTGCATATATAAAACCAAGAAATACCCACACTGAGACAATGTAATGGTGGGAGGAAAGCAGAAAGGTGATTAGGCAGACCAACTTTTCTAGCTGGAAGATACCCCTATCAATTATATTATTCCCAATGCCATTCTTTCTCCCTCACAGGCCTTCACTTTTCCCTGACTCCTGAAACTTTGAAAAAGCAGATTGCAGGGTGCCAGAATAACAGCCACTTCTGAAGAATTCCATTTATTATTCTTTTAGCAACCAGGTTCAGTAAATCTGTGAAAGAAAAGAAGTGGCTTTGACTACTTTCTGGGTGTGCATATGCAGTTCATGCTAAGATCACGTACACATGAGCACATGAAGCTACCTTATTCAGAGACTGAATTCGTCTCTGAGTCAGAATCTCTCTCATCTCTCGGGGTCATTATTTTGTACTATACATGGCAGTGGCTCCCCAGACACCTACCACCTACTCTGTTTCACTGGAGATGCCAGGGATTTAACCTGGGACCTTCTGCATGGCAAGCAGATGCTCTGTCACCAAATCATGCCCCTGCCAAGGCATATGTTTATTGCTTTGTATCCCATTCTTCAGACAAAGAGCTTAGAATACCATTTTAGTCTCCTAAACATTTTAGTTTCCTAAACAATCAAATAAGGCACATTTGGGGTGAGTGTCATGGTCAAACACCATCCAGGAAGCTTCACTGCAGAATGCAGACTTAAACCTGGCATCCCAGTCCCAGAACAAAACCTACTCTAGCCACTACTATGTGGTGTAGTATAGAATTGGGGGGGCTATCTAGAAGAAGTGTATTTTGTACAAAGGCATATAGTACACTTACCAAAAGATCTAAGAACCTTTCTTTACCTCTATTCACCTCTTGCCTTGAAAACCCTATGGGGTTGCCATAAGTCATCTATCACTTTCCACCACCAAACCAGCTTCATATTGAATTAGAACATTGATCCATCTAGCTCATTATTGGGTCCCCCAACTGCTAGCAGCTCTCATGATTCTTACTTAGAGAAAGACGTTTCCTAGTACCTTCAACCTGATATACTTCAGCTCAGGAGTCCCCAACGTGGTGCCCATTGGTGCCGTGGTGCCCACCAATACATTTTCTGGCACCCACTGGATGATTTTAGAAAGTGGGTGGGGCAAGGTGGTGGTGGGGGGTTTGCCCAGCAAGGCTTCTGATTAGCTGTTGGATATTTGAATGACTGTGCAGATGTTTAAAATCATTGCTTTGGCAGCAGCTACCATCATGGGGCAGGCTTGAGGATCTTGACTTATGTGTGGCTAGCTCCACCTCCTGCAGCAGCTGTTTTGTGGCATCCATTTTGTGGCTCTGCCCACCATGGTATGTCAGAATTCCAAAGGTGCCCACAGGCTCGAAAAGATTGGGGACCCCTGCTTCAGCTGGAGATGACAGGGATTGAACCTGGCATCTTCTGCATACAAAGCAGGTCCTCTTCCCGTGAGCCAGAGCCCCTCCCTTTCTTTGCTATCTATCTTGTAAGATTAGTTGCTTTGCTGTATCAATGCACTTTTAGGCTGCCTTGCAGCTTCTTCTCTTAAGGGAAAAAAAACACAGCCAATTTGAATTCTCTCAACATTTTTCTGTCATTGTTATGAATTCGGAGTGCAACTCTTTATCTTCCATCTAATGGCTGTGTGTCTCCTATAGAAAGTGAAAAAGAGCCTTCAGTGAAAGGGGGGGTGGAATTGTCATTGAATACTGGAATGAGTACAAAGCAAAAGAGAAAAAAGGGAGTATTGTTCTATTAGCCTTTCATCAAGAACCAGACTCCCTTTGCTGCGGATGACACTTTGTGTCAGAGCACTGCGAATGCTTACTCCACATCTGCTCAGTCAGAACCCTGAGAAGTTGAATGTGAAAGAAAACACAGCAAGCAAAAAGTAATGAAATTGGTGACAGGATTGATAATGCAAGAAGACTTAGCCCCTCTGGTGGCTGAGGATAAGAAGCTACAAAGTGAAGCATCGCAACGAAGCAACTTATGTCTCAGGCAATAGTTTTGTTCTAGGAATAACTTGACTGTTCTGCACAGCAGGTATGTTATCTACTTGTGTTAGTGAATGCCAGAAATAAACATTAAAACATTAGCAATACAAGCCTAAGCAGAGTGACACCCTTCTAAGCCCTTTATAAGTCAATAGTCATATAAAGGTGTAACTCTGTTTAGAATTGTACAGGAAGTATCCCACAGCAATGTTTAATTTCTTGTATTTATTTATTCCATTTAGATATTCATACTCCATATTTCTCCTTCAGTGGGGACCCAGTGGCTTATGACATTAAGAACATAAAAGAAGCCATGTTGGATCAGGCCAATGGCCCATCCAGCCTAACATTTTGTGCCAGCAGGGCCAGAACTCCAGAGGCCCTCCCACTGTTGCCCCCCCCCAAGCACCAAAGATACAGAACATAACTGCCTTTCCTCTATTTAAGGCTGTGATCAAACAGCCATTTTGATTAGGTTTCACCACTGTTCCCTGTTGCATTAAAAATCTCTGACCAGACCGCCACATCCACCTCCCGCACCAAAGTGGGCTCACTCATGCAATCCTCCCAGTTCCCTAGCGAGTTTTCCAATACCGGGAAAATCTAGTACTTTCTGGGTGTTTGAGCTTTAAATCTGTGATTTCACTGATCTGGACAGCCATCTCTCACATGGATTGCAGTTAGGGTCATCTGACCGTTCTTCGTGTGATGAGGTTCCCCCCCCCCCCAGCTTCTGCCTTTGTGTGCAATTCTGCACTGAATAAATTCAGTGTTTAAACATTCAGGCGCACATTTAGGCTGCGAGCACATGGCCCTTTAATGTGGGAGGAAGGGCCGCTTCCTCCCGCATTTAAAGGGGCCGACTACACGGGCCGCAAAAAAGTCCCGCAGCGAAGCAGGCTCAAATGTGGGTTGCTCCCGCATTTTCCAACCCCGGGAAAATCAACAGTTTTCCTGGGTGTTATAGGAGGAACCCGCATTTGAGCCATCTGGCCAGCCCTCTCTCGCAATCATTGTGAGAGCAGGGCTGTCCAGATGCCCCCCCACCATTTCCCCCCCTTTTACACTTGGGCGGTTGAGTGGCCAAGTGCCCAAGTGTAAAAGGGGGGAAAAATGGCAGGGGGGCATCTCAAGCGTCCAAGTGTAAAAACTTACCAGGCAGCTGGCGAGGCTCGGGGAAGGGTGCCTCTCCCGGCCGCCGCCGCCGGCTGCCACCTCCTCCGCTGGCAGCGGCTCCTCCATCACTGCTTCTTCTTCCACCTCGTCACCACCTCTTCCGCTGCCAAGGCCTCCCCGGCCGCCGCCGCCAGCTGCCTCCTCCTCCACTGCCCGTCTCCACTAGCTCTGCCGCAGCTGCTTTTTTCCTCCACTGCACACCGCCACCAAGCTAAGAAAAGCGGTCCCTTTAAATCCTGGATTCCTGGACTCCTGGATTTAAGGGGCCATGTGACCACAGCCCTAGACTCCAGTCCTTTTAGTATGTCACCAGTTCATTTTGTTTGCTGTTGTGGGGGACCTGTAAAAACAAAGGAGTATAGCAAGTCCAGGTAGGGATGGTGATTCGGCTGTGTGCATGTGTAATCTTTAAAAAAAAAAAAAACTCGTGCTGCACCACCGTTTTCTAGACGGTGCCCAGAGCCTCGTTGTGCAGTGCTTGCAGTTTGAGGAGGGATGTGTGATCCTCCCAACCTGGAAAAAAAATATTCCCTATCAAATTTATTGTGGAAACAAATTGCAAAAACCTTGCTGTGTAACCACATCCTTAGTCTCACAATAACCCTGTGAGAAAGATTAAGCTGAGAGAGAGAGAGAGAGAGAGAGAGAGAGAGAGAGAAACTAGCCCAAGGTTGCTCAGCAAGCTTCCATGAGAACATAATAAGAACATAAGATATACTAATGCTGGATCAGGCCAGTGGCCCATCCAGTCTAACACTCTGTCACACAGGGGCAAAAAATACCAGGTGCCATCAGGAGGTCCACCAGTGGGGCCAGGACACTAGAAGCCCTCCCACTGTTCCTCCCCCCAGCACCATGGCATGGTGAGGATCCCAACCCAGGTCTCCCAGATCTTATTCTGGCATTTTAACCCCGGTATCATACTGGCATTTGATCTTACGTGCTAATATTTGGGATAATTTTAAGAACCTGACACATCATTTTTAGGCACACATTGACTGACTGTGTTAAGTGTATATCTAAAAACATGAAAGATAATGTGACAAAAGGTCTCATCATTCAATTATGGCCTGAAACTATGTGATAATGCAGTCTTGCCCAGATTGGTAGTGCCTGAATGGGAGACCTCTTGGAACCTCATGCATGCCACCATATGTCTCATAAGAGAAAGGCAGGATACAATGAATGGATGAGTACATTCGTGGATCAGTAATATTAGTAAGGGAGCTAGGATTATCTGTAGATTGTGGTTGAGTCAAGTACATATTTGGTGTTAATCCCAGGTTTGCTATATGCAATATATAAAACAGTCCTTATGTGGGCAGTAGTCCTTGGATTAATGGCTCTGTTAACCTGTTTAATTCCCTGGCTAAACCTACACTGGAAGAGACATCTTGGAATACTCTGCAGGAAATAACACTTCCAGAAAAAAAAGGAATCTGGACACCAGGTTATATAGTTTCATGTAATATTATTGGTACATAAATTTAACAAGAATTTCTTTTCCTTTAATTATGCAAGAAAATTCCCAGCATACACAAGCTTTCTCAGTGTAATAACATTTTCAGAGGATACAGCTGGACTCAGCCTAGCTGCTAATTCTATGTAGTGCATAATCATAAAGCAGTCAGTCAGTTCAATTTATTGCATATGGCCAATGGCTGTTACAAATACAATATAATACAATGCAATGCAATGCAGTGCAATGCAATACAATACAAGTTATAAAACACAGAATAAGATCTGCATTAAAACACAGGAAGTAAAAATATATATGTCTGGCATAAAACTGCTTAAAACAATACAAGATAAAAATTAGAACATACTAAATAAAAATAAGGTTTGGGGTAAGGTTACTAAAAAGGACCTTAAATACCTTAACATAGTCCTGGCTATTTAGCTGGAGAGGATTTAGTCACCTTGATGTGGATTTTCTTTGCCGCTAGAGCAAAGAGTACAACCTTGTACAAATACTATGGCTCCACTTCTGCAAGTAAAGTTAAAACTTTTCTGGATGCAGAGCAAGGGCCCAATTTATCTAAGGTTGTGCCAAGAAACTTCTTTCTTGGGAGTGAATAAAGTGGACAATCCAGGCAGTGATGACACAGATCTTCAGGGATTGAGCCACCGCATATACAAAGGCACTCAGTTGCTGGTGTTTTTGGTACACCAGCCTTCAAGCACTGCTTGGAAACAGAGAGATATAAAAGCTGAACGCAAGTTAATGAAAGAGATTTTAGTCAGATAGTGTGCTCTGCAATGATCCACTTTAATCAATTTATGTCAAGGAGATGTTTTATTTCTTAGTGTAACTTCTCTATCTAAACCAGCATAATGTGTGTATATTTGCACCTTGCCATCAAAATTGGCCTGAAAGGATCCACGGACAACATCTGGCAGATTATACATCTGGAGGACTGTATTATACTTAGATTGCCAGTTAGGGTCTTTCAAGCTTTCAGAGAAACAAAGGCTGGCAAGATTGTCTGCTGGAGCCCTTTTCAACCTGTGCCAATAGTTTTTTTTTTAATTGTAAGCCCGAGCCTGAAGGGAGGGAAGACCCACTTCAGCCCTCAACAGCACGGCTGGAGTAAAAGCAAAAGTCATAAAGCAAAAGTCACCAATCACGAGGGAAGAAGGAAGCAAAGCAAACTAAACAGTCAATTTAAGGAAGCCTCTAAACAGTCCAAGTAGAAGCCTCTTCATCTTCAGCAAGTTCGGTTTCTTCTGAAAGGTGGAGGATTTACCTGAAAGACAGGATGTGAGGGAGGGGCTCTGGAACCTCTGTTAGATTTCCTGTGGGCATCCCTTGCTGTTTTACTTTTTGTCTAGTTCTCCTCCCACTTAGCACCTCATGTCTGTTCACACCGATGTCAGAGCCTATAGTTATACAACCCAACTTTGGATTTTTTCGAACTTACTGATAGGGGCTTCCATGTGATCTTAGCAAACATTCATTAGATGGATATCTGATTATGGGAAAACAAGCAAGTCCTTCTTGAATCTGACCAAAGTCCCATCAGTGCTGAGTCATGTAGTTTAACTGATGCAAGGCTACTTTTTGAATTTGATCCAGCACCTGTACAGGTGTACTGTTTTCTGACAGAAGCCATTTTAAAAACCAGTCTTCAGGCTAATTCACCCCTTTATGCCCACAGTTTTCCCAATCCCCCATGGGTTCTTGACCCATGGAGATTCAATAGATATACATGTGTATAGATGTGTAGCACAGTATTACTGTATATGGATGTGTAGCATGGATGTGTACACTACAGCAAAATAATTTTAAATGCATGAGGAGAGGGTTTGATGGTCCCTGACATTCTAAATCATGCTTCATTTAACTGTATAAAGTCCTGGAGGCCAAGAAAAACTCCTTAACAGGTTTCCTCACAGTTTTACTTCTGTAACTGGGGCCTGGCCTAACTCATCAGCATTAGATTGCTTTAAGCCTTCAACACAGTATTAATCTGAGTGAGTTTTCCCCTAAAAATCAGAACATTTTATCCCATTTCAACTCGTTAAAATCATGAAATGTGAAAATTTCCTCCTGGCAGGATTCATCTTACTTGGCCCTCTGGCCCTCTTGTTTCAGACAAGTTGACCACCACTTTCAGATTCCCATTCAGATTTTTATCACAAATAATTAACTAACCCCTTCAGGAGGTATCACATCCACAGCTGTTTGATTTTAGCCCAAGCTTCATTAAATAGTCTAAAACATTGGTTTTGAGATCCTTTCCCCTTCTTTGGCCACCTTATTTTTATTAAATGCATGTTAAAACATGTGTTTCATTGTCCAGCTCTCCTTCCCCTCCTTCTTGCCAAGGTGTTTGCTTTTCTGTCCTCTGATAGCAGTAGCTTGTCCTTTGGACTCTAGACTCTGGCCTGGAACTTCTGGCAATATTTCAAAATGAGACAGAAGGATTTCACATCAGCTACCAGGTTTCAGGCCTGGATCCTGTAAGACAGCATCAGTTTTGTTTAGGCATGTGATCTATTCTAACAGTGCTTTAAAAAAAAAAGAACCCAAGGGAGATCATTGTTATTGAGCTTCTTTAAATCAGATGTTTATTATTTTAATTTTGTTCTGACCTTTGGCTAAAACAGTGAGTTATTCATAGGTGAATATGCATCAGAATCAACGTACAGCACAAACATTCCACTTTATCCCAGTTTATTGTCTTTTAATACAGTTTCATGGTATATCAATGTTGTGATTCAAAGCCATTTTGTTCCGGTATCTACCACCCATTCTCAAATTTCAAAAGTGTCCACTGCTTCAACAAAGTTGGGGATCTTTAGTGTGCATTTTCTAACAGTGTTACCCCATCTCATTTCTTAGCAGCACTATCTCCATCTTGGGGTTGGTCCTCTGCCTCTCCCCGTATCCAGTTTCTCGAGCCTTCCTGGTCGGCAAACAAAGCTGCCTATCATGGTGGGAGGAGCTATGACCTCTGTTTGTATCCCTCAATGAGCCTAACCTGCTTTCTAGCAGGTACATGCAATACAGCCCATGCCTTGCAGAAGAAGTCCTAGATAGTAAAATAGATCACATAAACACAATCTGAGCATATATGACATCAGACAACCCTGCCGTATCCACACCACTGATAGTGAATTGATTGCTGGAAAATGGAAATGTTGTGCACTGAAATACCATCTGAAATTATCTTGTTCAGCAGAAAGTTTGCCTACCAGTTCTGGTTGGATGAAATCCCTGTCAGGCACATATCTGTGAAATGACTGTCTCCAATCAATGTCTCCTCCACTTCCCACTGTTTGGGGAAAATGATATGAAACAGCAGGACACCAAAATGACTGTCAGATAGGGAGATTTTTTGGCAGTTCTCAACTGATGAAAGTAATTCTGTTTGGATTCCAAGTACTTATGATATTTGTGAAATGTGTATGGTTTTGGTATGACTGTCATTAGGAAAGTTCTGACTGCACATCCTTATTCTAGTATTCTATTGGTTTTGTATAAGTTGCAGGGAAGAGAAAAAGTACTGTTGAGATGTGTTGTTTATAATGGTAAGTATACTCTGGTTTGTTCAATCCACTGAGCAAGGTTTTATGTGTGTTTTTGGCTTTACCTAATCTGTTAAATTAGACACAGTTACTTAAATCACAGCCTCTGATTCTGTGGGACTTGTGTCATCCTGTTTAGCTAAGTGAAGGGTGTTGCAGGCAATACACTTTCCTTATCAATTCTTTTCACTGTCTCTAAAGTGCAGGCTGTTTTACTTAATATGTAAACACTTCCGATTTCCAGTGATCAGCTTCTGATAAGTAAAACCTGGTTTATCTTCTGTTATGGAGAGGATACCATGAAAGGGAAAGCACAAAAACAGAAGTGCAGTGTACTCTGAACAGGAGTTTATTGTAAACTTTGAAACCCATCTGGAAGAAAAATCATTATGTGATATGTGTGTGTGTGTGTGGGGGACAAATTAAGAGTTCTTGTAGAAACTTGTAGAATTCCTGTTAATCTACAACATGCATTCTCTGCTGTGACTCCCCCCTTGTGGAATGGACTGCCTTGAAAGAAGGCTCCCCCCCTTCCATCGTTTTGCAGTGTGTGCAAAATAGAAAAGTTTAGGAGGGTGTTTTCATAAAGAGATTAGCACTTAGCTCAGGAGGACACATTTATAAAAGAATAGGATTATAGTCTATTGTAATGTTTAATGTATCACTTTGCTTTTTCTGCATTTACTGTTGTAATCCACTTTCTGCATTATTGTATGACATCCCTTAGATTTTTTTTGTTTGCATTCTTTTCTGATTCTGCAAAGTTAGGCCTATGGAAATCCTAGTCCCGTCGCTCTTTAGATATAGCCATTGATTCCTGATCTCTCTTTTTCTCTTTCAAAGGATGATTTCTCTTTCAGTTCTCTTTGATTTCTCTTTGTAGGGAAATCAATGCACACTTTCAAAAGTTCAGTCCTTGCTTTTTCTTTATGTTATACACCACAGTGTGGTGCTCTAGCAGGAGGACAGGAAGATTTGGAAAGACAGTGGTTATGTTCAGACTGGCAGTTTGGCCTGATATAAGCACATTTCACAAATGGATTACATGGGCCCGATCACACAGCCACATCTGTCAGGGGTTTCCTGGGCGTACTCATCCCATCAGAGGATGACTTGGAGCCAGGTTGAAAAGCCACCACCTCTGAAGTGGTGTTTTTGTTCCCCTGGGCATTCATTGCGCATGGCCAGATGTCTGAACACGGGGGAGCACACGCAGAATGGATTTGGCAGTCTGAGCCTGCAGATCCATTCTGCCATTGGGGATGTGGTTGGTTTTTTTAAAAAAAAGTCTATATGTGCATGTGCAGGTTCAGACTGCCAAAATCATTCTGTGCATGCTCCCCTGTATTCAGACATCTGGTTATGCACAATAAAACCCCCACTTCTTAGGTGGTGGCTTTTTAACCCAGCTCCAAGTCATCCTCTGATGGGGTGAGTATGCCCAGGGAATGCCTGACAGCTGTGGCTGTGTGACCGGGCTCATTTAATCCATTTGTGAAATGTGCCTATATCAGTCCAAACTGCCAGTCTGAACACAACCAGTGACTGTCCCTGATAATCTATGGAGTGAAATTATGATTTTTGTAGAGGTTCCCTTCCTGTCCCTCCTCTCTTTGAATTTCTCTTTGAGCAAAATGGAATTGATTTGAAACTTACTCGAAATTCTTTTTTAAAAAAAGAAAGAAACAGATTGTTGGATTTCAGGGAAAAACTGCATAAAGAGGAATTAAGAGAAGAGAAGAGAATTCTTTGAATTCTCTTAATAATGCTACTCTCAGTATGTCTAAAGAAAATGGCCAAGATTGAAATAGCCATTCCAACTGGCTCCATGCTCCCAAGCATCATTTGGATTTGTTTCTTGAATTGCATTTATTTTCCCCAGATCTTGGTGCCAAGAGAACTACAGAACTGTAGGGTGTCACGAAAGCAGTTGTTCTATCTCTGAGATGCACCTGCTTTCTGACAGGCAACTTCACACACTACATTTTAAAATGTATACCTGAGATTTTTTCACACATAAATAAACCTTCCAAATGCAATATTTGCATGAGACACACACAGAGGTGGAAACACAGGTCTCTTCTAGGGAGGGAGAGACATCAGCTGAACCAGGATGCAGTGTATCTCCTTGTCATTTAGGTGCATTCATTTGCAAACCAGATTTGTTTTCATGCAGTGTGTGGAATGGTCCAAAGAAAAGCTTTTTAAAAATCCCTGTGCATGAACACAAGTAGCTCTTTGGATGTATGCCATTATTCATAATTCAGAGGGTTTAAAAAAAAATATCAGGGAATGTGTTCCTTTTAATAAACATTTGTTTTCTGGTAGAGAGCTCCTCAAAATATGATCATAACTTGAGAGACAAATATTTTATTAAACCACCTGCCCACCTCCTTGAAACGAGGCAAACCGCTCTCCTGAAATTTACTTCTAGTTAGAATGCAGCTGAAGGCTGATGAACTTACTGAAGCTCCCCATTTGTTTATTACAGCTCCTTCCTTTCACTCCACTGTATGCCTGATTTAAAAGTCCCAGTGTCCTTTTCTCACTTGCTATGTAGTAAAAGCCCCCACATAAACAGCTTGGGAGAGTTGTAATAAGCTAGCCATTAAAATTCACTTTAGAAGAATGCTTCTCATATGATTTCCCGGGAGAGAATGTTCAGTTTTTTTCAAATCTTATTTATATTTTATTGACATTTAATTTTAACAAGACATAAAGAACAAAACATGCCTGGCTAGCTTCAGTATGATGGGATGCCAAAATAAGGAAAAAAAACATAGCTTTTGTCTCCTTTTTTTTCAAATCTCTGTCGACTATTGCAAACAAATTTAACAAGAAACCCATCCGAATTGACTCAGGCCAGTTCCACATTGGGGCCATTGTTTGCAGACCAGTTGATGCAGTTTCAGCTTTACTTCCTTGTGGAATTATAACAGAGGATCTCCATGTTGGGAGAAATGCATTATTCAAATAATTCACCAGCCAAGTGAATTTCCTGTCCCCGTGCAAACAGTTTTGCATTGATTCATTCATTTGTCACCTTACTAAAATGTAGAACTACTCTGGAATTTGGGGAGAAGTTTCTTGGTTACAAGACCAGCATTTTCTAGTGATAATGCCCCAAACTGTAACTTCTAGACTTGAGATATGGTGGCTCATGTGCACCTTCATAAAGAGGGTATGAGTTATGAGCAATAAATTTATCTCCAGAGCTGACTAAAATCCAAACCAGAGAAATTGCTCCAGCCACTCAGGCTACAACTACATAACCATTTCCTGTTCCTCCTCCTCCTCCTCTGTAATTGTGGCCATAGTGGAGGAGTGCAAAGGAACACCTCCCCACTCTCATGGGGGGGGGACAGTAGGAGAGCTTCTAGTTTCCTGGCCCCACTGAAGGACCTCCTGCCAGCACCTGGTATTTCTGACCACTGTGTGACAGAGTGCTGGACTGGATGGGCCATTGGCCTGATCCAACACTGGCTTCTCTTATGTTCTTATGTCTTCCCTTGCCAATGCCTGGAATGCTGTTAGAATTGCAGGTCTCCTGACTGGTAGAACATGTAGTTTCCCCAGGGTTCTTAGCAGTTTCTCCAGCAAAAACACAGAGAGAAGAGAAAAACCAATCTCCCTCCCTCCCTGCCATATATAGGTTTGGGAAATTCTGGTTTGGGAAATTCCTGGAGATTTGAGGGTGGAATTTGGGAATGATGAAGTTTGAGAAGGGAGCTTAGCAGTGATGTGATGCCATGCAGTCCACTCCCCCAAAGCCACCATTTTCTCTAGCCTGGAGATCAATTGTAATTCCAGGAGAACCCCATTTCTTGCTTGGAGGCTGCCAACCCTACTCAGTCTTGAAGGCTGAAGAACAGAGCAGGCCAGAGCTACCTCCACCCATAGAGGAGGAGAAGGGATAGGAAGCCACAAGAACTGTGAGCTGAAGGTGTTGGATGAGTTCGCATGTTGGAGTTAGCAGTGACAATACAGGGTAGAACTCTTGGGGAATAAGAGATGTTTTCCCCATCATTTTCCTCTCAGGCTGTCAGTGCCAACTTTCAGTAGGAATGTGTGAGAGAATTAGCCCATTACTAGCATTTTTTCAGGGCTCAGTCCAGCCAAGGAAAAGTGCTTCTAGAAGGCCCCCACTGTTCTAAAATGTTACATCTTTATCTCAACAAACATTTAATGGAACCTTGATGCTAGCTCCAGGAGTTAACATAACAATAGATTTGGGTCTCTTTTATGGCCGGGCTAGAATATAAGATTTGTTCAGCACTACATAGTCTTTGATGTCTGATAAAGCTTTTCTGAAAAACTCAGTAAGAAAATGCAATACATTAAATGCAGAGACTCAAGTTAATAAATGAAAAGGTCACAGATTCTCTTGAGGAATAATGGACATTGCACATTTTAGGAAATAACAAAAAGGTTCAATATATACAGTATTTGAAGGGTTTTTTCCCCCTTCCCTCATAAGGTGGAAAACTTAGTATAGTGCTTAGTTGAAGATGAAACAGAAAACTTTGAGAGACTGTTATGTTTCTCGAGTGGAAAATCAAATCCAAATTGTGTTCTTTCTATGAAATTCTTCTTTGGGGTAACTTTGGAGGTCTGGTCAGTACTGAAATACTGAAATAGCAGAGGCCCTGAGGCAGTTGCAGTGACACTTAGTGATGATGATTGGATCAAAATTGTGAGCAGCATCCTCAGTGTTTAAGAAAACAACTTTGGCTTCCTTGTTGAGGGTTCTAGTTCAGGCTGTTCTAGGAGGCAACATTGAGGGAAGGTCTTGTCCTGCATGCTCTGTTGTTGGCCCCCCAGAGTCACTGGCTGGCCACTGTGTGGAACAGGATGCTGGACTTGATGGGCCACTAGTTTGATCCAGCAAGGCTCTTCTTGCATTCTTAGGGACTGGAAATACTTTTTGTGTAGACATCCTCAGCCTTTCGCTTGGGAACTATGGCTCAGCAGCAGCAGAAGAGGCAACCATGCAATGATGTTTGCACATCAAAGCTTTGAATAGCTTGGTGTTTATTATCCAGGAGGGATCCTTCCTTCCTTCCTTCCTTCCTTCCTTCCTTCCTTCCTTCCTTCCTTCCTTCCTTCCTCCCTCCCTCCCTCCCTCCCTCCCTCCCTCCCTCCCCCCCCTCCCCCAGTGGGCTCAGGGCAGTGTACATCATAGTTTAAAACAGTTTCACAGGCATATATAAAATTAATCCCATTTAAATTAAATATTATGAACATTCTGATGATGTAAGTAATTATTCATTCTTCTGGAGGGGCCAGATCAACCATAGGCCTGGTGGAACATCTCTGTTTTACAAGCCCTGTGGAACTGTCTCAAGTCTTGCAGGGCATGGATGTCACCAGGTAGAGAGTTCCACCAGGCAGGAGCCAGGCTCTGTTTGAGGATAGTTGGATGTCTTTTGGGCCAGGGACCACCATTAGATTCCGCTCTTCTGAGTGCAAGGCTTTCCAGAAGATACACCAGTAGAGGCAGTCCCACAGGTACACTGGTCCCAGACAAGGCTTTATAGGTCAAAACCAGAACGTTGAAGCAGATCTGGTACTCAACTTGGAGCCAATGTAGCTGGGGAAGCACCAGCTGGATGGGGTGCCCGTAAGCACCCATGTCACTGCATTTTGGACAAGCTGTAATTTCCAGGTCAGCTTCAAGCATAGCCCCATGTAGAGTGAGTTGCAATGATCCAGCCTAGAGGTGACTGCTGCATGGATCACTGTGGCTAGATCAGGGTGGGAGAGGTAGGGGGCCAGTTTGGTGTAATGGTTAAGTGTGCAGACTCTAATCTGGGAGAACCGGGTTTGATTCCCCACTCCTCCACTTGTACCTGCTGGATGACCTTGGGCAAGCCATAGCTCTGTACCAGCTGTTCTCTCAAGGACAGTTGTCTCAGAGCTCTCTCAGCCCCACCTACCTCACAGGGTGCCTGTGGTGGGGAGGGGAAGGGAAAGGAGTTTGTAAACTGCTCTGAGACTACAAGTGAAGGGCGGGGTATAAATCCAATCTCTTCTTTTTCTTCAGTTACAAAAATAGTCAGGCGCAGCCAGGCACAGAACAGGTTTTTGCTTTCCCATTGTGCCCATCCCTAGTTCTTACGTATGAACTTGCAGAGGTGCCTTATGATAATCCAAATTATACATTTTGCTTGGGCAGAGATAATTAGTTTTAAGGAGAGGTAATCCCAACAATAGCACTTTTATAAGTAGGGGATACAATAGGACTTGTGAAGGGTATCCCATTTTCTCCCTTTTCCCCTCCCCTGTAAACCCCTATATCCTTAATGGTTTTTGTTTTTAATGAATGCATTTTAATGGTTTAATTTTATTGTCTTAGCTGTAAGCTTCTTTGAGCAGATCTCTGGAGAGGTGGCATATATAAATTTTCTAAATAAATAAATAAATGCCTATTATCCATTCTTTAAAAACTTTAATATGTGCATTAAATTGTCATTTGTAAAGTGCTGTCAAGTCACAGATGACTTATGACGACTCCATAGGGTTTTGAAGGCAAGAGACACTCAGAGGTGGTTTGCCATTACCTGCTTCTGTGTAGCAAGCCAGCCTGCACTTCCCGGGTGGTCTCCATCCTATCTAAGGACTGACCAGATCTGACCCTGCTTAGCTTTCAAGATCTGGTGAGATCAGGCTTGCCTGGGCCATCCAGGTCAGGGTATGTATTAAATCTGTGATTATAAGACCATAAATATATTGTAAGAAAGTGGATTTTTACAGTTATTCATTTACGAAAGCAGCCCACTTCACACAGGGATGTGCCTGCTGGACCCTCTTGCCCCAGAAGTTTTCCATGCATGTCATCTTCATCAGTACCTTCGCTGAACTCCAAACCTGATCATTTTTCTTTCAATTCCTTATGGCTTTCCTCAAGACTCACCAGTAGTTTGTCCTCTTCTGATTTTAATTTTGGTAAAATTTTAGCAGCAACTTACATGTGGGAAGTGAGTGGAATTCGATATGTGTGTATTGTGTGTTTCTGGATTGTGGTCAATAGCTTGTGATAGCTGACTGACAAACTGATGTGAGAATATCTAAGGAATTTATAGATGCAAATAAGCAGCCGCAAGGATGCATGAAGAAAAGTCACACTTTCGAAAGGTAATAGAACCAAGTTTCATGAAGAATTACTAAACACATAAAGAATAATTTCCTCACATTTGAGTGCACTTGTGCTGGAGTCCTTGAAAGAGTCAGTAGCTGTATTCGTCATATAATATTCTGATCACTTTTTTATTGCCTGTTGCAGTAGTGACATTCCCTCCCAATGTTAAGACACTGAACTGTCATTGCAAAGAACACAAATGTGTTGCTTCGTAATTTCATAATTCAGGCAGTACAGGGTAATTCTACATTTTTCATGGGTGACCTGCAAAACATGGTGACTTTTAAAAAAGGAACTAATACACCAAGGAATGGAACTCAGTTTCCTAGAAAGCCTAGGTATAAATAATGTGCTGGATCCAGTATGAAATCTCTACTGATGGAAGGGATTTTCATCAGCAGAGTATGAATTCTCTGTCTCCTCTGCCCTAATGCAGCCCCAAATGCCTCCCCCAGTGATGTTTCTACAGGAGAGGCGACCCCCCAAACAGCATGTGTCAGCAGTTACTGAAAATTACTGCCCACTTCCCTTAGCAGAAATTTTCAGATGGATCCAACCCAGTAGTCTGGTTATTTGTGGTGATGTTATGGACCAGATTTAATGCTAAAGGTCGATGGAAACTCAGTGGGTTTGCAAGTGGTTTATAAAAAAAAATTAAAGTATTTTTATATGATTTACTAGCCTGATACCCTTGCTTTGCTACAGTATTTAAATTCCATAAATCTAGTTATAATACTGATGATGTGAAGTTTGAAATGTAAGATTTGTTGTAGGAATTCTAATGGAAAAGATTGTAGTGTAAAAAATGAAGTGAGACATACGTACTTTTCTCTCTCTTCCTACTGAAGGACCTCTCTGTAGACCACATTGGTGGTTCTGCCCTCAGGTGCTAGGATCACCAGGCTGCTTGGTGAGCTCACTCTGGAGCAGGCAACATAGAACTGTCCATTTAAGAAGGAGTTGTCTGTTAAGTCAGCTCCTGCCACCTTCCACGAAAGTGATGGCCTTTCTATTGGAGTTCCTGGATTGTTTTGCTCATATGTAGACTGTGTTGTTCTCAGCATCTCAGGGTGATCTTGCTGGTACTTGGCCTGCGTGCAACTCAGTGCCCCACAGAAGTACTTTGTGCAAATGTCTTTGCTGCCTTCCTAAGTTGCCTCCTCCTTGTAGTGTTAAAATACCCTGGCCCTGCTCCGACACCTGACAGACACCCACCTGTCTGCTATTTGTGTGGGGATTATATTTAAAGGCATCCGGGAGGCTGGACCAGCAGCAGGGCTAAGGCAATCCTACTGAGCAAACCTCCCTGGTGGCTGTAAGCATCCCATCTCCTCTCCTACACCTGAAAGACAGGGAGACGTATTAGAAGCCACTGTGGAGGTGGGGCCAGTGAGATCACTAAGGCATTACTGCTGTGGCAGCTCCCTCATGGCTTTAAGTACCCTGCAACCACTGCTGCACCTGACAGACAACTGCCTGTTAGGTATAGGAGGTGAGGGGAGTGTGTTGGAAGCCATCGGAGAGGCTGGGCAGCAGCATCACTGCACCTCACAGGTGGTTGTTGGCCATTCCTGATTTTCTCAATTGCCATTAGCTCTCTGCAGTCTCCTGTAACTTTTTTTTTTACCTCAGAATGCTGAGCTCTGCAGCTGACCAATCAGAGAGTGGGATGTGCAAGGAGGCAGCCATATAGGAATCAATGGGGGGAGCACATTTTCCCCCTTTTGACCCACTTAGGGGTCAAATTTCTAAAAAAAATCCCTTCTTAGTGAGCCCCTATGCTATGGTAGGAGCGCTCTCCCCAAATTTGGTGCTTATAGGTCCAGCGGTTTGGCCTGGACATTGATTTTACAGTGAGGGGACTTTCTTTTATATATATATATATAGATGTCTCTGAGGCTGTGTTTGGGACTAGGATCTTTAGGCTGCTCCATGTATTACAAATGTAATCTAGTCCATCATGGGTATAATACCAAGCAGAGAGGGTCGCCATAGGGCACAATACAGCCCTATTTCCTCCTTTCCAAACTTATGTTCATGGACCAAGTCAAATGGGCAGGAGTAGAATAGTATATGGGAAGTTCCACGATTATCTATTACTATACCTATAGTCCTATGCATCTATGAAAGGCGAGAATGCAGAAGACAAAGAGTTGGTTTTTATACCCCTCATTTTCTCTACCCAAAGGAGTCTTAAAGTGGCTTACAATGGCTTTGCTTGCCTTCCTTTTTCCACAACAGGCACCTTGTAAGGTAGGTGGGGCTGAGAGAGTTCTGAGAGAACTGTGACTGGCCCAAGGTCACCCAGCAGGCTCCATGTGGAGAAGTGGGGAATCAAATCCAGATCTCCAGATTAGAATCTGCTACGCTTAATCAGTATATCACTCTGTAATTCCCTAGGGAGATCTCTCCATGAGTGGACACTGTGTTCACTGTGGGCTGTGTGTTAGGTACATGAAGATTTTTTTTTAATGTGTACAACTAAAAACATGAAATCACATGCACTCTAGAGACGTATTCATAAGAGGGCCAAGACTGTTAAATATGCCATCATTGGAAAACCTGTGATTGTTGCTATGATCAGCCATTACTCTGTTATGAGAGGGTATAAATTATATCCCAACACTAATGTTGTAATTTTAGACAAATGTAGCTAGTCAGCACATCTATATGATCCCCTCCCCCAGGAAAGTATGACTTTGTTATCTGAAATGTAGCACATCCTGTGTAAAATACACTATAATTTGTTTGAGTGGCCTCCTCTCCATCCCCACAGCGGAACAGCAGAATACTAAGTAAGAGCCAGAGCCAGTCATGAGAGCAGCCTGCCCATCTGATAAATAAAGCCAGCTAGGCAGCCTTATCTTGTGAAGCAGGCATGTTTGTTTCTGTTTTTGTTTGTGTCAGTGGCCAAGAGGGTCTTGTGTGTGTATTCACAGCACAGTTCTTCCTAGCTGTTGATCCCATTCCCTTGTGAAGACAAGCTGAATCAAAAAGGGCCCAATTTTCAAAAACAAAACAAAACATACTAGTACAAACCTGAGACCTTTCACATACAATTGACATAAGAAAGTGGCAATATTCACTCAGGTTGGGAGGCTGCCCTGGTTTGAACTTTGCACATTTCCAAATGACTGGAATTTAAAATCTGCAAAACATATTTTACATACAAAACACATGTTATCTTACAGGTAAGGCATCAGAAAATTGTGTGTGTGTGTGTGTGTACACATGTGTGTACATTCAGTTGGAAATCCAGGTTTCCTAATTTTGAGCCGGTGGTCATAGGAGGAAACTGGCACTCCAGCTGATACCACTAAGGAGATGGATTGCAGTAAAAGTGGTAGGTAACTGCAAAGGAAGAATGGATAGATTTCATATGAAGCCAGAGCTAATTCAGATGCCCTGGCTCTCATTTTGTTTCCAGGATTAATTTGAGATGCTGGTTTTGACCTGAAGGACCACCTCCACTCATATCAACGTTCCCATGATTCTATGCATGATTCTTTCTTTCAGGAATCAGCCTCAAAGTAGGTCAGGTTGGCTAAAACCCACAATATTTTGTTTGTTTGTTTTTGTTTAGCCACCATCCCCAAACTGTGTAATTCCCTCACCCTGGAGGTGAGGTCAGTGTTGCCCCTTTGGGCCGTTCAGACTTATTATTTTTTTTCCAGAATAACTTAATGTAAGGTTGAAGTAGGCGATGACAATCCTTATTTGTTCTCTTGAGGTTCATGCTTTTATGATACTCTTATCTATATATCTAATAGCCAAGCGGCCTCCTCTGTACAAATATCTAAATCCACGCGGGGGGCACTTGGGGGGCAGGGAGATTTTCCTACACAAGTAGGAGACTCCCCAAGTGTGCAGAAAAATCCTAAAAGTTAAAAAAAAAACTTTGGGGGGATATTTAAATCCCCCGAAAAGTTAAAGAGTGTTCCCTGCGCATGCACAGGGAACACTCTTGGAACTGTGAGGTGGCCCGGTGGTAGGGAGGTGTCCAAGCCTTGCCACCAGAGCTGTGGGGGGGAATCACGGGCCTGGTGAGAGCTGCTCAGGCTTTGCTGGTGCCCGTGGGGTGGAGTGGCAGGCCGAGCAGCTCTGGGGCACTTGGCCTGCCACGGTAGCTGGGGGGATGGGGGAAAGAGAAGCAGCGAGCCCAAGCAGCTCTGGGGCACTCGGCCCGCCGCAGGAGTCGGGGGGAGGGGGGAGAGAAGACTCACCTATGGCTGCTTCCTCCACTTGTTGGAGCTCCTTCTCCCCCCCTGCGAGTATCATGCCTTCCCCCTTCTTGTATGTATCTAATTCTCAACCTCCTCAACAAATGGAGACTTAAATCTAGAAACTGGAGCCACAAACAGGCAAAAGAGATCTTTCTACAAACCTGAAAAATGTCCCAGGTTTGCAGGGAAAAAAATCAAAATCACAAATCTTAAGCAAACAAACAAAAACATCAGAAGTTGACCTCTCATAATAGAGGCAAGACCTATAACTTTAAGAAAAAAATATTTTAGTGACCATTGCTGGCCTTAAGTGTTTTCTGTCATTAAAAGGCATGGGGAAGCAGCAGGGCTTTTCTGAGGCTGCTTTAGCCTTTAAAGGCCTTTAAAGGAGGAATCATCAAAGCCATGTAGGGAATTCCCCTGGAAGTAACGCTTATCTCCAGACTGGAGAAAATGGATACTTTGGAGGGGGGACTCTGTGGCACTGTACTCCACTGAAGTCCCTGTCCTCCTTAGGCTTCACCCCAAATCTCCAGGAGTTTCCCAACCTGGACCTGGCAACCTTACCCCCCCATCCCTTGCTGGTGGCTAGGGGGGACCTGGCAACCGTACAGCCACACTATGCCTGCCAGCAGCCACTGGGTGATTTGATATCATGGTATCATAGGCCTTTTCTACCAACTGAGAGAACCCACATAGCCTCGTATGATTTCTGGGGAAGCGGGTTTGTTTTAAACACAAACCTTCCCTTCAGTTCTTAAGGCAGCAAGTGTAAAGGCTTTGGGTTTACTGCTGTGAGGTAAGTTTTGTGGTGAGCAAGCAGAACACGGAGATCACCAAGGCAGGAGCTGTATATAAATAACAAAGAAGATTGACTGATTTACAGATTAGTTTGAAAGAACAGATAAGCAACACAGGTGTCCAGATAGTCAGAGGAGAAACCTGGCTGAGACACAGAAGTTTAAGCTGATTATGGCTTCAGTGTGTGATTTGAATTTTTCTTTACTGCTTTCAGGTACAAACAGGCTGTTACTGATTAGCCGCTGGCGCACACACTGATTAGCCACTGGCACACACAATAGTCCTCCCCACACCAGCCTGCCCTTTCCCAGTTGTCAGACTAAATGGTACAAGTTCTGCTTATTACCTAGGATTGGCAGCTCCACGTTGGGAAATACCTGGAGCTTTTAGGGGTGGAGCTTGAGGAGGGCAGGGTTTGGGGAGGGGTGGAACTTCAGTAGGGTATACTGTCATAGAGTCCATCTTCCAAAGTGGCCTTTTTCTCCAGGTGAACTGATCTCTGTTGCCTGGAGATCGGAGGCCATCCCAGAAGGTTTCCAGCTACCACCCAGAGATTGGCAACCCTATTATTTATTTATTTATTTATTTATTTATTTATTTATTTTCGCATTTTTGCCCCAACCTCCCCGCAAGCAGGCTCAGGGCAGCTTACAAAGTGGCAGAGTGCCAAGTTAAAATAAAACAATTTAAAACAATGTTATAACAATACAGCAAGTAACTTTCAGTAAAATGCTCGCTATGATGGTAATCAGCATAAGTCAAGTTAGCATCCTACAATTTCTCTTTGTGGCATGGTGTGAGTTCCTTTGGGCCAGCCCTCATCTCTGGTGATAATGGAGATGGTCAATGGTAGGTGGCGGTGGCTCCTAATCAAAAGCCTGGTGGAAGAGCTCTGTCTTGCAGGCCCTGCGAAACTGCATAAGATCCCATAGGGCCCTGATCTCCTATGGGAGCTCATTCCACCAGAGAGGAGCCACCATCAAAAAGGTCCTGGTCCTATTACCAAAGACAGGCCTAACTCTATTCTCTCTCAGAGTTAAACCACTCTGCCATGCTACCAGGCAGAGCTACCCTTCAAACTGTCTGCTTGTTTACTTAGGCAGATCCACACAATCCCTGCACTCTCTCTGAGGCAGACCTGAACTCCCACTGTGATTCCCTCCCACATTCCAGCCAACTCTGAGAGATGATTGGATGCTGGAGCAGCACTCCCATAGGCTCAGCTGAGTGGCTGTTTTCCCCCTCAGGTGCAGGACAGACTCCTGTCTGTCATACAGGGGTCTTGTAGGACTCACCTAAGCCCAGCTGCTTGCTGCTGTTCAACAGCAGTCACACCATGAAAGCCAGTGTGCTATAGTATTTACTGTATAAGACTAGGACTTTGGAGACCCAGGTTTGAATCTCTGCTCTGCCATGCAAGCTGGCTGAGTGACCTTGGGCCAGTCAAACACACTCAGCCTCACCTAACTCTCAGTGTTGTTGTGAGGATAAAATGGAAAATATGAGAATGATATAAACTGTTTTGGGTTCCCTTTGTAGAGAAAGGTGGGATAGAAATGAAGTAAATAAATAATAAATATAGCTGAAGGCCAGCTAAAAAGGCAAGTTGGTTGATGAGTGGAAAGAAGATAGGGAAGTGGGGAAAGGTAAGGATATGGGTCTTGTCAGGAGGAGGGGTAGAGAAAAGAGTGAGGAGAAGCGGATACAGGGGGAAATGAGATCCCCCCCCCTCAAGTTGTTGCTGGTTCCCACTGTGTAATTTGGCCTGGTGGCTGGCACCACACAGCCTTGGGTAGAGTTTTCCTGGGAGGAGGCTGCCATGGGGAGTGCAGGAGGGAAGACTGAAGACGGGAGGTGATGGCAGCTACAAGCATGGATGGCTTCAAGAGGGAATTAGATAAACAAATGGAGCAGAGGTCCATCAGTGGCTATTAGCCACAAGATATAGGAACTCTCAGTCTGGGGCAAGTGATACATTGTATTCTTGGTGCTTGGAGGAACAACAGTGGGAGGGGTTCTAGTGTCCTGGCCCCGCTGCTGGACCTCCTGATGGCACCTGGTGGTTTTGGCCACTGTGTGACAGAGTGTTGGATTGGATGGGCCATTGGCGTGATCTAACATTGGCTTCTCTCATGTTCTTATGTATGGGGTGGGGTAGATAAAGGTAGGTTAATGAGTGGTTGAGATGGACAGAAGAAGGCAAGAAAGGGGAAAAGCTGTGTGGGTTTTTAAGGAAGCAAAGAGTGGATACTGGGGGAGGGGGAATGAGATAAGAACATAAGAACATAAGAAAAGCCAATGTTGGATTAGGCCAATGGCCCATCCAGACCAAAACTCTGTCACACAGTGGCCAAAAACACCAGGTGCTCTCAGAAGGTCCAGCAGTGGGGGCAGGAAGCCCTCCCACTGTTGCCCCCCCCCAAACACCAAGATTACAGAGCATCACTTGCCCCAGACTGAGAGTTCCTATCTGTACTTTGTGGATAATAGCCACTGATGGACTTCTGCTCCATATGTTTATCTAATTACCTCTTGAAGCCGTCCATGCTTGTAGCCACCACCACCTCCTGTGGCAGTGAATTCCACATGTTAATCACTCTTTGGGTGAAGAAGTACTTTCTTTTATCTGTTCTAACCCGGCTGCTCAGCAATTTCACAGAGTGCCCACGAGTTCTTGTATTGTGAGAAAGGGAGAAAAGGACTTCTTTCTCTACCTGCTCTATCCCATTCATAATCTTATAAACCTCAATCATGTCACCCCTCAGCCGTCATTTCTCCAAGCTAAAGAGCCCCAAGTGCTTCAACCTTTCTTCACAGGAAAAGTGTTCCAACCCTTTTATCAATTTAGTTGCCCTTTTCTGCACTTTTTCCAGTGCTATAATATATTTTTTGAGGTGTGGCGACCAGAACTCTACACAGTACTCCAAATGAAGTCGCACCATTGATTTATACAGGGGCATTATGATACTGACTGATTTGTTATCTATTCCCTTCCTAATAACCCCAGCATAGCATTGGCCTTTTTCATTGCAGTCACACACTGTCTCGACATTTTCATTGAGTTATCTACTATGACTCTAAGATCTCTCTCTTGGTCAGTCTCTGCCAGTTCGGACCCCATCAACGTGTATTTATAGTTAGGATTTTTGCCTCCAGTGTGCATCACTTTGAACTTGGCCACATTAAACCCCATTTGCCACATTGATGCCCACTTGCACATGCTCGACAGATCCCTTTGGAGTGCCTCACAGTCCTCCCTGGTTCTCACCACCCTGAACAACTTTGTGTCATCTGCAAATTTAGCCACTTCACTGCTTACTCCCAACTCCAAATCATTAATAAACAAGTTAAATAGCATCGGACCGAGTACTGATCCCTGCGGTACCCCACTGCTTACCTCCCTCCACTGAGAAAATTTCCCATTTATACTCACTCTCTGTTTCCTTTTAATTAGCCAGTTTTTAAAAAATTTTATTAACAAATTCAAAATATACAAATAAGAAAGTCAATCAAAGTGCAATACATCCACAAGAGCATTCATACAGTGAAAATAATAAAAACCTTGTACTAAACATGAAAGTCATAACCTGATATCACAAACAAGAGAGGAATTAGGCAAAACCCGCAAGAACCAAATTTTAAGGTATATTAAGTATACTATAATAAATAACAAATATCAAATAGTGTGCAAGTGCAACAGTGAGGAAGAGTAAAAATACAGCAAGGATAGAAACAGAGACAGCTAAAGACCAGTGAGTGTGGTTACATCAATATTAAATCTCTACAGAATCTATTTTGTGGCAAAATATTTTGTTTGACTGCAAATTCATAAAAAGAGTACCACTTTTCAACAAAGTTTGTTGATTTCGGGAAGATCTCTGATTGGTATAAGCGATATGTGATTTTCTCCATTAGAAACTGATCCCGTACTTTCGTCATCCATAGGGACCTTGAGAGTGGTTGAGATGATTTCCAAGTTTGTGCAATTGCTGTTTTTGCTGCCGTCAGTAAACTAGTGATTAGATCTCTTTGGGACTTAGGAATAGCTTCTTCATGCCACAGGTTCAGCAGAATTGTCTCTGGATTCAAAGGAACCGAGTAACTGGTTAATAAAGCAATTTGGGAGATTACATCTTTCCAGAAGTTTTGAACGACCTCGCAAGTCCACCAACAGTGAATATAGGAACCATCCTGTCTGCAGCCCCGCCAGCATTTAGGGGAATGTAATTTTGAGGTATGAGCAAGTCTGAGTGCTGTCAGGTACCATTTAGTCAAGATTTTAAAATTTTGTAATTTGGTGGTTGCTGAAGGTGTGGTAGATAGAGATTTCATCCAGATTATTGACCATTGTTCGTCTGAGAAAGTCTGATGACAGTCTCGATGCCATGAGTGTTGAAATGGGAAAAGTTTGGGTTTATCATGGCATATTAGTATGTCATATATAGTGGAGATCAGACCTCTGTTGCTAGACGAAGTGCCTCCCAAGAGGCATTCAAACATTGTACGTGGACTGGAAAGGATTTTATGAAGCTGTATTTGTGAAGCCATATGCTGAAGTTGTAGATAGGAAAACCAGGGGATGGGATGATGTAACTCCTGTTCCAGATCCGCTTTTAAAAGAATGTCTGATTTGGAGGATATGTCCTTCAGTGTTGTGACATTAGCTTGTTGCCAGATAGACTGAGTACCCCACTCTGTTCCAGGAGGGAACCAGGCTTGATGGAGGAAAGTTGAATATTGTGAGATAGAGGGTACCAGCATCCGTCGGTGATCATCCCGAGTTTTAAGAATATCAGATAAGAGTTTCTAATCTACAAGAGGAGTTGCCCTTTTATCCCATGACTATTGAGCTTACTTAGGAGGCTTTGATGAGGAACTTTAGCAAAAGCTTTCTGGAAGCCAAGGTAAACAACATCTATTGGGTCTATCTATTGAGATGCCCTGCTACAAGTCCTTCTGTATCCCCCACTTGTTTTAAATATTTGTTAACTACACAGTAAGGACCTACTGTGTGGTAAGGTGGTTTAAATGTTTTGAGTCGGTACATAAAAACATATAATTCTATGTCTACATGGTATAAAACTAGTACATACCAACTTTATTATGGGGCTTGGCCTTATGATATGGGTCCATTTTGCACAGCAAAAAAAATATGTCTGGCCCTAGACCAACCTCTGAAAAACAGAGTAGCCACTGAGAATCAAGGTGTTGACCATTACTGTACTAGAACTTCAGTCGCCATTGATTTGCTGTGGATACACAACTTGTTCAGAAAATTTATATGCCATCTCCCTAGCGATCTGCTCAAGATGGCTAACAAGGTTAAAAATACAATAAAATAATAAGAATAAAGTTATTGGTATATAAAGATGCAAAAACAAAACAAAACCAACAACCCATGAAAATGGCCCTCAGGCTAGAAACAGACCACAAAATCATCTAAAAGATGATAGAACACTTCAGTCAAATACCAGTGTCATGAGTTGAAGAGAAGGAAACTGTCTGTGGGAGGGAGAGAAAAATAAACTTGTGTCTGGTGATGTATCAGAAGGTTTAAGGTTGGTCCTCAGTCAATAATGGTTGGAAGCCAGTGCTTATGGATGCTGATGGAACTGTAAGGAAACAACTTGTTTCCAAAGCACTCCTGTTTTTTTTGTTTTACTCTTGCTTTGAAGCCTTTGACCTAGCCAACTGCCTAACAAAGTAAAATGCAATTTATATGAAAGAGGTACAGGGTTCGTTAAGGCTCCAGTTACAACTCAAAATGATTAGAACTGTGTCCTTGGAAACCGAAACACACCATTGGAATAATTGTGTTGTCAAGAATAAATGAAACAAAGTTATAAAAAATGTTAATGATGCAAAAAGGGAAAGAACAGAACAAACTAAAAAGTGTCAATACAAGGATGAGATGTATCAAAGAGGTACAAAACCTAGATTGATCATATAACAAACCCTAATTGCAACTGCAACAATGAGACAGCAAGCAGAACCAGCACATATTGCAGAGCTAAAATAGCACTCACAGCAACATACCTCTAATAATCAATACAGTCATCATTAACCAAACATTCCTCAGAATTTTTTTTTTAATTCCGTAGTCACATGAACACAAAATCCGATCATGTTCAGTATAATCAATACATATATTAAAAATAACTTACTGGCATGAATTAAAACACAAGCTTAATCTCAGCAGGAATCTCAACAAAACAGCATCTGAATAACCAGGAGGAAGCTGCCTCTTAAATGGAAAATGCCTTTGCTTAATAAAGTAAAGGTCAATGAATGTCTCTTTAACCAAAATACCGGTGTCCACAATGGAAAAAATCTTGTTCTGCAGATCATGGATGACTAAACCAAAGAACATGGAGCAAGGTCTCTCACTCTGTTTGAAGTGACAGATGATATAACTAAGGGCGGAAGTAGATCCTTAAAAACATGAGGCCTTTCAAATTTGCTACTGAAGTTTATTGAAAGTAAATTCAAGGCAAATTTGGAATTTCCTGCATGGGTGAAACATCTGAAAAATTCTGAGGGCTCCTAAAATAAAACGTCAAGACAATTAAACTAAGCTTTTTCTGAATTCTCTCAGGAACAAAACTAGGCCAAGCAAGAATCTCTTCACATTTTTTCTGAAGGTTCAATTCAGTATACCTTAATTCAATGCAAATTTCTCCTTAGGGATTTTGTTAATTGTGTAACTAATTTTGCTTTCATCAAAATTCTTCCAGATGGTTTGCACACTAAAGTCATTTTTAGACCATTCTTCCTCCAAGGAGTTGACGGTAGTAGACTTGTGCCCCACCATTGCATCCCCCCCCCCCATGCACACACACCCAGAAGTGGTGAACTACTGCTTAGACTTAACTCACACATGGTGTCCACTTGCAAATGCCACTTAAAGGGAATGTCTCCTTTAAATACAAGTTTTTCCCCTCCTTCCATTCTGCTGGCCTCAGGGAGCCACCACCAGCAGAAATGAGAGAGGGAAGATCCACAAACCTCATAAACAAATCGGTCCACAAAAGGGAGGTTCATCCCGGTTCATGGTTTGTGGGATCTCATGAACCATAAACCAGGACAAATCCTCATTTTCCTGGTTTGTGCCTATCCCTCAGCATATTACTGCCCAGAGTCAACATGGCTCCTTTCTAGTGACACCTGGCTTTTTTGGCTCCTGTAGAAATAGGGCTCTGCTAGGCACAAAACAATGTAATGTTTCACTTATCAGTGTGCCCTATATGTTAAGGGCAATGGGGGGAAATCTCATTAAAATAAGTCAAGGGGACTTGCCCACATATTCCTTGATGATACATGCATGATTCTGCTAGTCTATCCCACACTTAAGGGGTATGACTTTGGAACAGTATATTCAGTTACCACATTAAAGGATGGACATATGGGATTTTTAAATCAGTATAAGGCAGATACTTCCCATGAGGGAAGCTGCATTGCTGATAACAGATTTCTCAAAATTAAGAAACTGTTATGTCATGGTTTAAAATTCCTCAGTTTTTAAGGGTTGTAGAAATCCAGGCATCTTTGTAGTACTAGTAAATCAAAACATAATTTACTGGGGACATCAGTAATGGATAAATGAAATAGCATCATCTAATCCAGTAGACAGAACCGTTATTTATGAAGCAACATGCATTTCTGCTGTATTCTTCTTGGCAGCTGCATGTTTCCCTCATCAGATCTTTGTTCTGGATGTAAGAACAAAATCCATTTAAACTTGAATGATCACAAAAATCCAGGCAGCACAGTAAAGGTAGCTTACCAATATATTTTCAAATATACTTAACTGTCAATCATCAGCTTTCTTTCACAGTAAATGAAGGTCAGTTTAGCAAGTGTTGGGGGAGGGAAGCCTGAGGTTGATGATCTCATCTTCTTTAGGCTCGTGTTGATGCCTAGCCTCCATGACAGCTATCCTATGGTCTCAGCTCGGAACAAGAGGGTGTTTGTGGCACCTAACATCTGCTTTGTCCTCCCAACGCTACTGCTGTCCCCCTTGGCTAGTGTCCTTGCCATTTTGAATAGTGTGCAATATTTTGTAAAGGCCCCATAATGTAAATGTCATGACAGTTGCTTCTTTTTCAGAGGCCATACTGTCTCCCCACCATGTGAGGACCTGCTGTTGTTCTATTTCCTAGTATGGTCGCTGCTCAGCTAAGGATGTGATACAACTCTGGAATCCTCTGTTGTTGCAAAAGACCTCTTTTCCTTCCTTATGCAGCCCCCCCAGGTGTGAATAACACCCTCATCTCCAGACATAAGGGTGGATATACCTGGATTCTTGGAAAGGGGAAAGATTATCTACCATGGTGTGATGATGGCAGAGCACTACTTGTGGTGGAATGGCTACTTGGCTGGAGATGTATGAATATTCATTTTTCCGGTAGGGTGTGTTTATTTTCTTTGTGAGTCTTTTTGTTTCATTATTTATTTCTTCTTGTGGCATTTGTACACCATTTGTACATTTATAACCAAATGTTGCAAAAATGATGTTAAAAAGTGAATACATTTAATGAGAAATCTTGGCTCAAGGACACAGAAATGGTGCGAAGAAGAAAGTGAGAGTGATTTTAGAGTCAAAATGGTGGGCCCACTTGTAGATTTTCTACATACCAAAATGGGGAAATGTTCCATGAGAAAGTATGTCTTTTGACCTTATGAAGAATGTGTAATGAAAGACATCTTTGTATGTACACTATGGTCCTGGTTCAGATGAAAGTTGTACAAAACAACCATTCTGAAGAGATTCATCAATGGCAACAGCTTTGTACACTTTGTTGTGTATAGATATATTCACTTTTGTATATGGACCTTTTTGTATTTTGTATTCTTATACCTCAATATATGATATTTGCAAATTGTTTATTCATCGTCACATGATTTAGCGTTTCTATACAGCTTACCTAAGGGTCCATTATTTGTATATTTCTGAGGTTGTAACTATTGATATAGTGGTCCATCACAATCTTAACAAGACTGTGCCAACAAATATGGAAAACAAAACAATGGCTCACAGACTAAAAATATTCAATTTACATTCAAATTCTGAAAAAAGGAGATATTAAAGATAGCAGCAACTATCAGATCACTGCATTAATTTCTCATGTGAGTAAAGTGACACTCAAAATCTTACAACAAAGTCTGCTACCACATATGGAACAAGAAATGTCAGGTGTTCAATCTGGATTCAGAAGAGGAAGAGGCACTAGAGATCACTTTGAAAATTTATGTTTTTTTTTACTGAACCATAAAGAAAATTAACTTGTGTTTCATACAATACAGCAAAGCTTTTGTTTGTGTGGATCATGAAAAGCTATGGTTGGTGCCACAGAATTTGCTTGTTTTGATGTGCAACCTGTATTCTGGAGAAGAGGCCACTGTTAGGACAGAATATGTAGAAACAGAATGGTTTCCAGTTGGCAAAGGTGTTGGACAATGATGTATTTTATCTCCATATCTCTTCAATCTATATGCAGAACATATCATAAGGAAAGATGGATTAGGTTTAGATGAAGGTGGAGTGAAAACTGGTGGAAGAAACATTTAGATGTGCAGATGATACCACATTACTGGCAAAAAATAATAATAATGAAGACCTGAAATGACTCCTGATGGTTAAAAGAGAAAGTCTCAAAGCAGGAAAACACCTGAATATCAAGAAGAAAAACGTAACAACCTTAAGGCTGACTATGAAGAAATTGAAATTGTTCAAGATATTCTATTCCTTGGGTCTATCATCAATCCAAAGGGAGAATGCACCCAATAAAACCGAAGGAGATTGAGATAGGAATGGCAGCCATGAAGGAGCTAGAAAAGATTCTTAATTGTAAGGATGTGTCACTAGCAACCAAGATCAAGTAAATTCATGCTGTAGAATTCCCTATTACTATGTATGGGTGTGAAAGTTGGACAATGAAGAAAGCTGAAAAGAAAGCCACAGACACACACACCAAATTTTCCACTCTCAATCCACTCTCAGTGCACTTTCCAACTGGATTTTACTATGTGAACTGACAAAACCCAGTTTCCAACCCAGTGCATTGAAAGTGGATTGAAAGTGGATTGTTTAGTGTGTGTGACTACAGCCGAAGACAGCTGATTCCTTTGAAATGTGATGTTGGAGGAGAGTTTGAAGGATACCATGGACTACCAAAAAGACAAATAAATCAGTTCTAGGCCAAATCAAACTTGACCTTTCTCTAGAAGCTAAAATTACTCATCTGAGGCTTTTGTGCTTTGGTCACATTATGAGAAGACAGGACAATAGAGCTAGGAAAAGCTGAAGGCAGCAGGAAAAGAGAAAGACTCGACATGAGGTGAATTGGCCCACTAAAGGAAGCTTTCTGTTTGCAAAACCTGAGTAAGGCTGTTAATGATAGGACATTTTGGAGGACTTTAATTAATAGGATCACCACAAATCAGAGGTGACTTGATGGCACCTAACACATTTACAGCCAAGAGTTGGGAAATTCCTGGAGATTTGGAGCTGGAACTTGAGGAGGGGACACTGGAGAGGGGAGGGATCTCAGCTGAGGTCAATGCCATAGAGTTGGGATTGCCAACCTCCAGGTAGGGCCTGGAGACCACCCATTTTTTACAATTGGTCTCCAGAGTCCAGACTACAGAGATCAGTTTCCCTGGATATCATAGGAAACCCTATGATTTTGTACCCTGCTGAAGTCCCTCCCCTCCCCAAACCATACTCTTCCCGGGTTCCATCCTCAAAATCTCCAGATATTCCCTAATCCAGAGCTGGCAATTCTATATAGAGTTCACCCTCCAAAATAGCTGCTTTCTCTGCGGGAACTGATCTCTGTAGTCTGGAAATCAGTTGTAATTCCAAGAGCTCTCCAGCTGGAGGTTTGCAACCCTCATTGAGAGGAAAATATGGCTCAAACCTTGCTCTAGTAGTGTGGTGGGGATTACATCCCTGATACTAACTGAATTGTTGCAAACATATTCATCTACAAGACCATGATCCAGCTGAAAAGGAGACCCAAGACGTTGAGTGAATGAGCTGTTGAGAAGGAAAGAAAACATAAGGGATAAAAGGGAAGCAGTAAAGCCATGGATCAGAACAAGGTCAGACCTGTAGTAACAAGGCTCAGATTTATGATGAGCTACTAAACCTGTCAAACAAGCAGACCAGGGACCGCAATGGGCAAAGCTGGCTTGGCTCAGATTTGAAGGCCCAGAGAACAGAATGATAGAATCTAAATCAGTTTGGGGAATACTGAGGTGCTGCAGTGTGAAATTGCTTTTCGAAAGCTATCAGTGGAAGTATTCCATTGGCTGGCCTGCTCCTCCTCTTTAAATACAGCTTTTAGAAGTCACAGGGCTTTCTCTTCTCTAGTCACCTTCAGTTATTAGGGAGGCCGTTTAATGGATAAGTGTGCTCGGCATTTCTAAGCCAATTTGAAACACTGAAACAAGTGACAATGTTATCTTTGGACACTTTTTTGAAGAAAGTAAAGCTAGAAATACAAAATTTAAATAATCACTGAACTTTGACTGATCAGAATGTAATACAAATGGTTCTGTGAAGCCATGGAGTTGGTTTGGTATATTCTGAAATAAGTAAAGTCAGTCTGCCTCTCTTGGCCAGTAGGGAATGATAGTCTCTGTGCAAAAACAAAAACAAAACAAACAAACAAACAAAAAACAGCTTGACATGGCTCTAAGGAAGCAATTTAGTTATGTCTAAGTAGGACCAGAATTGTGGCTTTGTTTATAATATCCAGATTTTAATTGAATACTGACAATCCCAGATGAACATTACGAAGGTTCAAAATTCAAATAAATATTTCCATCTCTTTCCCATGCAGCTGTATATTGTGTTAATTCCATTTAGGTACCCGTTTATATTCATTTGTGTCTCCAAATCTGCAGACATTTGCAGTTTGTCTCAGATTATCAATACTCATCCACGAGGAGTATCTGAATAAGTAAGCAGTGACTGACAAAAGCTCATACCCTACCACAAATTTTGTTAGTTTTTAAGGTGCTACTGGACTCTTAACTTTTCTACTAGTTCCACAGTCAGCAACTTTCTAAGTTGTACACAAGTTTGGAAGATTCAGCTCTTCTTTTGGTGGTTCACTCACTAAGGCTGAGGACAGACTGGCAGTCTGGCCCGCTCTGCCTCCGCTTTAAAAGCGGAGGCAGAGCGGCAGTCCAGACTGCCACATCTGCCTGGAGGAGAAGGCCTGGACACAACGCGTCTGGCGCCGCGCTCCTCCCGCAGCAGCCGGGCACCACTTAAAACTGGTGTCCTGGCTGCTGTGGCACACGTTCCATCTGCTTCCGGTGGGTGTGAGTGCGCACCAGCTGGGGGAGCTGCGCGGCATTCACACGCCGCTGCCGGAAGCCACCCACAGTCTGGACGCTGCGAGCGGCTTCCTTGCGGCAGCGTGCAAACACCGCACAGCGGGGGCAATTCCCCCCACCTTGTTCTGCCGCACCACGGAGGCGCGGCAGAACTTGAGTCTGTCCGCAGCCTAAGTAAATGCAGAGGATCCTTTACCAGGACAATCCTCTTACTGCAGTATCTGGTAGGTAAAAAATTAGAGAAAGTCAGTTGCATCCATGCAGTAGTGAAGAACCAGTATCTATTTTTGTTTCTATGTTTATTCCATTTTTATACTCACATTGTAAAGATGTATTTAGTTATATTTATTTATTGTTTCAGGAGGGTTTTTTAAAAATAGTTTCAGATGAGAGGGTAGCCTTGTTGGTTTGCAGTAGAAAAGCTAGATTTGCCTGAGAATGAAGACCACAGGGAGAGGCCATCTTGTCTGTCTCATTGACCAAAGAAATTTGTCAGGTGGGTACATGCAAGTGGGTCTTTTCAGTGGCAGCCCCACAATTATGGAACAATCTCCCCAGGGAGGTGCATCTCGCCCCATCACTCTCAAGCTTTTAAAGGTAGCTGAAGATGGTTTTATTCATTAAGGTATTCATTTAATTTCAGTTTTTCTGTTAGGGTTGCCAGGTCCCCTCGTTGCTCTGGTGGGGGAATTTGGGAGGCATTCTGGAGCATCTCTGATGTGATGATGTCACCCAGAAGTGATGTCATCATGCCAGGACACTGGTTTGAGGGCAAAACACTAGGTAAAACTGTTTTGCCCTCAAACCAGTGTCCCCACACAACGTCCCCAGCATTATGACATCACTTCTAGGTGATGTCATCACAATGACAAAATTACACAGGGATGTGGCTATTGGGGGGCAGTTAAAGACCCAAAAACTGGGGGAACCCCACCCCAAGCTGGAGATTGGCAGAACTTTTAAATTATTGATTTTATATTAGTGGTTTTATGTATTTTATTGTGTTCTATTGTTGTTTCTATTGTTAAGCTGCTTTGAGTTCCTATAAGGTAGAAAGGCAGCTGATAAATGCTTTAAATAAATAAATAATTTTAGACTAGTAGCATCTTAGAAACCAACAGGATTTTGGTGGCATAAGCTTTCGAGGGTCAAAGCTCTGACAAAGGGATCTTTGGCTTTTGAAATTTTATATCCCCAAAATCTTGTTGGTGTACTGTATTTGATTCCAGCTCTTGCATTTATTTATATCCCACTTGTCAATGTTGAAGTCCTCAAAGATCTCCTTGCATCAGAGGCAGGCTCCAGTGCTAGTAGAACAGAACCTTTAGATCTTCTCCACTGAGTGAAATGTGTGAAGTGAGATAGATGGTGAAAAATATACCATGAAATGTATAATCCCTAGAGCCCCTGATGAAGTGGGAAGTTCAGAATATATCTACTCATTAAGAACCAAGAATTTTGAGTTGCAATGCTGTATCTCAGAGATAACATATGGACATTCATCGGTGATAGTTATTGGGGCTGTCTGTTGGTCGATAATGATGTTCTCCAGCCCCCTTTCAAATTTTGTGGTTTAATATATTTTGTTGTATCTTCTGTAATGTTTCACAATAGTCATTAATAGCAGAAGTTAATTCAGACATTATATATTTCTTATACAGTAATATATATGTTTGGTTTCTTGTTAGGTCCTTCTGTCAGTTTCCTTACTTTGACTACTAAATGTCCATAAAACACTTCTCTTTTCTTTCCTTTTTACAGAAGGGATGTATTGAAACAGCCTATTATGTTTGCTAAATCAGCTAAATATAACACACTCGTGTTTCCTTTGAAGTTTCTGTTTGATTCTAATCTATCTATTATTCCCCAGGCATTATTATAATTTAAACAGCGCATCATTTTATGCTGTGTATTTCAGGTTACTCATGATGATTTATTATAGAATGTTTATACTGGTTACGTCACTAACAAGCACAAAAGCTATCACTTGATCCACACAGTTTAAAAAAAAATATCTGTATTGATATATTAGCCAATCAAAACCAAATTTCCCGAAACTCTTCAACTGGCTGTTAATCACCCAATTACCCAGTAAAATGTAAGTTGGGGGGGGGGGGGAGAGAGAGAGAGAAGCAATGTGTTAGTATTCTACCCATAACTTAGCATTTGCCTTCCAACTCTTGAGTCTATTAAATCTCCCGTTGTTGAAAGTTCATTCATTCACATCAGTGAGAAATACCAAAGCAGGTTATATGTCCGGACACTTCTCTAATTCAGTCTCCAAGAATAACCTTGGTAGTAGTCAAATTCTGTATACAATTAAAGCTTTCACTGAACATGCAAGTAGGCACTTGAACAGATTTTGGCAGAGGTTATATTCTCTTCTGTACTGAGTTTCTGTATTGAGTTTTCGGTATTGGGAATCATTGTTTCCTGGGAGTTAAAATAGAGGCTGAGGACAGACTGGCAGCTTGCCGCGATATAGTGCTGCCTCTAATTGACCTAGTTGAAAATATCAGCCACACAGCACACCCTACTGTGGGTTACCCTCGGAGACATCCCATGGGAAAATATCCACATTATTGTAGCGCATCAGCCATGGGCAATTTTTTTTTTTTAAGCGGCAGAACGGATCTGTAGGTTTAGACTGCCAAATCCATTCTGCATGTGCTCCCCTGTGTTCAGACAGCCGCCATGTGTGATGAATGCACTAGGAAACAAAAACTCCACTTTGGAGGTGGTGGCTTTTTAACCCAGCTCTAAGTCGTCCTTGTGAAAGGTGCCTGTATTGGACCAAACTGCCAGTCTGAATGCAGCCAGAGATGGACAAATACAGTAATGAAGTCCATCTGTGTGGACCACTAGAGGAGGAGAGTTAAGTTGAACAATAAGTGTTAAAAAGAGGGCATGTCATTGCTTATAATGGTGTACATGATCTGATTTCATTGAAGTGGGGGACTGTAGCCTATGCTTGACAATTGGGCTACATTTTGATTATTCCAGGATAGTGCTTCCAGTATTTTTAGTTTGGGGCTTCTGCTTTGGGAACCCTTCTGCCATCATGGGGGTGCAAGAATCTGGAGGAGGTGCAGTTGCCCCAATAATATGGACTATTTGTGTCAGTTCCTAAATCAAAGGGTTTTTTTTTTTTTTTTCATGATCCATGTTGCTGTATTGGGATACGGCTGTGGTAGACAGAAGTCACCTAATAAATTCATACCAGGCCTAGAGGAATGATGCTTGAGCTCTGATCCCAATATTGGTAACCCAAGGGGCTTCACAGAGTTATAATAAGAAGTTGCTTTCTATGTGGAAAAGTTCAGTTCAGCTGCACAGAAGGAACAGTTGTGTACCTGTGCCTAGTTTGGTGTAGTGTTTAAGAGTGCAGACTCTAATATGGGAGAACCGGGTTTGATTTCCCACTTCTCCACATGAAGCTGATGGTGTGACCTTGGGTCAGTCATAAGTTCCTTCAGAGCTGCCCTCTCAAGGGCAGTTCTCAGGAGAGCTCTCACAGCCCCACCTACCTCACAGGGTGGCTGTTGTGGGGAGGGGAAGGGAAAGGCATTGTAAACTGCTCTGAGACTCCTTTGGGTAGTGAAGAGTGGGGTATAAATCCAATCTCCTCCTCCTCTTCTTTTTCTTCTTCTGGTTTGGCCCTTCCTAAACAATAATGACTGTAACAATAAATATAAGTTTATCAGGGAGCAGCTCTTTTCTGCTGGCCTCCACCATTGCCATGGAACTCCTGAACAATCATTGTGCTTAACTATTGCTTTATTGTCTGTCTATGCTCTATCCTGGATGAGCTCATAGGAGTACTTTCAAACATACTGTATTTGGCTTAAACAGTTTCATGGTTCCACCTCTGTGGCATCATTCCAAGAGTCAGAAGAGAATATGACCTCAGCACTGGCCTTCAGACAATAAACGGGATATAACATCAAACTGCTTCCAGTCCCCCCCCCCCCCCAAAAAAACAGCTGCACACAATCCCTTCTGTCCTGATTCATTTCTTTTTCTTTTTTTGAGAAATTGCTGCTAGTGATCACAAAGTATCACGGAGTGCCTATGAAGATTGAAAAATCAGGACCGCACAAGCAGCTGTGCTGCCATCACTCTTCCATTTGCCCCGGTTGCATTGGTCAATTTCACACTATTCGCTGCACAGCCACATTTTGACCCACAGCTCCCTCTGATTTCCCCCACGTCTTCTTGATCTTAAAAAAACAAGGATCAAGAAGACGTGGGGGAAATCAGGGGGAGCTGCATGTCAAAATGTGGCGGCACAGCAAATAGTGTGAAATTGACCAATGCAACCAGGACAAATGGAAGAGCAATGCCAGCACAGCTGCTTGTGGGAAATCGGTCCAGGTAAAATATTTTAGTAAATAAAATGGTTATAGTCAACTTACATGAGTCAAAAGAGTCATCATTGTGGGCCTTTTTTGTTGTTGCGCTCATTTTCATTGCCAGTATTCCCCATTTATTCACTCCTTTCTTGTCACTCATACACTGTTTTTATGCACCTTCCATACATTTAATGGGAAAATTCACTACGAGGAAAAGAAAGTGGAATAAAAAGAAAGACTCATGAGTTCGATTCACACAATGGCAAAACTATGGTGGGAGCAGTCAAAAATTTCTGCTAACAATAAGTGGCCTCTGACTTTTCAGTCACACTGTTCCCATCTTGGCTTATCCCCCAGCAGCAGCATTCTGGTGGGCATTTAGGGCTATCATATACCCTTGACCAAAGAATGGTACACTCCTATCTGAGATGGCTGTCCTCTTCCACCAAGTGTGCAGCTTCAGGTGGGATGACATGGAGAGGTGAGGGAGGTAGGGGGACAACCGCCTAGCCAGCCACATCAGCAAACAAACATTGGGGTGACAGGTTTTACAGCCAAATCTCCCTTCCATCTGGGCATTTGGGGCTACAGTGGGAGGGAGGAAGCAAAAAAAAAACAACCCATGCTCTGCTGACAGACATCCTTTTCATCAGTGGAGGGTTTATGCTGGATCAAAATCGTTTTTTTTTTCTAAGTTGACACAGGAGGAATGGGAATTTTGAAAGCATCTCTGCATCTCCTAATGCCCTCATCTTTCTTTCTTTTTTCACCCCAATTTCCCTCTTGCCTTAGCTTGATTTTTTAAAATTGTTTCTAAAATTCTTTCAAAAAATAAACATGCAAAATTTTTATTTTGGTGGTTGCTTATCTCATTTGGGATTTGGTGGCTGCTTTTATTTATTTTTATTTTGGTGGCTGCTTATCTCATTTGGGATTTGACAGGCTATGGACAACAGAATAAGCTTGATGAGGGATAGAAGGCCTCAAGCAAGTCGTATAATAGTAAAAAATGCTATAGCATCCCCCTTGCATTATTGATAGGCAACTGTTCCAAGAGAATACTCATTTGACAACTCCGCATAATAAATGATTGCTTTAATATTTATACCTCTATCTCTCTGTGTCTAATTTAATGATCCATTTAGCATGTTTCTAATTCCTGAGATGATCATAGAAATCTGTTTCATAATTATGTTTTCATTCTTATATATTGCTTAAACTCCGGAACATGACATTCTTTTCCTCACCAGCAGTTACTTAGTTTGAACTTAACCCCTTGCCAGCCAGGATGTCTTAATGTGCCAAAAAACAACAGCAAGAGAAACTATAAGAAATCTTTGCAGTTGATTTTTTTTTAATATATTTTAAAAAGAGAGTCCATGCTAAATAAAGATTAAAGGCTCTACCTTGGGAAATGTAAATTAGAGTAGCTTCACAGAGTTAAATGGAGCTTCACTGATTTACATTAGCTAAGGATTTGGCCAATTAGTAATGCCATAATTATAGTGGTGTGCATAAAAACCACCTTAATTAAAGTTGAAGCCTGGTTGGGCAAAATAAAATATGGAAGAGCGGCTTCTTATAAACCCCGAAGTTACTCAGCAATCAGAACTTCCATAGAATTCACTGGGGAACAGGACACATTTCATATAATGTCCTTCACATGAGATAGTATTTGGACCTTGCTCAGCCACTTCTGTTTGTCCAGAATACTGCTGCAAAAGACCATTGAGTGGAACAGGTATTGACAATATAGTTCTAAGAACACTTTTCTGAGAGTAAGCCCCATTGATTAGTCCTGAGTAGAATTCTGAGTAGACCTGCTTACGATTGCTTCCTGAGGAATGTATCTCACCAACACTGAAAAAATTCCAATAGTTTACAATTCATAAATTGACAGAATTCAGCATTCTGGTTCTTGTTTGCAAAGCACTAAATCCGTATGACTGAGGTCTCTGAAGGATTGCCTGATGCCTTATGAATCTGTCCTACCATTAAGAGTATTGGATGAGGCCTCTTTTGTGGAACTCACCTTCTTTATCTATTTGCCTGGAACCTACTCTTTTGAGTTTTAGGTGACAGGTGAAAACATGTCTGTTTTACTGGGTCTTTGGTGACAGGTAGAGGACTATGCGATAGAAAAGTTTCTTGTTCTATTTTCCTCACACCCTTTGCTAGGCCTATTATGCATGTATGTTTCACTGTGCTTGTCTGATGGGTTTTCTTTGTCATTCTGCATTTCCCTCGCTTTCACCGTGCACGTCCACCAGCCCCCCACCCCCATTCTGCATTGATTTTCATCCCTTCATCGCTCAGTTCACTTTCCAGTTGCTGTATCCCCAGGTTTTCTGAGAGTGGTTTTGTGACAGATTTTTCCCTTGCTTTGCTTCCAAGCCAAAGGTAATTCTGAAGCATACATATCCCCTTGGATTGTCCCCCACCCTTTTGCTGCTCCTTGGACACCACTCTACTAGTAGTCCACATTGAGGTCATTTCTCCCACTCTCCACCTTCCACCATCCTTCCCCTTCATTAGTGTACAAGCTCCACTATTGCTTTGGTTTTCCATCTTTTACTTTTTTAAAAAAAAACAACAACAACAGTGGGTTGAGTCTAGAGATATGAGTTTTTCATTAATCTTGGATTGCTGGAGAAACACTGGCAGAGAAGGCTTTAAAAATTTGGCTAGAGGTAGCATGTATGTGTATATGCAGTTAAAAGTTTTAAAAGATGTGTGCCCTCAGGAGGAGATGCTGAACATCCAGTGGTGGGTGTGCTATGAAGGGATGGAGGGAGTGAGCAGCCAGGCATGTATTGCACTATTGCTACAACACCCCCCTCACATGTGAATGATTGCTCGAGCCTGTCCCCCTCACCAGACCTCCATGACTACACTACCACTGTCATATTGACTGCTGCACCGCAAACTGACCAACAGACCAGCCAGCCAATTGCTAAGCTTGCACCCCTCTATGGTGCCCCCATGCCCAGAGAAGCCCAGCAGAGGCAAGCCAAAGGGGATGGGAGAGCAGGGAAGAGAGGAGAGGAGAGGCTGTGGAGAGAGCCAGTTTGGTGTAGTGGTTAAGAGCGGCAGATTCTAATCTGGAGAACTGGGTTTGATTCCTCACTCCTCCACATGCAGCTGCTGGGTGACCTTGGGACAGTCACAGCTCTTTCAGAGCTTGCTCAGCCCCAACTATTTCACAGGGTGACTGCTGTGGGGAGAGGAAGGTAAGGAGATTGTAAGCCAGGCTAAGACTCGAAGTGAAGGGTGGGGTATAAATTCAACTCTCCTCCTTCACATCATGCGTGCACTCAGCCAAGTCTGTGGCAGTTTCTTTCTGTTGGCTTCTCCACCTCAGCTCTCCTTGTCCTCCCTTGCCTCATCTGCCTGTCTGGTGGGCATGGCCAGGCAGCAGCTTAGCCACTATCCTCCCCTTCACTGGTGTATATCAAAATCAAATTGCAGTACTGCATGCAAAAAAAGTTGGGGATTGTCAACACGGAATGAAATTGACATGTGATGTAAAGACAGAGAGGTACTGAAATAGGGAGCCTAAAGCTTTGAAAACATTTATCCCTTTCATGCTTTATTCAACAAAGTTGGGGGGAGGGGACCATTTTGTAAGTCTCCAGAGGCCTAACATTAAAATGGTGCCTTGTCTTACATTTTGATTTTTTTTAACCAGTGGCATTAGTCTAGCAAACGGAGGCCCAATTTACACCTCCCCTCTGAAGTAGTTTGACTGCTGCCTTTTCCTATGCTCATTTCACGCTGGTTTCAAATTTCACTCCTTGAGTCTGAAGATTATTAGGTCAAATTTACATCTGGCTTTCCCGCTAGAATCATTCTAGTTTAAAAAAAAAAAAAAAAACCTGTCTATACCTGTTTCTAGTTTCAAACCATAACTGTTCAAGTTTATAAATTATTGTTTACATTCGTTAATTGACCTCCTGTGGTCAAGCTAGCATTATACTGCTTTAAACAAATGCTGTTGCTTTGTACTCTTCAGACCCTCTGGAGTGAAATTTGAAACCAGTGTGAAATGAGCTTGGGAAAAGACAGCAGTCAAACTACTTCAGAGGGGAGGTGTAAATTGGTCCTTAAGCAACAGGATCTGTTTAAAGCAGTATAATGCTAGCTTGACCACAGGAGGGCAATTAACGAATGTAAACAGTAATTTTTAAACTAGAACAAGTATGGTTTGAAACTAGAAACAGGTATATACTTTAAAAAAAAAAAACTAGAATGATTCCAGCAGGAAAGTCAGATGTAGATTTGACCTGAGACTTTCTGTAGTCTCAGATTCCTGGGGTGGGGAGATTACAAGGAAAAAAAGGTGCTTCTCTGCGAGCTCTCTGAAAAGCTTCTTTGCAAGCTCTGTAAGGGGGGGGGGGGAAGGCTGGCATTGTCTCTTCCCCATTTTTCACAGTGACTGATAACACAACAGAGAATTCACTAGAGAAGAAGAGAAGAGACTGGATTTATACCCCATCCTTCTATCGGAGTCTCAGAGTGGCTTACAAACTCCTTTCACTTCCCCTCCCCACAACAGACACCCTGTGAGGTAGGCGGGGCTGAGAGAGCTCTTTTGAGAACTGCTCTTTCAAGAACAGCTCTGACAGAACTATGGCTTGCCCAAAGTCATCCAGCAGCTGCATGTGGAGGAGTGGGGAATCAAACCTGGTTCTCCCAGATTAGAGTCCACACACTTAACCACTACACCAAACTGGCTTGGCAATAAGAAAAAGGAGATTAGCAGCTGCTCTAGTCCGTTTCATTCATGGAACTGGACAAAGAGGATTTAAATGGAAGATGCTCACTGGATGCTACTGTGAAGCTGCAAAAGGGCAATTGCTTGAATTAAGAAAACCTTTGGACACCCCCCCCCCATACATCATGAGGGATGTTCCCACCCCAATTAAGCAAAAACTGTGGGGGATTTTTTTGTACCTGCAGAATAAATACACAAAGTACAGAATAAATACACTGGAGCAAAAAGAATGATGTGTGCGGCAGGCACTCAAATTCGAAATCAAACGTAAAGGCTTGACTACTTGGATTCTCCAGAGAAAGCTGTCAGTGCATAATGGCCCTGGTTGTAATATTTTGTGGACAATTGAAGTTTTGAATGTATATTTGATTTATTGTATTGAGTCATGCTGACAACAAAGCTAAAAAGGGTCATATAGACATTTTACATGAAATGAATTTTGTACACAAGCTGCAGTTCATTGTTCCTTTCCTGTTTGATATTTCCCACCCAAGTTTTAAATAAGCTGCTATACTACCCCCAAATCCTCTAAGAGATAACTTGGTTTAGAATCTTACTTGTCTTTTAGTTCTGCCATGGGGGAGGGGTCAAGCAAAGGGAAAGCCCTGAGATATGTTTCCAGTCTAACTGAAATGCTTTTAGTTATCTTCTAAATCCTGAGATTTTTTACTCAAGCAGTAGTCTCTAGAATTGATGTGGGCAAAATCTGGTAGCAACGTAGAAGTGTAGAACTCTTGTTGGAATGAGTAGGGGGAAAATTTAGCTCTCCTTCAAATTTCTTGTTGTTTTGCTTAAGAAGGAAACTTCAAATTTGCTGTTGTTCAGTAATCACAAACTGTTCAGCTGTATCCAAACAGCTCAAATATATTTTGATGGTGACAAAAAAGATGACTACACATGTGCAACTACAAACTTCTTTCATGCAGATTTCTGCTTCTGCCATCATGGTTGCCAATATCCCTTCCAATTATTAAAAATACAATGTTAGAAGAAAAGAGTAACATTTGCTATTTTTAGATTGTACATCTGACTCTATTGATTGTGTGATTGCTGGCAGGTCTAGGATTGTAGTAAAGTAAGTTTGTACTCACTACTTAGGTATCTTCTTGTTGTTGTTGTTCAGTTACACAGTCGAGTCCGACTCTTTGAGAACCCATGGACCACATCATGCCAGACCTCCTATCTTTCGTTGTGCACCTGAGTTTGCTTAACTTGGTGTTCGTTGCATCGATAACACTGTCTAACCATCTTATCCTTTGCCGCCCCCTTCTTCTTTGACCTTCAATCTTTCCCAGCATCAGGGTCTTCTCCAGTGAGTGCTCCCTTCATAAGAACATAAGAGAAGCCAATGTTGGATCAGGCCAGTGGCCCATCCAGTCCAACACTCTGTCACACAGTGGCCAAAAACACCAGGTGCCCTCAGGAGGTCCAGCAGTGGGGCCAGGATACTAGAAGCCCTCCCACTGTTGCCCCCCCCCCCAAGCACCAAGAATTCAGAACATCACTTGTCCCAGACTGAGAGTTCCGAGCTATACTTTGTGGCTAATAGCCACTGATGCACCTCTGCTCCATATGTTTATCTAATTAAGTGGCCAAAGTATTGGAGCTTCAGTATCATTTGGTGGCCAAAGTATTTGAGCTTCACCTTCAGTATCTGGCTTCCAGGGAGCAGTCAGGGTTGATTTCTTTTAGAATTGACTCATTTGATCCCCTTGCAGTCCAAGGGACTCTCAAGAGTCTTCTCCAGCACCATAATTCAAAAGCATCTATTATTTGGCACTCAGCCTTCCTTATAGTCCAACTCTCACAGCCATAAATTACTACTGGAAATACCATTTCTTTGACCATACGGACTTTTATTGGCAGGGTGATGTCTCTAATTTTTGTTATGCTGTCCAGGTTTGCCATCACTTTCCTCCCAAGGAGCAGGTGTCTTTTAATTTCATGGCAACAGTCACCATCTGCAGTGATCTTGGATCACTGTTTCCATGACATCCCCCTCTATTTGCCTCGGAATGATAGGGCCAGATGCCATGATCTTAGTTTTTTGGATGTTGAGTTTCAAGCCAACTTTTGCGCTCTCCTCTTTCATCTGTGGCAAGAGTTCTCTTGAGGTCCTCTTCACTTTCTGTCATTAGAGTGGTATCATCTGCATATCTGAGGTTGTTGATGTTTTTCCTGACAATCTTAATTCCAACGTGTGATTTTTTCAGGCTAGCAATTTGCATGATGTACTCTGCATATAAATTAAATAAGCAGGGTAACAATATACGTCCTTGTCATACTCCTTTTCCTATGCTAAACCAATCAGTTAATGCATATCCAGTTCTAACTGTCACTTCTATACAGGTTTCTCAAGAGACACGTGAGGTGGTCTGGTACTCCCATCTCTTTAAGGACTTGCCATAGTTTGTTGTGATCCACACAATCAAAGGCTTTAGCATAGTATAGTCAATGAAGCATAAATAGATGTTTTTCTGGTACTCTCTTGCTTTCTCCATAATCCAGTGAATGTTGGCTATTTGATCTCTAGTTCCTCCACCTCTTTGAAACCCAGCTTGTACTTCTGGCAGTTCTCTATTCACTTACTGCTGAAGCCTAGCTTGTAGGATATTGAGCATGACCTTGCTAGCATATGAAATGAGTGCAATTGTGTGATAGTTTGAACATTCCTCGACATTGCCCTTCTTTGGGATTGGAATGTAAACTGACCTTTTCCAATTCTGTGGCCACTGTTGTGTTTCCAAATTTGCTGGCATATTGAGTGCAGCACGGTAACAGCATCTTTTAGGTTAGTGATTACACTGACGTGGTTGTCAAAGACATTGAGGTCCTTCTTGTATAGTTCTTCTGTGTATTCTTGCCATCTTTTCCTAATCTCTTCTGCTTCTGTTAGGTCCCTACCGTTTTTGTCCTTTATCATGGCCATCATTGCATGGAATGTTCCCTTGATTTCTCCAATTTTCTTGAAGAGAGCTCTAGTCCTTCCCATTCTATTGTTTTCCTCTATTACTTTGCATTGTTTATTCTCCTTGCTGTTCTCTGGAAATCTGTATTCAGTTGGGTAAATCTTTCCTTTTCACCTTTGCCTTTCCCTTTCCTTTTTCCTCTGCTATTTGTAAAGCCTCATCAGACAGCCACTTTGCTTTCTTGCATTTCTTTTTCTTTGGGACGGTGCTGATTGCTGCCTCCTGTACAATGTCACAAACCTTCATCCATAGTTCTTCAAGATGTCTTGTAGTGCGCAGCTAAGCAGAGTTACACTCTAATTGACCTTAGAATGGTATAGCTCTGTTCAGAATTTCACTGGTAGTGTACCTTAGGATAGTATCACTCAATGTCCAACAATGTATGCCAACCAGTCCAGATCCATATCAGTTCATGTATGCTGTTCTCTCACTGTCTCATAGAAACTGTCATTCCTTCACACCACTGTCTGCAAAAAACCTTGTTTTTAAAAACTTCTACAATACTAAAAAAAGATCAGGGCTTTTATTAAAACTTCACACTGCATTATTCCCAACACGCATCACCAGCATGCAAACTGAACATTATTCTGTTCTCGATAAGTAGAACACTTCAAGGAGCCCACCATGACTGGTGTGTGTGTGTGACAAGCTTTCGTCTCTGCTGATCAAGAAATTTTAGTTCATAGAGTGCATAACTACAAAAGCAGTCATTAGCTGCAAAAGAGAAGTTACCAACGTAGTGTATTTATCAAAGCACCTTTGCAGCATAACCAGCTACTATGCAGCTCTTAGTTAGGGGATATTTCTCAATAGATTATGAACAATTGTTGTGCAACCTGGACTAATGCACATTTACTTGGAAGTAAGTCCTACTGAGATAAGTGATACTTATTCCCAGATGGGCAAGAGATAAATTTTCTGAACATTTCATTCCAATTAGATTGGGCAGTAGCCAGAAATATGTTAAGAACATAAGAGAAGACAATGTTGGATCAGGCCAGTGGCCCATCCAGTCCAACGCTCTGTCACACAGTGGCCAAAAATACCAGGGGCCATCAGGAGGTCCACCAGTGGGGCCAGGACACTAGAAGCCCTCCCACTCTTTCCCCCCCAAGCAGCAAGTATGCAGAGCATCACTTGCCCCAGACTGAGAGTTCCTATCCATACTTTGTGGCTAATTGCCACTGATGGACCTCTGCTCCATATCTATATAGTGATTCCCAGAGGTTTTTTTTTCTTTTCCCCTGTGTGGATACTTATATCTGCCAAAAGAGAGCTCACTCTCCCCCAACACCTTTTCCTACATAGTCAGGGGCCTTCTTCAGTTGGAAGAAAAATCCAAAAAGTTTTTAAAAAAACCCTCCAGGGACCATTGAATTCCCCCAAAATACCTTTTGAAATGGCCTCAACTTCATGCATCAACTGTGAGAAATTAGAATGTTCGGGGGAGAGTGAGGCTTCTAACTGTTTCTGTCAGTAAAAGGCAGGGGTTTTACTGGCAGCAGTCAAGGTTTGCCAAGTATCCCCCTCACCACGAGCAGTGGATCCAGATCCAGGCTGGGAAACTCCTGGAGATTTGGGAGTGGAGCCTGGGGAGGAGAGAGATCTCAGTGAGGTACAATGCCATACAGTCCACTCCCAAAGCATCAATTTTCTCCATGGAAAGTTATCTCTGTAGTCTGAAGATGAGCAGTAATTCCAGGGGATCCCCAGGTCACACCTGGAGGCTGGCATACCTAGGCAACACCCTCTGTGTGACTTGATACCACCTGATTTGCATGACTTAATTAGGCCCAGCTGCTTTGCTACTGTTCAGCAGCAGCCACCCTATGAAAGTAATTGTGATATAACAGTTAGAGCTTCAGATTGGGATCTGCAAGACCTAGGTTCAGATCCCCATCTTGCGGTGGAAGCTGACTGGGAGATTTTGGACCAGTCACATACTTTCAGCCTAACCAATTTCATAGGGTTGTTGTGCAGATAATGAGGAAATAATAATGTAAGCTGCTTTAGTCCCCATTGTGAAGAAAGACTGTAATTTTTCTAGGTAGAGGCTGTGGGGGAGGGGTGGAAATGGAAAGCTGAAGACAGATAAAGGTAGGGTGGGTGGGAAGGAAATAGGGTTGCCAACTCCAGTTTGGGTAATTCCTGGATATTTGATGGGTACAGCCTGGGGAGGGTGGGATTTGAGGAGGGACTACAGACCAGTAAAATGCCATAGACTCCACCCTCCAAACCAGCCACTTCCTTCACTTAAACTACCATTGCCAGCCTCCAGACAAAGTCTGGAGAGCCCCCAGAATTACAACTGTTGTCCAGGTGACAGAGATCAGTTCCCCTGATAAAATGTCTGCTTTGGAGGGTTGCTGAGGCTGCTTGCCTCCCCAAGCCTCACTGTCCCAAGACTCCACCCCCAAATCTCCAAGATTTTCCCAACCTGGAGCTGGCAGCTCTAAATTGAATTGATCTCTGCAGCTGGGAGATCCATTGTGATTCCCAGAGCACTGCCACTGCTGCTGTAGGGGGAGAGGACACAGGCAGGAGGCTGGGAGAGTGATGGGGGCAGAAAGAGAGAGAAAGAGTGATGAGGTGGAGAGGCAGAAAAACAAAGAGAATGATGATGGGTCAGAAAGAGAGAGGAAGTAAGATACATGGAGGAGAGAGAGAGAGCAAGAAAGGGGGGCAAAAGGGAGAAAGAGTGTGAGAGAGGTCGGGGGAGAGGGGAGGAAGCAAAGGTGTGAGGAATGGGATAACCATCCCTCAAGTTTCTTGCGGGTCTCCACTTGTGTTTATCTAATTCCCTCTTGAAGCTGTCCATGTTTGTAGCCACCACCACCTCCTGTGGCAGTGAATTCCATGTGTTAATAACTCTTTGGGTGAAGAAGTACTTCCTTTTATCTGTTCTAACCTGACTGCTCAGCAATTTCAAGGAGTGACCATGAGTTCTTGCATTGTGAGACAGGGAGAAAAGGACTTCTTTCTCTACCTGCTCTATCCCATGCATAATCTTATAAACCTTGATCATGCCACCCCTCAGCCGTCGTTTCTCCAAGCTAAAGAGCCCCAACCACTTCAACCTTTTTTCATAGGGAAAGTGTTCCAACCCTTTTATCATTCTAGTTGCCCTTTTCTGCACTTTTTCCAATGCTATAATATCTTTTTTGAGGTGTGGCGACCAGAACTGTACACAGTACTCCAAATGTGGTCGCACCATCGATTTATACAGGGGCACTATGATACTGGATGATTTGTTTTCAATTCCCTTCCTAATAACCCCCAGCATAGTTTTTTCATTGCAGTTGCACACTGTCTCGACATTTTCATTATCTACTACAACTCCAAGATCTCTCTCTTGGTCAGTCTCTGCCAGTTCAGACCCCATCAATGTGTATTTATAGTTAGGATTTTTGGCTCCAACATGCATCACTTTGAACTTGGCCACACTGAACCCCATTTGCCATGTTGATGCCCACTTGCCCATCCTCGACAGATCCCTTTGGAGTGCCTCACAATCCTCCCTGGTTCTCACCATGCTGAACAATTTTGTGTCATCTGCAAATTTAGCCACTTCACTGCTTAATCCCAACTCCAAATCATTAGCAAACAAGTTAAAAAGTATCGGACTGAGTACTGATCCCTGCGATACCCCACTGTTTACCTCCCTCCACTGAGAAAATTGTCCATTTATACTCACTCTCTATTGTTGTGCTGTGCCTTTATTTGCCTATCAAATGGGTTGTTGTATCCTATTTTCCTAACATTTGGCAGGCAGAATTCCATGGGTAAGTAAAACAACACAATGAGTAAAAATGTGGCCAAATACTTAGTGTCCATGGAAACCAGTGGCAGCAAAGAAAGCAGATGTATAATAATGAAATAAAAATGGAAAGAAGTTATTGCAGCAGAAAACTGAGTACCGTTATACCTCTTTATTGAGGACATTTCTTTGCTGCCTCTGCAGAGTTCTGATCGAGGTGGCCTACAATTAAAACAACACAATATTTTAAAAAAAGCAAGCTATTAAAAATAAGCTATTGGGTGTAAACAACATAAAAGCTGTCCATAAAGCAGAAGGAGACAATTAAAAAGCAAGTAAGATAAAATGACAAATTGAAAGCCTAGATTTTTTTAAAAAACTGTATTTTGGCTTGGTACCTAAAAAAAAAAAAAAAAAGTAAAATAGGTGCCAGGTGAGCCTCAAGGAGGAGGGTGTTCCAGAGGTGAGGTGCCACTGCAGAAAATGCCCTGTCTCTAGTTGCCACTTACCTCACCTCTGAAGGCAGAGGGTACACAGAACAGTGATGGAGAGGCAGATCTTAACTGGTGGGCTGGATGGTACAAGTGAGGACAAGAGCATGAGAGAAGGTGGGACCCAACTTCATGGCTGCTGATACTGAGACTTACCAGCCAACCTATGCAGAAGAATCCTTTATTTGTCAGCTAACTCAGAATGTGATAATAAGATGCCAGGATCTTTAATGAGGATGATTAACAGCCAGGTTCAGGCACCTCCCTCTGATTTATTTTGATAGCGCAATAGAAGACGGAATCCAGTACTTACATGATACTAGTGAGGCTGGTCAGAAAAAAACTGATACAGTGACTATCAGATAACACAAGGGAAGGGCCTAAGGGGTTATACCTGGCCCTATAAAGCTAGACATAGGCTGTGGTCACACACTAAATAATCCACTTTCAATCCACTTTCCAACTGAATTTTGCCAGTACACAGAGTAAAAATCCAGTTGGAAAGAGCACTAAAAATTAATTGAAAGGGGATTATTTAGTGTGTGACCACAGCCACAGAGTGGGTTTTTGTATTTGAGCTACTTATTTTTAGAAAAGAAACAGGGTTGTTTTATCACTAGAGTTGTCATGAGGGAGAGAAAAGGCAAATGGGAAAGAGAAGGCAAAAAGTACACAAGTATTCTGCCCAGTCAGTCTGCAAGAAACAAGTTTCTCAGCTTCTATAGTTGTAGCCAGTTAGGCAAATCACAACTATGTAATATCTGTTTGAGGAAAAATGTGAGCAAATCCCAGTGTAAGCTATTTTATTTTTTTGTTTGTTTTACAAACTTTATACTCTACCTTTTTGTCTTCATAAGGGCCACCAAAGTGACTAACAAATTAAAAAGATACACTATGAAACCACATTTTAAAAGTCATTAAAACAAAACAAAAAAATTAAATTAAAATCAGAGCTGAAATACATGCAAAAACAGTGGGTCTTCTACAACTTTTCTAATATTTCCCCATTGTTTTGCGGTACTAGTCAGAGCAGACATGAAAACACTGTTATTTATTTTCTTATTTATTTAATGTCAGATAATCCGATAATCCAACAATCTTGGACGATATAAACCACACTATGACCACCCTCTAATTCCACCCTCATGCTGAAGCCACTGCAGCCAAAAAATTAGCCGTAGCCAGCATTATACCCAAACCAGTATCAATTAGCAGAAAAGCCAGGAAGCAGGAAAAGCACCAGAAGCAATCACTGGCTGAATCCAGAAATCTCTCAAAGGAGCTACCAACACACAGTCAAAGAAGATATAAGCCAGCATTTCAGTTGCACCAGATCCACAAGGACACCGTCTCTCTGAGTAAGCCATTCCTCAGAATCTATCCAGCAAAACAGTGGAGGGGAAAGCATTTAACTGAGCCAAAAGAAAAACCCTTAGATATTTAGGGATGGTCAAATGATAAAAATACAATGAAAGCATAGAAGGATGTACAAGGCCAAAAAAATAACATACAACACACCCTGTGAGCCCTTAGCAAGGGCCAACTGGTGATCTAAGCCTCCAATGCTCTATTGAGATGGAGCCTTAACGCTTGAGGGTGAAACACTGTTATTTAATGCAGCAAGCACTGTGTGTTTTGCAAAATCAGCAAACAGTTTGTATTTTACACAAACTGACTGTCTGGATTTGGACAAACATAAGGCCTTGTCCAGATCCATCTTGCCCAGACCTCATCAGCTCCTGCCTTGATTGTGCCTCCCTAACAAGCCCTGACCAAAATGGAAGTAACTGTCAGACATTTTAATGCATGATCTGTGCACTGGAAAAGAGGCAAACCATCCTTGGGAGTCTTTTCAGTTAATCATCAATGACTGCACAGGAGGAAGTTTCGTGGCTCTGTAGTGTCCAGAATGAAGAGGTCCTGATAGGCTTATAGGCAACATCAGTTGTGGAATTTGGGCTTTTGTGGTGGAAAGGGCTTAAACTGCACTTTTCAGAGGTGATGCTCCTTTTTTTCTACTTGCCTTATGTATTTTCTTTCCAAGACTCACAATCTGAATTAATTAAGCAATACAACATGACAGGCCATGTTTTATGAAGTCATTACTACATGCTTCATTTCTTGAGGGAAGCGCAAACCCGAAGGCCATTGTATTCAATTGCCTGAAGCATTAGTTAATGGCCCTGTAAAACAAACCCTAAAGTGTCTCTTTTTCTATTAAACCATAACTTCAAGGTTCAGATTTCATTTATTTTAAGTGCCTCTGTAAACCTGTGTTTTGAGCTTAGGTGTATTCATTTATTTGTGGAAAATATAATTCATGGAGAAAGACAGAAGGGAGGAGTGGGAATATGGCTTGTTCAAGAGAAGAAGTGAGCATTTTAACCAGGCGTCCTTTCATAGAAAAAGAGGTGCAGGAGCTCATTAGCATAACTCATTAGCATATGCCACGTCCCCTGACATCACCAGAAGTGTGTCAGAAAGGGAATGTCAGTTTCAGCCCCATTATACTATGCTGAAGTCCTTCCCCTCTGCAGACCCTACTCTTTCCAGGCTCTACCTGTCCAAGTCTCCAGGAATTTCCCAACATGGACTTGGCAACCCTACCAGTAACAGCATGCATGCTTGTGTCTCCTACACAATTGATAGACAGGATTTAGTGGGAATACATCTAATCTCTATAGATAGCTGCTGAAAGCAATCTTTGTTGACCGGCACAGAAACATCTGTCTTTCAACAGGCTTTCTTTTAAAGTGATCCCCACTGTGTCCTGTTGTAGTGCTATAAGAGCTTCTGAGATTGATTGAAAACTAAAAAACAGCTATTGTTCTCTCTATAAAAATCCATACATGGTCTCTAAGAGACACTTTCATTAGAACCTGATTTACTAAGTGCCAGCCAAATGGGGGGGGGGGGTGGTATACCAGAGGCACACCTGCAAAGAAAAAAAAAGTTTGATAAACTATGCAAATCCCAGGCCTCTAATAATGGAGTATCAGATCACTTTCTACTTGGAACCAAAACTGCCACTAATGTTTCTATCATAAACTGAGCTAAATCATCCTTTTGAGGAGTTCAGCCTGTATATCTACATTATACATCAGGAACACACATCTGAGACATTTTTTTAAAAAACGCACACACACACAAATCAATGACATCAGTCAAGCCAGATAATGTCAAGGTTTTGGAGACAGACAGACCATAAGAAGAGCTTTGCTGGATCAGACCAGTAGTCCACCTCGTCCAGCATTTGTTTTATGCAGTGGCCAGCCATTTGCCCTGTACGGCCAACAAACATGGTGGAGAGGCCAAGGACAGCTAGTTAGACCATCTCAGGTCAATACCCACACAAATCATCCAAGCAGTTAGGTTCAAAAACTGAGATGGCATTGTTACTGCATCAGTTTGGGTAGGAAGGCATCCAAATATGCTTCACTGGAAGACCAACCAACCAATCAAGTAAAAAATGGATGTAGAAATACCGAGTACTCGTGAATCATTGCAGACCACATAGCAACAGTGTGCATTGAATTGTTTACATGTGGGGTGTAATTTTGCTGTGTGTCTTACTCCCTGAAAAGCATAATGCTGAAAACATTGTTAGCTGCTAGGTAGCATCTAAGGATTACAAAATGATCATACCCTTAGTGGTTTATACATTTTCTTTTTGGGACAGTAGGGCTCAATTGGTGAGGCTGGCTCAGTTTGTTCCTTGGCAATTTGGATTCTGTACTGTATAGAACAGATGCTGGCACCTTAAACAAATAGCATGAGGAAAAGGAGGAGAACTAGCTCATTCAGTTGGAGCATGCTTTCATCAGCAGGGTGCCTGTAGGCTCTTATACTCGAAACCTTTTCCTGAAACTTAAATTCATTACTATTTGTTGGGGACCAGTTTTTATTCTTTTTTCCAGGATTCTTTTAAATATTTGAAAATGGAAAGATCTCCTTTTTAGCATTCTCCTCTGTAGCAAAAGGGCCTGGACCATCAACCTTTAATCACACATCTTAAAAACTATCATTTTTTTTCTTGTTCTGATCTACACATGTTCATCCTTATTTTAAAAATGTGAGATTCCATCTTGGACCCATTGTTTGATCAGAGATATAACCAGTAATTGTGTTATTGGCCTTCCTATTAGTTCAGCTCTGGGAAAACCATGACACTTCCAAGGTTAGGCATATGCTCTACAGAACATTTTCATTCATGAAAAAGAAACCACCACTTTTATGAATGCTGAATTGTAAAATACTTAAGAGGCAATCTTGCAAAGACATCATGGCAATGTGTTAAAAATATATATCAGTGATGCTACAGGAAATAAGTGCTCCAAATGGATTATGAATTGAAGCTTAATATTTTCTCCTATGGAGAAGATCTGAATATAGTTCAGCACAAGGAAATCACTGGTCACTTTTAGGGATGGGCATGAAGCAAAATTAATCACGAATTTTGCCCTATCCGTGGTTTGCAAACTGAAATTTGGGACAGATCTACTGTCACAAACTTCCACAAACTTTTAAAACCGTTCATGGTGGTCCGTGGATAGAGAACAAAGCAGGGATTTTATCTTTTAGTTCTGTTCACCAAGAAAGCTGCACAAACAGCTGAATCACTGCTGCTCAGCTGTTTTGGACTGTCTTTTGCAGTCCCTTTAAACTTTAAGGGGACTGCCCAAGACAGCTGAACCAACTGAGCAGAGGGGAGCAGGCTTCTCTCCATTGCTCAGCTGTTTTTTGGGCTTTCTGCAAAACCTGTTTAAAAGGACTGCAATCCTTTTTCAATGGGGCTTGTGAGCCACAAACCACAAACTGGTTTAGTTTGCAAACAAACCTCCTGGTTCAATATGGTTCAACACGAACCACATTTTCATTTTATGTTTATCTTTAGTTGTTCTGTAGCCAAGCAGGATTTTTTTTTGTTTCCCTATTTGGCTCTTGAGCAACCCCCTTTTTTTGCCTGCTTCACAATGTCACCAAGGGATGTGGTTTCAATGGACCTAGTTTTTGACTAGTTAGGCCACAACTAGTTTGGCATGAATGGGGTGAGTTACTCACAAACAATAGGTATGGAGAACTGTCAAGCACCATGAGGCATTGGGTGTGAGGGATGGTTTCTCCTGAACAGCCCATCATGCATCTGGTGATGGGATGGGATGGGTTGTGATGGAGTGTCCTTGGTGTTGAGCAGCATTGCTTAAATGTTTCCTATGTGTAACTTTGCCATATGATAAATAAGAATTGCCTAAACCTGGAAGTGGCTTACAGTGCATCAGAAGAAGGTGATAAAGCTTGGCACCTCTCAGCACATGGAGATGATAAACAAGGCTGATGTTAACTGTTGGCCAACACTGGAGCCTAGGTGGATCTTCCCAACAAAGGCAGCCACTGGCATGCTGCCTAGTGCAGCCCACGCCTTAATACATGTTAGAATATCACAATAAATTATGACATAGATCAGCCACTTAAATAAACTAGCTAAACCATATTGTTTCATCTCATTTGGGGGGCAGGGGCTGGGAACAATTGTCCGTTACATGCAAATGATTAGGAATTATGGTGCAAGCAACACCAAAGAAGGAGCAAAACCCAACCCTAAAATGGAATTGGGTACCTTAAAAAGTTGAGGTTACAAGCATACATTAAAAAAATTAAACAAAATATATCTTTAATAATATAGTGTACGTCAAAAAGTTCATTAAAAGCAAACTGGTCCTTTAGGCCATAGAGATGACATACTGCGCAATACACATTACATACAATACAGTAAACTCTTAGTAGCACACTTAGCAGCACTGATTGGTACCAATAAACCAATGAAATCAGACCAGACATGTTTTGGCCAAAAAGGCCTTCTTCGGTGGTCCCAATTTAATATCAGCAGACACCCTTTTAGCCACCTCCCAAAAGACAGAGAATATTCACTATGTGCACTTGCATACCTTCCTTGTCCCCCAAGAGCCACTGAATATCACATGGACACTATATGAAGAAATCTGTATCATAGTTAGCCATGTAAGGAATTGTGGGGGCATTCCAAAATATATCTTGTGGCACAGAAATTCTCTGTGGGAGTAATATATCTGGCTCCTGATCTTTATAGCCACACCAAAGGGAATGAGAGATGGCATAATCAGTTCCTTCACCCGACAGTGTGCATATAGGTGCTGAATGGGTAATTTAAGAAGAACCCTAGATTACTGATATTCTTAATTTACCAGTGCAGCACACATAAGCACACTGTGGATATACTGTATTGCATATATTGTGTACTGCAAAGTGTGAGGACCCATTGCATTCCTACCTTTATGCAATTGTGTGGAAATTCATTGTTTTTATGGGAAAATACTTTATACAATTTCAACCAAGTTAGAAAAGTGTGGGTCCAATACTAATAATGTCCTCAGGTCTGGCTACAGTTAATTTCAATATTCTTTCCATTCATATCTTTCCATCCTGTTCTTCCCCTCTTCTGCTTCTCTCCTTTTGACCTAGCTTTTGACAGCAGAAATGATTATTTTGTAGCAGCTGTAGTAAAATTGTAGTGATGTGTCTGCTGATATCTGGAGTACTGAGATTATCATCCTGTGGTTGTTGCCTGAGGCAAGACAGAGGTGCAGATGGAAATGTGGGTAAAATCAGTATTAAGGCTTGGATAAAAAACAAATTAGGTCTAATTAATGCCATTTTTGTTTGCCCCTTTCCTCCCCTTCCTTTCAAAATAACAAAGGCACTCTAGAGATTTAAGAAAGGAATACATTCATTTTTTTAAAAAAAGAACAAATGTTGACAGACTCGCTATGAAATATATAACTCAAGCATACTAGTGACAAGAAAGACCACAAATAATTGAAGTCTGCTCACTATATAACAAAATAAGGAGGCATCTCGTTATCGGGTGGGGACAGCAGTGCTACTTACTCACAATAAGATGTCCAAATTTCTATATCTGTTTCTTTGAACGCTTTTTTTAAAAAGTGCTGAAAAATAGAAAGATAAGCATTTTAAAATGGGAAATGCTATCCTAGACACCCTTTGCTTTTCAAGATAAAAATACTTGCTAAGGTGTTTTTTAAAAAAATCATTATTGAACATTCATCTTTACATGCAGCACTTGAACCAGTGAAGGCAAGCGCAATTGATCACTCCTCTTGCAGTCTGTTTTCCCCAAAACACAGTTTGACCATGATCCATCTGCACGTCACAGTCAGCACAGTCAAGTGTTTGACGAACTGTTCATTAATATTCAAAATGTGTGCATGTATTGGATTGTGGAAAAAAGCCAATTGTGCATGCAGTTTCTTCTACTTCTTTCCTGCAACGTCTTCCTAATCACTACTTCCCCTTCCTATCTGTTCTTTGCCACATTCTTTAAGTACATAAAGAGTTAACATTTCACAATTAGTAACTTACAAATGGGAGCCATCTCCCTTTGCTTTATGGGTGTCTCACTCAGTATTTATTTATTAATTAAATTCAATTTTTAGGCCACTCTTCCCTGGAAAAAAAAGGCTTAGGGTGGAGTTACAACAGTGATAAAAATTACATTTAAAAAAAAATAAAAGTTCAAATAAAAATAAAACATAAAATACATTACACAGAAGCCTAAACCAGTCTGATGGCAATAATTCCTGGAAGTGTGATTGCCTTGTAGAGGAGATAGGTGGGGAAGAAGGAGGAAGAGGAGGAGATTGGATTTATATCCTGCCCTTCCCTACCCTAAGGAGTCTCAGAGTGGTTTACAATCTCTTTCCCTTCTTCTCCCCACAACAAACACCCTATAATGGGGCTGAGAGAGCTCTCTTGAGAACTGCCCTTGAGAGAACAGCTCTGAAAGAACTTATAACTGACCCAAGGTCACACCAGCAGCTGCATGTGGAGGAGTGGGGAATCAAACCTGGTTCTCCTAGATAAGAGTCCACACTCTTAACCATTTACGATGAGTGCCAGACTAGATGGAGGACCATCACTGTCCTCAACCAAACACCTGGCAGAACATCTCCACCTTACATGTTCTGTGAAATGGCAAAGGCAAGTCAACCATCTGGATCTGAAATAACTTGCACATGCATACTCTTGCACTGCTTCATGAGCAATGTAGTATTATTATTTTTTAAAATGCGTACCCACACTTTATGGTATATAAATAATGCATCATGATGGGACTGGTGAAAAGTGAGGCAAGTGATTTCCCTCCAAAAAACAAAATATTACAGAAAATATGTTTGTTACCGCTGCCATTTAAACCTGAAATGTTTCTGCTTAATATTATACCTGATGTAAAAGATAAGAAAATTAAATATCTAATTATACACATAGTTACAGCAGCAAGAAAACTTTATGTGAAGTACTGGAAGAAAGCAGAAATACTAACGAGAAATGAACTTTTGACAAAAAAAAAATAAACAACAGAAATGGACATATTGTCAAACCTATTGAAGGACAGAAGTAAACAAAATGTAAGAAATAATTGGAAACTATTTTGTGACTGAGTGGAAAGGAACTTTGAAGACCAAGAACAATTAATGTATATAATATAAATTTGGAGAGATTCCAACTTTAGAATTTGACTCTTGTCAGGAAACATATCAGAAGATTCTAGCGATTAGACTAAGTGATATTAACTTTAGTAATTTTACAAAGAAATAGAACTGGAAACAAAGAATTAAGACCAAAAACTTGTAAGAGCTTTATATAAATTTGATGAAATTTTCCTTTATGTCTTACCCTGTACCTTTCCTTCTTATATTTTCCTGTCCTATATTATGTTAAACTTAATAAAGCAAACAAATATTCTGCTAATGGAAGAGAGGGGGTATTTTCCACCAAGCAATGGCCCTGACTCACCTTTGGGGCCACATTTGTGACCTGGGGCTGGGGGCAGCTGAGGGAGACCATTCTCTTTCCCAGCAGACCTGGCTGTGTGGAGATCAGAGGCAGGGGTGGGCCTCAGTGGCTGCCCAGGTGGGCAAAATTGCAAAGCAGGAGGGCTAGCCTGTTAGGGGCCAGGGGTGGACCTGGAGCTGGGAGCTTGTTCCACAATCCACCTCTCCCTTATTATTTTTTGGGTGGCTGCCTGCAGCCTACCCTTCAGTTGGCTCCTGCTCTGTTCTCCCTCCCATCTTTCCTTGTTTTCAGTTGTTATAGGTTCCATTTTGGTTTACTGGTTCTTTAGTCACATAATTTTGTCACAGCTAAGTTGGGCTGTTTGGGAATTGGGACAGATCCTTTTAGGAGGGAGGCTGTGTTTGTGCACCTGCTTCCCTTGCTTTGGGGACTCCTTTAAGGGGTCCTGGGGTGGAGCCATTCACTGGCATGCCCAGCTTGGGGGCTTGCAGCTGGATCTCACTACCAGGTGGCAAGAGAAGTATGCCCATGTGGAACCTGGAGGATTGCCATGCCACAATTCCCCCACCCCAGCAGGCAGGATGGAAAGATGGGGTTTATTGGGCTGCAGACACATTGCCTGATATTGGATCCACTCCATGCTGCACCAGCACTCTATTCAATAAAAGCTGTGGCCTAATTTCGGCCAAATGGTTTTGTGGTTGTTGTCTTTCCTCCCTCACCCTGCTCCTGTTACAGATCCCTGATTTGCCTGTCAATCTGTTCCTAAAAGTGCCCCATCTTCTAGGAGATCAGTGGGTTGCAATGGGAGAGGAAGGCAGGAACATTTCACTAACCTGTAAGCATGGGCACATAGGCACATAGGTGCATAGGCACAGCAGCAATTGGGACAGAATCCCATGGGTGGGAGTTTTAACTCCACAAGCCAGAAGCATCCCCGTGGGCAGTTGTGCACTCAAGTGCACAGCATGCATGGGTAGTTATCCCGGATTAGTGGGTTCATATTACGGGAGCTGCTTAGTTGTGGCTTATTTGCGTCCACACTTCCAGGAAGTGGGATCAACCTGCACCCAAATGGCTTGCCACAGCTTTCACCTAGTACTTTAGATATTTATTTATTTAATTTAATTTAATTTAATTTAATTTAATTTAATTTAATTTAATTTAATTTAATTTAATTTATTTATTGGGATTTAGATCCCACCTAGCCAGCATGAGCCGGATCTAGGCGGCTTACAACATTGATCGGTATACATATAAAATCACAGCTAAAACCTAAAACAGGAGTCACAGACATCCTCCAGATATGGCGGCAATATTACTTCCAAAACAAGCCAGCAATTTCCAGGCCCACGACCAACAGTCTTGCATGTGTAGATTGTTTTGGTGCTAACCAAGGGCCCCCTCCCCCCACCCAGTGGAGGCTCCTAATTGAAAGCCTGGTGGAAGAGCTCCACTTTGCAGGCCCTGATGTCATCCGGGAGCTCATTCCACCAGTAGGGAGCTGCCACTGAGAAGGCCCTGGTCCTGGTGGTCGTCAGCCTAGCCTCTCTAAGGCCAGGGAGAGTCAGGTGGTGTTGGGTGCCTGAATGCACTGCTCTCTGGGGTATATATGGGGAAAGGTGGTCCCTTAGGTAGGCAGGCCCCTGACCATACAGGGCTTTAAAGGTTAAAACCAGCACCTTGAACCAGTTCCGGTACGCTATAGGCAGCCAGTGCAGTGTCCTTATAGCACAGGCTGGATGTGGTCCCGCACTGAGAGACCCATCAACAGCCTGGCCATGGCATTCTGCACTAGCTGCACCCTCTGGAGCTGAGACAAGGGCAGCCCCAAGTAGAGAGCATTACAGTAGTCCAGCCTCGAGGTGACCATTGCATGGATCACTGTTGCAAAGTCATTGCATTCGAGGAAGGGAACCAGCTGCCTAATCAGCCGCAGATGGTAAAAGGTTACCTTGGCAGTGGCTGCTACCTGGTCCTCCATCGTTAACAAGAGGTCCAAGAGCACTCTCAAACTCTGGACCCTCGGCGCTGGCACCAATGGTGCCCCCTGAAGGCCGGCAATGGGATCCCTACCCCTGATCTGCTCCGACTCAGGCACAGGACCTCCGTCTTCACTGAATTTAATTTCAGTCAGCTCAGCCTGAGCCAGCCTGCCACATCCTGAAGCGCCTGCTCCAGGTCATCTGGGATAGCCCCGGACTGGCCACCCATCAACAGATATAGCTGGGTGTCATCAGCATTCTGGTGACAACTCCGCCCATGCCTCCAGGCAATCTGGGCAAGAGGGTGCATGTAGATGTTAAACAACATCGGGAATAGCACTGCCCCTTGTGGCACACCGCACACTAGCGGGTTCCTCCGGGACAGCTGCTCCCCCAGCGCCACTCTCTGTCCCCGACCTTGAAAAAACAAAGCAAGCCACTGCAAGGCAAGCCCCTGAATCTCCGTGTTGGTGAGGCGGTGGATCAGTAGCTGGTGGTCGACTGTATCAAATGTGTCCAACAGATCTAACAACACCAACATCGCCATACCGCCCCGATCCAGATGCCACTGAAGGTCATCCGTGAGGGCAACCAGTGCCGTTTCCATCCCATGACCTGGCCGGAAGCCGGACTGAAATTGGTCTAGTGCAGAAGTGTCATCCAGGAAGCTCTGCAACTGAATCACTACCGCCCTCTCCAGGATCTTGCCCAAATAGGGCAAGCTGGACACTGATACTTGGCCAATTCAGACAGATCCAATGATGGGTTTTTTTCAGGAGGGGGTGGACCATCGCTTTCTTGAGTGCTTCCGGGAACAGTCCCTCCTCGAAGGACTTGTTGACAATCTCCCGGAGGGCACCTCACAGCTCCTCATGGCCAGCTTTTATAAGCCATGAAGGGCATGGATCAAGGCTGCATGTGGTTGGGCGTACAGTTGAGATCAACCTGTCAACTTCCTCCAGGATGAGTGGGCCAAAATGTTCCAGAATGGAACAAGAAGACGTGCACGGGGCCTCGAGTTCGCTAACTGTCTCAACTGTGGCCGGGAGATCACGGCAGAGCATCAAGATTTTATCTGCAAAATGGCTCGCAAAAGCCTCACAGCCAATGTCCAATTCCCTATCATTTGGTCTGCCCTGGGGCAGCTCTGTTAAGGACTGAATTGTTCTAAATAATTGTGCTGGGTGCAAGCTTGCAGACACAATCTCGTCTGCATAGAATTGCCTCTTCGCGGCCTTGACTGCCACCTCATAGGATCTCATAAATGCCCTATAAGGTGCTCGTGATGCTTCATCGCAGGCATGCCACCACCATCTTTCTAGCCATCTGAGCTCTCGCTTCATCTGCTGCAGCTCCCCAGTATACCAGGGAGCCCGCTTAGAGTGAGGGCACAGAGGATGTTGGGGGGTGATCTTGTCAAAGGCAGCTGAAAGCCGACTTTGCCAGTCCTCGACCAACTCATCCAACAAGCTGCCGGGGGCATGGGATCCCGTAGAGCCAGGAGGGTCCATCTGTCTCCGCGGGGTCCATCTGGGTCCATCTGACTCCGCGGGCGAGCTAAAATCTGCTCGCCGCCCACAGAGGGTCTGAGTGGCACCTTCAGATGGGCCTTCAGGGCATGGTGATCTGACCATGGAACTGCCAGAGCAGTAACTGGGTCAACCATAACTCCCCCCACAAAAATCAAGTCGAGAGTATGCCCGGCCTGGCGTGTGGGCACCATTATACATTGGGTGAGTCCCAGTGCCGCCATGGCTGACACCAGGTCCATTGCCAGCCCAGAGGCCACATCATCGGCATGGACATTGAAGTCCCCCAAGACTAAAAGCTTTGGGTACTCCAGCGCCCAGCTGGCCATGGCATCGGCCAGAGATGACAGGCTAGCAGGTGGTACACTGGGCAGTTGGTACACCACCCAGATATCCAAACTCTCCCCAGTGTCCCACACCAGGTCAGAGCATTCTATGCCTGTGAGTTTCAGTGGCAGGAGCGCCCTGTAGGAGTAAGCCTCCTGAATGAAAAGTGCCACCCCCCCACCCCTCAGTCCGTGATTGGTGAAGGACCAAGAACCTGGGTGGAGCCATCTGGGAGAGCACAACCATCTCCCCATCTCGCACCCAGGTCTCGGTCACACATGCCAGGTCTGCTCCCTGCTTGACTAAAAAGTCTCGCAGGGTGGAGGTCTTATTATTTATAGACCTGGCATTGCACAACACCAATGTCGGAGGGGGGTCATTCCCCGCCCCACTGACTGCCACCCTCAGGATGGGATGCAGACTAGAAGGTGGCCGAGCTTCTCTATTTCTCTGCCCTCTTCCATTTCTTAACCGCCTGGTCCTACCGCTATACTTCCCCCTCCCCATGAGCCCTGGTATCCCCAGGCCTGCATCACCCATCCATAGTGGCCTCCGTGCTGTATCAGATGGTACTAGCTGCTGTACAATAGATAGATAGATAGATAGATAGATAGATAGATAGATAGATATTTTTTATTGGTTTACATCAATACAAACATAATTAGCATTATTTCCATTACAGTTCTGATTTAATCTCATTCATGTTACATTTTTTGATTCATCATATTTATATATTTTAGAGTCTATAAAAGTATCTTAATCGTCCATTCATTTATACACTTTATTCCATCTTTTTTGGAATATCTCCACCCTTTTATTTTGCCATAATTTAAATTATGTTTAATTTGTCCATTTCTGCCATTTTCAACATCTTAATCTTTAACTCCTCTCTCGGTATTTTCTCCGATTTCCAATTTTTTGCTAAAATAATTCTAGCCAACATCAAAATATATGTTATAACATAGGTATCAGTAGTGAGATTATCTGGTAACATATTTAATAAAAAGGTTTCCAGTAACAGAGGTATATTAATCTTAAATATTTCCCTTATTATATTACAAACCTTTTGCCAATTTTTTTGAACTCTATCACAACTCCACCACATGTGGAAAAATGTGCCTGTGTTGGCCTTACATCTCCAGCATTTATTTGACAATCCAGGAAAACTTTTTATGATATTATCTGGTGACAAGTGCCACCTATAAAACATTTTATACACATTTTTCCTTATAAGACATTGATCTCATGTATTTCACAGATTTCCAGATTTTAGACCACTTATATACATTTATGGTAGATATGGGACATACCTGGTATGGGACATATCTGGTACTCTTTAAAAGCAGGATCAAAACATTTCAGGATGGGGTGAGTAAAAGCACAGGAATGCCAGACAGCTGTGGCTGTATGAACCAGCCCACTTAATCCACTTGAGAAATGTGCCTATATTGGGCCAAACTGCCAGTCTGAACTCAGCCTGAGTCTCTGTTCTCCCATGTACTCATGGTTGACCTTGGTTTGTCTTGGGGGTGCCGCTGGATTCTAGCATCATTCTCACATCTCTTTGTTGCATCTCTTGTATTGGCATACTAATTTGCTGCCCTCCATTGATCTTACTGGCCACCTGATCCAATTTCAGCTCTGCATATGCATTTTGGCTCTGAGTGGCCCCTGCCAATGGCCACCCCCACCCACTTTTTTCCCTGTAAGTAGCCCTTGAGAAGATTTTATTCCAATTCATCTGAAGAAGTGTGCTTTGCACACAAAAGCTTACAATTTGAATGAAATTTTGTTGGTCTTCAAGGTGCCGCTGGACTCAAACTTTATTCTTATTTTTCCTATCCTACTAGCCTGAATAGTGTGAATCCAAAAATGTAATCCAAGACAAATAAGTATATAAGAATGCATACTTGAGAACAATTCCCCCCACAAAAAAATCTTGTATAATAGTTAACATCAAAGAGTTGTGAAGAAATAATGACCCTCCTTTCAGCATATGTTGTATCAATGCTCCTAAGGTTATTTGCGATCTGCATTCCATCAAAAATCTTTCTTATTGTTTGCTTTATTTCACTTTCAAGCTCATCATGAGTCTATTTTATGGAAATGACTGTAGGTGGTAGAGAATATTTGGCATGCAACCAAAAGCCTGACCGATGTGTTAAATTAGAATGCTTGAAAGTTCTTATGGCAAAAGAAAGAAATGGCTCCCCAAATCAGACTGGGAAGAGGTCTTTAAGATCATACCCTTCTTGAGAGAGGATTTTCTGTACCCAAATGCATGCAGGCATTTTTGTTGCTTACATTTCCCCAGTGCTTTTAAACACAACAGTGAGCATACTGAGGGCCAAAACCAAGTGACCAAGGCTACGGGTCCATTCCATGCCTGCCAATGCCATTTTAAAGGACAAATAAATGAGACAATGGTGCTGACCATTCACTAAAAATCAGTTAGTGGCTGACTGGCAAAATAGCATTTATAAGCTTTGTATCATCGGCAGAATCAAACAGTATTTGTGTGTGTGTGTGCGTGTGTGTGTGTGTGAATTATACTACTTCAGAATGCCACTGGTCAGCTGTGGTGTACATGCATTTTTGATCTCTTCCATAAATCCTTTCCTTGCTTTTATCAGTGTGCTGTTGATGTCACCCCAAATAGCAATGGATGTTATGGTGAGGGTTTTGTGTTGCACGCCATTAGTGATGAATAAATCTTTTGCTTCTTTTTACATTCATTTATCTTTTTGTCAACATTTTCCATTTGCTGTTTTCTGGGGACTTTTTACATGCATTTGTGTAATCTGTGTATATTGTGTGGTTTCTGTATGGAAGTAGAATGTACATTATTATACACATATAATGCAGATTTGTTGACACACACTATTGAAATACCATGGGAGGAAATCAACATGCAGCAACAAAAAAAAAGATACAAAAATAAAGACTCATGGATTTGATTTGCACAAGGTAGAAGTAGGATTGCAGTGGAAATATGGGAGGTGAGGCCAATCCAAGAGAGATGAGAAATCTGAAGTCAGATTTACACATGATTCCTTGTCATTATGAAGTATGGGATGGGTCTCTCTCCATCCTTTTTTCTCCTCCACTACATCCTTTTCTCTTCCATTACATGTAAAGGGATATCAAGTGGATGTGCTATCTCTAAGCCTCATATCATACTGTCTGAAGTCCTCACATGTAAGGAAGTTAGGTCTCAGAATACCTTGTTTTGGTATCACCTGTCTGAGACAAAAGTGTATTCTGAGAATAGTGTAAGATAAGCTGTTGAAATCTTTGTATGCTTCATTTTTAGGCACTAAGAGGGCACTGGAGTCTCATGATTTATTACCAGGTTAGTTGTGTCACTCTGTGTTAGATGTGAAGGATAATAATTGATCAAGATATCCCAACACACCTTCAGAGGAACTCCAGGAAATTAATAGGAGCCGTGTACTGGAAAACTGAGGCTTCCAAACTCTTTCTTTGTAGCAAACTCTAAGTAGGTTAGTTGTGTACAGTTTATCAATAAGTCAGAAACCATTACAGCTCTTGCTTGACAACAGACCTTGTGGGGAAGAGGAAATTCATCCATCACTCCCTTAAGTAAGGCCATCCGAGTGTAATTAGGGAGATAGAATGTTCCCTTTAAGGGAGTAAAAGTCTTCTGAAGTGTCCGTCAGTGCTTGGCAGAATGAAAACCCAAATGCATCAAGGCTAAGAAGGTCCAGCAGGTCTACATGCCCATAGCAAGTGTTTTAGCCACCCTCCGTCTAGCTGTAAACTAGGCTTAGGATATATCAGAGTCTGTGGCATTATGCTGTCAATTGTGTCCACACTTCATAACTTGCAAAAAAAAATTGCTAAGAAGGAAAGGGAGAATCAAAGAATGTGTATTCTATCCTCTCTCTTGAGCTCTCTCTCTCTCATTTCAGAAACTGAATAATCAATTATTTTGCCTGGAAGAGAGGAGAAATGAAGGGGAATGTTGTGATTAAAACAGAAGAAAAGGCCAAATGATATTAAATGTTGGAGTATGGAGAATGGAAAGCATGGGATTAAATGATAAATGCATAATAATTAACTCTTGAATAAAAAGGGGTTCTTTTTTTTGTAAAAAACACTTTCCCAATAATGAAAAGTTGTAATGGCTTGAGTCTCATATAAGAACAAATATTTAGAGATGTGAATGAATGTTATATTCATTGAGTGAGATCAATGGGATTTACTCCCTAGTAAGTGAGTTTAGGATTGCAGTCTTAATCAGGTAGGGTAGGATTCAGCTGCCATCACTGTAACATTGAATGACTTGATATTTGATGAAGCCAGATGTTGTCCCTATCCATGTTCAGTTGTTCACCTTATCTTCAGAAAAGGAGTGGGATTGTGCCCACTGATGCCATCTTTGGGTGTTCTCTCAAAGTCACTTGGATATCTACACATACAGACAAACACCTTCAAGGAGTCCTATGTGTGTACAATTGTACGGTCCTGATCATGTATAAAAAGTCTATACATGCACATTCGTACAGGTGTAGAGCTCCCCAGTGATGATAGTCTGTATCTGCAAACATTCACTTGAAGGCCAGTGGACAAAATCTTGATCATCTGCCAGTTTGGTGTAGTAGTTAAGAGTGTGGACTCTAATCTGGTACAACCAGGTTTGATTCTCCATGCCTCCACATGCAGCTGCTGGTGTCACCTTGGGTTAGTCACAAGTTCTCTCAGAGCTGTTCTCTCAAGAGCAGTCCTCAAAAGAGCTCTCTCAGCCCCACCTACCTCACAGAGTGTCTGTTGTGGGGAGGGGAAGGGAAAGAAAATTGTAAGCCACCCTGACTCCAAGTGAAGGGTGCGGTATAAATCCAATCTCTTCCTCCTCCTCCTCTTCTCCTTCTCACTTGTAGAGTTGTCTATGCTTTGAACAAGTCTATAAACCTTTTGTCATAATCACATCTAGGGACAACTGTGACTTTTTTTTATTCACCAGCTGCATTCCTTTGGGATAAGCTGGTATTTAGACTAGAGTTATCAATAAGATTTCTCCCCAAAATCAAATTCAAAATGAATTTGAAAGTTCCTCAGGTGAAACTGCCGAGAAATACATAAGGAAGACAAAATAAAGTGATGAGACTAACACAAGATAGTTTCAGAGGGTAGCTGCATTGATCTGCAGAAGAACAGCAAGATTCCAGTCCAGTAGCACTTTGGAGACCAACAAGATTTTTTGGAGTATGAGCTTCTGGAAGTCAAAGCTCTGACAAAGGGACTTTGACTGTCAAAAGCTCTTACCCTAAAATATTGTGTTGATCTCATTATTAGGAATCCAGAATTCTTAATGAAAGGAAACTACCCACCCTTGAAGAAATCTGTGTTGTTTTTGAGTTCACATATTGCTATTATTAGCTGGTTGGGCTCATATTCTTCCTTGATTCTATTGATTTCTCAAGCAATATCACTTCACTTTCCCATCAGATCATTGTAAGAGAAGAGCACAGAGTGCTTCCAGCCAATCGCCTTTTGAGACATGCCACAGGGAACAGTAGTTGTTGATTTTGCCCATTTGTAGGTTGGTACCTGCAGAAGCCCCTGTTGATGTGGAAAAAGCTGTCATGGTAAAGCATAGAGGGAGAGACAGTCCTGCAGATAAAAGGGACCAGGGCTATGAAGGACTTTGTATGTGATCGCTAGTCAGTAGATTCCCAAGTATGGATTCACAGAGAGTGACCTACTTCAGGGGGTCTGTAAAATCTCATGGCCTTTGTTTGCTTTGCTTGAAAATTATGGGCTCTTTAGAAGCTGGAGCTCTTCCACCGGGCTTTCAAGTAGGGGCTGCCCCGACTCTATAGCCCTGGCCTGACCACTGAAGACCACCAATGGACCATCAGCACTGGGTCCAGAAGAAATCTGCTGATGCCACTCGGGCAAAGATGTTGAAGTTTTCACCATCATGTATTGTATTTTAAAGGCTGTTATGATTTGTTCTATTTTATGGTTGTTTTATGGAATTTTATAGAAATTGTGTTGTTAGCCACCCTGAGCCTGCCAAAAGGCGGGGAGGGCGGGATAGAAGTCTAATAAATAAATAAATAACAGGTATGACTGTGTTCTGTGAAAATTTGGTGTCATTATCTTTATAAATAACCACTCCAGATCCTGATATACATTCCCCTTTGAAAATAATGGTCCTGAACTCCAGAACCACATGAATTTGAATCCAGAACCAGTAATAGCCTACCTGAGAATAAGCAATTGTCATAAAAAATCACTTGCCCTGAAGCTCGGATCTGAAATCATAATGATTATTTCCCCTTGGTACACACCCCTAAGGATCACGAAGTTTAAACTTGAGGTTGAGCACACCAAGGTACACTCTGTTGTCTCCTTAAGCTATGGGAGCAATTCCACGTCCTTCCCATGTGAAACATGACAAACAAAACAATATAGGCCCCAATCACATGCACAATTAGCCGTGCAATAGGCACGATTTCCAGCCAGATTTTAAGGACATGATCAGATGACAACATCTCGCAAGCATCCCACACCCGTCGGAAACCCATTTTGCTCCACCACAGAAGTGGATTTAAAAACCACCGTGGAAAGAGAAGTAGCAAATGGGTTGCTATGAGCCACAGATGGACTTTCCTGCATATGATCACACCAGCACGCTCCCATGGCATTGGGATAGTCTGATCAGGCTATCCCGATGCCATGCCATTGTTTTCTTCCCCTCGTAGTATGTGTATCAGCGCACCCCCCCATAGAGAGACATGACGGTGGAAGTGTGATGCATTGATCACCTATATAAACGCATCAAAAACAAATGGTTTTTTTTAAAAAAAAAAAAAACAGACTCACCCACAGTTGTGTCTGATCATGCAGTGGTGGGCTGTGCCCGCATCCACAACGGTCCATGTGATTGTGCAACTGTGGGGCAACTTATGCCAGAAGAAATAGCCTCGCTTCCCTCCCACTTTATCTCGTGTGTGTGACTGCCACCATAGATTAGAAAGTCAGGACAAGGTAGTGGTTGGTCCCAGTGTTGGACTATGGCTGGAGAAACCCAGATTCAAATCTCTTTTTGCCATGAATCTCACTGATTGTCCATGTGTCATTTACAGTTTGTCAGCCTGTCATATTTTACACCATTGTATGAATGAAATAGAGAATGGAAGAACTATGAATATCATTCTGACCTCTTTAGGATGGGATAAAAAAGAACAGATGTACAGGTAGCTAGAAAAACAATCTCATTCTGCAACTGACCCTGTTTCAGCAGCAGAAACCAAATTCAGTCAATGAGTTCTGCGGTCTTTTTTTGCCGTATCAAGCACTCCTTAATTGCATCTGACTATTTTGGTTCCTAGACAAGCTTAATATACATTTGACTTTATGTTGCTCTTCCGTCTCTTGACTTTTTCCCCACAGTATTGTTTAATCCAGCTGGCTTTTGTGGTGTTACGTGGTGTTGCTTCTGAGACTCCATAACATCATCATCACTATTAAAAAAAATCATAACAATTGCCACAGTGAATAGGATAAACAGCACTGAAGGTAAAGCAGAAGCAAAATTGTGCCAGTGGCAAAAATGCTGAAAACAGGAAGGCTTTTTTGGAGATGACAAAATGCATAAAAGAATAGCAGAGTACACAGTTTCAAGGTACCCCCAGCAGAATTATACCCTTCTAAGCCTACTGCCTTCAATAAACATTGAAGGGTGTAAGGCTGCTTAGGATGGCACTGTTCATCTTACTTTTCAAGGACCAGATTCCAGCTAAAAAGTACAAATGTGGATTACTTGGGTTAGAATAATCGGGCACACATATAAACCACTTAAATTTTTAGGATGCAGGAACTTGTGAAATGCACAGTTTTACAGAAACCTGATACAAAAATTGAACAGACTGGGTGAACTGCTCATGTCTCATCAACACCTTTGAACATGGCAAGTTCAACTGCTGGACACATTCACAGTGAAATTTGTAGCATCCATACAACAGACAGTCAGCAGAACTGCAGGTTAGTAACTTTTAGTCCCCCAAATCTGAACAATAGACATACATATCTAAAAATGCTTGCAGTTATAGCTCCTGTTTATTAAATTCTAACATTTTGAATCACTTTATGATGGCCTGATGAAATGTCCTTACTGTATTTCCCCCAGGGGTCATTTTGTAGGAAAAGAGGTGCAGGAGCTCATTAGCATAACTCATTAGCATAATTTATTTGCATAGGCTAAACCACCTGACATCTGACCAAGAAAGAAAGAGATGGCAGAGAGGGGACAGTTACTAATCCAAGCCTCAGAAATACCACTATTTTGGGAAGATAGCTTCAGTGGTGGCTGAAGCCTTCAGAAGGCTGGTTGGAGGAACAAGGACCTTTCCAAGGGACAGGATCATTTTGCTGCAGCCATGACACAAGCAGGCATTCCTCCACGGGGTGTGGGGGCTGGCACCAATTCTTGGAGCTGAGCTCCCCGAGCTCCTGCTCGAAATGACCCCTGATTTTCCCCCCTTATTAACCTCTTTGGCCCATTCTGTATCTAGCATTCGCTCCGCTGTTTTACCAAACCCACATTGGAACAGAAATTCCCCTCTACATTGCATGCCACTTTAACTTTGTTTGATTTTCGGATTTTATGGTAGCTTCCACACTGCATGCCACTTTCACTTCCTTTGGTTGCTCAGTTTTATTGTACTGTCTGAATAGATTCTGCAGTCAGTATGGTGTTGGCTTGGGTTATTTGAATGTGGTTTTGAGTCGCATCTTTTTCTGTTCCAGCGTGGGTTTGGTAAAACAACAGAGTGAATGCTAGATACAGAATGGGCCTTTGCGTGCAAAGTGCTGTCAAGTCACAGCCAATTTTACCAATATCCTAGCAAGGGGCTTTCAAGGCAAATGAGAAGCAGAGGTAGGTTGCCATTCCCTTCCTCTGCAGAGTCTTCCTTGGGGGTCCCCCCATCCAAGTACCAACCCTCTTTAGCTTCTCATATCTGACAATACTGGGCTATATCATGCTGCCTTCCCTTCACTCACCCCTTTACCTCTTTTTTATTTTAATACAATAATAGCCAGTAATTTTTTTAAAAAATGAAGTAAGCTTTATGGACGGGTGACAAATATGTTATTTATGTCAATGCTGATGGCAGTTGTCAAGAGACCTTGGAAAACAATTCCTGCTGAGTAACCAAGCAAATTGGTATTTTACAATACAGTCCTAAAATGAGTTACACTCTTCTAATCCCATTGGTTTCAATAGATTTACAACAGTGTAGTTTTTTTGTTAATTGCCTAATTAATAAAGATTTGGTTAGTTGTAAATGAGATTTTGAAACAAAATATAAAATTTTTTCCAGGTTAAATGTTGACAACATACACAGGAATCTTTTTCTAGGACCTATAATCATCTTCAGGGCCGGCTCTATCACTAGGCCAACTAGGCAGCTGCCTACGGGTGCAGCTGGCAAACGGGGAGGTGGAGAGACTGAGAGTGTGAGAGAGAGACTTGGCAACACAGTGCGAGAGCCCAGCATGATTTACAGGTAACGGTGGCGGCGCTTCTCAGCCATGCTGGGCAAGTGGGTAAAGCCAAGGTGCAGCCCGGGTGACCCGTGGCTGCTTCCTCCTCCACCCCACGCTGCCTTCAAGGACTGGACTGGCCGGGGGGAGATGCTGGTGGTGGGGCGAGGGAAAGGAGGGTGCCCATGAGCCCTGCGCACCAGTGCCGATTGGTGACTTGGTGTGATGCACCGCTGTCGGTCAACACCCCCCCCCCATACATGCACACACACAGCCCACCCAACACAAACACCCTTCGGAATTACTGGGGGGTGGCATTGGGGTCTGTGCAGGTGAGAGGCTGGCACGGTGAGGCTCTGTCATGTCCACACAGTTTGTTCCCTAAAAAGTGGGACCCTTCTGACCATCGCCGGCTGGCACTTTTCTCCCGCCTCTTGACATCCCCAGAGGCAGAGCTGGGGGAGAAGAGCTTTTTGGGAGGTTTTTGTGTTCTTAATTGAATTGCTTTATATTAAATTGAAAGTAATAATAAATAAATTATAGTTTTAAATAAATTTTAAATTGCTGAAATGTTTTTAATTGTTTATGTTCACCATGATGTAGACCCTGATCAGGTAGAAAGATGGCATAAAAATGATTTAAATAAACAATCTGTGAGCCTAGTTGAATCATCTGTGTGCACTGGCTGTATCACTAAGACTATGGGATTTTTTAAAACTGTTTTACTGTCTTTCAGATTGTTTGTACTAATAGATCTATGCAAGGCATGTTCAAATAGATATTTACCATCCATCCATTAATCCTACTTCATTTTTATAGCTGGATAGTTAATTGGGTAGCAAGATGTTAGCAGCTGTGTGGATCCCAAAGTAAAATCCAAACATCAGAACACTGTCCACGTGATATCTTTTATTAGGACCATCCAAATGACACAAAACAGTGTGTGAGTTTTCAAGTTCACCGAAATTCTTCATCAGGCTGGATATAGAAAATTGGTATGACCATATATGGGAACATTTAATAATGGCCATGATTATGGATAGAGTGACCAAAAACCCAGAGGACGGCTATGTCACGCCCTTTGTGGAAACTTGGTATCCTGTTATTTCCTTTCTTAAAAAACAAGAGTTCCTTCCTAAAAAAATAAAATATGCTAAAATGATTTATTTTTAAGTTATTTGGTAATGTGATTTATTTTGTAATTTTTTTTTTTTGGTATAGTAAATTCTGGATACATTAATGCCTTTTCTTTGTGAACTTTTGGGAATGTTGTAGTTATGTAATGTATGGTCCTTATTTTTTATTATGGTAATGCATGGTTCTTAGCCCTCTCACCTGCCCCTCAGTAGCAATGGTGAAGCCTGCACAGCTCCCAGCTGCTGTGCCCACCAAACCATCTCCACTGCCCCCCAACAGCGATGACTGAGGCCTGCGCGGCCCTTAGCCACTGGCCGCCAAGCCCTCCCCCCAACAATGGAGGCGAAGCACCATTCCAACTGCATTCCCTGTGTATGTGCAGGAAATGCTTTTTACATTGGAGAGGATTTAAGTATCCCCCAAATATTTTTTTTAAGTTTTCAGATTTTTCTGCACACTTGGGGAGTCCCCCAAGTGTGCAGGAAAATCTCTGCCCCCCAAGTGCCCCCAATGGGCGGATTTAGATATCTGCATGCACAGGAGGCACTTGGCTATTAGTACATTGACAAGAAGCAGGGACCTGTGATACTCGCTGGGGGTGGGGAAGAGCTCCATGTTGAGGAGGAGGAAGCACCCACAAAATGAGCCTTCTCCCCTGTCACACCCGACACTGATGGCGAGGCCTGGGCCCACTGATCTCCCTCCTGGGCACTGGCAGTGAGGCCTGAGCAGCTCTCAGCTGCCAGGTCCACATCCCCCCCAAAGGCACCAGTAGCAAGGTCTGAGTGGCTCTCAGCCACCAGGCCTGCCAATCTCCCCCCCCCCCAGCACTGGTGGTGAGGTCTCAGCAGCTCCCAGCCACCAGCCTGCTACAGTTCCCAGAGCATTCTCTGTGCATGTGTAAGGAACACTCTTTTACTTTTGGGGGGATTTAAATATCCCCCATATAGATTTTTTTTAAGTTTTCAGATTTTTCTGCACACCTGGGGATTGCCCCAAGTGTGCAGGAAAATCTCTTTGCCTTGCAAGTGCCCCCGATGTGCAAATGTAGATATCCATGCACACAGGGGACACTTGGCTATTAGCATATAGATATGGAGCGGAGGTCCATCAGTGGCTATTAGCCACAAGGTATAGCTGGATATCTTAGTCTGGAGCAAGGGATGCTCTGTATTCTTGGTGCTTGGGGGGGCAACAGTGGGAGGGCTTCTAGTGTTCTGGCCTCACTGCTGGACCTCCTGATGGCACCTGGTATTTTTGGCACCTGTGTGACACAGGGGTTGGACTGGATGGGCCATTGGCCTGATCCAACATTGGTTTCTCTTATGTTCTTAAGTGTTCTGCTGAACTTGGGAGCTTGCATACTGTTATGTGTCATTTGGTTGGTGCTAATAAAAGGTGTCATATGGATTGTGTTTAGCTAATTGAATGTCTTTCAAAACCCCTTAGCACCATTTCTCACACTTGTTAAAGCAGTGCACTCCAACAGAATTTATGACACTTCACATTTTCCTGGTGTGAAAACTTGCAGCCATCTTGTTGGTCACCTGGGTGTATATGAGAGAGGGGTGTAATTTTTGTCATTTCCCTCCTTCCTATTTGCCATCACCAGTAGCATCTCAAGGGTTTTTTTTACCAGTTCCAAGCTGAAATTGTTAAAGCCAGTCATTGTTCACAGAGTGCCAGCACTTAGTTAAATATTGTCTAAAGTTATAATTAAATAATTTTACTGACAAACATTGGCAAAATGCCAGCTGTAAACATTTTCCTTTTTTCTTGAGAAGGAAGATATATTCTGTTTTGATAGAATGTATAGTAGAAATATACAGAAATATAAAATATATCACACATATCACATATTTTGGACATAGCCACAAAAGCAAATATGTAAGTTTCATATTATGACAGTTATTATTTCATATCATGATTTTCTGTGAAAAGCTTGGACTGGACATCTCAAGCAGTATTGGACATCATCTCAAGCAGTGGTTCAGTTTTCCCATTTCAAAGAACAAATCCAGAATGTAATATTATGCAGATTCAAGTTAGGGATGATTTAAATTTCATGTTGTTTTGACTCAAAAACCCTTGTCCATTTCTCTTCTCATTCATTCATTCATTCATTCATTCATTCATTCATTCATTTATTTATGTGCTTTATATCCCACCTTACCCTGCAAGCAGGCTCAGGGCAGCTCATATCATATTACAATACAGCTGCAATTTAAAACTTTAAATAATTATTAAGAAGTAAAATGTTAAATAAGTAAAAAACATTAAATAATCCATGCAATAACCCAGGAATTGATTACATACTAAAATACACTGACCCCATGCTAGAAGGGGTGATGGATCAAGATGGAGCAGGTCAGCCGCTCCTGGCAACAGTTGATATACAAGTGATATGGGCCACCAATGCAGGGGTGGCCGCTGTTATTGGTCAATCAAAGACCTGGTAAAACAACTCCATTTTACAGGCCCAGCAGAATTGTAAAGTCTCTCATGGCCTTGATCTCAATTGAGAGCATGTTCCATCAGGCTGGGGCGATGGCCAAAAAAGCCCTGGCACTGGTTGAGGCCAGACAGACATCTCACGCCAGGACTATTAGCCAGTGCTGGTCAGAAGAGCACAAGGCTCTGCAGAACATATATGGGGAGAGATAGTCCCACAGCTATGCTGGTCCGTGGCCACAAAGGGCCTTAAAGGTTAACACCATGGCCTTGACCCTGATCCAATATTCCACTGGCAACCAATGCAGCTAGTGCAGCATTGGCTGAATGTGTACCTGCACAGGCATCCCGGACAGCAGGCATGCCACCACATTTTGTACCAGCTGAAGTATCTGATTGACTTTCAGCTGGCTCTGTTTTAGCCTATCAGCCACAGCCTCCAAAGCCCTGCTCAGATTTTCCAGGATGGAGTCCGGCCATTTGTCCATTAACAGATATAGCTGGGTGTCATCAGCATATTGATGACAACCCAACCCAAACCCTCAAAACTGGGCGAGGGGGTGCATATAGATGTTAAATTATATCAAGGAGAGGATCGCCCCTTGTAGTACACCACATACCATTGGGTAATGTGATGAAACCCTCTCCCCCATCTCCACCCTTTGTCTCCAACCATGGAGAAAGGAGGTTAACCACTGTAAGGCAGTTTTCCAAATCCCTATGTTGGCGAGGCAGTGGGTCAACAAGTCAGTGTCAAACACTGCTGTCAGACTGAGTAGCAACAGCAGCACCAGCCCACCTCAGATGTCTCCAGAGGTCCCATAGCCAGGACAAAAGCTGGACTGAAATGGGTCCAGGATAGAGAAGTCATCTAAAAACACCTGGAGTTGTTCAGCCACTGCTCTCTCAACTACCTTACCCAGGAACAGGGCAGTAGTTGCTTGGACCATAGGGTCCAAGGAAGGTTTTTCAAGAGCAGTTACAGTACTGCCTCCTTCAGGTAATCTGGGAATGTCCCTGAGGACAGGGAAAGGTTGATGTTCTCTCCCAGAGGAACCTGAACTTGGTTTCTGCAGGCTTTGACAAGCCATGGTGGACATGGATCCAGGAGGCAAGTAGTAGGCTTCACAGCTGCCCCAGGGCCTTGTCAACTTCTTCCAGGGGGAGCTGCCTGATTAGACCAGAAGACAGTCAAGAAACTTCCAATTATAAGGCCATTTTCTTCTTTATTCCAAAATTTTCTTGTAAAATGTTCACATTTCCCAACATTATTTGTATGTCAATAAAGCAGCATTGTATATCAATTCTACCTCTAAATGACATATGTTCTATGCATAAACACCTAGAATGCATACAGATTCCAGATGGATAGCTGTATTAGTGTGATGCAATGAAAACAAACAGGTGTCTTGTGGTACTTTCAAGTTTTATTTTTAATTCCATAATAAGCTTTTGAGGTCTACAGGCCACTTCCTCAGATGTATGTTTCTGAGGGGACTATAGTTCACAAAAGCTTATGCTAGAATGATTAAAACTGAAGGTGCCACATGGCTCTGTACAGTCTGAACTTAATCTATTTAATATAATGTATCAAAAACATACCACACATACAGACAGGTCAGTTGAATCTACAAAAACTTTGTTGAAAAGCAAAGAACCAAAACCACTGGCAAGGATATACATTAATATGAAAAAAGAAGTAAACCAGGGAGCATGTACTTGTTCCTAGTTCACATTTGACTGCATATTCATAAAACAATGTGTACAAGAAATCATTGTTTCTACAGATGCAAAACTCGTACCTCTGCAGCCTCTTCCAGTCATTTACTTATATATATTAGCATGCTGTACAAAACAATAGCAACTACCATCCCAAACTATGATTGTTTCCCACAAGACAGCGTTCTTCTCCCTCCCCTACAGATACTCAGCAATTGCTAGAGTTTTTGGGATTGTGTCATAAAGGCTGCCTAGAAGCTTTCCTATAAAAATATACAGCACATTCTTAATCTTCTATTTGGAGCACTTTCTCCTTTGTTTTCTTTTTTGCCTTCTCGGGAACAGTACATTTATCTAAGCCAGCAGATTGTATGCTTCTGGCATTTTGCAACCAAAACTATGCTAACAAGAGGAATACCATCACCTCTTCCCCTCCTCCAGGTCCACCTCACTTTCTTCATTGTAACAGAATTCCCTTTCCTCCCTAAGAACTTAAGTACTTACAGAGTTATCTGTCAAGCATTATTGCTATTCAGCCAAAAAGGGAATTACCCTAGATGATACTTTGTTTTACCAAATTGGTGTTAGAGATGCTGTGTATTTCACCAGGAATATGTTCAACAGTAAGAACATAAGAACGTAAGAGAAGCCAATGTTGAATCAGGCCAATCCAGTCCAACACTCTTGTCACACAGTGGCCAAAAACACCTGGTGCCATCAGGAGGTCCAGCAGCGGGGCCAGGACACTAGAAGCCCTCCCACCTGTTGCCCCCCCCCAAACACCAAGAATGCAGTGCATCACTTGCCCCAGACTAAGATATCCTATCTATATCTTGTGGCTAATAGCCACTGGTAGACCTCTGCTCCATATCTATATATCTAATTCCCAAGGCGCCCCCTGAATGCGGATACCTAAATCTGCGTGGGGGGGCACTTGGGGGGTGGGGTTTCTACACACGGGGGGCACTCCCCCCATGTGCAGAAAAATCCTAAATGTTTAAAAAACTTTTCGGGGGATCTTTAAATTCCCTGAAAAGTTAAAGTGTTCTTCGTGCGTGCGCAGAGAACGCTGTGGCCGCTGTAGGGGAGGGGGTGGGAAGCAGTGTGACGAGGACTCGCCGCCGCCATTTGCGGGGGGGAGGGAGGGAAGAACCTTGGTGGGTGGCAGGTCTCTATGCCTCCGCTGCCGTTTTGAAAGCAGGGAGGGAGGGGGGGAAGCCTCAGTGGACAGCGGGTGTCCCTGCCGCTGCCACCACCATTTTGAAGGCGGAGGGAAGCCTCGGCAGGCAGCGGTCTCCCTGCCGCCACCGCCTTACAGGGGGGGAGCCTCAGTGGGCAGCTGTCTCCCTGCCGCCGCCATCGTTTTGAAGGCGGGGGGAAGCTGCCTGGAGGGGGGACGGGGTAGAGGCTCAGTACGCGGGGCCAGAGGAGGGGGAAGAGGCTTACCTCCCCCCCCCGGCCTCAGGCAGGCTGGAACATGGGGGGAAGGGGGGTGGAGGAAGGAGGAGCAGCTGTCAGCTTCTCCCCCCCCGCAAATATCGTGGGGGGGCCCCTTGTGTTTATCTAATTCCCTCTTGAAGCCACCATGCTTGCAGCTGCCACCACCTCTTGTGTGAATTCCATGTGTTAATCACTCTTTGGGTGAAGAAGTACTTCCTTTTATCTGTTCTAACCCAACTGCTCAGCAATCTCATTGAGTGCCCACAAGTTCTTGTATTGTGAGAAAGGGAGAAAGGTACTTCTTTCTCTGCCTTATAAACTTCAATCATGTCACCCCTCAGCCGTCATTTCTCCAAGCTAAAGAGCCCCAAGTGCTTCAACAAAGTAGAACTTACCATGTTGTCACATAGATGTGAGGTAGTCACACAGTCTGTTTGGTTTGTGTCAAATAGTCCTGAATACATTTGCTTTCTGAAAAACTGTGCATGCCGTTTTCAAACATATCAGCAGCCATTACCATCATTAGGGCCTACTTAGATGCCAAAAAGAGGAATTTATTAAAATATACCATTTATTTGATTCACTTAAACAATTGCCTCCCAAGCCGAGCCGTTACATTGCAAGGACAGGGGTGCGGTGGTAGTAGAACTCAATTTGGCTGTGTGATAATGCTTTACTGCAAGGTTAGGAAGGAATGCAGTGAAGCAACCTGCCAAACAGCCATGAACAGATTAACAAACACTCAAACTGATCGCTGAAAAATCATCTCCCTGTTGGCCTGCTCAGATGTGAGTCAAACTGGTGGATGTTCAAGCATCCTGAGCTGGTGTTGGTTATGCATATGGTTTGTGTGTGCATTTGTGTGTAGAGAGAGGGGAAAGATGATTACATTGTGAAGGACAAAAATAATGTTAGGCGTGAACCTTTGTAGTTAGCTCAATACATTTCCCTAACCAACAATCAGTTTATTCCACACAACTGAGATATTCTGAAATGTGGCCTCTTGTAAAGAAAGAACTTCTTTCTTAGCGACATCACTTTTTAAAAAAAGAACTCAGTGTTCCAGTTGTTACAATATGTGATTGTTCTCCCATTTGTTATATCTGTTACACCAAAAGTGTTGTTGCCCTGCAAGGAGCTTATCACGCTCTTATGGACTTAGTGTAGCGGTTAAGTGTGAGGACTCTAATCTGGGACAACCGGGTTTGATTCCCCACGCCTCCACATGCACCTGAAAGATGACCTTGGGCAAGCCATAACTCTGTACCAGCTGTTCTCTGAAGGACAATTGTCTCAGAGCATTCTCAGCCCCACCTACCTCACAGGTTGTCTGTTGTGGGGAGGGGAAGGGAAAGGAGATTGTAAGCCACTCTGAGACTCCAAGTGAGTGAAGGGTGGGATATAAATCCAATCTCTTCTCTTCTTCTTCTTCTTCTTCATAATTGTTAAAATGGACTGTGTTAATATGTGTGCAAAAAGGGACTGAAACGTATGAGGACCAAATATGCTGCCAGCTGTAGACACACACCAGCAGGGGATGCTGCTTTTCCTGAGATGTTGTGCCAGTGGTTCCTGAGGTCACCCATTCTTAGATGTATCCCTAGATACATGAAACACCCAGAACAGCCACGTACCACTGATGTTTAAAGCAGAGGATTCCAGACGCCAGTAAGGAAGTCCTTCTCTACCACAGGCAACCCCCCCTTCCCGCTGAAACCTTCTCTGCAACAAAGGCACAAAAGCCACTTTCCCCACCTTCTGTTAACAAATGACTTTACCTTGATAATGCAATCAAACCAGTTCTGCTCACCCTGGAACCAAGGATGCATATACAACACAAAAGGTGCTAGCCGGATGAGTTATCACCCCTCCAGGTGTCTCTGTCATAGAGCAGCTAGAGTTCAAGATTGTCCAACCCCTTAGCCCTCTCCCCCTAGAACCCATTTCAGGTAACATGCTTTTTGGGACAGACCACAAGGAGGGTGTACCAGGAGGAGGCAACCAGCAAAGCCCTCCCCCAATCCCTCTTATAAAGGGAGCCACCATGTGCTCTCTCTCTCTCACTTCTAGACCACCCCTATCCTTACGACTCTTGGTTAGTACTGCCAGAGTCTCCACGTGTTCTGCTGGTTCAGTACATGATCCCTAATCCCCTTTTAGTCTTCCCTATTTTTCCAGCTGGAGCGTGTCATCTCACCAGGACAGGTAAATATTGTCCCTCAACGAACATCCTGCTAATGTGAACGTCACTATCCTTTTCTATCTTATTTCCTAGAACTGTGTAAGTGTGAGTGTAGTTGAGTATTGTTTGCTTGTGAAGATTTATTCAGTAAAGAAACCATTTCAACCTGAAATTGCTCTCTGCATCTATTTCAGGTGCATCTGGATAAAGTGGGACCCCTGTATACAAAGGTGTTTGCTCCCTTATTGCCCATTGCCATGTTATACTTCAAATTCCCCAATATTGTTAATAATTAAAAGCAATCAGGCTAACAGTGTCTGGAACGTGGTTGTGGAAGTGCTGCATACATCAGTTGGCCAGTGCCAATAACATAATGGCTGATGAATGGCTAAGATTTTCAGGTTCCCCCGAACACTGGCAGGGGATGGGGGGTAGGGTTGTCTGATCCAGGCTGGGAAACTCATGGAGATTTGGGGATGGAGCCTGGGGAGAATAGGGACCTCAGTGGGGTACAATGCCACAGAGTCCACCCTCCAAATGATCAGTTTTCTCCAAGGGAACTGGTCTATTTAACCTGGAGATGAGCTATGATTCAGGGGGGGAGGTCCCAAGTCCCACCTAGAGTCTGGCATCCCAACGAACAACAAAACTCCTATGGAATTTCATGAGCTTCATTATTTTTAACTAACCTCAGTACACCATTGGTGTGCAACTTGCTGCATAGGATACTCACCCAGTTACAGCTTTTCACAGAGAGCTTTAATAGCCTTGGTGGGCAGCAGAGGCAAGGACTGGGCTGGGGCCTTAGAATACTGATGCCAGAACACAGTATATGGAGAGTGGCCAACAGTATCCAGCATACCAGTGACATCATTGTGGGACCTGCAATGCGTGGTGTAGCCTGCCCTATGCCTTAGTTGTTGTTGTTCTAAAAGCATCCTCTTGTAATTGCATAGAATTCCTCTTCCATCCTAATGGTAGAAGCTAAATGGTGAACTCCTGACTCCACTCTTATATACACTATCATCAATGCTCCTTCTAAGCTGTGGAGTCTTGTGAGCAAAAATTCTACTTTGTGAGCTACTGCCATTAAAGTTGTGAGTGAGCAATTTGGCTACTGCATAAATTAGTTGGCTCTGGAGCCGTCCTTCCTGAGCTATGACAAAAATGTGTTAGCTGGAGACTAAAAAAAACTGTGAGCTAGCTCACACTAACTCAACTTGGAGGGAACACTGACTATCATTGGCTGTTCCATTGATTCGTTTACACAGCAACACTACAATTTTTTACAACCATCATTTTGTAAAAAGGTCACTATGTGCTGTGGTCTGCCTTGCTGTGAAAAGCAAGGCATAGCATAGCTAGCAACAAAATTAAAATAATGAATGCCTCATGTACTCATGTAGTGCTCCATGAGCCAGCATTCCCCCTTCCAGTGAGATTGCTCCACTAGGTATCATCATACTGGATGTTGAATCAAGACTGTCATGATCATACCACTAAGTATAAGATTGGTGTGCCTGTGTGATTATTTAGAAGGAGGAGGAGGATATTGGATTTATATCCCACCCTTCAGAGCAGCTTACAAATCTCTTTCCCTTCCCCTCCCCACAACAGACACCCAGTGAGGTGGGGGGGGGGGGCTGAGAGAGCTCTGACAGAAACTGCTCTTTCAAGAACAGCTCTGACAGAACTACGGCTTGCCTGAGGTCATCCAGCAGCTGCAAGTGGAGGAGCGGAGAAATCAAACCTGGTTCTCCCAGATTAGAGTCCACACACTTAATCACTACACCAAAAAACTCTGAGTCTCAGCATACTAACACTCAAATTTAGAATCATAGAATCATAGTGTTGGAAGGTACCTGCAGGGTCATCTAGTCCAGCCCCCTGCACAATGCAGGGAATTCACAAATACCTCCCCCTTCACACCCTCCAGTGACCCTTGCTCCACACCCAGAAGATGACAAAAAAACCTCCAGGATCTCCAGCCAAACTGGCTTGGAGAAAAATTGCTTCCTGACCCCAAAGTGGTGATTAGCATTTCCCTGGGCATGTAAGAAAGGGCCGCGAGGACTAACCACTAATGGTGGTGCATGCAAACACATCCAGAAATTGGGACAGAAGTAAACAAATACTTCCTAGGCGTGAGTTGATCAGAGAATCTGATTCGGCCCGCAGCTGCCCGAAAGGTGGTCAAATGGGCCATTTTCAGGGGTGCATTCGGTTCGAAGAAACATCCCTAGTAGCTGTTCCACCTTCCCACAAGCTGCATTGTTAAGTGGATGGTAGAAAATCAAAGTACTGAGAGGGAATGGGAGAACTGGTTGCAGCCAAGATCTCATTAATACTGAAATCAGTCATTCTAAGCCGTACACGAAAGAGACTGAGAAATAAACATGTTGTAAGCTTTTAGCAAAGGATTATCAGTGAATTTCAATGCTCTGAGCTCACCATGGTTTTGTCTCATTTTAATAATACATTATCAGTCTATTAAATATATTTCCTCTTCATTAATACACTTGATGAAAACTGTTTACTGCTTCATTGAATTTTGATTTTAGCAATTAATTAGCTATTTTCTGATATTGTGCGTTTTCCACAGATCCCAGAATTCTCAGCCTCTCTGGCCTGCTTCCTTGCATACTAAAAGAGCCCTTCTTTCAATTCCACATGCAAAGCCTAGTTATAATAATTAATTGGGTATCCACAACAGGAAAGAAAAATAAGACTTCTTTTGTTGTTGTTGTTGTTTGGCTTTTCTTGTGCCTCAAGTGTTGTATCGGAATCATTCTTTACTTCCTTAATTAAATGCAGATGGCATTTACAAAAAGCATCCCACCACTTCATGGAATAATTCCCCATTATTACCCACCTCATGTCAGCTAGCACTGTTTGTGTTCATGTGCAGGGCATACTTTATCGGCAGGCCTGTGCAACTGATGACCCACCAACCAGAATACAGCCTATAAGCCCCATATTGTGGCCTGCCAAGAGTTTCTTACAGACTCACCTATTTTCACTGTCTGAGGGAGGCAGAAGTATCAGGATGTTTTTGTGGGCCCTTCCCTGAGAAGTCACTGTACAAGGATGTGCTGGGCTTGATGAGTCACAAGCTTTCACACACGAGAGCCAGTTTGGTGTAATGGTTAAGAGCGTGGACTTTAATCTGGGAGAACCAGGTTTGATTCCCCACTCCTTCGCGTGAAGCCAGCTGGGTGACCTTGGGTCAGTCACAGTTCTCTCAGAGCTGTTCTCTCAAGAGCAGCTCTCTCCGCCCCACCTATCTCACAGTGTCTGTTGTGGGGAGGGGAAGGGAAAGGAAAGGAGATTGTAAACTACTCTGAGACTCCAAGTGAAGGGTGGGGTATAAATTCAATTTCCTCCTCCTCCTCCTCTTTTTTCCATGAGGAGCTTTTCATCATGGGGACATTTCCTGACATAGGGTTGCCAGCCTCCAGGTGGGGCCTAGCATTTTCTTGGAATTACAACTGATCTCCAAAGTGCAGAGATCAGTTCCCCTGGGCAAAATACCTGCTTTGGAGGGTTTATGGTTTCATACCCTGCTAAGGTCATCCCCAAATCCTATCTTCCTTTGGCTCTACCGTCAAACTCCAGGAATTTCCCAACCCACTGTTGGCAACCCTAGGAACTGACAATACAACAAAACCAGCTGAGGGGTTGATTTAGTCATGGGATTTGGAAGAGAGTAGCCAAAATCTTGCTTGACCACTGCTGGTCTCTTACCTTTCCAAAATCCAAATTCTTCCTCTACTGTTTAATTCACTGCCTCACCTCCATCTCTATTGCCTCTGGCTCCTGAGCCAGAACAACTAATCTTCCCTGCTCCCTCAGGTTACTTTAAAAAGAGTACAGGAAAATGAAAAATATCCTGTTGGCAGTATTGCCAAGTTTCCAGCTCAAGCACTGCTTGGTAGGGCAATGGAGGAAAATGGGGCGGGGGGAATTGCTGTCAGTCTAACAGCACAATGCCTCTTGCTGGGCAAACCCAGAAGTGATGTCATTGTATCGGGGTGATTCCACTGACATTCTATTGATATTCTAGGATTTAAGTGGAATCCTAGAATGTCACACCAATGCAACGATGTCATGACATCATGACACCTTCCTTTCGGCAGCCAACCTGCCTTGGCAGGCCAGCTGGGACCAAAATGGGGAAGCATGGAAACATGTCTTCTAGCTGAATGTTTTCAGCAATACCAATCACTTCCTGAATCCCAATACAAAATCAATATTGAGATTCAGGAATATTTATATATACCGATATTTTTCAGGTTTGATATACCCAAACCTGAAAAATACAATTTTTTGTGCATACCCCTAGTGTAAATGAAACAGACTATCCACTAGAGGCATGCATTCCAGAATTCCCAAACCAAAGATATACACAAAAATGGCTGTTTGAGGTTTTTACCATGATTTTCTAGGAAGGTTATCCAGCTCTGGAATTCTTAGGCATTACACACACACACACCCAAAAAAACCCTGTGCAGTTTTTTTTGTTTTGTTTTGGGGCTTTGTTTTGTTTGTTCGTTTTGGTCTTTGTGTGGTTGCCATCATGATCAGCAGGCATCTTATTTTTCTTTGAGTCTAAATTTTCCAGGCAGTTGCCTAAAGAAGGCCTTCTCTCCCTAGTTTGTGGGGACAGATCTGCAGATAGGATAGCTGGGAGCACCTCATTCAGGTGCCCATAAAATTGGACCCATTGGTCAAATTTGCTTGAAATCTGGGGAGGGGGGGTGTCGTGGACAGGGAGCATTAGCTCCCCTTCAGTTTTGGTGTCTACACCCACCAAAGTCCCCACAAGAAATAATGGCAGAGCTGCTGTTCTGGCTCACTCCATCTCAGGGCCCTTTTCCAGGGCTGTCCCCCCCCCCCCTTCAGCTCTGCAAGTAGGATGGCTGGGGGCACCTTGTTCAAGTGCCCGCAGAATTGGACTCCTTTGTCCAATTTGCTTGAAGCTTGGGGGGGCAGTTTTTCAGATTAGAGGGAAGGCTATGTTTTGTACAAATTTGGTGCTGTTGTCTTTAAAAACAGATGCCCCAGAACCTCAAACTGGTTTCCCATGGAAAATAGCATTCCCCAAAACCTGGAACCTGAAGAAAACACATGCATTTGAATACCGAACTTGCCAGCAGACACAGTAAAGGCTTATGCTCCTTTGAATCCAAGATCTGAAGTTATAATGAATTATTTTGTTGGTGCATACCCTTACTATTCAGTACATACACCATACACTACCACTGTTCTTGTGCATCCATTGGCATATAATGGTGGAGATGTTATGACTTAGATGTAATATTTCTCTTGGATTCCAGTATTAATGTTACTTATTAATGTTAACGTTACCTTCAGCTTCTGCAAGATTTCTGCTTTCTGAGGATCCTGGAAGAATGTCCCTGTGCAATCCTCTACAAATTGTGAAATTTCCATAAGTTACTTAAAGTGAAATGTGGAATAAATGTGTATGGGGGGGGGGGTGTTCTTTCTTACACAAAATGTTTCAGAAATTTTAAAGGAAAACCAAAAGAATGTTTAATAAATTTGGGAGAATTTCAGGGAGGGCAGTCCTAGGAAAAAAATTTGTTCCATAAGAAACAGGTTTTCCAAAGTAATGAACAGGCAATTTACTCTAGAAAGATGTATTTCTGCTTCTTTGGAAAGTGAGGATTTGAGTTCCTTAGCTGGCAGAATGAGTCTTAGATCATGCTGCTATTGCCCCCCCCCTCCCCCGGTCTGAAAGTTTGTGAAAAAGGTACAGTCCCCATGAGGCTGGATAGGAACAGTACAAGAGCATATTTCAAAGGCTCTTTTGATCTCAAATCAGTCTTACAGGATCAATGCAAAAAATGTTGTGAACAAGTGGACATGACACTGTCCATGGGTTCACCTCCATTTTGTAGTGCTGGAGAAGGCCATTTAAGAGCACCATGGGGATGCAGTTCTGGTCAGGACCACTGTAGCTGGATCTGAAAGGGCACCAAGGGGTAACACACACCAGATACCATAGGTGTCAACTATGTGGGGGCTCAGGCCACCCCTGAAATTTTCCAGGGGAGACTAAACCCCCCCAGGCAAAATGGAGCACCCACCCACTGCCGCACCTCCCCATCTCTGGGTGCTGCATGCCGCTAGGGCTCCTAAGAAGCCGCCGCAAAAGCTCTGCCTCTGTCCAGCTCCCCCACACCCACAAAACCTCTGCCCGCACAACCTCTGCTGCCACCACCACAAAAGCCTCCCCCCCACCGCCTGGCTCCCCCGCACCCACTCCTCCCTCCCTCCCTCTCTCTCTCTCCAAGGCCGACTGCCCAGCATAACGATATCACCTGGAAGTGCTGTCATCATGCTGGGCACATTGCCGGGGCGATGCTCTAGCAATCTATGGTGCCATAGAGTTTTCAGGGTGATTGCTAGAGCATTGCCCCGGCAACATGCCCTGTGTGATGACATCACTTTCAGGTGATTACGCTGGGCAGTTGGCCCTGAAGAGAGAGAGGGAGGGAGGGAGGGAGGGAGGAGTGGGTGGGGAGAGGGGTGCGGGGAAGCCAGGTGGGGGGGAGAGGCTTTTGCAGCGGCAGCAGAGGTGGTAACATTGTCCTGGCACACACACGCAAGGCGCGCGTGAGAAACTCCTATCTTGCAGGTGGCAACCCTACTCTCTCTCTCTCTCTCTCTGTCTCTCTCTCTCTCTCTCCCTCCTCCCTCTGGCCCAGCCCCCCCCCCCCCCGGAAATTGGAAAGTCTATGCCCTTGCCAGATACCACCTTGAGTTGGGAAAACAGCATGAGGGAAGGCAGAAGCCCCTCCTCCCCCTGTACCACAGTAGTCCTGACCAGAATTGTATGTCTGCAGTGCTCTTAAATGGCTTTCCACAGCACTAGGAAATGGAATCTTTTCAATTCTCTGGTGACATTAATGTTATAGCTATTTTCAACTGTAGATTGTTTGAATTGCTGTTACCTGTTGGCAAGTTCTGTGAGCTACCTCAAACTCTCTGAGGGAAAGGTAAGATGATATTTTAAATAAAAAAGTAAACATTGCCTCTCTGCTTTCATGACCTGATTCCTCCATGCTCTAAACTTTCACTACTTCAATCTCACCAATTTGGGGTGATTGGAGGTCTCTTGTGCTATCATCTTTTCTCCAGGATTGCCTCATATGCCTGGACCTGCTTTGAAGAGACCTTGCGATTTCACTTTGACATAACCCTTTAGTCTCATTCCCCTGCTGAAACAAGGTATACTTAACAAGATAATCTTACCACAATCAGATGTTTCCTTAGCACATTGTTTGCACCCCCTCACTAGATTACCTTGATGTTTTTGCTTGCAATTTCAACTTGAACAAGGGAACAGCTTTGTGACTGCCGTGCAGCTGCCTATGCTATCATGGCTAGTTCCTCTGTAAATTGCACTTTGCAGCTGCTTTTGTATCTTTACAGTCAGTGAATGAAATCTTCTAGCTCACCACAGAAGAAGCCTCATGGCTGGATCATTAAAGTGATCTACTTGTCAAGTACATAATCATTCACTCACTCCATTTTATACATCGTTTAAATGGCTTACAGTGGAGGTATTGTAAGAATGTGCATGCACAGATTTATCCCTGTTAGGAGTCTTAGGACCCTTTGGCTGTCTTTCCTTTTAATTTTCCTTGTGGACAACATCTCTGGGTCACCTTGAGAGATATGCTCTAGAGTTCCACACTTCCCAGGCACATGTGGTCCTGATTTGGATTGGGATTATGGAATACGGGAAAAGGGAGCTATTTTCCTGCCTCCAGGGATCCACTATTTGTTCTGCTGGGGGAAACGTAAAATGTTGTCCATCACTACATTTCAGGTCAGGAAAATAGCACAGGGGATGGGTGAATTCCCTTTCCCCATGTTTCCAAACTGAATTAGAGGACTGTGTATGTTTGTACAATGTAGAACTCCAGAACTCATTGCTTAAACTCACCCAGGGACATACAGAAACCGAACTAATGTCTCCTCTCAATATGTGGAATGTTACTCTTTTTTTCCCCTTTTCAGCAATGTGTATTTTAATAATTAAAGGTACCAGCAGTAGGTGTACATGCAGTGTGAGGGAAAAGAGGCGGAAACTGCCACAAAGTATAGTGTACATGTACAGGTTACACCATTTTCTTTTCACAATCAAACTTGTTTAAATTGTTTAGATATGGCTAAGGAGAAGAAAGGCAAGTCTGCCTTCATTCAGAGAAATAAAACTGAAGATGGAGGAGGAAGAGGAGGAGTTGGTTTTTATGCCATGCTTTTCTCTGCCCTAATGAGTCTCAAAGCAGCTTGCAATCACTTTCCCTTCCTCTCCCCACAACAATCACCTTGTGAGGTAGGTGGAGCTGAAAGGGTTCAGAGAGAACTGTGACTGACCTAAGGTCACCCAACAGGCTTCATGTGGAGGAGTGGGGAATCAAACCTGGTTCTCCAGATTAGAGTCCACCACTCTTAACCACTACACCAGTGGTACTTGGACATCAGGCAGCCCCTTGAATCCCCTTGGATCCTTGGATCCCCTTGGATCCCCTTGGATCCTTCCTCCTAATTAGTGCCACAGCTAGAAACTTTTTAAAAGAACTGGTCATAAACAATACAACAAAATTTATTGGGACTTTGATTTAAGGATATTTTAGAAGTCCCACTGAGCAGTGTGGGAGTACCAGAAGCAAGACTCTTATATTTTACAGTTTAAATTACTGCCTCTAAAAAATAACACAAGCAAGCCTATTGCAGCAAAATAATTTTTAACTACACCGCAGCAGTGAAAGGTGTGGTCAAAAGTGTTAACAACAGATAGATAGTTTTTCAGAATACAGTTGTCTCCACAGCTTGATAGTGGCTCCAAAACGGGCACTTGAAGAAAGCAACAGAAGGACTCGTTCTAGCTGCGCAAGACTGGGTACTCCCAATGAATAGCATGAAAGCCAAGATTCAGAAGACCAGTGATCACAGCAAATGTCAACTTTGCAAAACAAAGGATAAAACAGTTGACCACATGGTCATTGCCTGCAGCAAAACTGGTGAAACTGACTACAAAGAAGGTCACAATAGAACTGCAGCTATGTCACACTGCAATCTTTGCAAGAAATATGGCTTAGCATCAGTCAGAAATTCACAGGAGCATAAACAAGACAAGGTCATGGAAAATGACGAAACATAGATTCTCTGGGACTTCTGAATACAAACAGAAAAACACCTGGAGCATAATACCCCATATATTATAATTGTAAAAAAAAAATGAGGTGTAGGGTTCGGATAATTGAGATTGCAATTCCAGGAGACAGCAGAATTGATCACAAAATACCAAGTCCTACAAATAGAGTTAGAGCATCTCTGGGAGAAGAATGTGACCATTGTGCCAGTTGTCATTGGAGCCCTTGGAGCAGTGCCTAGAAGTCTCAAGAAACACCTGGACATTCTGGGCACTGAACAAATAACACTGTCTCAGCTCCAGAAGACAATGTTGCTTGTAACAGCAAGAATCTTGCAATGATACCTCTGCAATTCTCAAGAACTTGACTAGATCTCAAACTGCAGAACACCACCTACCAGCCAAATATCTGGCTATTGTCAGTTGTTGTTGTTGTTGTCATCATCATCATTGTCATCAATCATCATCATCATCATCAAACTGGGCCTTAAGAAAACCAGTCAAAGCATAAAACACCACAGAACAATGAAAGCTTAAAATGATTATCAGTCTGAAAGCAAGACTACAAAAACAATGTTAAAAGATCAGTGCCTTAATTAAAAGCCTTTGTAAAAAGAAAACACTTTGGTCTGGCAGCTAAAAGAGGTAGTGTAGGTGGCAAGAGAACCTTAAGGGAAATGGCATTCCACAGGCAAGGTGCAACCACTGAAAAGGCCCTGTCTCTTGTTGCCATCTGCCTCACCTCTGAAAGCAGAGGCACAGAAAGCAGGGCTTGTGGAGAAGGTCTTAGCTGTTGGACTGAATTTATAAAGAAGCATACAAACACTGTGTTGCTTTTTTCATTTTAGTTTCTCATTAAAAAACAATTTCCATTTTATTCATTGTTTAAAGTCTTTTTCTATTCCTTTCATTCCCTTTTTTAGGAGTGTTCCCTTTATTTCTTTTTTCATTTTCTTCTCTGCCTGTCCAAGGGATAATTTGGATCCAAGTATATTGGTTCATTTTGTTGAGGCTTATGGAGAAATTGTTTTCTTAAGGCATAACTGAAAGAGAAGAACTTGACATACTAGCTTTTGAGTCTTCTTGTCTGTACCTTTCTCTTCTTGCCCTCCTCTTAACTTCTTTAGAGACTATTTCATAAAGTTTACCCCTGATGTTTTGACCTGAAACTAAATTGCCCTTTTAATATCTTCTCATTGTGAACTCAGCCTATGATTCTGTGTTTACATGCACTCCTTTGGGGGGGGGGGGGAAGGAAACTGAGGCTGTGGTCAGATGTGCTCTTTGATCCGATATCATTGCTGTTGTTCCTCAGTTATCAGCACCTTTGAATTGGAGTTATTAGGCACTGGGGAAAGTCTGATCCTTATGGATGTCAGCACTTTCACCTCACATTTCTGGAAGTCTGGTCATTCCATCATACTGTCAAGCCATTTGGGAAGTCTGAATTTTGGAGGAAGTTATCAATGTGCACATAAGTGGATCTTCAGGCCAGGGTTTTGAAACACTGCTTGTGAATTTATTTTTTTTACAGATGTTTGACATCTTTCACATAGGAGCTTCACAAAAATGTGTTTTCCTTTTAAAAACTTCCAAAGAAAGACCCTGCGTGTTTCAGCATTTTTCTGCCTACAGCTTTGTGGCACATGGGGTAGGGAAGGGGTTAATTGAAAAGAATACTTTTTTTTTTCAGAGAGGGAGGGAGCCAGTCTGAGAACAATGCTTGTGGCTCCAGCTCCACTCCAACCTTTTAAATAGACACCACCACACAGGACACAAGGGCTTTTCTCTTTTATTCTCTCCCCTGACTTTGAAGCATTTGAAAGGTTGGATTTTCCCAAAGGAACAGTTTCAAAAACACTTCCTCCATACTGGACTATACATCCTAGCACCCAACAGCATCCTCCAACAATTTCATTCGCCACCAGCTGCTGTCATTCTGCCAGGAGTTTTAAGCACTGCTTCCCATAAGCACTTATGTGCATGTTCAAAATACAAATGGTTAAAAAAACCCTGCCTGACTGCCCCACTCCATGGCTACTGAGTCTGATCAATTAACCCTGGGGTGAAAGCACACTGAAGCAGGTTTTTTTGGGGGGGAAGTCTGACCAAAACTCTCCATTACAAAAAAAATCTCTGAATCAATTAGAGGCGGTGCCACACCGGATCAAACTGCACATCTGACCACAGCCTGACAGTGGAATCCTGTGAGAGTCACTTCAGTCTAAGCCCACTGAAATCACAGGGGTGTTGTGAAAAATGGACAGTTGTATGCACAGCCCCTATCTCCTTGAAGGAAGAATGGGATAAAAATGTAACAGATAACAGATGGACTTTTCTTGTAATGTATGTATTTTTCAGTGTAATTTCTGCATCAGTAAATGAGCATTATACATACACTCACATCTGTGGATACTTATATCTGCTGATTGAGCCCACAGGGAGAGGAGGGAGGTTCTTCTCCAAACTCCTACATTTGCATAAAAATCTGAAACTGTTTTAAAAAGTACATTGGGAGGATTTACCCCCCCCCCCAAAAAAAAAAAACCCAGCAGAGCTATTTCTGCCAGCACAGCTCTTACACAGCTGAAGTGCCAAAGCAGCAGGTGCAGGCAGGTGGAGGAGTAGCCACCATTTGAGAGGCCACCAAGGGAATGAAGAGGGTGGATAGCTGGGGAAGCAGCCAGCAGATCCACTGAGGCTGCACTGTTGGCAGAGGGGGAGCAGATGAGCTGCTGCCATGGAAGAGGCTGGCCAGCTGGGCAAGTGACCAAGGAGCCACCGAAAAGGCTCAGGGAGCAGCCAATTTTACTCCCACCCCCCATTTTGCAAGTACAGGGAATTCTTAGAGCGAATGTCAGTCCAGAGGGTTCAAACTCTATTGGTGTTCTCCTTTTTTTTTTTTTTTTGCAACATTTCCTTTCTCTTTAAAAGTTGAGCTCTGTTGAATTAACTATTAGAAGTCTTAGATGTACCAAGTCTCTATGGGTTAGAAAAATTGGGAATGAGTGACAAATTTGGCACCTGCTTTTATCTTCTAAGTTTTCATTGTTGTTCAACTTTTGTGAGTCACTGCTCACTTCTTTAGATTCCTTAAGGAGATATCTGAAGAAGTAAGCAGTGAATCATGAAAGCTCATACACTACCACATGTTAAGACAAAGAGAGAGATATCCCACTCTAGGAGATAGCATTTTAACACCTTTAGAGGGATTTAGCCCCCCCCCCCCAATGTCCAGGCATGCTGAGTTGCTCACTCCAGCACATCCTTGGTGGTATCCCATCCAAATACTAATCAGGGCATATGTCGCGGGAAAGGCCCTTAAGCAGGAGCTCTCCGAGTGAGTGACCCCAACTATCAGAATGAGCCACACCAGACAACAGATGAAAAGGTGAAAAAACAAAGCTTTGTTGGTCCAGCAGCACGAGGTGGTCACAAAAGGCTGGACCCCATTTCCTTACAGTAGCCAGCCTTTATACAGTCGGTGCATGTCACAGTAGCAAGCAACATGTCATTCAATATTACAGTTATATCTCAAAAAAAACCTTTTCCATCCTCCTGCTCTTTGCCTTAGCCCCCACCCCACCCCAACTTCTGCTTTTTGCATTTTTCTGGTACACAGACAGAGGGACTTTCCGACTTTTGTTTTGCAAGCTAGCAACTTCTGCATTTTAACTGTCAGCAGATTATTACTCACATTAAGCAAGGTTACATTTTATCTAAGCCAAGGTTCATCACAGCTAAATAGCAGGCCTCTTGATTAGGATTGCAGGCCTTATGGTCACAACTGGGCCTGGGTCTCTGGTCAGTCCCTGCCACACATATCTTGCTTAGCTTCCAAGATCTGGCTAGCCTGAGCTATCCAGGTCAAATAATATAGAGATGTACCATATACTGTATGTATGTAGAAATTGTGCAGTCAAACTCTACAGCATGCGCAAGATACAAACAAATAGAGAAAATCAGCAGGAAAAAAAAGAAAAATGAAAACTGTTGAAAACAGAAGTATCTAGAAATCTAAAAAGAAGTGTAATAACCCTCATTCATTCCCAGTCTTTATTCGTCTCCCATCTGCAGTGTTACACATTTTTAATAGACTGATTTTTCTTCTTTGATGGAGTAGATCTGTAGACATGGATAGTCGACAGCTTCAGAACAAACTATGTTTGTGTTACGTATTTAAGAGACTCAGTTTTATACTTTCCTTCAACATTTTGTCATCCCGCAACAATTAACAATACTTTAAATAACTCATTTCTAGTCATAGGTCCCAGAATCCTCACAACACAGCATGAATTTGCCAAGCTGGTACAAATATAATGGAAAGGAAAAACTAAACTTTTCAAAGTTCTTTCCCTTCCTCCTCCTCCTCCCACTGGCTACATAAAAGCTTTATTGAAGGAGAACACTTGACATGGACCATTGACTTCAAACAGAATTTTAAGAGAAAATATCAAAAGATCCTATTGATCTGACTTTGGAATTACTTCATATTTTATGCTGTGCAGTAGATTATATTTCTATAGTTTTCTGGTCTGCCAAGACTGTTATATGAAAGCTAATGGTTCAGTAGCTGGGCACTCTCATCACTAGTATTAATTCACCTGTCTGTGTGGTTACTGTAATTTGAATAGGAAAGCTGACTCACATTGGTCACCCCAAACAGGTTTCACCTCTGGGGTGACTGACAAAATTTAATTGTTTCATTTTAGCAATGCTGCTCTCTGAATTTCACTCCAGGGGCAATATTTTGGATCATCCGGCTTGGGGAGGGGGAACATTTCCATTGATGGGAAAGTTAAAAGGGCTGTTCTTGGATAGATTCAAGATTACATTTCAAAAAGGCAGTGGCTTGGGGGTGTGGTGTTGGCGTTGATGTAGGATGATGCCTAAAATCCTTGCTCCGACCCCAATATCCCCAAAACCGTCTAATAATCGCTTCTAGAGCTTAATAAATGATTCAGTAATGGGTAGATCTGACTCGGCTAACAAACCTTCATCAATATCTGCATCCCGCAGGATCCACAACTTCTTCCCGAGGCAGCCTCTGAGGACAACACAGATGAGATCAACAAAATGGCTCCATTCCCTCACTCCCGCCAAACACAATGCACTCAGAAGCTCCATTACCAAACCTCCTTGCCACCATGGAGAAAAAAATTCTGGACAGCATGGCAGCACTCATCACTCCTCTTAATGAACAACTGGCAGAACTCAACATTTCTATGAATAAGGTCAGTCAAACCACGGAACGGGCCCACAAACTAAGCTTGACTTTAAAAAAAGACGTCCACTCTTTACAAAATGATACGGTCTCCCTTCAAGAACGTGTTCTATCGCTAACAACTGTAACCCACAAATCTCACTTAAAATTCAGAGGCTTCCCTGAAAATCTGGAAACTAACAAAGACTTACAAATATTCCTGGCCGAATTGTTAGTGCGAGAAATGCAATTAGAAGAAGGGGTGGCTCCTTTTATTATGTCCACTTACAGAGTAGGCCAGGCAAACTTGGTGCATTTTCGCACTCACAGAGATGTGCTTGCTGACATTCCCGACTTCCGAACCAGAAAGCGTATTATGGACATGGCAAGAATGAAAGGCTTACTATTGTTTAAAGGCATCCTGATTCAAGTTTATCCAGACCTCCCTAAAGAAATTCTAAATAAGCATCGTGATCTTTGCCCCGTCACTGAAGCCCTGCATCAGGCTAAAATCAATTATAAATGGCACAGCATGATCAAAATCTCTGTTGAAATAGGAGACCTCCACATTATCAAAGACCCTGGATCTGGTTTAAAGCTTTTAGACGCTCTGAATTTAGACCCTCAGATGGACACCAGCAAGTCTTCTAATAAGAGAAAGCATCCACTGTCGCCAGACAAAGATTATAAACTGTCTAACTGGCACACTTGAAAACATGATTTAAACTGTGAAAGTCATCCAGTGGAGCGTCATTAAGTAAAACTTCCTGATATCCTTGACTACCCTATATCTTACTAATGAATAACTAACTTTAGTTGTTTGTCTCAGTTCACAGTCCCTTCTTTTCAGAAGGAGTTCTGTTAGCCCAGGTAGGACGGCAGTCTTGCCAGGCTAAAGGGGACTGTTTGCTATATTTGTACTGGTAAACCAAGTTATTTTGTTTAGTGCAAAGTTATTGTTGGGCAGCTTGAGCCTATAATATAATAATTAATTGTTTATTCATACTCCACTGCTTTTAAAATCAGTGTTATAAATAAGTGTTCACTAGTTCTCTCAAGTTACTCAAATTCATAGTTGTCTTTTTTATTATTCAATCAATTGGATCATTTACATAAATCAATTCTTCACTTGATCTTTTAGTGTTGATTTTATCTTAATTACTCTGATAAATTGTTGACTAATGTAAGTGATTTAATTCCTTCATTTTAATTAACGTAAGCACTTTAATCAACTGTTCATCTTATTAATTACTATAATAATCAATTATCAATGGGGGAATGGGGATTCTTTATTTATTTATTTAATTTTTAACTCATTTTTAAGGGTAATTTGTTATCACCTCATTATATCACTTTAAACTGAACCTTATAATTTTTATAGTATCTTACTGTTGAATTGTTTAATATAGAAGATTGTGCTATTCTCGTGCCGAAAAGTTTTGTAAAAGCTAACATTCTAAGGAGCTAAGGGTCATCGTTAGGAGCATAGTTGATTGCTCATCTCATCAACACTAGGGTTAACACTCATCTCCTCATTCATACATCTTTACCTCACTATATAAGAGACACATATCCCCATTATCTCTTAATACAACTGATCTTAGTTTAGTCTCTTCTTCTAAAACTACACTGCTTTACACACTCTTTTTTCCAAAATGACAACCACAATATGGAAAGTCCTATCACAAAACATGTGTGGGCTCAACAATTTGATCAAACGCAAGAGGATTCTAACAAGCTTGGCCAAAACGTGTTCTGATGTAATACTACTCCTAGAGACACATCTATACTCTTAAGACTCAATCTGAACTCAAAGCTAAGTGGATACAACACCAATTCCATGCCAAGGGAAATTTGAAATCTCAAGGGGTGGCAATCATCCTCTCTAACAAAGCCCGTTTCCAACATCAAGCAACAATGGCAGATCCTAACAGCCGCTTCATCTTAGTCAAAGGTAGTCTTAATGACCAACTGATTACAATGGCTTCGATCTACGCACCCAACACTAATCAACATCCTTTTTTTATTAAAAACCTTCTCTATGCTGGAGTCATTCCAAGAAGGAGAGACACTGCTAGGAGGAGATTTCAACCTCATAGCCAACCATGCATTAGATCACTCTAAACCTCAAAAAATGGGACAGCAGAAGACCTCGCCAAACACTGGCTTGACATACTTTTTACACCAATTTAAATTGACAAACATCTGGAGACATATACATCCAACAGAATTTTTTTTTACATTCTACTCATCGAGACACATCACCTATACCCATATAGATGCTATCCTTCTCTTCACTAATCTTATACACAACGTTCTAGAAGCTGATATTGGCATTATCACATCATCCGACCATGCTGATGTAACCTGCGTCCTATCATCCACTTCTGTAAATCCGCAGGAGAGAACATGGTCCTTCAACAAAGCCCTACTCTTCAGTGATTATTACTCTGAATTTATTGAACTCCAAATCCAACAATACTTTCAAGACAATGCTGTGGGAGACACATCCCCATCAATAACATGGGACACACTGAAAGTGGTCCTTCGGGGACACCTCATCTCACTCACTTCTCATATGAAAAAAGAAAAAGCAACACTGTCAAAAATATCCTGGACAAAATCAAACATCTCGAAAACGAACATAAAAAATCCGGAAGCAAAAAGATATACAAACAACTCCTCTCCAAACATAAGGCTCTTGAACTCCTGGAGTGCTCCTCGATACAGAAAAATCTCATCTACATGAAACAAAAATACTCGATCGATTCTCCAAAATCTCTGCGACTTCTGCCTTGGTTAAAGACAAAAGGGCCTCTCACCACATCCTAGTTGCCAAAGACTGAGCAGGGAAACTTCACTCAGACTCTTTGTCCCTGTCCACACGAGCGAGATAAGCCAGACGGGAAGTGACACAAATTTGTGCCACCGCAATTTGCACTGCTTTTGTGGGATCACACAGGTTCATGGGTCTGTGAGGGTGAACCGCTGCTGCGTGATCACACGCAGTCACAGGCGAGTTGGGTTTTTTCCCCCTGGCCATTTTCAGCGTGCTTATCTGCTTCTACAAGGGATCAATGACTTGCCTCTCCACCCTCAGGGTCAACCGATGATGCGCATACCAGGATGGGAGGGGGGAAAAATAAAAAGCCTGCTCCCCAATGCCACTTGTTTGTGCTGGCGCGATCACATCAGGAAAGGTCAGTTCTGGGCCGTTGCAAACCATTTGAGACTGCCTTTTCACTGGTAGCTAAATAAGCCAATTCCCTCCGGCTCAAAGTGGTTTGTGACACTTTGACACCGGCTGCAAGACACTTCCCAGATGTGCTTGTGTGATCGCACCACTTTGAGCCGGTGGTGAATCGTCCTTCTTGTGTCGCAAATGGGTGCATGTGATCGCGCCCTTTATCTATCAACAAGATATTTGCAGACTTTTACCAATCACTTTATACATCTTCTAACCCGTCCTCAGCAGATATCCATTCTTATCTAACTGAATCTGAACATTCCAAAGATCTCCGTGGAACATCGGGAGATCCTAGAAAAACCTATTGAACTCAAAGAAGTCCTTGAAGTGATAAAGAAGCTGAAAAACAACAAATCGGCAGGCCCGGATGGTTATCCTCTGGAGTTCTATAAAAAATACTCCCCTCTACTAGCTGAACCACTAACTGAAACATGCAAATCCATCTTATCTTCCGGTCAACTCCCACCATCCTGGAGCTCTGCCTCCATAATAACTATTCCAAAATCAGGTAAAGATGCTTCAAACCTAGCATCCTACTGCCCTATCTCCCTATCAAACCAGGACTACAAAATTTTCACTACAGTACTAACCAAATGGCTAAACTCATTCATCTCCCAGTAAATTCATCAGAATCAATCAGGATTCATTCCAGGAAGAGAGCTGATAGACAACATCTTCAAAACTCTAAATATCATTTCTTCCAGTGAACACTCAATCTCAGCCTTAATCCTTTTATCACGCGATATAGAAAAAGCATTTGATTCTTTGGAAACCTTCTATCTGATTATGCTCCTGCATCACATGGGTTTTGGCCACATGTTCCTTCATGCTATTACCTCGATTTATTCAAAACCAACCACCTGCATCAAAACAAACCGTCTAACATCTCGTAAGATATTACTCAGCAGGGGTACCAGGCAAGGCTGCCCTCTGTCCCCAATCCTCTTCGCCTTGGGACTTGAACCTCTTGCAGCAGAGATTAGACACAATAGTAACATCACCAGGATATCCATTGAGTCACACACCTTCAAATTAAGCCTCTTCACAGACGACATGTTATTGTATCTTTCTAATCCAATGAAAACACTCCTACATCTTCAACTGGTTATGAGAAACTTTGGTCTAATATCTGGCTTCAAGGTGAACCACTCTAAATTATATATAATGTCTCTCAAATTAACACCAGAATCTCAACATGTTCTTCAAAACAATGTTGAATACCAATGGACTTCTTCTGAACTCCCTTATTTGGGAATCTGCCTTCCTAATAAACTGACCAATTTACTCTCCTTAAACCACATTTCTAAAATTTCTGAAATTAAAGCAGATCTATGTAAGTGGGAGGAGCTCAATCTCTCTTATCTAGACAGACTACACCTTATTAGATCTTTTGTCCTCCCTAAACTTCTTTTCCTCTTTCGCACAATCCCAGTTACCTTGATGCGTGGTACACTTCATCAGTGACAGATGATCCTAAACTCTTTTTTGTGGAATAACAGACGTCCAAGGACAAGCTTCACAACACTCCAATGTCATACAGCACAAGGAGGCCTAAATTATCCTGATCTGACACTCCACTACAAATCGGCTTTGATGGTCCCTATCATCAAAATACTAAGGCATGGTGATCTCCTGGACTGGGTTAAGCCACTAACGCCACTGATATCACCACTCTCGATTCAAGAAACCATCTGGAACTACTCGTTTACTCATCCACTTCAAATTAAAGATAATATGTTTCTATTAGCCATTTTGAAAAACTGGGATTCTTGTAGACCATTTTGGGGCTACTCCCCAAAATATCAAGATTCACCTCTTTTCTCAATCAATCCTGGTTCCCTCCAGGCAAAGACCAAAAGTTGGCTGAATCCTGGAGACGTGCTAACATGTCCCATCTGTCTGATATCCTGACAAGAGAAGGTCTATCCTCCAAATCTGTCCTGGAACAAAAACTAAAAAAAACCATCCCCTGGTTCTTCTACCTACAATTGAATCACATGGTTTGCTATCTTAAAGTAAACAGCATACTTAAAGAACAACCTCTCCCCTTTGAAAAGCTCCTTGATCCCAAAACTTGCAGCTCAAAAGGACTTATCACAACTACCTACGATGTGCTGATTCATTATCAAGGAGACAAACTGCTAAGATATCAAAGCCAGTGGATGCATGATTGCGAAATCAACATATCAAATCAACAATGATCAGAAATATGGACATCTAAATTAATGTCTTCTCCGGTAATCTCTACGAAACTACAAACTCATAGGATCATATATCGCTGGTATCTTACACCTGAACGTCTTTCTAAGGCGACGTCATCACACTCGCCTTTGTGTTGGAAGAAGTGCAGAGAAATCGGTTCCTTCGCTCACTGTTGGTGGAAATGTGACCATATTCAAAATTTCTGGCGAGAAGTTCTGGCTCAAATAGAACTCATCACAGGTTATGACATACCACTAGATCCTGCCCTAATTTTCCTGGACATTTGGAAGATAAAAGACATACCACCATCCTGTCATGAACTTATAACTAGCCTACTCGTGGCTGCTAAGACTTCTATTGCATCCAAATGGAAAGCCGACAAAGCCCCTTCTCTCTAAAGCTGGCTTAACAAAGTCTGGGAACATTTAATTATGGAAAAAATCACAGATTGCCTTAAACAGTCAGAATTATATCCAAAATCCTCCAACTTTGCAGGTAAATGTTTCCTGTTCATGGAATTTCTCTCTGCAGCAGACATCTACCCATATACATCTTCTTATCTATCAATCTTACACTGCTAATTTTCACATCTCTCAAACTATGCTTCACAAAAACCACCATGCTTCTCACTTTTAGATCAACTGCTATTAACAGCTTTCTCCTAGCCTTGACCCACACAATTTTTATACCTATAATACTGACTACTATTAGTCGTTAAGCTATGTAAGTGTCATTATATTCATGATTTTCCTCCATTGTATTGTTTCTGAATTATTGCAACACTTTTTGCATTTTGTTATAGTTATCTGTTTAATTATGAAAAGTAAATAAAAACATTTAATAAAAAAGGCAGTGGCTTGAAAACAACCTTTTCATAAACTGAGCACATTTTGAGATGTGTTTGTAACCAACCCCTTCTTCCCCTAGTGTGCCCTTATGTTCCCCAAACCTACCTTCTGTGAGAACCTTGTAAGATCCAATAAGCCAGGCCTTATGTTGAACAAAGTCCTTTTATTTTCTTAATGGTCTACTTGGTAAGCACTTTCAGTGTTAGTGATGACAGTTACAGGGCAGAGGATACATTATACTATAAGCAAACATCAGAACCTGAACCTGGCACCAATCAGGTGAATTGTAAAAAGGCACAAAATTACTAGCTGTTGCTTCCCACTGAAAAGGTGCCAACCCGAGGCAGCTCAAACTTGGCAGCCCTCCTTCACCTCCCACCATACATCCCCGTCGGTTCCCACACCCCCACCGCCCGGAGTCAGTGCCATTAGAAAAACACTTCAAGGTTACAAGCATTGCTTAAAGAAACAGATACAGGCATGAGAACAAACTGTGGGGGAGCAAGAGAGTGCTAAATGACATGGAGAGCAGCAGGCATCCAACTCCCGCCCGGGAAAAATGTCAGGAATCTGACAACTTCAAGGGTTGGAGGACCCTTCAGAATGTGGGGTTGTAGTAAGAAGGGGGAATCAGCAGAAATCATGGGCCCTCATTGTTGGACCAAGGCTTTCTATTGCTCTTTTCACTCACAAATGAAGGTGGTAATTTCTGCTTGTTCTCCCATTCTTTATTATTCTGGAGCCCCAACCCTCAATGATAATGGGGGTGGGGGTGGGGCTGCAAAAATGGCTGACCAACCCCCCCTTCTGCAAATTTGTTCTGTTCAAAGAAGAGCTATATGAATATTTGTTGAAGCTAATTCCAGATGAGTAGCTGCATTAGTCTGTAAACAGTAAACTAAAATGGGAATCCAGTAGTTCCATTAAAAAAAATTATTCCTACATAAACTTTCATGGTTCACACCTCATTTCTTTAAACACTGCCCCATGACAGACAGTCCCTCCCCCCAGAACAGTATTTGGGGGTCATTTGGGGATGGACTGAGATAGAAGATATCAAAAACTTGTGCATTTCTGCCCAGATAAACCCTCAGCAAAATCCAGTCCTATCTCTCTCTTGCATCCTGAGCTATAAGGATCGCCATAGTTATAGACTGGCATATGGTTTCACATGCTTGCTATATTAAGAAATGCTGGAGCATGTAATGTACAGTCAAACAATAAACAGAACAACAGCTATATGATAGAACAAGAGCAAAAGAAACTATAGCTGAAAAGCACACTTAAACCAGTAAACCATATAACAGAATAATGCAAGAATATAAGTTTAATACAACAAACAGGGGTTCAAGAATCATCAATGAAACATCCGGTATGTATATTCGTTTCTGGCAGTCTTCATCAGGCAAGGACCATCATATTACTATTAAAAATGCAATATACAAAAAGCAAGGTTACAAAAACGCCTCATATAAATTCAATAAGAATCAAAAGCTTAAAGAGCTTACAATACCTTCATGAATGACAAAATGAGCAATATCCAAGAAAACAATCCTTAAAATCAGACTAGTCCAACACAGTCAATTCAGTCAATTATTCTGAAGATAAACAATACCAATAAATTATAGCAATAAGTTAATAGCAACACAATATGCTTAAAACAGCTTGCAACAATTCATTGAACACAGATAATAGACTCACCATTCTGGAATCATACATGGAGTATTCATGCAAAGTTATACATAGCTAGGCAAGCTTCACAATGTAAAGCAGTTCACAACAAGCATTCAATAAAAAGGGAACCAAGAAGGTATCCACCCTATTGCTTAAAGGCAAACACACATTTCAGATATAAGTTTCTTAAAGGCAAACACAAATTCCCTAAGGGCATACTACACAGAGAAATTTTTATACAGGAAAAAAGATTATATACGGGGGAAATTTATTTAAACAAAACAAGAAAAGTCCAAGGACATATTAAGACCATAGGGATGATAGGTTTTAAGTCTATATATCCAATATGTTTCCCTTTGCAGTAGTTTTTTTCTTAATGTCCACCTTATTATACCTAGACACATGTAAAATCTCCAAAACCAAGACCTTAAAGTCCTCCAGTTTATGTTGTTTTTCCATGAAATGTAACACCAAAGGAGCCTCTAAATTGTTAGAACAATTGCGAGATTTATGGTCCGCGAGATTTATTGCGAGAATTGCGAGATTTATGGTCCGCCATGCAGACCCTCAAAGAACGCATTGTGACCCCAATGTACTGCATAAAACAGGGACACTGCAAAAGATACACTAGCCTTCTTGAGCCACAATTAGAGAAGGTCTTTATTTCTTGCTTCAAACCACTGGCTGGGAAATCCAAAACCTTGGTTTCCCATACCAATGGACAGATTGAAAGCTATGGCAGCGGTAGTGTCCCTAATGCATGTAACTGCTGCAGTGTACTGCGTTGTTCCCTCATTCAAATCACAGATACCTGTGATTTCTAGTCTGTATCAGGGATATGCCTAGCTATTTTTACTGATTGACAGCTGTGCTGGGTGCCTTTAGGCATTTGTGAGAGCCTGAAGCAGATTGTGGTATCAGCTCTGGATTTCATTCACTCCAGAATTTGGCCAGAATTAAAAGAGGCCAGAAGCCATCTCTTTTAGGCATGCTTCCAAAATTCTCCTTACGCAAATTTCTTCCTATGGTCTGTAGTTCACAGTTACTTGGTTTTGCTTCTGAGATGGAATCCTCAACTGTTCTATTAAATTCACTGGTTGCACAGCGCACTGTGCAAATGCAGTCTAAAACAATGTAGGGAAGGAGCTTCTGGGCCATTTCTGTTCAGGGCAACAAAGTGATCGCTCAAAGTCCTTCTGAATGTGTGCCATTGTTCTGATCACAAGCATGAGAACTGAAGACAGCCCACAAGTCACATGTGATGTTGTAACTGTTCACATGTTAGGTCTATGGTCCCTCCCTTGTGAATTCTGTCTTGTGGAAATCAACCTTATGACTTCCTGTCACTAATCCCCCACACACATCTATGTAATACAGATGTGCATACTGATAACACTAAAAGAGACAAGACTTGAAATGGTTATACATATGGTTGTGTCCAGGACTACTTTTTTTGTGGGGGGATGCACCAGAACAGAGTTCCGGAATCTCTTTGACAAAGTTCTTTTTAAAATGTTTAAAAGTTCATGAGTTTTTAGTATACAGATTGAAAACTTCCTTTTCCTCTTGAGAGTTCTGGCATCTCTTTTACAAAGGAAAGAAGGCAGGCAGGCCCTGACGGTGTCAAGATTCTATTTGTGTTAAGTTTGGCCAATGCATAAGAGCTTGTATACATATGCACATCCACAACAACATATGAACAGTTATGCAGTAAGCATTGCAGTGGTAGCAGTGTTGCTTTTTTGGATATATTTTATGAATGCGCATATGCACATGGGGGGGAAAGGAACTAAAAATTAAATGCTGTGGCAAATTGTGCATGCTCCAAGTCTGGAATTAATTTATTAAATTCTCCTATTAAATTAAATTAAAGAGCAATGAAAGAACACCAAAATTCTTGAATCATAATAGTGGAAATTTTAGAACTATAATGGTATAAGGACATTTTGCAACTACAGGGAAAAGGACATGCAGGCCCAGGGGCAACCACCTGGCAACTCACTACTATTCAACAGCAGCCACTGCCTCAAAGACAGTATGGTATAGTGGTAAGAGTGGCAGACTAGGATCTAGGGCATTCAGGCCCAAATCCCCACTCTGCCATGATTGGGTGACCTTGGGCCACTCACTCTCAGTGTAACTTACTTTACAGGGTTGTTGTGAGGATAAAATAATAGAAGAGAGGAGAACAAAGGTGGGTGGGTAGGAAGGAAGCAGGGAAATGTGTGGGTATGGGGGCTACCCGGAGGAAGGAAAAAGGAAATGGTGTGCTGAGGGAGACACAAGGGGAAATTAGGTTTTTCCCCGTAAGTCCTTGTAGGTTCCCAGCTTGTTCCTTTTTATTTGTATGTATAACCATGTTAATGTTTTAGCACAGGGTTCCTCAATGTGTCTCTCAGGAGCACCACGGCACCCGCCAGTACTTCCCCTAACACCTGCTGAGTCTTTCAAAAAGTAGGCAAGGGTATTATAAAGGAGGGCTTTTTAGAGCTGCAATAACTGCTGCACCTATCAGGGAATCAAGAGGACTGGTAAGCAACCAGGCATGTGGTTCCATTCCTTTCAGACTTCCCTTTCTAAATTTGTGCCTTCTTTCTCTCCCCCCCCCCCCCCCGCTTTCCTTAATTTCATTGTATTCCCCTTCTGTGATTCTTTTCTCAAGTAAGGAGGAAAGTATTGTTTTAGCTTCACCTACTGCAGAAGCCATTTTGCGTTTGGCACTCACTGCCTCCTCCCGAAATTCCAAAGGTGCATACAGGCTTAAACAGGTTGGGAACCCCGGGTTTAGCATGTTGATGCAAATCATGATGCAAATCTCCTGAGCTGCCAGGGCCAAATGACTAAAAAACCCTCCCCCCGATCCAAAGGAGATCACTCTGATTTCAGTAGAGTGCTGCTGCAATATAAAGTAACAAAAAGTTTTTAAAGACAAGTAATGATACTCATAGAAATATATTAAATATATTGAATAAGTAAACACATACAGCACTTCAAAAGAATGTAATGTACATCATACAGTCCCACAAACCACAGAATGATGATTCTTAAAGTAATACAATCCAAAATAGTCCACAAGCACAAGCCCTCCTAGGGGCTAAAACAGTCCATAGAGAAAATATTGTCCAGCAGGGGTCCGTTGGAGCAGGAGCGCACAGGAGCGCAGCTCCAGGAGTGAGGAGCCCAGGGGGCGGGCACATGACCAAGCCCTGCTTGTGCAGAGGCGCAGCACAGTGCAGAGGCGCAGCACCCCGGGGAAAGCCCTGCTAGGGTCTTTATTGTTTTTAATGTTTTGTTTTAATAATGATAATTTTATCATTGTTCCTTTTGTGACTGTGTGCTGCTTTTCCAGAGACTTGCTCAAGGTGGCATATAAATTTTCTAAATATACCATTTTTTATCTGGGCACATGACACATAAGTACTGGAGAAATTTCACCAACCCTTCAGCAGCTTCCACTCCATCAGTTTGGTGTAGTGGTCAGGAGTTGGACTCTAATCTGGGAGAACCGGGTTTGATTCCCCACTCCTCCACATGCTGCTGTTGGTGTGACCTTGGGCCAGTCACAAGTTCTTTCAGAGCTGTTCTCTCATGAGCAGTTCTCAAAAGACCTCTCTCAGCCCCACCTACCTCACAGGGTGTCTTGTTGTGGGGAGGGTAAGGGTAAGGGATGGGTGGTGCACATGTCCTGGGTATCTCAAGTCTACTTGAAACCTGGTGGTTTCAAGGGAGCAGGAAGAGAATGAGGGTGTGTTCTTTACACTTATTTTTATTGCACAAAGTATTGGATGGGGAAGGGAACGGAGGAAGAGCAGGTCAGTTTCACTCACCTGTGGAGTGGAGCTTGACGGGTGGGTGTTGCCTTCTGACACACTTCCGGCATGTTCAGGGGTGTGGCATATGCAAATGAATTATGCAAATGAGCTATGGTAATGAGCTCCTGCACCTCTTTTTCTACGAAATGACCCCTGCTGTCCAGTATACCCCAACAGTATCATATGTAATATTAAGACTGTTTTGAAGACAATCTTTCATCAAAGGGTATAATGAGTCAAGGTAGGTACAATGACCATGCACAAATCAAAATGCTATTTTGTATTAAGTGGAGCCTAAGAATTCTTAGCAAATTCAGAACCATACGGTATCAAATCTAGCAGGCAAAAAGATTCTCTTTTGGGAGACTTTCAACCTTTTCATTTGTAGATTTACACTCTCCCTTCCCGGTTGGATTTTTAATATAAAATAAGGCACATAACAGCAAAACTGCTGAATTAGCTGGAGTTCCATTCCTTGATAAAGTAGGCATGCCTAACACATATTTATTGATTTTGTCATCCAGTGGAGCTGCTAAGTTCTATGTGAGGCTAGCTGTATGTATGCTCCATTACTTTCAAGTGAAATTTCCCTTGAAATCATTCCTAAAGAGAAACCTTTACTTCATTAACAATACCAGCAGTGTAATCTTAAATCCATTGAGTTCAATGGGTTTAGAAGGATGCATCTCTATTTAGGATTGCACTGTAAATAACTTTTCTCTGTTTTCCTTATGTGCTTATGACTTGTATGGATCTGATTTAAATGGCGACCCTTCCTTTACATTCAGTTAGTTTTACCCTAACAACTCTGGAGTTATTCATTTCCCCCCATTTTTGATAAATATATTTTGCCATTTTGCTTGAAATCTCTCCTGTATCTGTATACAGACATTTTCAAAAAACATATTGTATATTCAGTCAGCAGTAAAATACTAGTGTGAAAGCTTGTGCACTGGTTCGAATACATCTATTAGCAAATAATAAAACTGCAAGATCACCAAGCAGATAAGCAGGTAAAGGCAGTCAGCCAATCACAGTGGCATGTGACCAAAAGTCCAGGCTTGTCTATTAGGTTGAATGCAGCAGTATCCCACCAGTCAATCTGACCTCAGCACCTGCATGCCTGTCTGCCTAGGGAATGGCAGGCTGTCAGTTTGGTAGGTCTTTCATCTCTCTATATAATAATTGTGTTGGTTATGGACTTTCCTGAATATTCCACATACTCCTAAATCAGTTGGTTCCATGATGTGTAACTCAGCTGTCCCTATCCACTGGCTGTGTTGCCTGAGACCCGCCTCCAACATTCTAAACAGTTTGCTTCCCCCCACAATAGCCAGTCAGAACACAGAGGTTGACTGCATATGTGGCCTGATTGGCCGTTGCCTCTAACATTCTAAAAAGTTTGCTGTTGCTACTGGAAGTCATTGAATGTGTTCTGAGGTAAAATACATCTCCCAGTCTTCCCTTCAATGGTCACTGGAGTTGCCAATCACCGTGATCCGCAGCCACAGCCTGCTTTGGGCAGTGGACTGTATGGCATTATACCCTGCTAAAGTCCCTCCATACCCCAAACCCCTTCCCTCCCCAGGCTCTACCCCTCAAATCTATAGGTATTTCCCAACCCAGAGTTGGCAACCCTGTAACTGGCTATGAAACTGCTTTCCAGACCCTTGGAACCCAGAAGACATGGCATAGGAGGAGGCACTTTTCTACCTTAGCTGCCACTGCATAGCCCCAAATGAACCTAAGTCAGGGGTGGAGGGAACCATACCTGTTACCATGAGGCTGTCCTCCCATACTACCCACTTGGGGGCAACCCTGCCTTATAGCTAACCAGAAGGAAATAAACATGGCTCACCTCCCTCTATTTTCCCCTTCCCTCTGCCGCCCCACCAGCCACAACCGGGACACTCACCTGGAGCTTCCTTCTAAAGCCTGTTGTATTTCTTCCCACAATGGGCCTTGCTTCTAGTGTTTAATAAGGATGGACATGAACCGGCCCACAAACTAAAGTTTGCCATGGATTTTGGCCTGTTTGTGGTTTGTGAAGGCATGAACATTCCACAAACTTTGATGCTGTTTGTGGTGGTTTGTGGTGGTTCATGGTGGTTCGTGAATGGATACATTTCTAGACAGATTGTCTATGTTCAATTAAACTGTTTACAAAACTTCAAAGCAACAGGGGGGTGGAATTCTCCAGCCTTCGAAACACCAGTAGGAGACCTCCAAAGCTTAATAGGCACTACTAGCTGTGAATAACAAAGTATTCTTCTCTGTGGGATAAATATTGTATCAACTCAGCTCCACAGCCTCTCCTCTGTTGGCTGTTGGCAGTTAGACAGAGAGGCAGGGAATTTGTTAAAAACAGATTAGTGTGACTGTGTTCATGTGGGCTCTACGGCAGCAATACTTATTGACTCAAGGGTCTGACAACTAGCAGAGCACATTCATTTATTCCCTCCAGACTGTAAACTCCTCTGTTTCACTGCAGTTTGGGTGTTTGTGTTAGGTGGACTCAGGGCTCAAAGCCACCCCATCTCTCTGTTCATGCCAAGCAGAGGGGCGTAGCTACTGGATGCCTTAGTTGAGTGAGGACCTCCTGATCATGACCTTCTCTCCCCTGCTGGGGTTTGGGAGATAGGCGGACTCAGGGCTCTGAGTCAAACCCATCTCTCTGCTCATTCTGAGTTCCTCAGATGAGGATCCACATTGTATACCCTCCTGATTGTGAATTTCTGTCCCTTGCTGGGTTTGGGTGTTAGGTGGACTCAGGGCTTGGAGCTCACGCCAAGCAGTGCTAACAGCTCTTTTTGCCTCTGTAGAGAACCCCAGGAACAGATTGGGGAAAGGAGGTTCTGAAACCCCTTTTGATTCCCTGCTAGGGTTGGGCTCCAGTGGCCTGGCAGAATGGGTTTGATGCCCAGGGATGGGGGCTTATGGTATACAAGGGGTGGAGGACTTCTTCTCCCCACATTGAACACCCTTTGCACCCACTTTCACCCTCATCGCACACAGAGGTGTTCAGGAATTTGAAGCAAGCAGAGGAGTGGCTTTTAACACTTCATACTACATAAACCGTACTTTGTAATACAGGGAGCAATCCTGAAAACTTGCTTTAAAATCTACTCTGCTTCCCTTGCTGGTGTGGTGTGGCTAGGATGCCTGCCAAACTGTCATAGAGTTACTTTGTGGAGCCCCTGTCAGAATTCTGAGGGATGTCTGCCTTTCTGTCATTCAGAACCTGCCTTTGGAGACTTGGGATGTGGCTGCAAGTGTAGGGGGGGGATCCCAGCCTTGCTTCCAGTGTCTGGCTAGGTGGGGGAGGGGAGTCTGCCCAGATAAAGTCTCCCTGTGAGTTTGGTGTAACTGTCTTGTTTCTGAGCCGTTCCATAGACTCCTGCAAGTGCACCTGTCTTTTCCAGAGAGAGCACTGTGACCTTTTTGGGGGGTCCATAACTAAGACCCTGGATATGTAATCTGCCTTCAACTTGGAGAGATTGTGGAGGAGTGGATGGCAGGGTGAGGTTCCCTGTGCATTTAGTGTGTGTAGCTTGAGAGGGTCTATTCTATACACTTTTGAACCTGCACCTGATATTTCTCCCAAAATCACATTCCTGAGGGCACCTTCTTTGGGGGCCATAACAGACCCCCCAAGTCCAATCTGCACATAACTTGGAGGGCATATACAGGAGGATCAAGGGGAGGTCCTCTGAGAGTTTTATCCCTCTAGCTTGCACAGGGTCCATTCTATTCATTTCTCAATCTCCTGAACCTGCTCCTGTCATTTCTGCCATTTCCCCAGAAAACACATTCCTGGGGTCACCTTCTTTCGAGGGGGCATAAGTCAAACCCCATAAATCCAATCCTCACCAAACGTGGAGCACAATTAAGAGGAGAATCAGCTGGAGAGCCCCTGCGAGTTTGGTGTCTCTAGGATGCTGGGGTGTGTTTGTTCTAACACATCCTGAACCTCAACTGGTATTTTAGCATTAAAAAAAATGTGGTGGTTTGTGGTTCACAAACTAGGAATGCCATGAACCATGAACTGAACCACATTTTCCCAGTTTATTCTGATCCCTAATCTTTAACCCAACACTGCAAACAAAGCCCTGTCTTGCCAAAAGAAAACCAAACCTTCTGCACTCTTCAGTCCTATACACGTTTGCCTGAGGGCGAGTTCTAATGAATGCAGAAGGACTCACATCTGATTACAAACGTTTCCTCCTAAAAGGAAAAGTGCTGAACTTCCTGAAAGGTTCTATCATAAAACTACCAAGACTGAATCAGGTTTGCATTGTGTGTGTAGTTAATTGCCCAGCAGTGTTTTTGTATTCTGCAGAGGGCCAGAGATCTCTTTGCTTTGTGTTGTATTCAATATGGGAAAAGAGCAAGGGATTTGGGGAGTTTTGGATTAAACTGAGACCTGTAGTGGTCTTATCCTACTTTGTGTCCTATACACTAGTCAGAAGAGTAATGTATTGCATGTGTTTTAGGGAATTACTGTATACTCTGACTGGTTGCAGCTCCCTGGGGTGTCAGGGTGACCTCTTTCACATTGCTTACTTATTGATCCTTTTAACTGGAGATGCCAAGGACTGAAACTGGGATGTTGTGCATGCCAAGCAGATGCTTTACTGTTGACCCATGGCTCGGGTTGTCCACTCCGTTTTGGGAAATATCTGAATATTCTGGGGTGGAGCCTGAGGAGGGTGAGATTTAGGAAGGGGAGGGATTTCAAGAGGGTATAATGCCATTCAGTTCACCTTCCCAATGTGGCCATTTTCTCCAGGTGAACTGATCTCTGTCAACTGGAGATAATTCAATTATCAAGGTAAAATCCAGGTATGGAGAAGATCTGTTCTTAACTTTGTTTTCCATTTCCGTATATGGGACCACTTGGTTCCATTCTTGGTAGAAATACAGCACCCACAAAAAGAAAATGCATCAAAAGGTAGCAGACAGACAAAATTTACAAGCAGTTGGGCCAGCCAAGAATCATTCGTCTTCCAGTCAAAGTGGCAGAGATAAAAAGCTCTATCATTTTTCCCCCTTTGTAGATAGATTGATTGCTCTTCTCTCTAAAATTTCCTAGTACTGGAACAGGTTCTTCAGAAATTCTTTTAAGGAATTATGTAGAAACTCATAATTCCTGAAATGACTCACATGGGAGCCCATTTGGTGTAGTAGTTAGGAGCACAGACTCTAATCTGGAAGAAGCAGGTTTGATTCTCCACAACTTCAAATGCAGCTACTGGCAATGCTTCCTCTAAGCTGTGGAGTCTTATGAGCAAAAAATCTACTTTGTGAGCTACTGGCATTAAAGTTGTGAGCAAGCAATTTGGCTACTGCATAAATTAGTTTGCTCTGGAGCCAGCCTTCCTGAGCTAAAACAAAAATGTGTGAGCCAGAGGCTAAAAAACTTGAGCTAGCTCACACTAACTCAGCTTAGAGGGTACAGTGGCTACTAGTGAGACCTTGGCTCACTTACAAGTTGTTTCAGAGCTGTTCTCTCAAAAGCAATTCTTGAAAGAGCTCTCTCAGCCCCACCTACCTCACAGGGTGTCCATTGTGGGGAGGGGGAGGGAAAGAAGCTTGTAAGCTGCTCTGAGACTCCTTCAGGTAGTGAAGGGCTGGGTATAAATCCAATCTCCTCCTCCTCTTCTTCTAGTGATAATACTAGAACATCTAACTACTCTTCTTTTTGCCCATTGTAAGTGCCAGACTTTAAGCATTCCAGTTGTGCACTTAATAAGGCAAACAACAACAACAACAAAGATTTGGCCAAATGACTGATCAGATCACGTTTAAATATGTTTAAAGCAATCCCCTGTATACAAAACATCCAGAAATGAATTTAATCATTTACCGATTTGCTACTTGTGTTGACTATGGAAACAAATCAATTTTTCCCCCATGAAACATTTTTTTTAATGTATTGCATTCTAACTCTTACCAGTGTTAGGTAGTGTTTCTATCACAATGGATATTTTGTTGAACTTTGCTGCTCCATGACTTTTATCTTGGAAAAGAGGGTCAGCCTTCAGCTATGAAATTTTTTTAAAAAATAATGAAACTGAAGCAGGAAAAATAAAGTCAAGTGACAAACAGTATCTATTAAAAATAAAAGGTCTGCTATACAGCTAGGATGGTTTTGTCTACTGCCGCTTATGTGGGGGCAGCAGCTCTCTCTCCCCCGTACCCTTCCTAACTAGCAGTAGTCATGAAACGGAAAGGTCAGTTGACACACTGTGGCATTTTTAGTTTCATGAAATGTTTGGTCAGATAATAGATTGTCAGTTAGCAAGTGTGTCATTGCCAGCCCTATTTGAAACATTTGTTGGGGGGGGTAGTTTTGCTTATGGACTTCCAGACTTCCCTGGTCCCTCTTACAGACCCCCCCACTTTTTGCTTTTGTATGGGCCCTGACCTGGATGGCCGTGGCTATCCTGATCTTATCAGATATCAGAAGGTAGACAGGGTCAGCCCTGATTAATAGTTGTATGGGAGAAAGAAATCCCAGAATCACTGCGCAGAGGAAAGTAATGGCAATCCACCTTCATTAGTCTCTTGCCTTATAACCCTATGGGATCACCATAAGTTGACTGCAACTTGATGGAACCTTATGCACACTGTGCCGCTGGGATGCTTTCTGTTTCACTAGCCTTCATCACCGCTGTTCCTAATTATTTCCTTTACACCATTTAATACCTTGGTGAGAGGGACATAGTTTCCTTCCTATGGTTGCCAATCACCAGGTGGGGCCTGGAGATCTCCAGGAATTACAACTGTTCTCCAAACCACAGGAACCAGTTCCCCTGGAAAAAATGGCTCCTTTGGAGGGTGGATTCTATGTCATTATATCCAGCCAAGGTCACTCCCTTTCCCAATCCTTGCCTTCCTGAGGCTTCACCCCCAAATCTCCAAGAATTTCTCAACCTAGATTTGGCAACCCTATTTATCTACCCCCTTTAGAGCTATCAGTAGCAGCCTGAAGATCTGTGAACCTTCTCTCCTGTTTGTCATGGCTGTACACAAAGAATGCTGAAGGTCCTTGGCTCAGTCTTTGGTGTTAGCCCTTCTTTGCTAGAGACCTGGAGGTCCACTGCCAATCAACAATAGTGAGCTAGATTAACTAATAATTGGACAAAGTATGAGGCAGCTTCATATGTTGATAGTGGCTCAGGTTTAGGCAACGCAGAACTCAGAAATAGGACAGAAACATGGGAGAAAATTTTAAAGCATCTGTATTCATGATAGGACTTTGTGAGCCTGATTTTTTTTTCATTGATGTTGCTGATGCGAATGAGATAAAACTTCAGCTTGACAATAAGTTCCATGCCATAGCACAGAGTTAAGGGAATCTCATAATGAGTTTTACTGTAATTCTAATAGAAGGCCCAACTGGAGGGTTCCCCTTCAGCATGCTCTTAAGAAGTGTGTCAGCTGATCAATCACATAATCTTGCGAACACAGTCTGATTAATAATGAAACAGGAAGATGTACTTTAATGTCGAAGGATCTGTCTCTCATAGGCCAGGCTGATTCTGTTCTGAATATGTCTGTACAAAATGTTCTTCAAGGAGAAGATAGTGGGTAAAAAAAGTGCCCAAGATGGAGTATTAGCGCTGATGGGTATCTTAGCAGTTAAATATTTTATTAGTAATCCCGGAGTTATTTGTTGTTATTGCAGTTGCTGCTACTACTAAATATGCTGACTGTTAAGCGGGCGGAGGCAAATGGATTTTCAGTGCAGCTAACATGGTAGATCCCAGTGCTTTCTGAAACTATGTGAGCCACGAGCAGGAAAAGAATGTAAATTATCTTGGGATTTAAATCCACCCCATTTTTTATGCTGTCAAAGGCTTTCACGGCCAGAGTTCATTCACTGTTGTAGTTTTTCTGGGCTTGGCCATACAGCCCAGAAAATCTACAACAACTAACACCCCATTTTTCTTTGGAGAATATGCCAGCTAATGGAATAACGTTTTAAAAATGGATCGAGGGATATATGCTATGAGGCCTCCCCATATTCCAGGTCCCCCTAAATTGTCCTCTACACAGAGGGAGTGGAAGTAACAATGGAGGTGGTAGAAAGTGCTGTCAAGTCACAGTTGACTTATAGTGACCTCATCCAGTTTTCAAGGCAAGAGATGTTCAAAGGTGGTTTGCCATTACCTGCCTCTGTGTCATGACCTGGTATTCCTTGGAGATCTTCCACCCAAATATTAGCCAGGGAGGACCTTGCTTAGTTAGCTTCTAAGATCTGATGAGACTGGGCTAACCTGGGCTATCCAGGTCAGAGCAGTGGTAACAATTACCCTTCGCAAACTGATAAGTATTGGAGTCGGGAGTCCATGGAATAGTGAAACAGCTAGATCTTTATTGCTGGTCCGGATGAAGCATACAACCCAGGGCTCGAAGCCCTCCTTTTATGCTGGTCAGGGACAATCCCCTGACCTCACCCAACTGGCCTGATAGGCTATTAGAAGTCTATTTACATTTCATAAGTTCCCTGGGAGAAACCTAGGTACAGGATTAGTGGCCGGTTTGAATCCACCTGGCCTTTGTTCTACCTGGCTGAAGCTCAGGTAGTTTCTTGGCCATGTGCTCTGGCCATGCTCTGGCCATGTGCTCTGGCCATGCGGTCGCAATTAAGAGAGCACATGGCGACCACATGGTCAATATATAACACCCCTCCCCCCATAGTCCAGAACCCCTCTGCACACATAGTCTTTGAGATAGTCCGGGCGTCGGCGCTCATGTCCAGAGCGCCGTGGGGTTGTAAGGCGGGTCGTGTTGCTTGTGTCGGCAGGTTGCGGTGTGGGTAGTTGTTCTGCTGGCGGGGCCTGTCTGCTCGGGGGTTGTTCAGGTGTGGATGGTGCGACTGCTTCGTCCGCGGGCAGGAGCGGCATCTCCGCAGTCTCCGGATCAGGGTCTGGCGCTGCTTCTGGAGTCATGTCGATGTCACGGTCTATTGGTGCAGGGAGTTCGGGGGCCTGGGTATCATCGTGGTTCTGGGTATGGCATTGAATCTGGTCAATGTGCCGTTTCCAGACTACGCCATCTTCCGTAAGGACCTCGTAGGAAGAAGGCCCTGTGACTCGGACGATCCTTGCGGGGAGCCATGTCGGACCCCGCACGAAGTTCTTTGCGTATATGGGGTCTTCGGGAGCGAATCCTCGGGCAGCTGGCCGGTCCTCCGTTGTCAGGTTCCCCTCAATTGCTCAGTCGGGATGTAGGCGGTCCAAGATGGTTCCCAGTTGTCTTCCCATCAGAAGTTCGGCTGGCCGGCGCCCGGTCCCTGAGTGGGGTGTGTTCTGTTGGCAGAACAGGAACTTGTACAGCTGCTCTTCCCAGTCGCCATGCTCCATCTTCTTTAACGCATCCTTCATTGTCCTCACCATGCGCTCAGCCTGGCCATTGGTTGCGGGGTGGAATGGAGCGGAGTGGATGTGGCGCAGACTGCAGGCTTCCACAAACCGTTGAAACTCGCCGGAGGTGAAGGCGGTCCCGTTGTTGGTCACAAGAGTTTCTGGCATTCCGTGTGTCACGAAGATCGGCCAGAGACTTCTTAAGGCAGCATTGGTGGAGGTCGAAGCTACCGGCACTACCTCCAGCCACTTGCTGTAGCTGTCAACAACGATAAGAAACAACCAGCCCTGGACCGGTCCCGCGAAGTCTAGGTGCAGGCGGGACCAGGGCTTGTTAGTAGATTCCCAGGATCGGACAGGAGCATGTGGCAGATCTGGCCGTGACTCCTGGCATTTGGTACACTTCTGGACCCGCCCCTCAATGTCTTTGTCCAGGCCTGGCCACCATACGTAACTCCGGGCCAGAGCTTTCATGCGCACAATTCCCGGGTGAGCCTCGTGGAGGGCCTCTAGCACTCGGGGCTGCAGGGGCCCGGGGATCACCACTCAAGATCCCCATAGCAGGCATCCCTTGTGGGCCGATAATTCGTGCCTGCGTGCCGTGAAAGCGGCGAAATCTGGTCCCGGTTTTTCCGGCCACCCCCTTCCCACCCAGTCCGAGACACGGGAAAGGATACGGTCCTGCCACGTGCAATGGGCCACATCTGATACCTGTACGGAGCGCTCCGGTAGATCCTCTAGGAGCGCGACGTGGAAAGCGGGAGCTGGATCAGGGTTGCAGGACGGGAGGGGAAGACGGCTGAGGGCGTCTGCATGACCCATCGCCTTCCCCGGGTGATGTACCAATTCGTAGGAGTAGCCTGACAAAAAAATTGACCACCGCAGGACCCGCGGGGACAGCATATGAGGGGTCTGCCTGTGGGGGGCAAGGAGACCCAGCAGCGGCTTGTGATCTGTGGCCATGGTGAATGACCGTCCATAGAGATAGTCATGGAATTTCCTGATGCCGGCTACGATTGCTAGGGCCTCCTTGTCGATCTGGGCATAGTTCCGTTCTGCCGACAACAGGGTCCTGGAGTAGTAGGCAACCGGTACCTCCTTTCCGTTGGGTAGCCGGTGTCCCAAGACCGCCCCAATGCCGTAGGGGGATGCATTGCAGGCCAGGATGACAGGGAGCCTCTCATCGAAATGCGCTAAGACCGCATTTGAAATTAATAAGTCTTTGACGGCCCGGAAGGCTGCATCATGCTTGGGACCCCAGGCCCAAGCCGCTCCCTTGTCCAGGAGACGATGCAGGGGTTCAGCGACCACTGCCTTGTGCAGAAGGAAGGCGTGGTAGAAGTTCACAAGTCCCAAGAACGGCTGGAGTTCCGCCTTTGAGGATGGGCGGGGTGCACCTGTAATTGCCGCTACCTTCTCCTTTGTAGGGTGAATGCCGTCTGCGGTGACTTGGAACCCCAAGAAGGTCACCGAGGAGACTCCCAGGGTGCACTTGTCTTTTCGAACCTTGAGACCCGCGTCCTGGAACCTTTGCAGCACCATCCGGAGGTGAGCTGCGAACGTGTCGGCATTCCGGGGCGGCGATGAAGACGTCGTCGAAGAACGGCTTCACTCTTGGATTCTCTCTTTAGGAGAGAATCCATTAGATTTTGGAAGATTCCGGGTGCTACGCTGACCCCAAATTGGAGGCGTTTTACCTTGAACGCTCCCTTGTGAGTCACGATCGTTTGTGCCTCGGCCGTTGCTTCGTCTATGGGAAGCTGCTGATAGGCTTGGGCCAAGTCTAATTTTCCAAATATTTTGGCACCCACGAGGGAGGCCAGAACATGGCTGACCACCGGTACCGGGTACGCGTGGTCCTGTAATGCCTTATTAATTGTACATTTGTAATCCGCGCAGATGCGGACTTCCCCATTAGCTTTGAGGGGGGTCACAATGGGAGTCTCCCACTTGGCGTGGGAGACCGGCTCGAGCACCCCTTGTGCCACGAGCTTTTCCAACTCTGCCTCCACTTTGGGCTGGAAGGCGAGTGGTGGCCGGCGGACGGCCACGCGGATGGGCCGGACTGCTGGGTCCAGGTCGAAGGAAACCGGGGGTCCTTTGTAGCAGCCCAATGAGCCGTCAAAAATGGCGGGAAATTCCTCGCAGATGGATGAGAAGTCAGTAGAGCCCATGCGGTGTATTCCGGTCCACTGCACTCCAAGCGGCTTGAACCAGGCGCGACCTAGGAGACTGGTTAGATTGCGCTCCACCACGAGAAGGTCCAGCAGCCCATTAAAGGCGTGGTACTGGACCCGGACCCTGGCTAGCCCCTTAATAGCCACTGGGTTTTTCTGGAAGTCCCAGAGGACCAACCCAGCCAGCAGCCGCAGCCAGCGTGCCCCCTTCGGGCAGAGGCGGCGGAACGTAGCTGCGGACACAATTGAATATGCTGACCCTGAGTCCAGTTCCATGGAGCAAGGAACTCCCTCTATTCGGAGAGACACGGAAATTGCGCCCGGGATGGGCTGAGGCAAATTCATTACTGTGGCCATGGGAACGACACTACCCACTTCTTCGAAGTTTGCTGCTGGGGCACGGTGGCTGTTCCTCAGGCGGCAGGCCCGGGCGAGATGTCCTGCTTTCCCGCAGGCGCAGCAGATGGCATCACAGAAGCGGCATGTCCGTCTGTCGTGGGGGTCCCCGCAGCTGGCGCACGTTGGGGCCTGCCTGTTGAGGGAAGCAGAAGAGGGAACAGAGACAGATGCTGGGCGCCGGCCCTTGGGCCTGGGGACACCGGGCTCACCCTTCTTCGAGCGTGGTTGCATCCGGTGGATGTCCTCTTCTTCGCTTGAGTCAGGTTTGGGAGGAGCCGCCTGGTGGACTTTGGTGGCTGCCTTGTCCTTTTGCGTTGTCTCGAAGGCTGCCGCAGTTTCGAGCATCTTCTCCAAGGTTGGCTCCGGCATTGCAATGAGGCGCCGGCGGAGCTTGGCTTCCCAGACCCCTCCCATGAAGGCGGTCTCCACGTGGTCATCCATGTGGCGGAATTCGCAGCTCACGGCTAGTCGACGGAGTTCAGCCAGGAAAGTGGCAGCCGACTCCCCTGGCTGCTGCTGGCGCTGTATGAACTCCCAGCGCCTGGCCAGTTTTGATGGCTTCGGGGCGAAGTAATCGCCGAGGGTCTTGGTGAGCACGTCATAAGACACCTCGGTGGGGTTTTGCGGGGCTAGTAGGTTCTGGGCCACCCGCATGACCTCCACCCCTCCGGAACTCAAGAGCCAGGCACTCTTCAAGTCCGCATCTGTGATTCCGCGGACCTTAAAGGCGCAACCCAGCGTCTTGAGCCAGGACTCCCACGTCTCGGGGCGAGACGTATCGAAAGGGGTAATTGGTCCCGGAGCGTTTGCCATATTTACCAGAGCAGGAGCGGCGGCGGCTGTTTGAGCGATGTCCTCGTGTCTTGCGGCGGTGCCGGGGAGCGCTGAGGCTTGGCGCTGGCTAGTGCCGGAGGATTGGGCTCAGAGCGGCTTGTGGCGAGGCATTGGAGCGCTGGAGCTCGGAGATGCCTGCGGCCGGCGGGACGGAGCTCGCTGTGCTGCTGTGGTCTGCTGGAGAGTCGCTCATCGGAATCCCATCCTCGTCGCCACTGATAAGTATTGGAGTCGGGAGTCCATGGAATAGTGAAACAGCTAGATCTTTATTGCTGGTCCGGATGAAGCATACAACCCAGGGCTCGAAGCCCTCCTTTTATGCTGGTCAGGGACAATCCCCTGACCTCACCCAACTGGCCTGATAGGCTATTAGAAGTCTATTTACATTTCATAGGTTCCCTGGGAGAAACCTAGGTACAGGATTGGTGGCCGGTTTGAATCCACCTGGCTGAAGCTCAGGTAGTTTCTTGGCCATGTGCTCTGGCCATGCTCTGGCCATGTGCTCTGGCCATGCGGTCGCAATTAAGAGAGCACATGGCGACCGCATGGTCAATACATAACACAAACCATACCACCCTGGTCTGGAAACTAGGTGAAGAAGATTGTGCATACTCAGTCTCTCAGCTCAGTGGTCTCTGCTTGTATACCAGTATGGTGGTTGGGATCTCCAGGTTTCTTATCTTCTTGGTGTGTCTTTTGCTCACCCCCACTTCTGAGTTAATAATGTCTCTTCAGGTATAGCGATTCCAGCCAGGAATTGTGGACTTGGACTTTAGAGATTCCTTGCAAGATTTCAGACTTTAGCTTTATAACAGGACCGACTTCAAACGGCACTTCAATTCATACTGGCTGAAGCAGCAGCACAAATAAAGCATAGGTTGTATTATCTGTCTGATCACACTTAGCAGGTGCCTGTTTGAATCTACCCCTTTTTTGTCTTTTTTTTTAAAAAAAGAAGGAAATCACACTACCATTGGCTTTGATTCCTCTCAGTTCACTGCAACTGAGTGACAGTTGCCATTCCCTTATAATCACTTCTGGAATTTCTTTTTGGCATTCGTCAAAAGGCAACCTGAAAATGCAGTGAATATCAAACTTCACAGGAAGCTTTGGCTACAGAAGTTCTGATACATGTTTAATAAGAGAGACACATCATGCTGGCCGGCTATACACAAAGTTGCAAATTATCTCAGTGCCTGAGAAGAGAGCTGTGATATTAGTAGCGAACTCTTTTGCCCAAAGGGAAGAACCACTTTTACTGGTTTGGTTCTGGCTACTGTCGTAGCTGTTGCTTCATATAGAGTTATACAATGAAATGATTATACCAACCTGTTGCATCATGGGTAATTAATGGCATTGTACCAGTTTTGTTAGTGATACCCTACCACACCGAGGTTAAGGCAAAACATAGCAGACCTGTGCCTTGGAAGCTGCTTCACAGCTCATCTTTAACCTTACTGCTTTAAGAATCATTAGCATTTGCCAAGTAGAGACTGCTTGACCCAGAGTACGACATTCAATCATTTTGAAATTTTATATGTCGTCTTCCCAGAGACCTGCTTGAGAGGCAGATCACAACTAAAACAACAAAAGAAAACCAAACAAGCAAGCATTTTTTAAAAAAAACCCAGCATATAATAAACACAGAGCAGCTTAAATCAATATCTGTGCAAAAGTCCTCAGGCTAGAAGCAGACTGGAACACAATTTGTGAAAGATGGAAGCCTTTAGTTAAAAGCCTGATCAAAGAGAGGTCTACTCTCTGGAAACTCACGATACCTAGTTGGTCTACCTGTCTGAAGCATAGTACTGGGGAGGGACAGCAGAGACACTTCCCATTCCTGGAGCATGATAGGGTTCTAGGGGAAAAAAGCCCACAGGGAAAAAGCCCACAGAAAAAAATCCCATGGACATAAATGTTCACAGGAAAAAAAAGCCCACATGGGAAAATGCCCACACGGAAAGAAGCCCACATGGGAAAATACCACATAAAGTGCCACAGATATTTATAATGGTGGATAGCTATTCATCTCCATTTATGAGAATGAACAGGTATTACCTATATTCACATGCAACAATTTGTGCTGTGTTTTTAACAAGTATAATCCTATATATATAATTGTCTTACACGTTGGCTATTTCCAGCTTTCCCATTGGCTGTGCTATGCACTCCATCAGTCACTGGCTATTCAACTGCCACTCAAGAGTACTCATATGCCATTGGTTGGGTGCTGGGTCCGCTCCTGTGCAACTAACATCCTTCAATGGCTGTTGCTATGCAACCAAGCTTGGTTCTGTCAGTAAAAAGACAAAGGAAGGAAACCGTTTCCAGGCCTTTGTGAGGAACTCACTGGGGCCAGTCATGACTAGAGTTGCCAGCTCCAGGTTGGGAAATTCCTGGATATTTTGTGATGGAGTCTATGGAAGCCAGAGTTTAGGGAGGGGAGAGGCCTCAGCTGAATAGAATGCCATAGAGTCCACCCTCCAAAGCAGTTATTTTATCCAGTTATTTTCAACAGAAGAGATCTGTTGTCTGGAGTTCAGTTGTGATATTTGGTGATCTTCAGGCTCCACTTGTAGGTTGGCTACCCTAGGCGTGGCAGTTAGTGCTTCAGAGCAGGGTCTGCTAGACCCAGGTTCTTGCTATAGAAGTTGAGAAGGTGATTTCGGACCAGTCACTGACTTTCAGCCTAACCTACCTCACAGGATTGTTGTGCAGATCAAAAGGGGGAGAGAATGTTGTAATCTGCTTTGGTCTCCACTGTGGAGAAAGACTGTACTTTTCCTCCTGGGCAATCATTTCTGCAAATTTCCAGGTGAGGGCTGGAGGTCACTCACAATTAAAACTGCTCTCCAGATGGCAGAGATCAGGGGCAGATAATGGTAGGTTGATGGTTGTATGGGAAGGAGATAGGGTTGCCAACTCCTCGCTGGGAAATTCCTGGAGATTTGAGAGCTGGCACGTGGAGAGGGTGGGGTTTGTGGAGGGGTGGGACCTCAGAGGTACAATGCCATAGACTCTGACCTCCAAACTAGCCATTTCCTCCTGTGAAACCATTGTTGCCAATTTCCAGGGGAGGACTGGAGATTACTCAATTTCAACTGCTCTTCAGATGGCAGAGATCAGTTATCCTGGAAAAAAACACTAAGCTCTGTGTCATTATACCCTGCTGAGGTTTCCACAGGAAATTGATGCTGAGTGCCCAAGGCCAGAGCCTCTGTCTAGAGCCCCTTATATTTATTTCCACAACGGGCCTTATTCCTAGTTAAATAATAGTAAAAGCAACAATTATTCAACAACAACATTTAATAACAACAATAATAACAATAGCAATACTTTAATAACAGCAATAATAATAACTCAGATATAATTCTTCATTGCAAATTAGCCAGTCTCCTAAAGTAATTAAATTTATCTTCCACCTGTTCATATTGCTGCATAGAACAGGCAACCATGTCATGTAGTGCCTCATACTTCCCCTTTTTCACCTCTAGGTGACCTGCCTGTGCATTAGCCAGTCCTAGTTTATGGCAAGCCAGGTCCCTCTGCAGTCCATCAAATAGAGACCACACACTGGGATGACTGCAGTGGAATAGGGAATTAAGAGCATTGTGAAATTCCTCACAATGGTTTGTTGTTTTTGGCAACCATTCCAGGGCTGCATCATGATAATTCCATATTCTTATAGGAAACTGAGGATCTCTACCTGCTGCACTTTCAATGTACGTCGAAAAGAAGTATATGAGCACCTCATTGTAGCTGTCTTCATCTAGAAATGTGGCAGCAAGCTCATAAAAAACAGTTCTCACATCATTCATTGGGACAAAGGCTAATGCAGCAAGAGATTTCAGTGTGATTTTTATGTCCATATTAGTTTCATATTCAGTCTTCAAGCCAATACTGTTGATTTTCCTAATGAGGCTCTGACACAGGTGAAAATAACACCCTTTTACCTCAGCATGTGGAAAGGCAATCCTCACTGCATTCTTACAAGCCTTCTCAAAATCAACCAAAACCTTTGAGGTTGCAGATCTGGAATCAATAGCTTCATTATTTTAAACATTCTATTATAGGTGTCTGTGTTCTTTTTTTTTTTTGAAGTAAAATGTAAATACATGGTGGATATGAATTACCCACCTTGGCATGTCATGTGTACAGTTGGTAAAACATATTTGACACTTTATCAAATGTGCCACTTCCAAAGATGGTGTCTTTGTTTAATTCAAGCATAAGTTCTCTATCACCTAAAACCAGACTCAATTTACCCTGTGTCCTCAGTTTATCATAATTTATATTTCCATGCCCCCATTGCCAGCAGTCAATTATGTTGAGCTGGGGCAGGCAATATACCCTGTGATGACATCAAGGCTCAGGATTCATGATGCTATACTTTGTAGAGAAGGGCGGGGAGAACTTGGCTTCCATTTATGGCAGCCGTCCATTTAGCTCCTAGTATAAGTTTGCCCTTCTTCAAAGGAAATGGACACAGGCTTTATTCAGGATGAGGCATGTGTTAAGGGTCCATCCCATTCCTGTTCTGGGTCAAGTATTCTGTTGACCATATAAGTATCTTGTCATATCAGGTGCCCAATGGCCTTCTATAATTTCTAAAAGATTTGGTGTACACAAGTGGTTTCAAATGGCCCACTGCCCCATGCTATATTTCTACTATATTACTTTTGTTTTCTCTCACTTGGTTTCTAAGATTTAGAATCACTTCATCTAGAAATAACTGTCTGATTTCCAAGTCTCCCTTCATGAATCATTTAAGGCATTTCTTACTCAACAGGGTGCCCCTCATTCTGTAATTGGACAATAATTGAGAACAACACCTGAAAATTTAAACAACTAGTTTAAGAGAAAGATGATCACTTTCTGCTCTAATGTCTGCAGAAAACTGAGCCACTTTTGACCACAAATTGATACACCTATATGTCTCCTCTATCTGACACAAACATAAAGTGTCCCTTTGATATATCTTTACAGTTCCCATTTAATCAAAATAACTGATATTGAAACATCAAATTAAACAATGTTTGGCTGGATTTATTGGAAAGACCATTCCTCCAGTGTGCCCTCACCTAAATCCCATCCCAGAATAGTACTAATTCTTAGTTGGCCCATCCCTGTTTGGGATTTGAATCCCCACAGAAAGTTATTTCTGCATCAGGATATAATCATTCTTCCCTCACCCAAGCACTGGACATACTGGCTTGTATCAATTATCTACCATGACCAATAGACAGTGAGACAGTCTTCATGAGAGAAAACCATCACTGTTACCTTAAAAGTGAGGTATTGTTTACTTTGGAGTAGGGATGGGCATGGATTGGTCCATTGACCTAATTTTATGATGAACCAGGGCCCAGTTTGTGGTCCGTTTGCCTGGTCTGTGCATTTCTGGTTTTGACAGACTGCTCATGGACCATGATTTTTTTGGGTGGTCCATTTGGTCTTTTGGGGCAGTTTGTTGGGACCCTCACAAGGGAGCTCAGGAGGCATTTAAATGCATCCCAAGCCCACTTCTAAATTGCACTGCCACTGTGAGGCGTCACTAGTGAGATCAAAGGGCATTTAAATGCCTCCTGAGCCTACTTTCAGATTGTGCCACAGTGGCGGTGCAATGCCAGTGAGGTTGGGGTTATTTAAATGCCTTCTGAGCCACTTCCAGATCATGCTGCCACTGCAGTGTGCCATCAGTGAGCTCAGGAGGCATTTAAATGCTTCCCAAGGCCACTTCTGGATTGCACTGCAGTGGCGGTATAACACCAGTGAGTTCAGGGGACATTTAAATGCCTCCTGAGCTCACTAGTGCTGCACTGCTGTGAAGGTGAAATCTGGAAGTGGGTTCGGGAGACATTTAAATGCCTTCCGAGCTCACTGGGCTTGCACTGCCATGGTAGCACAGCTCAGAAGTGAGCTTTGAGCCCCCTTCCATGTTGCACCCATCACAGACCTCATGTATGACAGACTGGTTTGTGAACCGCAAAAGTCAGTGGAAGTTCATGAAATTAACGAACCATGAACCTTCACGGACCTCCATTTTTCCAGTTCGTGCCCATACCTAATTTGGTGTATCATAGAACTTATTCACACATGCATTCATCAAGTGTTGGCTTGTATGGGGCCATCTCAGATCACACTTTTGTATCACTATACATTATCTCAAACACACTATTGCTCTGTGAAGATAATTCACACTAGGGAGAAATTGAATGTTTCTTTTTCTCTTCATTCCTTAATCTGTTCATTATTTGTTTATGTTTTCATTCCTCTACCTGCTCATTTACAGCATGGTGATTTGTTCTGTTTGTTTGTTTTTAAAAAACTGTATTTATTTTATATAGTAGCTATACTGTTAGAAGAACAAGAAGAATCCACAAGGACTTGCAGGTGTATTTCATTTAAGCACCCCCCCCCCCACTATCTCCTTGTTCCCTTCTCTAGCAGCCCCTGTATCTTCTCCCTTTTTCCTGCTTCCTTCTTTTCCCAGCCACCTTATTCCTATATGCCCTTTATCTTAAACTTTCCCTTCTTTTCTCCACCTTGCAGTCTTGACTGACCAAGGAAAAGTGCAGCCCAGTTGCATAGTGGTGGCTTCCAGGCCCAGTTGCATGATAGGGAGCCCTAAGGACTTGTGAGGGAGCACCTCATTTCCCCCTGTATCCTCTCCCCACACTATTTCCTCTTTCCATCCTCCTGGCAAGTCTCCTATTCTCATCTTTCCTGCTTCTTTCTCTCTCACCTACCAACCTGTTATCTGCCCCCTTCTTTGGACTTCATTTATATCCCACTTTTCTCTTCAATGGGGACCAAATTGTCCTCTCCTCCATTTTGTCTGCACAACAAATCAGTGAGTTGGTTAGGCTGAGAATGAGTGACTGGCCCAAAGTCATCCAATGACCTTTCATGGCAGAGGGGGGATTTAAATGTGGGTCTCCCAAATTCTGTTCTGAAACTCTAACCACTATGCAACACTGGCTTTTGTGGGATGGCTCCTGTTGAACAGTAGTAAAGTGCCAGGCCTGCGTGAGTCATTTAAGTCAGATGGTAGCAAGTTACTCAGTGGTTGTTGCCAGCTCTGGCTATGACGAATTCTTCCTCAAAGGCCAAAAGAGCCCTGGAAAATGGCCCTGTCCCCTCCACCTTCCTTTTTTTTTTTTTTTAAAAGAATTTTTTATTATTTTCAAACCTAACATATTTTTCTTATACAAACCCTTTTTCATTATTATATCCATTTTTTTGTTCTATTGTATAGTCTTGTAATCTTATATTGGTGGTTTCCCACCACATCTGAAGCATATAACATTTTCAACTTTAACCATTCTTTAAATGCATATATATGTTTTTACACTCCTGGTAACGATATAAACAGCCTTAAAAAATTATGCATCATATAAATTCTTATTTTCTTATTTTCTTATACAATTCTAAAAATATCCTCGTTATCTAACTGCCATTTATACATTCCAATATCTCTTTATAATATTATGTCCAAGTATAAATGTAATTTTTCATATCCCAATATTGTTCAACATATTCTTTCAAATCTTTCCAGTCTTCCAAAAAAGTATCTGAGCACAGATTATTCAATTTTCTCATCCATTTGTCCATTTCAGCCATATTCTCGTCCATTTGTCCATTTCAGCCTCCACCTTCCTTTTCATGACAGAAACAACAGCTTGAAGGCTGGCAATATTGTTGTGATTGATTAGCAACTGCCAGTGAGATCATTAGTTTCTTAAAGCTACAGGTTCTGTTCTTATCATTTTAGATTTTTAACTTGTTTATTATTGATTTGGAGTTGGGAGTAAGCAGTGAAGTGGCTAAATTTGCAGATGACACGAAGTTGTTCAAGGTGGTGAGAACTAGGGAGGATTGTGAGGCACTCCAAAGGGATCTGTCGAAGATGGGCGAGTGGGCATCAATGTGGCAAATGGGGTTTAATGTGGCCAAGTTCAAAGTGCACACTGGAGCCAAAAATCCTAACTATAAATACATGTTGATGGGGTCTGAACTGGTGGAGACTGACCAAGAGAGAGATCTTGGAGTCTTAGTAGATAACTCAATGAAAATGTTGAGACAGTGTGCGACTGCAATGCTATGCTGGGGGTTATCAGGAAGGGAATAGATAACAAATCAGCCAGTATCATAATGCCCCTGTATAAATAGATGGTGCGACCTCATTTGGAGTACTGTGTACAATTCTGGTCACCACACCTCAAGAAAGATATTATAGCATTAGAAAAAGTGCAGAAAAGGGCAACTAAAATGATAAAAGGGTTGGAACACTTTTCCTATTAAGAAAGGCTGAAGCGCTTGGGGCTCTTTAGCTTGGAGAAATGATGGCTGAGGGGTGATATGATTGAGGTTTATAAGATTATGCATGGGATAGAGCAGGTAGAGAAAGAAGTCCTTTTCTCCCTTTCTCACAATACAAGAACTCGTAGGCACTCCATGAAATTGCTGAGCAGTTGGGTTAGAACAGATCAAAGGAAGTACTTCTTCACCCAAAGAGTGATTAACATGTGGAATTCACTGCCACAGGAGGTGGTGGTGGCTACAAGCATGGACGGCTTCAAGAGGAAATTAGATAAACATATGGAGCAGAAGTCCATCAGTGGCTATTAGCCACAAAGTATAGATAGGAACTCTCAGTCTGGGGCAAGTGATGCTCTGTAATCTTGGTGTTTGGGGGGGCAACAGTGGGAGGGCTTCCTGCCCCCACTGCTGGATCTTCTGAAGGCACCTGGTGTTTTTGGCCACTGTGTGACAGAGTGTTGGACTGGATGGGCCATTGGCCTGATCCAACATTGGCTTTTCTTACGTTCTTATGTTCTTAGATTGTTTTACCTGGCCACTGTATTTGTTTTAATGCCAGATTTTTCTGCAAACTTGGGACATTTTTGAGGTTTGTACAAAGATATACTTTGTCTGTGGCTCCATTCTCCAAATTCAAGTAACCATGGATCTATTGATCTTGTCAAGATGCATATTTGCTAATGGAGAATATCTAAAATATATTAAGACAGGTTTTCTCTTTGTCCATTTTACTTTTGTGCATAGCAGAAATACAAAAATACATTTGGTACTGAACCATAACCAATGAGAAACTGGAAAGTATCCCATTTTCATACATTTACCCAGAAGGTCATAAAATGCTAAAAAAAAATTAAGTAATGTGTGAATTAGACTAGAGTGGACATATGCATACGTGTCATGAGAAACACCTACGAAGTGTGCAACCAAAACTGTTTTTGTACTGCATGTCCAAATATGACCACAAAGCTTTACTTAATATGTGGTTCATTGTATTTAATTCTGTGTATTTTAAAGCAGGAAATCTCTTGTCCAGGTGCTAGTCTTTTTTGAAACTGCAACTAAAGCTCTTCCAGTAGCAAACACAAGTTCTTTAAACAGTAGACATATCATAAGCATAAATAACAGTTTAGATGTAGCTCTTTATCCCTTCTGGTATTGTATAACTATATTTATACTACTCAGAGGGCCTCAAAGCTAAGGGATAAAATGAGTTACTTCCACAACTCTAACTCATGAGGATAAATGTTCCCTTTTTATTACTACACATGATGTATTGTCCCTTCCGGTCCACAATTCGTTTTAGAAATTGCCTGTTGTTGTGTTCAAAAGTTTTAAGAAACACCGTATTAGTAACAAAAAGCTCAAAGATAGCCACTCCAACTAGATATGGTCAGAATTTCCTCTTTATTGCCTTTCCTTATGTGGTCTCATAGAAAGAGCACTGTGAGACTGATACAATCAGAAAAGAAGCTTGAAAAGGCTTAGTTGTCTGTCTATCGAGATGTTCAGTCACTTGTCAGTTAGGGTCACAAAGAGCAACTGTGATAGTTGAAAACTTGACACACTGTTCAGACACAACTCAGTGGTTCGAATATGTCTGATTGCAGGAAAAAAATTATCTCTGTGCATGCATGGTTACATATGGCTGTGTTTCACATGCTGTCCCTTTTTGTACTGCTGTGTCTACCACTACTGCCTCCAACTTAAAAGCAGGGGTCATTTCATAGAAAAAGAGGTGCAGGAGCTCATTAGCATAACTCATTAGCATAACTTATTTGCATATGCTACGCCACCTGACATCACCGGAAGTATGTCAGAAGGCAAGAAAGAAGAGCGAGAGAGCAAGAAAGAGAGAAAGAAAGAAGGAAGGAAGGAGGAAAGGAAGGACGGACGGACGGAAGGAAGGAAGGAAGGAAGGAAGGAAGGAAGGAAGGAGGGAGACGGAGAGGGGGGAAAGGAAGGAAGGAAGGAAGGAAGGAAGGAAGGAAGGAAGGAAGGAAGGAAGGAGGAAGGAAGGAAGGAAGGAAGGAAGGAAGGAAGGAAGGAAGGAAGGAAGGAAGGAAGGAAGGAAGGAAGGAAGGAAGGGACAGCTTCTTATCTAAGCCTCAGAAATACCACAATTCTGGGAGGATAGCTTCAGTGGTGGCTGAAGACTTCAGAAGGCTTGTCAGAGGAACAAGGACCTTTCCAGAGGCCGGGGTCATTTTGCTGCAGCCACGACACAAGCAGGCATTCCCCCGTGAGGGGGGGGGGGGCTGGCACCAACTCCCAGAGCTGTGCTCCCCTGAGCTCCTGCTCGAAATGACCCCTGCTTAAAAGGCACAATTTCTAAAAAAGAAAGAAAAATAGATGTGACATTTTGAGTTGCACTCGGGACTTCCTTCTCTGCTGTCTTGATTGTGTCTTTGCGTAACTTAATGTCCAACAATAGCTTCTGAGTTGTCCAGAGGTGGATCACTTTGCTCAGGCATGTTTTCACACAGACTGGTGGGAACTGTTATTCCCCCTCCATCTGCACACAGACCAAAAAAAATCTGGTTTCAAAAACTTCTTTTAAAAAGGAAATACATCATAGAGATTCTTGCAGAGCAGTACTCCTGGAGTACAGAGCTCGGATTGACAGCTAAAAGTGAAAGGCATCCAAACTGCTCTTAGGGATAGACTGGCCATTTAAGCAATGCACCCAACTGTGCAAGCGCAAAAGGTGAAGGGGAGCACTAGGAATGACTCTGTGCTCAACAAGTAGGTCCAGTCAACACAGCAATGACCCAACCATGACCAGGAAGGATAAATGTCTTCTTCTCTGTGAGGGAGAAGATTCAACTTACCTAACTGCAAATATACAAAAAAACTTCAGTGACCTGGAACACAAATGATACTTATTTAATAAAGAAGAGTAACAAAAAGAAGAATATCAATCAAGGTCAATTTGATGGGTAATCAATTTTTTGTCCAAGTTCACAGCACCCTTACATTCCTACCATGACATGCTGGAACTCAGTTTTTCTGCAGTCAGAGCTGGTTGGATTAGGGATGCCAGCCTCCAGGTGAGACCTGGGGATCCCCTGGAATTACAGCTCATCTCCAGTCTGCAGAGATCAGTTCCCCTGGAGAAAATGGATGCTTTGGACTCTATGGCATTGTAACCCATTAAGGTCCCTGTCCTCCCCAGGCTCCACCCCCAAATCTTCAGGTGTTTCCCAACCAGGATATGACAACCACCACCCCATCCCCCAACAGTGGCCAGAGGAAACTTGGAAACCCTGGGATGGATTGTCCTGATATGGACTCTGAAACTTGAACGAGGAACCATATGGCATGAATATAGGGTATACCTTAATTAACCACCCTGAAGCCTCCAGGATCTTATGGTTTCTGATGAAATATGAAATTGTCCATGACTGCAAGAATACTACACAATGATGTGTGAACTTGTCCAGTTTTTAAACATAATTTGATTGCTAATTAGGAACACTGTGTTCAAAACTGGACATGGCTCATATCACAAAATGTTCTGTTACTTTAAGTATATTTTCAGATTGAGTTATACCCCTAGGAAAACTAAGCAGTCACCCCACAAGAGAGTATTTTCAAGGCACTTTAGTCCTGATGATGCAAATGCATTTTGTATTAAGTTTTCAAGGAGCAATGTTTTGAGAATCAAATCAGAGTCTGATCAGACTAGACAGGGAATTTATAACTCTGCTGCCCCCCCTCCCCCAGGCTCTGGGGCACTCTTGGTCTTGATCACCATACATTAGTTTAGAACCTTGGGGTCTTTGCTTAGCTGTGTCAGAGCTGCAACCAGTGTTGATGATTTGTGCTAAAAATAGACCTTTAGCAGCATATTCTGCTTATGTACAGAATCTAGTTGTAAAATGAAGATGGCGCTGAGCGTTGAGCTCTGTAACTGAGCTCCGCCGAAGGGAAGAGGATTTTGTCTCCTAGGAGGTTTAGGAAGTTAATTTGGCTACTGGTATAGTAAAGTACAGCAAGTAAAGTACAGCAAGAAAGAAGCTTGAAGTGGAAGTGGGTCAGCTCAAATCGGACTTACTGTGCCGCTGGCGTTCCTTTTACCCGCTGGCCCGGTGCTTGGAGCTGGAGCGTGGAGTGCGGAGTGTGGAGCCGGGGGCTGTGCAGAGCGTGGAGCCGGGGGCTGTACAGACTCTCGCCCGGCCCGCCCGGCTTTACAATGGCTTGCCTCCTTCCTGCAAGATCGGGGACAGAGGGTCGCGCTCGGGGGACAGACCTCCCAGAGGTACCCACTGGTGTGTGGTGTGCCTCAAGGGGCGGTCCTGTCCCCGATGTTATTTAACATCTACATGCGCTCCCTTGCCCAGATTGTCCGGAGGCATGGGCTGGGGTGTCATCAATATGCTGGTGTTAACCTTTAAAGCCCTCTATGGTCAGGGGCCGGCCTACTTAAGGGACCGCCTTTCCCCATATAGGCCCCAATATGCTGATGACACCCAGCTCTATCTGTTGCTGGGCGGTCAGTCTGGCTCCTCTCCTGGTGACCTGGAACGAGCACTGCAGGAGGTTGCGGGCTGGCTTAGACTGAGTCGACTGAAATTGAATCCTCTGAAGACAGAGGTCCTGTGCTTGAGTCGGACCGGAATGGGGTTGGGGCACCCACTTCCGTCCTTCGGTGGGGTGCCATTGGTGCCAGCTCCGAGGGTCAGGAGTTTGGGTGTGCTCCTGGACTCCGCTTTGACGATGGAGGCCCAGGTAGCAGCCACTGCCAAAGCAGCCTTTTTCCATCTACGGCTGACTAGGCAGTTGGCCTCCTTCCTCGAACGCGATGACCTAGCCACAGCTATGGTCACCTCACGTCTTGATCACTGTAACGCTCTCTACTTGGGGCTGCCCTTGTCCCAGATCTGGAAGCTGCAGCTGGTGCAGAATGCTGCGGCCAGGCTTTTGATGGGTCTCTCTTTGTGGGACCACATCTGGCCTGTGCTGCTTTGACTGCACTGGCTGCCTATAGCATACCGGGTCAGGTTCAAGGTGCTGGTGTTAACCTTTAAAGCCCTCTATGGTCAGGGGCCGGCCTACTTAAGGGACCGCCTTTCCCCATATAGGCCCCAGAGGCTACTGAGGTTGGGCACCCAAAACCGCCTGACTTGTCCCGGTCCAAAGGATGCCCGGTCATCTTGTACAAGGGCCAGGGCGTTCTCGGTGGCGGCCCCTTACTGGTGGAATGAGCTCCCGGATAACATCAGGGCCCTGCGGGATTTGTTTCAGTTCCGCAGGGCCTGTAAGACGGAGCTCTTCCGCCAGGCTTTCAAATAGGGGCCGCCGCCGGGGAGAAAGCCGATCATACCATCTCCCTGGCCCTGTTGATCACACCCTGCTGCAGTTAACCACCGGAGCGCTAGGAAGTCTCCATCTTGTGGTATTCAATTTTAGTGCCAGTTTAATTTTTTAAATGTTTTAATCTGTAAATTGTTTTATGTTTTTATATGTTGTTAGCCGCCTTGAGTCGATTGCAAAACTGACAAGGCGGGATATAAATGAAACAAACAAACAAACAAATAAATAAATAAATAAATAAATATATTGCGAACTGACTCAGGGAACAGTCATTCAATACCTTAAATAGATTAGCATTCTGGATGAGTTAAAGTCAGGTGAATCCCATACCAGATAATGATGAGTTTTGTTGGCCTCACTGAAATTAAGAGCTTGGCCTTCTGCCCTGCCTAGTCAATAAGAAATGACTTCTCCTTGCAGTGTGCCAGACCTTCATCCCCAGTCATTGACCTCAGGACATCTGTGCCCAAGCACACATTTCACATTTGGATTCAGGGATTGTACCCATGAAGCCTTCACTCAGCCCCTACTCTGCTTGAAAGTGCTTCTTGGGTCGCTGTCTGGATTCAGCTGGAGAGCACTCTCTGGAGTGAGTTGGTGAGCTAGCAGGGGAACCCTGCACTCTGGCAACTGTTAGACCCATTCAGAGATACTACGCCAACAGCCTGTGACCCTCAAAACTGAATACTATCATGGTGGGCTTGCAGAAGAATATGCTGAGTCACCTGCCCTTGGATTACTCCCCAGAGGTTTTACTATGATCCATCTGGGGAGTGCCTGAAGGACTGGAGCAAGGCCAAAAACTTGGCCCAGCTGGCTTGAGAGTTCATTGAACAGAACTCTCCTAGAGTAACAGCATTTTGCTTTCTCTCTCTGCTTCAGAGGTCTTTTCCAGTCCTGTTTTTCTTTGGCCTCACTCTTAGCTTTCAGCTTTCTTCTGAGGCCAGCATGCCTGGTTGGGACTAATTGCCTGCCTAGCCAGGCCTAGCTAGAGTGCTCTACATTTGGGACTGGGACTGGGGAGGAGATTTCGGGAAGATGATTTCTGCTTGGCACTTTAAGATCTGTGGCCATGGCACTTTAAGACTCTTTGACTCAATCACTCTCCCCCTTACTTATTGCAATTGCCTCCTGCCTACTAATTCCCAGCTCTCTAACCCTTCCTGGCCCCTAGTTTGCTCACTTCCAGCTTCCTAACTTCTTGTCAGCACCCAGTTTGCTGGCTCCCAGCTTTTCATAGCATAGCTGAGGGCTCAGACTTGGCCTGGAAATACCTACCCTTGGCCTGGCTGTTTTAGCAGCTCCGCTTTGGCATAAAGCAGGTTTGGGTGGGTATGCCCCTGTGGATTGTTACATGGGTGAGGGTGCCTTTCTGATTGCCCCTCACCACCACCCTGCTTTTGTGGGCTCATGATTGTGGCTGGGTTGAGGGAATGTCTGTGAGGCCAAGTGGGGATATACATAAGGGAAGCCAATGTTGGATCAGGCCAGTGGCCCATCCAGTCCAACACTCTGTCACACAGTGGCCAAAAACACCAGGTGCCCTCAGGAGGTCCAGCAGTGGGGCCAGGACACTAGAAGCCCTCCCACTGTTGCCCCCCACACAAGCACCAAGAGTACAGAGCATCATTTGCCCAATGGTTGAGGGAATGTCTATGGAGGCAAGTGATAGGGTTGCCAGGTATTACCTGGCTGCTGGCAGTGTGTGTGTGTGTCCCAGTCCTTGTCCTGGAGTTCTTCTATGTTTTTTCCTTAAACAATCAATCACCACCACCCCACAATGTACCCTGCACGATGACATCACCTTTGGATGATGTCATTGCGCCAGGCACATTGCCGTGAACAGGACACTTGGGGGGGCACTTTGGGGGCAGGGTTCCCCCTGCTGGATTGGGGCTGGTGGATCTGAGAGCCTGAAAGTGGGCAAACCTCTGCCCCATCAAGAGAATGGCAGCCCTACCAAGTGAGGAGATGGTGGGAGTCCCAAATAGTGCATTGACAGGTAGAGGAAGATATGGCACTGGAAGTAGGACCGGCCAGGTAATGGGATCATGGCTGAGACAGCTAATGGCTGGGCCGTGTTCCAGTCCTCCCCCCACCCATGGGTTTGATGGTTGTCATGTCAACAAGCCCTTGAGTCTTCAGATGCTGTTACTAAATATGAGCTCAGTGCACAATAAAACCTCCCTCATCCATGATTTAATCATGGAGGAGGTAACCGACCTGGCATATATAACTGAGACCTGGGTGAGAGAACAGTGAGGCATTAGCCTCTCCCAGTTATGCCCACCTGGGTACCAGGTTCAGCATCTGGGTAGACATGAGGGATGGGGATGGGGGGTTGCCATGGTCTATAGAAACCCCATCTCTCTCACCCGGCACCCTGTCCATCCAATAACTGGTCTGTAACAGTGTTCCCTCTGAATCAGTGTGAGCTAGCTCACAGTTTTTTAGCCTCTGGCTCACACACTTTTGTCCTAGCTCAGGAAGGATGGCTCCAGAGCAAACTAATTTATGCAGTAGCCAAATAGCTCACTCACAACTTTAATGCCAGTAGCTCACAAAGTATAATTTTTGCTCACAAGATCCCACAACTTAGAGGGAGCACTGGAGTGTGTGCACCTTGTGTTGGGCAAACAGGACAGACTGAGGATTCTGGTGGTGTACGTCCACCCTGCAGCCCATCAATGTCCCTTTCTGAGCTGACGGGGGTGATCTTGGATGTGATGCTGGAGTTCCCCAGGTTGCTCATCTTGGGGGACTTCATTCATGCTGAGGGCCTATCCAAGGCAGCTCAGGATTTCATGGTCACCATGACAACCATGGAACTATCCCAACATGTCATTGGCCCAATGCATGTGGCAGGGCATACTCTCGACTTAGTCTTTTTGGACGAACTTAAGGATGGAGCTCTGAGTGTGAGGGACTTAAGTCTAGATCTTCGTCATGGTCAGATCACTGCATGCTGAGATTTAAGCTTATGGTGAATTTTCCCCTCTGCAAGGATGGGGGATCTGTTAAGATGGTCCACCCACAGAGGTTGATGGCTCTGACTGCCCCAGAGCTAAGAGCAATGAAACAACTTAGGAGACAGCTGAAGTGCAGTTGGAGGAGAACTCCCAGTGAACACAGTAAAGCCCTGGTATGTGCCTACAATCAGGTATATTTTGAGGCAGTGAGGGCAGCAAAGACACAATACCTCACTGCCTCTATTTTATCCTCTCTTTGCCATTCAGTGGAGCTTTTCAAGGTTGTCCAGGGCTTATTGCATTCTGGTCCTGGGAACTTCTTGGAACCATCCCTGTCCCACTGTAATTTACTCACTGGGCACTTCCAGGGGGGGGGGGAATGTCACATTCCACCAGGACTTAGACTCTGGAGTTACAGCTGTGGAATCAGTGGAGATATCCAGTGCACAGTCTTGTCCAGTTTTATTGGATGAGTTTCAGTTGGTAGGGTCTGAGGATGTAGACAAGATGCTCAGACAGGTTCATGCAGCCACCTCTGTACTGGATCCTTGCCCTTCCTGCTCACAACAGCCAGGAAGGGAGGGACAACTGGCTGCGCCAGAGAGGTTATTAATGCCTCTGTGTGAGAAGGAGTGGACCCATCTGGCCTTAAAGAGGCAGTGGTGGGACCACTTCTTATTGTACTTTACTGTTTTGTATGGGTGGTATAGAAATGAGATGATGATGATGGTGACGACAACGACAATGACTCTGGCCTGGACCTGACAGCAGCCCTCTAATAACATTTGCTTAGGTTGAGAATGAATAAATATGCACTTCTAAGCATTACTATAAGCATTTAGTGCTCTTTTCTTTGAACAAGAAACAATTCACCATGAGCTCTCTTCCAAGTGAGATCTGGGCCCTGCAGGATTTAGTTCAGTTCCATGGGACCTGTAAAACTGAGATGTTCTGATGGGCATATGGTTGAGGGCAGCAAAGGTTAGAAAGACCAGTGGCCTCCTGAGTTTCTCCCCCCTCCTTTATTCTCCATTCTCTCCTGGTTAAGATCCTCCCCATGAGTGGAATATCGATCGTGTGCCAACCACCCCAGCTATCTACAGGATAGATATGTGATGCCATTTAACAGTAGATTAAATTGCTGAATAGTACTGGAGCTTAATTACATTGTCTGTATTTTATCATGTATTGATGTATATTTATTTTATGCATTTTATTTTATGCATTGTTATATATACATGTTGTATGCCACCCTGGTCCTGCTTGGTGGGAAATGGAGTGGGATAGGATGATGATGATGATGATCCTCAGCATCTACAGAGCCATCAATAAGTTTCAGAACCTAGTCTTAAAATCCATTTGTGTGTAGTTCTGGGTCTGAGAAAAACGTACTACCAAAGTTACAAAACAAGGGATTAGTTTAACATGGTGGGAGAACTTACAACTCGCTTCTAGATATAATATAGATAAACAAACTGGTTTTTATAAAGATATAACGAGCCTTGACAAGGTTTGGTTGGTAGCTACAACTAAGAACATTAAAAAAATCTATAATTTTTTAATGGAGTTGAAATTAACTGAGGAAGAAGTTAAACCGAACATGATATCATGGGCGCGAGATTTGGGTCATACGGTAGATCTTGATGTATGGCATAAAATTTGGACAGTAAATATAAAAATAACTAGCTCAGTAGCGTTCAAAGAAAACTTCTACAAAATGTTTTTTAAATGGTACCTAACCCCGGAAAGACTTTCCAAATATATAAAAACGATCCCGAATGTTTGCTGGAAATGTCAAAAGAACTCAGGCATTTTTATACATATGTGGTGGGACTGTGAAAAGGCCAAAAAATTCTGGTCAATGATATTACAAATATTGCAAGAAATTATAAAAGGAAAAATGGTCCTGAAACCAGAAACCTTCCTTCTCAATATACTTCCGGAACATGTCAAAACAGTAGACAAGATAATAGTTCTACATGGTATTACAGCCGCTGGAATTACTTATGCGAGACATTGGAAAACTACAAATATCCCAGGTACTCAGGAATTTTTACAAAAAAAATTTCAAGTGATGGAAATGGATAAACCAACCAAAACGTTAAAGGGTAAGAATAATGACTCATACAAGATAGTCTGGGCAAAAATGTATAGTTGGTTAGACGATAAATTTGGTTAATTTAGAAGGTAAATTGTGTATAGTGTCAAACAAAATTTAAAACATATACAGGTAATATTCAACTATTTGAGTGTTATGTATCTATATTATTGTTATATGTTAGTGATAAGTTTTATTTGTGCCCATCCTAATATATTCTAAAGTGCATCTCTGTAATGAAATGTAGTAAATACTATGGTGTGTTACTTTGTTTAAAAGCAATAATATATATATATATATATTTTTAAAAAAGAAAATTTATCACATGACTTGCAGTTAGTGTGAATAGACTAGTCTTCCTTTGTCAGGGAGAGAAGGGAGAAACTGATTGCTGCTCATAGGTATGGGGAGGCTCTCACTGATCCCTTGTTGTCTTTAGCTTTCCTCCTTCTGTTGTCCCCTCCTAATCAATGCCACCATTGTCAAATTTTACATTATAAACTCCTTGAACTGGAATTTTCTTTTTCACTTATATTACTGTAAACCACCATGTAAATAGATAGTTCTTCCATGGTTACTCATTCTTTAAAAATGTGACTTTAGAAGTAATTCAGCTGCACCTGAAAGTGGCACAGGGTGTTTAAGGTGATGGTCATATTCTACCAGTGATGGCCTGTTCACCTGTATGAAATCATTGCTTGATGTTGTAATCATCATGGTTAACATGCATCTATGGACCTTCCTTCAGGCTGGATGGGTTGTCTGGAGCTTCTAGTTCTGAAACCACTTCCTTGTGTGAACCCATGAAAACCCATGAAAATGCCTCATATTGAGTCAGACCATTAGTCTATCCAGGTCTGTTTCCACTCTGACTGGCAGCACCTCTCCAGGATCTCAGGTCCTTCACATCTCCTACAACGTGATCTTTTTAACTGGAGATGCTGGAGCCTGAATATAAAGCCTTCTGCATTCAAAGCAGATGTTGTTGGAGTAAGGGTGACTCTGAATGCTTTTCAACACTGGGGGAGGGCAACATGCTTGTCTTAGTCCTGCTTTCCTTTAGTTTTTTAGTCCTGCTCACTTCCCCTTCCTTTCTGTCTTCCTCTCTCTCTTTAGACACTGCTTTCAAAGGAGAAGCACGTACACACCTCTCTCTTTCCTCCATGAGAGAAGGCAGGCAAGCCCAGCTGTGCCTTCCCAAGCTGAGCTAACATTCTATGCCGATGGCCAGCTTTTAGGGGCCATTTGTAGAAACTAGTATTTAGATAAGAATGACTAGATGGAAATGGAAATTACCTCAGTAAAGTGATTTCTCTGTTTTTCTTTATTTTAACTCTGCCTCGTCTCTGAAGAATTATTTGTTCTAAGTCTAATGCTGTGAAACCAGCTAGGGTTACCAGGTCCATTGGACCAGCCAGTGGGGGATGGGGGTGAACTTGCCGGGAGTAGGGAGGGAAGAAGCCAGAAATAAACTCTACATGCCTACATCACCTGGAAGTGAGATAGGCACATTGGGGACATCAGGGGCAACACTCTGGTTTGTGGGCAAAATCTCTGTGGTAGAATTTGCTTCTACCATAGAGTTTTGCCTGAAAACCAGAGCATTGCCCCCCATCACCAAAGTGCCTATGTCATTTCCAAATGATATAGGCTTGTTGTGTTTCTTTCTGGCTTCTTGGCTGTTTGGGGGTAATGGGGGGGAGGGTAGAAAGCAGTACTCAAAACCAGGGGACCCCCACCAGAGGGTCTGGCTCTAAAAACAGCACTTCACTGCTGCCCATCTCTGCTGTATTTAATGTATGAATAGTTCTACCACTGGGCCTTGGTCCCACCATGTCTCATGTTTGTATTTTGTATTGTATGGTGGTGGTGTGATCATGGAAGCTTTGACTTCACAGGATGTGTATGGAGCAGAAAACCCCTATGGTGTTTTTTTTCCCATGTATGAATGGAATTACAGTCATATGGAATTTAGATGAAGTTCTGAGTTAAAAACTCGAATGATGGTGCATCATAAATTACAGTGCCATAAAATGCTGAAAGAGGGTACAAAGAATTAAAGCAGGCTTCTACTTTTTATCCACTGTTGTGCCTGTCAAACATTAATTTATCATTCATAAAAGTTTAACCCACTGAAGTATGGGAACATTTATCATTTTCTGAAGCATGCTAAAAAAAAAAAAAAACCAGCCCAACCCCCCCCCCCCCGAAGGTGAAAAAATGGCAAAGGCATTTTCAGCCTGATGTCAGATCTTTTTATTGTTTTGGTTAAGAACAATTATAATCATTTCCCAAGGGCATGTCTTGGCACAAAAACAGGCATGCCAGGTAGGTGGACATGAAAACAGGGGCTACTGGAACAAAGCACAAGAACAATGAGATGAGCTGGGAATCTGAGGAAGCACTGAGTGGTACAGACATGGAGTAGAAAAAAGGAGGTACCAAGGACAGACCTAATTTGACCATATGGGAATTAAGGAGCAGTGAATTGTTGAAAGGCAGAGTTGCCAGTCTCCGGGCGCTATCATACGCACCCATTAGCCGCACAAGAGGGATGATTCACCAGTGGATCAAAGTGGCGTGATCACACCAGCACATCTGGGAAGCATCCCACAATCATTGTCAAACTGTCACAAGCCATTTTGCTCTGCCAGGGAAGTGGAGTAAAAAACCACTAGTTAAACTCCAGTATCAAACTGTTTGCTGTGTGCCACAGCCGGACTTTCCCCATGTGATTGTGCCAGCGCAAACTTGTGGCGTCGGGGATAGTCTGATCAGGCTATCCCAGAGCCATGCTGTTGTCCCCCCCCCCCTTCTCAGTGTGCACATCACTGAAAGCCCTTAGAGTGGAGGAGCGATTCATCAATCCCCCGTTTAAGTGGATTGGAAACCAACCACACAAAAAAATAACTCATCCATAGTTGCGTCTGATCATGCAGCAGTGAGTTGCGCCAGCAGGTCCACAGACCTATGTGATCGTGCAACTGTGGGTCAAATTGCTCTGGGGCAAAATAGCCTCACTTCTCCTCCGGATTCTCCCACTCATGTGGCCACGGCCTCCAAGTGGCACCTGGAGATCCTCTGCTATTACATGTGATTTCAAACAAAGATCAGTTCCCTTGGAGAAAATGGCTGCTTTGGAGGGTGGCCTCTAAAAGCATTATAACTTGCTTTGGTCCCTCCCCTCTCGAAAACCCTACCCTGCCCAGGCTCCACCCTCAAAATCTCCAGGAATTCCCCAACCCAGAGCCAGCAATCCTATAAGTGCAGATAACCACATACAACAAAAGCTCCAGCAATTTTGGGACACTGAGTAAGGTTGTTTTGAGAGCCCTTCATGACCTAAAACCAATGTACCTTCAGGCCTGCCTCTTCCCGTATGCCTTAGGTGAAGGCTCCACTCCTCAAACTAATGCCAACTTTAATGGCTTGTTTTTATGACTTCTTGTATTACATTGTTATATTATTTTAATTGTAAGCCGCCTCAAGCAACATTTAAAGAGGTGGCCTAGAAGTATTCTAACTAAATAGATACTTAAGAATGCCATTGTGCAGGCAGCTTAGATCAGCATCTCCCTATGCATGAGCATTCTCAGTGGGAATTCCTGTGGGGTGGAACATTCTTCCTGAGCAGATTAAAGTCTCTACATTATTTGCATTTTTATTGCAGCATAATACAGCGTTAGACCATCCAGTAGATAAATATTTTTTGGTTGTCTGGAACTGTTTTAACTTGTGTTAAAAGTGAAGGTTTTAACTGTCGGTTTAGTTAAATTAAGGATTACATAAATTAAGGTTTAAATCGATGGCACATTGTTTAAAATTGCTGTAACCTCCCTTAAATCCATTTTTTGGGGGGAGAGGTAGACTAAAAATGCCTTAAGTAAATCAATTGTGCTGCCAGAGCTAGAATCTAGATCCTCATGTATATCTAGAATCTAGTCTGGTATACCTTTAAGAAGCAAATGGAAACAAAATTGTGTCTGCTGGGTCTTTTTACAGTGCCAGGGGGCTCAGCAGGGTGTTAATTCTGCTTATGATGAAACTGTTAGTGCCCCAGCAACAGTGTGTTTTCAGTGGGCAATGAAATCAAAGACTCAGAATGTGAGTGTCGCTGAATTTCACACATTGATTTGAACAGAACAAGCCAGTTCTTTGGTTGGAGGCATCTAGTTAAAAAAAAAAAAAAGAATTACTTCTTTGCTTTTTGCTGAAAAGGATCGTGCCAAAAAGCTGCATTAAATAATATTATTGACTGAAAAGTGTATTCATTCATCACACACACCCCTTTTTATTCATTGGTAATTTAATGTAATCAACTCAGCGATTTGCAATAATTGGGACAGCTAGCCAGATACAATAGCTACCTCTCCACTTAAAAGTCATTTTCTCATGGAAATAACAACTTGTTATTGAAATGCACCTGCATTCAGTTGTATATCTGAGTAGAATTTGGGAACAGGGAGTGGGGGAGATTTCCCCCCTCCCTGGATTATTTTTGAAAACAAGAATTATACTCCCCACAGGTTTTCCTACCCAAGGGAGAAAGAGGGGGAAAAAGTTCTCAGGTAGGAAAAAACTGGAGGAGGCTGGAGGAGAAAGGGTTACAAATGCTCACCCACATATACATACTGTGCTATTTCAGTGACTCGTGAACTTTCACATCCCTATGGCCATATTCAGGGTCGGTGCCAGGCTTTTTTGTGCCCTAGGCAAGGCTAACTACCTGCCCCCCCCCAAACCAATTATCAAAAACAGATAAATTCTAGGGAAAATTAAAAACACAAAACTTGGCCCTGCTAATTTTTTTAAAAAATGTGCGGGCTTGGGCAGGCAGGGTATGAGGCAAAGCTGAAGGGAGCTGTTGCTGCTGCTGCAGTTGCTGTGACTTTCTGGAGGAGAAAAAGCATGGGAGAGCCGGGGCTGGTGAGTGAGTGAGTGTGAGAGCCTGTGGCCAGTTGGAGGGGTGCTGATTGTCCGTTTATGCAATCCTCTGAGGTCTGCGCCCTAGGCGGTCGCCTAACTTGGCCTAATGATAGCACCGGCCCTGGCCATATTTCAGGTTTTTATTTTTAAGCTGGGTGGTTGATCTTGTGCTTTCCAGCCTCTACTGTAGGCTTTCCTAAGTATGTCATATGCCTTTTTATTGTATTTTGAAGATATCCTGAACAATGAAAAGGGGATTCAAAGGTCTAGTGTTTACTTGTTTACTTTAAATATTTGCATGCCTGCCTTTTTTCTGAGCATGGCAGTACCCAAAACAGGTGACAACAACGTAAAACAGTTTTATAAAACAAACATTGAAAACAACTGATACAAAAGCATTAGCCTCCTCCTCTCCATTAGCAGCTATTTCCCTCTGCCCAGGCTCAGATTGCCCCAGAACCTCTGACCACTCTATTTTGCATCTAGAACTGTTAGTTCTCCATTTCCCAACAGTATCGTCATTCAGGATTTTTTTTTTAAAAAAACTGCCTCTACCTGAAAGTAGTTCAGAGTTGAAAGTGGCTTAGAACATTGTTCTCTCCTCTTCCATTTTCTCACAACAACAACCCTGAGAGGTAGGCCTGGCTGAGATATTGTGACAGACCCAAGGTCACCTAGTGAGCTTCTATGGTAGAAGTGGGGATTCAGATGCAGGTTGCCTGGGATCCTAGTCCGAGAGTGCATTCAGATGGCTCTTTAGAGCCATGCCAGGCACAAGTGCCTGGTGGAGTTAAAGTGCACATCCAGACCTCAACATCTGGGAATCGTGCCACTTTTGATAGTAGAGCGTGGATCCCCGCTGGGGAGCCGTACTTAAAAGATAGTGCTTAAAGCCTGGTCTAAAGCTGGCCGACGGGCCAATGCTGGACGTTCCACCATCAGGTTATTCCACCAGTGTGCAATCAGCCCATAGGGATGGTCTCCAGACCATCCTGAATGGCTGGCATTTTTTAAAAAAGCCTTAGTGATATGTGGATAACCACTTAAACATGCAACGTCTGCAGATGGTGAAGCATTTATGCAGATATGCACATAAGCAGATATGCCCATGCACACTGTCTGGTTGTGCAGTGCTGGATTGAAAAAGATCTAGATAAAATTACAGCTGGGCCAATGGCTGGATTATCCCATCTGAACACACCCCAACACTCTTTCTGCTACCCCACACTGGCTCTCACTCTGCAGAAGAGGGTGCCGCTCATTAAACTGGGCTTTGTCAAATAGCAATTTAATTGTCATGCTCCCTCTTCATACAGGCGATGCTCTCCAACAGGTTGTCCAAAGGGATGCCAGCATTATATGCATATTGTTATTATGGGGAGTGGAATCTGCTTCTTTGAAATTCTCTTGTTTAGCTATGGCCATTGATTCCTCTTATTACATTTTCTCTCTCTTTTACTCATGGGATTTCTCTTAGTAGAGAAATTAGTGCACCCTTTTGTAACTTCAGCCCTTGCAGTTGTTTTATGTTGCACACCACATGGGAGCAACACCCTCTCTAAGCTGCCCTGAGCCTGTTCTGGCAGAGAGGGTCGGGTATAAAGTTGATAAATAAATAAATAGATAAACTGTGGAGCCTTGTGAGCAAAAATTCTACTTTGTCAGCTACTGGCATTAAAGCTGTGAGTGAGCAATTTGGCTACTCCATAAATTAGTTTGCTCTGGAGCCATCCTTCCTGAGCAAAGACAAAAATGTGTGAGCCAGAGGCTAAAAAAAACATTGAGCTAGGTCACACTAACTCAGCTTAGAGGAAACACTGCATGAGGGTGCACTAGAATGAGGATAGGGAAGTTGGGGATGTCATGGCTTGCCTTCGAGCATCTACGGAATGAAATTTTGAAACTTTGCAGAACCTCTCTTCCTGCCCCTCCTGTCTTTGAATTTTTCTTTGATCAAAACTGAACTAACTAGTAACTGACTCCAGATTCCTAAAAAAAGAGAAAAAAAAGAAATGCATTGTTGGATTTCAGAGAAAAAAAATGGCTAACAAGGAATTTCTCTGAACAACACTAAAGTGCATGCTAGCCTTTGCTTCAAGCCTCAACCAGCAATGCTGCTCTACCTCCCTTATCCTCTCCTATATACCCTGCCGAGCCACTGGCAGCTTCTTTCCCGCTTCCTGCCTGCTCTGGCTGCCTACCTGGGCATCCTTTCTGCCACTTGGGCTTCCCATCTTCACTTACACAGTTGCCTGGCCACTAGGACTTCCCTCCTGCCTGTCACCCTCCCCCTTCTTATGGTGAGAGGAGAATTTCAACAGTCTCCCTATCAGTATTTTTAAAGCCATTCCACTGCCAGTAGATAGTGCCTCTTGTTTTACACTACATTCCCTGCATGAGTCAGATACAGTATTCTCCTCCTCTAAAGTTTATCTAAGGGGGGTCAAGTACCACTTGTCTAAAGTTTGAACATTGCTTTCTTTCAGTGGTTGGAAATGGTGTTTTTTTTGTAATCTCAGGGTGCCTTTTGGGCAAAAGCTTCCATTGTCTCCGCACAATTTAAAATGCCATAAAGTTACTGCAGCATATTTTCCTTTCATTCAGTTTCAGGCCCATCGTCATGCGGTATGCAAGATTTCTCATTAAAATGTCATAGAATAAGAAACATGGCAAATAGAGATAAATTAATCAAGCAGAGATCCCTGGTGGAGTATATAACATATGCTTAATGTAATTACAGTTTTGAATCACCAGAAAAAAATTGAATTAATTCTGTTTTGACTCATAGCCTCCCTTAATCATTTATGATACTTTACTAATGAAGGTCAGCAAATATGTTTTTCCCCCTCCTTTCTGGTTTTGTGATATGAAGAAATAAAATGTGCTAACGTTTATGGTCTGTGTTAAACATTATTAGAAGGAAGGCACTTCCCTTTTCATTTAGAATTAAAGAAGAGCACAAAAGGATATTCACTAATTGCAGCACAGATACAAAATTATAATCCAATTTATTTTGAAAAGCATGAGATTGGTATGTGTATGTGAGTACATAAGCATATTGTAGGGCACCAACTCTAATCGGTTTAAGGAGTAGATGAACCAACCAAATCTTTAATTAATTAATCTGGAGCATTTTTAATTGGTGGTCTTGTTCATAAGCGGGTTCTGGGCCTTAGAGAACTTTGTATGTAGTAACCAGCATTTTAAATAACTTGAGAACTAATCAGTGGAGCAACTGCAGAATAGCTGTAACATGCATACTCCACCTAGCTCCTGATAGTAAATGAGACATGCCATTCTGCACCAGCTAGAATTCCTGAGTTGTTTTCAAGGACAGACACATGTAGACCATATTAGAATAGTCTAACCTTAGGGTTACTGTGGCCTGGATCTATGTGGCCAGGTCAGCTGGGCCATGGTAGGAAGCTATCCTCCAGGCTAAGTGAAGATGGAAGAATGCATTTTTTGCAGCAGAATTAACTTGCTTCTCCAGCAATAATGTTGGGTCCAGTATAACCCCTACACTTACTGAGTCATCGAGGGACAGAAAAATGTAGTGCTGGGTATCAACAGCACATTGATGGTACCCAGCTTTGGAATCATGACTGATTTCTTCCAAGGGCTTTACATTCAGACTGAATAACATAGGACATAAAACCGTGACAACCCTCTGGTCCTGTCCATAAAGAATGGTTTACATTATTCCAGAGCACAGTCACTGATATTTACAGCTGCTTCCAGATGACTTAGCAAGATGGTATGGTCCACCATATCAAAGGCTGAAGATAGATCTAATAACAACAAGGAAGCTACCAATGCCGTCTCTGCCCCATAGCCAGACTGAAAGGGTTCTAGAGCAACTGTGTCATCCAGCAAGGCCTGGAGTTGCTCTCTCATTAGTCTCTTACTCTTCTAGTTATCTTACCAGAAAGGGCAGATGATAATTAGCAACATTATTCTTTTCCAGTGTTGGTTTTTAAAGTAATGGATTAATAACTGCCTCCTTTGGTTTTGAGGGAAAACACCCTGAAACAGTGATCAATTAGTGATGGATACCAGGGCCTCACTAATCTGCTTTTACAAGACTTCAATAACCAAAATGGGCATGGATCAAGTTCTCAGATGGTGGCTTTCATAGTCCAGATATCCTGTGAATGCATATGACAGGGGATGGAGAATAAGTTATTAAATGGAAATTCTTCCAACAGTGAGGTATTTTGTTAAAAATAGTAAATTGTCTCATATTTCCTTCAATAAGATACCTATAGAGATGTTTAGGTAATACCCTAGTGATTAACCAGCTAACACTTTTTAAAATCCCTACAGTATATCCACATATATCCACACCAGCCTTGGTGGGCAGGTAGAGGAGAGTCAGCCAGAGGTCCCCTGTGACTTTGATGTCTCTTACTTGCACAGGATCCATTCTATATGCTTCTGAACCTCCTGAATCTGCACCTGTTATTTTTCCAGAAAGTACTTTCTGGGGGCACCTTTGGGGGGCCTGTTACTTGGACCCCGTAAATCCAGTCCTCACAAAACTTGGGAAGCAGGTAGAGAACAGTCAGTCAAAGATTATCTGTGAGTTTGGTATCTCTAACACATTCTACCAATTCATAAACCCCATGAACTGAACCGGTTCATTTGACACTTAAAAGTTCATGACAGTTCATGGTTCACAAACAGGACATACCACAATCCACAAACCAAACTGAACTGCATTTTCCTGGTTCATGCCCATCCCTACCTGCAGGGGCCCTAAACACTGACCAATCTTGTTGCCCCCCTTCTTTCCACACTAACCTAGTCCATTTTAGTTGTTGACCTTTTGACCAGATATACAATGCAGGTTGCAGCAATAGAAAAAAAAATTATTCATATGATAACACAACATACTGTACAAACTAAGCCAAGCTTGGGCAACATGAAGTTCTACAAAAATGCAATGCATCTATTTTAACATTTCACAGTTAAATGTATCAAACTTCCAATATTCATGACCTGAGAGACATTTTTCTACATTTCATTTTCGCAAAATCACTGATAACATCCTCGAAATTAATACTTCTCAGAATATCTGCTTCAATTGTCAATATACACAGTGAACTGAATCTTTCTTGAAGCATAACTGATATATTTGGGTTTTTTACATGTTTCAGTTGTGAGAAAGACCTCTCTGTTGTGCAGCTGATAACCATTAATGTTAAAAATATTCTTAAGGCAATTTCAACATTTGGAAAGGCACTCTCTAGTTTGTCTTCTGTAATTGTGTTGTAAAGTTCCATGTGAGTGAAAGATGTTTTCTTGGTTGTTTTAAACTTATGAAGAATATATGAATGGAACTGCTGAAGCTCTGTAGGCGAAGTGTTGTTCATGTCATCTCGATAAGCATCAATGAGTGTCTGACAAGTCTTTGAGTACCTTTCACTTTCTGATAATTGGGAATTAGCACCTTGTTGGGTGGCATTAGGAACATCAGTCAGACAAGAGAATATGTCTGCTATTTCAGTGTACACCTTTTGTTTCCTCCTCATTTCCATTTCTAACTTTTCAACAATTACATAAAAAGTGGAGATACGGAATTTGTCTCTGGCACTGAGAATGACCTCTGGTGCATTTCCATTGTTGGGCATTCTCTTTCTTATATGCTTACATATTTGAGTTGCTTTGTATTTTACATCAGGGAGCATGTCCTTTGCAAGTGATTCAGACTCATCTCTTGATGCGTGCAACTGGTCTGCCAATGATGAATACAAATCTGCACATGTTTGCAAGATCACATTTTCACTTTGAAGAAGTTGACTTGTTCTATGAAACTTGTCTAAAGTTCCATTCCAAAAATTCAGTATGAACACAAATTCCAGTTCTTGCATCTTGTTTGCAATATTCTTTGCCTCCCTTCTAGTGTCACCTTTTTGCAACTGGTCATCTGATAAATATTCCAAAGCTTCCAGAATCTTGAAGAAAGAGTTGATCATTGCTGCAGTTGCCACAACATGTGCTTCCCAACTGGTGTCTGAAAGTGATTTCAATACTTTTTCATTTCCAATGCAATCTTTGAGAATTCTCCACCGAGCAGTTGAGGGTGAAAAGAATGTGTAGAGCCGTTGTACAGTGGGAAAGAAATCTATTGCAACTTGACAGCAATCTACAGCACTTCATCCAACTACATTTAGTGAATGAGCTGCACAGAGTACATAAATGGCAAACTGATTTGCACCCAAGAGTGTTTGCTGCATGCCATTGTAACATCCAGACATGTTGGCAGCATTGTTGTATGACTGCCCTCTGTGTTAGCCGAATTGCTTTAATTTACACTTAGCAATTGGCAAAATACACGGGTTCTTGCCAACTATACCAGGGTCCCACCCCTCCCGGGAGATCTCAAGGAAAGAGGCACGTGAGACGAGTTCCAAGTTCAATGTTGTTTACTGGATCATGTAATCAAGCATACAAAAATCGTAATCACACACACAATCTTACAGGCCTAATAAAATAAAGAGATAAAATAGCACTTTTGCATGAGCAGGTTTCGTTGGTGGGGAAAGCACGTTACCTTAGATGCTTTGTCCGATGTCCAGATGAATTGGATTTGGGAGGAAAGGTATAAAAGCTATGGGGCCACGAGGCTTGAACCGGCAAGACCACGTGGTTCTCCTGGATCGCGAGTCCAGAGAGAGAAAAAGGGTTTAAAGATGGAGGCAAGGGTTGGGGACAGAAAGCTGGACTGAAGGGTCAATAGGTAAGATAGAGGGCGATGGCTCAAGAGGCCGAGTGACTCTGGGTTTGGACTTTTATTGGGGGTCTTGGGGCGGGCTTTGCAGACCACAACCCACTAACACTCCTACTAGGCGGTCCGTCCCTGTTGGTCCTTGCTATAGGTTAAAGGTGAACAAAGGGAGGAGGTCCAGGGGTTTGGTCAGTGTTGCAAAAGTATGACTTCACCAGGAAACAGACACTGAGTCTGGGGTCCGATGACTCACCTGGCCATACCTATTGTCAGTTGATGGTTTTAGCCAAGTATCTGATGGCTGGCACATTAGTTGCTAGGCAGTCTCGTTAACATAACTATAGTGGGGGTCAGCCAGCGGATGTCTGACAGAAGGAGGCCTCATGGCAAGAGGAATCCTTTGCCTTTGCCTTGGGTGAACTGCTTGGGGTGTCAGCCTCCTGGCTTGGGCTGGAGCTGGCTCCTATGTGAAGAAGAAAGCGCAAGTCCCTACCACTGCTGGCGACACAGAGTTCAAACTTATGGATGAAAATCCATAAGAGCACAGAAAAGTGCCTTGCTGGCTAACATCTGCATTTAGCAAAATCCAATTTACAATCATCACATAAGTACTTCAACACCTGCTGTGCCATAGCTTCACCAGTGAGGTTTTGTAATTCCAAAATGTGATAAATCATTCAACTGGCTGTCCATCTTGCAAGTATCTGAGCACTATGCTCAGTTGGTCAACGTGTGAAAGATCAGGTGTTGAGTCCACAGACAGATTAAAGTACCCAGAAACATTAATTTTGTCAATGATGCACTTTCTTTGCCATTAACTCAATAAGTTCCTCACATATCGTTTTGGACAGGTATGAAGGCTTGCCTTTTCCAGCATTGTTATGCCATGATATGTGAGCAGCCAAGAATGGGTCAAACTTTCCTGTCTTGGCTACAACAGACAGATTCTTTTGCTCATTATCTTTTGCACATTTTTTCTTTTGTGTACCACTCAACTGAACACGCTTCATTTTTGACATTTACATGGGACTGAAATTAAAAAGGGGCAGAGAGGGTCATTGAAATGACTGTAATGATAACTGAATTTGGCTCCATCATTTTACTTTTAAACACATGCATTTTACTTTTAAACATAGCCTATGACATTGCATCTCACCAACAAAAAATAGAAGATAACCCTAGGGTGCACCATGATCAATTTGCACTAGTTTTATAAAAAAATTTTTTTTTACAAATCTTCATTTTTTTTTTATTTTCACCCTTTTTCCAACTTTGTGGTGCCCCCTTTGACCCTGGTGCCCTAAGCACATGCTTAGTCTGCTTAATGGTTAATCTGCCCCTGTCTACCTGTGATTGGAACATTCTTCTGTGAGCAGAGGAGCAGAAGCTGGATCCAACCAACACGAAGTTGCTTTTGGGGGAAATGACAAGCACAGGTTCAAGAGGTTCAGGGGTGTATAGAAAGGATCCTGTGCAAGCTAAAGACGTCAAAGTCACGGGGACCTCCCCTGGATACCCTCCTGGATACCCTCCCCTGGATACCCTCCTCTACATACCCTCCTAGTCCCCCCCCCCAATTGCTTTGAAGTTTGTTAAACATTTAGCTTGAGCAGAAACAGTCTGTCTGGAAATATATCCAGATGGTCAGTCGTATTGGTCTGGAGCAGTAGAACAAATTTATAGTCCAGTGCACCTTTAAAACCAACAAACTTTTATTCAAATGTATCCATTCATGAACCGCACGAACCACCACAAACAGTTTGAAAGTTCATGAAAAGTTTAAGCTGGTTTACCTGCCATGAACTTAAGTTCGTAAACCATGAACCAGCCAAAATTTGTCATGAACTTTAGTTCATGAGCCAGTTTGTGCCCATCCCTACTCACAGGAAGGAAGCTTCCATTCATAGAAGGGTTATTAAGATTTTGCGCAAGTGTCCTAACTATGCTGGAACTCATGTTGGCAGTAATAGAGAATTTGTTTTTTGCTTCATTTATAGACCTCATTTGTCATGAGACTACAGGCAGATTACATAATCTTAAAATAATATAATAAAGAGAACATAACACATACAATCATTAAAACTAAATTACAAAATTAGAGAAAAAATGCAAAAGTGACAGTGACCTACAACACAGAATGAGATAGAACAAGATTACAAAATTGGAGAACAATTCAATAAATCAGTATGATGCCTAAAACAAACAATGGAATAATGCTGGATTACAAAATTAGAATCAACACAAATAATATCATGATACATACAACAACAAATAATGCAATGACATAACCCTGCTCCCTTTATAAAAATGTCCTCTTGAAAGGTGGATGGTAAGTGATTAACTAATGGAGCCTAATCATTTGGAAGAGGTTCCGCTTATGAGGCACTGTATATTCTGGGACCTTGGGTCACTGTTTGGAGAAGAGAGCATACTCCAAGAATATATACAAGTTGGCCACCTCTGATTTGTATCTTCCTGTGATCCAAAATATCCTGTGAGATCCACCAATTTGATGATGTTGCCTGGGGCAAGCAGGCTTGCTCGTTTATAGTGAGGAGATTAAAGTACATGGGATTGTTAATGTTGGTAAATCAAATGTATTGTTTGCATGGCCATTTTGATCAATGCCCTTTACAAGTTATTACACACTGTTGAGTCATTTCTCATGTCATTGCATCAACTTTAAAGGTTTCCAGCTATTGAAAAGCGATGCAAATCATATTTTCCCCCTTCGGCTCTTATTGATTTTGAAAAAGCTTTCTTCAAAAGTAATTAAGATTATTAAAATCTTTCTGAAATCTGTTCTGCATCCTTCTATTTTGCCCTTAATAGGCTGCCTTCAGAACAATGAGGGGAGCCACACTGGTTCAAAACCTTGTTGGTCGTGTTTGGGATAAAACTGTCAAACAGCATTGTTCGATTCCTTTTAAAAACCCATTTTCTTTTCCATGCAGGGTAAAATGCATGTTGAATATTTATTTGTCACTCACTGGATTTATAGTCTGCTCTTGCCCTGTTTGCAAGGGCTAAGGATTGGTCAAAATTTTATAATCATAATGCCTGCAGGCTCTTGCAGTCCTGATTCAGGGCAGAGATGATAAGTCTGAGAACAGTTCTTCTTAAATCTTAATCTTATTAAGAAAACATCACCTGCCACTTTTAACAAGACCAGTGATGCATTACCATCAAAGTTTATGATGCTGAAACCATTTCCCATTTGCATTACCATGCCACAGCATCACAATCCTAACAGTAGTCTTAGCAATGAAGTCATTTGGAGTAAGATCATATGGTACTGCAACCCAACAACAGTTTGGTGCAAATTCAGCCATCACCAAGTGACTTTTCATTGGAATTGTCACTGGATGTCCTCTAAATAAGAATTTTCAGATGGATGTGGCAGTCAGTCCAGCTCAGGTGAAATATGTGATGTAAAGAGGACAAGTAAATTTTTTGTAAGATTAGCACATTTTCTCAGTGGGTTGGTTTTACACCTCTCTGTGTAGGACTGCTATATATTTCTGTCCCTATTCTTGTTCCCATATTCTACATATCTATTTTGCTCTGAAGCTAGGGTTGCCAGGTCTGGGTTGGAAAATACCTGGAGACTTTGGGGGTGGAGCTGGGAGAGGGTGGGATTTGGGGAGGGGAGGGGGCTCAGCATGGTACAATGCCATAGAACCCACCCTTCAAAGCAGCCATTTTCTCCAGGGAAGCTGATCTCTGTCAGCTGGAGATCATTTGTAAAAGTGGGAGATTCCCAGGCCCCACCTGGAAGTTGGCAACCCTATCTGAATCTCAAAACCATTTCTCAGTAGTGGTAGCCAGTAAGTGATAGCCAGTAAGCCCCTCATTCTGAGGAAATGTACACCCACCCCCCTTTTAGCCATAGTGAAACAGAAAATTTTCTAGTGCACCACCAGCAGTCACCCTTTGCCCATAGCTTGTGGTATCATCTGCTTCTCTCTAGAAGTAGGACTGTGGCAAATGTTACAATTGTTCCCCCTGAAGGACAATCAGCATGCCACCGTGTACTTTTGGCTAAGTGAAAATACCAATAAGCCCATTCAGAGTGAGGGCAGAAAGCATTGGCCTATCTGTGAAAAGGGTGAACATTTCCCCTCTGTTCACAGACAAATACCAACCTCATCACAGAAAGCAAGTCTTTTGCATAGAGGGTAAAGGTTTCACAAACAATATTGTCGTCCCCCCCAGCCATCACCAGAACTCAGTGTCCTGCTCTGATTCTGAGGTACAGAAAATACTCTACACAATGGACAAAACTGATAAGATGTGGCTAAGGCTGCCCCAGATTTTTCACTGAATGTCAAATTTTGAAACAAATAGGAGATTCCAGTTAAAGCATACCATACATAAATCTGTCAGAAGGATTTCAGACACTGCTACTAGTAAAGCCCATGCTGTCATAACAAAAGGGTCAAAGGTCTGGTGATGATTGAGCAAAGTAGGGGGGGAAAGCTGTCCACCATTTTGATATGTATGAACAGGAAATCTATCATAAATTGAGTCAAATATTGACACCACTTCATTAAACTCAGTCACACTGAGACTTTCTATTCTCAATGAGAACAGTCTGATGAACTAACAGTGTGGGGGTTTTATTGCCTTAAATTGCTGTTTATGACTGCAGTGCTGCTCACACACATTGTGAAGTTATGATTACACTTGTGTCTATTACCAGTACGTTGCAAAGTGGTGCCAATTAGATATGCGGGAAAGCTGCTACTTTTCTTGTCTATATTGTTAACTTGCTGCTGGTGGAGGAATGGTGGAGTGTTCAGACCTCTCAATTAGATCTCCCAACAGTGACTGCTCCTCGCTGGAGCCTAATCAAGCCAGCATTGTAACAGTTTCCACGTGGGGAAAAATAAGATAAGTAATGGTTCAATAACAAAGACTGTAGCAAGGTGAAAGCAAGTATTTAAAAGATGCTATTTGCAACCTTCCTGATTTTCCTTTTGCCATCACAATGCTCATCCTACCTTACACAAGTCAGTTGAAAGGATGAGAGATGCATGGTATCATTAGACACCTATCAGGAGAGGGCATTTTAGGACTGTATTCCTCTGGAGTCAGTATTGCTTTTATATCTTCTTATCAGTGTTCCCTCTAAGCTGAGTTAGTGTGAGCTAGCTCACAGTTTTTTAGCCTCCAGCTCACACATTTTTGTCTTAGCTCAGGAAGGATGGCTCCAGAGCACACTAATTTACACAGCAGCCATATCGCTCGCTCACAACTTTAATGCCAGTAGCTCACAAAGTAGAATTTTTGCTCACAAAACTCCACAGCTCAGAGGGAGCACTGCTTCTTTCTGGTTCAATTATTTTTGGTTTGAACTTTCTGGTTCAATTATTTTTAATGCAGTGTAAAGGATATACATGGCATCATTTAGACTGCTAGGAGCATTGAATTTTTTAAAAAATTACTCACATAAAATAGCTTTTGTATGTATAAAACGGCCATTATCTGATTAAAAAATCATGCAGAACTTTCTTTCTGTTGTGGCTTTCCATGGGCAGGGATAATCTTGAAGGAGAGGATTTTTTTTTAAAAAAGTACCCCTATTGCTGCTCAAAACAGTCCAGTTCAGTATCTTGCCCTCTCAGTTTGGAACTACATTCTGTTTATCGTGAGCTTGGTCTTTATTGAGGACATGTGGCAGAATGAGGTGGTACAGGTGACACAGTGGAGTGTCCCACTTCCAACTAAAATTAGGTTGTTCATTTTGGAAATGCTCCTTCATGAATAAAAGTGTGCAAAGGATGACATTCAAAGCAATGAGAAAGGTGCTGGCCCAGCTACTTTTTCCCTCAATGCAAGGAAGGAAATCTTTTAAAATGTGATCCCCCACCTGCAGTTTGAAGTGGTTCAGTCCATCCTTCCAACTCGGAGCACCACAATTTCACTCCCACTTTATTCTGTGGCATGTGTGGACCAGGTCATCAAATTGCTCTTATTTGTTTGTCTTACCTTGGCACTAACCCAGCCTTAAAATACCCATACTAAACATGGGGGTTATAACTTTGATCGAAATCTCGCTGGCTTCATGGCTGCGGAAAAAAGGCTACCATTTTTATGAATTTTATCATACTGATTTTATCACTTTAATATGAAAATGGGTCATTCTCCACTAAACCGCTGCCAAAGCATGACATTTTTACTATTCCCATTACCTCTGCAGTACACTTAAATTTGATTTATGAGAACATTTTATGGTATGTTTGTCCTTAGGAGGCTCTGAGCAATGAGATAAAGAATATTAATGGGATTTGCTTCAGAAAAAGAGAATGTGTTGCATGTTGATTGGCTGCAGATGCAGCTTCAACAACAACAAAATCAAATTTCAATGAGAGGAGGGAAAAAGGCCCAGACTCTTTATTCTAATGTTCCCCTGCAACCTTTATAAATATATAGAAGGGGATGTGAAAGCAAACAAGTATTTCACTTACTTTCAGTGCTATTGGAGGATGACATCACACCAAAACTGCAAGGAGAATGGCAATAAAGGTGATTTTCTGCCTCATCCTCACTAAATATATATGCCAAAGTCAGTACCTGGTTTTTCAGTTTATGTCCCACCTTTCCATTAGCATTCTCTGAGAATCTACTAACCAATTGTCATTCCACAGAATATAAAATATTGTGTGCAAAATCATAGCAAACATAAGAATAATCACAGAGAAAGTGATTTTACTTGGAAACTTATAGGAATGGATTCTCCCACTCTCTGGGCTATAACGTTAAATGTCTATTAGTAGCAGCATCGGTGATGGCAAATGGAAGTCTGGTTTTCATAGCCTGACTCTTTTTGGTTATCATTTGGTCTTTCCCTGTAGCTGCAACATTAATGGAAAATGGAGGACTATCTTTCTTGATCCTTTCCTCTACTACTGACAGTTGGTAATTTTCTGTAGCAGCTGTAGTTAAGAAAAAAATGGAGGGTTGAGTTTGGCCTTTCCCTCTGCTTTCCTCAGTTGATATTGTATCAGTATCATTTGAGTTTTCTATTTTCAAGGAAACTTCTAATATAAGGCAGGCTGAAGCTTGTTATCAAGTGAAATTTTAAATGATATTAGAAAGTTCTTGCTGAGGTAAAATGTCTTTAAAATCTTAAGGAAGCTTACAAGAATAAGTTAAGATTCTGGGGGTGCACACAGTTGGAATATGCAAAGTCTACAGTGCAGCCTTATGAAGTTCTGAAGATCACCCTACAGGGATTAGTTAGCATAGCTAGATTAGGGACTGCCCACGATTTAGTTAGCATAGCTAGATTAGGGACTGCCCACAATTTAGAGGCTAGCTGCCAGGAACATATGTTGCCCATTTTGGAACAGCTACATTGGCTGCCAGTCTGTTTCCAAGTTCAATTCAAGGTTATGAACTTTAAAGCCCTCCATGACATGGGACATACATATTTGAAATACTGTTTCCTTCCATATATTTCTGAGTGCCAGCTGTAGTTGTCAGGCAGCCATCTGCTGGCTATCCCACCACTTAGGGTGGCCTGTCTGGCATCAACTGGAGCATGGGCCTTGTCCAATATGGCTCCAGCTCTGTGGAATGGGCTCCCTGAAGAAGTGGGGGGATCATTGGAGATCTTCAGGAGGCGTTACAAGACCTGCCTGTTTACTGGAGCCTCTGAAGGCATTTAAATGGCAGGCATCTTTTATGGGGGGAGGAGATATTTGGGGATTCCTTTTTCGTTTATTTTGGCTGGGGATGTTCTTAATTATTATCTTAAGCCACCTTGAACTATGAGGAAAAATAGGATATAAACATTTTAATAAATAAATAAGATATTTGATAAATGAAGGGTTGGACCCAGACTAAAAATTTGAATCCTTATCTTTCCCCTCCCTACACAGCCCACAATTCCATGAAATGCTGTTCCTGAGGGATAGGAGACCTTGGGGAATGACGTAAAAAAGGCCCATAAGCAGAATTTTTTTTTGTTAGGGAGCATTTTTTTTTGTTAAGGGGGCAGTTTAGCATGGTGGAGAGCAGCCAGTTATATGTCTGTACAGAACTGCCATGCTTACACTTCTAAATAATTAAGTCAATGGAAATGGTACACATTTATTACAAAAATGGTTCAGGTTTATTACAAAGATAATTATGTAAAATATTTACATGTAGAACATATTGACTACTCTAACAGTTAACAAACAACACATATTTTCAAACTGTTCAACTCTGAAATTTAACAAAATATGGTATAAGAGGTACTATGCAGAGTAAATTGGGCTAGACCACATAATAGAGATTTCATGCAGCACCCAATGTTACTGTGACAGAAAACCTGGTAATGGCTGTTCTTCCAGTCGGCATGTGTGTGTGCAACTGTAGTGCTGGATCTAAGAGACCCAGGTTCAAGTCCCCACTGGCATTCTCAGTCTCACCTACTTCACAAGATGGTTGTTGTAACCTAGTGATTTTAAAACTCGGTACTTAAAAATCAAAATTACTACTCTGATTTCACCATGTGTTGCAAGTTGCGGTGGAAATGAAATGTAAATACTAGTTGTTTATTGGGGTGACTGTAGGTATTGATGTGTAAAGTAAAAAAAAAAGTAATAATTCTCTTACCAGTGAGGAATTCATGGAGTAGGAGGGCAGCAGCCCCCCTCCCAAAGACGTGGGTGAAGATAAGTGTCCTTTGGCATCATATGCATGGTGTTGGCCTAGCAGCCTTAAGGACTGCTGCTGCTTGGAGAACTGGAGGATAGGCTTGTCAGTTCCAGGCTGAGAAAGACCTGGACTGATTTCCCACAAGCAGCTGCTCTGGGCTGGTTCTTCCCTTTCCCCCAATTGCACGTGCCAATATCCCACTATGTGCTGCACGGCCACATTTTGACCCACAACTTCACCCGATCTCCTCTGTGTCTTCTAGGATCAAAAAGATGCAGGGGAAATCGGGCAAAGCTGCAGGTCAAAATGTGGCAATGCAGCACACAGTGGGAAATAGATGCCTGCAATCAGAGAAAAGGGAAGAGCAGGGGCGGAGCAGCAGCTTGTGTGAAATTGGTCCTAGAGATTTGGGGTAACCTGGGGAAGGCAGGTTTTGGGGACGGGAGAGACCGCAGCTGAGTTTAAAACCATAGAGCCCACCTCCAAAGTAGCTATTTGCTCCAGGGGAACTGTTCTTCATTGTCTGGAGATCAACTATAATAGTGGGAGACCTGACACCTTTAGGTTGGCAACACTACTGGAGGAGGACAAAGGCAGGGGAGAGTGGAAGAGGCTGGGAAAAAACATCCCAAAGGAGGAAGAGGGGCTGTGCTATTTCCATGGAGCTTACACACTGGAGCAGTAAACGTAGTCCAGAATCAGAGTCAACAAACAGAGCCAGAGGTTAGAGAGCCGAGGATTCCTTCCAAGGTTGCAGGGTTCAGGAACAAGGAGTGGTTGCTACACATGCAGAAGCAGGTCTAGAATGTGCAGAGTTGCTACCGCACTGAGGTAGGTGTGTGAAGTGCTTATCGGGAGGTTCTCCTTTCCCAGGGAGTGGAGTCTGCCAAGGCTTACAACTCCTCCCATTGCCTTTGCAGGAGCTGCAGTCTTGCACTCCTTCTTCACTCCTCCATAGTCAGCCTTTGGTGTGCCCTATGTCTGGGGCATTCAGGAGAACTGAGCAAGGAATCTGGCCTTGGGGTATCTGCAACTGGAGGTGCTGGGCCAAGATCAGGATCACTCTCCCCTTGTGGCTGCACCTCCTGTGAAGCTGCTGGGGACTCTTCCTCTCAGGTACTGTGGAGGGTTTTTCCTCTGGGCTGACTCCGGAGGAGGCTGGGTTGCTCCCTGTCTCTTCTTCATCTGAGGAGGAATCAGCCTCAGCAGAGCCAGTGCCCATGACATTATCCCCCCTCCAGGGCCCCCCTCCCAATGGGGGCCACAGGCCTTTGAGGGTAAGCCATATGAAAGGCCTGAACTAGGTCAGGGGCATGGATAGTGTCAGCAGGCTCCCAGGAATTGTCCTCAGGCCCATATCCAGCCCATTCGACCAGGTACTGCAGTTGACCTCGGTGACAGTGGGAGTCCAGGATCTACACAACCTTAAACTCTTCGTGGTCATCAATCCACACAGGTGGGGGTGAAGAGACCGGAGGGAGGTGTGGATCTGGAGGAAATGTCTGGATCAGCAAGGAGTGGTGGAATACAGGGTGAACCTGAAGGGAGCATGGCAGGTCAAGCTGAAAGGCAACAGGGTTGATCGGTCATGGTGAAGGGCCCAATGTACTGAGCATCCATTTTCCATGAGGGCCAGGAGCAGCAGAGGTGCTGTGTGGGTAACCAGACTCGGTCACCAACTTGGGTGTGTTCTCCCAGGAGTCGTGCATGGTCAGCATTAACTTTCTACAGAGCCTTGGCCTGGTCCAGATGCTCCCACAACATGGCATGTTGGGCCTGTAATTCTTGAGCAGTGGTATCTTTGGCTGGTACTGCCAAACAGGGCAAGACCGACAGTATAGGACAGGGGTGACAGCCATAGTTGGCTTGGAAGGGCGTCTGCTGCGTTGATGCATGTAGTGCATTGTTATATGCAAATTCAGCGAGGGCCAGCAAGGCCGACCAATTGTCCTGTTGGTGGTTGCAATAGCACCTGAGGTATTGTTCCAGGACTGCATTCACCTGTTCTGTCTGCCCATCGGTCTTCAGATGGTGGGCAGAGGAGAAGTGGAGACCAGTGCCTAAGAAGGAATGTAGTGCTTCCCAGAATTGGGAAGTGAACTGGACTCTCCGGTTGGTGATTATGTGTTCTGGTAGACTGTGCAGGCAGAAGATGTGCTGGATGTAGAGCTGAGTGGTCTCCCGGGCAGTGGGAGTCCCTGAACATATTCTCTCATTACGTTATTCAGATCTAAATCAGGCCAATGATGTAATAAAATAGCCACTGAGGAAAAAGGAAGATCAACCTGTGTTATAATTTTAATCTGGGCACAGACTATTCTCCAGAAATTATTAATGATCACACAACCCCACCAACAGTGCCTGTAAGATGCAATTAGGCCACATTGTTTCCAACAAACTGGAGAACAAGTAAGGTAAATACGAGCCAGATGTTTAGGAGTAAGATACCAAAAAGTTCCTAAGCATAATAATCAGTTTATTGGAAAGTGGTTAGTACCCAAGGTTAACAACTTCTAATTCTTTACCAAGCTACATTCCTAAAGATAACAGAACCCAAAATAAGCACAAAGACATGCATACAGACAAGAGGCTGCACCATCGGAGGCATGCAGAAGGTATCGCCTACCCCATTCCTCCATGAATGAGCCTGGCCACACTTTCAGAGGCACAGGACGGAGTCCTCCCATGTCTCCTAGAGCGAGCCAAGTTACGGATTAAAACTCCGGGCCACACCAGGGAGAGATGCCGAGTGTTGGTCCGAAGTGAGATGAAGAGCCATTAGAAGCAAGCTAGTCATACCCAAATATCAAAAGGTTTGCTGAAGATTGACACATTGAATCATTACATCATTCTGACTTCAATAAGATGTTTGATGCACGTGGGATGTTCTTTTTCTTGCTGACAAGGGTTACCATAAAATGTTAACAGAACATGTTATAAAAACAATTCACATTCTAAATTATGACATTGGCATCACTGGGTCAGAAAGTTTCTCAGTGTACTTTTACTGTGAGATAACACAGTGCTTCTGGTATTATCTCTGATGTGCAAAGGAGGGTGTGAAAGGGGATGCCTTTTCATTCTATTGTATAACTAATTGGGGGAATTCTGATCAGGGGTCTTTCCTGACACAAGGCTGACAGCTTGGGACTTAACTTTATGGCACCTCCAGTTGTCCTTACAAAGGCTTCAAAGGCCTGTGAGGTTTCTGTTTACCAGGCTGCGTGCAGGCAGGTTGCTTCTACAAGGCATGCTGGGAGTCTTGTTCTATTAGCATAAAGCAAGTTACTAGAATGGCTTAGGAACAAACATATGGTTTGATTCATTCAGGAGACAAACCTACATATATTGTGAGAATTCTCACAACACTACTCAGCCAGTATCATTGCTTTGCAGGAGGGTACAGAGCTGAGGCAAGGGCTCCACCCCACCCCACCCCTGGATCAGGGAGAGCATGCAGCTGCTTTGCGACCCATGCAGCCACAGCAGCACAAGGAAGAGGGGATTGGGTTCCCAAGCTTCTGCAAAAAAAACCCTCCTGCTTGGAGCCACAGAGTATAGAGACATTCCCCACCATGCACAGTGCTTTCCCCATCCTTCCCCTCCACCCCTTTCCAAGTGCAGGCTCCAAGTATGTCTCCCCTCCTCCCTGCAGGGAGTATGGGAAAAAGCTCCAATCCCTTCAGAAGGCAACAGGTTTTACGATTCACAGCTGCTGCCCAGCTTTTAACATTTCAGGCACCCCCAACTCCTTGGAAATTGGCTTGAACTTGAGCACAGTGCTGGGGAAAGGGCCAGGGGATGGGGCAGTGTGCAAGAAGGGTGTCCTGCCCTTGCTGCTCATGGCAGAAGTCTTGCCAGTGTTGCTTTTTCCTTATATTTGTCTCTCTTGAGCCATTGGCACCCTTGCTCCCCTGAAGGCTGCAAGGAGCCAAGCAAACACACTTGCTGCTCAGCCGCCCTGAGCCTGCTTCGGCGGGGAGGGTGGAGTACAAATCAAATTAAATAAATAAATAAATTTGCTTAAGAAGGGGGGGAGAGGTTTTCAATTGCAGAGTGCAAAGCTTCAGCTTCGGTTTATTTCCCCTCCCCACTGCTTTTCCAAGAGAAGTTCCAAGCCTGAGCTGTGTGCTTAGCGCTCTTTGGACTTGGAGGAGGAGCATTGGACACACATGGGCTCCGAGCCTCGGAGCCTGCGAGCCTCCGAGCCTGAGCAGCACATTTCTTCACTTTCTTTTGGCTTGGACAAACACCAGCAGCGAGGGAAAAGGAGCAGCTCCAGAACAGCTGAAATCCAGGAGGGAGGAGGGGGCAAAGTCTGGGAAGGCCCGCCCAGTATTTATTTATTTTTTTCTGGAGACACATGCATTCCTACTGTTGGAGGGGGGAGGAAAGAGGTGCTTAGCTGTTCTCTGGAGCTCCAGCTACAACACCGCAGATTGGCTTGGGCAAGAAATACACCAGGCTTTAAAGCTTGAGGAGAGGGTGACACTAGACTCTTTAGCCCACCTCCAACAGCAGGAGGAAAGCTGACTACAGGCCGGGCAGGTGATCTGCGGCATGAATGGGCTATTGGGTGAAATTGAAGGTTTAGTATAAATCCAACTCCTAGTGAGATTTCCTTGAGGAGTTCTACTCCCTCTATGTTTCACCTACATTTTATTTATTTATTTTTTTATAGTGCGGGAATATTGTCTTTGGGAAATCCTGAAGAAATCCGGGCTGGCCCCACTGTAGCCACTTAATTGTGCCATTTATTTGTGAGTGCTCGGAGAGAACCAGCAAGCAAACTGGAAGTAATTAATTAGTCCGAAGACAATGGAACCCATGGGATTTGCTTCCAATTAGACATATAGTAGGATGTTGCCCATGGAGATGTATTTCTACAGAGAATATAGCATTATATTTATTGCTGTGTGGAATTCCTCACCCCATCCTACCCCGATTTCAATTCCTCTTGCAGCTGAATGTGAAAAGGGAATTATCAAGCACTGCATAAAGGTTGCCGTGTGGAGCCAGTCCTGGTTTGTTTGTTTTTTAGAAATAGAAAACACAAGAAGTGGGGACCCGCAATATGGGGGGGGGGGGAGAGAAGGAGCTCCACATCGAGGAGGAGGAAGCACACGCAGGTAAGCCTTCTCCCCCCCTGACCCCGATGGCCTTCTCCCCCATGGGCACCAGCGGCGAGACCTGAGTGGCTCTCAGCCACCAGGCCTACCAATCTGCCTCCCACTGGCACTGGCAGCAAGGCCTGAGCAGCTCTCAGCCGCCAGGCCCACCCCTCCCCTGCTGACAGTGGCGGTGAGGCCTCAGCGGCTCCCAGATGCTGGCCCGCCACAGTTCCTTTTACTTTTGGGGGGATTTAAATATCCCCGTATAGGTTTTTTTTAACGTTTTCAGATTTTTCTGCACACCTGGGGATTGCCCCAAGTGTGCAGGAAAATCTCTCTGCCCCCCAAGTGCCCCCAATGAGTGGATTTAGATATCCACACACACAGGGGACACTTGGCTATTAGTATATAGATTGACTCTCAACAAGACATCCAAAGTAGTGATGTTTATTATGAAAAGCGAAAAACAACTGCCTTGCTGACACAGACCAATAACCACTAAAGCCAGCATAATGTCCTGACAACCACCTAGATAGATACCCTTGGGAAGATTTAAACAAAGGGTCCTCAATGTGACACCTTTCCTGGTGCCTGCCAAGTGTTTTTCTCACCTGGGTCAGGTGAGAGCCAGTTTGGTGTTGTGGTTAAGAGTGGCAGACTCTAATCTGGAGAACTGGGTTTGATTCCCCACTCCTCCACATGCAGCTGCTGGTGTGTCCGTGGGTCAGTCACAAGTTCTCTCAGAGCTGTTCTCTCAAGAGCTGTCCTCAAAAGAGTTCTCTCAGCCCCACCTACCTCACAGGGTGTCTGTTGCGGGGAGAGGAAGGGAAGGAGTTTGCAAGCCGCTCTGAGACTCCGAGTGAAGGGTGGGGTATAAATTCAATCTCTTCTTTTTCCTCTCACTCAGTAGAACGTCTGATTGTCCATTGGAAATCTGACAGATACTGCCAGTTGAATGGTTCTTAGCTAGATGAATATATACTTTCTTTGTATGTATGGAAGAAAGATATTTTAAGTAATATGTTCATTAAAAAAAACCAAAAAAAACCCCATCCTGCTAAACAGAGCTTTTGCCTGACAAAGATCCATGGAGTGATGCATAACCTCATTCTCTGACATTTTGTGGCTGGCTCCCTCTCCTGTGGCCACTGTTTTGTGGTTGGAACCCCTTTTGAGGCCACTATTTTGTGGTTGTGCCCACTGCTCTATGTCAGAACTCCACAAGTGTGCAAAGGCTCAAAAATGTTGGAGACCCTGATTCCTTCTTTGTTCCTAACATTTGGTAAACAGAAATGTTTCTGAATATGGCAGTCCCATTTAGCTGGCTAAATTACTCTGAATTATCTGGGCCTCTGGTTTTAAGTTATGTCCATATCTGCACCAGAGAGACTATTTCAAATGGGTGTTATAGAACATTCTCCAACCAGAAGCTTTGCCAGTTGAAGGGTTATGTTTCCCACCAACATTCACTGTTCAGAAGAACTGTAAACATTATTTTCTGCCTATCTGAAGTCTTCCCATTTAAAGCTAAAGAAGAAGAAGAGATTGGATTTATACCCCACCCTCCACTCCCCAAGGGAGTCTCAGAGCGGCTTACAAACTCCTTTTCCCTTCCCCTCCCCACAACAGACACCCTGTGAGGTAGGTGGGGCTGAGAGAGCTTTTTCCCAAGCTGTCCTTGAGGGAACAGCTGGTCCAGAGCTATGGCTTGCCCAAGGTCATCCAGCCAGGTGCAAGTGGAGGAGTGGGGAATCAAACCCGGTTCTCCCAGATTAGAGTCCGCACACTTAACCACTACACCAAAGGGAGTACTACACACATGCAGCTATCAGTGACTTCCATTCTCTCTGTCAGTGTGTTTGAGAGACTAGGGGCTTTTTCCCACTCACATTGTGCCGGCGTTCTGCCTCCATTTGTCCCGGTGCTTGGTGTCAATTTCACAGCCTTTGCTGCGGCGCGTGTGTTAATATGGGCCTTCGTGCCATTTTCTCTGCACCTTCGGTAAACCTAAAAAAAAAGGTTTACCGAAGGCACGGAGAAAATGACGTGAAGCCCCATATTAACACACGCGCCGCAGCAAAGGGTGTGAAATAGACACCCAGCGCCGGGACAAATGGAGGCAGAACGCCGGCACAATGTGAGTGGGAAAAAGCCCTAGGAGATAATCCACTTTCCATCCACTTCCAATGCACTTTCCAACTGGATTTTGCCAGTTCACACAGGCCCATTCTGCATCTAGCATTCACTCCATTATTTTGTCAAACCCACACTGGAACTGAAAAAGATGTGGCTCAAAACCACAGTCAAATACCACAGGCCAATGCTGCACTGACTGACTGCAGTCACCCCTGATCGGCCATAAAATGGCAATAAATCTATGCAGACAGTACCATAAAACTGAGGGATCAAAGGAAATGAAACTGGCATGCGGTGTGGAGGCTACAATAAAACCTAACAATCAAAGAAAGTTTAAGTGGCATGCAATGTGGAGGGGAATTTCTGTTCCAATTTGTGTTTTGTAAAACAGCAAAGCAAATGCTAGAAGCAGAATGGGTAAAAATACAGCTGGAAAGTGCACTGAAAGTGGATTATTTAGTGTGTGTGACTGCAGCCAGAGTGTGTGCATCTAATTTGTAGGCGCTGTTCCATAAAATGTTCAGGATATAGATTGTTTACAGCTCATACCACACCCTGGATGGACTTTTAAGCACCAAATACTTATTTTATTTTTGATGTACAATCATCTGTTCATAGTGCAACTGATTATCAGGGACCTTGTGCATAACAATGGCACTGCTGTGTCCTCTTTTAGTATTTTTTGTTTTAAAATGTTGCTTATATAATGATGTTGTCACTGAGCTGAAGTCATTTTGCTTTCTTTATTATGAATTCCTTATGGAGCAGCCCCCCATTACTCTTGTTGAAAAATTACTGAAATTATAGTATTTCTACCATGCACGATCTTGGTTCCAAGTCAGAAAGGTATAGGAACAAATCTGTCTTTGTTGTTATAAATGTGGAAAGTGTGACTAAATCAATTCCATTTTAAAATTAAATTTTAGATTGCCAGACTGCTGGCAGAGGTCTATGTGACCCCAAGCCACCTATACAATCAAATCCCTAACAGTGTTACACCCTTCTAAATCCACTGAAGTCAATGGGTTCACAAGGGAGTAACTCTGCTTAGAGCTGCATGGTTAGGGTTTTGTGTGTGTGTTTTAACCTCCACATATATACAGACCTCTGCTTTATCCCTGTAAATGTTTTATGTTATTGCATAGGCTCTGTTATTACATCAATAAATCCATAAGACAACCCCACAGATATATTATAAAGACAACAAATTTGTCCAGGAATCTTGATAAATATTAGACACAACTAGACGCATTAGAATTGCAGTGATCATTTCATACAACAAAGGATTTACAAGCTGACCCAGAAGCTGGGTGAGAGAAGTCCCACATTTCCATCTGTACAAAAGTCAAGATGAAAGTATGCCCCTTCATTCACCCCATATGTTGCATAAAGCCCTTCATTGTTTCATTCCCAGTGCTCATGACTATGCAAATGTTAATGCAGATGCACATTCTCATTCATTCACAGCTTCACACCCAACAAGGGAATCAATGGGTAGAAACTGTTCCCATGTATGTGTCTCTTATGGTGGGTCATTATGAACTGGAACTGCTTGGGCAATGCAGAAATGGATCATCATAGATAGGTCTAGGTTGATGTGCTCTATCTCTATATTTATCCAAATTGTTCTGTCTGCCAGGACAGACTGAACAGTTCAACATTGCCACTGCTGCCTTCACCCCACATTGTGAGAGTTAGGAACACCAATACCTTTTGGTACTAACATTTTGGACTGGGAGCCACTTCACCCATAGTTTGCTAGTGATATTAGACACCAGGCCAGGACAGGGACAGCAGCAGTCAGTTATATATATATATATATATATATATATATATATATATATATATATATATAACGGGGTAATATATAACAGAGTATCATCAGTATACTGATAACATCCAACTCCAAAATTGTGGGTGGTGTCATTGGCCGTACATTGTTATTTCCCATGTTGTTTAATATCTATGTTCTTCTGACACCCATTCCCCATGTCAGCTCCCAAGAGGATGATTCACCATCTCCCACTGTGACTTTTTGTGAGCCACCAATAGAAAGGACCAGAGCCATCTCAAAACTGTTCCATCCAGAGCCACCTCACCTTTCAGGCACCTCGACAATATAGAACAGTCTACTGTACCAAAGGTTGCCGAGAGATGTAACAACAAAAATAGAGAAGTATTTGCCTTGCCCCGCTGAAAACAGAGGCCGTCCACATGCATCGCTATTGCCATCTATGTCCTAAACCCAAGCCTGAAGCCAGACTGAAAATTTATTTTATTTATTTATTTTATTGGACATTTACCATGCCCTCCCCTGCACACAGGGCTCATGGTAGCTTACAACAATTAAAAACAGATAAAATAGTTAAATAGTAAAACCCTCTATGATTTATACAATAAATAATTCAGAATACAGTATGGCATTATAGATCTGTGCAGATGTGCCCAGAAGTAACCAGTTGGGCAGTGGGCAATCACTACTGACAATCTCTGACATACTAGGTTAGGACAGGGTGAGGCAGGGGAGGCCAATATAACGGGACACATGTCACCTCAACCTCAGGGGAACGGGACACATGTCACCTCAACCTCAGGGGAACATCTCCGCTTTACAGGCCCTGAAGAACTGAAGCAGATCCTGGATAGATGTCTCAGATGCCTCATTCAAGTATTTCTGGAGTTAATTTGCAATTATCCATTTAATAACCTTTTCCCAGAGAGGGAAGTTTCAAGACAAGTCTACAGTTGGCCAAGACTTGCTCGTCTAAAGATGCCTTCTTGGGTCCTTCAGAGGCTTTGGGAAAATCCCTTCCATCAGAGAGGCACTCACAGACCTCTGAAGAAAAAGACCTCCCCCAGGCAAACCAAAGAAGGACACCAGTCTATAGTACAAGCCTTCACAGAACATTGCCAACATCAGTCAGGGAAACCAGGCAACAGTGACTAGATGGTGCTGCAGATACCTCTACTGTCTGTGTCCCAATTAACTCAGCATCTAAGTTGGAACAGATCTAAACGATTTTATCGGCAGAAAACCATGCAAAAACATCACAGCTAAATGTCAAATCACTAGCATTTGGAGATTTACTCCTGGGAGTTGTCAGCTGCCTAATTAATTTAAATAATTTGCTGGATGTGATTCAGCTGACACAGTGATAGTACAGAACTAAGATTTCTTCATTGCTGTCACTACCACCTCATAGGCTTTCCAATAGACTCGATAGCACGTCCTGTCAGATTCAGCCCAAGTTTTCCACCACTGTTGCTTTTGATGTCTTACCAGCCCCTTTTAATATACTCAGATCATATGTGAGCCAGGGGGGTGGAGTTCTATTGAAGGCAGTAAAGGATAGGGGGGGAGCAACCCTGTCTATCATCTGGCAGAGCCTGTCATTCTAATTCTCTCCAGAATTTCTACAGAGTCTTCAGCTGGGTTCTCAAAATCCTCCACTGCTTTTTGGAATTTCATAGGATTGTTAGCCTCTGGGGGCAGAATAAATTAATATGCCCACTGCTCACACAGTGGTGCCATCATCAACCTATCTTGCAGGAGACAATGATCTGATGATGGCACAGGCTGAATCCTTAATCCTATCAGCAGAAACCTGCTCAGTACAGAAGATTAGATCTAACATGAGATCTTTTGTTGTGCTGGGCCCATTGTAACCTGGGATAGCTCCTTGGCAGCTATGATGGCCATGAAGTCCTAAACTAATCCTGGAACAGCAGTGTGTGCATGAAATTTTAAATCTCCAGCACCAACTGTTTGGAGAACTCTAGCACCAAGCTACAGACAGGGTATCCAGAGGAAAGCTAAGTGGACAGTAATCAAAAAGGACACCCAGTCTATCTCTGTACAAACCATCAGTATCAGCAGTACTCTGCACTGGGAGTCTATGGATGGAGAATGAATCTTTGAGGACAACTGCCACACCAACCCCCCATTCAAAGTTGATGAAGGCCCACATACTCAGCTGGGACCAACTGAGACAGAATGACATTGTCGGAGTCAACCAGCCAACCAGGGTGAGCATGAACTGGGTCATGAACCAAAATTTGGCACAAACTTGCCCTGATTCAAAGCCCCCAAAACAACATTTGGGAAAGGCACCTCCCATGAACATTTACCAAGCTTTTACCTGGTTCAGCTTTTTCAGTCATTTGAACCTAACAGCAGATGGGCACACCTGCCTTGCTGTTACATTTGAATGGCTGGCAGCCATTTCAGCGATTCTTTTCACTCCTCTCCTCTTCCAAGCAAGGGGAAGTGAAATGGACAGCTGAAATGGCTGTAAACCTTTTCAGCCTACCAGGGGACAGGTGCACCCACCCCACTGTTAGGTTTAAATGGCTGCAAGCCATTTCAACTATCTGTTTCACTCCCAGCTTCCGTGTGTGTGTGTGTGAAATGGACTGCTGAATTGGCTGCCAGGTCTGCCCATCAGCTGTTAGGTTGAAATGGCTACAAGCCATTAAACCCATCCATTTCACTCCTCCCACTTAGAAGCAAGGGGAAGCAAAACAGATGTTAAATGGTTGCCAGCCATTTAACCCTTCCTGGGTGATTCCCCCCCCCCCTTCTCCCAGCCACAGCTTGCCATGGCTGAGAGAAAGGAGGACCCGGACTGGCAAGTTCAGTTTGGGCATTTTTTGTTTGGTTCAATTTGAGGTTGGTTAGGGACTTCCCCAAACCTCAAACTGAACCAGATTTTTTTTGTTCAAGCCTATCCCTACCAGCCAAGTCTTGGTCTAACACAGGGGTGGGCAAACAGTGGCTCGGGAGCTGCATGCGGCTCTTTCACATATATTATGTGGCTCCTGGCAGGGCGGCTGGGGAAGCTAAATATCATTAGCAAACAAATATCATTGGACAAATTAATATCATTATCAATATCTGCTTTTACCCCTTTTGTTATTATTTTTGGCAGTCTCATTTAATGTTAATAAAAAGCAAAACTACTTATTTCCCAATAAAATTTGTTCATGTCTCGGGGCTCTCAAACATCTGATGTTTATTCTATGTGGCTCTTACACTGAGCAAGTTTGCCCACACCTGGTCTAACATGTCAGGTCATACTGTTCTTTCAAAAGAATGTCAGATAAAATAGAAATTTTATTTTACACAACATCAAGGTCAGGGGAGCCTTCCCAACTACCTTCCTGAAGATGGACTGGAGAAGGTGCCACCACAGTTCACTGAACTTCTAACAAACTTGCCACCCTGCTGACTCCCCTACCACCCTAACCCATGTAGCACATTGATGTTCTGTATGGACAACCCCAGGGGATCATACAAGGAGTACCATCTCAGCATGATTCTAAGAAGTCACCCTTTCCAAAAATAACATATCCCCTAAATCAACCGCAGCGTAAAACCAAAGCACATTTGTACAGCCAATCTAATAAGTAGGTCTTCTTCATAAATACATAAGCAAGGGAATCAGCAACGAACTTGCAGGACAGGGGAATCCCACCACCCTGCACTGGTGCACACTTTAGCTACCCCCCAACACACCCACTGCCCTATGCCTCCTCCATTCCCCTGCTTTCTCCCTGCCAACAATTCTGCTGCTGTTTTCATCCAGAAAAAAGAGGTGGGGATTAAAGAGAGGTGAAACAGAAATACCGATCTGAGAAACTCCAAATGTGGACACTCATGTTGGAATACGCAAGGTCTATAATGTGTAGATACAGAAGATTACAAGAGCATCCTGCAGGGGGCAGCAGAGGGGACAACTAGTTAGCATAGTAAGATTTGGGACTTCCTACTATTTTCAAATAGTCTCCTTCCTGTCTCCTGATTGGTTCAATGCACCTGTTGAACATCTCTTCATTACTGACTCTCTACTGGCTTGTTAGACAGACTTACGAAGTTTGTTCTCTTAATAAAACTTTATTCTTTAAACAGCTTGTGCTCTGCATTACTGCACAGCTACACTCTGCCAACAATTATTACATGTTCCACTGTGCTTAATATAAGAGCCTCACTTCATATTAACTCTCCACTAGGTCTCCCAGTTCGCCTCCCATCAAACTGCCTTATCCCACATACCGGCAGGAGAGGTTCCACAAGCTGCAGGCGGAACACTGGTTGTAGTTTGATAATCGCAGCAGAAAGCAATACTTCATAGGCTCTCTGATTTCATTCTGTTTCAAAAAGAGAAACTGTATGTCATTTCAAACAGCTCTCAGCATTCTGCCGGAGGGGGAAAACTGCAATAGAAAATAGAAGTCAAGTTTTGTCATGTGGATGTTGTTTCTACAACCGGTGTATATTAAAGCTGCACTTCTAGGTCAAATGTGGCCACCCTTTCTTATTCCTGTGTGCTGTACATTGTTTTGTTTTTTTCTAAGCCAGCATAATGGAAGCTCTGTGTCTATGGATAAATGCTGATATTAAACATCATTTCTTGTTTATGTACACTCTGAATGAACAGAGCAAAATTCAGGGTTGATTCTCACATGCATGAACATCGACCAGTTTCTCAGTACTTAATGATTCTCAGCAAAATGTGTGAATGAGCTCTGTTAGAAAGCATTGTGTATGGGGTGGGAAAGAGGTGTTATCTATGGGTCAAATTAGCTAAAATGTGAGGTTTTCAATTACTCTTTTAAAGATTAAAAGAATCAGATGTCCCCATGCTACTGAAAAAGAAATGTAACCCAGAAGTGATGTCATCATGAAGGGCATGTTCTGGGGGACACTCGGTCATTTAAGGAAAGATTCTATGGTTTAAAATGATTGACCATCCCACCCCCGCCCCCACCCCCAGAACGTGCCCTGCATGATGATGTCACCTCCAGGTGACATCACTTTGCTGGGTGCACTGTGATGAACAGGGCACTTTGGGGGCGGGGTTCCCCCGCCGGCCAAATCCTGGCCAGCTGCTCTCAGGACCCGAAAGTGGGCAAACCCCTGTCTATGTCTGGGGAATGGCAGCCCTAAAGCAAGTCCTGGCATTCCTTTACTTCACTGGAGCAGGAGGTGCTTCAGCATAGTCCAGAATATCTTTGTGTCATCAGGGAGCACCCTTTTGGAACTAACTTCTGCCTTCATAGAAAGATATTTGAAATCTTGCAATGCTTTGCAAGTGGCTGCAGCACTTCAAGCAACTGTGTTCTGACTGCATTCCCCATGGCAGCCATTTCGTAGCATTTTGTGTTCCTCACATTTCAAAAGTGCACACAAGCTGAAAATGGTTCGTAGGGCCTGATCAAGTTGGTCTACATATATGTAGATAATATTTGTAGATCTACATATATGTAGATAATAACTTGATGATGCATCCATTTAGGGATTGCCAGGCAATGGACAGGGGCTTCACCTGTTGAAGTGGTGCCTGACCCTGGACAGGCTGCTCCTCATTTCCCAGCTTTCTTGTGCAGTCCTTTAAAGGAAACCCAGGGTTGCTACACAGAGGCTGGCAATGTCAAACCATCTCTAACCATCTCTTGCCTTGAAAACCCTATGGGGTCACCCTGACTCAGCAGCCACTTGATGGCAGTTTCCACCACTACCATGAATGATGCATCTACATGATGTCTTGTGTCCCACCACTCTACTCTTATGCAGCTCTTCCATTGGAGGACAGCTTCATAGGCTGGAAGTACAACCTCCAGCCTTAAGTAGAGTACATGCTGAGAAGTCTCTATAACTCTTGTATGCACTGTATGGCCTAGTTGTCACATGGCTTCTCTAGGATCTTTGTAGCATGTAGGTTATCCCTGAGGCTCATGTAGAGAAATGAGGCTTGTGTAGAGAAATCAAATGATCAATGATCTAAGCCTAATGAGAAAATGGTTCCATGTGAGTATGACACACATGGCTAAGTAACCTTTTTGAAGTTAACAGCTGTGTGTGTGACACATTTGTCATTCTCCTCTGGGGTGCCATTTAGGAAAAAAGAGAAGGTGTCATCCTTCCTTCTATATCTTAGGCTACATGTTGTTATTACTCTGGAGCACTGAGATCTCACATCTCTATGAGGTTGTTAAAAAGTCACTAAAACACAAAAGTCTTAAAACACACTGTGCTATATACAATTTAACTTGGAGATCCTCTGCAGAGCAGGAGCATGTGTCTCCCTGCTTAAATATCTTCTATCCTTCTGGCTCTGAAATTTAAAATGTTACTCACCCACCCCCAATTCCAACATCTCAAAGATTCTTTTAAGTCTTCAAATGTCAGTTACAGTTACAGATTGTATTATCGATGCCAAAAGCTCAAGTCCTACCTTGTTGACATGCTCTCAAAAGTGTGTGGGAGGAACATGTGGAGGGGGGGTGTAGGATTAAGCCTGCTGTTCCCACCCCCATCTTCGGTATCTTCTGCCAAACATTTGAATATGCATTCAGTATGCACAGTTGGAGACTCTGCAAAGGATGAGTAAATGTTCCTGGTTCCTTTTTATAGTCATTTTTGTCAAAGGTTTCAGTTCTCTGGTTTTCTGCATTTGGTTTTGCAGATCTGTATGTCTTGTGTCATTAGTTTGTACAAACCATGCATTAGTTATATGTACAATGGACATCATTTCTACATATAAAGTATATGTATAAATGATTTGTATAAATATATATAAATGACGCTGCATGATTTACTGATGCACAAGTAACATGGGCCGTTAATATATTTTATAGTTAGAAATGAGAGCACAGGCACAGCAAATGGCATGAAAATTGTGGGTTCATTTCATGTAAGGGAGAAGTGAAATGGAGTATTGCTGGGTTCCCAACTGGATGGAAGATCTTGTGTGGAAATAGATGTACAAAGGAACCTCTTAAGCCATTCTACAAAACACAAGGGTGGGTTCTGTTGGAAGTGAACATATTTGTACTCCCCCACCACTTTGGTGGGAAGGTAACAGCATTCCGTGCACCTTGGCATCTCGTCATGCTGGCCATATGACCACAGAAACTTCTTTGAACAGCGGTGGCTCTTCAGCTTGGAAACAGAGATGAGCACCACATCCCTAAAGTTGTATTTGACTGGCTTTCGAGCAAGGAAAACCTTTACCTTTACCTAAAAATCTTCTGCCTTAGCACCTTAGTTTGGTGTAGTGGTTAAGAGTGGCTGACTCTAATCTGGAGAACTGGGTTTGATTCCCCACTCCTTCACATGCAGCCAGCTGGGTGACCTTGGATCAGTCACAGTGTTCTGTCAAGATCAGTTCTCTCAGAGCTCTCTCAGTTCCACCTGCCTCACAGGGTGTCTGTTGTGAGGAGAGGAAGGAAACAGTAAGCTGCTCTGAGACTCCAAGTGATGGGCGGGGTATAAATCTTCCTCCTCCTCCTCCTCCTCTGCCAGGGGCCAAGATAAAATGATCCAGCATGATCACAAAAATGAGTGATTCTGAAACTAGCAGAAATGTCCTCTGGGCACTTCCACATGAGAATAGCCCACCTGCTGGAATGCTCCCAACAGAATATTACTTTAAAAGTTTTTTGTCCTTAGCATCTAGGAGCTCCCTCACACCCAAGACTAAGCCCATGGTCACACGGCCCTTTAAAGCGGGAGGAACTGCTGTTTCCTCCCACATTTAAAGGGACTGTCCACAATGGCCGGGACAAACCCTGCACCAAAGCGGGCTCAATGGTGGGTTCCTCCCGCATTTTCCAACCCTGGGAAAATCAAGTGTTTTTCCGGTGGTCGTGCGAGGAACCCACATTGAGCTGATCTGGACAGCCCTCTCTCGCAATGATTGCAAGAGAGGGCTGTCCAGATCATCCCTCTGTTCCCCCCCCCCTTTTTGCACCCAAGTGCAAAAAGGGGAAAAAACTTACCAGGCCACCAGGGTGGGCTCAGGGACGGGTGCCCTGGCCACCGCCATCACCACAAGCCTGCGCTGCCACCTCTGCTGCAAGCCTCCTCCGCTGCCGCTGCTGCAAGCCTCTGCTGCCGCAAGCCTCCGCCGCCGCAAGCCTCCTTCTCTGCCACCTCCGCCCGCCGAGGTTGAGATGTGTAACCATCCCAACCCGAAATAAAAAAAAAAACCCGGTCCCTTTAAATCCGGGAGCCCTCCCGGATTTAAAGGTCGATGTGACCATGGCCTAATTATTGACTCAAACCTGCTGGTTAATAACCTAAGGCTGCAATACTCTCCACCTCATCCAGCCTAATTTGGCAGTTCTGTCCCAAACCTAGATCATAGCCCTATGGAATCTTCAGGATAACATCTGTTTTTCTTTTTTGTCTGTTATTTCCCCTTAGATTCCTCATTCACCCCAAACAGGCAACAACCAAGGACTGCATTACTGTATTGCATCATTGGTTCATGTTTTTGCTTTCCCTTGTATTTCACCTGCTTTAGATTAGTATCTGATTAGGAGATTAAAGATTATTTCTTTTGAGATTCTCTCTTTTGGTGTCATTTTTCCTTCATAAACCCTTTTCCTTCTCAGCCTTTTGGCTAAATGTAGTATTTTTTGATAATTGGTGATGGAAGTCCCACTCCACAGGATCAGAGGCACTCTTTTTAAATGTTCTCATATTCCCAAATTCAGGCCCAGTGTTGAAAACAGATACAAGGACACTGGGGGCTGATCCACACATTACAGAAAGCACAGTGTCCCCACTTTGTGTCCTGTGTAACAGTCAGCTGAGAGTTATAGGTTCTCCATCATTCCCTTGCATGCAGTGCCTGACACAGAGTACATGCCAAAACTATCTTACACAAATGCACAGACAATCACACCAAAGACTGTTTTTAAAGGGTATTTGATCAATGCCCAGGTGCACCAGTGCATTAGTAAAATATCACACCAGAGAACCTGGATTCATTGATCTGTGCAGTCAAATTAATACTGCAGACCTTCAGTGTTTTATCAATGGACATACTTTTTTTATAATAGCTTTTATTAATGTTAAGAAAATGGTACAGAGTGAAGAGAATCTTAAATTAAGAATTACAGTACTTTACAACGAGATAAATTTAGAAATTTTGAAAACAAACGGTACTATACTGCATAACAGGATACATTTCTAAACAGATAAACCCTTCAGGATGTTGTATCAAAAAATAGATAAAGTGAGGAGTTGTTTGCCCATGTTTTTGGAAGCGTGACTACACCTTCGTCTTTAAAGTGGGTGAATAATGGGGTCCATTTGGATAGCAGGCTTTTACTGTTGTTAGGTTCATCAGCTGATTGTATTGCATCAGCAACCTTGTCGAAAAGAAAGTAGTCCCACAATTTGGCTAACCATGTGGAGAAGGGGGGAGGGTGTGGGTCCTTCCGTTTAACTGCTATTGTGTATTTCGCTGCAGTTATAAGGACGGAGATTAGATCAAGGTTTCTGCTGTGGGAAGCTGTTGTGGACAAAGGTTAAGTAAAATAAGTGCAGGATCCATCGGGATGATGATGTTAAGCCATTTTTGTATTTCAATGAGGACGGATTCCCAAAAGGAGAAGATGAGAGGGCATGCCCACCATCAAATTATATTATTATGCCTCAATTTTGGCCAACCTAACTAGGCAGAACCACTCAAGCTACAAAGCAGACTGGAAAACAATCGAAAGCACTTACCTTCAGATGTCCTCATTCTCTATGGAATCCCCCTTCGTCTCGATTGCTTCCAAGGACTTTGCACCCTTTCCTAAGGGCGACTTTCCGAATATGGGACACCTGCAAAAAAAATTGATACCGGCTGACTCTCCAGTGAAATGCTTCTGAGGCCAAACATGGTTTCAACCTGGATTATTGTCATCTTCCTACGATCGATGGAGAACTGCTCACATTACACGCTTCACAGATATCACAAAACAAGGAATCTTGCTGGAAAAATCGGAGCTAGAGAAGCAAGCAAAAGTGACACTTTCCTGGTATGAATACCTCCAAGTAGCTCACCTATATACTACTTGGGAAAAAAACCTTCAACTTCTACCGAAAACCTAATTTCTTTGAACGACTATTGATAAACACTTCCCTTATAAAGTGGGGCCTAATCTCCTTATTCTACAGCGCCCTAATCTCAGTCCCTACAGACAACCTTCTGCCAGTGCAAAAAGCCTGGCATAAAGACTTAGTTAGGACTCTCACACAACACCAATGGGACAGCATCTGGAGTTCCACTATCTATAAATCTAGAGCCCTCCCTGTGCAATTCCAAGCCCTTAAAACCTTATACCGTTGGCACATAACCCCGGCTAAGTTATCACATATCTACTCAGAACAATCACCACAGTGCTGGAAATGCAAAAAAGCCGTAGGGACATCAGTGGACATACATGCACTACTGATATTGAGGAGAAGGGGAAAAAATGAATCAATTGAACCAAGAAAGCTGGGACAAGCCATGCATGCAGGGAAGTGTTCACCTTGTATGTAATGGAGAAGATATGTTTGTCAGGAGAACATTTTTAGCCCAGCATTCTCAATATCAAGTAATGCTCAGTCAGGATTGTACCTGCTTGCCCTACTACTGATCTCTCACAGGGTTCTACACACGTATACACAAATGCATGCACAGCCTGTATGTAATACACATGTTGTATATAATACCCATACTGTCTTGCATTAATTTAACAAATTGTTCCTCTGACCTTACCCCAAATATGGTCTTCACTTTTGCTACATGTAGGTTGGTTATGAGCAGCCTAAGTGCATCCAGGTGCTGCAGTTGGGCAAACAGAACTTTGAATGAGTGGAAATCAAGGGCAGAATGAACAACCATGAACCCAGTCAACTATACACATAGGTACACCGAAAAATAATCTCCATAGGGACTGACCAACACAGTCTCCAGAATATTAACCTCCTTCATATCTGAATGCCCACTTCCTGGCATCTGATAGTCAAATGTAGAGTTCTGATTTAAAAAGAGTTTTGAAGATTTTGTTAGAAGGCTCCATTGTTGGGTGCTTGTTGCTTGTTAATTCATCTCGTTTATGCAATGAATACAATTTAAATAGTTGTACAGATTCTGCTTGGTTTCTTCAGTATATAGAGATGGGGCAAATGCAGAACACTGTAAGAGAAATAACCCACCAAGCCCAGATGCAGGGCTAAGATTTCGTAAGGAACAAAAAAGTTGGGGGGGGGGTAGCTGAAACTGGGACCTTTACAAAGAGGTTACTGAAGAGTCTTTCCCACAATGAAGACCAAGTTACCTTTTTGTCTCCTAGACGGTATGTAAAAATGACACTTCCCAGTGGGATTTAGCACTCATGTGGCATCTTGTTTCAACTGGGCTGCTACCCTGCACAAAGCAGCTATCCATGCTCAGTTTGCATGCCAGAAATTCAAAGCCTGGACATGTCTTGCTTTACTTGCTCAGTTCTCAGACCTGCTTGCTTGGCACAGAACACACTGTAGCTTAAATGGGATCCTGCACAAGTGCAAAGTCCCACTGGTCCACTCTTTTGGTCCTATCAGTACTGCATTAAAATCAGCCCTCAGTGTGATTTGGAGATGGGCTAACTAAGGAATCAAAAAATATAAACAGGAGACAAGACAGTCCCACTCAGAATGGCTCTCTGCTGCTGCCGCTGGACATATTGATGAATTCGGTGGTCACCTAGGGCAGGGGTGGGCAAACTTGCTCAGCGTAAGAGCCACCTAGAACAGGGGTGGCCAGACTTGCTTAACGTAAGAGCCACATAGAATAAACATCAGATGTTTTAGAGTCACAAGACATGAACAAATATTACCTGCTTTTATTGGAAAATAAGCAAATTTGCTTTTTATTAACATTAAATGAGACTGCCAAAAATAATAACAAAAGGGGTAAAAGCAGATATTGATAATGATATTAATTTGTCCAGTGATATTTGTTTGCTAATGGTACTTAGCTTCCCCAACCACCCTGCCGGAAGCCACATAATATATGTGAAAGAGCCGCATGTGGCTCCCGAGCCACAGTTTGCCCACCCCTGACCTAGGGCACCAAACTTTGAGGGGAACCAGCCAGGTGGAGGATAATTTCTCTCTCTCTCTCTCTCTCTCTCTCTCTCATAATCTCTCATGATCCCACTCATGGTCTCTTATAAATGAATGTGTCCACTGTATGTGCTTGTAAAGGGATCTGTCATTGCCATGTCAGAAGTAGAGTTCTGTTCTTTATTTCACATTATGTGGTACAAGAGGGGACCCGCAACAAAATGTTGCATAATGTGTTGTGGGCCTACCATAGTCTTTGTTGCAGGCAGTCCTCGCAAGGAACTTATGGAAAGGGAGCATTCTTTTTCCCCCTCTCCCCCCCTTTATTGTCCAAGTACCCTCATCTTTCTTTCTGCACACACCCTTTATTTACTAATCTTCCCTCACATCCCCTTCTCCTCTCACCCCTTCTATGTCAGCTTTCCTTCCTTTCTTACCCCATTTCTCCTCTCACCCCTTATATGTCTCACCCCCTCTTACCCTAGCCCTTCTCAATGTCCTTCCCCCACCCCTCAGTCTGCCCCTCTCTTTCTCTCCACTATTTCTCAACCCCACCCCCCTTCCTCTTTTTCTCCCACTCCCTTTCATTCAATCTCCCATTCTTTTCTTTCTCCCCCCAACAGACAATTCCATATTCTTTCTCTGTCTCTCTCCCCTCACTCACAGAACCCCACTTTTTCCTGTTTCTCTCCTTTTGCAGCTGGAGGCCAGCAAACATCCCAATGACACAGCCTTTGCCTCCTCACACTTCAACTGACGGCTGCAGGGCCAGCTTGGGCAGCAACAGAGGGCAGGCAGGCTGGCTCCCAGAGAGGCCCTGTGGCCCCTTTGGCTCCCTTGGCCAACCAACTGCCCTCCCCCCCTGGCAGTTCAATGCCCAAACCTGCTGGCTGAAGCTATAGTCTTCATTGCCGGTGGTCCTGGTGGGGGCTGCCCCAGTGGCGGAGTGCACAGCTATTGTGGTGGTGGCTTCTCTTACGGCTCCAACAGCTTTCCCCATGCCTCAGTAAGTCCGTTCTCTGTGCTTGCGCAGAGTAAGCAGTTTTACTTGGGGGGGGGGGTAAGTATCCCTGTATACTTTGTAAAACATTTTATATTTTTCTGCAAACATGGGGACTGCCCCAAGTTTGCTAAAAGATCTGTTTACCCTCCATGTGATCCAGATCCATGGAAATAAGTATCCACATGCAGAAGGGACCTTGGCTATTAGATATATAGATTGCTTCCTCTTTAAGTAAGCTGCCCTCATCTCAATGCAAATGAAGGTAAAAGTTTATTCTAGACTCCCCATTTGTCTATAAAGTTGGGGGGGGGCCGGCCAAAATCTCTTTGGTCGGCCCTGTGCCCTATGCAGCCAACATAGGGTTGCCAAGTCCCCCGGGGGGCGGGGAAAACCCCACTCCAGCGGCCCATTGCCTGCCGGCCAGGATCAGGCTGCCAGGGGGAACCCCACCCCCAAATTACCAGGCTGAGGAAATGTGCCCGGCGCAATGACATCACCCGGAGGACGTCATCGTGTTGGGCACATTTTTGGGGGGACACTCTGTAATTTGAGGAAAACGCTATGGTTTTCCATTGAATTACTGAGGTCCTGCCCCTGACATGCCTGATGTGATGACGTCACTTCCAGGTGTCATCATCGCAGCGTGCACACTTCACGTGCACACCAGGATTCTCCCAGAGTGGTGAGGACTCCCCCTGTTAAAGGTAAACAGATACTTGACAACCCTAAGCCAACAGCATGTGCATTCCTTTCTGAGGTGAGTAAACAGAAAATTCACCCTCTTTAGTCAATGCTTGCAGAGTCTAAACACAGTCAGGCCAATCAGTTTATGCCCCTGGCAGCTCCTTAAGGAATCAGAGTGGGCAGCAGCCATGAGGGTCAGTGGGGTAACCTTCAGGAGGGCTCCTATGTGGGCTGAAGTCCAAGTCTTCAGCCTCTTTCCCCACCCGCACTCTTTCAGGTTTTTCTTCTCTCCTGCCTCCATTAACCCCAACCCTTCCTAGGGGGCTTCAACATCTCATGCCAAGACTAGTTTGAGCTTAGACATTTATGCTAAATGTGGCGTTCTTTTACATGAAAATAAGATGGTGCAAAAGGTGTCCCTGAAAGGTCGGATCATATTGCTATGAGGCTGTAATATATTGGCAGGACGCTACATAGGCCACACACAATGGATTCAGATAAAAGATGCTTTGAGTATGAAAACAAATGTTATGAACAGGATTTCCCTTTCTCTAAAAAAGGACACTGAATTTTAAAAGCTGCCTGGTTCAATCTGAATAGCCCTCAAATGAGAAATGTATCACTGAGGAATTTCACACCAGTTTTTTACCCCCTCAATCATTCTTTCCTCCATTTTCTTTTGTAAAAAATAACGTATCCTCTGTAGGCCAAATGACATAACTCAGATAAAAGGGGGGTATAAATGGCACCAGAATGAGGTAAAAATAGCATAAAAAAATAATCAACACCCATAATGAAACTGAGGTAAAAATGAGGTTAAAAAAAGGTGACTTGAAACTGAGGAAGATGATGACATTAAACACACACACACACACACACAAAACAATAAAAAGGGCTGTATTAGCTCATCCCACCTTTCCAACCATCCCCTCCTTTCAGTCAACCATCTGATGGCACAACATACAAAATAGAGCTTGTTCTTGTGCTTCCTGGGTGCTAACCTTTCCAAGTAACTTGCCCTGGGTGCTATCCCTTTCTCCAGTGCTAATTGGCAATTTGGGGGCTGAATACAATTGGCCTAGGCTGGGCTGGATGAGCAGCAAGACTGATGCAGGACACCAGCACAAAGGTGATTGCTAGCAAACCCCTCTGGAGTGACACAGCGCTCCTGGCAGCGCAATTATGCAGCAGGCAGTGCAGCAAGAGGTTTGTTAAGCCTGTAAAGAGTCTTGGGTAAATGAATGGACTCAGGGAAGAGAACAGAAGGAGTTCAGCAAATTGCCTGTTTGTAAGTAGGTTTGAGAAAGGCAAGGTGAGCCAGATCCGGCTGAGTTATGAGCGGGCACAGCGGCACTCAGGGTTAGAAGTTTCAAACGTTTGAAACAAGAAAGGAATCAATTACCCAAAAATGAGTTCTCTGGTGGGGACTCGTATGTTTTGGTGGAGATGGATAGAGTTTGATCTCTTTCAGGTTCCAACATTTCCCCCCCTTCCCTCTCTAAACTGCATGTTCTTTTTCTCTCTCTTGTCGACTATTATATTGCTTTCCTCCCTGTTCACTTTCTTTCGTTTCTTTCTGTTTTACAAAACATCTTGAAAAGAATTCTTTTTTGGGGATTGAGGATTTCAACACCTCCCAGAGGTCTTTGCCCTGAACGTTCTGGTAATTTTATCAACTTTACCAGGAAAGGCAGTATATAGCGTAACACTGAAAACAATGATGCTTTTGGGAATTATCTCTTTAGAGTCTCCATACAATATATCTGAAGTAAGGTTTAGCTATGTGTGGTGCAATTCTGCCTGCTTATCCTACAGAATTGCACCACACATAGCTAAACCTTACTTCACTAGCCATCATGAGCACACTGGCTACAATACTAAGACCCCTGAAAGCTCTGTAGCAGAGAACTTTTTTTGTTATTAATTGGTTTGTGTTATTGTTTGTGATGTTCCAATGGTTTGATGATTTTTTTACAAAAACACTAGATTACTATTGTATGGCAGCCATGATGGAATCATGTATCTCAGCATTTTGTGGAACAGAATTTTAAAATAAACAAACATCAGTGGCATGCATAAGACCCTTTTTGTTTGGCTCTCAGGGCGTTTTCTCACTAGCTTTCCCCCGCGGTTTACACTGAAGCTAGCACCGGAGCTTCTGGTCAGTTTCCCACCATTTGCTCCGTGCTCACAATTTCCTCCAGAGTATCACTGCACTGCTCCGGAGCTTCCCTGGAGCAAGAAAAACATGCTAGGAACATGATTTACCTTTGAGTACACATGCCTAGCCTTGCACTGTAAATGGATCAATGGTTTGTCTCAATATAAGACCGCTTCATATGTTCACTGAACTCACATTGATTTGAATCCAATTGGGAACTTCATTTTTACCCCTAGATTGAGCTTGCTCTTTGGAACACTCTCCAAGTGAGTTCAGTTTCAAACAAGCACTTTCTGACAAGGTAGAGACTCCCTGCAGGACTGAACTACTTCAGATTGACTGGGTAATTGACAGTTACTAGGGCTGTCCCCAACATTCTTCCATGTATATTAGATTTCAACACACAATTGTGAAATGAAGGTGTATGATAATGTCACTGTTTATGTGTGTTTGGTGGAGTCCTCACTCTCAAAAGAAGTCAAGCAGCACATATATGTAAGCATCCTCAGGCGGGGGGGAGGAGGTCCCTCAGGGACAGGATGTCTGAAGGCAGACTGACAGGCTGGAGATACATAGAGTGGACCAGTGAAGAAGGAAGCCTCCCCCAGGAACACGTTGCTCAGGGTGAGGGAAGTCATTAGGTCCCATAGTCTTTGTATCTTTCAAAAATGCCAGTTTCTCTCTCCAACATAATCTGATTTCCCAGTCCAGGAAGTTCATTTTCTGCTGTGAAACTCTACCAGAATCTGGTCTTCAGACAAGAGCTCTAGTGGTTCAGGGATTCAGTACTTGCTCTGTGGCACTCCTGTTTTCAGCCTCACAACAGACACAACAATCCACCTCAGAAATGGTTAATGAATACAAACCTAAGAAGAGTTATACCTGACTTTAATTTACTCAGGACAATTTAACTCTCCTTCGGACTGCACTGTTAATACCCATGAGTTCAGCTTTTCACTGCTCTGCCAACCAGCATCCTCCACCCCATCATCAGCAGAGGAGTATCAGTTACAAGGCAAGTGAAGAGGACTTTATGGGAGCAGCATGATGGTGAGGAAAAGAGGAGGGATGCAAGAAAGAAAGAATGTTAAACTAGGGAGATGTGAGGGCGACTCAGATTGGGGGGAGTCATTAGCGGGAGCTGATTTATGAACTCACATCTCAGTCTTGGAAATTTCACTGTGGATCCCCACCATTTGCAAGTGACAGGGAAAACTAGTTTTGAGAGTGTGAGAGGTGTGACCAGTATCAAAACCCCTGCATAAAAGCACCACTTCATCAAAACAGTGCCTCTACATGGCTCCTGCCAGGCCACAAGTCCCTCCATGCCAAGGGTGATAGAGTGAGGAGCTTTTAAACATGTGAACCAGGTCACTGGATGAGGATCCTATCTTTCCATGTTCAGAGAAACAAACCTCCATGTTCATTCTGAAGGAACATAGTCCTCACGAGCATATAACTTACAGATATGAATATACCTGTGAAATAATGCCATCCTTTTTGAAAACTGTTAGCCATGGACCAAGCCCTCCACACATGCAAGTCCCATGCATGGGCTTGTAGGTATCTTATACACAGACACTGTGTAGAACAATATTCCCCCAAGTCAAGGAAAGAGGCTTTTGTACTTAACTGTATTGACATTGTTGACTAAAAGAAGATAAATTAGGAATAAGGCAGAGAAGCAATTTAAATGGCTATCATCAATAAAATATTTCAGCAAAACACTATAGTAAACTCAAATGGCAATTGGCAATGAAATACTTTGGCAAATTAAAATAGTAGCTAGTAGTACAATGCTTTGGTAAATCCAAAACAAGCAATAACTTGCTCTGTACCTGTAATTCAAGACACCCAATGTAATGGCTCAACCACAGCTTGCCCAAGAAGAAACCCACCCTAAAGTGGGGGGGGGGGGGGCAGAAATGGCTGTCCATGTCTCCAATGAAGACAGAAGAGGGGGAGGGATTATTAGATGGGGTGAAATGCCCTCCATTGGCAAAATGTATCAGGTAGAAGAAACAGAATGTAAGGTGGAGGCTTGGGGGTTTGAGAGGAAAACTTATGTAGCAGATGTGGGCAAGGAAAAGAAGAGGGTCTGGCAAAAGCTAGGGAACCAGGGAAGCAGAGAGAGAATTTTGGGATAGTCAGAGAGAAGAGTCATCTCAAAGTGGCTTACAACTACCTTCCCCTCCTCTCCCTACAACAGACACCCTGTGAAGTAGGTGGGGCTGAGGGAGCTCTGAGAGAACTATGACTGGTCCAAGGTCACCCAGAAGGCTTTGTGTGGAGGAGTGGGGAATCAAACCCAGTTCTCCAAATTAGAATCCACCACTCTTGACCACTACACCACAGTGGGAGGCCCCATGGCAGGAACCATGTCAAAGCAGAAGGGGGAAGAGAGCATGGTAGACAAGAGCCACGGGGAGAGGGGTTGGGAAAAGGGGGAAGTTGGATTGTGCTTTACTTGTCATGAAGAACATGCACTGTTTCACAGTGGTGGTGGAAGAAGGTCTGGGAAAGAAACCAACTTTGATGGAGCCAAGAAAGCCCTTTGGTTGTTCATCTTGGCCTAGGTGAGAAGTATACTGGTGAGTCACATACTAAGTCTTTGATCTGTGCATGTGGGGTGAACTCAATTTCACATTGCTTGGATCATGATTCTCTAGTCTGACACAAGATGAAGTCTCCCTGAACTTCTGGCTGCATGTGGCTTTGGGGATTTAGGGGAGGTCTAAAGCCTGGTTCCTAGTAGTGGTCTGGAGGTAATGGTTGTAACTTCTATTAAAACTCTCTCTCTCTGTGTCTGTCTGTCTCTCTGTCTCCCCTCTGCCTAGGTGAGATTTTGCACATTCACCTATGCTGCCACACTTTGAATACTTGAGCATCCATTGGTTCATTTCCCATTCACTGGTCATGAGCAGAAAGCTGATTTTTTCAGTCAGGCTGTTTGGCTGCTCACCAGCACTTTGGCCTAGTTCAGTAAGGTCCGGTCCACATATTCAAAAAATAAAACACAATTAGCATTTTATTTGCCACTTTGGGGTCAGGAAGCAATTTTTTCTTTAGGCCACTTTAGCTAGAGATCCTGGAAGTTTTTTGTCATCTTCTGGGCTTGGAACAGGGGTCACTGGGGGTGTGTGGGGGGAGGTATTTGTGAATTTCCTGCATTGTGCAGGGGGTTGGACTAGATGACCCTGGAGGTCCCTTCCAATTGTATGATTCTATGATCCTTTCATGCATTCAAATTCTCACGTAGCACTATGGGAGCTGTAACCATCACCCAGAGTAATTTAATTACTGATCCAAACATCTATGACCCTGGGGGGTAAGTGAATGATATCTGCTCCATGGATGAGACAGGAATTGCAAGACCGATGTCTCATAGCTGCTGCTCCACCCTTTGCCCTGATCATAAGTGTCAATTTCTCACTAATTGTCACGGGGCTGCATTTTTCCCTGGACCTTTGCCCGATTTCCACTGCGTCTACTCAATCCTCAAAAAACAGGATCAAGTAGACATGGCAGAAATCGGGTGAAGCTCCAGGGCAAAATTTGACAGCGCAGCAAATAGTGGAAAATTGACACGATTGGGGCAGAGGGAGGAGTGGGAGCGGAGCAGTGGCTGTGGGAAATTGGTCCAAGACTTAAGGAAATGAAACTATCTCTACAGCTACTGTGCAGCCACAAAGCTCTTCAGCATGCTGCTAGAGCTGGATAATGGCAAAGCCAGGAGATCCAAGGTTCAGTTCATGAATCAAACCAGGATGTTCACCCACTGAACATGTTTTCTGCAAAGTTCTCAGCATCCCTATGTGGAGCCAACTACCCTGGGGAACGGATTGTCTTGGAAGCAGCCTTTGATTATTCATGCATGTCATGTTCTTTTTTTTTTTTCTCTTAGGGCCTTTTCTCACTAGCTTTCCCCCGCGGTTTACACGGAAGCTAGCACCGGAGTTTGCCAGTGTGCACCTTTAACTCACATAGGCAATGATTATGACAACATATGCAGCACCACTTTTATTTTCTTATAAAAGCTGCATCAGTGTTCAGTACTGCATCCTGTTGTTCGTTGTGTCCTACATCTTTTCCTTCTGTCTTTTTTTTTCTGCTGGATGCTCACACGTTCCCTTGACTGATGCACAAGGCAAATCTGCTTGGCTTCTGATAACTTTGTCCCTCTATCTGATCCAAATTACATGTAGTTAAGTAAATGAACAATATTGTTCTTACCCTTTCTCCTTAATTGAATCATACCCTTGAATTCCCTTGTGTGGATACCTCATTTATCTATAATAAGCTTATCCATCCTGACGGTTTTAACATTCTCCTCCTGTAACCATGATGTTAAATCCTTGTCTGATACAACTTCCTTCAATGAGCATCATATTAGACTGTGAACACACACACACACAAGTTTATCGTTGCTGTTGGGGGGGGGGGGTGGACTAAGGTTCTTAAATATGTAAACCACCACCATCCCTGATGGCATAGTTTATCTCAAGCTAATGAATTACAGTAATTCAGACCCAAGTTCTCCCTCCTCCTACAGAACTAAGCCAAATTGTTCATTTTTACTGCTGCTTAATTTTGCTTATGGAGTGCATGCACCCCGACCGTGAATAATGGTTCTGGCCTATCTGTAGGCATGTCTGTGTTTTTCTTTTTTCTTTTCTTTTTTTTTAAAAAAAAGAATTATATTGGTCGGTGTGTGTGTGTTTTAAAAAAACCTCAGCCATTTCTCCCATTTCTTTCTTCTCTGATTGCTCTAGATTTTCCCAGGTGACCCCAGTTCTCTTTGTACCCCCTGTTTTGCATGTTAGTTTTATTCTTTTAAATAGAATCCCACTGAACAGACATGAGTAAGCTTTTCAACAGCATCTTCCAACAGAGCAGTGCATTGTTTCCCCTGATAAGAACACTGATGGTTTGAAAGACATCAGAATAACTCACTTACAACTTAGCATCTTTTGTGGTCTACCACTTTGGTGTGTCTGAGAACTTCTCCCTCAGGGAGGAGATGAACCAGACTGCCCACAAAGGGGGGGGGGGGAATATCTCAGAGAGGTTGACCAGAATCAATTCCTCCGGAAAATTGTCACTGGGTTCTTGCCAGGCACTCCAAGTCGCAAGATGCTTTTATAGTCTTTCACTAGAGGTGAGGAAGAGTTAAACAAGTCACTAGAACAAGAGCCAATTACAGTTCTGTCACTGTGTTCTGAGGGCACATGCAAATGTAAAGGGAGGCAGTCCTTTGAGGCCCAAACAACAATGAGGCAAAATCAGTCTGTAGAGAAAACCATATCAGTTTAGCTGCTAAGAAAAGTGAGAGCTGATTCACACATTACTATGTCCAAAGGGTAGTCACATGGTTGTCATGGACTTTGAGTTAGTTGGGCCCCTAGAATTTTGTGATGGGAACTCAGTTCCCAGGCACATGTGAGCCTCATTTAGCTGAAGACTGTGGAATACCAGGGGAAGGAACTTCAGCATCTCTCCTGTACCATTTTCCTATACAGAAATGGCCCTGGGGAGCTGCTAATTGTCTTGCTGGGAAAACTTGCATCTAACCTTGGGTAAGTTCCCCCAGTGGGCAAATATTGGCTCCCCTAGACCATTTCAGGTCAGAAAAAAACAGTGTAGGTGGGCTCTCACACATCATTATCCCAATCAAAGTTGGGCCTGTGTGTCCCTGGGAACTGAGTTGCCAGCTGGGAACTCCCAGAACATGTTTAACAAAAGCCCTGTTCACAAGTTACACTGAACACATATATAAGTTGTGTACAGGGTATGATGGATTTTTTTTTTAAATGTGTGTTGAATAATTCTCATGTTTTATCAATGCAAGTACAGCTGAACATAGGATACAAACATCACATTTTCAATTGCACAGTGAACACACATTGACTCTTTCTCACAAGCAAATGTACCCATGTACATGCAGGATGTACATGTGTTCAGTGTCACCTGCAAACAGGACTATATGTGGGGAACATGTAGGTGATGTAATTTGGGGAGCAGTAAGAGGACCTGGTTTACAATTTACCTCCACCAAAAATACATTAGGGTTGCGGTTAAACGTGCCAGTTGAAGCAGAGGGAAAATGAGGCTATTCCCTCTGGAGGAATCAGACCCGTGGTTGCGAGATCCCACAGCCTTTTGTTGCTGTGGGCCCAGCCCATCACTGTGTGATCAGATGTAACTGTGGGTGAGTCTCTCTCTCTTTGCCTTTTGCCCCCACATGCTCATAAACGAGGAATTGCACCTGAGCACCGAGCACCCTATGGGTATGCGATGATGTGCATACTGTGAAAATGGGGCGGGGGGGCACTGAGCCGGGATGGCCTGATCAGACCATCTCAATGGATCGGAAGCATGCTTGTGTGATCAGACAGGAGAAAGTCCATCTGTGGCCCATCAGAACTCATTTACTACTGGATTTCCCCCGGTGCTTTAAACTCCGCTTCTGCAGTGGAGTAGTACGGGTTGCTGACGGCTGCGGAATGCTTCCCAGATGTTGTTGTCTGATCACACCCTTTTGATCTGCTGGGCATTCACGCCTATGTTGGATCTTCTAAAAGGCCTTATACAAGCCTCAGTCTCTCAGCCCTGCCCCTCCCCAAGCCATAATTTGAGTGTAACAATCCTAACTAAGCTTATAGAGCCATGTCTATTGCCTTCTCCCATGCCACTAGACTCAGCAGGGCTGCTGGTGCCTCAGTTCCTTGGGTGGCCCTGGGTGCCAATGGAAATGGCTTGCTGTGCCACTGTTGGCACATGTACCCACTAGGGTACAGCTTGAAGGGGAAATGAGCCTAGGTGATTCAGGAACCTGATAGTTAGACAAGAACATGTTGTGTGCAGGTCACTTCTGTGAGGCATGCAAACAGAATACAAATCTGACTGCCATTTATTCAGGCTGTTGTTTTATTGCCAATGGACTGGAAACCCTCTGTCCAGCCTTTGGCTTCCAGCCACTCTGCCATTGGGCTCATTTAATTAGCAGCTTCCCGAGAGTACACAGGGGCCAAGAATAATTGTTATGTAAATTTGCCCTTTCCACACAAAAGGGTCTTCCTTCCAGAGCTGGCTTGAAGTTTTACAGCAGAGCAAGGAAGGAAAGCTGTGTGTCTCTTGAGAATGAAGAGATGCTGTCAGTCTTCCCATTTCACCTGTGGCTGAGTTGCAGTTGCTTGGAAGAAGAGCACAGGTGCACCACACAAAGGAGCAGAGGAAACTGGAGAGACCTGGAAGCTTCCAAGCAGCTTTGCAGAACTTGACTTTCACAATATTTGTGTTGCAAATGGGCAAAGGTTTGTGTTTTTTTAAAACTTATCTGCTCTCAAAAGCTGTTTGTTCCATAAAGTGTTGTTTACTTTCATGAAATGCAGATGAGATCCTTTGCCTGATCCACAGCCTGCTGGAGTCACTCAAATGCCTCCCACTCCTCACCAGATGCTTGGATCAAGCTCACTTAAAACAAACAAACAAAAACCCCAGCAGCTTGGCTAATGTCAAACACTTTTCAAAGCTTGCATCCAAAGGAAGCCACTGGGGGGAAGGGACCCTTCTTTTTTAAAAAAATAAAATAAGTCTGCCTTTTATTTATTTAACATTATCTATGAACCCCATAGATGGGCCTTTTCCAAAGCCCATTTTGAGGCACTCCCTTCCGCTGTACTGCAAGGTAAATTCACTTGAGTTCCAATACATGAATGTATTTGCCCATGCATGGCTAATATGGTGGAATCAGTTACTCATGTCCTCCTGTTCTGCAGATTGTATCAGGAGGAACAAGATCACTTTATATGACCCCTTCTGTCTAGATTTAACCCTCTGCAGTCTTATCTTGATTTTAAGCCAGAAGTCCTGAGCAAATTCCTCCTAGAAGATGTTCAGAGTTCAGTGACTTATGCTGTGGCGAAATTTTGTTTCTTAGCTATTAGGAAATGTAAACTTATTTTAGCTGAAAAAACTATATGATTTTCTTATTCTTATTTATTTTACTAATTTTATTAATTTTCTCTTGTTAATGTTCTTATACTACTCCTATGTTATTACTGTTTTAATCTCTTTTATATCAGAACTGTACTGTTTTACTGGCTCTTGCTGTAATAAATTAGATTGATAAATAAAATTCGTTTACAGGTTTCTGTGGATATACATGTGTTTTAAAATGTTATCTTTTGAATTAATGCATTTTTAATCAAGTGTCCTTTTTTTTCTGTACATTATTCATTTTCCTGGTGCTTGTTTGTCTGGTTTAGAAAGTCTGAGCACAGTTTAGACATTGAGTGAAGGGGAAAGAACCAGGTGAAATAAAATTGTAGGGAAACTTTTCCAATAATCACAACCAAACAAATCTGGGAGCGGAAGAGAACTGTTTTATATCTTTCTTTCCAGAGTGTTTCCGTTAATCATATTGCTGCCTTAGAGGCTTAGAGAGGACTTTCTTGATTAGAGAGAGAGAGGGAGCATTTTTTTTTTTTTGCATTTATAGCAAATGCAATAAAGGCCATACCTTGGGAGCAGCAAGCTATGAAAAGTTTATCATAATTCCAAGTTTTAATTACACTATAACATTATTTCTACTACAGGTTTACAAATTAACCAGGATTTGTTGTCAGGGCATATTTTTGAAATCATTTTCACTTAGTTTTGTTGTCTACTAAAGCTGAAGCATCGCTCAAATACTAGGTCTGTTATTGTTAGTGAAGATGCTGGGCTCCTCTCAGAAAGCTAGAGGTTCAGACTGATGTTTGAAAACAAGTCAAATGCTCCAATTGTAGCTGAATAACTTTTCCCTGTCTCTCTGGGAATCTCATGAAACACTGATCAAAGTGAAGACAGGCTGGATATCTGCTGCCTTCAGAGAGAGTTGGCTACTCCTCTCAGTCTTCAAATTCTATTGCTTAAGCTGGAGCATTTGGCTATAAGAGACCCCCTTGTGAGATCTGTTGGATATTCTTAACAGAATCCTCTTGTGTTAGATCTGAAGAGTTCCTTTCTTCTGCCATCTCAGTTTAATGTTTCCCAAAAGAAGGAGAGATAGTTTAATGGCATTTCTGCTGTAAAATGATTTAGCGGAGTTGGACTTTTGGTTCTCCTTTTCACTACCTCCTTACATCATCAGCCTATTATGAAAGCATTAATTTTCCAAGCTGTAATCGGGTTTTAGGACTCTTTTATATACAACCAGATCACCAGAGTATGTCCTTAAATTTAAATTTAGTCCTTAAGGCATTTTAAAAACTTGAATCACATTCTTGAATATTGGGATTATAGCTTTCAGGAAATCAATCTCCATTGGTTTCAATGGGAAGAACATTTCTGGGTGTATCTTTCCAATGGACCCAAAGGCGCCTCCTTTCACATGGACACATAGACCTCCTACTAAATCATGTCATTAGTTCATCAGTATTGTCTATTCAGACTGGCAGAAGTTTTCCAGGATCTCAGGGAGAGGTCTTTCACATCACCAGATCCTTTTACGTGTAGATGCCAGAGACTGAATGTGGGACCTTTGACATGCCCAGCAGATACTCTGTCCAACATTTCACACAGTCCCCATTCTATAAGTCATTACAGTGCTCACTAATAGGCAATAGTCATGTGAATAGGTTTTCCACTCTTTTACCCATGATCCTGAAGTGGTGGGTAGGGAGTTCTGGGTCTGGAGTGCATGGGTCAGGGGAATTATGCCTCAAACAAAACTATACCTCAAGGCCAGGCAGGGTAGGGGTTTTGTATTAGGGTTTTGTATTAGGGTTTTGTTTAAAATAAAATAAAAAAAACACCTGTCTGCTTTTGCTACAACCTTGTGCATACTGGCTCCTCTGTGGCTACATTCATTAAGTACAACAAAACAATAAAGATGCTTTACAGTTCTCAGTTCCTGATTGGTGGTTTTCTCTTGCATTAAAAGCATCATCTGCTCCTACATATTGCTGCCCCTCATTTTTTTTTTATTTTTGGTGTGTGTGTGTGTGTGCTTGCATGCCTGGAAGTCATGGTGACTTCTGGTGATCCCTACTGGGGTTTGGAGTTTTCAGAGAGGTAGCTTAATATTGCCTGCCTCTGCATCCCAAGCCCTGGTATTCTCTGGAGGTCTCCCATCCAAGGACTTGCCAGGGTCGGCCCAGCTTAGCTTCCAAGATCTGACAAGACTGGGCTTGCCGGGGCTATCCAGGTCAAGGCACTAACCCTCAATTTAATCTTCTGGTGAGGTCTTTTACCATGCCCCCAGTTTCTGAACTGATGTAGATGGTGACAACAGACAGAGTTGTTTTCTTCTTTTTTGCCACTTGGTTTACTATGCTGGTTTTACATATTTTCTGGATTTTGACTGTAGATTTAAAGTATTATTTTATTCCAGATGGATTTATAGCAGTGTTATTTTTTAACTTTATCTTGCTGGACCACTTCAGGAGTTCAAGCTAGGAGTAGCGGAACTGCTATGAAACATTTGGAACAGGGAAATGACTGTGCTTGTCTAATATGATGCAATCACATCCAGTGGTGGTGCCACTGGTGCCACGCTTCTGTGGCAAGTGTTTCACTCTGACACCCACATGGGCAAGATCAGTTATGAGGTTTCTGAGGTGCATGGTGTCCAAGTGAGAAGACCATACACTCATGTGGCTTCTGGATTTAAAGGCTTGTTGGACTTTCAATTTCATTCACTAACTCTGCATTGGAGTATACCATCAGTCACCTGAACATCTCTGAAATATCTTCTCAGTCCTTCCTGAGAAATGTCAGCATTTCTGAAAGCTTTGTTCTTCTCCCTTCTATCTGAAGATGCTTTTACAAGAGCACTTCTATTAAATTTATTTCAGCTAGTGTTCAGTTAGGTGAAATCACCTTAAATATTGCACTAAATGCAATTTTGGGGAAAGAAAGATTGCTGCTACTGTTGCTCAAGGTATACCTGAAAGTAGATATAACTACAGTCTACAGTGTAATTGCATGAAAGCAATAACATAAAGAGGAAGATAAAGGTTTCTTTTAGTTTTTTGTGTTTTTTTAAAAAACATTCCCTTTTCCAAGTCTAATGGATTCTAGTCATTAAGCTGAAGAGAAACTGAGCTGTCTGTGCATTTCATTTTTAAAAATAAATTTTATTATTATTTTTTTAGTCAAGGAAACATTTGTATTTCAGCTAAAACCTAGGCTGAAATCCCTCAAAAGATTTTTGCATGCTTCAACATCAACTTCTGCAACTTTCTTTTTAATGTCTGGCAATACAAAATGTCTGAATCATCATTGTCCTGATTTCCAAACTTGGCTACCACCAGTGAGAGATGAGAATAGGCTGTTTTATTTGAACATAATGTGTTGGCTCTAGGGTTGGTCCCTTTGTTGCTCTGGCAGGGGTATTTGTGACAGCATTTAGTGAAATTGCTGACAAGATATCAGTGAGTCATGGACTAATGTGTTAGATCTTGCTGATCTAGTTTGACAGCTGGTGAAGTCAGATGACCAGAGTGGTATCAGATTTTTGCACACATTCATCATGACTCAGCTATTATAGGTGCAACCTGATTGGTTGGTACAAGTATATATTGAAGTCAGTTCATTGCTCTTGGCTCTCTCGTGGGGTACAGCTGTCTGCGTAGCATTCTGTCCGTTTGAATCCAGAAATTGCTACTAAAAGTACTGTATATAGTTCCAGTTGTTCAGTGTAAATAAATGTTAATATTCTGTATATAAGAAACAGAATCACTCTGCTGATTTTGCGGCGTCAACAGACCGTCAATTTGGGGGCATTCTGGGGTGTGTGTGAGGGAATACGTTTTTTATTATTATTATTCTGGAAAGATTGTAAGGCAAATGCCAGTGATTAAAGGGATAAGAGCTTGTAGGGTTTTTTTTATTTGATTACTAACAAGCAGATCCATCTTTGAGGAAATTTTATGAAATAGGTCTTCCAACTAGCCCCCCTTAGGACTGGAGGCTGCTTTTGCATGGAGAATCCAACTCATCCAGCCGCCAGCCCTTGCGAGGAGGAGAGGCAGTTATTTTGGTGGCAAAAAGGGCTGCATCTATGTATTCAAAGGGGGCGGGGCCCGCGGTCTATTGGGCCAGTCCCCACCTCCTAATTTCAGTCTTCACCCTTCTTCTCAGCCCACCCTCCCTCCATGTAGGCAGTACAGGCTTTTGGCTGGTCACCCCATTTGGGGGGCAGGTAGAATTTTTTTGCCCCTTCCTAAATTGGTTCTTCAGCCTACCTTGTACTGTGGCAGCAAATTGGGAAATTGGCTAGGATGTGGCCATATTAAATAGGTTGGTCACTTTATGGATTGGCAGGGTTTTATTTGGATATTGATTGTGGTCTGGTGAGTGCCGGCTGACACCTCCTCTTTGGTGCCTAGGAGTCTTGTGAGTATAGTCCTTATGCCCTGCAGCCTTGGGTGAGGAAAGCAGACTCCCTATGGGACTGCCGGGGATAGATCCTCCCTTTGAGCCTTGCAACTTGGGTAATAGAATGCCAGGATGGTTAGCTGATTGCTGTGCTGACCAGACATGAGCCACATCCTGTTGGCTCCTGCCTGGGTCTGAGTAGCCCACCCTACTTTACATGACAAGGGAAGGGTCTGGGTAACCCCTGCCCTTTACCATTCTACAAGCATAGTAGCCCTTGCCATTTTCCAGTTACGGTTAATAGTTAATAAAATGGCCCTTTAGTTAACCCAACATTGGTGTCTGTCTCTTCATTCTGGCTTGGGGGGAGGGGCAAGAAGCCTCTCAGCATCATCTGAGACAAATTTTGTCTTTATGATTCAATTCTCAGAAAGCTTATAGGAACAAATATATTCATGCACTGTCAAAGTGTACAGTATATTATAATATTTAAAAAGGATACTTCTTAGCTTCATTGTTCTGTTTATTAGTATTTATTAGCTTTTCTATGTATCTGTAAGCATTTAGTGATTTAAAGGGATTTGTTAACCAGTAGACTAGCCCTGTATAAATGATTTTGTTAAATGGACACAGAGGTGTTATTTCTAAAGAGGATTCCTACCACGTAGATGGGTTTTAGACCCTGCCTTGCATTGCTGATTGAAGCAATTAGATTAACTTTAAACTGAAGTATTTATTTTGAAGATCTATTTCTGTGCCAAATATTTTCAAGAAAATGTACCTGTGTGAGCATTAATTTTGGTAAGAATTGTATTGGTTTCATTCTCATGATACTTTGCCAGTTAATTGCAGAACCTGAATTTCATATCATAGGAGGAATCCAGCTGAAAATTAACAACTTCATTGTATACATTTTGTGCCAATATGGGGGAGATGTGAGTGTGTGTGTGTATGTAAAGTGCCATCAAGTTATAGCTGACTTATGGAGACCCCATAGGGTTTTCAAAGCAAGAAACAAACAGGTGTTTTGCCATCACCTGCCTCTGCATAGCAGTCCTAGACTTCCTTGGTGGTCTCCCATCTAAATATTATTTGGGTCTCACACTGCTTACCTTCCAAGATCTGATGAAATCAGGGCTTGGGGGAGACAGGCAATATAAAATATTAAATATACATTTAAATAATGCATTTATACATTTAAATATACATTTTCTCATGTTCCCATCATGTTATTTCCTTAACATATTTGTTGCAGCATGTCCAATTAATGCCATTACTGTATCAACAGGTACATTTGTGCATCAACAGGTACGTTTTGGGTGAAAAGGTGACTACTAAAATATATACAATACAGTTAGGTTTAATACAGTATACAATTTATTAAACCAAATAGCATTTGTTTATAATTTTAGTAGTCCTCCTCCTCCTCCGGCAGTTACCTGTGTTTATAAGATGGCTGCTGCCTGTGGTTTGTTTAAAATGTTCCCCCATAAGGTTCAACTGTTACCTCAGTGGCTGTTGGTAGGTGAAACGAAACGGCAGTTACCTGTGTTTATAACAGGGGCTTCAGAGCATGGTAGAGGCAGCAGGTGTTGGGGGGGGAGGTGGAAAGCTGAAGACTGAGGGGGAAATTATGGTAGGTTGATGCTTGGCTGGGAAGGAGATGGGGTTGCCAACTCCAGGTGGGGAATTCCTGGAGATTTGAGGGGTGGAGCCTGGAGAGGGTGAGGTTTGAGGAGAGGAAGGTACAATGCCATAGACTCTGCCCTCCAAACCAGCTATTCCCTCTTGGGGAACCACTGCTGCCAATCTCCAGATGAGGGCATGTTAGCCGAATTGCTTTAATTTACACTTAGCAATTGGCAAAATACACGGGTTCTTGCCAACTATACCAGGGTCCCACCCCTCCCGGGAGTTCTCAAGGAAAGAGGCACGTGAGGCAGATAGCAAGTTCAATGCTGTTTACTGAATGATGTTGTTAAAGCACACAAAAACAGATTCTCCCATACATACACACAGGTCTAGGGAAATAAAGATAGAAAATAGCACTGTTACAATTTGCAGGAGTTCATTGGTGGGGAAGCAATACGTTACCTTCCTAAAGAAGAGTTGTCCGACCGAAGGAAGAATTGGATGGGGAAGGAAAATATAGAAAAATATGGGACACGTGGCTCGAACCTGCAAGACCACATGGTTCTCTCTGTTCCAGGATACAGAGATTTAAAGATGACATAAAGGGGGGGGGGGCGATGGCTCAAGAGGCCGAGTGACTCTCGGTTTGGACTTTTATTGGGGGTCTTGGGGCGGGCTTTGCAGACCACAACCCACTAACACTCCTACTAGGCGGTCCATCCCTGTTGGACCTTGCTATAGGTTAAAGGTGAACAAAGGGAGGAGGTCCAGGGGTTTGGTCAGTGTTGCAAAAGTATGACTTCACCAGGAAACAGACACTGAGTCTGGGGTCCGATGACTCACCTGGCCATACCTATTGTCAGTTGATGGTTTTAGCCAAGTATCTGATGGCTGGCACATTAGTTGCTAGGCAGTCTCGTTAGCATAACTATCCAGATGTATAGTGGGGGAGTGGGGGTTAGCCAGCGGATGTCTGACATAAGGAAACCTCATGGCAAGAGGAATCCCTTATCTTTGTCTTGGGTGAACTGTTTGGGGTGTCAGCCTCCTGGCTTGGGCTGGAGCTGGCTCCTATGTGAAGAAGAAAGCGCAAGGCCCTACCACTGCTGGGAACACAGAGTTCAAACTTATGGATAAAAATCCATAAGAGCACAGAAAAGTGCCTTGCTGGCTAACAGGCAGGAGATCACTCAGAATTACAACTGCTCTTCAGGTAGCAGAGATCAGTTCCCCTGGAGAAAATGGTGGACTTTGAGTCAGTTTGCCACAGCAAACTGACACCTTGACACTCTCCAAGAGCCTCTTTCTAGAGCCCATTGTATTTATTCCCACAACGGGCCTTATTCCTAGTGCATTTATATAGGTTGAACTTACAGAGAAATGCAGGAATATATAATTGATGTGGCTGTCAGGGGAAGACAGTAAGTAGTCAAGCACTGTTCTACCATAAATGGCTCCAACTCTGCTGAAGGGCCAAAATATATATTATTGGGGTTGGGCATGAACCGGTTTATGACAAATTCTGGCCAGTTCGTGGTCCATGAAGTTAAGTCTGTGGCAGGTCATCTGGCAAGAACATTCCGGCTTGTGGTGGTTCATGATGGTTTGTGAACAGATACATTTCCAGTCCACACTCAATCTAAATGTTTACAACCCCTGAAAGAAACAGGGGGATGGAATTTGGAGGGCATATAGAGAAGCATCCAGGGGAGGTGCCCTGAGACTTTAATGTCAGGTGCAGGTTCAGGATGTTCAGGGGTGTATAGAATGAATCCTGTGCAAGAGGGAAGAACCAAACTCACAGGAGATCTCTGGCTGACTTTCCTCTACCTGTCCTCCAAGTGAACTTTCCAGAGAGCACTTTCCTGGGGGCATCTTCTTTGGGTGGCTGTAACTCAGACCGCATAAATCCAATCCTAACCAACCTTGGAGGGCTGGTAGAGGAGAGTCAGCCAGAGAGCCCCATGCCTCTGAACAGCCCCATTGCCACAGTTTTGGGGGTGGGATGCCAGGGTGTTGGGGTGCTAGTTAAATTAACTGAATAAGCAAATTTATGAATTTAATTTAATTTAATTACTGGAGGCAGGCTGGCGGGACAGAATGATGAGGCAGGATCTCTTGGAGGATGCAGAGGGGATCTTCTTCTTCCCCTTCCAGTGTTAATGAATGGACAGTATTTGCTGCCGCAAAGAACCCCTGCTCTGGATTCCAGGTTGTCCTGCTCATAGGCGTAAACTACAGGGGGGGGGGGCTCGAGGGTTCGGGCCACCCCCAAAATTTTCCAGGGGGGACTGAGCCCCCCTGGTGAAATGGAGCACCTGCTGCCACCTCTCCCCCCCCCACCCCGGGCTCTTCCTAGGCCCGCTGGCCAGCCGGCTGTCCGCTCCCACCAGAGCCTCTTTCTTCCCCCCTCCCAGCTTCCCTGTACCCACTCCTCCCTCCCTCCCTCCTTCCTTCCATCTCCCTCCTGGGGGTCCAGGCAAATGCCCAACATGTCATGTTGGGCATTCGCCTGGAGCCCCAGGAGGGAGAGGGAAGGAGGGAAGGAGGGAAGAGTGGCCAGCGAGGGGGGGAGAGGCAGCGGCATCGTTTCAGAGTGCACACACATTTCGCATGTGCATGAGCCCCCCCCCCGAAGGGATTTCAAAACCTGATGCCCCTGGTCCTGCTGGGCTGGCTGGTGGGCATTGGGGGTTCCTGGCCCAAAGCCAGGCAGTGCAGCAGGAACCAATGGCAGAGCCTTGCAGGCCTGGCCTTGTGCACTGCACCCAGCAAAGGAACCATAGAGAAGGAGGGCAGGGGGCAGTGAGAGCTCACCTTCACTTCCCACTGACTCCCAGAGTCCCCCCCCACTGGAGTCCCAGGGGAGCTGTGTAGGACTTAGGTAAGAGGCTGAGAGTTTAAACTCAAATAATGTTCTTACAGAGGGCTCCAAGATCTATCTAAATCCGCATGGAGGAGGCACTTGGGGGGCAGGGAGATTTTTCTGTACACTTGGGAGACTTCCCAGGTATGCAAAAAAATCTAAAAACTTTAGGTCATTGGGACCAGATTTGGGCCTCATCAAGTCTGTCCTCAACTGTTTTTTGCATAAAGTTTAATTTCTTTAAAATACTTTATCGTTGGTATCTTACACCCAAAAGAATTCAAAGGATATACCACACATCTAACAATTTGTGTTGGAAGAAATGTGGTCAAGTTGGGGACTTTATCCACTGTTGGTGGTCATGTCCAGTCATACAGTCTTTTTGGTCTCAAATTTTAGCTGAAATCAAGAAGATAGCAACTGTTCAATTGCCACTATTACCTGAGACAGTCCTTTTGGATATGTTTCCAAAACAAAAATTATCAAAAGCACAAATAACGTTACTTTCCATACTACTTTCCACTGCTAAGCTTGCCATTGCTCAGAATTGGAAGTCAGTTACCTCCATATCTGTAGAATCCTGGCAAAATAAGCTATGGAATCATTTTGTTCACGGAAAGATAACGTCTCACTCTTTATCTCAAAATTTGATTACTTACCAGAAGTTTTTCCAAGTGGTATGGTTCCCTGTCACTGGGTACTTGGAGAATTCAGGTATTATCCCTAAAAATAAACATTATCAAAAGCTGTTATATTTCTGACTGATATAATAGATTAAGAGTTACAGAGGATTGCAACAGGTTATTATATCAAAAATATTGTTGTATCATTAGGAATATTAAGTGTTTTTTCTTTTTTCTATTTTGTTGTTGTGGTTAATGCAGTTATGAAGTATCATCACGTGTAATATTTAATTGTTACAAAAAAATGGGTTTCCAAAAATAAAAAATTAAAAAAAAATCTAAAAAACATTTTGGAGAGATATTTAAATCCCACAAAAAGTTAAAGAGCATTCCCTGCACATGACCCAGCAGTTGGGAGGGGAGACTGGCAGACCCAAGTGGCTGAGAGCTTCTCAGGCTCTGCTGCCGGAGATGGGGGGCAATTGGCAGGCCCAAGCAGCTCTTAGCCCGTCGGGCCTCACCGCTGGAGCCAGAGGGGGAAATCGGTGAGCCTGAGCAGCTCTTAGCTGCTCGAGCCTCACTGCTAGAGCCAGGGTGGAATCGGCAGGCCCGAGCAGCTCTTAGCCACTTGGGCTTAGCTGCCAGAACCTGGGGGGGGGGAGTCAATGGGCCTGAGCAGCTCTTAGCCACTCAGGCCTTGCCACCAGAGCTGGGGAGGGGGAATTGGTGGCCCGAGTGGCTGAGAGCCACTTGGGCCTCGCCACCAGAGCTGGGGGGGGGATCAGTGGGCCTGGCAAGAGCTGCTCAGGCCTTGCCAGTGCCTGTGGGGGAGGAGAAGTGGCAGGCCTGGTGACTAGAAGCCTCAGGCCTCACCATCAGTACAGGGGGAGGATTGGTGGGTCCAAGCCTCGCTGTGGGTGCCAGGGTGGGGTGGGGTGGGGGATAAGACTCACCTGTGGCTGCTTCCTCCACTTGGTGGAGCTCCTTCTCTCTCCCCCCCCCCCCCGTGAGTATCATGGGTCCCCCCCTTCTTGTCATGTCTAATTTGGGCCAAAGAGACAAGCAAGAGGAGGGATGAGGAAGATTATACCACCCTCCTCCCTCTTTTCCATTCACAGTGTTCACCTGCTTTTTCTGGAACCTTTCACACTCTGCCCTCCACATGGAGAGAGCAAGACAATGTTTGACATTTTTATTAAAAAAAATTGCCATCAAGTCAAGCTGACTTATGATGACCCCTAATGGGGCTTCAAGGCAAGGGACATTCAGAGGTGGCGTGCTATTGCCTCTGCATCACAACCCTGGTATTCCTTGGAGTTCTCCCATCCAAATACTAGCCAGGGCTGGCCCTGCTTAGCTTCCAAGATCTGAGCAGATTGGGCTCACCTGGGCTATCCAGGTCAGGGGTATGTTTTACATTTTTGTACTAAGGGCAAATTGGTTTAAACTGGCAAAGGTTTACTTCAGAAATTGTCCCGGAAAGCCAAACTGGGAAAAAGTTGAACAGTGGCTACAGTCACACACACTAAATAATCCACTTTCAGTCCACTTCCAATGCACTTTCCAACCGGATTTTGCCAGTTCACACAGTAAAAATCCAGTTGGAAAGTGCACTGAAAGTGGATTGAAAGTGGATTATTTAGTGTGTGTGACCACAGCTAGAGAGTCTACAAAATACAAAGTTAAGAAAAAGATATATCATCGGTAGCTGTACAGGGTGACTTATTTAATGATATATTTTCTGAAACCTGTCAGGTACATTCTTCTTCTTTTTTCTTTTTTTTGAAGAAAACAGAATGAGATTTTCTAAAAGCAACTTGGTATGTGAACTTCCCTGCTTTTCCAAAAAGGTGGACGAATTTGTTATCAATGCATTAAAGGCTGAAGTAGGGATTTGATCCCTGTTCATTACATAAACTGGCTTTTGAGTACACAGAAACAAAATCAGGGTAGATAATTTTCAAAAGTTAAGTTAAATGATATTCTGGGTTGAAGGGTAAATGGTCATAATGTACACTGACACATTATAAGAATGTTTAAATATTTTTCAGTTAAAGCTAGGAAACCGGGTCACCAACCTCAAGTTGGGATCTGGAGCTCTCCCAGAATTGCAACTGTTTACTAGACTACAGAGATCAGCTCCCCAGGACAAACTGGCAGCTTCAGAGGGCAGGCTCTGTGGTATGCCACAGAAATTAGAAATAAGCTCCCTCTGCTTCCCAGACTCCACCCTCCCAGGCACCATCCCAAATCTCCAGAAAAATCTCGTCAGAGTTGGCAACCTATTAGAAAACAAGTTCTGTGGGGCAGCAGGGTCCCTGATCCAATTAAGAAAATTTGGCCATATTCCTACTTGAGTCCCTGCCTAGTTATTGAAGTCACTCCTAGCCTTTGGGAAGAATGAAGTATTCTCTTCCTCCTTGAGAACTTCCACTCATCTTATTGGAACTGTTGTGCTTCCATCAGGATTCTTCCACGATCAATGAAATCTGTCTTGCTCTATTTGTGAACGTCTTGTTGGCCATTGTTGGAGACAGAGTTCTTGACAAGATGGACCTTAAGCCAGAACCAGCATAAGTTATTCTTATGTTACTGTGTTCTTAATAGATTTAAGATTTCTCTAAAAAAGTGGATAGGGATGAAGGTGGTTGTTGCTATTTATCCCATGCTGTTACTTCATCAGTTCCTATACATTTTCTCTCTGGGAATGCATATGGCAACATGTGTGTTGGTAGCAGTCTTTTTATGACAGCAGCCAGACAAGCACAGACCTAGATGCAGAAGTGACTTGTGAAGTTTCCCCCACCAGGTAATATTCAGAAGAGGAATATTTACTTGGAATTTGCCTGAAATACTAATGGCCAGTGCCTCACAACATTGCTTCCTCTTCTCAGAAAATCAGCTTTTGCAATACTACAGTATTCAAAGGTATTTCGTTTTTTTTTTTGTTTTGTTTTAATGGCACTGTGATAATGAAACAATTCAGAGTTAATGGAAACCTATAAGCAAAGGACTCTAATGATCCAGAATAATTTCTGATTCCCACAGTGTAATTTATACTGCACTGCTATAATTTAGAGCTCAGTTCTTCTCAACCACAGAAAGAGAAGAAAATAAACTGTCCAGTGAAGTGGGACTTTTGTCTTTCTCTGGGAATCTTTGAGCCTGGGGATGAGGAAAGAATACTATTGCAAAGCCAGATAACTTGGCCTCTCAGAAAGTAGTAACAGTGGCTCAGAAGATTCACCTCCTCCAGGGAAGATCTTCCAGGGCAAAGATAGGCCGGAATGAGGTGATGGGCCATATTTGTTGTGAGAGTGTCTCTATTTGGTTCTTGTGTGTTTCCATTTGATGCTGGGGCTGGGTTCTTTCTGTGTTTGATGCTGGGGCTGGGTTCTTTCTGGCATCTATGCCAGAAATCTGGTCTCTGGGGCATTACAGCAACAAAAGGCAGTCAGCCAGCAGCTCAAGAAAGACTGCTCCTGCTTCATAGTAACTGAAGTATTTATTTATTTATATTTACTTATTTATTTATTCAGTTTGTATCCCACCCTCCCTGCCCGAGCAGGCTCAGGGTGGTACAACAGGCATCCTGAGAGGTCACCAGAAGTCATCTCACCTTGCCCTGTATCTGAAATCCAAACCATTAATCAAGGACAAAGTGATGGAAATAGTAAAGGAGAAGAAGTATTCCTTTAAGTGGTGGAAGCCTAGTCCTTGTGCAGTAAATAAAAGGGAGCACAGGCTTTGGCAAATAAAATACAAGATGGTGATCAAACAGGCAAAAAGGGACTGTGAGGAACATATTGCAAAAACCATAAAGACCAACAATAAAATTTTCTTCATATACGTAAGTAGCAGGCAGCCCCTAGCCAGAAATTTTGGGAGATTAGGCACAAGTCTGTTTTGCTAGAGGTGGGGTGGCCATACACCTTCCCTGATCTCCGTGCAGTGATTTCACCACGGAGATCAGGCGTGGGCAGCCCCTGCTAGAAGAAACAGCATTTATAGATTTGCCATGGTCTGGTGCTATTCCTGTATGACATTCCTTCTTCCAACATAAATGCTGCCCTGACACCAGGGAAGATTGCACCAGCATCCCCCCCATATGCCATCAAAAATAAAAAAATAAAAAAGAGGTCATCTAAAATTTACATACAAGTTACAATTATGTCCAATAATAAAAATCTTCCTGGCATAACATTTTCTGGCAGGGTGTCATTTGATATTCAGGGTTGTGACCTTTTGAGTAAATACAGTATCTCTCTGCCTGCTCCATCTAAACATTACAAGCATGACAGGGAAGGAACATCAAACCCTTCTCATTGTCTGATGTAGTAGGAAGAATGATATAAGCAGAGATGTAATTTTAGGCAATTCATTAATTAATTAGCATTGCTTGTTCTGCTTCTGTATGGCTGGTGGGCCGTAATAAAGACTGAGTGACTTGCCTTTGAAGTTCCCACCATACAAAATAGGACTTAATCAGATTCCCTTCCAGGCTGTCCCTAGTGTCAAAGTAAAAGGAGCACAGTTAATAATAAGGCTTGCTTGAACAACCGCCAATAAACCACATGTTCTGTTCTCCAGTCACAAACAAGGAACCGGTGTTTCAATGAGTAGCTTGACTGTTTGTCTCCCTGTTCATGGCTGTCCAGCAGACTGCGTCGCTGTACTCCATCCCAACAATTCAGTACAGCACAATCTGCTTTTCTTGCTGTAATAACTTGGGACAAACAATCCAGAGGTGACAAGCCAGTCATCCTTCAGTCTCACCCCCAATCCTCTTTTGTTCTCCCTGACAGTTCTGCTGATGTCCCATGAAGAAGGAGATCACCAAAAGCATGCATAAATTTTGTGAATATTTGCTAAGGTGGGTCTACACAGACAGAACCATTAATAGTTAATAGGAAGAAAAGGGGGGAAAGCTACATGCCTCTGAATTGTCATTAATTAAGTTTCGTGTATGTGTGTGTGTACTTGGATATGCTGCTTTCAAAACAAGCACAAATTACATTTCAGAAACCAGTGAAGGCTCTTGGCAATGAGAACAACAATCGGTAATTATGAGACATCCATAAGTGACAGACTAAGTCTAAATTACAAGCGAACAATAATGGACATAATGTGAGTCTTCTGGCCTTAATAACTGAAAGTGCGGCAGAACCCTGGGTGCTTCCACTGACTCTCCTGCAGCATCAAAGTTTCATATGCCTAACAGAAGATGATGCAACACAAACAGACTGGGAAATGGCTTCTGTTTGGAAACAGCAACAATATTTAACTGAAGATGTATACATACTTCTGTGCTAAAAATACCCATAGTGCAAATGTCTCTTGTTCACAAACATGTCTGAAAATCAAACTGAACTTACTCACAATGACTTTTTTCACTTGAGTTGTGGACTCCATGCGATTGCAGTGACGATTGCTTTGTAATTTTAATTTCATGATAGGCTTGTAATTTAAGCACTAACAAAAGCAAGCAGTATTGAACATGGTTTGGTGTCTGCACAATTAGCAGCGTTCAGCATGGCAACTGACCAAGTAGCCACTGTTGCTTACAATTAGTCTGCTGGGGTTGTGTGTACCCCAGGGACATCATGGGCACCATTAAAATCTGCTACATTTCAAGATGCTACGCATCAGCAGCATTCATAATGGTGGAACACTCTTAGCAAATCCTGGTTCGAGCAACAGTTCCTGGGCAGTAAGCACAGCCACCATAGTCTGCAGTTCGGGAGGTGAGGGAGGCTGGAAGAAGGCGTCTTCTGGCCATGTGGTGCCCTCCAGGAATGTGATAAGGGGGCTGGCCAGTTTGCCCACAGTTTGCCACGTCAGGCTGCATGTCAGAATGTTGGTCCAGGTTGCCCAGGGGCTATTTAACAAGCCTGTGCAGGCCTTCCTCCTCTTCTCCTCGGATCACCAGCTTGCTCATCCAGCCTCCCTTGTATTTTGGTCTGTTACAATGTGTGTTGTGCATTAATCTGTTATTTGCTGTTGCAGCTTAGCAGTTTGGACATTGGGATGGATCCTTTGAGACGGATCCTTTCGGAAGGAGCCGTGCCTGTGTGCCTGCTTCCCCCATTTTGGAGGTTCCCAGAAGGGGGCTTGGGAGTGGAGCCATTCAGCCACATGCCCAGGTGAAGGCTGCCAGCTAGCTTCTACCATCAGGTCAATGCCCACATGCATTCTGGGATCTTGTCACTGCTGGGGCTCCCCTGGGCTGCCGCCGACTGCCCCCCTATGGCCACCTTCTTGCTGGGTGCCCTTAAAATTACCTTAAAAGTCATCTCTTATTTTCAAGTGTTTGGGGGCACTGCTTGTAGTTTGCTATCAAATGCCATATTGAGGACAGGAGTGTTTGTATATTGCAACATGAAAAGTTTGTACATCTCTAAGTGGTAAAAATGTATTCCCTGCCAATAGTACAGTTTTCAACCCCCAACATCAGTGTACCTGCCAAATCTGTACGTTCCCACATTTCTCACAAGCTGGTTGTGAGGTATTTTCATCCCAAATCACCTCCCAATAGATCTGGGGGTACAGAACTGTGTGCGGCAGAGGGGATAGAGGCCCCTGGTACTTCAGCTGGCTGACCAAGCATCCCTGCATGGCTTGTTTATAAATGAGGTAAGCCCATGGTGAGAAAAGAGGTTCTAGACTCCTTGCATACCTTTAGTGATCAGGTTAGATAAATCTGTGTGCCAGGATGGCTTGTGTATCAGTTTCCTTGCTTACAGTAGTCGCACATTCATTGGACTAAGATTGCATGTGCTGTTTATCCACTAGTTCAACACCAATATCAACCAGTTGAAGGCTCAACATTTTATTTCCTACAAAGCATACACCACTCCAGATGTATTCCTGAAAAAATTCCCCATGTAATATCTGTGAATGATGAATGAAAAAGCCACATTCTGTTTGCAAGTAGTTCTTGAAGAGGGAAAAAAGGGATGAAGTGTGTAACATTAATGATTGATTGCCAGTCATTTGCCCAAATATACTTCTAAGAAGTCTTTAACAGTTTCTACATAAAATCTAGGCGTAACTCCTTTTTCAGACAATCAAGCAGCTGCAGTGTCAATAAAGGTTCAGTGAAGGAATCTGCCTCCTGCATATGAAATACCCATCTGGGGAAATTATGACATCCATTCTGGATAATCAATACTACTGCAGAAATAAAGTTATCATTTTAGTCAATCTAAAATGACCGGGGGTTTTGATGGGTCTCGACAGCCCTACTCATGTGAGGCTGTTATAGAGCAGTCATATAAAAGGGGGAAAAAACAGAATTAGCCTGGCTCACAAAGTATCATAGAAGGCACTGCACAATTTTATTTGAGATGCTGTCCAAATATATCTGTTAAGACACTGTTTCAGGAAAGGAGGAAGAGCCACTTAAGTTGGATTTGTGTTCCACTCTTCCTCCAAGTAGCTTAGGGGTAGCACACAGGACATGATTCCATTTTCTCCACATTTTGTCTCATTTGAGAACAACCAGTATGCCAAGTCCAATAAGCCCCTCAAGCAGCATCACATTTTCCACAGGACCGTCCAGTGAGCTTAATGGTTAGGCAGAGACTTGAATCTAGAAGGTTTCTCATATGCAAAACTAAGACTCTAGCCATTATCCCAGATAAACAAGAAAGATTGCTTCCTCCTATAAGGTACTTGCAGGGGGGGGCGGGGAGTGAGTAGACATGTGGCATGGGGAGGTAAACTCCCAGATGGAGCTTGGTTGGCAACCACTAGAAGACAACTTTTCCAGGGAGAGTCTCCTTCAGCTTTGAAGCCTGTAAAGGGAATTTCTATGGGTCAGGCAGTTCTCGAGTAAACTAGAGGAAAACAACCAAAGGCAAGACATTTAGCACAAGAGCATGTTAGACACCAAAGTTCATAATAACAAGACCTGTGATGAGGTAAGAAACTTATTCCCATCCATTTGACTGACTGAGTATACAGGGACCATCTATGTCCTGGTGCAAGCCAGGTGAGAGCCAGTTTGGTGTAGTGGTTAAGAGCGGTGGACTCTAATTTGGAGAACCAGGTTTGATTCCCCTTTCTTCCACATGCAGCCAGCTGGGTGACCTTGGTTCAGTCACAGTTCTCTCAGAGCTGTTCTCTCAAGAGTAGTTATCTCAGAGCTCTCTCAGCCCCACCTACCTTACAGGGTATCTGTTGTGGGGAGAGAAAGGGAAGAAAATTGTAAGCCACCCTGAGACTCCTCCTCCTCCTCCTCCTCTTCTTCTCCAGTCACCTCTGAGGTTCCATTAACTAACGAGGTCTGTGTGTAATATAAGGCACCCCCCAGGTGGGAGCAAGGTAGACCTGGGGCAATCACAAAATAAATAAGAAATGTCCCAGACTTCATAATATACATTGTTTGCAAATTGGTGTTCCCAGTTGTTTTTTTTGAAAGGGAGAAACAGCTATGGGCTGCATAATTTTTAGAGCTACCCATCTGTCTGCATCTTAAACATTTTGTTGGATCATAGGTGAACATCTTGTATGCAAAGAAGTTACTGGAGGTACAGAACAAGCTGTTTGTACTGCCATAGCTGTTTGTTAATATTCATGTTGTTTTGTTTAATCATATCTGTAAGTGGTTTTCTCCTGTAATTCATATCCTTGGCATCACTGCAACCTACTGTTTCACTTTAGTAAAAAATAGCAATGCGTCAAGAGTCATGTGTCATACTGGTACAAAAGTCATATAAGGGTCATTGTCTTATATTGATAGTCTTCTGGAAAAGCAAATAAAGTTAACTATGCAAGAATTTAAATGGCAGGGGGAGCGATCAGTTGAACCATAGTCAGCTAGGACAGTATATAAGGTTTGTTTTTTTTTTTTTTAAAGGGTAGGCAGTTTTCATTGCATTGCTTATTGTACGTATTATCAGGGCTTTTTTTGTAGAAAAAGCCCAGCAGGAACTCATTAGCATAATAGGCCACACCCAACAGCAGAAACTCATTAGCATATTAGGCCACACCACTGATAGTACAGCTTATTAGCATATTAGGCCACACCCCCATGTTACCAGAAGAGTGGTCATCCAGCCACACACCCCTTTTGCTTCTTATTCTGTTTACGTAGTTTGTTGTCAAAACCCAGGGCTTTTTTTGTAGCAGGAATTAATTAGCATGTTGGGCCACATACCCCTAATGTAGCCAATCCTAATGAGTTTCAGCTGTTGGGTGTGGCCTGTTATGCTAATGAGTTCCTGCTGGGTGTGGCCAACTCAGGAGCCAGCCGGAACTCCGTTCCTGCCCAAAAATAGCCCTGCGTATTATACTATTTTAATGCATTCCTTTCCAGTTTTGCAATCCTGTTTTATTGCATTATATGTATTAAGATGTTGTTTTGCAATTCTCTAATTCTATACTTCCATTTCTGTGCACTGTTGCTGTGTATTATATTGTTTTGTTGCATTGTTTTTTAATTGTATAACACACCTTGAGACCAGCAAGAAAGGTGCACTGTGAGTGAAGTCAATAACCATAAATAATGATGATAAATAAACAATAGTATTAAACTCTCCCAAGTATTTTGGCATGCCTTATTGTCTTTTTGATGGTTCCCACAAAATGCTAGAGATATTTGCATAATGAAAAACTCCCAATTCATTCTGAACTATGTTTAGCAAGGGATGATATCATTTGATTTCTTTGCTGTTCTGAAAATCTCTGTTCGAATTTCAGTCCTCCCTTGAGCAAAGTGAACTTGTGATTCTTTATGTCCCCAGCATTTACTGTTTACTCTCACAGAATATTTTGTTTTAAAATATGAACATTTTTCAATGTTGTTTGTGCATCTCAGTATTCTACACAAAATGTATCATCTACATTTAAAATGAATTTGTTTTACACAGAAGTACCATATATATTGCATATCGGCACTATACTGCATACACAACAGAAAAGCAACAGAGAAAGCAAAGAACCAAAACTGTTCGCAAGAAGAACAGAGATCTACACAGCTCTGTGGGCTTCTTGGAGGAAGGACAGGATTAAAATAGAGTATATAAATAAGTCTAGGAAGACACAAAATAGAGAGAATTCTGTCATCCTTACTAAAAATTAGATCTGATACTAGGCTGGCGAAGGGCACAAGCCCTTGAGAAATATTACTGGATTTATTAAAAATCATTTTGCTTTTCTCAAAATACCTCAGATGTATCGCCAGAGGAGAAACTTCCCAACTGACTTTGAACTTCACTGTGGGCAAAAGTTTGGTAGCTATCAATCGTGGGTTGGATCTTGCTAGTCATTTCTGCTGATAGACACTGGGGACATTTTTCGTTGATTCCTCACTCCTGTGCAGATCACCAGCTCCCTCCTTATACAGTTCCTGAAGGTCCCTGCATCATTTTGAAGGGTGTTTGGGCCTGAAGTGGGAAAGGGGAGGTGGAGAAGGTAAGCTCTGATGACAGAAATTCTCCTGTCTAGAGATTTTCAACATGATCCAAGCCATTGTCTAGAGGTTATTTTGCTTTTTTTAGCCAAATGTTTCCACAAAAGAAAGAGATAATTGTTGTGGAATGGAACAGGTCATTCTCTGCCAGGGCCGCAAAGCAATGGAATATCTTTCTTTATATAATGGGGTGATAAATACCTATTTTGTTCCTATTGAGTTCTAAAGTTTGGAATGGATGCTATAAACACAGTGATGTACTTTCTGTGTATTATGACTGTTTCTAGTGATATTCCCTGTTTTAAGTAAAGTAAGGAACTGGTAATGTTGCCATAAGAAAACAAGTTTGCTCAGTGTGATATAATCCTTCACCTATAAACATTGGGGTCATCCTGGAAATCCAGGTTTAGTCATAACTGAGTTGAACGGAAGACTCATTTTTCTCTCTAGTGTAGGCTCACCTTAGCATTGAGCCAATTTCTCATCATTTTAAGCACTTCAGTCTTTGCTTTGAAATACAGTAAGTGAAGTACCAAAATGTATCACTCTCTAGAAAGCATCCTTTAAAAATCCTTTTTCTTCCTATGTGTTTCCTAAAGACAGTGATGATGAAAGGTCACATCAATGTACGTGTTGCCTCTTCTAGTAGTCTCAGACTTCCAGAAGCAAGATGTGCTAACTGAAAAGAGAACATCAAGAATGCTGCAGTGACACAGAGGAAGAAGGGATGGCTGCTTGCATGTCTCATGGAAACAACTGATGCTGCCCTCCAATGAAAGATGTACCTGACTACATATATGAAGAAAAGGGTCCTCTGAGAAGAGCAATCTTCACACACACAGAAATCTGATTCTTGTCTTGCCTTGCCAGTTTGGTGTAGTGGTTAAGTGCACAGACTCTAATTTGGGAGAACTGGGTTTGATTCCCCACTCTTTCACTTGCACCTGCTGGATAACCTTGGGGAAGCCATAGCTCTGGCACAGCTGTTCTTGAAAAGAGTGGTTTCTGTCAGAGCTCTCTCAGCCCCACCTATCTCACAGGGTGTCTGTTGTGGGGTGGGGGAAGGAAAGGAGTTTGTAAGCCACTCTGAGACTCCTTTGGGTAGTGAAGGGGGGTATAAATCCAATCTACTCCTCTTCTTCCCCTGTATGTGTGTTAGTCTGTTATTGTGACAGTGTGTGTGTGTGTGGGGGGGGGGAGAATATAGCAAAAGAGTCCTGAGACAGCCCCCCACCCGTCCAAGCAGCATGGCAGCCTCTTCACATCAGGGAAGATAAAAGCAAAGCATCTGCCTCTATCGCCCTATCCCTGTTTCTGTAGGTATAAGCAAAGTATTTATTTGTTTACTTCTACCATCACATTAACACTTGGTGGAATGACTCAGACAAAGAGTGCTTACATAGAATGATGGGTCGCCTGAACCCAGTGACCCAGCACTTATGAATGAAGGAAATACAGTGCATAGAAATGTCAACTGGAGATGTGGTATGTGTGGTGTAAAAATGGGTTAAACACTCCAGATGGACAGCGGGCCTGTCACTCACATCCATTCTCACTGTCCTCTCCTATGCCACTCCAACAAGTGTGGAATCTTCATAAGGTTGCCAGATCCCCCCAACCTCACCTTCTTCGCAGAGAGGAACACAGGGCTCAGCAGGGTTGAGCACTAGTGCAGTGTTATGCCTCCTGGACATTCAGGGAGTTACAGAGGGGAAGCTTATTGAAAACCATTTCTCTCCTCTGGGAAGGCATTTATCTCTGGGCAAGTCGGTCATCTTACCCTTCTTCAAGGCAAAGTGGGATTAACCACTGATTTTCAAACTGAGCAAGAATTTTGGTGGGCTGCTTCTCAAATTAGCCAGAAGCCCATTTTTTCACCAGCACCACAATGTCTGTAAAGGTAGGTTCAGAGACAGGCCTGGTTCTTGGGAATTGGTTAGGTCTCAACTAAGGAAGTGGTAGGAATATTGCAGGCTTTTCTTCTTCATTGAAAAGATGAATTGATAAGCATTCTGAGATATCTGAAGATGAATGGAGTTTTCCTGAGCCAGCTGATCATGGGAGGTTGTGAAGATATTCTGAAAATACCAGATAATATTTAACCCTTAAATCATCCTCTGAATAAAGGTACACATATCACATTTGGGGTACATTTTGATCCCAAACCAAATTCTTCATGTTTCTAGGGGTAAATCTGTCCCACAAAGGTTCTTCTCATTGTTGTTTGCTATTGTCGTGAAGGGCTGTATCTCTCCTGAGTTCTTAAAAAAACACTTCCCCAGACCACTGTTTTCTTAATAAAGTCATGGAGTAGAAAAAACACCTCAGTGGCAAAATGCTTAGATTATCTGGTGTTTATTTTCTACCTAGTGCTCTGGGGACATAGTTTACTAATATGCTGGTGATAATGTTCTAAGAAGAAAAGGTTGCACAGCTACTTTTCTCTGAATTCTACCTTAAAAAGTACAACTGGGGTAGCTAATTTATCCCGAGAATACTTTCAGGGTTTTAAGTTGCAGTACTGATACACTTGCCAAGAAGTAAATTCTTTTGAAGTCAATGACATTTCTTTCCCAGTGTACAGGATTGGGTACCAATAATCTCACAAGAGAGTTAAGTATTTTTATATAATTGTAGTAATGTTACTGTCTCCCTGCCTTTCTGCTCCTATTAAAGCAATATTTACTGGGCATAAACCTCAGGAAAGACACATTTTTATTCTAAAATAGCTTGAAGTGTAAATCAAAGCAGCCTCCCCACCCCCACTCCAAGAAAACATGAGAGTTAATCCATGAGAAATCTGACTTTAGGAAGTCTGAATTTGTAGCACCTCTTCTGACTTGCTTTAAATCCAGAAAAATGGAACTTCTGCTCACCAAGCACAGGACACAATATTTTTTCTGTTTCGTAAATTCTGTTCTCAAGTCAGAGATGCAATAAAATTAAGAACCAGGCTGGCTCCAGGGAATGCTGGAGCCCAAGCTTCAAGAGACAAGTAATCTGATTTCAACCCCCTTTGAGTTAAAGTTGGGCAAACAATTAGGGGGGAAATTCAGAGCAGCCTCAAGCATTGTCAGGCAGTGTTAGCTGAACAGAGAAGAAACATCAGTGTCTGTAAGGGAAGCACAATGAGGTTAGTTCCCCAGCTTCTCTATTTATATGCTGTTCTGTTTGACAGAGACTTGTGACTGAAACTCTGGGGCAGGCCTGTGGGTGGATTTGACCCCATGGGATGCTGTATAATGTCACTTTTCGAGAAGACACAGATCTGAATCTTTTGAGGCGACAAGGATCTCGCCGAAGCATTTTCAAATGTGAGAGAGACAGCAATGTCTCCTTGCTGAGGCCATGGGTCTTTGTATTCATTGTGTGAATTGACTGAGGGGATGGAGCTGGATTATGCAAAACATGGAAGTGTCACTACCCTGTCTCCTGTATTTCCTGGAACATCTAGTATAATACAAGGCATGCAGTGATGTCATCATATTTGGCACCCCCCTGCACATAATTAGCTGTTGGCACTAGGCTACCACTATGTTAACAGCATCTGTTATAACTAATAGGCGTTCCTTAGAAGGGCTGAATGAAGCAGAATCACAACAGTGCCATGGGGGGGGGGGGGTGGATTAATGAGACACCTCCCCCAGCCTTTTTGTTTCTCCTTTATTTTACTTTTAATTGCATTTTTTGTTTATTTAAACATCTTTGCTCCTCATTTCCATTACAAAAGTATCAAGGCAGCTGAAAAAGGCAAAGCAACCATCAAACATCCTGAAATCAGAAATGAAAGCATTTAAGACAGTGTTAAGCTAATATATAAAACATACAATCCCTTTGGTGAAACATTCTCATACAGTGGAAATAGTAATCATTTACTGCTCTGGATGTAAAAGCTGATGTTTTGTGTGTTTGTTTGTTGTGAAGAAATGCCCCTAAATGGGCTGCAGGTTTGAAAATATTATAGCCCCGAATGAGGAAGCAACCAGACGAGTAAGATGATGCACAATTAAACCAATTACACATACAATGCACCATGATGACTCAGCTCTGCAATACTTCCAAGATCTCTGTGCATCTGAATGGGACACATGATGTGCAATCAAGCCTATTGTGGATAAAAAGACCCCACCCCACATGTGATATGCAACACTGGGCCAGATCTGCGTTGCAAAAAACAGCCTGTCTGCTTCTGTTAACAAGAATGCCGAACAAGTGACGGCAGCGTGTGGGAAGCTTCCACATTTTTTCCCTAATGTTGGGTACTCCAGTATAGATTCCATTAGATTATCCTTCTGTGTTATTTATTTTTTTAAATTGAGATGAACTGGAACCTCCACACAGTCACTGATCCCAATCATTTTAATGTGACGAAGATCATGGACCTTCGTGGCCTGTAAAAGATTATTCCAATGAGGGCCATGCAACAATGAGCCAGGAGATTTAAACCCCTCAAACCCTATTTGTTTTCACTGATGAAAACTTTGCTCCTCATACTTGTAGCAGCATTTTAAAGAGAAAAAAAGGCAGCCCCCCCTCTTGGAGAACATATCTTTTTCCCCCTTGAAAATGCTAACACTATGGACATTTTGGTTTCGAATAATGAAAATGAGTTGGAGTTTTAAGTCCCTACTCCTTTCCCCACACTGTCCTGATTCAAATGCATCTGAACTGGGGCTCCACACATGCACAATTTGATTTTTTACATATTATTTGTGTGTGTGTGTGTGTCCCCCAAAAAAACAACAATGTTCCTCTAAGTAGTCATGTGAACCTGTTCTTAGTAAATCAGAAAGTGATGCCAGGATTGGATAATGAAACAAAAACCATTTGCCTCGGAATCAGTATTACATGGTCGTGTTTACTGAAACATTCATTGTAGGACCATTGGGTTGACAGCTTTTGAAGAATGCTTACAAGCCTTATAATGAGTAAAACTCTAGAAGTTATATCTGCCACAGGTAAGAAAGGAAACTCTCCCAGGAATTGGAAGGAGGGAAATAAGAGATTTGGAAATTAAGATGTGGTGATTATTATGTAAAGTTGAGCTTGCAGCATTGTGGCCTCTCTTCTTACATGGGAAAGTGTGAGGAGGTTTGTTCCATGGGGATTTTCTGAGAATTAACCAGTCAGCAATGTCAGAAAGCAGCCTTTCAGCTCATTGCAGGAGACAATCTCAGTTACTTAGGAGAGACCAGATCTGCTTGCTGTCTCTCTCTCTCTCTGTGTTAGTTAAGTTTCATCAAGTCACTTCCAAATGTATGACAACTGTATGAATTAATGACATCCAAACCCAGCTAAGATGTTGAACAACAGTAATCAACCTTTGAGTCTTCAACATCCTAACAAATAAACCCACTCAGTTATCCACCAAATTATTCAAGTGCTAGAATACATTTTATGAAACAAAGATGTCTTTAGCTGCCAATAACAGTAATGTGGGAATATAAAACAAAAATGAAGTGAATCAAGATGAAGATGGGTAGCTGTGTTAGTCTGTCTGTAGCAGTAGAAAAGAGTAAGAGTCCAGTAGCACCTTGAAGACTAACAACATTTGTGGTAGGGTATGACCGGAAGATCAGCAGTTTGAGACCTGAGTGCCGCATGATGGAGTGAGCTCCCATCTCTGGTACCAGCTCCTGCCAACCTAGCAGTTCAAAAGCAAGAAATTGCAAGTAGATAAATAGGTACCACTTTGATGGGAAGGTAACAATGTTCTGTGCGCCTCGGTGTGTAGTCATGTTGGCTTAGAAACGGAGATGAGCACCGCAACTCTAGAGTTGGATTTGACTGGCTTTCGAGCAAGAGAAACTTTTACCTTTACCTATGAACTTTTGTGAGTCACTGCTCGCTTCGGATTCAGAAGTGATTCAAGAAGTGCAGGAGAGGGTTGGCTACCTGAGGTCAGAAACAGAATGTGCAAGAGCTGTTCTACACTATTAAAATATAGCATAATTACCATAATTTATACAATTGGTTCCAGGTAAAGTCATCATTAATCTGCTGTTCTTCTATTATTTCCCTGTTGCACACTAAATGTTTCCAGGAGTAAATTGGTGTAAGTTTCTCTCTCTGTGTTTTTTTTTTTTTTTGCTATAATATGAAAACAGAAGCACAATCTCTATGGTATGAATGATCTTTGTGCTACTGTTTTGTAACTGTCACAATTTCTCATCTTATCTACAGCCTTCTGTTTATTGATGCTATAATTCCATTAAGAATGAGCTGTTTCTCACTGTGAATTTGAGAAGAAGACATTGGAGTTGCAGTCTAGAGTTAGCTGTGACAGGGGTACTACCTTTTGAGGGGCAGGGTTGCACACATTGTTCCTTAGAAATTGGAGGTAGGTGTAGTGGATTTGCTGCTTAAGCAGTGTGGGGAGAGGGGGACAGTGCACATCAGCTTGCTTAAATGGGGAAAGGCCATAACTCAGCAAGTCCCAAATTCGAAGAATCAAGCAGTAGGTGATGTGAAGATGTCTGCCTGAGACCTTGGAGAGCTGCTGCCAGCCAGAGGTGATAATATTGACTTTGATAGATGAATGATCGGATTTATTATAAAGGAAGCTTCATGTGTTCATATGTAATTAAAAAAAAAATAATGGAGAAAAACTTTATGGACATTCATTGAATAGTGAGAGGAAATAGAGTCACGATCAGAACAGTATCACCCTGGGTGTGGGTGAGAAAATCTGGGAGGTAATCATTTCAGCGGTGCAAAATCAGTGGATGTGAGGATCTTCTATTGCCATTCCTCATGCACTTAAAAACGGAAGAGGATTGAATGGTACAAAACATTTTCAGTGTGATAGGGATCTGCTTACGACTGTATTATCACAATGCTGGGAACATTCATCCACTTAAATCATAATTTGGGTACAGATTGTGAGCAGACTCCTTAAGCATTGGGGCGGGGGGAACCTCGCCTTTTAAATTACAGTTCTTAATTGGGTTGCTAATACTTGGTGCATGCACATTTTTATACTGCTGCTTGGTATGTGGGAAAGACAATATATTGCTTGAGCAATTGAGGGAAGCCATGTATCATATCAATGCTTCGTTGCTAGGACTTCTGTTCATTAGAATGTATTGCTATGCACTATCATTTATGATCATTATCAGTTATATTATCATGCATTTCATTATCATGGATATCATAGGTCTCAAGGGAAATTTTTGAGCATGTTGAAATGAGCCATGCACTGACCATGACTTCTGGGTCACACTTGACTTGCCAGCTTCTAGTAAGTTCTGCCGGCTGCCTAGTACAATGATGAATGTTGACTGCTGCAAACTCATACACATGCAGTCGGCTCATAAACTGAAAATATAGCTGATTTTAATAGGGAACATATCAACCACCAAACAGCATGGGGGAGCAACTCAAGAGAAAAAGGGGCATTAATAGAAAAAGAAATTCAATTTTCAATCACAGTATGTGTGACTTTCATGGTATCTCTAAAGATTAATGATGCTGTTAACATCAGAAGATAAGGGCCAATGTGGGGAAAATCTACAATGTGTGGCTCCTTCTCTTAACACTGGGGTGGATACTATCTAGCATGAGCATAGTAGTACTTTTGGAAGCAAACATCCCTGCCTCTGCTTCCCACTGAACCTCTGGAATCAGAGATGTACAGGAAGGAAATGCTTATGAGGATCAATGTGGTCTAATGACAGGAATGGAGAACCAAGAGCAGAATAGATCCAGGTTCCAATCCAATGATGCTCACTGGGTTACCTTAGGTCAGTCACTCCCCTCCCAACCTACTTCACAGGGTTCTTGTGAGAATAAAATAAAAGAGTGGTGAACTCTGTATGCCACCTGAAGTCCATGAAGTATGTGGTAAACAGACACTACTGTAGCTCCTATGACACAAATATAAAGCCAGGAGGGCATGCTTTTTCAGCAGCTGAAGAGACTCTGGCCTAGGTATAATGGGTTTTCCTTTATTTGGAAGGTCAGAACTTGGGCTGAAAACTCTAGGTTACTGCCAATGTATGAAGTTTTATGATAAAAGTAGAGACAACCTTTTGTTGTCAATGAATGCTCTGAGGTGTAGCTTGGCTTGGGCACTAACAGTCATTTATAAACATAATGTGCTTTTATAATTCTGCAGGTCCAAGTGGAAAGTGGTGTGGCTCTCATTTATATAGCTGACATAGTGCTAATCTTACAAACATGATGACAAATAGGTGAACTCCAGTGTTGGCAACGTGTGCCAGGGAAGGGAAGCATCGAAATGGAGATTGGAATGAATGAGAGAATACCGATGATAGCCACTCAGTCATTGTTTGTCGTTGATGATGGTGAATTGTCTCTGGATTTAGGTTGTGGCTTTTCAAAAGAACTCTGGCAAGTATGAATTCGGAGAGGAAAAACTTTTGCTATTGATTATATATATATATATATATATATATAGAGAGAGAGAGAGAGAGAGAGAGAGAGAGAGAGAGTAGATGAAATATACCCAAGAAAATCTGAAATGTCCTAAAAAAAATCAGGGCTCAGACAACCAACTCATGTTAGTGGCAAGCTTCCTCCTGGGTCCCATGGGGAAACTTGCTTGGGACTGGGGTGACCCCAGCTGGGGGTTTCCAATCAGCCCACCAGGATGTGCTCTTGCAGTCTTAATGGCCAATCTATCCCTGCACTCAAGCACAATTTTAGGGGGCACAGAAGGCTACAGTGACAGTGGGAGGCAGGGCCTTGCCTTGCTCAAGGCCAATTCTGTTCAAGCTGCTTAGGATCCCAGCCTTGATGAGTTAATGTTTAGAAAAGTGGAAATACCTGCCAGGAAAGACAGGAAAAAATCAGAAATCCATAGGGTTTATTTATTCAAAATTATTTTCCCTACCTTTTGGTATTATGGCAGTCATATCTTCCTTCAAAATACAGGTAAGAAAAAAGGCATTATGGTGTACACTCCTTGGATAGATGCAGGCAGTGTGCCCTCAATAATTAGTGTTGTCAGACTGTGGCGTGGAGTGGTGGGAGCCTGAGGGGGGCATGGGGGGCAGTGGCATTACATCACTTCTGGGAAGACATCATGCCTCCCTAGGAATCATCAGCAACTCTATGGTAAAACCGTTTCTATGGTGAGCCCTTTTTCCTAAGGAGGACTTTACTCTACCCAGCTTTCTGGTCTGCCACTGGCCTTCTGCCCTCCTTAGGGCTGTGCCCCCACTCTGCCCTTTCTCGCCCAGGGGGAGGGTGCCCTGGGCTGTGACACATAAACTCAGGGGAATAACCAGCTATGCAGGAAAAGGTGACTTCATAAACGAACCCTCCACCCACACACAAACCCTGATAAGAACTGAACACACTCTGGAAGATCCAGATTGCTGAGAGCAGGTGAGAGTAAAAGAAAAAAGAGTCAGAGAGTCAGTGTGGTATAGTGGCTAGAAGGTTGCACTAGGATTCTGGAGAGCCATGTTTGAATCCCCACCCTGTCGTGGAAGCTCGCTGCATGAACTCAGGGCAATCATGCAGTCGGTCTAGCCTACTATCAGGGCTCATTTCGTAGACAGAACTCCTTTACATATTAGGCCACACATCCCTGATGTAGCCAGTCCTCCAAGAGCTTACAGTAGCCCCCATAAGAAGAGCTCTGTAAGCTCTTGGAGGATTGGCTACATTAGGGGTGTTTCGCCTAATATGCAAAGGAGCTCCTGCTACGAAATGAGCCCTGACTACCACATAGGATTGTTGAAGGAGAGGAGAATGATGTAGGCCACTTTGGATCTCCACTGGGGAGAAAGGAAGTACACAAATAAATTAAATAACACAGGGAGATGAGCAAATTGGTTTGCTTTATCCACTAAAGAAAAAATTAGAGAAACCTGGATGGGGAGATTTATGGGTGTTCATGCAGAAAGGTGGGGAGAACTTCACAACTGTATATCCTCTTTCAATTCTTTCTGGGCCCCAGAGATCTGTTTTATCCAGAGATCTAAAAGGAACAACATTTCAACCAGCTGTAGCAAATGACATATGCTGTAGACCTGTGCAAAGAAGAGCCAACAGATTTACTGCTTACCAATTTAAAAGCAACAATTTAAAGAGCCCTGTTTCATGCATCTGGTCCCTTTGAGTCAGCAGTGGACACAAACAATTTGCTTTACACTAATTGCAAATAAGTAATTAGTTCCATTGACTTTCATGGTACTGCTTTCACATACATAAGCATAGGTGCATGATTGGAATAACTTTGCTGAATCGATGCTTCAGTGGCTATCTTGGCGTATGAAGGGAAGAGGGAGAGCCAACAAATTTGTGGCCTTATTCAGTTCTACAAGCCCTGAGGCACCGTCAAGCTTATTCTTTGCCATGGCTAAGAAAACCTAACTTTGTTGTCTGAGAGAGCTTTTATGTTTTTTTTTTCCTTCAGTGTGCAAGTCAAATCCAAATAGCTTTGCCATTAAGCTCATAATTCCTATGAGACAACAAGGTTGTGCCTCAGGAAAATGCTCATAAAAAGGGCACTGAATTGAGTTCCACAATCATTAACCTTCGCTTTCAGTAGCTGATAGGCAGACAAGCCACTCTTGCAAAGGCAGAAGGAAAGAGAAGCTGAAGATTCAGGCCTCAGTTTTGTTTTGAAAGAAGGAGCAGGGATGATTTTTCATTCCCTGCTGTTTCAGCCCCCCCCCCTCTTCATTTTTTCCTCCCTTGTTTGAATGGAATTCATACTAGTTCAGTTTTGCACAATTTCTGACCCCCCCATAAAAATGTATGCATTTTAAATCTTATGTGTCTATAAACCAGCATTCTGTATATATTATACTATCAGTGACAATTAATGTATGCATAAATATCGTATTAACTGTGTATAAAAGCCATACAGTGTGTACACAACACAAACAAATTGACAAAGCCAACAATGAACAGCAGAGAACCAAAACCATTGATGGCAATATAAATGGATTTAAAAACACACAAAATGGGGAACATTTGCTATTCTTTAAAAGGTCTGCGGGGAGATACCAACTTGTCTAATGAATGAGATCATCCTTGGAGGCCCTCTCTGAGGGGCCGCCGCTTTTCAAAGTTGGAATGCTCAGTTGTAGCATTGTTACAGTTATCGTAGTAGATAACTCAATGAAAATGTCGAGACAGTGTGCGACTGCAGTGAAAAAGGCCAACACTATGCTGGGGGTTATTAGGAAGGGAACTGAAAACATATCAGCCAGTATCATAATGCCCCTGTATAAATCGATGGTGCGACTTCATTTGGAGTACTGTGCACAGTTTGGATTGCCATACCTCAAAAAAGATACTATAGCATTGGAAAAAGTGCAGAAAAGGGCAACTAGATTGATAAAAGGGTTGGAACACTTTCCCTATGAAGAAAGGTTGAAGCACTTGAGGCTGTTTAGCTTGGAGAAACGACGGCTGAGGGGTGTCATGATTGAGGTTTATAAGAGTATGCATGGGATAGAGCTGGCAGAGAAAGAGGTACTTTTCTCCCTTTCTCACAATGCAAGAACTCGTGGACACTCCATGAAATTGCTGAGCAGTCAGGTTAGAACAGACAAAAGGAAGTACTTCTTCACCCAAAGAGTGATTAACACATGGAATTCACTATCACAGGAGGTGTCGGTGACTACAAGCATGGACAGCTTCAAGAGGGAATTAGATAAGCATATGGAGCAGAGGTCCATCAGTGGTTATTAGCCACAAAGTATAGAGAGGAATTCTCAGTCTGGGGCAAGTAATGCTCTGTATTCTTGGTGCTTGGGGGGCAACAGTGGGAAGGCTTCTAGTATCTTGGCCCCACTGCTGGACATCCTGAAGGCACCTGGTGTTTTTGGCCACTATGTGACACAGAATGTTGGATTGGATGGGCCACTGGCCTGATCCAACATTGGCTTTTCTTATGTTCTTACAGGGAGAAGACTTTTTTCCTTCCAAGATTCATTTTTAAAGATATAGCCATTTATCCCTCTTATTTTTTTCTCTTCCAAAAGAAGGCCTTCTCTTTAATTTCTCCTTGCAGAAATTACAAATTTACCTTTTTGTAAATGTAGCCCTTGCAGGGTTTTTTGTTGTTGTTTTTGAAGTTACACACAAGGTGGTGCTGTAGTTGGCCAGGTTTGAAGAGACATTGCTTGCCTCTGAGCATTTGCAGAATTATGTTCTGAAACTGTGTAGAACCTCCCTTCTGCCCCTCCTCTCTTTGATTATTTTTCTTTTGATCAAAACAGATTTAAAACAGACTCCAAATTTCTAAAAAGAGGGAAAGAAATAAATTGTTGGATTTCAGGGGGAAATTGACTAAAGAGAGGAAATTGGGTAAGGAATCTTAACAATACTATTAAATTGACAGGTGAGCTGGGATTACATCATCACACGGCAGCAGGCTAAGAATCTGGAAGAAGTCATAGGAAGTAGTGAAGCTAAGGAACAACAAGACTGGAGGCCAGGAGACTGAAGGAAAGAACAGAGTTGGCAGTGGGATGATGAGCAAGTGTGCCAGAGATGCTTCTAAAGGGGAAGGGACGAAGTAGGCTTCTATTAGAAACTAGTGAATAGTGGAGACAAGGAGTTGAAAAAACGAAGAGGCAAGAAGAAGGTGAGACTGGGTCAAAACTGGTCAGCATGGCTGGGGCTGTGTTCCATTGTCAGCCAAGAGGGAGAAGGTGCTGCGGGGCAGTCAGCCTGAGGAACTCAGGGCTTCTAGCTTTAGAGTCTAGAACTTGGGAGGTGAATTCTGCCAGCTCTGGCTTTCACTGTCACTCTTAACATTTGACCTAGTAACCTCAGAGAGCCAAGGACAACCAAGAAGGAGGATGACTGGATTTACCTGTTAATTTAAGCTGTTTGTAGGGTTCTAGGAGACCTAGATTGTCAGAATAAAGATCTGATTCTTATATAGTATATTACTGTATTGTTTTATAGTATGATTTACTTGAGAGGCATCTTTGAGTAGTCCACCTTAGCCTGTGCTCGTCTGAGCTTGGGAGCTAAGCAGGGTTGGCTATGGGCCAAACCACCAAGGAAGACTGGTCTTGCTATGCACAGGAAGATGATGGCAAACCATCTCTGCTCGTCTTTTGCCCAGAATGCCCCATGGTTGGGGTTACCAAGATTTTGTTGTGACTCGATGGCATGTTCTTCTTCTTCCTTTAAAGCAGGGCCTGTGTTTAATAATGGGGGGGGGGGGGATTTAGGCAATTGGGAGCTGGACCTATGAAGTTGCTTGCCCATTACTTTCTTTTTTGAGGGGGGGGGGCTATCTTTTGCATTTTGTGTTTGTGTGTGAGTGTCCACACCTGGAAGTCATAGTGACCTCTGGCTACTTCTATTGTGGCATGGAGGACATTCAGAGAAGTAGCTTGATAACATGCCTCTGCATCCCGTTCCTGGTATTCCTTGGAGGTCACCCTTTCAAGTACTTGCCAGGGTTGGCCCTGCTTAGCTTCCTAGATCTGGTGAGATTGGGCCACCTGAGCTATCCAGGTCAGGGCCCATCACTTTCTTTAAGGACTTGCACTCTCTCTATTCTTTTTCCCATAGGTTATAGGAGAATACTTGTTCTGCAGTTGCTTATGTCACTTTCTCCCTCTCTGCAGTCCCTTTGGAGCCAAGAACAATGAGCAAAGCATTCCCCACAAATGACTCAGTGGATGGAAGAACCTGATGTTATTATGCAGGCTTTTTTAAAAAAAGCAACTATAAGTAGAAAGGGGAAATCTATCCAGAGAGGCTGGAAGGTGAAGGCTCACAATCAGCAGTGCCAATGAGGCCAGACTGTAAGGTAGAGGTCAGGGGCCCTGGCTCACAGTGGGGGCAGAAGGCCAGTATAGACTGTAGCTAGCAAGCTGTATTAAGCATTGTGACATTTCAGAATAAATATGCATAGAATTAGGTTACACTCTGAGTACTTATCTGTGAAGGTAATGGGATGCGATGAGACAAATGTGTTATATGTCCATTCTGTGTTTTGCATCTGAAATATGCGTTGCCATCTAATGGGGGTAATTCCACAAGGGCATTAAATCCAAATCCCAAAATGACCTAACTTCACCGCTGCTCAGAGCAGGAAAGGCTGAAGTGCTTACCATAAGCATTCTCTGCACATTTTCCAAGGAAGGACAGGAAGTGGCTCATACCTAGCCTTTTTTTTTTTTTTTTGGTGTGCAACAGCTTTGAAGCTTGAGATGCTCAAAGCCTGGGTTGAAATAGTGCAGCACAATCTTCTCCCCCAATTAAATCACCATTACTCTCTGACTTTCTGTGTCAATCCCAATTAAAAGACCTGGCAGTGTTCCATATCCAGAGGGAGTCTTCATGTTGTCTAAAGCTGCATGCAGGTGGTGGCAGGTCAAAGAAGCTCCGCTCTTCTTTAGTACTAATCAAGAGAGCCTGATTGTATTTTTGGATTGTGAATCTTGATCATTCAAAGGAACTGGCTTTGTCCCTTGGAAGATTTGAGGCAGATTAACCTCTGGATGTTTTTGTGATGCACCATTCTTTCATGGAAAAAAAAGTCTGGTATATTTTTAACTCTGAGGTGTTTGGTATGTGACTGACACTTGTCTAGTATTTGTTTGCAAGGGTTTGGTTTTTTTTTTGTACTGTATAAAGACTAGGCTTGCTGCAAACTTCCACATGAAAAAAACCTACTGTGAAACTTTACCTTCCTCTCTGTCTCCCAGTGCTCAGCTGACTGAACTCTACTCTCATTGGCTCTTGTATTGCTGGGTGGTTTTTACACAGGCAGACTGAGGTATACTTCCACCAACATCAATAAACAGAGGGAGATACAGATTAATTAATACTAGGGGCAGACAGTGAAGGTACAGAGATAACCTATGTAGTAACTCTCAGTTCAAACATAATGTTTGCTTTAAAATATATGCTTTCTGGCAGACATAGGAGGCTGCTGCTTCATAAGAAGCCCTATAATCTGTGACCGAACAGAGCTTCTCCTCTGTTTTCTTACACCAGGGAAGGCTGGCTCCTTATTATTATTATTATTTTAAAAAAATGTTGTGTATATACACATGCACCATGACACCAGAAATGTTACCTGATAGTAGACATTGTCATGGTGCAGTAGCACCTGTTTTTTTTTTTTTAAATAAAAATAAAATAAAAGCAGTTTGCTCAAAGGCTGACAACTGGTGTGTGCTTCCCAACACACATGAGAAAGCAGAGTAATCACATGAAATAAACAACTCGCTGAACAACTGGCCCCCTGCTCAAAAGCAGTGAGCAGGATGTGAGCTGAATTGGCAGGCTCTTGAGAACGTCTAATGACCATTCAAAGCATAACTCTCACTCATAAGGGCTAAATTGTAAGTTTATGTCTGGACTGCACCACCTGGGAATTCACATAAGGGAATCGCTCTCTCTCTCTCTCCCCCTCTATCCTATACATTGCAGATGATCATATCAGAGACAAGGCTAGACTCAGATATTCCCCCCCCTAACATCTAGCTTTTCATATGCAGCAAGGGCAGGAAGGGTTGCCTCAGTGCTTAGTTCTGGTGGCCCTTTCTTACACGCCCATGGAAATGCTGATCACCACTTTGGGGTCAGGAAGTAATTTTCTCCAGGCCAGTTTGACTGGAGATCCTGGAGGTTTTTTGTCATCTTATGGGCATGGAATAGGGGTAACTGGGGGAGTGGAGGGAGGTTGTTGTGAATTTCCTGCTTTGCATAGGGGGTTGAACTAGATGGAGGTGCCTTCCAACTCTATAATTCTAAGGGTTTTTGTATGTAGGAATACTCGTGTGAATTCCCACCAACAGGCAGAAGTGGTACAGTCCAGACATAAGTTTATCACTTTTTTTTTTTTTGGTAAGTTCTGAGTCATTTGCATTCTAGGCAAATAGTAGCTGCAAGTTTATACCAAAAATGCTTGGGATATATATGGGGGGGGGGGGGAGGGAGAGGGAGAGAGAGTATGTTTTGGTTCAACTGTGGTTTCAAAACATTGATATGCTGTTGCTTTTGTTATTTAACACCACTCTAGCACCATCAGTGTGGTGGGTAGCACACAAAACCTGCACATTAGCCTGTCATGCTCAGGAGAACTTCCTTAACAAAGAAAATATGTGGACATTTTTGCAAAAATGTTGCTAGTATCAGAAAATCATTTTTAGTTCCTGACAGTTTGTTACACTTGAGGCATACATCTTACTCTTCATCTGTACATATTGGCATGGAAACAAGATGGATCAGCCAGAGACTCTCTGATTTCCTGATGATGTTTCTTAAAGGGCGCTGTCAATACTGCTGCCAAATTATCAAACTACCTTATGTACTTACAGGTGAAATATTCATTGCTTTTCATCACAACACTGTGCAAATTGCTTTGCTGCACAAATCACCCAAGTGCAGTATGACGTTTGATCATAGGTAAAATATAGCATCTTGCTTGCAAGACAGGTGTGTGTAGGTGATTTGAAGTGAGCAGGCCATATGTTACAAATAAGGGTGCCAGGTCTTGGTCTTTGAGATTTTGAGGTCCATTTTGGGGGACTGAGGGCATCAGATTAACATTTTAGAGCTGGCCCATAGGTCATATACTAGATGGTGTCTTTTAAGACTTCTGTGCATGTCTGTTTGTGGTAGTACTATAGCACTCAACTACTTCTATTTGTATGTGTTTTATCTTTTTTTTGGTTGGATGGATTGACCATCTCTTCAAACCCTCTTCAAAGTGACATATTTATAAATTCAACATGGTACAATGGCTAGTTGCGTGTAAAAATACTGTGTCACTATGTGGATTACCAGATCCTACTCCATGTCTTAACCAAGTCCCATCCCAATAGCCTCAAGGTTTGTTTGTTTGTTTGTTTATCAATCAGTCATATGGCAGAGTTACACAGAACGCATATAATAATATAAAATACATAACCAAACTGATATAGCAGGCATGCAGACTGATTGGGCAATCTCCTTAAATACTAATATCTAAATTTTCAGTCTACTCAGTTGCAGCTGGAGGGAATTAAAAGAGCACCATCACATCTCCCTGGAAAGCACGATGCTCACATCCCTGTCACAGATGGAAAATAGTTTGGTAGGTTGCACCACAATCTCATTCGGGTCCCGGTATTTTGCCCCATTTAAACAACAGGCCTGCACAACTGCCAAAGCCTGTTTGTATTCTATTAGCCATTTTCCATACTTTATGTGGCAGGTCAAATCCTGTGGGCCTCTCATTGGTGTTCATCAGGTTATGGATATTGGGTGGAACTGATCGCATCCATGTTCACTACCATTCATTCCCTAGACTGAAATTTTGTGATTGCAGGATTTGTGCAGACATTATTGCTGGGTGTCGGGATCTTAGTCTGGATAGGCCCATGTCAGCTATGACTTTGTAGCAGGGCTGGGGGTGGGGGGCAGGTGCCGGAACTCGCAAGAGGGAAATGAAGTTTTCAATCTGTATACTGAAAACTCATGAACTTTTTAACATTTTAAAAAGAATTTTGTCAAAGAGGTTCCGGAACTCCATTCCAGCATGTTCCTTCAGAAAAAAAGCCCTGGTGGATAGGCAACCCTCTGTGTTCAGTGATCTTTCTATATTCACAAAGAGCATCTTGCATTCTGAGATGTGGGGTTGCGATGTGACACAACATGGGTAGCCAATAGGTCAGAGTGGGTTTAATACATACACTGATGGTTCTCATTGTTGTATTGAGTTGGACATCAAGTTTGTGGACATGGGGGCTGTTGAGCCACCCTGAAGCACCATATTCCATAGTGCTATACACCAACCCCAAAGCTGAGCATCTAAATGCTGTAGCAGATGCACCCCAAGTTGTACCACATAATTTTGGGATAATGTTGTTTCATGCGTGTATCACCGCTGCTATATTGGTAATATGGTGTTTATAGCTCAAGGTTCTGTCCAGGGTAATGGCAAGATACTTAGGTGTATGGTTTGGAATACTGGGGGTGGGGGGCGGGGTGGGCTGACAATCCTAACTCAAGGGTGAAATAACACTAAAAACAGAATGTTGATTGTAATCCCAAACATGCTAATAGGGGATTTACATCCAAACATCAGGTCCCATTCAGCCAGAGTTAAGTGCTTGAAAACCTATTGATTGCAACAGGAAAGTATGTGCCTATTTGAGGGACTATTTATTGATGGGTTAATTTAATGGGCAGCATCCAGCAAAAAAAAAAAATCACCAACGAATTTTCGCTAACTATTTGTGAGTGCTCTCTCTCTCTCTCTCTCTCTCTCTCTCTCTCTCTCTCTCTCTCGTTGCTTCCCCAACAACTAATTTTCAGGACAGCAAGTTGTAAATGTATTTTTTTTTCTTCCAGGGTTTACATCTAAGCATTTGACATTTCACAATGAGTCCATTGTGAGTGTTCTACCTGCAAGGGTCAAGCAGAGAGTCTCACTGCAAAATATTGGAAACACTACAAATTTAGCACTAGGCAGAGGCCAAATTCAGTCTGCAAAATTCTCCATGAATGATGTCATTCAGAGTGTGCAGACTAGATGGCAAGGCAGAGATGTCATTGGCAGAGTCTTCTCTAATATCATTATGGAACTGCTTGTGAGTGATGATAGCTATGGAGCCATCCCTCTGTTGCTTCATAATAATTTGAGGTATGAATGCATTTTGCTTACAACAGGAATGCAATCCCTTGCCCATGCCAAGATATCCGAGGGGTTGTGCAATTTGTCACAAAGAAAGAAAGACTTGGAGAATTCGGAGTGAGCCTTGAATAAGGAAAAACTTGCATTAAATGCCACAGTCTGAGTATGCTTATATATGCAGTGTTTTTGCAGACTTTTTTGCAGTGTGATAATAAGGCTCTGAGCCTTGACCTGGATAACTCATAACCCTTTCTTGAGATAACCCTTTCTTGAGATCTTGAAAGCTAAGTTGGATTAGCCCTGGCCAGTATTTGGATGGAAGATCTTCAAGGATTACCAGGGTTGTGATGGAGAGACAGGCAATGGCAAACCACCTTTGAACTTCTCTTACCTTGAGGATTACATCTCCCTCCACGGGGTTGTTTTTAAAAGTGATCTATGTGAGTTGGGAATAATCATTTCTATGGGGGGGGGATTTGGAGATGAAAAGTATTTAGTAGTTGGTATATTTATCAGCCACTTTTCTCTCTAATGGGACCCGAATCACTTTACAACAAATACAAATACAATCTTATATAATAAAATAAATGCAGTTGTGTTATAAAAGATGACAAGAACAAACAGTATCTTGGGGTGACTTTGAAATCCAGTGGGTCAGTCATCCCAGACCACAGTAGCTCACAGACTAACAGCCAAGGCCCCAAAGCTCTTCTGCTCATGCCCAAAGCACAAGCCCAAGCCCAAGATATGGACCTGAGACACAAAGTACAAACAAAAGCAGAGCTAAGATGTTGCAGGTCACTGCAATGTCCCTTCCTTTCTGCCCTCCCTGCAACAGGATTTATTAACACCTTCTTCAGTTCAGTTCTAGAGGCTTCTCCAGTTGGAAAGGGGAGCCAAAAATATGCCTAGTCAACTTGGGCCATGGGGAAACCAGCTAGTAATGGGTTTACTTTCAACATGAGTCCCACATTCACAGTGAAATCCTAAACTATGGCTGCCAAGTGCCAGCCCCCAGATCCTGTTTCCTGCCACCACTCTTAGAACTGGTGAAAGAAAAGGGGGGGAAAGCCAGCAAAAACATTGGTCCAATGGCATGACATTACTTTCAGAGAAAATCCAGAAGTGACATTAATTCTCTCTAGCAATCACCAGAAACTCTACTACAGAGTTTGCTGCAGTCCTAAAGAGGACTGACATCACTTCCACGTTTTCATCAGAAGTGAGGTCATGACATTGCCAATGGTGCCCTCCACGTCCCTGCCCCCTATCCTAAGCAGAGTTGTGCATTTCTAAACCCACTGACGTCAGTGGACTTAGAAGGATGTACCTCTGTTTAGGATTACACTGTAAACTGCATAGCCTTCTGTATCTTGTCAGCAGAAATGAGCTAAGGAGAATAACAGAAAGTAGTGCCAGCCTCTTGAAATCCCCTTGTTCTCAAGCAAAGGTTTAAACATCTGGCTTAAAAAATTAAAACATTGTGGTTGCTGTCTATGGAAACCCCAGGAGTGGCCTCTCGACCTCTTCCTTCCCCCACTCATGAAGTCACTGCAAAATTTCTTTCAGAAAAGAAAAGAATCCAGTGTCAAGGATGAAAATGCAACTGACAGCCCCACAATAACCAAGAAAGCAATTCTGTATCTCAGACAAACAGGCTAACAAAAAAGTGTGTGAAGTGGCTATGGATCAGCAAGAAATACCCCTGCATGCTGCTTTATAGATTTTATAAAAGTGTGATTGAAAGATCATTTGACTTACAATTTGTATGCTTTTGGTTTTCTTTATTGCTGTTGGTTCGCCTCTCCCAAAATCAATGGCTAATGAAAACCTTGATCTCTCTGCCTGTCTTAGGCTTTTGACTTCAGCTGTAAGCATTGCAGCGTTGTAATTACAATTTACCCTGAAGGGGCTTGTTTGCTTTTTCCTGTGATGTGGTCCTCAACAGCCTGATCCAAAGTTCAGTGAACACCTCGCCAGTAACTGTGACAAACTGTAAAATCACAAGTCTTTGAATTCACCTCTACAATACTATGACACAACCTTTTCTTTCTTTCTTTTTTTTTAAAAAGTAGTTCTGCACATAGTACAGTACATATTTGATCATGCTGGGTTAGGGTTGCCAGGTCATACCTTCTCGCTGGCAAGGGGATTCTGGGGGCATTCCTGGAGGGGATGGAGACCTCGCCGTTTGCTGTTGCTGTTTGGGGGTGGAGTTTTCCTCTGGCTGGTGGCAGGCAGAAGCCCCCCCCCCAAAAAAAGCAGGGGATTCCCTGTCCTGGCCTGGATAATGGGAACCCCAGGTCGGGGGACCATGGGCCTTGAGTAGCCTAAAACAAGGGTCATGAAACTCAAATGGATTGGAGTTACAGGATTTCAAGGGGGTATAACATCAGAGAGTCCACCTTCCAAAGTGGCCATTTTCTCCAGATGAACTGATTTCTGTCACCTGGAGTTCAGATGTAATAGCAGGAAATCTCTAGCTACCACTGGAGGTTGGCATCCCTGGTTGGAGTTGGAGCCAAATGCCCCAACTTCAAACACTGCCACTGAAAACTGCAAGTTCTTGTTTCTTGCAGTGGCAAAATTGACGGCTAATTTCTAAGCTGTAGAGAGCTGCTGTGGACAGAGAATGGACAGTAGTACTCCCTGCAGTTAAGGTGCCATTTGGCTGAAAAACAGACTCCACCCACCCACTCCAAGTCCCCCATAGGGAATAATGGAAGAGCTACTGTTTTCTTTCCTTTGCGAAGCAAACCACAGGTCACAGCAAGGAAGCAGGGCAAATGTAGAGTTTTCAGCAGAAAGATTTTAAAAATTAGGGTCACTCACTCACTCATTGCAAGAGTAAGAATCTAAAATGAAGGCAGACAGGATTGTTTTTAACACTGGTGGCCAGCACCATTTCCCCATAGGAATAAGTGGGCCTGTGCTGAGAGGCATCTACTTCAGGGGCCAGTAAAATCAAACCCCTTGGTCCAATTGACTTGAAAAAAAATGGGGGGGGGGGTCTTTAGATTAGAGGGAGAACTAAGTTCTGTGCAAATCTGTGCCACTATAAATAGCTGTCCCAGGCCCTCCAATAGATTTCCCATTGAAAATAGTGGTGCCAAAGCAACAGAACGTGAAAAACCACATGGATTTGAATCCTAAAATGGTGATGTCCTACATGAACATCAACAATTAAAGGAAAAAACCCTGCCCTCCAAACCCTGGATATGAAAGAATAACATTTTTTTTTTCTTTGTGTAAACCCCTAGGCATGATCAGGACCCATACGGACGATCATATAGGAACTTCAAAATAGAAAGGTACAAATGTAACACAAAATAGAGGGCTTGGGGTGGTGGTCCATGTAACCAGAAATGACATCATGACATCTCCACAACACTCTTAATGATCCCCCAAAATCCAAGGGGTCATCACTCCCCTCAGGTTTTTTTTTTCCCACCGCTCTATCAGGTATCAGCAGGGAACAGGAGGCAGGTGGGGTGGGAGATCTCAGTCCCTCTAGGTCACACATGGATGGTATCCAAAAACATCCCAGTGTAACCTAGACACTTGACTACAACAGATCAAAGGCTACAGCTGGGCTTTGCCAATGACATATGCGAAGGTTGAATGAAATACATTATACCTGTTATCAATTAAATTGTGTTTCATAGCAAATTTGTCCCCCTTTCATCCTGCTTTATGTACCTGGGTCTTCCTTCTGGACACCATGGTAATGTTGTGCATGATATACAAGTATGTTTGGGGAAACTCTTTTGTATCTAATGGTGAACATTTGTGCTGGTAAACTTTCCTTCCCAGAAGAATTAGGCTCTTGTGGTATAATCAGAAGTTTTCAGAGAGGGGAAGAGACTGTTCTAATCCAGTAGATAATACTTAAATCTAAAAAGATGCATTGCAATTTACTATTTACTGAATCACACTGAGGCATTTATTAAATATTTCTTCAAATGGAACCCAAAGATCAATTACCGAGGTACTTATCACTGGAGATTTACTTGAGGATGTCAAGGGATTATTTATGAATGAGACTGCAGTTAGAAATGAAAATGAAACTGCATGAGTGAAAAGCATTAAAAGTTGCCCTTGAGGTTACAATACTAATGTAGGGCAGTGTATGATTATTTAGAAGGTGGGTGGGAGAAAAACCTGCTGGTGCCTAAATCTAGATATGGTTTTTTTCAGACTATTAAAACAAAGGTTAATGAGTCTATGAATAACTGGATACTAAGCTGCTCCAAGCATATTAAGTGTGCAAGCCATATCCAATTATTGGGTATCTTTTCTTCCATCCACTGTGGAGATTCTGAGAGATCCATGTAACAACATATACCAATTGTTGGTATTTGATATATACACATAACCAATTTAAGTATTGCAGCTGTAGTAGTCATTGTTTCTCCGTCACCAAGTCCCCTGTTGGGGTTTGGGATTCTCCACCTCAAGGTCCTATTGCCCATCACTGTTTTAGGTCAAATCTATATCTGACTTTCCTGCTGGAATCATTCTAGTTTCAAAAAACCCCATCTATACCCGTTTCTAGTTTCAAACCATACTTGTTCTAGTTTAAAAATTATTGTTTACATTTGTTAATTGCCCTCCTGTGGTCAAGCTAGCATTTTACTGCTTTAAACAGATCTTGTTGCTTTGTACTCTTCAGAGCCAGGGAGTGAAATTTGAAACCAGCATGAAATGAGCATAGGAAAAGACAGCAGTCAAACTACTTCAGAGGGGAGGTGTAAATTGGGCCTTAAGCAACAGTGGTGGAGGGATTAAGGCCCAATTTACATCTCCCCTCTGAAGTAGTTTGACTGCAGTCTTTTCCAAGCTCATTTCATGCTGGTTTCAAATTTCACACCAGGGGATCTGAAGAGTACTAAGCAACAGCATTTGTTTGAAGCAGTATAATGCTAGCTTGACCACAGGAGGGCAATTAACGAATGTAAACAGTAATTTATAAACTAGAACCAGTATGGTCTGAAACTAGAAACAGGTATAGACAGTTTAAGAAAAAACAAAAAACTAGAATGCTTTTAGCAGGAAAGTCAGATGTAAATTTGACCTAAGAAAGCACTGAAGTCACAAGTGTGATGATGTCACTTCCAGGGAAAAGAGAGAGCTACTACCATTGCTTCCAGGTTTTCTCCAGAAGTGACATCATCATACTCATTGTGCCACCCTTTTGTCATGGCCCTACCCCCTACCCTCCTGCTGGGGGAATAGTTGCTTTTTTTGTTGTTGTTGTTGACATGCTTCTCCAACAAGATGCAGGTAAAAGATCCACTTGGAAGGGTTTTTTCTCATACAAGCAGCATCCTCACTTTTACATACTATTTGCATGGGAAGTGACCACAGAATTATAGAGTCCATGACATAGGTGTCAACTATGGGGGGGCTCGAGGGCTCAAGCCCCCCCCCCTGAAATTTCCCGGGGGGCTCAGCCTCCCCCGGCAAAATGGAGCATCCACCAGGCATGCTCGCTTGCCCGCATGCCCACCCGCCCGCTGGCCCACCAGCTGGCTGGCCGGCAGCCGCTGCCTCTTCCCTCCACCCCAGGCCTGGCCTGGCCACTCCTACCTCCGTGGAGCCAGCTGGGCAAATGCCCAGCGTGCTGGCGTCACCCGGAAGTGACGCCAGCACACTGGGCATGTTGCCGGGACGACGCTCTAGCAATCACCCCAAAACTCTAGAGTTTCAGGGTGATTGCCAGAGCATCACCCCAACAACGTGCCCAGCGTGCTGGCATCACTTCCGGGTGACGCCAGCACGCTGGGCATTTGCCCAGCTGGCCCCACGGAGGCAGGAGTGGCCAGGCCAGGCCCGGGAGGGGGGAGAGGCGGCGGGGACATGGTCCCGGCATGCGTGTGCGCAAAGTGTGTGTGCACATAAGAGCCACAGGATTTCTAAAAGTCGACGCCTCTGGTCCACGAGGTGGGTTTGCTCTGTCCACCTGTCTTTCTCGCACTAAAGGGCAGAGAGAGAAATGGTAGATGCTCTGTTGCTCTTGTGAATGTGCCTGCAGCCTTTGCCTTACAATCCAGCAGAAATAGTCTTACTCTAAGAATACTGGAATTCATTTTTTTAAAAGGCCACCTAGTCTAACCCCTGCTCAGTACAGGACATCCAAAGCAAGAACACGCCTAACAGATGGCTGCCCAGCCTCTGCTTGGTGAGAGCCCCACCAATGTGTTTCCTTCATCCACTAATTTCAGTGAAACATGGGGAAGATACTCAGACACCTCTTTAGTAATGTATGTATGAGGCAAAGCACCCTAATTCCCTTCCAGGGTTAACGTGATTATTAGCAGGCCTGCTCTGGCTTGCAAGTATCTGTAATTGGGCCTTCCTGCTGACACTAGACTTATCTCTTCCAAGGCTGGATTCAGGAATGTGATAATTGGTAAATCATGAGAACCTGTGTTCAGTTGTGTAGTTCGATGGGAAGGGGGAATCAGGAGTGGATGTTAACACCTTCTGGAGAGTTCCATCAAGCGAGCTTCCTGATTGGGCTTGGGAGACCACTTGGTGCCGTGGGCAAAAGACTATAATAAGGCTATAGGCCAGAGGGAAGCCATGCTAACTTTGTGAAATTACCTCGCTAGTACTCTTGCAATGTTATGCTACATCATAATGGACAGCTGCATAGAGAACGCTTAAGCCTCTAGCTTCGACTCTTGTATTCGAAGAAGGTATGCCATCTAATACCATGTACTGAATGTATTAGAAAGTTAGCTTTTTTTAAAAAAAATATTTGCTGCTAATCAGTGGAGACTGTGCTGCACAGTAATATCCTGTTTTTAAATATATCCAATAAACCTGTATACATTTTTACAAAGATCTGCTTTATTTGTGTGCAGTTAACCTTGAGAATCCACGGGGCTGGGTGCTGCTCATGTGCAAAAGAGTGGTGACCCAGGGGGACCAAGGCTTGGGTTCTTGACAGTGCAAATATATGAAGAGGTTAGGGTAAGCATCTTAGGAACAGTTCGATTAATTTATCTAGTACTTAAAATGAATGTTGTGACCTTTCAGAGAATTAAAGAAGAAAGTATAATTAAAATGGACCACGTCTGAGCCTCTTATCTGTCCAGCATTTTTTTTCCTGTCAAGTCACATCTGACTTGTGACAATCCCATGGGGGTCTCAACACAAGGGATCTTCAGAAGTGGTTTTCCATTGCCTGCCTCTGTGTCACCAACCTGGAATTAAGAACATAAGAAGAGCCCTGCTGGATCAGACCAATGGCCCATCTAATCCAGCATCCTGTCTCACACAATGCCCAACCTGTTCCTCTGGAGGGCCAACAACAGGGCATAGAGGCCGAGACCTTCCCCGATGTTGCATCGTGGCTCTGGAATTCGAAGGTTTAGTGCCTCTGAATATGGAGGTTCCCCTCCCCTCTTTGCTTCCTGCCATTTAGCCAATTTTTAATCCATAACAGAACCCATTCTCTTAACCCATGACTGCTAAATCCCTTCTTTGGTGGTCTCCCATCCAAACACTTACCAGAGCCAACCCTGCTTAGTTTCTGAGATCCGATGAGATCAGGCTAGCCTACGCTATCCAGGTCAGGGACTGTGCAGCATTACCCTTTACATCTGTTTGGCACCAGACCGTGCCAACAGCTTTGCTTGGAGGTTACCAGTCCCAAAAGGCAGTTGCCTGATGCCTGATGACCGCTGGTTCTGGGGGATCTGCCTCTTTATATTTTATCTTGCCCCTTTACACAGAGCCTAGAAGGGCTTAAACTCTTCCTTGGAAGGAGAGAACACTGATGTTTCTTCTCTCAGATACTGATTTGCTTATTTCATACAAGGTGTCACTGCTTGCCTTGGCAACCAAGAAAGATGAGTGAGAGTTGTACCAGAAGGGTGAAATGTTTTAACTTGATGAGCATTTTCAGAACTGGTAATTTTAATTATACTATTTATGAATAGTGTTTTATGTTCTTTGTGATTGATTGTAATGGCCTTTGGAATGATAAATGCTATCATTCATTCATTTGCTAAAAAGTAAAGTATCAAGGCTTACAAACTAAGGACACCAAATGAGAAAGAATAGTAAGAAGGGCAGAAAGGAGACTAAAACATGTTTCCTTTTTTTAATTATTTGTTTCCATTTTTGTCAGCTGTATTGCTTCTGAAAGTTTGTTTGTATTCTGTATGAATGGTAGATGGTTCTAATATACTACAGATAATGGTATTTATACATAGACATGTCTGTTATATATGTACGCTTGTATCGTCAAGTTGCAACTGACTTATGATAACCCTAGCAAGGGGTTTTCAAGGCAAGTGAGAAACATAGATGGTTTGCCATTGCTGTCCTCTGCAGAGCCTCCCTTGGTAGTCTCTCATCCAATTATAAGAAGAGTAGGTTTTATACCCTGCTTTTCTCTACCTTCAAGTGTCTCAAATCAGCTGACAATCACATTCCCTTCTTCTCGCCATAGCAGGCATCTTTTGAGGTGTGTGGGGCGGAGAGACTTCTGAGAGAATTGTGACAGGCCCAAGGTCACCCAGCAGGTTTCTTGTGAAGGAGTGGGGAATCGCTAGTCTTCCACTCTTAACCACTACATCATGCTGGTTCTCCAAGTACTGACCGGGCTTAGCTTCTGAGATCTGATTATACCTTACCATTCCACATCCCAGAGCTGTTATGTTTGTGTCTAAAGTGCCATCAAGTTGTCACCAACTCATTGTGACCCCATAGGGTTTTCAAGGCAAGTGATTAAGCAAAAGTGGTTTCCCATTGCCTTCCTCTTCAGAGTTGTTCTTGGTGGTCTCCTAATTAACAATCCAGTTTAGCTTCAGATATCTGATGAGGTCAGGCTATACTAAATCATTCTACTTCCCCCAGATTTGTTACAGGGATACACAAATGAAGAAAATTCAGTGCAAGGAACAGAAAATGGTGTGAAAATAAGGAATCTTGGCTTTGATTTGCAGAGGTATGAAGGGAAGTAGAAACTAGGGTTTAGGGTCCAAACAGTGGGGGTGAAAATATAAAACCTTTCAGAAATATGCTGAGTTGGATTCTGCAGATCCATTCCATTAGTGGTGACATGTTCCTTCTGTGCAAAGGAAACTTCCCACTGATGCAAGAGGCTCTTCCATTGGCAGATGAGCCTCTTGCATCATGGAAGGGCTCTTTGCTCTGAAAGAAAACATTGCCACTAGAAGAATGGAAACACAAGGTCCTTTGTAAAACACTGTTTTATGTAAACTGTGCTGGTAAACTGCTTGACTGATCTTCGATTAAAATAAATGTTGATGAAGGATATAAAGCATTGTATCTTCATAAATATGAACAATTGTGGTTGCAAGTCAATGGAAATGTCACACTTGGTTGTTTTTGGAGTCAGAAGTGGGGGTACAAAAGCAGTGAGATGTGTAGGAAAGAGAAATTGAAGTCCTTTTCACGTGGTAGTTTTCTCATGCTTTTGTGTACCAGGACACTGCACCACATACAATGATCTTATGTGAAATGGGCAACACACATATTTTTCAGCTTTAGTTCATGTTATGCAGATCACACTCTCCTCGTAGGCAAGACAGCAATGCCAGGAATGTCATATCAGAAGAGGGCTTATGAAAAATAAGTGAAGGAAGCTTTGAAATGAGAAAAGAGAAGAATGGTGTTAATGCAGCATGGCAAAGCAAAATCTAAGTGTGAGAAAAACTGAGGAAGTTTGAAGAGGAAAGGCATACAAAGAAAGCAGAAAAACAACAGGGAGTCAGCAAATGAAGATAATACCCTGGCCTCTTTGATGTGTTCTGCTAAAATTAATATGGTTCTAATGCTCTACACTACACAATTATTCTTTTTCATGGGGCACATCTGGGAATGCTGACTGCACCAATCAGTGCCCAGATTCATCTATGAGTCTCATCTGTATGAGCTGGAAGATCCATATGATGGATTCACCTACAGGATGGTAAGACAGGACAAACTAGGGAATGAACTAGGGAAACTAAACTATGAGTGAGATTATCTGACTTTCACAAAGTGAGAGTTCTTAGCAGGGGCAGCTGTTCCCTTCAGCCTAGCATGAGAAACTCCTCTGTGCACTCTAGGGTTGTGGTCACACGCGCCAGAAAACCCGGGGGGGGGGGGAGCAAGGCTATTTCCTCTGGCAGAATTTGACCTGCACTTGCACAATCACACCTCCCTTTTGAAGCTGCAGGTGCAGTCTGTCAGTGTGTGATCAGATGCAACTCTGGGTGAGTTGTTGGGGGTTTTGTCCCTTTTTTCCCCGTGCACTTAAACGAGGAATCAATGAATTGCACCTCTGCACTGAGGGCTCCCTGTGGAGTTTGCAATGATGTGCATACTGAGGGGGGGGGGGAGGGCAATGGCATGGAGTTGGAATGGCCTGATCAGACCATCCCGATGCCATGAGAGCGTGCTGGAGTGATGAGACACAGGAAAGTCCATCCATGGCCCATCGCAACCCGTTTACTACTGGTTTTTCCTTGGTGTCTTTTAACTCTGCTTCTGTGGCAGAGCAAAATGGGTTGCTGACGGCTGCAGGGCACTTCCTAGATGTTGCTGTCTGATAGCTCCCTTTAAATCCGCCCGGCATTCACACCTATATTGGGTCTAATTGTGCATATGATCACATCCTAAAAGTTCCTTTACATAGTGGCGGACTCTAATCTGGAGTGGCGGACTCTAATCTGGAGAACCGGGTTTGATTACCCACTTCTCCACATGCAGCAAGCTGGATGACCTTGGGTCAGTCACAGTTCTCTCAGAGCTGTTCCCTCAAGAGCAGTTGTCTCAGAGCTCTCTCAGCCCCACCTACCTCACAGGGTGTCTGTTGTGGGGAGAGGAAGGGAAGGAGATTGTAAGCCTATCTGAGATTCCAAATAAAGGGCAGGATATAAATCCAACTTCTTCTTCTCCTTTTCCTCCTCTTCCTCCTCCCCCCCCCCATTATGGGTGGGGAACCACATTTGCATTCACAGGTAAAAAAAAATGCATCCCCAAAGTCTTTGGCATTGCAGATTCTCAGCTTTAACATATTCTATTCATCTATGCAGTGCCATAATTGAAGTCTTGGTTTTTCATGGATTACCTCTTGTTATTCGTTTTAATCCTAGGATTTAAGATGTCTAAAAAAAGGTTTGTGTCTAGAAAGGGTTGTTCATTCCCCCTCCCTACATGATTATGTTTGCATTCTTGTGATATATCTCTGTATGTCCCAGATACGGAGAACTCTGAGTCCCAGGTGAAAGCAGCTGGTTCATAAATTTTTAACTAAGTAGCACTTAAAGAGTTTATAATGAGACTAGAGAACCTCATGAATGAAGGTATTAGAACACATTGCTAAACAAAGGGTGCAACATTGCTAAGCCCCTAACGCAGCCTTGTAAATAGCTATACAAATTGCCCCAGCCTGCAGAAATGTTCATTGTCAACCAATGCCCATTGCTGGTGTTTCACGGGGTGGGTTAAGCACTGAATGTGGAAAGAACAATTTGACTGGCTCTGGGCAACAAGATAATTGCTAGTTCTTTGATGCACAAAAGGGAATCATTTAATATAGCTTTCTCTGGGCTGTGCCATTCAGACAGCAGGTTTGAAATCTCATGTTTGAACATCCTCCCCAAATCTGCTTCCGCACATAAAACTAGCATCCTAGAATGGTTAGTATTTCTATAACGCACTTGTTTTTTTTTTCTTTGTATGCAAGGCGTTTTGTAGTGAAGACCCCCTGGCTTTAGTCTGAAGTAGTACATACTTAACAGATCAAAAGCTGCACCAGGGCCCACACTTCACATGCAGATCGGCTTTTCAAGTCTCATCTAACATCATCTTCCACCTGTGGCCTCAACACACCTTGACTGTTTGGCCAGTGAAGTAAAAAGGAGCATTTTCTCTGGATGGAAGGCGAACTGGAATGCTTGTGTGATGAGATCACCTGTGGTGTTGTGTCGTGTTTAGCATTTCAGGACTAGGATCTGGGAGATCCAAGTTTCAGTCCCCACTCTGCCATAGAAGCTTGCTGGGTAACACTGGGCAAGACATACCCTCTCAGCCCAACCTGCCGCACAGGGTTGTTGTGAGAATAAAATGGGGAACAGAAGAACAGCGTAGGATGCTTGAGCTGATTTGAGTCTCCATTAAGGAGAAAAGCAGGGCATAAATGAAGAAAATAAGATTTGGTAATCTTTCTGTTACATATCCTTTATATAGAATGTTTTATTTAGAGTGTATTCTGCAGTATTTGCCCCTATGTTTCCTCTGCTGGGTCAGTTATCATTTTACATATGGAAATGGAGGCTGAAAGATTGCTGTTTGCCCTCAGCAAGCCCCAAGGAGAAGAAAGGTTGAAGTGCTTGGGGCTCTTTAGCTTGAAGAAACTATGGCTGAGGGGTGACATGATTGAGGTTTATAAGATTATGTATGGGATAGAGCAGACAGAGAAAGAAGTACTTTTCTCGCTTTCTCACAATACAAGAACTTATGGGCACTCAGTGAAATTGCTGAGCAGTCAGGTTAGAACAGGTAAAAGGAAATACTTCCTCACCCAAAAAGTGATTAGCATATGGAATTCACTGCCACAGGAGGTGGTGGTGGCTAAAAGTATGGATGGCTTCAAGAGGGAATTGGCTAAACATATGGAACAGAGGTCCATCATTGGCTATTAGCCATAAGGTATAGATAGGAACTTTCAGCTGGGGCAAGTGATTATCTGTATTCTTGGTGCTTGATGGGGGGGGGGATAGTGGGAGGGCTTCTGGTGTCCTGGCCCCACTGGTGGACCTCCTGAGGGTACCTGGTGTTTTTGGCCACTGTGTGACACAGAGTGTTGGACTGAATGGGCCTTTGGCCTGATCCAACATTGGCTTCCCCTATGTTCTTATTTTCTTATGGGATCTGAACTCAAGTTTCACAATTCCGACTCTTTTCTCAGTAGCCTCTGACCAGAACAACACTCTGCAGGCATGAAGATTAAAGGATCTGTTATTATTCACATTCAGTTGTCCTAATTTAGAGATGACACCCACTTGAGAAGAACTTTAGGATGATAGTGAGCACAGCTCTATGCTGCTACATCTATAACCTCTGAAGGTTATGAAACAAAACTTGGATTGTGGATGCAGCAACTTTAGAACATGACGGACCCATGTTTTGCAGTAAAAACATCAAAATAGAAGAGGGTTGAACTTTCCACCTTCTTGCCTTCTAGAGGTCATTACTGCAAAACCTGCAAATAAATGCCTAAATAGGTTCTAGAAGGCCAAGTCAGGAACAGAACTGGCAATGGAAGGTCTTTAACACAAAATCCTCCACCATACAGAACAATGTAACCAAGATGTATATATCTTTAAAAAAACAGGGATAACAGTGGACAGAAAGTCACAAGAGATAGTCTCTCTGAGCTCAGTTAAGCTACTTGTCCTTCTCACAAAAAGACTGGTGGTAAGCCAAGTTCAACTTCTCCAATCCACCAAAGTGCTGGATTCTTCTAGTCATGCTGTGGAAATGAGATGCCTAGATATCATAAATGATTGTGCACTGGAACAGTTGGTCACAGAGCCAGCCAGAGGGGTAGTGATCTTGGACTTGGTTCTGAGCAGTTCTCAAGACCTGGTGAGAGATGTAAATGTTGTTACTCTAGTTGGGAACAGTGACCATAATGTTATTAATTTCAATGTTCAGGTCAATGGAAAGTTACTTCTAATGTCCAGAACTGATATCAAATGAGGGAACTTTACAAAAATGAGGGGAATAGTAAAAAGAAAGCTAAAGGAGAAATACAAGAGAGTCACATCCCTACAGGATGCTTGGAAGCTATTTAAAACCACTCTAATGAAACTGAAATAGAATGCATTCCACAGGTTAGGAAAGGTACTACCAAGTCTAGAAAAAGGTCTGTATGGTAAACAACACAAGCCAAGGAGGCTATAAAAAGTACAGCAGCTTTTTTTAAAAAAAAATTGAAAGGTCTGCCCCAATGAATTGAACAGGAGGAACCACAGGCTCTGGGAAAAGAAATTTAAGTCAATAATTAGGCATGCAAAAAGAGATTTTGAGGAGTGGGTTGCCAAAAGTATCAAGGCAAAGAATAGATGTGTGTGTGTGTGTGTATGTATGTGTCCAGAGCAGGAAACCAGCTAGAGAAGCAGTAGGGCCTTTGGATGAAAAAGGAATAAAAGGATTGCTAAAAGAAGATGGGGAGATGGCAGAGAAGCTCAATAACTTTTTTGCTTCTATGTTCAATGTGGAAAGTGTGCAGCATGTACCCATACCACAGCCCCTATTTTTAGGAAGGGGATTTGAAGAACTGAGCCAAACTGAGGCGATGAGAGATGAAGTTCTATATATATTAATTTTGCAATTATATACACCCAGGAGTTCTTAAGGAACTCACATGTGAGACAGTTGATCTACTAGCCCATATACATAACCTATCACTAAATCCAGCCACTGCACCAGAAGACTAGAGTGTAGTAAATGTGACACCAGTTTTTAAAAAGGGATCCAGAAGAGATCCAGGAAATTACAGGCCAGTTAGCCTAATGTCTGTCCCAGACCAATTAGTAGAAACTGTAATCAAAGATAGAATTGTTAGGCACATAGAAGGACAAAGTTTGCTGAGGAAAAATCAGCATGGCTTCTGCAAGGGGAAGTCCTTCCTCACCAACCTTTTGGAGTTTTTTGAGAAAGTGAGCAAATGTGTAGACAACAGTGACCCGGTAAACACTATATACTTGGACTTTCAAAAGGCATTGGCAAGGTAGCTCATCAAAAGACTCCTGAATGAACTGGAACAGGAGGACAGGTTATCTTATGGATTAAAACTGGTTAAATGACAGGAAGCAGAGTAGGAATCAATGGACAGTTCTCACAATGGAGGGAAATAAGCAGTGTGGTCCTACAAAGATCGATATTAGGGCTGGTACCATTTAATTTATTCATAAATGATCTGGAACTCGGGGGTGAGTAGTGTAGTGGCCAGTTTTGCAAATGACACAAAATTATTCAAGATGGTAAAAACCACGGCTGACTGTGAAGAGCTCCAAGAGAACTTCCACTAATTGGGTGAGTGGGCAACAATGCAGCAAATGATGTTCAGTGTTGGTAAGTGTAAAGTGATGTACACTAGTACAAAAATCCCAACTTTTAAGTATAAGCTAATGTGGTCTGAATCTGCTGAGACTGAGAGGGGAAAAGATCTTGGGGTTGTAGTGGGTAGCTCAATGGAAGTATCAACCCAGTGTGCTGCAGTGGTGAAAAAGGCAATCTATGTTAGGGACTATTAGGAAAGAGATTGAGAATAAAGTAGCTGATATTCTAATGCCCCTGTGTAGATCTATGGTGCAGCCTCATTCTAAATAATGTGTACAGTTCTGGTCCCCATATCTCTAAAAGCTACAAAAGGACAGAGGAGGGCAACCAAGATGATTAAGGGGTTGGAGCACCTTTCTTGGAGTAGGGAGTTGGAGCACCACCTATGAGGAAAGGCTGAAGAGTCTGGGACTTTTCAGTTTAGAAAAAAGATAACTAAGGGGAAATATGATAGAGGTTTATAAAATTATGCATGGGGTGGGGAGAGTTGACAAAGAGAAATGTTTCTCCCTCTCCCAAAATACTAGAACTTGGGGGCATCCAATGAAATTGATGGGCAGTAGGTTCAGGGCAGACAAAGGAAATACTGTTTTACATAGACAGTGATTAAAATGTGGGATCTGCAGCCTGAGGATGTAGTGATGATCACAGGAATAAACAGCTTGAAAGGGGAATTAGATTCATGGAGGAGAAGTCTATTAATGGGTACTAGCCATGGTGACTGTGGGGAACCTCCACATTCAAAGGCATTAATCTTCTGAATCCCAGAGCCAGGAGGCAACATCAGGGGAAGACCTTGGCCTCTGTGCCCTGTTGTTGGCCATCCAGAGGAACTGGTTGACCACTGTGTGAGATAGTATGCTGGACTAGATGGACCCTGATCCAACAGGGTTCTTCTTATGTTCTTATGGGATGCCACAAGACAATTGTAATAATGTAAAAAAGATACAGGTGTGTCATGTGACAAGTGCAACAGTATAAACAGCACCTTTCTAGCCAGGTTGCAGTCCAGGATTTACTTTCAGTGGTTGCTCCCACCTTATCAGGTGATTTAGAGCCTTCTGGGTAAAGGCTTCTGCATACCTGTCAATATGAGAAAGCAAATGTGGATCTGTTGATATTATTACTGGAAAGTATTGGAGTCGGGAGGCTGGTAACGGTGAAATCAGCATTGTGGTTTATTGAGGGTCAAGATGGAGCATGGGGACAAAGGATGAGTAACTCACTTATATGTACAAGTAAACCCCACCTTGCCTGTGTTCCCCCTTAAGGGGATTGGTCCAACAGGGAGTAGTCTCCCATCAGGGGCTGTCATAGGTCCATTCAAATATCCTCAGCCCCTGATAGGGAGACTGGCAAGATCCCTAGGTTCATTGTTCTCTGGGGATGGAAGCTCGGTTGTTCTCACATCCCATTACAGGCAAACATGCCCAGACATGTTCCCTGTCTGTGGACAACGAGTCAGGTACCGGACATAACAATTACATTTGGACAACATCCTGTTTGCAGCCCTTCTCCCAAGGACTTCAGAGCAGTTCTCATAGAACAGATTCATGTACCAGAATGTTTCCCTCAGAAATTTTTGCATAGCAAACATAATGCCATTCTCAAGTAAAAAGAAAGTAAATTAGCAAGTAAATATTTATCTCCACACCTCCCACTTAGGAGAGTTTTCCTTGGCTTCCTCAGTGCAGATATTCCATTCCTCTTACAGTAATCAATTCAGAAGATTTTTATCTATAATTTGTAATCAGCTCTTGCCTGAGTTTGAGGCTAATGTGTGTTTTCTTACTGTTTGTCCAAATTACGCTGAAAGACCTGTCAGGAAAAACAGACAAGGAACCATTTACACATGTAAGATCTCAACGCTCCCAGTACAAGAAAAGTGGATAGAAGGGTTGGGAACCTTTGCCTAAGGTGTTACAAAGTCACTGGTAATCAGAGTATACACTATCGAGCTAAGTAACTGTATGATTCAATATAAGGCAACTTTATGTACATATAGATGTATGTAAATAATAGAGAATTGCAGTTCTTTCCACCAGGATGCAGGCAAAAAGGAAGAAGAAACACTGCATTAATTACAACTTGTTTGCAACAGCTGAATAGGGTACTCCCTTTGATTCAATCATTTGTTATGAGATTGCCACTGTCACAGCAAAATGAAGTCTGAGAGATTTGTTCTGAAGCATGCTTTGTTTAACAACCCGCTTGATATTGTGGTACTGCCTCCAGCACAGCTAATTATCAGGATCAGAGTATATATTCAGATGGGCCAGACATTTTTATAAACAACAATTAGGAAATAAGTGTTTTCTGTCCATTAATATTTATCTTGGTTTTCAGCTGCATTGGTGGCTCAGCCTCCTCCTACTCCATTGCTAATAACTAGGGATGGGCAGAAACTGGGCCACAAGCCAAAATTTGGCATGGACTTGACCCAGTTTGGAGCTCCCAAAGCTATATTCAGAGAAGGCACATTCCCTGAACATTTACCAGACTTTTCTCCAGTTTGGTTTGGCTGTTCAGGCCATTTAAACCACCCATCAGCCGTTAGGTTTAAGTTGCTGTTCAGTGCACCTACCCCACTGTTAGGCTGAAATGGCTACAAGCTATTAAAACCATCCATTTCACTTTGAAGCAGGGGGAAGTGAAACAGATGGGTTAAATGGTTGCAAGATGATCCCCCCTATGGAATGTAACAGAGTCTCGGTTAATTACTCTCAGTATTCCACAATTAAGAAGGGTACATTTACACATCAATCTCCAATTTTGATATATTTATTTGGTTCACTATGTTTTCCACCAGAATTAAATCCAAACGAACGGTGACCCAATAAACTAAGCTTGTTATTCTTGTTTGGTCCTTGCATCTGTTAAACATCTTCATTACGTTGTATGCTAATTTATTGTTCACCCTCTGCTTATATGTATGGACTGGTAACTTCCATTTCAATGTATCTGAAGAAGTGTGAGTGCACATTGAAGCATATGCCTTAATAAAACTTTGTTGGTCTTAAAGGTGCCATTGGACTCAAATTGTGTTTAGTGTGTTATAATGTTTACCTCACAGCAGCAAACCTCTATTTGATACTTGCTGCCATATATTTTAACTGGGGGGGAAGAGGTGTGTGGAAGGTTTAATTTAAATGAGTCTGACCTGCCAAAATCTGAGAAGGTTGTCTACCTCTCATTCTTTTGCCACCACTCAATATTTGACTTTTAGATTCGAGTCCAGTAGCACCTTAGAGACCAAAATATCTGACAAAGAGAGGTTCGACCCCAAAAATTTTGTTGGTCTTGAATATGACCTTGAAACTAGCTGTTCTCCTGCAGACTAACATGGCTACCCTCTGAAACTATTTGACAAATGATCATGAAATAATTGTTCATAATTGGTGGGAAGGTTTCTGAGCTAGGATATTTGGAATAGTATTTATATCCCACTTTAGAGTATACAAAGTGCCATCGTCATGATTTTCTTCAGAACTGGATCATGTAGGTGAATTTAAACAAAATGTCATGGTGTGTCTGTTAGCTAATTATGTTCAGTTATTAGCTCTAGAAAGCTATAAGACCGAATTACATTATATGTGGCTATAAGATGCTTATTATCTTATATATGGCTATAATCCTGGCCCCATTTGGTAGCATTCGAAGCACTTGAAGGGGGAAGGAATCCCTATTTGAGAAAAAAAAGCAAGGGACTTTTAAAAAAAGAATAAATGTGCTCAGCTTCTGAAGGAGATATGGCTCTTTCAAAGCTGAGGGCCATTTCTAAAATCCTGAAATGCTGCTTCTTCTGCAAACTATTTTGAGGCACAAAAGACTACTTCAGTCTCTGGGGCTTTTTGTCTCTTCTGCTCCTTGGGGCATCAAAATAATTTGACTGTTCAAAGAATAATACTTCCCTGCAGTACTGTGTAGTTAGGTTAAGTTAACATATTTGAGCCTCTATTACAGTGATTTAGTACAAGATTACTAGCTAGGCAAACCAGTTTCTGAAGTGAGTAGTTTCTTTGTACCAAAGGGCATAGGCACTTGTTCCTGTACCTATCACTCAAGGGAGAGTTTAATATCTCTATCCTGTTTTATTTCTCTTTTCTGGATGATGCAAGAATAGAATTTCCTCTGGTCATCGTCTATAAGCTATGTATGTGAAAATGTAAGGAAGCTGAGAGATCCATTTCTATTCCAAGGTGAGAGCCAAAGAAGACACGATTGTGGCAAAACTGCCCAGTTGAGTAGAAAAGGCGATGGGTTCCCCCCCAAAAATTCAAAAGATAAAAGGGTAGCTTGAATCCTCCCCTTTTCCCAGGGTTTTTCCTCACCTGCAGCCATTCTCTGAGGGCTTTTTCTCTCAGCCCAAGGTCACTTCTGGTATTAGAGTGCTGGTTAGGAGAACAACGCCTGATTAGAAAGGTTGAGGGTCGGTAAGCTGCAGTGAGAGGAAGCACTTCTTACCTCCCAAGCACCTTTTCAAAATTCTTCTTATCTTGTATTTGAGATTTAAGTGTTGTGTATAAACATGCAGAACTTCATTTCTGCAGTGTACATTCCAGGCCTTTGAAGACTGTTTGGAAGGTTCAAAGTGGTATAATACATTGCACTTGGAAAATATCTCACCAGTAATGCAAGAGTTACACTGGCTACCTATGAACTTCTAGGCATCTCTTACAGCCCTAAGGAGGAAACATTTTGGCAAGAAGTGAAAAGGTATAGGAAAAAGTTTTAAAGGCTGCACTTCATTGGAAAAAAAAACCTGGGTGGTTCTGCTGTATAGAATCTCTGGAAATGTAGTCCTGTCTGCTCAATAGACCCTATGACTGAGTACATGAGTGGTGTCCACATTAGGGTTGGCAGTTGACTGCTGGTTGCCAGTAGGAGACATGTAAAATACCATCATTCTGGCTTCATGATGTCACTTCCAGTGCAAACTCTATGGAAAACCATGGAATTTTAGTGGAGTCCTAGAGCATAACTACAGTGCAATGATATCATTTCCAGTTTTTCAGAACTTGAAAAGATGATGCAGGAAACAAGAACACTTGGTTGTGTTCAGCTCTAAAAATGGCTTCAATTCTCATGGTCAGACCTGTGGACCCCATAACATCTAGTTTGGTCCTGGGTCAGGCTCAGTACGAGGGATTAATGTAGTGCATGTAGAGGGATAATGCTATTTGGATTATTTGTTCAAATAACCTTGTAAAATGTCAATAAAACATAAGCAATAATTAAATTATTTGTCATGTCAGCAAATATGGCTCAACACATTCACTAAAACGATGACTTTCTTAGCCAGTTCTGCTGCCTGAGTAAAAATATACTTATCAATCATAAAATAGCTGCTCAGGAAGTTTTCATCAAATAGACAAATGAGTCACTGAAATGTTATTTCTACTTTTTCTTTTGGGGTGTTACTAAAACAAACACTGAAGGCTAGTAGCAAAGAATGCCAGCACCTTTACTTGACCTCCTGGTTCGAAATGAAGCCCTTCTCTTAACAGAACTAGACAGGTCCTCTTTTGCAAAGCAATGCAAACTTTGGCTCTATTTTAAGGGAAATGAGTCTGTTGCTAGTTCTTTCCCTCCCCCATCTTTCTTCCAAATCACATCTCTGCTGCTGTTTAATGTGCCTTTCCAGACAGGATGTGAGGTGAATGCTATCAAGTTCACAGCAGATAGATCTAATGTGTGTTAAGTAGATTTCATTGTAAATAAGCACATTTATCTTTATTTTCCAACAAGGAAATTAAAGGATTTAAATGGTTGTATTAGATTTTTACCCTCTGTGATATTGGTTCATGAATAATAATTAATTGATTTTTCTTCCTTCACGGTTATTTCTTCGACTAATGCATTGTTCTCTTCCTCCTTTAATTCATTTAATGGGTTGCATTTTAATTTTCCTCTGTTGGCCTTGAAGATGATTGATGTAATTGATGAGGGACACATTTGCAGACAGGAATGATGGGGAAATGAAACTGGCCCCTGTGTGAAGCTCTCCAGTGAGGTGTTTGCATCATCCAGTCACCAAATCCAGTAATAAAGTACCTTGACCTTTGGCTGTCGTTGATAATTCTTTTTGTTTAATCATAATATAAAGGTGGTTGATGCACACAACAATTAATACTACAATGAAAAGGGGAGCTTGCAGTGCCTTTTCATGTCAACAACTATTTCACTACTGCACGAATTGCGATCTCCATCAAACGAAGATCTGGTTGGAAGGCAGATGATTCAGCCACTTGGCTGAAGATCAGCAGACCAGGGTCTGGTGCATGTCTGCCTGGATGGTAGACCTAAAGGGGGATAGAATTGAAATGATAAGGACAGAAACATGGACTGATTGCCATGTATGGTGGCCCACCATTGAGAAGCTCTATAACCTGTTTTGCAGCCTATGTAATATTAGAAAAACAAGATGTTGCAAGCACCAGACAGTCCATAATATGGAAATAGAAAAATGTGTTTAGTCCAGTGTTTTTCAACCTTTTTCGAGCTAAGCCACATTTCTTTCATTGAAAAAATCCCGCGGCACACCTGACAATATCTCACGGCACAGTGGTTGAAAAACACTGAAATACAAGATAAATGGGTCATTAGTTGCCTCAGCTCAAGTATTAACTATGACAGTATTACAAATACACGTAATAGCCACTCAACTTGAAATCATAAGTTACAGATCCAAAGTGTAATGGCTCCTTCCCATAACATTGACCTGAGTTTCAGAAGAAATATAATGTGTATGTATTTTAATACTGCGATTCTGCTAAAGTTTTTCAAATAGAGAGTTTAAACTCTTACTCTTATGTGAATGGCATTCCGCTGACCATAAGTGATTTGAAGAGAAGCACAGTACATCCATTCTTCGCTGAGGGACAGTTACTGATTTGAACCCCACCCTGACAGAAACAGCTAGCTGTTACCATCAAACATATTCATGTTTACTGGAATGTCTTGGTGCAAATCACCCTACCTCAGGCCGGCCACAGAGCGTGCGAGCGGAATCAGCGAGACCGCACCACTGTTCTTTCTTGCATGCGCAAACGCGTCCCGGAAGGTCAGCCCGGAAGGCACATTTCTTTCATTGAAAAAATCCAGCGGCACACCTGACAATATCTCGCGGCACACCAGTGTGCCACGGCACAGTGGTTGAAAAACACTGGTTTAGTCTATATGACTCAAAAATTAAGCAAACCTGCAGTAGTTTCAGTGGAGGGACACTCTGAGTCAGAATGGTGAGTGAGCCAAACCCCATTATTCCACAAATGGGGGCATATCTGTTGAGGCCCATGGCCATAGCTGCTGTTCCCTCCATAGAGTTGCCTGTCAGTTAGAGTGTGGACCTGACTCAGGCTCCATGAATCTGGGCTCCCTGGCGCCCAGCAATGCCGTGGCACTCGGGGGCCACTTTGCCTCCGTGACAAAAGGGGGTGACAGCAGCAGGAGACGCGCTCCTGCATGCTTCAGAGCCAGCGGGGGGGCGGGGCCTGCCTTTTAAGGGCAGGTGCCCCACTCCCACCATGGCAGTTGCTCCACGTGCTCACTCACCTGCCCACCCTTGTTTGCAGTGTAGGCTTTTGCTGGTTGCCATTTGGGGCCAGGTAGGAATTTTTGTGCCTTTACCTTGATTGGACGTGTTGGTAGGGGCGTTTTTTGCCTACCTTACACTGTGGTCAGGGATTAAGGGCATAGGTGGTGGATGAGAGTTAAATAGAACGGTCACTTGGCAGGTTTGTACAAGCAAGAAATGGAACTGGTGAGCACCTCATGGCATATCCCGATTGGGAACAGGAGGTCATTGGGATCTGCCCTAGGGCTTTGTGGTCTGGGGTGGTGAATAGGGTCTCCTCTGGGAACCTGTTGGGTTAGGCTCCACCCCCAAGGTCCATGCGGTCTCAGGGGTAGGAGCTCCTGGGGGGCCTGTTCCTGTGATTGCTTAGTTTGCCTGTTGCTGCAATGTTCTGTAAATAGTTAATAAAGTGGCCCTCGTTTAATTCCAAACTGTTGTCTGTCTCTTTATTTCACCTGGGGGGGGGGGCAATGCTGATCCCTATTGTACATATGAAAGCAATCCTAAGCAGTCTACTCATAAGTAAGTCATCATGGGATTTATTGACAGTAGAATTGCATCTTATAGTACTGAGCTTCTTCAACATGCTCATGGCAGTGTCTGCTTCTTAATCTACAGGTTTGAGATTGTTGCAAGTGCTACTGCCTAAAAGAAGGCTCCAGAGAGCTCCAGAGATTTTTTTGGTGGGGGGCATGTGCCTAGGGGGCAAGTTTGAGGAGAGGAGGGAGCTCTGCGGGAACGTGATCCCATGGTCCACCCTCCAAAGCCTCTGTTTCCTCCAGGGGAACTGATCTCCGTAGCCTGGAGATCAGCTGTAATTCTAGGAGAGCATCAGGCATCATGTTGAGGTTGGTAATCCCAGTGAAAACTCCTCTCCCTCAGTATTATTGACATGATTCAGATCAAGGTCCAAACAGGCTTCTCTTTCCTTTAAAAAAAGAAAAATAGGGAAGATCCAAAAATAGATCTCTCTGTATCATGTATAATTTGGCTGCTTAACAGTATGACATGTATGTGTGCCATACAGGGCGTTCACAGAAAAATTAACTTCAATATTGAATCCGATAAAGGAAGTGATGGTGAGAAAGACCTCTCTCTACCTGCAAATACAAAGTTACCCAGTGTATTTGAGGGGGGGGGGGGGGGGTGACAAAACAAGTTCTACTCTGTAGATTCTTTTTATTGTATACATTCAAATGTTCCCTAGTCTTTGAAACATTAATGCTTGAGTGGGAGTCTATTGTGGTGTTTTTTGGGGTGGGGGGGATGATCTAAATTTTTTGCATTTAGTTCTGAATGCTGTGAAGTAAGAAGCCATTAACAGAACTCTGGGAAAAGAGTGAATGCATTTTTCAAAATAGTTTCGCAGAATGATTGGCGCTTGGTAGCTTTTAGAAATAAATATATACAGTTTTTAAATAGTGCATGTCTCTAGGCAAAAGTCTTAGAATGATTTAGGATAAAAGTTAGAAATAAACAAATAACATTGCACATAAATATGTGCAGGGGCCTTTCGAGCAGGAGCTCAGGGGAGCGCAGCTCCGGTAGTTGGTGCCAGCTCCCCTTCCCCCATGGCGGAATGCCTGCTTGTGTCATGGCTGCAGCAAAATGACCCCATTCCCTGGAAAGGTCCTTGTTCCTCCGACCAGCCTTCTGAAGGCTTCAGCCACCACTGACGCTATCCTCCCAGAACAGTGGTATTTCTGAGGCTTGGATTAGTAGCTGTCTCCTCTCTGCCAGCTCTTTCTTTCTTTCTTTCTTCCTTCCTTCCTTCCTTCCTTCCTTCCTTCCTTCCTTTCTTTTTCTTTTTCTCCTTTCTTTCTTGCCTTCTTACATACTTCTGGTGATGTCAGGTGGTGTAGCATATGCTAATGAGTTATGCTAATGAGCTCCTGCACCTCTTTTTCTATGAAAGGACCCCTGAATATGTGTATGACCATGAGCATATGGGATTTGTCTATCTTTTTCTAATACTAAAAAAGTTTGAGGCCGAAATCCATTTTGGGTTGTCAACCTCTGGGTGGAGCTGGAGATTCTGCTGGAATTACTGATTACAAAAATCAGTTCCCCTAGATAAAATGGCTCATTTGCAGAATGGACTCTATGGCTTTATACCTTGCTGAGACCCCTTGAACACATGAAGTCACCTTATACTCAATCACACCATCAGTCCATCAAGGTCAGTATTGTCTACTCAGACTGGCAGAGGTTCTCCAGGGTCTCAGGCAGAGGTCTTTCCCATAACTTGGTACCTGATCCTGTTAACTGGAGAGGCTGGGGATTGAACCTGGGATCTTCTGCACGCTAAGCGGATTCTCTACCACTGGCCCATGGCCCCTCTCCATGGCTCCTCTCTTCCCCTCCCCAAATCTGACATCTCCAGGCTCCATATCTAAATCTCCAGGAATTTCACAACCTGGAGTTAACAACTTTTGATCCAACACTGTTGAGGGTCCAGTAATTTCAGTGGGAGAGTTTAAGTGTATATACTTGTCTTTCCCCTACTGAAATAAGTGCAATTTAATTTCAGCTAGATGTTCAAAGTAATACAAGCAGACCATACTAAAATGGTTGTGGACCCCTTTTTTCCCTTGATTTTCCAACTTTAGTTATATTGAATCAAAGAAAAGATGGGATGAAGGGGGCAAAATTCTTAGAGCCCTAGTTACCATGGGATATTACAAAGCTTGGTTGGCCAAGCCTACCAGATCTCCTATTATAGCTGTAGTGAGAGACCTCCTGACAGCAGACCCCGACCCCCACCACTGATCATTAAGGCGGTAGAGGGAAAGTGCACTGAAAATTGCCATCACTTCAACTGTATGATATCACTTCTGGGACAAATCCAGAAATGATGTCATTGTGTCACCCCAGAAGTGACATCACACTACCAGAACAGCAGCACCCCCCATATCCCCACTATCCAGTTTTCTATCCAGTGCCAGCTCCCAGCTGGCAAGCCTACCTTGGCCCTGGTTCAAAATCAATGGACTTACATTAGTGTAGTTCTGTTTAGGATAACACTGTTAGCTCCTTATGCTTTAATGCAATGTTTGACATTCTGTCAGAACCAGCAAACTTGATTTTGTATTTGCTCTCCAAAACCAGGATTGTATCCTAACTTCAAACTGTGATTTACAGTCCTGCTTTGGAGAGAAAATACAAACCATAATTTGCCATTTCGCATGTAATAGCAGACTGTGGTTTGTGCTCAAGTGGAAGTCAGTAACTGAATTGCCATATGTGATAAGAGGAGGAAGGGAGAGGATTGTGCACACAAGAACATAAAGGCTTATTCACATGGTGCCAAACCACTGCTCAGTATTATATATAAACCAACCCATTGTATCAATGTGCTATCAAGAGATGTGACTTTATTTTTTTAAAAAAAGTTGTTCCATGTGGAACCCTGACCTGGGTAGCCCAGGCTAGCCCAATCTTATCAGATCTCAGAAGCTAAGTAGGGTTGGCCTTGGTTTGCATTTGGATGGGAGGCATCCAAGGAATACCAGGGACATGATGTGAAGCCAAACCATAACAAATCACCTCTGAACAAATCTTGCCTTGAAAACCCTACAGGGATGCCATAAGTCAGCTGTGACTTGATGGCACTTTCCACCACCACTGCATGTGGATATGTATATGGGAAACAGATTTTATGATGTATATTATGGCTACACAAAATGTTATATTCTTCTGAGAAGCGTAAGCATTTACAATCAAAATTAGAATTATGACAGTCTAATTACCATTTTTGCCATCTTTCACAGAACTCTTATTTCTGTTAAGATCTAGGAAAAGGTTTGTTTCAAAGAAACATCTGACTGTTTTGGATGAAGTCCCCCCCCCCCCCCCGCTTCAGTTACCAATCAGTCTTGGCAAAAGATCAAAACAGATAATGCTATTTTTGTTTAATCACTGAAGAACAACAAAAATGGCATCCGAAGTGAAATCCTCCCTAATTGTAGCTTAAATTTTTACAACCATCCAAGCAGAAGTGGAACTCTGGATTATAATGTGACATAATAAAATGGATCCCTCTTATTCACATTTACATTTTTTTTACTGCTGTGCAGATAATAATACCCCAATTAGAACACCATGTAAGCAGTAAGTGACAATGTGTAATTTTATATGGAGCTCTTGCTGAACCTTGCCTGAGATGAGGTTAGAGCCTTGTTCATGTCAGTGATGTAAGCAATTTAATTAGATACTGTGTTCATGTATTATAGGTCCTAATAGTCAAATATCAGGATTTATAGAGCAGTCGGGGGGGGGGGGCTCGTCTTTGAGCTATGATTGTGTTGCCCCTCCTCATTAAAAGGTTAGTGTGTCCCTTGCCTAGCTCAGCATAAGCAGCATCCTTCTGCTTCTTTGAGATGATGACATGGATGTGATGGTCATCCTTTTTGATGTCTGTAGATGGAAGCCCTCGCCCAGCTGTCAGTGTAAGTTTCTGTTCCTCAGCTGTCAAAAACAAAACAATACAAAATCTTGGTTTGGGCACCTCTACTTATACAACAGTCCCTGGGCAACCAAATGGGGCCCTCTAAGTACTTTCATGTAGTTGCTACTCAGAAAGCTCGCCATGCCTTCAGAGCCTTCAGATCATATCAATAACCTTTACAACCGCCCTGAAAGGTAGGTGGATGGTCAAGTTGCTCAAAAGATGGTAGCTTGCCTAAGGCTGTCCAGTGAATTCATTGCTGGCTAGGGAGAGCTGACCTGGTGATTCCTTGTTGAGCAACTTTGCCAGGTCTCCAGCATATTGAAATTCCAGAGGGGAGGCCTAATGATCACGTAAGGAGGGTCCTTGTGATGTAATATCATGCTAGGTTGGTTTTTTTTTTAATAAATAAATAAAATACAATAAAATCTAATATCAAGTACAGCCCAAAAGAAAATGTTCTGTTCATCTAAGACATAGTGCATATAACTCTACTCCCTCTAAGCTCTATGTATATGCTGAGTAACATGCCAGACCAGTGCAGACCAATCTAACATGCACCAATATAACATCAGACAAGTGAAACATCCTCTTCCCTTCCCATCCAAGCATCTAATTCTCTGTCTGCATACACATCTGTCTACACATCTCTTACTGATGTTACTGTTTAACTCTTGAGCTACTTCTTGTTGTTCAGTTGGCAAGACAAATATGATTGGCTAGGAGAGTCAGGAAGACAAATATGTTTGGCTAGGACAGGGGATTTTCATGCTGCTGACGGCTACTCTGCCGAGAGGGATGTAGCTCAGTGGTAGAGCATCTGCCTTGCATGCAGAAGGTTCCATGTTCAATCCCTAGCATCTCCAATGAAAAGTATCAGGTACAGGGTGGTGTGCAAATCCTCTGTTTGAGAACTTCCAGTCAGAGTTGACAGTATGGACCTTGATACAGCAGTGGTCTGACTCAGTATAAAATAGCATCAGGTAATCATTCACATTTTGGATTTTCCTCTCTGGACAGGAAAATCTTAGGGATTCCAACTTCCATGTAAGGCCTGGAGTTCTCCCAGAATAACTGATATCCAGACCACAGAGATCAGCTCCCCTGAGGAAATGGTACTTTCAGAGGGGCTGGCATCACATCCCCACTGCACTCCTCTGCTCCACAAACTATACCCTCCCCACAAATTGCCCTCAAATCTCCAGGAATTTCCCAAGCCAGAGTTGCATGATTGCAGTCACACAGTATAGTACTGCAACGTTCTTCTCTGTTCCTTTTTAAAAGTCAGTGTGTACTGTGTGCATGCATATAATCCATACTTTCTTCTAGTACAGTAGATTAGCTAATAGTCACAGCCTGAACCCAGAAATTTCAATAGTTGATCCAGAGGTATGGTTTAAAATCCCAAGACTCTAGGCAGAGACCTGAAATCTGGCAACCCTTGTGAAGAGTGAAACCCAAGCCCTCATGAAAGAGGTGGACTCTGAGACAAGAGTTGAAGGAAAAGAGAAAAGAGTGCCCTGCAGGAGTTCTTGGAGGTAATTGCAGGCATAAGAGGTATCATTCAAAAGAAGTAAAAACTTGTAGGTTTAAAGTGTTTTGTAGCTATGCTCATTTGTCTTTCATCCTTATCCTTCCACTACTGTGTGAAATGGTGTCTTACAATTCAGCTGAAAATTCTTTAACAACAAAATGGGTGGTACAATATTCTCCTAACAAGTGTATTAGAATCTAGCGATTTTGCAACCTGTGTGTTTGATTTTGGGTGTGTGTTGGTTTTGTTTTGTTTTTTTAAACCCTCTTTCAAAGTACTTAAACCAATAAAATATCCTTAAGATAGAAAAAGATTTTGTCCATAGCTCACTGAGTGTGATGCAGTTATAAATTATATCCTCCTGTATGGTATATTATTCTGAACTATTTGGATAGCCTTTCATGCCATTGGCTTCCCTTGTGATCTGCCTCTGTGCATATAAGCTTCCATAAAGTATGAAAGGAAAACTCAAAGGAAAACAGCAATTGAATAGATAAAAAAGAACAAAGGCCTTAAATAAGAATGGCTTTTAACTTGTAAAAGCCATTTGTGAGGGCTTAAGCAAGGCCAAAACATGAGGTAAGGGCATGACCTTCATGAGGACTTAAAATAGATTAAAACCCAGAATTGATATAATATCAATGCCATAGCCAAAGATTTGGCTGGTTATTTCATAAGTGAATTTTAACCTTCCTTATCACTGGCCCATTCTGCCCCTAACATTTGCTCTGCTGTTTTACCAGACTCACACTGGAGCAGAAATTCCTGTCTACATTGTATGCCACTTTCACTTTCCTTGATTGTTGGATTTTATGGTAGCCTCCACACTGCATGCTGGTTGCACTTCCTTTAATATCTTGGTTTTATGGTACTGTCTGCATAGATTTATGGCCATTTTAATTGCCATTCAGTGGTGACACTTCAGTCAGTATGGTGTTGGCCCAGGGTATTTGATGTGGTATTGAGCTGCATCTTTTTCTGTTCCAGTGTGGTTTTGGTAAAACTACAGAGTGAATGCTAGATGCAGAATGGACCACTGTATCTGAATGAAGTTGGCGTCATATAGCCTAATCTCATCAGATCTCAAAAGCCAAACAAGGTCAGTATTTGGAAGGAAGACCGCCAAGGAAGACTTTGCAGAGGAAGACAATGACAAACCACCTCTGCTTCTCACTTGCCTCGACAGCTCCTTCCTGGGGTCCCTGTAAATCAGTTGTGATTCAACATCACTTTACACACACACCATTATAATTCCTGATTATGAGCACTGTTCATCTCTCCCAGTGTCCTCTCGGTTTCCTAGGCTCCTCGCATTGGTTTTGTCTTTTTGCCCACATTCCATCAGAACTGTCCATTTTCTACCCCTTTGTTCCTAAACTTTCTACTCATCATCTTTTTGCACATTCAGTTAACATGCTCAGAGGAGGAGCAGATACGAGCTCACTGCCCCCCCCCTCACTGCCCCCCCCTCACATGATGGCTCATGTGAGCACCAAAGCTTACCACCAGAGGAAGTATGCACATTTATGCTTTCTCCATGTGATGAGGAGAGCCTTCAGAAAGCAGTGTCCCTAATCATGTGAGGGGAGCATATATACATACAACTCCTCCATGTGTAGGCACCATGGCAATTGTGTATAGGCAGGGCCCACTCCCACTTTGCACACATTGAGTGAATGTATGGCTGGGTCCACAGGGTCCACAGGGCTCTAGTCTCAGATCTCTCCTTTCTGAGAACTGTACTTCTTTCCTTGAGTTTTTCTGATGACTCCTCTCTTAGATCCTTCAGATCCCCCTTCCCTTTTGAAGAATCTGAGCTGTTTAGCCAAAGGCTGCCCAAGACATCCTGGCAGCTCGACCACTTACATCTGAAGGCTAAAACAGGATAGTTGGGGTTGGGATGAGAACAAACAGGGAAGAGACGGGAACCCAACCCTGAGAAAGTATCAGCATTTGCCAGGGAACATCTGAACTGAAGCTGAATTGGGTATTTTCAGCAAAAAGTAGAGGGGCTTGAAAAATTTTGAGGTATTTTTTTGTTGCTGTTGGGGAAAAATGTGTCATCAAGCTTGTTTGGGCAATTTATTAACTTGCCTGGACAAATGTTGGCATTTACCAGCAAATGAAGATAAAATTTGGCCATTGGCACATGATGCTTTTTGGAGATTTACTACCCTCAAATGACAAAATAAAGACAAGACTCAGTGAACTACAGTTTATTAAAAACTCATCTGCAACACAACTTAGCTAACTTTCTGCTTCACTGCAAAGTCAGTGCAGTCGACCTCAGAGGGAAGTCCAGGATACTGACAAATGGGAAACTGTGCTGGCTCAAATGTTAAGGCACAGCCATCGTTTTGTGTTTTCTCTCATTGCCTGCTCACCAAACATGCCAAGAAGGGCTCAGCTTTATCCCTGTTACTTCATGGCAGTTGACATTAAGATTCCAGTGACACTGCCCTATCACAAGGGTGTGGCCTTCACTAAATCCCTCCAACTTACTATTGGATTCCTGAGGATGCCCACTAATTTCACACATGAACCCGTGAAGTTTCCTTGTAATGAACTATGTCACTGGTCCATCAAGGTCAATGTTGTCTATTCAGATTGGCAGTGGCTTTCCAGAGTCTTATGCAGAGGTCTTTCACAGCACTTAGTCCTGATCCTTTTTGCTGGAGATGCCAGGGATTGAACCTGGAACCTTCTGCATGCCAAGCAGATGTTCTACCACTGAGCTACAGCCCCTCCTTATGCTTTTAAACAAAGCTACCACTGTTCTTTCTATCCTAGTTACGACCTAACTGCTCCTATTATTAGACTTATTCCTTTCCCCTTTTAGCAGTGTGAATCATGTGAGAATAAATGCCAACAACAAGTTCCAATCTGGTGTCATACCCAAAATATTTCTGCTAGTACTTTCATGACCAGCTAATCCCCCCTTGCAAACTTAAGGTGGGTAGGCCAACACAGTGGCCATTGCTTACTTAAATTGATTTTCTCTGATTGGTATTGGAATTTGTAAATATTTTTAATATTTTATATAACATACATTGTCACATAAGACATTATTTTACTATTGTTCTGATAGCTGCTGTATTAACTGTAATCGGTGTATTATGGTCTTTGACTGCAATAAACTACATTCATTTATTCTTACTGTTGAAAGTCAGAGAAAGCATATATGCCCCTGTGCTCCTCTCTTCTCGTTGGCTGTGCCTGGCAGCCTCTGCCCATACGAGCATTGTACTCCAGTCCTAAAGAGGGTGGAGGTAAAAATGCCCCTGACTAATTAGAGGCATAGAGTGAACTTTCTGATGATTCTTACTGCCCTCCTAAACTACTAACATCTCCATGAAAGTCTGAGTTATATACCATAATTGCATAAGTCATCTTGCCCATATTGAATATTGAGGAGACAAAACACTTTTCTTGAATGACAGAAGGGTACATTGAGAGTGAGACAGAACAGAGGAGCTAATCCAAGGAAGGACTCAAGGCCCTTCACACAATAATGATTACTCAATGGAAGGGATCCCCCCATTTTAAAGGATGAATTCCATTGTAAATAAAGGACAAAAAGTTTCAACAACCATATAATCCTCCTCCTCCTCCAGTTATATATAATTCTGTTTTCATCATGGACTCTCCTGAACATTCCACATGCTCCAAAATCAGTTGCCTCCCTGATGTGTCACTCAGAAGCTGTCCCTATCCACTGGCTGTGAGTACTCATGTGCCATTGGCTGGTTGCTGGGTCTGCTCCTCTTCCCCGCCCACTACTTCAGTCACTGTGCCCTTTCTGGCAGAATTTCTGGCAGACGGCTTTCTCTCTTGACGAAGACTCGTCTCCTGCTTCCAGGGGTCCTTTTGTAGAAAAAGAGGTGCAGGAGCTCATTAGCATAACTCATTAGCATATGCCACATCCCCTGACATCACCAGAAGTGTGTCAGAAAGGGAATGTCAGTTTCAGCCCCATTATATCCTATGGGCCATTGAAATCAATGGCCAAAACTCATTGGGTTTATGAGGGGCTGGAGGAAAGGGGGTTTGAGGGAGAGGCTCCAAATTTGCAGGGTAGCTGCTGGGGCCTCTCCTCGAAATACCTACGAAGTTTCAAGAAGATTGAAACATGGGGTCCAATTCTATGGGCCCCCAAACAGATCATCCCGTCCCCTCCATTGTTCTCTATGGTGGAAAAAAATGTTAACTTTTTTCCTACCATAGAGAACAATAGAGGGAATGGGGGCAACCTGTTTGGGGGCCTGTAGAATTGGACCCCCTTGTCCAATCTTCTTGAAACTTGGTGGGTATTTCGAGGAGAGGCCCCAGCAGCTACCCTGCAAGTTTGGAGCCTCTCCCTCAAACCCCCTCCACTCCAGTGGCTTTTAAAATTGCAGCCGAATTTCGGCAGCAGTTCGGCGGCAAGCTGAATCAGATTAGAGAATCTGATTCAGCCCGTGGCTAGCCTACTGGCCAGTCCTGAGCTGGCGGAGCTTTGCTCCGCCTCGCTCCGGCCCCAACAGACCCCTGCCTGCTTCCCTCGTGAGTGGGACTAACTGTTATCTCAGTGGCTGTTGGTAGGTGTAACGAAATGGCAGTTACCTGTGTTTGTAAAATGGCTGCTGTCTGCAGTAAAATGTTCCCCCATAAGATTCAGTTGAACTGTAATTCCAGAGAGGGGCCTGCTGGGTTGAATGGGGCTTCCTCATCTGTTGGCCCATAGTTCCCAGCTGCCCCAAGGCCAAAAAGTGCTGGAAAAGAGGGTGGCATGGCAGTCAGAGCTTCAATGCCCTCCAAACCAGCTAAGCCCTCTTGAGGAACCACTGTTGCCAGTCTCCAGGTGAGGGCTGGAGATCACTCAGAATTACAACTGCTCTCCAGATGGCATTGATCAGTCCCCTTGGGATAAAATGGTGGACTGTGTCCTTATACCCTGCTGAGATGCCCCCCCCCCGCCATGACAGCCAATGTAATGTGGCAGTCAGGGCTTCAGAGCATGGTAGAGGCTGCAGGTGGGGGGGATGGAAAGCTGAAGAGTGAGGGGGGAATAAAGGTAGGTTGATGCTTGGCTGGGAAGGGGATAGGGTTGCCAACTCCAGGTGGGGAATTCCTGGATATGTGAGGGGTGGAGCCTGAAGAGGGTGAGGTTTGAGGAGAGGTGGGGCCTCAGACAGGTACAATGCCATAGACTCTGCCCTCCAAACCAGCTATTCCCTCTTGGGGAAACATTGTTGCCAATCTCCAGGTGAGGGCTGGAGATCACTCAAAATTACAACTGCTCTTCAGGTAGCAGAGATCAGTTCCCCTGGAGAAAATGGTGGACTCTGAGTTATTATACCCTGCTGAGGTTGCCACAGCAAATTGATGCTGAGTGCCCAAGGCACTCTCCCAGAGCCTCTTTCTAGAGCCCGTTGTATTTATTTCCACAACGACCCTTATTCCTAGTAGTAGTAGTAGTAGTAGTAATGATTAATAATACATAGTGCCTCTGAAAGAATGTGACTGTTGTGCCAGTTGTCACTGGAACTCTTGGATCAGTGCGTAGAAGTCTCAAGAAACACCTGGCCATTTTGGGCACTGAACAAATAACACTGGCTCAACCCCAGAAGACGGTGTTGCTTGGAACAGCAAGAATCCTGTGAAAATACATCTGCAATTCCCAAGAACTTGGCTAGATTTCAAATTGCAGAACACCATCTACCAGCCAAATATCTGACTGACAATTCATAACAACAGTGTGCTGGTAAGTCATAATCAACTCATGGTACTCACAGGCAATGCTCCCTCTAAGCTGTGGAGTCTTGGGAGCAAAAGTTCCACTTTGTGAGCTACTGGCATTAAAGTTGTGAGCCAGCAATTTGGCGACTGCATAGATTAGTTTGCTCTGGAGCCATCCTTCCTGAGCTCAGGCAAAAATCTGTGAGCTGGAGGCTAAAAAACTGTGAGCTAGCTCACACTAACTCAGCTTAGAGGGAACACTGCTCACAGGACCATGGGGTTCACAAGGTAAGAAATGGGCAGAAGTGGTTTGCCATTGCCTTCTTCTGCATAGCGACCCCAATCTTCTGTGGTGATCTCCCATCCAAGCTAAGGTAAAGTTAATTTGCTAGTGTACAAGAAATACATATTAAGTTCTGAAATCATTGGGTTTTATTTCAGAGTAATATGTTTAAGATCAAGAAATCAGTTGAGGTCCCATTATCATGGACCTCTGTGTGCATATGTCCAGGTTCCACACTCACCAACCTTACTGGGTCTGTGTGTCAGTGGGAGAAAGCACTATTGTCATGCTAGGGTGAGAAGGCTGGTCATCCAAAGAACCAGTTAATGAAGATGTGTGAATGTGATCTCATCTTCAGTTGCCAAGGGTCACTGGAATAGAGACTGGGAAGCATCTGGGCATCTCCATTACTCTTGTGATAGGGAAGACTGGGAAACAAGTCTCTAGAGTTGCTGTTTAAATTACGCACATGCCCATTGGCAGTCTGATGGGGATTTGGGGCCCAATAAGCCACAGGGAGGGGAAAATGGGTAGGGTTACTGTCAAGACTGTCAGCAGGTGTTGAAAGCCTGGGCAGCAGAGCCCAAGGAGAAGTGTTCTTTCTCATAGCTTGGGAATCAAAGGGAGAGTTCAACCAGGGAGAGGAGTTGGGTGCTGTCAGTCAGCTTCTTCCCTCTTGGTTTGAGGTCCATCCTGGAAAATGAGGAATCAAATGCTGACACACATTCCGAGCACACTGTTCAGGGCTGCCTAAACCCGCAAATGCCCTCCTAAAGTGTCTTGGTCATACACACACCATAATGTATGCATATTTTATTTCTAATTTATGGCTTCAGATAGCAACTGAAAATACATTTTACTCTGTTTTACTCTGACATAGTCTGACCAAATATTAAATTATCTGCTTTCATCAAGATGGCAAAAAAAGAATGCTGCAAAATTTTATGAAACAGAAATGCCATTTTGCATTGCAATCAATTCTAGGGCTTCAAGTTTGCTGAAGAGCTGCTTTTTCTCCTATAACTTGGTCTGTATTTTCCATGATGCAGAAATCTCCATCAATCTCCTTGTTATTTATTGTCGCCATATTTTAGACTGATATCGTGTATGCCTGGGTAAATAGCTGATGCTATGTTATTTTGCACTTAAAGAAGACTGTATCTTTTTCAAGAAAAGCTTTCTGACAGATGCCTGCAAAGAAACCCACGCTAATTTATTGAGGTCTATCACCATGGATTAGGTAGCTACTACATTTAAGGAGAATTTCAGATTACATACTTTATGAGGTTCTGTATATAGTGTGTACTATATGACATATAGTGTATGTCAGAGGTACAAAAACTGCCTGATTGAGGCTTCCTGAATACCATTAAATGAACCAACCTCCACAAGAAGGCAGATTGCTGAAACTTTTAACAATCTTGGCTGCCCTTTTCTGTCCTTCCTGCATCATTAGTGCTAACAAAAAGATACAAGTGTGAACAAGCAGTGGTTAATGAAAAGGTGATAAGTTTCCTTGAGTTTCTGAGATGAGAATTAACTTGAGCACCAATGTGGTGTCATAGCTGGGTGATCTAGTTTCATACATACACTCTGGGGTTCCACATACATGCTTTGCCTCCACAGTCAGCCATGAACCTCCCTAGCCTGCACAGCTGACCTCACTGAGTGACCTCACAGGCCGATCAGTTTCTTTCTCTCAGCCTAACCAGCCTTTCAGGGTTATGATGATAGAATGAGATGGGGAGAGCCATGTATGTAACCTCTGAGTTTCCCAAAGGAAGGATGGGATAAAAATATTTATAATAAGTAAAATCCAAGCATCAGTCTCAACTGTGGTGACAACTAAACTGTGAGGTGTTTCTCCATTGAGTTTTTGCTGTACTGGGTGAAAATGAGGGTCACTCTGAAATGTTGGAAACTTCTTCCAGAAAACATGTGGAAAGATAACATTCAGTTGAGTATACAAAGCTGCCTTATCATGAATCAGAGTGATGGGTTCACCTACTTCAGTACTGCCTACTCTGACTGGTAGTGGCTATTCATAGTGCCTTTCACAATATCTTCTACCTTAGACCCTTTAACTGGAGACACTGGAGGCTGAACCTGGGACGTTCTGCAAGCTCATAGTATTAGGGTCTGTACTATCTGTGCTGACTGGATGAGGCTTTCAGGGGTTTTAGGTCACAGTCTTTCACATCACCTAGAAGAAGAAGAAGAAGAAGAAGAGATTGGATTTATATCCCGCCCTTCACTCACTTAAGAGTCTCAGAGCGGCTTACAAACTCCTTTCCCTTCCCCTCCCCACAACAGACACCCTGTGAGGTAGGTGGGGCTAAGAGAGCTCTTTCCCAAGCTGTCCTTGAGGGAACAGCTGGTACAGAGCTATGGCTTGCCCAAGGCCATCCAGCCAGGTGCAAGTGGAGGAGTGGGGAATCAAACCCGGTTCTCCCAGATTAGAGTCCGCGCACTTAACCACTACACCAAACTGGCTCTACTCTTTGACCCTTTTTTGACTGGAGATGCCATGGACTGAGGCTGGGACCTTCTGCATGCAAAGGCATTATTATAGAGTTGCAGCCCCTCTCCTAGGAATGAGCCCTATTCAACAAAGTTTATTTATTTATTTGTTTATTATTTCATATCTCTACCCCGCCCTCCTTGCGAACGGGCTCAGGGCAGCTTACTTCTGAGTAAACATACATGCATGGCATTCTACTACACATTGAACATATAAGTAAAATTATTAAGATTATCCTGTTACAAGGTTGCAAAGGATGAATGTTTACATCTGATCTCATATTCTCATGTAGTTTTTTTTTTTTTAAAAAAAAGCAGAATAAGTTATTTTGCAAATTTCAGTTGTGTTTTGGAATATCTGCATCCAGAATTCTTACGATTATCATGAATGCTAAAGAACCATTCTCAGTGATCTGTTAGTTCAAACAGTTTTATAGAGCTCTGTGATGTTATTAAGGTTACTTGGGGAAGTAGAAGCAGGTGGAGGCACCATCTGTCATTCCTACCTCAATGAGTAATTTGCATTAAAGTTTGAAGAACAGCAGCCTAGTGCCGAGACAATCAAAGTTTGCCTAGTAAACTGTGCATAAAATCATGGAAATAAATAAGAACTGATACCTAACACTTTTTTTCCACTGGTGCCTCCCCTTTTGTTTTACATTATTTCCAATAAGGATAGAACCAAGAGAGAAGGGGGTGGCAGATGGACACACACTGAGATGTAAGAAAAAAGGGATGTTTTTCCACCCTTGACATTTCCCTAGAACTCAACTCTCAGAGCACTGCAGGAGCACATATACCATTCACTTTGTGGTGTCATTAAGTTGATAGAACCTTTCTGCAGACTGGCCATTTTAAGGATAGATTATAAGAAAGGTGACCGTGCTACTGATTGTTAGAATTAACTGTGACCAAATGTTGGAAATTGCCAAACTTCTGAGAACTTCTAAGCAAAGTTGATCCCAGAAGGAGGCCAGTTGTTGAAAGGGTGGATTAGAAATAGGCCTGCACACGTATGTCCATTAGGGACAAATAAGGAATGGTGGAGTGGAGATAGACCTGCCTAAATATATCCTTTGGGGACCTTTAAGAGTCTCTTACTCTGACCTGGATGGCCAAAGATAGCTCAATCTTGTCAGGTGTCAGAAGTTAAGCATGGTCAGCTCCAGTTAGTACTTGGATGGGAGACCACCAAGGAAGTCTAGGGTCATTACACAGAGAAGGCAATGGCAAACCACCTCTGTTCATTTCTTGCCTTGAAAGCCCTACAGGATTGCCATGTTGGCTGTGATTTAACGGCACTGTAGACAACCAAGACTGCCAAGGGCTACTTTACACATCAGAGCCAAATGTCAATTCCTTCCTTCATTCTAGGGTGACCATCATTCCAGGATGTTGCATTTTTTTAAAAAACAAGCACAATCAAATCCTACCCAGCAGAGGGCCGCAACTAGATCTGTTTTTGCCTTTCATTGTCAGTATTTATTTATTTATTATTTATATTTACATCCCTTTTTGCCAGACAAACTGGCTCAAGGCAGATAACACGGTTAAAATATCATAAAACAATTAGAACATCAGTTAAAACAGCATAAATTACAGATAAAATTACAGATAAAGCAGACTGGTGATGGCAGCATTCAGATCACACCCCATGATGGGTGCAGCGACCCATAAGTCCCAGGGCAGAAGAAGTTCCACCGGCCCATGCATCAGTGGCAGCTCCTAATTGAAGGCCTGGTGGAAGAGCTCTGTTTTATAGGCCCTGCAGAGCTGTAAGAGGTCCCACAGGGCCCTGATGTCTTCTGGGAGCTCATTCCACCAGTGTGGAACCGCCACTGAGAAGGCCCTGACTCTGGTGGTCACCAGCCTGGCTTCTTTTGGACCAGGGAGAGTCAGGCGGTGTTGTGAGCCTGACCTCAGTGCTCTCTGGGGCACATATGGGGAAAGGCGGTCCCTCAGGTAGGCCAGCCCCTGACCATATATGCACTAGGGTTGCCAGCCTCCAGATGAAGCCTGGATTTTCCCCAAAATTACAACCAATCTCCAGATGACAGAGGTCAATTCCCCTTAAAAGTGACTGCTTTGGAGGGTAGACTTTATGGCATTATGTACCAATGAGGTCCCTCTCCTCCCCAAACCCTGCCTTCCCCAGGCTCCACCCCAAAAATCATCAGGTATTTTAGAGCGGGCAGCCCTAGTACTACACACACATAGGGCATGCTCACAGGCAGTGTGATGTGTGATTACAGGGAACGGGTATGTACCTCCCATATCTCCATCCAGCCCTTATTACCAGCATTCTGATAATGAGCTTTATGCAACATGGACTTAACCCCATGGTGGGACTGCATCATGCCTTAGGCTAAATGTTTGAATGATCAGTGATGATTATCATGATTATTATTTGGGATAGATGAGGGACCATTGTGCCAGTGTGGCATAGTGGTTAGGAGCAGGGGGCCCTAATCTAGAGAACTGAGTTTGATTTCCAGGCCCTCCATGTGAAGTCTACTGGGTGACCTTGGGCCAGTCACAGTTCTCTCAGAACTCTCTCAGCCCCACCTGACTCATAAAGTGCTTGTCATGGGGAGGGGCGGGAGGTAATTGTATGCTGCTTTGAGACTCCTTAAGGTAGAGAAAAATGGGATATAAAAACCTCCTTCTCTTCTTCTGTTTCTTCTCCTGCCTGCTGCAGTTAATTCCTGAAGCAGGAGCTGTCATTCCAAATTGGGATGCTGGTCTGGCCTTTCATCTTTGAACCATATTGTGCCAGTTTTCATCAAGCACTACAAAAACCTCCTGGAGGAATATCTCTCTTCTCCACTGACCCTTCCCTTGCTGCAAATTGCTCCATCTGATATGTGAACCATGCAAAGGACATTTCTGTACACTTAAAACCAAAACAAAACAAAAAAATAAAAATAAAGAGCCCCACTGGGAATATCTGGCCTTATCACACCAAAGAGCTAGGCTGTAGATGAAAAGAGAAGGGATAAAAAGCCTCACTGAGAGTAAACGCTGGAGGGGAAAGTGTATTGCATTGCAAGCTCTTCATTTCTTTCTGCTGAAAATGGCACGATCAAACCTTTGATACAGACTCGGGTTGCCACTGAATGTTACCAAAGAGGGGGAGACTATGCGGTGAATTTTTTTTTTTTTTTGAGGTGCATCTGGAGATTCACTCAAGCAAAACAGACAAGGGATTTTGATGTAAGCAAAACATCCGTCCCTTATTTGGCTATTTTTTTTTTTAGAGAGAGACTGTGAATATTCTCTTTGTTTGAAATCATGCGCTTCAATTGCAGTCATCCATTGTAGCACTGAGAAGCAGATAGACCTGCCAAAATGCAGAGAGGGTTGGATCTCTGGTCTGGGGACAGGGAAGATAACTCTACACATCCAGTCACCCCACTTCAAAGAAGAAGATGGTGTAAGGTCACCTCCATGCTTGAGAGGAGATGGATGGAGCATAATGGCAGGGTCTCGGTGAATTACTCTCAGCGTTCCACAGTTAAGGATACATCTGCCCAACAGTCTTCGATTTTGATATATTTAGTACCTTCACTATGTTTTCCTCTGAAACTGAACCCAAATAAAGATAACCATATAAATTAGGCTTGTTACTTCTGTTTGGTCTTGGAATCTTTAAACACCTTCATTATGCAGTATGCTAATTAAACTGCTCACCCTCTACCTATATGTATAGACTGGTAATGTCCATTTCATTGTATCTGAAGAAGTGTGCGTGCACACAAAAGCTTATATGCTGAATAAAACTTTGACCAATTCCCCACAAGTAGCTGTGCTGCCATTGCTCTTCCGCTTGTCCCAGTTGCATTGGTCAATTTCACACTCTTCATTGCATGGCTGCATTTTGACATGCATCTTCCCTCTATTTCCTCCATGTCTTCTTGATCCTTGGTTTTTGAGATTGAGAAGACATGGGGGAAATTGGAGGGAGATCCTGGTCAAAGTACGGCCGCTCAGCAAAGAGTGTGAAATTGACAAATGCAACTGGGGCAAATGAAAGAGTGAGGGTGGTGCAGCTGCTCGTGTGAAATTGGTCTTTGTTGGTCTTAAAGGTGCCACTGGACTCAAGCTTTGTTCAATTGACAGTTATGTCACTTGGATGCCAGAGAATGTATTTGTTAAGAATTGAAATAGTTCCCCTTTATTTTTATTTACTACATATTTTATCTTACCCTTCCTCCAAGAAGCTCAAAGTAGCATAAATCAGTTTCCCTTCCTCTGTACTACCCTCACAACAATCCCCTGAGGTAGATTAGGCTGAGAGGGAGACAGGTCAAAAGGTCACCTGCCAAGCTCCATAGCATAGTGGGGATTTGAATCTGGTTCTCACAGACCCTATTCCAACACTCTGACCACTACACCCCACTGGAAATACATAATGACATTAATCTCTGTATATCGTATTGAAGAATAAAAATAAAAGTTCGAACCATTCCGCTATAGTCAGCTAAATTACATCTCTTAGCGGCAAGGATCTTCTACAGCTTCTCAGGTACTGAAACCCACACCACTGTGTTCCAGTATGGATTGTGATGGCCTAGTTTAACTGAACCATTTAATCGCCGCATTTAATCAGCCTGTGACAGAGGAAACTGCTCAAGCCCATTGAGTAAATTAGTCACTTTGAATTATTGTTTACTGTATATTGATTCAATTATTAATAGGCAAATACCTGACCCAGAAGTTATTGCCATTCTAAGCTGTGAAAATGTGAAGATGCAATTGCTCTTTTAATTGCCTTGTACTTATTTAATTGGAATTGTCATGGGTATGCTGTTTTGCTTGCTATAGAAATCTAGAAAGGAAGAGTGGAGAAACTGAGAAGAAAAGATTGCTTTTTTAAAATTAAATTTGCCAAATGAAAATGAAATCATTTCACATCATTTGGGCTGTCACTGCCCCTCTTCCATCATGACACTGGAGTTTTTTTTTTTAAAAAAAACAATATTACTTTCTCCACCACTGGTGACAACCAAAGTGTGGCAACATCATTACAAAACCTTGGGCGCTAATGATAAACCAATTTAGCACTGAAACATGTCATAAACCAAGTCCCAAGACCAACACTGCTAAAAATAAATGAAATCCACTCTACCTCCATTTGAGTCTTTCTTTCTAAGCTTCTGGGGAAGATATTTGGAAAAGAGTGCCCAAAGTCTGTCTGTCTGTTCTTCCTTCCTTCCTTGAAAACCTTTTTAAGATGCCTTCCCACCCAGCTTAGGGTTCTCAAGATGGTGACCAATAAAAATATTCAAGCAAGTATAAAACACACACACACAAATAATTTGAAACAGTTAAAATATAAAATATGTGTGCTTTTATTATATGTTTTGGCCCTAACTGTGTGTTTTGTGTGTCCAGCACAAGGTCTAAGCAACATAAAGGATTCTTTTTGGAATATCAGTCCTCATAAGAGAAAATGACACTTAAAAATTAAGGGGGGAAAAAAGAGAGAAAATGACACTTCTGAAGTCTCACTTCCTTCTGCAAGAGAAGTCTCGATATTCTTCCTTCATGACTAAATCATTAAGTCACAGATCTTTTTTTTTTAACTCTTTTATTTATGTGTTTTCCAAAATATTATTAAGTCACAGATCTATGGCCATTCTGTCAGGGAGTGCCTCTTCATTTTATTGGAAAAAACTTGAGATGTTCATTGATTTGCAGAGTATAGAAATGTTAATTGGCTCATCCACTTATGAAGGAACATGGGCATTAGAGATTAAATGCTTTGGGAAATGAAAAAAAAAAGAGAACAACATTTAAACCAGCTGCCAGGTTTTAAAGGATCCTAAATATTGTTAAATCCACACTTTATTTACCAGTTTATATAATTTATATTATGCTTTTCTTTGGTGTATGGTCAGTACTTGGATGGGAAACCACTAGGGTTGCCAGGTCCATTTTTGTTCCCTTTGGGGGACTTTGGGAGGCATTCCCAGAGGGGGTGGGGCATCCCCAACATGATGATGTCACATTGGGGACATCCCTGCTCCAAGTCCCACCCCCAAGAACTATCACTGGTGGCCATCCCTCTCCCTAAGGTCCAGCAAGATTTAAAGAGCCCACCAATCACGTGGAGGGCCCTTTAAATCCTGCAAGAGGGGAAAGGGGCAACCACTGCTGCGTGCCTGAACTCCAAGTCACAATGCCACTTGGAGGTCGGGCACACAGGGCCTGGTTCCACTGGCTGCAGCCACTTAAAGGGATCCCTTTAAGTGCTTGCAGCTGGTGGGCACTGCTCGCCCGATCTCCTAGTGACAATGCTACTTGGAATTCAGGCACATGGCCTTCAGCCACCCCTCTTCCTCCCTTCTCTCAAGGGAGAAGGGAGAGGGATGGCTGCGGGTGTTTGGGTTTGGGAGTGGGGCTTCCCTCACTGGCCAGCTGGCTGGTGGTGGGTTGAACCCCCCCAAAAAAATAAGTTAAACCTTGCTAGACTTGGGGGGGGGGGGGTGTCTGGCAACCCTAGAGACCACCAAGGGTTGCTATGTGAAAATGGCAAACCACTTCAGCCAGTAGTGTTTTGCCATTGTACTGGTTAAGAGTGGCAGACTGTAATCTGGAGAACCAGGTTTAATTCCCTGTTCTTCCCCATGTAGCTGTTGGGTGACCTCGGGTCAGTTACAGGTCTCTCAGAGTTGTTCTCTCAAGCACAGTTCTCTCAGAACTTTCCCAGACCCACCTTCCTTACAGAGTGTGTATTGTGGAGAGGGGAAGGGGAACGGAAAGGACATTGTAAGCCACTCTGAGACTCCTTTGGGTAGTGAAGGGTGGGGTATAAATCCAATCTCCTCCTCCTCCTCCTCCTCTCTTGCCTGAGATACCCTGTAGATGGGGTCACCGCCAATCAGTTGCAACTCAGTGGCATGTTCTTCTTATTTTCTTTGGTGCACTAATTTGGTTCAGTGGTTAAGACTCTAATCTGGAGAACCAGGTTTGATCCCCCACTTCTTCACAAGCAGCCAGCTGGGTGACCTTGGGCCAGACACAGCTCTCAGAGCTGTTCTCTTAGAGCTCTCTCAGTCCCACTTACCTCACAAGGTATCTGTTGTGGGGAGATGAAGGGAAGGAGATTATAAACTGCTCTGAGACTCTGAGTGGGGTATAAATCAGTGATAGTTTTTTTTTTAAGTTTCTCATCAAAGGCTCCTAAGTAAGTTCAGTAGTCATGGGATAAAAGTCCTTTTGTGGATCAAAAACTGGCTAATTAAAAGGAAACAGAGAGTGAGTATAAATGGGCAATTTTCTCAGTGAAGAGTGGTAAGCAGTGGGGTACTGCAGGGATCAGTACTCAGTCCAATGCTTTTTTACTTGTTCATTAATGATTTGGAGTTGGGAGTGAACAGTGAAGTGGCTAATTTGCATATGACACAAAGTTCTTCAGGGTGGTGAGAACCAGGAGGATTGTGAGGCACTCCAAAGGAGTCTGTCGAGGATAGGCAAGTGGGCGTCAACATGGCAAATGGGGTTCAGTGTGGCCAATTGCAAAGTGATGCACATTGGGGCCAAAAATCCTAACTTTAAATACACATTGATGGGGTCCGAATTGGCAGAGACTGACCAAGAGAGAGATCTTGGAGTCATAGTAGATAACTCAATGGAAATGTTGAGACAGTGGCTGTGTTCACACTGGAGTGCTGGAGCCTGCTGGAGCCGGCTGCAAACGGCTGGTTCCATAAAATCACCATCACACTAACCTCTCCTCGTGTTGCCTTCAAGCGGCTCCCCCACGTTCACACTAATGACGGGGGTGGGGGGTTTCAGGGTTTTTTTTTCACCGCTTGCACATGCGCATAAGCGCTCATGCAGGCAGATGGGGGAAAAAATTTCGTGCATGCGCAGCACCATCAGACCGAATCACTGCTTCCTTTAGACACTTGAAAACGCTGTGATATTTCAACCCGAAAATAGCCTCATCGTGACCGCAAACTCATGTACACGGTAGAACTAGCCTCCATTTGCACATCTGTCCTTTAAATCTAGGTTCGTATGGGCGCTCATGCGAATCTTGCTAAATGCAAAAAAAATGGCAGACAAAAAGCGGAAGCCAGAGGCTTCTGCAGGGAGGGGAGGGGGGTTACTCGGAAGTGCCTCGGAGATGGCTCAGCGTTTACACAGCACACAAATGTGGCTGCAGGCAGAAGAGGACAGCTGAGACCAGCAGGGGAACTGGTCTCGGATTTCAGACATTTTGTCGCACCTTAGTGACGGCTGGGGACGAGAGCCAGCTGTTACAGTGTAAACGTGCAGATTGGAGCCGGCTGCAGCCAGCTCAAATCTGCAAGTGTGAACACACCCAGTGTGTGATTGTAATGAAAAAGGCCAACACTATGCTGGGGATTATTAGGAAGGGAATTGAAAACAAATCAGCTAGTATTATAATGCCCCTGTATAAATTGATGGTGCGACTTCATTTGGAGTACTGTGTACAGTTCTGGTCACCACACCTCAAAAAGGATATTATAGCATTGGAAAAAGTGCAGAAAAGGGCAACTAGAATGATAAAAGGGTTGGTACACTTTCCCTATTAAGAAAGGTTGAAGTGCTTGGGGCTCTTTAGCTTGGAGAAACAATGGCTGAGGGGTGACATGATCGAGGTTTATAAGATTGCACACGGGATAGATCAGGTAGAGAAAGAGGTATTTTTCTCCCTTTCTCACAATACAAGAACTTGTGGGCATTTGAAATTGCTGAGCAGCCAGGTTAGAACAGATAAAAGGAAGTACTTCTTCACCCAAAGAGTGGTTAACATATGGAATTCACTGACACATGAGCTGGTGGCGGCTACAAGCATGGATGGCTTCAAGAGGGAATTTGATAATTATATGGAGCATAGAGGTCCATCAGTGGCTATTAGCCACAAGATATAGATAGGATCTCTCAGTCTGGGGCAAGTGATGCACTGTATTCTTGGTGCTTGGGGGAGCAGCAGTAGGAGGGCTTCTAGTGTCCTGGCCCCACTGCTGGACCTCCTGATGGCACCTGGTGTTTTTGGCCACTGTGTGACACAGAGTGTTGGACTGGATGGGCCATTGGCCTGATTAAACACTGGTTTCTCTTATGTTCTTATAGTCACTCAGTAGCTTGGATTTCTGTTTCACATGTCCACTGGCCCATGTTTCAGGAGAGTGGCCAAGATCATTGTTCAGTAGGGCTTGTAGCTAACAGGTGGTTTCTACTTTGAAGCAGCTGCCACTGGAGGACCAGGTAAGCTGCAATCCTCCCTAAGGTACAGGCCTCATGCCAGGATTAGAAGTAAATGTAGTTCTTCTGGTTTACAGTATTTGTGGAGGTGGATCTCTGCAAGCTGCAGTGTGAGTACAAGTGCCATAAAGCAATACAGAAAGATGATAAGAAATGTCAGAATTATACAGATCTAAAACAATGAACATTCATTTTATCCTGAGGCAGTTATGATGGTGGCAGCTGAAGGACTTGGCCTCAACCTGTACTGATGTCAGCTGATCATCTTTTAGTCAGATAACAGTAATAATAGTAGGGGTATTTCACATGCAAAGTAGCTATTAGAGCACAGCAATATATTCATTATCAACTACAGCCATTAAAATATTTATTTATTTATTCAATTTATACCCCGCCCTCACTGCCAAAGCAAGACAAAACATATCTAACTAGGCTTGCAATCCTGTATACTCTTATGTGGAAGCAAACCCTATTGAACAAAGTAGGACTTACTTCGTAGTAGATTCACTTAGGATTGAACTGTAAAAAAAGATCAGGGTAAAAAAATCCAGCTCTGTAATAGAACTTACTGAGAATATTCATTCACAAGTCTTGCCATTTCCCCCCTCTATGTACAATTGCAGCACCATGTCAGCAAATACTGGGAGACTGTGAGGGTGGTGCCTGGGATGGTGGAGTTTGGGGAGGTGACAGTAAAGACCACAGAAACATGGATACATTTCATGGAATTTGCGGAATGTCACTGCTGGATGTTGTTCCATGAACATTGCTTTGCGAACCATGAACTGGCCAAAATTCATGATGAACTTTACTTTGTGAGCTGGTTAGTGCCCATCCCTAGAGTTGTATATCATGTGTAACACTGAACTGTGATCTGGTAGAACCTAAGTATGGGGGGGATGCATGTGTACTTTCTCTGTTCTCAATATCTGTGAGATTTTCTACTTATATATTCATAAAAAAATCATTCCTGAGATGTTTATGCTGAATATGTAACTAAATCTCCCATCTCTGTATGTAAGTTTGGCTAATGTGATTGTGCCTCATCAGACAGATGCCAGTCTGCTGATGCAGTATGCAATCAAGGCCAGACTTGACTCAACTAAAAAGGGATGGGAAGCATTTATGCCATTGTTGCAATATTAAAATATATTCTTTTGCCAAAGAAACACCCCCCTCAACAACACAGCTGTTGTTTTTAAAGCCATTGCAAATGACATGAAGGATTAAATGTTAAAGAAAATTTGTCATCTGGTTTTTAGTAAAAAAATGTACTAAACAACAACAGGCCTGTACAAGTTGTGAGTTGCAGCGCACTGTCTGCTGAAAAGCTGGATCCCAACTTAAGCCTGCTGGTGAATAGTGACTAATAAGGAACACACCTGGGCTACATCCACACTTTATTGGGTATTCCACTATCATTGTCCTATAGCAATCATTATAAACTAGATTATAATGCATGGGCAAGCCAATCCATTTGCAAATTGTTGCTAGAGCACAACAGTAGCACAGTATCTATCTGGAGGCCCCGTCTGGAGGTTGGTGACCCTAGAAAGAATGGAACATAGCCAGCTAAAAATCAAAGATGGGGATTCCATACCAACCCAGCTTTCCAGTTGCAGCCTTTCTATTATTTGTACATTTGGATTTTACATCATTTGGTGGGCATGTTGCTACATTTTAGGGCTGATGGCATTCAGCACAAAGCTCTTTATCTCAATGCTTATTGCCTTCTTTTGACAAACAGTCATTGAAGGAATATGTAATAAAATACCTGTTTCCCATCCATGAAGCCGTATTGTAAATGTTTTGTGTTTGCTTACATGGTTTGTACATTCCAATATTGTCCATGTGTTACTCTGACATAAAGAGATCTGTACCATTTGGGTTATTTGGACCTTTGGAGGGAGATACCTTGCTAAGCTGGCCACACAGAAGGACTGCTGTTGAACATGGCTAAAGAGAGCGAGCCAGCAGGGACAGAGGACAGAGGGAGTTTGAAGAGAAGATGAGGGGAAGAAAGGTGGAGGTGAGTGAAAGAAATTTGGGGAAAGTCATCTGTGAAAGGAAATGGGGGCTGGCACTTCCCCACCCACAGCTGAACTATATCCTTATAGCTGATTTCATAACAAGGTCCCATTAATGGTGAACTGGAATAGTGCTATCCTGACACTGAAAGGGAGGTAGTGAATAGAATAAGTTAAGGGGAATCCATTGACTTTTATAGAGCCGGCTCACTGGTGAGGCGGGATATAAATCAAAATAAATAAATAAATAAATAAATATGGCTCCCCAAGAATTGCACAAGTGAACAGAGCAGTTTTTGATTTTATTAATACTTTTGAAGCTGATCATGTAGCGAAATAAACTGAACTGAACTGAATAGGGCAGTCTTCCCGACTATAAGCAAAACTTAGTCTTTTGTGATGGTACCTACCAAGCATTACACCAGTTAGGTTGCCAGCCACAAGGTGGGTCCTGGAGATCTTCCAGAATTACAAGTCATCTCCAGACAACAGAGATCAGCTCCCCTGGAAAAAAAAATGGCCACTTTGAAGGGTGGACTCTTTGGCATCATATCCTGTTGAGTTGCATCTACTCCCCAAACCCTGCCCTTCCCAGATTCCACCCCCCTTCAAAATCTGCAGGAATTTTCCAACCCAGAGTTGGCAACCCCACCATCAATCTAACACTTGTAATGCAGTCTTCTTTGAAGGCATCCTGTCTTTGGAAAACCCTTACCCTAGAGGCCTATTGGCATTTATAAGCCAGGTAAAACACTCTTTGTCCAGGATTTAAAGTGTTTTATCCCACGTTTTAGTTGGTTATTCTAATATACTTGATGGGTAATATGGCCTGCATGTCTTATGCTGAGTTTTCTTATGCTTTTTGTGTTTTTTTAACCTGTCTTCTCTGCTGATGGAGGATTAATTTTCATGGCTTTTGGACTGGCAGGGTTAGGTTGACTTGGGATGGTTGTTAGGGATGCCCGTCTCCAGGTGGTGGCAGGGGATCCCCTGATTTGGCAGGCTTCTACCCAGCAGGGAAGCCCTGCCCCAAGCCCTGCCCCCAACAGCACCTGCAGAAGGCCACCTCCCTCCCCTCCTGTGAGATTTAAAGGGCCCTTTTCCATTCATATGGGGAGGGAGGGGGCAGTCATCAGCTACATGCTTGAAGTCTGAGCAGCAAATTTGCCACTTGGAGTTCAGGCATGGAGGGGGGCACCGGTACCCACCATAATCACTTTTGTGTGATGTCATCATGTTGGGGATGTCCCCACCCCATCCAGAAATGCCCTTCAAAGCTCCGCTGAGGACTAAGAAGGACCTTGCAACCCTATTGACTGTTCTAATTTTTCTGACAGTTGTTTTATTAGATTTGGCTATAAACTGGCTTGATCAGTTTCTAGAGAGTTGGCATATAATTTTCTAAATTGATGAAGAACTAAATAACAAAAATGCAAATGGGGCTAATGAAATAATTATGTCATGGCTGCAGATGACATCACGGCGACCAATACTCTATTGGCATCTGTTTAACTGCTTCAGGTATGGGTTACAGTAGGATAAAACTGAAGGGAAGAGAGGCAAGAAGGCAAAAATCTTATGAATGAAGCAGAAGGGAGGGGGAAGGGTTGAAGAATGAAGGAATGGGGGAGGGATCAGGGGCCAGGGAATGCTTTAAAAAAGGAGGTGATAAGAGAAGCCAAGTGGCTGCTGCTCAGCTTAGAATCCATTTTCACATGCCCATCGCCATTCTCATTGCTACCATTTGGTATGCAGATCACTGTTTCCCATTAAAAACCCTGTTTACATGCTTCCTGCTTCAAAATAGAACACCCTCACAGAACATTATTCTTCATATTGGCTCTGTTCTTGCTTGCAGTCAGGAAGCACACAGATCCAGCTTAATATGCCATGTCTGAAATACCCTTGTATATAGTCAGTGTTGAGACAGCTGAGTTATAATGGATTAGGCTAGACAATTTTAAATGAGATCTAATGAAGGCAAGACTCTAATCTAATTATACTAAAATGCCAAGATTATCAATATGGCTTTGTACATTGTAGAGACTTTAGACATCTGTGTAAAACAAATCTTAACCAAAAGGTCAACTCTGTTCCCTATTAGGTCCTCAAATGACTTTGTTGAAAAGGGTTCACCACGCAGAAAGTTTTGTCTGGGCCCCACTCCAATCAATAGCAAACTCGCACTGATTTTAATGGAGCTGGATTTCATCTGGAAACAGAAATTTACAAGAAAGGCAGTATTGACTGTACCATTTTTTCAACTCTGATATTAATAGATGGCCTCTTGGTATCATCTCTATACCAAATTTGAGACGTGTACAGATGATCTCTTGGTGGCAACTCCTCAGTTTTGGAATTGTATTTATGAGGTTTGAAAAAGCCTGGATATGTTGCAGAATTAGGTCATGATTTATTATTATTTTTTAAAAAAGATTTTATTAATTTTTTCAAACTACCCTATCACCTAACAAAAAAAAAAAAGACTAAAATCTAACCTACTCATATAATGACAGGAGTCCAGATAATTATTAGTCTATGCTTAACAAAACTTTCTAAAAAGAATAGTTATACAATTCAGGCTATATCTTATTCTTTTCTAATTTCTGTTCAGCTTATATATATATAAAAAAAGCTTTGAGATTCAGTGTTCACTTAAACAAAACAGTCAAACTTTAGAGAGATACATAACAGCTTATTTAAAACTATTTCTTCTTTGGTTTTTCTTTCTTCTGTGTCTTCTTCTTCAGCTTTCCCGGGATCTTGGGACCTGCAGCACCTAGTTCCGACTCCGAATCACCTTCTTTAAGTCCCAAACTTTCTGAGGATGAACTTACTAGTCCATAAATACTTTCTTGCTGATCCAGTGAGTCCTCTGATGAAGATCCTTTTCCTTTCTTTTCTTCTTTCTTCTTACAGTAAACCAGGAAAGCATCTGCCTTGGCAACAGTTTCTATCTTCTCCTTCTTGTCTTTAAAGGTGAATGTTAGGCCTTCTGGAAAAATCCAACAATAAGAAATATTGGCAGATTGTAACCAAACAGTCAATTTTTTATAAGCCTTTCTCTTCTTCCTGATCTCATACGAAATGTCTTTTAGCACCTTAATTTCTTGCTGTTGGATTTTCAGGGTGACTTTGTTAGTGGTTTTGAGAACCACATCTCTTCTAGATCTCTTGGAGAATCTCACCATTACTTCCCCAGGCAGGTTTTTTTTCTTCACAAATTCTGGATATGTTCTATAGATCATATCCATATCACTTTGAAGATCTTCCGCTTTTATCCCTGTCACTGGATCCAGTGTTTCACTGAGTAACTTTTTAAGATTCTCTCCTTGCTGTTCAGGAACACCCTGAAATCTCAAACAGTAATTAGAACACTCCAATTGCATAGTTAATAAGGCACTTCTGTCAGATGATCGTTCCTTCTCAATTTTGGACAATCTTAAATCATGCTTCTCTGTTTTGGTCTTAACATCCAACAAGCCCTTCTCCACTCTTTCAGATTTCTTGTTAGCCTCTGCAACTTCCTTTTGTAATGTGTCTAATTTCTGGTTGACTGTACACAGTTGATCCATCAGGGAGCGCAGAGCAGCTGTTAGTGCCAAATTAAGCTCTGTTGTTTCGCCTTTTGAACTAGGAAGAGATGTGTTTTGGGAGAAGAGAACTAGCAGAGAGCTTGTTTTGGGAGAAGGTGTAATCTTCGGTGCCATTTTCTCTCCCCTCCCGGCCATCACGTCTTGTTTACCAGAAGATAAGAAAGTTCAAAGAAGTCAATAAATCACTCTAAAGTTCCTTAAATTATTGTTGCAGCTTCTCCCACTGAGATCTCAAAAGCCGTTTCAAGCCGCGACTCTTAGACTTCAACACATCATGATTTTTTTCTTCGCCGGAGCGGAGAGTCAAAAGGAGGGTGGGACTAAAGTCCCACAGTCACATCTGAGAATCTTGCTTTAAAAACTCACAGTTATTGCCATGCGTCTTCGGTAAATTGCTGATTCTCTTTAACTCTGGGCTCCTGAAGCTGTCCGTTTGCCGCTCTTAAAACCCCAGGGGTTTCTAACTGAGGGAGGACTATACAGGGCATAAAGCAGCCTCAATCCCAGGATCGTCATCTCGGGAGAGGCAGCTCCGTGCGCCCCAAGCAGGGCCCCCTTTCTGGGGGTCCCTGGGGGATCCGAGCCAGCCCAGAATCCCCTCCTACCCTCAGTAGCCCGGGTCGCTGGCTCAGAGCATCTGAGACCAGCGCCCACCTCAGAACGCCATTAGACCGGAAAATCAGGTCATGATTTATTTATTCAGACAAGCTTTTGAACCTATGGATGAACAGGGGATGGTTGGCATGATAGGGTTCTAACTTACTTTTCCCTAAACATTTGATATGTAAATGTTGAATGTTACCAGCTTTGAACCTTCAAGACTGAGTTGGTTAAATCCAAAATAAATTGTGAAAGCCCCTTTGCAACTGGATTGGATTGGTTCCCGCGGCAGCAACAGGGAACCAGCACATGCTTCTCCCCAAGTTGAAAACACCCCATTATATCTCCAGATTTCCCATACACAAAGCTTATACAACAATAACCAAACCCAGGTAGTACAGCTCCTAGAAAAGCTATAGGGTGGATCCAAACACTGCCGTTGCCTAACTGGAGTCTTCCCCGGATAGATAAAGTTTTCCTATGATGGAAGAAGACTGTTTCTGTCAAAGGAGGACTCTGAATGGAAATTATTATGATGCAGAATGAAGCGGTGGCAGAAATGTCATGGCATAATCTGCCCTCTTTTTATGCATAATTAAAGACTCTTGAATTTCTCCCAGCATTTTAGCAATTGTGGGAGTTAAAGTTTGTGTTGTTACTGTTAAGATTTGCAGAAATGTTATCATGTTTTACTGCTTTAATATGCATTTTGTGAAAAAGAAAGAAAAAAAACCAACTACTTTTTAAAAAGAGGCCATGGGAACTCTTTGAGCCAAAAAGTAGATTATAAATGAAGTAAATAAAGATCTCTCTCTCTTGCCTCTTTGATAGCATGCCACCCACCCACCCACCCACCCCCAGGGCCTAAAATCTCCCTGTCTCTCCTTGGCGTTGCCCAGGGGAGCAACAACAAAGGGGAATATTATGTTAGTGTGCCAGATTGCAAGGCAGTGAGTAAGGAAGAGTGTAGGCTGTTTAATTAAACAAGTTTATTACTGCAGGGTACAACTCATGGTAGCTCCATGACAAATCTAGGTTTAGCTAAGCAAAATATAAAGAATGTGGGAAAAGGTTACTGGCTAGTTAATTTACACTCCTTGAACATCTGGCCCAGCTGCAAATGGAAGCAGGTTGTTAGTTGCATGATACAACCCCCCCAGGGTCACACCCGCAAGTAGAATCTTTCTTCATTGCTAACATTGAACTCTCCTTCAAAGGAACACACTCTCTCCCTCATAAGAACACAAGAGACGGCAATGTTGGATCAGGCCAATGGCCCATCCAGTCCAAAACTCTGTCACACAGAGGCCAAAAATATTAGGTGCCATCAGGAGGTCCAGCAGTGGGGCCAGGACACTAGAAGCCCTCCCTCTGTTGCCTCCCAAGCACTAAGAATACAGAGCATCACTTGCCCCAGACTGAGAGATCCTATCTATACCTACTACTAGCCACTGGTGGACCTCTGCTCAATATGTTTATCCAATTCCCTCTTAAAGCCGTCCATGCTTGTAGCTGCCACCACCTCCTGGGGCAGTGAATTCCATGTGTTAATCACTCTTTGGGTGAAGAAATACTTCCTTTTATCTGTTCTAACTCGACTGCTCAGCAATTTCATTGAGTGCCCACGAGCTCTTCTATTGTAAGAAAGGGAGAAAACTATTTCTTTCTCTACCTGCTCTATCACATGCATAATCTTGTAAACCTCAGTCATGTCACCCCTCAGTCATCATTTCTTCAAGCTAAAGAGCCCCAAGCACTTTAACCTTTCTTAATAGGGAAAGTGTTCCAGCCCTTTTATCATTCTAGTTGCCCTTTTCTGCACTTTTTCTAATGCTATAATATCCTTTTTGAGGTGTGGTGACCAGAACTGCAAACTGTATTTCAAATGAGGTCACACCATTGATTTACATAGGGGCATTATGATATTGGCTGATTTGTTTTCAGTTCCCTTCTTAATAATCCTCAGCATAGTGTTGATCTCTTTTATTGCAGTCGTACACTGTCTCGACATTTTCCGTGAGTTATCTACTATGACTCCAAGATCTCTCTCTTGGTCAGTCTCTGCCAGTCCAGACCCCATGAACCTGTAATTATAGTTAGAATTTTTGGGCCCAATGTGCATCACTTTGCACTTGGCCACACTGAACCCTATTTGCCACGTTGACACCTACTCACCCATCCTCAACAGATCCCTTTGGAGTGCCTCACAATCCTCCCTGGTTTTCACCACCCTGAACAATTTTGTGTCATCCACACATTTAGCCACTTCACTGCTTACTCCCAACTCCAAATCATTAATGAACAAGTTAAAAAGCATCGGACTGAGTACTGATCCCTGCAGTACCCCACTGCTTACCTCTCTCCGCTGCGAAAATTGCCCATTTATACTCACTCTCTGTTTCCTTTTAATTAGCCAGTTTTTGATCCACAACAGGATTTGTTCTTTTATCCCATAACTATTGAGCTTACTTAGGAGCCTTTGATGAGGAACTTTATCAAAAGCTTTCTGGAAGTCAAGGTAAACAACATCTATTGAGTTCTCCTTGTCCACATGTTTGTTCACTCCCTCAAAAAACGCTAAAAGGTTAGTGAGACAAGATCTTCCCTTACAGAACCCATTCTGAGTCTGCCTCAGTACTTTTAGTTCATCAATGTGCCTACTCAGGATCATTTTGTAGAAAAAGAGGTGCAGGAGGTCATTAGCATACCTATTAGCATAACCCATTAGCATATGCCATGTCCCCCGACATCACTGGAAGTGTGTCAGAAAGGGAAGCAAAAGGGGGCGGCATCTTCAAAATCCTCTCCTTCCCTTCCCCAGCTGGCCTGCCAAGGCGGGGGGGGGGGAGCAAAGCGAGAAGGGCCCCATAGAATACAATGAAAAGATCGTGCCGCCACTGCCACGCAACTCTAAACAGAAGAGGTTTAAATTTTAAACCCCTTCTTGCTTTGCTTTCTCCACAGGCCCGCTGGGAGCTGGGGGAACATCTTGCCACCACTGCCATTTGTGCCCACTAGGGGCGTGCAAATAAATTTTTTTTGGCCCAATTCAGATTGGGCCAAATCAGGCTGCATCTGTTCAGGCTGCCAAATGACCCCCTCATGTCAGTTTTGGCAATGCAAGCCTAATTTGGCTGGCCAAATTTCAGCCCCATTATACCCTATGGGCCATTGAAGTCAATGGCAAAAACTCAGAGGGTATATGAGGGGCTGGAGGAGAGGGGGTTTGAGGGAGAGGCTCAAATGTTACTTTTTTCCCACCATAGAGAACAATGGAGGGAATGGGGGCAACCTGTTTTGGGGCCTGTAGAATTGGACCCCCTGGTCCAATCTTCTTGAAACTTGGTGGGTATTTGGGGAAGAGGCTCCAGCAGCTACCCTATAGGTTTGGAATCTCTCCCTCAAACCCCCTCCCCTCCAGTTGCTTTTTAAGCCACCACCAAATTTCAGTGGCAATTCGGCGGCGGGCCAAATCAGATCAGAGAATCTTATTCAGCCCGTGGCTGCCCTAGTGCCCACTCCTGGTCTGGCGGAGTGCCACTCCGCCTCACTCCGGCCCCAAATGACCCCTGTGCCTACTGATTGTTTCCTTAATAACAATTTTCACCAACTTACCCAGTTTTCTCTCTCTCTCTCTCTCTCTCTCTCTCTCTCACACACACACACACACACACACACACACACTCCCATTCCTGTTCTCCCAAACAAAGGAAAATATCCCCTTTTCAGACCCCCTCCTACATGAGTTTTTAAAGCTTCAACCAATCTGGGCTCTAAGTTTTTGGGCTCCAGCCCACCAGAGAATGGTCCTTCCAATGAAGAAGTGTTAACACATCACAAAGCTAGGGTGTTTTCCTTTGGGGTTGTAAGTGTCCTCCTCTGTCTTGTGACGTGGATCTTTCCCATACTCTGCCAGTCTCTGGGACTCCACTTCAACCTTCCATTTCTATAACTGTCACAGCATATCTTGCCCATCTGCTCCTCATCCACAACACTAACTAATGTAGACTGTGACATTCAGGGTTGAGACTCTGTCCCTATATTCTAGAAGTGTGGTGACAGTGTAATCCTAAACTGAGTTACATCCTTCTAAATCTTTTGGTTTAAAAAGGTGTAATTCTAATTAGGATAGCACTGCTCATCTTTCCCACAACAGAGTCCAATGGCACAATAAGGACTAAAATGGTTTTCAGCTTTCTTTTGGAATGCGTATTTATTGGTTTAGTTTAATCTCATTCCCCAAATCATTATGGTACATTGATAGAATGACTTACTGACGTCACCGAGGTTTGCAAATCAAGTGCAAGGCTATTCCTACGAGGATGATGGAAGGAGAAGTCTGCCTTTCACCCCCACCCCTACTTACTATCATTTGCTTAAATTCTTCCTGGCCAAAGACCTCAGTTGCTACAAATTAGCATCCTTAACTCAACTCCATTTCTCAAAGAGCAGGTTTTCTCAGCAGACATTCATTCACTTGATCTGCATTTCAGAAAACTTAATTTTCAATCCCTTTTCCTTTTTTTGCAACATGCGCCGGTGAGCCATAGTGCAATGGGCAGTGTGCCTGGAAAAAAGGGAACAGTTTAATTGGGTCCAAAAAACTACATAAAGAAATCGCTGAGGGGTTGCATTTGCTGTTTGAAAGAAGATAGTTATTTTTCTCCCACTTCACACATAGAAACCAGTTGTAAAGAGGCAATCTGGAGAATATAAACCAGACCTGCAGAGCTGATGATCCAGGAAGCTGGATGAAGCCCATTAAACATGTTTGGTGGCTCACTAACTGCTCAGTAAATGCCTCAGTTTTTGCTGCCATTTTGTATGTAAATATATAAACATGAGAAATTGCCTTATGCAGAGTCAGACCATTGGTCCCTCTAGCACCCTGTTATCAAGTCTGCTCAGCCCCAACCTGTGTGCTCAGTAATGTGGGAATCATTCAGTGTGTGATGATCAGAAAGTAGAAACTTGATCTTGTCCACATCAACTCTCCTGACCTCTGTTAACATATCCCCAAGGACTTCGGTCCTTGGAAAATCATTTAAAAATGCAGGATAAATAATGAGAAGTATTTCCAGTTTCAGACAAACCCCACAAATGTTGCCCAAATGGAATTGCTGTATATCACCTGTCCCAAAACTGGGTCAGTATGCAATGAAAAACCCGTAAGGATGGCCTACAGGATCCCTTTTTAATGAAGATTGAAACCAAGGCCATCTGCAACCAAAATATGTGCTACAAAACAGAGCCAGAGCCCTATTCTTAAAACAGCATCCCCCAAAAAACCTAGGAGGATTATTATGACAGGCATTTTCTACCAACTGAGGGGGACCCACTCAGCTTCTTATGATTTTAGGAACCTGGTTTGTTTTAAATTGTAAACCTTTCCCTCAGTTACCAGATATTCTTAAGGTAGCAAGTGTAAAAGCTTTGGGTTCACTGCCAGGAGGATCGTGAGAAGAACATGAAGATCATTGAGGCAGGAGTTGTATGTAAATAACAAATATGTATTTATTTACAGGTTGATTTTAAACAACAGATCAGCAGCGCAGGTCCCCAGATTGTCAAAGGAGACATTTGGCTGAGGCACATAAACTATTGGAAACACTGGTGGGGGGGTGGGGGGATGTGCCAGGAACTGGGAGCATAACTGTGCGACATGCCCACATCACTGGAAGTGACGTTGTGCAATGTGCCCACATCACCTGGAAGTGACATAAGCACATTGGTGATGTTGGGGGTGATGTTCTGGTTTTTGTGCAAAACCTAGAGTATCCCCCCCCCCCCAAAATGTCACAGATGTGCCTAGGTCACTTCCAGGTGATGTAAGCATGTCGTGTTTATATCCAGTGACGTGTCTGTTGGGGGGGATTCCCTCCAGTGCCCCCAGCTGGGGAATGGCAACCCCATGGGGCCTGGGGATCTCCTGGAAATACAGTTCATCTCCAGACCACAGAGATCAGTTTCCCTGGAGAAAATGGATACTTTGGAGGGTGGATGAACTCTGTGGCACTGTATCTCACTGAGGTCCCTCCCCAGGCTCAACTCTCAAATCTCCAGTAGTTTCTCAACATGGAGATGGCAACCCTATCCCCTGCTTCCTGCTGGAGGTTAGGCTGAATCTGGCAACCCTAACATAAACTTAAGCCAGTTTTGGCTTCAGAGTGTGGTTTTAATTTTCTTTAGTGTTTTCAGGTACAAATAGGTTTTCACTGACTAGCTACTAGGTTGGATCCTCTCACCCACACATGATCCCACCTACATTTGTCTATCCTTTCCCAAGATTCAGACTAAATGGTACAAGGTCTGCTCATTACCAGAGGCAGACCTAACAACCAAGAACTCTGTTCTCTCCTACAGGTAGAGCTGAACCACTCTGCCACACTGTTAGCCGAATTGCTTTAATTTAAGATTAGCAATTGGTGAAATTCTGGATTTCTTTGCCAGCTATACCAAGGTCCCGCCCCCTCCAGGAGTTCTCAGAAAATAGGAAATGAGGCTGAGTGGTTCGTTTGAATGAAGTTTACTATAAAATGTTGTTCAAGCATACAAAACTGAATCATACACGCATACACACAAGAACTAGGAAACTTAAGTAGAAAAATAGCACTGTTGCATGAGCAGGAGATTCGTTGGTTGGGTGATACTTTACCTGTCCTGGTGATGGGTGGTCCAATTCCAAAAGAAGATTGAGGGGAGGTAGAAAGGAAAAATAGGGAGCGCGATCTAAAACTGCAGATACACGCTTCTTCCTGGCTGCGCAAACCAGGGATTAAAGATGGAGGCAAGGCAATGGGATAGAAAGCTGGATGTGAGAGGATGGTAAAGAAGATAGGGATCGAGGCGGCTAGCAACAATTGTCTGTTGTGCAAGATCTTTTATCAGGTGGCATTGGGGCGGGCTGCGCTGACCACATCCCATTGACACACCTACTAGTTGGTCCGTCCCCATTAACCCTACCATTGGTCAGTGTAACAAGGAGGAGGAGATGGGAAGGAGTGGTCAATATTGCAAATCTAGGTGCTAAGCAGGAACTGACACCTGGGCAAGCTGCTAGGATTCACGGCGCCTTTCCATTGTCTCTTGATGGCTCTGGCCATGTCACTCGATGGCTGGACAATTAGTTGCCAGGTAATGTCACTTAACATAATCTCTGCAGGAACTTTGGGGGAAGGTGTGAATTGACCAGCATGAGGAGACAGGAGGACTCTTTGAAATGGAGTCCTGGTTTCCGTGTCAGTGTGAACTATAGAGGGTGTTTCCTGCAGAATAACCCAAAGTTCAAACTTATGATCATGACAGTCCATAAGAGCATATAATATGCCTTGCTGGCTTACAACACTACTAGGTAGAGCTACCCATCAAACTTTCTAGTCTTTCACCCAGGCAGACCCAGACAATCCCTGCATACTCCCTGAGGCAAATCTGAATTCCCTCCTGCATTTCCCTCCAACTTCCCATCTCACCACTTCTGAAAGGTGATTGGATGCTGGATCAGTGCTCCCATAGGCTCAGCTGGGTGGCTGCCCCCCCTGTACAGGGGTAGCACAGCCTCCTGTCTGTCAAAGTTATCAGGTCGGGCGGACCTCAATATACAGTTGATGGACTATATTTTGTTTGGTAACAGATCCATCTAGAAGCCATGTAAGTGCAGATGGTTAAATAATCTCAGAGACAGGTCTGTAAAAAGCTGTGTAGCCATAAGTATGAATGGCAAACATCAGTTCACTTTGAGAGGAGATGGGCTGACCCCATAAGGGACTGCGATGAACATAAGAAATCCAGAGAAAACATTGACAGTGGCATGAATCCGCACTTGATAGTCATTTCTTTAGCTCCTTTCCATTAGCTCTTCTGATAGCTCCGTACTCCAAATCCTGGGACCACTTTGGCAAACTTACTTCTCCAGTGTGCCCCAGGCCAAATCTAAAGTCAGGAGAACAATATAGTGCTCATTCTAAAATGCTGCAGTCATGTGGCATTTATAGTCTAGGTTGAAAAGAGTTTCTCATGGAGATACTGCTCTTCACATTGTCCTCTGGGAACAAAAGAGGCGGCGTCAACAAGAGAAAAGGCTTCTGAGTTCAGGGCTGGAGAGGTTTATGAAGGTAGAATTCTTTCTTCCCAAAAGTCTATATTCACATACCAGTAATCAGAGGCAGAAGAAAGAAAAGGGGCGAGTGATTTCACGAGGAAACAAACCAACTTGTAGGTTGCCTGGGTTACATTAAAGATTGCATTTTTGAAGCAAATGATGTTGCGCTCCTTTCAAGATCTGATCTTCTCATTGTTGCACTGAGTTAATTCTGAATTGCTGAAGTTCTTTTTTTCCAGTAAATATCATTTTCAGTGAAGGTTGCAAAGAGTCAAAAGTACTGAGTCATTATCCCGGCTGTGGCAGAAGTTAGACAATAGTTAAGGCAAAGCTAAGGGCCAAACTAGATGTAACGGTGTCCTTGTGGCTTCCATGAGGATACCATGTTAAAGTGGTTTTAAGATGCTGCTGGAGTCAATCCTGTCTCCTCCACTAAGCAGACAACATGCACTCTTCGCAACTAGTAGTCAGTTCTCTCCCTTTTTCTTATCTCTTTCTTTATCTCACTAAGGCCCCTGGTCCTCATGCTCTTCCTCTCCATTGCTCTAACAATGTTCCTGGGTCTTGTCATGAAGACTCCCTTTATTTGTCCCAAGGCCCCTCTCCAGATCTCCTCATTCTCTGTCTCCTGTCTGTCTCCCTCCATTTGTCCACATATCCAGCATAACTCACCCTTTCAGATCCCTCTCAGATCCCCAAGCCTCTACCTTGCATTCTCTTTCACTCTCTTTCCTTCTCTCATTTGGCCTTTCTTCCATCATGTTATTCAGATACATGCACACATCAATGTGACTCAATCGTGGACTAGCTATAAGTGAGGCATAATTGGGCATTTTAATTATTTTTTAAAAAGTAATTGTTGGAATTGGACTTGCCAACATGGATACTTGAAACATTTTACTTTGACTTACCAAATGTCTTCATTGCCAACTGCCACTTAAATTTCCTTTCTATCTTTAATCTATCAATTTGTAGTTCACAAAATTTAACCCATTTTAAACAATGGTATCATTATTTTAATGGAAAATACTACACCAATCTGCAGTCTGTGTATACAAAGGCTCAAGTCCCAAGACGTCCAGATCTGGGGTGCATGTGTGAACTGCCACATTCATATACTTTCCCTTGGTCTCAGAGTAACAACATGCACATATGAACCAGCACTAATTTTACCACCTGAAGCAGAGTTATACCCTTCAGAGCACATTGAAGTCAAGTAGGATTCAGGTGGGTAGCCATGTTGGTCAGAAGCAGCAGAACAAAGTTTGACTCCAGTGGCACCTTTAAGACCAACACAATTTTATTTAAGGCATAAGCTTTCGTGTGCAATCATACTTCTTCAGATACACTGCTTAGAATGGCACTATTAGTATTTTTTTGCCAGAAACATGCATTTCATCTCTAGGATTTCCTTTCCAAATTCATCAAATGTGGTCAGCAAGTCATTGCACATATCTGCCCAGGCCTGAATTCCAAGATTAATTATGTTGGGTGGCACACAAAGAGATGTTTACCCTCAAGTTTCCTGCTCTTCCTAAAACATGCTTCCAAGCAGGAAGTACTGGGATATCTGAGCTCCCGGACACCCGGCAAAGCCACTGGTGTCTGGGGGCTGTTTTGCCATCTCAAGGAAGACGAGGCAGCAATGGAGCAGACACTGTGCATCCTGGCATTGGCAGGTGGCAAAGCCAGCCTTGAAAGGGCTGAGCTCCGCTCCCACCCTTGTCAGTTGCTCTGTGTGCTCGTAGCAGGAGCAGCTCTGACCATACCAGGAGATGAAGACTTTGGTCTTTGGTTGGCTGTGGCCATCGGAGGCATCTGCGATCCTCAGCGGCATTTGCGTGGGGTGGGGCAGCTTCAAGGAGTGGTTTTTAGCAGTGGCAGGGGATGAAGTTGGGCCTACCTTGGGGGCTTGAGGGAGACACGGTGGCGGTTCACAGTGGCAGCACCTCAGTGAAGACAGTCCCTCCAGCGGCAGTCCCCTTGCAGGCAGTTTCAGTGGCGGTCCCTTCAGTGCAGTTTTGGCAGCGGTAGCTGACAGCCACAGTGGTGGCTCTGGGTGCTTGTAGAGGCCCATAAGGGTGGGATTCAACCGAGGGTGGTGGACCTTAGTGCTTGTGACGGTCAGCGGCATGGGACCTGAGGGGGTAGTTGGCCCTGAGGGGGTAAAATTGTGGGATGACAGCTTAGTGGGGGGGGCGGCTTTCGAGGGCAGTCTTTTTCCCTGGGCAGGCTGAACTTTGCCCTAACACAGCAAGGCCCACAAGGGGCAGGGTGGTAGAAATCTTAAACTGATGATCCTCGGTAGGGCAAGTGGGGTGTGCAGACTGCCAAGTCTGGGTTGGAAAATACCTGGGGACTTTGGGGGTGGAGCCAGGAGAGGGAGGTGTTTGGGGAGGGGAGGGGCCTCAGCATGGTACAATGCCATGGAGTCCACCCTCCAAAGCAGTCATTTTCTCCAGGGGAGCTGATCTCTTTCAGCTAGAGATCAGTTGTAAAAGTGAGAGATCCCCAGGCCCCACCTGGAGGCTGGCAACCCTATGCAGACTAGAAGGGGCCGTTGATGGTAAGGGCAGCACATTTGAATGAGGTGGCCATTATCAAGCATGGCCATTTTGGGAGGGACCTTTCCAGTGGCCTTGTGAAAGGGAGCTTTCTTATGACCATTGTGAGAGGGGCCTTTCAGGCAGCCATTTTGAGTGGGATCTTTTATTTAGACAACCATCATTGCTGAGTTCAGGAGTGGCCATTTTGAGAGGGATCTCTCTAGGGCCATTTTTGGAAGGGACCTTCTGGGTGGCCATTACGAGTGTGGCATTCCTGTGGTGGCCATTTTGATGAGGGATCCCAGGTCAGCCATTTTGTGAGGTCCCTATATGGTGACCATTTTACAAGGGTTTTAATAAGGCAGCCATTTTAATTTAGTGAAAGTTTGCAGCTTAGTGGCAAGCCAGGGAGTGAAGATCAGAGACAGTTATATTGCAGCCCACACACACTAGCTGAAGCAAGGGCTTATTGTTTGCACTGGTATGGGAAATCCCTTCCACATAAGTAAACTAATTTATCTGCCATGGCTCCTAAGAAGGGGCAAGGGGCACCTAAAGGGAAGCAGCCAGCTCCTAAATGGCCCCTGGTACAACCTGTTCCAGTTACCCCTTCTGACAAGTAGAAGGAGGATCCGGTCAATGCGGCCATACTGCAAAGGCTCGAGGCGCTGGAAAAGCAGAGGGGTGCGCCTCCTAAAGAGGATGGGGGTTAAAAAAGCAATAGAGGATTCTAATACTTCTTTTCAAGCACAGGTACTTGCACACTTGGCCTTTTTGGAAGATGGACTGGGATCCTCTGCAGTAGGTGAGTAAGGTGCTTCATCATCTGGGCAGCATGGACAGGGCAATGATGAGCTGCAGGTGGAGGTGTACAAGGGGTCCCCAAGGCAGGAAGGTAAGGAGGAAAACAATGGCAAAAGTGGGTCACTTTGGCAATGGGGCCCTAGTCCTCAGGGTGCCCCTGCATCTGTCACACACCCGCCACCGGTCAGTTGGCCACACTATGCACAATATGGGGCTCCACCTCCTCCCCTGGGGCTTAGCCTTGATGGGATTATTCACATCCTGGCTTGGGTTTCCCAAATCCAGGGGCTGCTTCATATGAGGCAGTACCTGCTGGGGCCATACCATGTGGGGATGCAGCTCTGCCCCTGGGGGATCATCTGTCTACCACCACTAAGGAGAAGATCCTTAAGGGTGAATATGTAGATGTATTTGCTTTATTATACCATGAGTTGGGGGGGAAAGGACAAGGAGGACCTTGATGAGTGAGAGAAGGAGCGTTTGAAGAGGTGGGTGGTTGATAGAACTTGGGCAAATTGGTTTCTGGGATTTTGATATACTCAGCAATGATAGTAAGGCACCATCCATGGAGGGCTGCTGTGATGCTCCAGTATTTGGACATCATTTATGAGGCATTCACTGATTTCCCAAGCCTGGCATGGTTGCAATACAATGAAGAATTTCATATGCGAGTGGCCATGAATCCAGCCATGAGATAGGCTCAGATCTACCCTCACTTATGGCTGCAGATTATGTCCCCGTCTAAGCCATTTGGGGGTGAGAGGTCGCATAGTGGTCACTCAGTATGGAGAGCACAAGTGCAGGCAGGTGCCCATGCCCAGGAGGGGCAGGTGGTTCCGCAATGCCCGCTTTGCTGGGAGTTCTCCTCCCATGGGAGGTGTGGTCATAAGGCGTGTTCTTTCAGGCACAAGTGTCCATTGTGTGCAGGGCCCCATGCCTTCTCTAATTGCCCCAAATTGTCAGGGTGGCGGGTAGAGGCGGTAAGCACTCTGGAGGAAGTGGTGGCTACAACCTCCCTCCTGACAAAGGGTCCCAGCCCAATTAATTTAACGGGTTTGGAGCACTGGTTGCGGGATTACTGGAACCAACACAACCACACTTACCTCTTGGAAGAGTTCAAATTAGGGTTTAGGATACCTTACCAAGGGAGTAGGAATTCATACATGGCTTCTAATTTAAAATCAGTTCAAGGGATGGAGCATATAATTAGGGAGAAAATTGCCAAGGAATGCAAAGAATGGCCCTTTTTCTTCCCTCCCAGTTTGTAATTTAAGGGTTTCCCCATTGGGAGTTGTGCCAAAGAAGGTGTGTCTGGTGAATATTGCCTCATTCACGACCTGTCCTACCCACGTGGGGAGTCAGTGAACGATGCGATACCAGAAGAGTTCTGTTAGGTACACATCCTTTGATCAGGCCATGCGAGTAGTGCGTCTCTGTGGAAGGGGGGCAGAATTAGCAAAATGTGACATTGTCAGCTTTCCTCCTCCTCCCTGTCCACCCGGTTGATTTTGAGCTCTAGGATTTGCCTTTGAGGGTAGAAGAAGAAGAAGAAGATATTAGATTTATACCCCGCCCTTCACTCACTTGGAGTCTCAGAGCGGCTTACAAACTCCTTTCCCTTCCCCTCCCCACAACAGACACCCTGTGAGGTAGGTAGGGCTGAGAGAGCTTTTTCCCAAGCTGTCCTTGAGGGAACAGCTGGGCCAGAGCTATGGCTTGCCCAAGGTCATCCAGCCAGGTGCAAGTGGAGGAGTGGGGAGTCAAACCCAGTTCTCCCAGATTAGAGTCCGCGCACTTAACCACTACACCAAACTGGCTCCTTAACCATTACACCAAACTGGGTAGATTCTACATGGACCCCTTCCTAAGAGGTGCTCGGTGTCCTGTGCTGCTTTTGAAAGGTTTAGTTCATTTTTGGAATTGCTATACAGGACAGGACTCTGCAGTATGGCCCACTACCTTGATGATTTCTTATTAGCAGGAAGGAGGGGTGCTAGACAATGTGAGTTTTTGCTGTCCAGCTTCATCAACCTGGCAAGGGAACTGGATGTTCCTCTTGCTCAGGAAAAAACAGAAGGCCCCACATCCACTTTAACTTACCTAGGGATAGAAATTGAAACAGTAGGACAGTTCTGTAGATTGCCAGGGGATGAATTAATGGTGGACACAGCTACGTTGAAGTCTAAAATTACATTTCTGGAGTTGCAACAGCTAGTTGGTCACCTTAACTTTGCATGCAAAGTTGTGGCACCTGGTAGGGCTTTTGTTAGCAAGGGCGTAGACTTTCCAATTTCCGGGGGGGGGGGGCATTGTCTCCGGGGGAGGCTCAGCATGTTCTGGAAACGTTCGGGGGGGGGGGGCTCCAGCTCCCCAGCCCCCCTGAAGTTGATGCCTATGTTTGTTAGGAGACTTTGCAAATCAGTGAAGGGTCTCCATCTTCCACACCATAGGACCAGGGTCACCAGGGGGATACGGAATGACCTCCTTGTATGGAAACAATTTTTGGAGTCATACAACAGGATTTCCTTTTGGTGTGAAGAACTCCTCGTTGAAGGTGAGCTGCAAGTCACATCTGATGCTGCAGGTTCCTCCGGCTTTGGAGTTTATTTCCAGAGTCATTGGTGTGCAGGGGACTGGTTGGCAGAATGGTTTCAGACAGGGTGGGTCAAAGACATTACCTTCCTGGAATTTTTTCCAATTGTTGCAGCAGTGTGGACATGGTTGGGGGAGCTTGCCAACTGTCCACTTCCGGTGCAACATGTCCATGGTGCACATAATTAACTCCTTGATGTCAAAGTCCCCCAGGGTCATGGCCCTGGTCAGGGCCTTCACGCTGCAGTGTTCACAAAACAACTTAATGTTCAAAGCCAGGCATGTTCCGGGGGTCAATAATGGGGTCACTGATGTTCTCTCTCGAAAACAGATGGAGAGATTCTGTCAGCTGGCTCTGGAAACCAACCAGTTCCCGATGTGGATGCCAGAGGAGGTGTGGTAGATTGGAGGGCTGAGGCCAATAGGGTGATAAGTTTGGCTCTTGCCCCTTCCACCCAGAGAGCTTACATGAGGGCAGGTAAGCAATTCCTGTCCTTCAGGGAGGAAGCAGGCCTGAGGCAAGTTTGGCCCATACATGTGTCTCATTTAATGCAATTATGTGTGATGCTGAGGAATGAGGGTCTGTCACATACCATCAGGGGCAAGCTTTTCTTCATTAGCCTATGCCAGTAAGGCATCTGGGCATGATGACAAGATGGTGACTTCTGTATTCAGAAGATGCTGGAGGGCTGGTCCTGGGAGAGTGGCAGGGTGGCAGACACCAGGAAGCCCCTGACCCCAGCTGTGTTGTGAGCACTCAAGACTCAGTGGCTCACATATTGCAGTGACAGCTATGAGGCCAGGCTGTTTCATACAGCATCACTGGTCACCTTTTGGGGGGCTCCTCGGATCAGTGAGCTGGTGGCCAGCTCTCACCAAGATGCCTCGGGCATGGCACTGGAACAGGGGGACATTTCTATTCTGAATTCCGAAGTTAGGATTATACTGCACCAGTCAAAAATTGACCAGCGCGATAAGGGTTTGGTGATTGAACTGGGCTGCTGTTCTGAGGCCAAGTAGTGCCCAGTGTTGGCCTTAAGCCAGTATTTGGCATTGCGGGTTGATGCGGGTTATCTTTTCTGGCACAGGGATGGTACCCCCCTCACCAAGTTTCAATTTTGGGCCTTGACACAGAAGGCACTGGCTTGGTAGGGACTAGGTGGGATCTACTTCAGAATCCATTCTTTCCAGATGAGGGCTGCTTCAATGGCAGCAGCTATGGGGTACCCCAACAGCAAGATTCAGAGGATTGGGCGATGGAAATCCTATGGTTATAAGGGTGGACCCGTGATGTTTAAGTTAAGTTTGGTTATTAATAGAGTTACTTTTACAGGTGGTGCAGGATGCAAGGCGAGATGAAAGGTCACCATCTGTGGCCACAGCATGATCTTTAGGGCAGCTCATCGGGCCAGGAGGACACCATCGGCTCTCAGCTGGGCCTTAGTGAATGGGCGGCTGTTGAATGGTTGGGAGAGAGGGGCATGAAGTGGCCTGTGCTCCTTCCCCTGCTATTTGAAGAGAGGCCTCCTCCTCCCATTTTGGTAATACACTTGGGGGACTATGATCTGGGGCTGATGAAGGGCAAGGCCCTTGTGTTGCAAGCCAAGGCTGACCTTGTGAGGATAAGAGCAAGGTGGCCCGACATGCAGATCATATGGTCAGCCATGCTGCCCCACCAGGCATGGCGGAATTTGGGGGGCCCCAGGTATATTGACTGTGCCATGTGTAAGGCCAATAGACAGATGAGAAAGGCCATGGATGCTGGGTTGGGGTTGTTTTTGCCACACCCTGATATACGGGTCGAGTTTCAAGACCTGTATAGGGTTGACGGGGTGCATTTGTCTGACAAGGAAAATGGGATATTTTTAAGGGATTTGCAGCATGAGATTAGGGAGGCAGTAGGATGCTGAATGGGGAGCAAAGGCCTGTGGCAGGTTTGTGCAAGCAATAAAACGGAACTGGTGAGCACCTCTCGGCATATCCCATTAGGGAACAGGAGGTCATCAGGAACTGCCTTCGGATTTTAAGGTCCAGGGTGGGGAATGATGATTGCCTTTGGAAACCTCTTAGGCCAAGCTTCTCCCTGCAAGTTGTAAGGCTTCAGGGGTAGGCGCTCCTAGGGGGCAACTAGCTTGCTGGGCTGCCAGTCACAAGCTAGATAGTTGGCTCAAGACCGGAGCTGGGTGACCCACCCTTCAAGGGCAAGGAGGTTGGTCAGGGAGTGATGCCTGCCTTGCCTGTTCCATGCTTGCTTAGTTTCCCATTGCTGCAATGTTCTGTTAAATAGTTAATAAAGTGGTCCTTGTTTACTTCCAAACTGTTGTCTGTCTTATTATTCTGGCTGGAGGGGCAAAAAAGGTACCCTTTGGCACTTCCCCGTCTTTGATGAAAAGGTCAGTTGTGCATAGAAAAGGCTTGGGGAGAGTCAGCGTGATGCACCAGATACAATCTTTGACAGGCTCCAGAGATTTGAGTTCAAATGTCAACTGGGCCATGAAACTCGTGTGTGATTTCGGGTCGGCGACTCTCTCAACCTAGTTTAGATTGTTGCTGTGAAAATTATTTGGAGTGAGCGGCGGTACACTCCTTTGAGTCCTGTAGAAGAAAGGTGGGATAGAAGAGTAATAGGTGCATATATGCAGAGGAATACTGCACCTCTGTAGTCATCCTCCATTTGTGTCATCTCACTGGAAATGGGAAACATTTTATAGGACAAACAAAAAGTAGAATTCTTTTCACTCAGCTTGTAGTACTCACTGCCACAGCATTAGTGACATTCACTAGTTGAGCTGTCTTTAAAAGGGGGTTATTCGATAAATCAAAGTTCCATCAGTGGCTACTGGCTACAGTGGAGTCTCCGTGGCAGTGACCTGCAGTAGCAGTTCTGGGATGCAACAACAGCAGGATGCTTTGACCTCTGCACCCTGCTTGTCAGCCTTACAAGGTCATCTGGTTGTATGAAACAGGTTGCCGAATTAGATTGGGCCATAGGTGAGAGCCAGCATGGTTGCTTTTATCGGGTCCAATTCTTCCTTGGTATGTCCCTGTTATGACATGGTTGGAGGGACCTTGAAAGGGGAGAATGGATGGTGGGAACACATTACATCTCAGCATCAACCATGCCCTAAACATTCCCTTGCCTTACATTCCAGGGATGCAGGAAAAATATCCTGTATTTATTTAACACCAAGATACAGAACCATATTTTTTTTTTACAAAACAGTTTATTTATTTAGTATGTTTTAACCAACTCTTCCTTCAAAGAGCTCAGATGACGCCCTGACCTAGATAGTTCAGGCAAGCCTGAACTTGTCAGATATTGAAAGCTAAGTACGACCCTCCCTGGCAAGTAATTGGAAGGGAGACCTCCAAGGAGCTCAGGACACAGAGGCAGGCTATCAAGCCACCTCTCTGAAAAACATCCAAGCCCCCAGTAGGGGTCACCAGAAGTTGTCATGACTTCCAGGCATGCAAACACACATACAAATTCCTCCCGAAAAGCCACAAAAAATTGCTCAGGTGACATACATCATTTGCCCCTCCTCCATTTCATCCTTATAACAATCCAATGAGGTAGATTAGGCTGAGAGAGATTACTAGTCCAATGTCACCCAGAGAACTTCCATGGCTGAGTGGGAATCTGAACCTGTATTTTCCAGATCCTAGACTCACAGCCGCACCTGTCCTGTATCTAACAAGACCTGCCAGCCTCCGGGTGGGGCCTGGAGATCTCCCACTTTAATAACTGATCTCCAGCTGATAGAGATCAGCTCCCCTAGAGAAAATGGCTGCTTTGGATGGTGGACTCCATGGCATTGCCCCATGCTGAGGCTCCTCCCCTCCCCTCCCCTCCCCTCCCCAAACCCCACCCTCTCCCAGATCCACTTCCGAATCTCCAGGTATTTTCCAACCCAGACTTGGCAACCCGACCTGTATCACTGGCATAATAACTGTGCTCTATTCTTCTTTTGCTTTTGTATGGTAATAATGCTCACAAAATTACTAACACCAAGTAATTTGGGGTTTGTTCAGTTGCTAACACCATTGATGTTCAATGCACTTAAGTTAGAGGAGGGGGTGGCTCCAACCATCCTTAAAGCTTATAGAATTGGTGCACTAACTCTGACACAAAACCAGAACCGAACCCAATTGCCACGAGACGTGCTGGTAGAACTTATAGATTTGCGCACTAAACAAAAAATCCTGGCTGAGGCGCGTTCAGCTGGCGGCTTACCGTTTCAAGAAGGAAAGATCCAAGTGTTCCCGGACCTCACAGCTGAAACCCTTCAAATACGAAGATTATTGAAGCCGGTCTCCTCTAAGCTCACAGAATCAGGCATCAGATACAGCTGGACCAAGTCGGGATCCCTTATGGTAAGATTTCAAGGCTCTACATACACAGCACGAGATGAAGATTCGGGATATGCTCTCCTGTCAGGGTTGAATCTACAACCTCTGCCATCTTCATCAATAAAGAAGTCGTCCAAAAGGAAGCTGGACTACCCTGCATCACCATATCAGTGGAGTAAAATACCTATCCGCAAATCCAACTGAGAACTGCACCTCTGATTTCGGAATTTGTGAGCGTGAATAACAACACAAAGCCAAATAATGTCATAACAGCAATAACCAGACAGACAAATGGTTTTAGGCATTACTATAAGCAACTATGCTGCCTGGGAGGGGGGAGGGAAAGGAGCTCCTACTTCCCCTCTCCGTTGTCTTTCTTCCTGGTTGGTTTCACATGGCATGCCAAAATATGGGACTTTTTTATCTTAGATAAAATAGCGGATAAGTTTGAGAATAGAGACAAGGGGGAAAGCACCAAAAGCCAAATGTTTAAATAGGAACCGATTTTAGATAGTAACCCTAATCCAAGTAACAGACATCTTCCAAAAAAATTGGATAAAAGATTCTACATTATACTTATGGTTGTAAACGGTGTTATGAACACAATAGTTACTGTTTAAATAAGATAAATAAGGTTGAGTTATATGCTATTTTTCAAATGTAAAACGACTGAATTTCACGATGATATATTTGTTGACACTCAAGTTAGCAATGTTTAACATGTTATGTGGTTTTTCTCTGCATTAATTTTATTCTGTATCCTTTTAACCCTTCAATAAAAAAATTAAAAAAAAACCCATTGATGTTCAATTGCAGGGATATTAGTGGAATGTATTAGATTTGGATTGCCTTTCAATGGGGTTGTGTTGTTTCTCTAAGTATCCATCATCCCTGTCCTCCATAGTTCCTCCTGAATTGAAAGCAGTTTATTAGCTCTATAAGATGGAATTGCTCTTCAGCCCCTTCCTGCCTGGGAATGCAAACTCACCTGAGGTCACTTAAGCTTCTTGGCTTTCCTGGACACTAGCCTCCCATCAGACCCTATCAAAGGAATCAGGGGGGAGTGGTTTACCTTAGAATCTTGTAGATTTGCTGCTTCACCCACTCATCCTGGATCCACATGTTGCAGTTTGCCGCATTTCTGGCTTCTCTATGATTCTTCCCCATCCTTGCAGATTCTATACAAGCCTGGAGAACATGGTTCTCTCTTCTACTGTCTGTGAAGCAGCAGAGCATAATTTATGAAACAGCAAACCAGAGCTTGTCCTTCTCAACTATTTTCAGTGCCAGTTATTGAACCTAAAGACCTAGGAAGTAAAGAGATCAAAATACTTCTGAGGAGCTGCAGAGTGCAGTTTCACTCATTTATAACTATAGCACATCTTCATGCAGCTGGAGCTAGGGGAAAGGTTTAGTGGGTCAGAGGGTGGTCCCAGGAGAGTTTGAGCCACGGCTATCTTTTTTCTAGAAACTAAGTCTTAATTGATGTCAGTCCAACAGGACAAAACCAACCTGTGTTACTTTGTACATATCCAGCATTTCATTTGAACTCTGCACTCAGCCACCATGGTATGCTTATGCTGCATATGATGCCATGTTGCCCAGGTAGTAGCTCAGTTGAAACCAGATGTGGTGTATATTTTTCTGTCCATCCTGGATCACGTCTTGTATGCGTGCTTGTATATGTGTATGCTTCCCACATTTGTATCCCACTTTTCTTCCATAGTTGTGTTGCCAGCTTTTAAACTCATCTCTGTAGTTGCTCCTTTAATATTCATTCGATCTGCAGCAATTTCAGTAATGATATCCACTCCTTTAATTGTTCTCTTTGATTCTCAGCTCACTAAGTTATTTTGGAGGGGGCACAGGAATGGGATTGCAGAATGCTATTTGAAGAATGTCTGGAACCTTCATTGGTTCAGAATACTGCAGCAAAGGTCATAATGAGCAACTGATAAAACCAATAGGGTTGCCAGTCTGCAGGTCCTGTCAGGGGTTCCCACAGTTTTGGGGGCTTCAGCCTGCCAACAGCCAGCTGGTCGGCAGGGAAAAACCCTGCCCACAAACAGCCATACACCCCACGTTATCCCTGACATGATGACATCACTCAGAAGTGACATCATCACATCAGGGATGTTGTATGGGATGCTCTGGCTTTAGGGCAAAACTCTATGGTAAATTTGGCCTAAAACCATAGAGTTTTGCCCTCATATCAGAGCACTGCTACGCAGTGTTGCCAATGCAATGATGTCACTTCTGAATGTCATCATTGCATCAGGGATGTCCTAGTATGCCTCCCAAATCCCCCTGCTGGTGCAGCGAGGGAACTTGGCAACCCTAGAAACTGACCATTGCCAAAATTGTATAATTCCATGGCAACCACTTTATTTCTCAGCCCAATTCAGCATCCTGCTGATTACATTTAAAGCCCTTAAATTGTTTAGGAACAGAGTACCTGACAGAGTACCTGACCATATGAGTCTCTCTGAGGTCTGCTTTCTCTAACAACAGCCACAGAAGGGAGACTGGTTGGCAGGGCCTTCTCCAATGTGATGCTCAGGCTTTAAAATTGTCTTCTCCAGGATGAGAAATTCACATAGCCCCTTTAAAGCTGGCTTCTGATATTTTGTGAAGATTATTTGTTAATGGAGCACATATGGAATGGGATACACATGGAATGGGATACACAATTTGGTTTTGGGGTTAAGTTCCACCCATCAGGGATACCATCAATGATGCATCGGCCCTAACAATCCCTGCTGGTGCGGGCGTGGATTTAGAGACCTGCCACTGGGTCGCCAGTCTGAAAATAATTATAGGAAGCTATTAGTAATGTATTAATCATAGGAATCTATTTTAACTGTTTTAATCATTTTAATGTATTTTTCAGGCCTTGTGCCCATGTAAGCCGCCCTGAGCCCGTTCGCGGGAAGGGCGGGGTATAAATTGAATAAATAAATAAATAAATAAGTGTGTGGACTCTAATCTGGGAGAACTGGGTTTGATTTCCCATGCCTCCACTTGCAGCTGCTAGATGACCTTGGCCAAGTCAAAGTTTTGTCAGAGCTGTTCTTGAAAGAGCTCTCTCAATTCCACCTACCTCACAGGGTGTCTGTTTTGGGGAGGGGAAGGGAAAGGAATTTGTAGGCCACTCTGAGACTCCAAGTGAAGGGTGGGGTATAAGTCCAATCTCCTCTTCCTCCTCCTCCTCTTCTTTGTTACATTTGTTGCCAACTGCTATGCTCCCTTATCGTTTGCCTGCTTCAGACTGGGTTTAGCTGCTTCATAGATCCTAATTAAACAGAATTTAGTGTGCAATTGGTTTCCTGTCAGCATAACAGCAGTTCTGCCTGGTATTTCTGTTTGTGCAAGAGGGGAGGGTGATTTTCTCTTTTGCTCTCCTCCCACTGTAGATTCCCAATATACCCTCCCCACACTGTTCCTGGCATGTACTCACCCTCTGGAACACACATTTTCTGGGCATAGAAGGGTACACCTGAAAGGGTTGAGGCAAGTTGCTTAGATTGCTTACCCTCAAGTTGCTTACCCTCAAGTTGCTTAGGATGCAGGCCTTCATAACAATTTTGTTAGTACTATAATTTGTTAATACTATTTACTTGTTAATACTCTCTTTTGTGAGACACCTTGAATGTTGCACCATTCTGGAAATGCTGTATATAAATATTTTAAATAAATAAACAAATATGACATTATAGATATGGCATTGCAGTTGCAAGAAGTAGCTGGATCTAGTGTATTGCCTTAATCCACCATGCATGGTCTCAGTCTTTGTGGTTTCATTCCAGCCAGAATCATTCACCATTCTTCTAATAGTGATACCTTAGACTTTATCCATCCCTGATAATGATGTGATATTTGTTCCCATTCCAGCTCTATCCTTTTGATTCTGTAAGAGAAGATTAACAGTAACAGACAACTGTGAGTTTTGAAGTAGCTGAGCTAGATGGTGGCTCTTGGCAAATTTCATCTGCAAGGACAAACCACCTCTTGCTCTTTGCATAGATTCTAGCCTACTGCTGCTTTCCCAAAGTGCATACCTGCTCCATCGCCAAAATTGATATCTGCCATTACCTGGCTGCTGCTGAACTGCTTTATTTAAATCTCTCTGATGAGTTAGTTGAATTACTCATTCATACCTTTTGTCAAAGTTAGGCTGGAGATATTATAATACTTTCTTGGTCTCTTTGGAGGTCATCCAGCAAACAGCCCATTCATCTGTTATAATAGATTCCAAATAACTCTGCCGGGATGTTTACCTCCTGTTAAAGTGTCTTCTCATATTTTACCTGCAGCGGATGAAACCAGAGCTCTGGAGGAAAATCCTGACTTCCTTCCCAAAGATTTCCCCTCATGGCTTCCTATGCCAGGCATTTCACAGGCTCACGGTACCTCATATTTTCCCAAACTAATGAAACGTGACAACTTACTTTGCAGATCACTGCTGCAGGATTTTTCACCCATCTGTAGCACAAGTTTCATCACAAAAACCTGGGAGTAGATGAATATTTAAACAAAAAATGTACAATTTGTTCATTATAATGCTTTCCTAAACTCTTCAGGCCTTCGACATAGCCCCAGCTTTGAAGATAGTACCAGATCTGGGTCTGGCACTATGGGTCAGTGAACAGCTGCTTATTCCTACTGTAAAGCACCACTGTGTCTGTGATTGTCCTTCTGCAAACCCTTTTCCCAGCTGTTTTCTGGGCAACTGTAACAAACACATGTGGGCTGTGTAGGAAGTGGCTGGAAGAAAGGATGTGGCAAGGAACAGGGGCAGACAGGGACAAGATGAAGCTGCTCTTCTCACCCACTACTCCTCCACTGTGAAACAGGTGCTCTGCCACAGGTTCATGGCAGTCTGGTTTCCAGACCCCAGCTTTTATCTAGTTCAGCCCCACATGACTTAATATGGCCTCAAAGGACCCTATACCCGGTGCAACACCTTCAATTTATCTTCAAAGTTAATGCAGTGATTTCTAAATGATTTCTGGACCGATTTCCCACAGCCGCTGCTCCACCCCTGCTCCTCCCTTTGCCCTGATCCCATGTGTCAATTTCCCACCATTTGCCGCATGGCCACATTTTGCCCCAGAGCTTCACCCGATTTTCACCACATCTACTCAATCCTCAAAAAACAGAATTGAGTAGACGCGGCGGAAATCGGGTGAAGCTCCGGGGCAAAATGCAGCCGCGTGGCAAATAGTGGGAAATTGGCACGATCGGAGCAAAGGGAGGAGCAGGGGAGGAGCAGTGGTTGTGGGAAATTGGTCCTGGTCTCTCTTTAGCTTTGCCCAGATAATAACTAAGTATAACTTGAAACCTGCAGCAGTTGAATCTGCTATGCATCTATCACATAATGCAAACTGTAACAGGACTTACCATCATGTCCTGGGACATTTTCCCCTCCCCAAATCCCTTTTCATAATTTTAACTTTTTTTTTAAGTATCCACTCTGGAGATGGGTTTTGGAGAACTCTAAGGCCTGCTATTTTTCATGTGGTTGTTCTTAATAAAAGGTACTAGGTGGACTTCCTTCCTTCCTTCCTTCCTTCCTTCCTTCCTCCCTCCCTCCCTCCCTCCTTCTTTCTTTCTTTCTTTCTTTCTTTCTTTCTTTCTTTCTTTCTTTCTTTCTTTCTTTCTTTCTTTCTTTCTTTCTTTCTTTCTTTCTGATCTAATTTTTGGACTGGCATGATTGCAAACAACTTTTCTGAAAACTAAGGCTGAGCTAAAAAAATCTGCAGTATTTATAAGAAATCTTCTAAAATGCCAGACCTCTGCTTGGACAATCAGTCCAGCTGCACTTCTGGAAGAGTGATATATTCAAGTCTGGATGATGTAACTAAAAACTGCTACTGTGTTTCTCACATGATTATTGTAAAGCTAAAATGAAATATGGAAGAGAAAAAAAATCACAATTTATTTTCTTATTAGATGTTAAGATTTCTTTGTTATATTAAAAAAGGCCAACACTATGCTGGGGATTATTAGGAAGGGAATTGGAAACAAATCAGCCAGTATCATAATGCCCCTGTATAAATTGATGGTGCGACCTCATTTGGAATATTGTGTACAGTTCTGGTCACCACACCTCAGAAAGGATATTATAGCATTGGGAAAAGTGCAGAAGAGGACAACTAGAATGATAAAAGGGTTGGAACACTTTCCCTGTGAAGAAAGGTTGAGGCGCTTGGGGCTCTTTAGCTTGGAGAAATGATGGCTGAGGGGTGACATGATCAAGGTTTACAAGATTATGCATGGGATAGAGCAGATAGAAAAAGAAGTACTTTTCTCCTTTCTCACAGTGCAAGAACTCATGGGCACTCAATGAAATTGCTGAGCAGTCGAGTTAGAACAGATAAAAGGAAGTACTTCTTCACCCAAACAGTGATTAACACATGTAATTCACTGCAACAGGAGGTGGTGGCAGCTACAAGCATGGATGGCTTCAAGAGGGAATTGGATAAACGTAAGGAGCAGAGGTCCATCAGTGGCTATTAGCCACAAGGTACAGATAGGATCTTTCGGTCTGGGGCAAGTGATGCACTGTATTCTTGGTGCTGGGGGAGCAACAGTGGGAGGGCTTCTAGTGTCCTGGCCCCACTGATGGACCTCTTGATGGCACCTGCTATTTTTGGCTACTGTATGACAGAATGTTGGACTGGATTGGTCATTGGCCTGATCCAACATTGGTTTCTCTTATGTTCTTATGTTCTTAACAATATCAGAAAGGCCATCTTGTCAGTCTTGAGAGCCAGCCTGATGTAGTGGTTAAGAGCAGTGCACTCTAATCTGGAGAACTGAGTTTGAATCCCCACTCCCCCACATGAAGCCTGCTGGGTGCCCTTGGGCCAGTCACTATTCTCTCAGAACTCTCTCAGCCTCGCTAACCTCACAAGGTGCCTGTTGTGGGGAGAGGAAAGGAAGGTGAATGTAAGTCACTTTGAGACTTCTTAAGGTAGAGAAAAGTGGGGTATAAAAACCTACTCTTCTTCAATATGATTCCCTTGTCCTCTGAAATTCAGCCACACTACAACACATTAGGATGCCTGTGGCTAGAACAGGATGTTCATTCAAACTTTAGTTCATGCCCATTCCTACTATTGCTTTCTCTGACCTTTCGCAGGGTACTCCCCTCCCAATACATGCTATTTATTCTACTCCAGTCTGAGGTTAGATCAACCAGTGGTAACCAGTGTTCTTCAGACTCAGTGGGTCTTCGTTTTTCATGACCAGCAGAAATCTGGGGAAAGTTGCTGTCAACAGAAAGTAGGAGGTGAAAGGCCTCCCAGGCTCATGAACCCATATGAACTGGTTCAGTTCATAAACCAACCTCCCAATTTGTACGAGTCCATGGTTCCATTTATGGTTTGGCCCCGAACCACAAACTGAACAGCAAAAATGCAGTTCATTCCCATCACTAAGCAATAGGCTAAAAAAAAAAGGTGTGTTGTAAAGGTGATCCAAAGGGAAGACAGGTCCAGTGGGGAAAGTATGAGAGATGAAAAACTGGTGAAAGTGAATGGACAGAGGGGAAAGGTACTTGTGGCCAGATCTTCAATCTGCTCCTTTCCAGAAGAGAACTATAAAGTACTCAGTCCAGAGATGCATTCAAGTGAAATCAGCTCATGGTTTATTAGGAGGTTCTGGAACACATGGCTGAGCTGGACTTGGGGGTCTGCTTATATGCGCATCTAAACTGCATTCTTGGCCTCGCCCACACACTCTGATAGGATTACAATTAAGTCTTTCCAGATCATTGGTCCCTATTTGCATCCTGGCTGACTGATAGGTCTAAATCACAATCAGGCCAGTCTATTGTGTTCTGGAGCGAAGTTCTGTCTGTGCCTGGCTGTGTGCTTTCTCCGGCCTGCAAGGCCGGATTGCATAGCTGGACCACATGGCCGGAACGCATTAGAACACAACAAGAACAGGGAAAGATTTTTTTCATGATTCTGTTGCAAGATCATTTTGTTAAGTAAATAAGTTTCCAAACATTCTGTAGTGGCCACCAGGATATAAAGCACAGAGCCATTAAATTGCACCAGAACTGTGTGCTGTTATCTTAACTCAGAGGATCCATATTTGAAGTTAAAGCACTTCATGGGTGCAAATTTATCCTCCTCTAACACATGGTTAAGTGTTTCCAAAATGGTTAACATCCAGTAGTTCCCCCAGGCAGATTTTTGACAAGTTCTATCTTGTCAGTACATTTAAAGTCCAGATTCCATAGCCAGAGGACAACGTCTGTGTCGCGGGAGGACAGGTGTCATATGCTGACCTTCAAATGTTAAACTGGATACACTTCAGCCACATAAAAAAAGCTCTCTTATTCTACTCTTGTGATTTCAATGTGGAGAGAGAACCAGGCCAAGACAGTTTTGGTTACTGCCACTCTGGCTGAGTCCAGATGGCAGCCTCTTTGTCTGTTGTCCAGGATCTGTGGCCAAGGGGAGACAAAAAGGAAGAGTAGCTCTGGAGGCCTGCATTGACATGATATGTTCTGTCTTGCAGACACCTGCACCATGAATTGTATTTGCACTGGAATTGGTGTCCCAGTTATACGCACTGAGCACTTTTGAAAACCATGTCTGTAATGATCTAGCATCATTAAAATAAAGTTAATTTTGTGATGCTGCCATGGGTCACTTCACACACTGTGCAAACATTCTAATTCTGCTGGCACCTATGCACAGTCTACGATGGGGGGGCCTCTAAGGCTGGAGGCAGATAATAGATTAATTCAAAAACTGAAAGCCATTTGAGAGAGGCATTACTTTTCCTGCTGTACACGCAATTGTTTCATACCATTCATTTAGGTTTTGGTCGCAAATACGAAAACCTGCCAAGCCTGTTTAAAAGAAGGGAAAGTGGGACAAGCACACACAGCATAAGCAAAATTCAATTGAAAAACCCATGCAATACCTGTTACAAAGGGTAACCAAAATAACACAAAGCCGTATGTCAGCTTTCCAGTTCTTCAGAACTCTTTATCAAATTGAATGTTAATAAAAGAGGAGAGGGGAAGCTGGGTGTTTTGTTTCAGCTTTGATGTTTTAGGAAGAAGGACAGAGTGTGGAATGGCTGTCTCCAGTTGCAAATATAAAAATCAGCAGCTAATATATATATATATATTTAAAAATTTTTATTGATTTTCCAAACTACACTATCACCTACAAAAAAAACAAACTACATAACTAAAATCTAAACTACCAATATAATGACAGGAGTCCAGTTAATTATGAGTCTATGCTTAACAAAACTTTCTAAAAAGAATAGTTATATAATTCAGGCTATATCTTATTCTTTTCTAAATTCTATTCAGGTTATATAAAAAAAACTTTGAGATTCAGTGTATACAAACAAGACAATCAAACTCTAGAGAGATAAACATAACAGCTTATTTAAAACTATTTCTTCTTTGGTTTTTCTTTCTTCTTTCCCTTTCCCGGGATCTTCGGACCTGCAGCACCCAGTTCCGACTCCGAATCACCTTCTTCAAGTCCCAAATTTTCTGAGGATGAACTTTCTAGTCCATAAATACTTTCTTGCTGATCCAGTGAGTCCTCTGATGAAGATTCTTTTCCTTTCTTTTCTTATTTCTTATTTCAGTAAACCAGAAAAGCATCTGCCTTGGCAACAGTATCTATCTTCTTCTTGTTGTCTTTAAAGCTGAATGTTAGGCCCTCTGGATAAATCCAGCGATAAGAAATATTGGCAGATTGTAACCAAACAGTCAATTTTTATATATGCCTTTCTCTTCTTCCCGATCTCATAAGGAATGTCCTTTAACACCTTGATTTCTTGTTCTTGAATTTTCAGGGTGGCTTTGTTGGTGGTTTTGAGAACCACATCTCTTGTAGATCTTTTAGAGAATCTCACCATTACTTCTCCAGGCAGGTTTTTTTTCTTCACAAATTCTGGATATGTTCTGTAGATCATATCCATGTCGCTTTGAAGATCTTCCACTTTCATCCCTGTCACTGGGACCAGTGATTCACTGAGTAACTTTTTAAGATTCTCCCCTTGTTGTTCAGGAACAGCCTGAAATCTCAAACAATAGTTAGAACATTCCAATTGCATAGTTAATAAGGCATTTCTGTCAAATAATCTTTCCTTCTCAATTTTGGACAGTCTTGAATCATGCTTCTTCTATTTTGGTCCTAACATCCCACAAATCCTTCTCCACTCTCTCAGATTTCCTGTTTGCCTCTGCAGCTTCTTTTTGCAGTGAGTCTAATTTCTGGTTGACTGTAGCCAGCTGGTCCATCAGGGGGCGCAAAGCAGCTGTTAATGCCAAATTGAGCTCTGTTGTCTCGCCTTTTGAACTAGGAACAGAACTGGGTAACGTAGAGCTTGTTTTGGGAGAAGGTTTATTCTTCAACGCCATTTTCTCTCCCCTCCCAGTCATCGCTTCTTGTTTACCAGAAGATAAGAAAGTTCAAAGAAGTCAATAAATCACTCTAAAGTTCTTTGAAATACTGCTGAAGCTTCTCCCACTGAGATCTCAAAAGCTATTTCAAGCCACGATTCTCAGATTTAACACAAGACGTTTTTTTCTCTTCGCCGGAGCGGAGAGTTGAGGAGAAAGGGGGGTTTAAATCCCACAATCACATCGGAGAATCTTGCTTTAAAAACTCACGGTTGTCGCCATGTGTTTCCGGTAAGGTGCTGATTCTTTTTAACTCTGGACTCCTGAAGCTGTCCGGTTGCCACTCTTAAAAACCCCGGGGGTTTCTAACTGAGGGAGGACTGTGCAGGGCATAAAGCAGCCTCAATCCTGGGATCACCATCCCGGGAGAGGCAGCTCCGTGCGCCCCAAGCAGAGCCCCCTTTCTGGGGGTCTCTGGGGGTCCGAGCCAGCCCGGGATCCCCTCCTACCCTCAGTAGTCCGGGTCGCTGGCTCGGAACGTCCAAGACCAGCATCCGCTTCAGAATGCCATTAGACCGGAAGTCCAAAATCAGCAGCTAATCTAACATCTCTACAACACTGAGGCCGAGGACAGACTGGCAGTTTGGCCTGATATAAATCCATTTGGCAAGCGGATTAAGGGAGCCTGTTCAGACAGCAAAGGAGCTCCTGCTACGAAATGAGCCCTGCTTTATTATTGGAGGAGCAAAAGAAAGAGAGGTAGTTATATCACCAGTTGCTGAAATTAATTTTAGATTATGCATTAGGTGAAGAGTCAGTGCCACCCAAATAGAGTAATATCACCTATTATAGGAAACCCTGTAAGCTCAGTTCCTTTCCCGGTTCTTTTTCCTTTGGTTGAAGAGTCTCCACTTTACCAGCTTGCTTACGATATTTCTAAGGAGCTTGTGATCCCTTTTCCAAAGTGCCTTCAACCTTTTGAGAAAATGTTCATTTCTCTACAGCCCAAGCTGATATGATACAAACACTTCCCAGGAAAGCCAAGGTAGTTAGGGGAGGCCTACAGTTTTCTGTTTGTTTGCTGCCTTAAGCCAATTTTAAACATTCAATTTCTCTTCTCTTGTGTCTTATAGCATATGTGGAGTGGCATAATAACAGCACATGAAATGATTAAGAGTTGGTCTGGGAGATGTTTTGTTTTCTAATGTGATGTCTTTTTAATTTTCATTTTAAAGAACTGTCCCTTCTCCCCCTTTTCTCCCCTTTACAAGGATGTATACACTCTGGGAAGCTGATGGGCATCAGAAGGTTCTTGTCTATGTGGCTTAGAATTCAGAGGGCTGTCACCCAGGTGATGCATGAAATCACCATAGAACTCCAAAGGGCAAATACTCTCTCTTTCTCTGTGTATGTGTGTGCACAAAACAGTCATATAGATGCACCCTATTCCAGGCAATCCTAGGTCACACTGAGAAATTTGGAATTGTAGTTCTGAGTGTGATGGGGGTGGGGAAATGATATCTTTTCATGTGCCTCTTTTTCTTCCCTCTTGACTGTTCTGGCTGCAAATGGAGGCAGGTCGTCCAGACTTAATCAATCTCTCTGACACCTAGACAGATAGAAGATGAGTCTGACAGCTCCCAAGCTGTTGGCTTAGCATTCCCATATGTTTCCTTGTAATTCTTGGAGAGCAGATGTTATGAACTACTTGCTGCATCCAGTATAACAGGCCCCTCTTTCACACTGGCCACCAGCAGGCTGTCTTTTTGTGTGTTTGTAAGATGTAAATTAAAGAAAATACTTGCTTGTTTAGACACTTGAAAAGTCATTACAGACACCAATGCAACATGATTTGAAACTACCATAGTCATGGTTTTCTAAGACTGTGATTGGCTGATAATGTCAGCTGGACCCTCAAAACATATGGGAAGTCACTGTCAGTCATAGCAGACCATACTGACCTTGATAGATCAATGGTTCTGGATATATATATAAACAGCTTCATGTGTTCATTGTTTTAAAATCTTTCACTTCTTCAGGGCAATATTAATGGCTTACCCCTCCTCTCACAGTAACTTTGTGAGGTAGGTTATCTGAGAGACTAGAACTAGCCTAAGGCTACCCAGTAAGTATTGTGCTTGAGTAGAGATTTGACCCTAGTCCTAACCTTGCTTGCCAATACCATGCTGGCACAACATGTCAAGTGGTAAAGATTTTTCTGAACTTTACCAACTTCATGGTACAGGTGAGGGGTTTCATGTTTGAATACTTCTCCACAAAGAAACATTATATTCCAGGAGACAGTAAATGCCTAATTGAAAGAGAGGGTGGTGGAGGCCCCTACTTTGGACAGACAGTGGTGTCCCACTTCTAAAGAAACCTACACTGGACCCAGGGGACTTAAATAACTATAGTATGATCTCAAATGTACCAATCTTTGGCAAAGTGATTGAACAAGTGGTAACATGTCAACTCCATGTATTCCTGAATGAAGTGAATTGTCCTTTCCCGTCTGACCCTTTCCAGTCTACCTTGAACAGGAAGCGGTGTCCCACTTCTAAAGAAAGACTACCATGATATATGAAACTGAAAGCTGCTGAGAAGTTACGGTTGCCAAATCCTTACCTATCACCGGTGGAGGGAGGGATAGAGGTAGCCTTCTGGGAGGCAGGCAGGGCTCTGCCCCAAACAGTGAAATCACTACACAACTTTGTTGATGTGATGGCATCATGTGGAAGTGATGTCATAACACTGGGGATGTTGCATGGGATGCTCTGGTTTGAGGGCAAAACTCTATGGTTTGAGGGCAATCTTTCCATAGAATTTTGCCCTCAAATGAGAGCATCCTGTGTGATGTCCCCAATGTGAAGATATCACTTCTGTGTGACATCATCGCTGCAGCAAAGTCATGTGGCAACATTACTGTTTGGGGCAGAGCCCCTCCCACCTCTTAGAAGGCTCCCTCCCTCCACCTGCTGGTAAGAGGTAAGGACCTAGCAAACCCAACTTCTCAGCAACTTTCAGTTTCATCTGTCATGATAGCCTTCTGAACCGCCTTTCAAGCATAAGACTGGCATGCACTGTTCTATGGTATTTTTGGTTGTACCTAGAAGGTATATTCAGAGGGCAGTACTGGGGAAATGCTGCTCAGCACCTTGGCCTCTAGTCTATGGGATCTGTTGTGCTATGGAGACAATCTAAATCAGGAGGTCTGAGTCACTTGTTAAAATGCAATTCACCTTTCAAACAGAGTCTAAACTGGGTATTCAAATACCTTGGATTCAATATTTCCAAATCAATCACCTTTGCTCCCAAATAAACCTTCCTACATTATTATCCACTTCATTAACAGACTTTGGAAAGTACTTCAGGTCAACCTCAACTCTAAAAAAATCCCCTGGTCTCAGCTTTATATAAAAGCCTTTGCAGCTTAAACAATGAGAAACCTTTATCCTATCAAACACAGTGGCACAGAGCCTATAATAATGCCCTCACTGATTAAATATGGCTCAAAATTTGGAACTCATCTCCATTTAATTTTTAAATAGCCACAACCAAACTCCAAACTATTAAAATTCTGGCTCATTAGTATCTTACGCCCCCCAAATTAATCTTACTGTAACTCATCTTTATCTGCATCATGCTAGGAAAAAAAGGGGAGAAACAGGCTCATATTTACATTGTTGGCTACACTGCTCAAAAAATTAACAATTTCTAGGGTGAAGTACTCAAACAAATCTATTTTTAAGATTGTCTTCTTCCAATTGGAGAATGTGTACTTCTTGCAATGTTTGTCCAAGCATCATTGCTCATTCTGCGGTTTGATTTATATCAGCTAAAGCTTTCTTTATGTCATTCAGCTGTTCTTGGATAGGTTTAAAAAATGCAATCATATTGTGTAGAATTCTGTTTTCCAGGGCTATTTTTGGGCAGGAACACACAGGAATGGAGTTCTGGCTGGCTTCTGAGTTGGCCATACCTACAGCCCCCCCCCCCCCCAGGTGCCTCACAAGCTGTGGGGTACCTGGGAAAACCAAGCCGACCCAGGGAGGAAAGGCAGTTTAAACTGCCCTTCCCAGGTTCCCCAGGCTCCTTGCAAGGTGCAAGGTGCCAGGGGAAGCCAAGCCGATCCAGGGAGGGAAGGCAGTTTAAACTGCCTCTCCTCCTCAGGTTCCCTAGGTGCCCTGCAGCTGCAGGGAGCCTGGGGAAGCCAATCCAGAAATCGCCTTCCTTCCCTTGGTTTCCCCATGCACCTCGCAAGCCGTGGGGCACCTGAGGAAGCCGATCCTGGGAGGGAGCTGTGCTGTCGGGGTGTGTGGTCTAATATACTAATGAGTTTCTGCTGTTGGGTGTGGCCTATTATGCTAATGAGTTCTTGCTGGGCTTTTTCTACAAAAAAAGCCCTGCTGTTTTCAGTATTGGTTATTGCCATAAGAAGGTCCGCTTTAGTGAGGATTCCTCCCATGTTATGATCTCCCTTAAAGTCAGTTGCCATTTTGGGTTCACTGTGTTTTGGCACATCTTGCTTTTTGCTCAATTTTTTGTGAATAAAGTCAGTTGTTACCAGACGTATAATGCAACGTTTTGTTTTCTGGGTGCTGTGGCCAGTTTTTCCCATCTGTTATTTATCTATTTGTTTAGGTGAGTCACGATCTATCACTGGAAAGGGTGAGGGGAGAGAAACAGTGTGATTTCTAAGCAGCCATCTTGCTTGGTGCCATGCCATGCCCCATTTTAAAAATCTTTTGTAAAAAAACCCATTTGCTTTAGGTGGCTTTTGCAATCCATTTCAGCTATCCCTTTTGCTCCCCCCCCCCCTGCTTCCAAGCCAGGGGGAGGGAAGTAAAAGAGATCACTGAAATCGCTTCCATTTAAATGCCTTCCCAGTTCACTTGTGAGTCACACTGTTGCTGCAGTGGCCACAGCACAGCTTGCAAAAACCATTTAAAGGGGTCTCTTTAAATGCTTGGAGAAGGCATTTAAAGAGACCACAGTCTCTTTAAACACCTTCTCCAAGCCCCAGCCCTGGCACCAGCATGTCTGCTAACATGAACCATATGGCCCCTCCAGGAGGTTTGTGCGACTTGTGAGGGCAGGATGGCATGAACTGAGGTTTGTGAACCACAAACCAGCCCAAGTTCATGACAAACTAAAGTTTGCAATTTGGTCCGTGCCCATCCCTAATCAAGAGAGGGCTACAGAAGCTGCTTTTAATTACTTTCTCTCCCTGATTATGGTGCAGGCTATCAGTTGAACTGTGACACCAAGCTTGTATGTCCTCCAATGTCCTATGGTTGGCCACTGTGTGATGCTGGTCTAGATGACACATTGGTCTGATCCATTATGGCTGTTCTTCTGTGCTCTCCTTTTGCTTTAGTATTATTTACATTATATTGTTGTTCTTCTTTGTATATATTTTTTTAAAAAATAAATAAACAAAAAAGTTTAAAGATCTGAGTCAGCCCAGTGTGTTCTTCTAGCCATTCCAGGAAACATGACCAAGTAGAGTCTTCTGAATTCCCGCAAAGTAAGTGTAGAGTTACCTTGAAAGGTTGCCCCCCCACACCCACTTCTGATCTTGATGATGAACTACAAAGCACACCACAAAGGTCAAAACGTGATATATTACTGTTGTGCGGAATTAATTTTCCAGCGAACAAATATTGCAGCTATAGCTCTTGTCAATTTCCATTTCTCTATGTAAATTTCTCAGTTCACAATTGATCAGGAGGCACTTCATGCACCTCAATGAAAACTTTCAACATAGAATTGTGTCTGAATTCAGCACAGAGACAAAGCACACCAAAAATTACCTTGTATGGTGGCAGGAGCAAAGAACTTTATCTCTTACTGTGTCTCTTTTTTGGAAAAATACGGTTACATCACTTAGCAGAAAGGATAGCACTGTTTTTGGTGGGATTTGCTCAGTTTCTGAAGCAATTATTTGTTCCTGATGTTATCTAAATAAGAAACTCATTTACCATGCAATCCTAAAATGAGTTACACCTTTCTAAGCCAATTTATTTCAATGAATTTAGAAGGGTGCAAGACAGCTTCGGATTATACTATTTAGTGTGATTAATTAAAATAAATACAATATTTAAATGTGATTGCTCACTTTGGTAAGTCTTTGCTTGTTCAGATGTCAGGAACAGAGTCCAACATTTATAGAATTGTATTTTTAAAAAAGACAGAACTAATCATTCCAGCAGATGCATGGGCGTTAACATAATTGTTCTTTTTAAGGATAGAACTAGTTGGTCCAGCAGATGTGATTGTCCCTGCTCTTAACAGCTTGGATCCCAAATGTCCTTTCCTCTTGCAGTAGGCACTTCTGAATGCTTTTTAATGCTAATAATTTGAAATTGAATTGCAAATGTGATGCATATACATGCCCCCAGAAGTAAGTAGTATGCACGTGCAGTTTTTGTTACCATTACAGTGGACAGGTATAAAAGGACTGGATGCCACTATATGTTCACAAACATGGATTATATGCAGGGAGAATGAATTGCTCTACCCAGTTGCTTTCCTTCTTTCATTTCTCAGTTATTGGCTGCTTTTCTTTTCTCGCCCCTTGCAAATGCAGGCAGAAATATCTAGGAGAACAAAAGAGGAGAGCTTCTGGGAGAGACTGCCAAAAAAAAAAAAAAACCTCTTGAAAGAGGCAGCTCTCTTCTTGCCAGAAGCATGGAGGAAGGAGAATGCTAGAAGGGTTTTCTCCAGCCTCCAGATGCCTGTAACAGCTGTCACATTTGATACCTACTGCAAATATCAGGGCCTTCTATGCAGGGGTGTAGAGTTTTGGAAATCCCAGGGGGGCGGGGGCTCCTTGCTGGAGCGATGTTCTCCCCCCCTGGAAACTGCCCCGCCTCCCCGGGCCCTTCCGAGGCCCGCCAGCCGCTGCTGCCTGTGCCTCTCTCCCCCCCCGCCACCCCTTCCCTCTCCCTCTCCAGCAGCAGCCGCCAGCCTCAGAAGGACCTGGGGAGGCACAGCGACAGGCGCTCCATTTCCCCGGGGGTGGCTGAGCCCCCCCCCTGGGAAATTTCGGGGGTGGCTCAAGCCCTCAAGCCCCCCCCCCCCCCGTACTCTACGCCTATGCTTCTATGCACATGCACCCTCATCTAGCATTGTATTGTTTTCCTTCCTTGTGGGACCCAGAATTGGATCCTTACCTGGGGAAAATCAGTGGAGTTAATCAACCCAGTTCTGTTGATCTAAAATGCCTTTAATATATCTATTTAGTTGAAAGAGTGAAATGATATGTTTAAGTCACAATGAGTTATACTGGAAAGGAAGATTTGTAACAAGCTCACTGGAGTCTTTCTTTTGTACACCTGTTTCCTGATGGACGTTTGTTATTTGCTGCTCTGTAGCCCACTGTGTAATGAAGCTACCAGACTGACGCACTAGAGAGAGCTGGAGGCTGGTATTGAATTTTTTTCTCCCCCCTACTAATCCAGATTTGTTCCATGTAAGTCAGCCATGGCCAACACTATTGAAACTCATCTCTATTTCCCTCAAAATCACTTTGTGTGTAAATAGAGAAAACGCCATAGGCTCCTCTAGTTCTATTATGCCTGTAGTAGCCGAAGTCTAAACTTTCAGTGGTACATTCAATAAGAGAAAATGGGCTTGTCTTTGAGATGCCAAGATTCAGGCAATGGGTTTCATGCATTGATTTTCACAAAGGTAATAAGATTTGGGTCACTGTAAAAGCAAGTTAATCTATTATTGGTGACAGAGTAATCTACCCTCCTCCCCCTGATTTTACCCCCTGTTGCTTCAGTGAGAGAAAACCCAACATTTCTGCATTAAGATGTTGCTAGGCTGGTCACACACTGGTGTGTTGGGTTCATTTGTAGCTATATATATATATATTTGCTTGCATTTTGAGCAGAAATACAACTGTTCACCATGGAATGAAATATTTGGGGGGTCTTTAATGGAAAGGGGGAAAATGGTAATGCATGTTAATGCAAGCACATTTCTTCGTTGAAAGTTCTTTCCTCGGGACAGGGATGAGATAATGAGGGCCAACAAATTTATGGCACATGGATGCAAGTGCTGCAACTTGAGACTGGGGGAAGCAACACTGCTCCAGTCAGCACTTGTGAGAAGACCTCACTGCACGCATTTTGATGTCGCATTTCTTTTTTCAAAACTGAAATACTCTTCATTATGACATCCATGTGTGGAGAGAGAGACTAGGATAAACTGCATTTGACATTTACGATCCTTGATCAGATTCACTGACATATAATTTAGCCTCTAAAAAGTATCTGCAGGGGCTGATGCATTGAGGGGAGGCAATTCAACTCTTCCCCATGCTGTTTCCCTGAGCAAAACTGACCCCTGGGCCAGCTGCCTTTAAGCAAGGGGGAAGAGAGGTTCTTGTGACTGTCTTTTTAACCTATTAGAGCTAGAAGCAGCTGGGGAGGGTGTTTTTGAATGAGGAGAATGGGTAAGGGAGAGAATTAAATGCTCTTTTACCTTGTGTGGTTCAGAGGGCATTGTAGGACTGACTATTTATGCTATAGCAGTTGGGTTGCCAGCAGGACTGGCCCCAGGTATTTTTGCACTCTAGGCGAGGAAACCTTCTGGCGCCCCCCCCCCCCCACCGCCCGCACTAATTTTCAAAAATAAATGCATTTTAGGAAGAATGAAAAACAGAATTGCTAATTTCTTGTCTTTTTTTCAGTTTTGAGAACAAGTAATACAATCTCTGATTTTCTCAAACAGAAAAACACAAATCATGCCATAGGCGGCTCTCGGTGATGCCCAAGGTCCAGAGCAGCAAAGCCCACCCCCAAAAAACCCCAGAATACCTGGGCGTTCTCCGGAGACACGCATGGGGGAACAAAGTAGGAGACACAGCTCTTTTCCTCCACCCACGGCAGGGCCAGGGAAGGCTCCCACCAGGCCGCTGAGATGCCTCGGAGCTTAAGCCCCCCCCCCCAGCTTCTGCTTGGTGGCCGCTTTGCCCCTTCCCAGAACATCCCAGCCAGGGAAAGTTGGCCGGGCCCTTCCTTGTCTACAACTGCCCCCCTGAAAGTTCTGGCCCAGAAAGGGCAATGCACGTGGCAGCGGTGCCACCCATCTGGCTTCTTGGAGGGGGGAGGGGAGAAGAAAGCCCTTCCTGCACACAGCCTTCGGCAGGGCAGTCCCAGATCCAGAGGGCTGGCTTCGGCGTAGGAAAGGCAAACACCTGAGAGCCCCTCATGCCCCCCAGGAGGCTGGTAGGGACTGCCCCAGACCAAACAGCTGCCACTCAGTGCAGGCTCAGAGGCACTCTCTCCCTGAGTCCCCCCCCCCAGCAGCAGCAGGTTAACTGGTCTGGCCAAGGGCCTGGAAAGGAGGGGGCAGGAGGTGTCTCTGCTCTTCCCGGGGCCATCGGAGGCTGTCCAGCCAGCGAGCAAGTGCCTGGGAGAGTGGCCGGGCTGGCAGGGGAGTCTCTGGCTCTGCTGATGGACTCAGGCAGCCCCCTTAAATAGGCACCACCGTGGGAGTGGGGCTGGCAGTGGCAGGCCGTGGAGCTCACTTGCTCACTCATTGGCCTGTTGGCAGCCCTGATGTGCCGCTGCCAGCTCCCCCCCCCCTCTGTGGCAGGGCCAGGGAAGGCTCCTGCTGGGCTGCTGAGATGCCTCAGAGCTCAAGCCCCCACTCTCCCCAGCACCCTCAGCTTCTCCTTGGTGGTAGTGTGGCCGCTTTGCCACTTGACCAAACAGCTGCTACTCTGTGCAGGCTCAGAGGTACTCTCTCCCTGAGTCCCCCACCCCAGCAGCAGCAGGTTGCCTGGTCTGGCCGAGGGCCTGGAGAGGGGGGCACTGCTCTTCCCGCAGCCATCAGAGGCCGGCCGGCCAGCCAGCCAGCAAGTGAGCGAGTGCCCAGGAGAGTGGCCAGGCTGGCAGGGGCATCTCTGGCTTGGCTGACAGATTCAGATGGCCCCTTAAATAGGTGCCACCATGGGAGTGGGGCCGGCAGTGGTGGGCCGCAGAGCTTGCTCACTTGCTCATTGGCCTGCTGGCAGCCCCGATGTGCTGCCACCACTGCAACCACCGATGGCAGGGGCATCTGGGACCGGCTGCAGGGTGCCAAGAAGGATGGAGGATGATGAGATGATGGGGATGATCAGAGTGCTTCGATGCTTTTGCCCTACTCCATGGGCCAGTCACTTCTCTCAAAGGGGCAGGGGGGACATGATGGCCGGCCAGTTTGGCACTCACCACCAGGGGGTGCCCTAGGCAGAAGTCTAATCTGCCTAGTGGGCAGGCCAGCCCTGTTTGCCAGCTGACCAGAAAACCAGTTTGCTCCTGTGCCTGTAATGCTAGCTTGAGGCACAGAGCTAAGTAGGATCACCTGCTAACATCTGCAGCTTATGCTGTCTTTAAAGGCACAGGAACAAGAGATGGCGAAAGAGATGGCAACGTTTTTTTGTCCATATCATGCCTAACAGGAAGAAACCTTCCTTCTGTTCATCCAGAAGTAGCTGCTGGATAAGCTGCTGGGGCTAACTTCTCAGTTGCATTTTTCATGTATTCTGCCATTATGATACAAAATTTATAATGCTTGCTTTACAAATGCATTGCATGCCACAGTGTGAAATGAACTTTAACCAGTTTTTCATACTTCATTCTCCTTTTATTCCCAAAGGGGTAAATTTCCCTCTTCAATCCCCCTCTAAAATTCTAAAGGAAGTTTAAAACAATTTTTTTTGCTGCATGTCTCTGCATTTATGTTTGTGCCTTTTCTGAAAATGTTTACAATGGAGATGTTCTCCTTGAATATGCATTCCAGGCTCTTAGCTATTTTAAGACAGACATACATTTAAGATAGAATACCCCTTCTGGCTTCTTCGAGGCAAAGCATATTTTAAGTCTGGGAAGACTTAAGACAATATTTCATCTATTTAAGATCTTGTTCCGTCTGTCCTAACCTGTCAATGTCTAGAAACAAACCATAGATCACAGTGACAATCATCGTGTAATGTCTTTAATGGTGACCACCACGTGGTCGCCAAAATGCACATGGTTGGGCTAGATGCCTGAGCTTTGATCTTGGAACTTCGATCTTGGGGGTCTTGGAACCCATTTCCCACACCAGGTAGGAAACTCCCATCGTAACGCCCATGAAACAAAATGGGGACATCAGAATATGTGCAGACTGCAAGTGCACATTAAACAAAACACTCCAGGACCATGCATACCCGGTTCTGGTTATAAGTCATGTCCTTGCCTCATTAGCCGGAGCAACAGTATTTGGTAAACTGGATCTGGCGCAGGCCTACCAGCAGCTCCCGGTGGATGATGTCACAGCAGAGGCACAGAAAATAGTGACGCACTGGGGGGGGGGGGCTTTCAAAATCAAGTGTTTACAATTCAGGGTCAGCATTGCCCTGGGGATCTTTCAGGAACTAATGGATCATTTACTTAAAGGCATCCCTGGGGTCCAGCCCTTCTTTGATGATGTTCTGATCACAGCATCAGGTGTCAAGACCTTCGAGACCTGGCTCCACTCCATCCTGCTGTGCTTCGCCAATGCCAACCTGAAGGTCAAGAGGGAGGGCCCCCGCCAGGCCACAGTGTTCCAGGCTGTCAAGGAGCTGCTGGCATCTAACACAGTTCTGGCTCACTCCGATGAATCCCTCCCGGTGGTGCTGGCATGTGATGCATCACTCTATGGAGTAGGAGCTGTCCTGGGACACCACCTGGTGGACGGGTGGGAGGTCCCTGTCACTTACTACTCCTGCACCTTGTCTCCAGCTGAGCACAACTATGCACAGATTGACAAGGAGGTGCTGGCCATCATGGCAGGGGTTAAAAAGTTCCATGCGTACCTGTATGGCTGTCACTTCATTATTGCCACTGATTACAAGCTGTCCCTGGGTCTCCTGGCTCCCGATCATCAGACACTGCATATGCTTTTGCTGTGGGTCCTCCATTGGTCTATCTTCCTGGCTGGCTACCAGTACAAGCTGGTCCACCACCCGGGGAAGTTAATGGGGCATGCAGACACCCTCAGCCCCCTGTCGCTCCCATCCTGTGACCCAGACTCAGCCCCAGTGCACCATGTCGCGATGCTCAAGGACCTGCCTGACAAGCCCATTCAGGTGAAGGATGTTGCGAGGCACACCACCCAAGATCACACCCTCTCCCAAGTCTTGGACTGGGTGGGAAGGGGGTGGCCTAGCAAGCTGGGATCCGAGTTCATCGCCTACTCAGCCAGACAAAACAAACTTTCCACCCACAAAGGGTGCCTCCTCTGGGGCACATGAGTGATCATTCCAGGGCCTCTGCACAAGAAGGTCCTCACCGCGCTCCATGAAACACATCCTGGCATCGCCCAGATGAAGGCTCTGGCTTGGAGCTACATCTGGTGGCCAGGGCTAAATGCGGAGATTGAGAAGCGAAGCAAACAATGCCACAAATGTCAGGAATCTTGGCCCAGCCCTCCTCAGGCACCCGTGCAACCCTGGGAATCAGCACACAAGCCATGGGCGAGGCTCCACTTGGACTTTGCAAGACCCTTCAAAGGACAGCTGTTCTTCATCCTCATGGACAGCTATACCAAATCATTAGAAGTGGTCCTCATCTCAGCTACCTCATCCCAAGCTGCCATCCGGGCCATGTGGCACATTTTCAGCACGCATGGCATCCCCAACACACTGGTGATTGATAACAGCATGGTGTTCACCTCCAGTGAATTCCAAGGCTTCATAGAATACTACGGAATATGGCATGTGTGATCCGCTCCTTTCCACCCTGCAACCAACAGTCAGGCCAAACAAATGGTTTGCACAACAAAAGATGCTCTCCGCCACATGGACAAAGGTGACTGGCATCATAAGTTAGCGGCATTCCTGTTCTGCCAGTGGACAACCCCACATATGGCAACTGGACTCAGCCGAGCAGAACTACTCATGGGATGACAGCTCATGACCCAACTGGACCGCCTGCACCCCGACCGGGCTCCAGAACATAGTGCGGCCATGGAACGTCGAAAGGCTCCACAGGGATTTTTCCTTGAAGACCCCGTGTATGTGAGAAACCATGCAAAGGGCCCAGCATGGCTGCCAGTCTGGATCGTATGGGCAACTGGACCTCTCTTGTACAAAGTCAAGGGAGAAGAAAATCAAGTTTGGAAATGACACATTGACCAGCTCTGCCACAGACTCCAGTCTCCCAACTGCGGCACACCAGACGAGGACGAGACCTCTGTTCCTACCCAGGAAGGTAGTCGGGATACAGAAACAACAGCTGTGGCACCTCATCTTCCACCCCCCACTGACGCACCCCAAGGCATCCCACAGGTACCGGAGCCAGAGGAACAAGCCACCAGCTGCTGCCTCAGACCCATCCCCTTTTGCAACTGTGCAGCCCCGTTCGAATCGAGAACAGAGGAGGCCATCATACTTGAAAGACTATGTATGTTGGGGAGATCCAGACTATGGGGGGAGGAGTGTAATGTCTTTAATGGTGACCACTATGTGGTCACCGAAATGCACACGGTCGGGCTAGATGCCTGAGCTTTGATCCAGCAGACAATAGCCCGACTGGATCGTAATTCCCTTGAATCGTGCACTTAGGATCCAATGAGGGTCCTATAGCGCACAACCACAGGAAACCTAACCTATCTGCTTTATTGGGCAAGGCTGTGGGGCACGGTTTTAGTGCAAATATAAGCAGGCCCCTGGACCTCAAAAGGGCATGTCATCTTCTCCACTCAATAAACTTCATGAGCTGATTTCACTACGAGTATCTCCGACTCCAGTACTTTATACATTGGGACTTCTGGTGTTCTGTCTGCAACATAGCTTATGCAGCCTAATCACAGTCATGCAATGAGGTATGGAAAACTGGAGAGCAGTGGCCACAATCAGCTCTGAACAAGATGGCTAAGGGTTAGGATTTGCCTCTAAGGATTTGTTTGAAATGTCATTTGGAGTAAACTTTTTGCTCCCTTCCCTCAGTGAAGCATCAGAGGGGTTATGAGGAAAGGCAAGAAAGTTCTATTACTCTTCAGAACATGAGAAAATGGTCATAATACCCTTATTTGTGCAGTAAAGCTTTGATATCACTGGAACTTCTATGCTCAGAGGCAGTATGCTTTTCATGTTGAACCTGGGACTTTCTGCTTGCCAATCAGTGTCTCCAATCTCCACTTATCAGAGTCTCCACTTATGAGCCTCAGGCCAACATATGGAAGGGAATTACCTTCCCTTCCAGTAGATAGGAAAACTATGTCCCATGGAGGATGCTGATCATGATCAATGCTCCCTCTAAGCTGTGGAGTCTTATGCGCAAGAATTCTGCTTTGTGAGCGACTGGCATTAAAGTTGTGAGCAAATGATCTGGCTACTGCATAAATTAGTTTGCTCTGGAGCCATACTTCATGAGCTGAGACAAGTATGTGTGAGCCGGAGGCTAACAAACTGTGAGCCAGCACACGCTGACTCCGCTTAGAGGGAACACTGATCATGATTTATTAGTTTGAAAGGGAATAGCATCATATGGCCTATATATTGCACTCATAAGACTCTAAAGCCATGACTTGTGATATTTCTTCCACTAAGACTTTATGTGGATGCAGCATGAATAATTTTCTTCCAACATGCATCACGTTGCATTTAATTGTGACATAAATGGAACCTTCCATGTCCAGAGGTAGCATACTTACAATGGTGGGTGGAAAAAGGAGGAAGGAAATTACTTTTATATATTGTTTGTGATTGCCTGGGGCCATCTGGCTGGCTATTGCTGGAAACAGAGTACTAGATTATGAATTTGGATGGGTCATAGGAACATAAGAACAGCCCTGTTACAGACCAGTGGCCAATCTAGTCCAGCATCCTGGATCACATGGCAGTCATTGAGTTGCCCTGAAAGAACAATGAACAGGCTGTAGAGGCCAAGGCCTTCCCTGTGCCATTTTCATTGGTAACAGACTTTAGCACTGGTACTCAGATGCTTGCTGCTTCTGAATATTGTGATTTCCTTCAGTCACCATGGCTAGTAGTAATTGACGAACCTACTTTCCATGAAGCAATGAAGGATCTCCAGGAAGAACATTCTTTTGTCTTATATATAAATGTGGACCAGTGGTTAGATTATCGCTCTAAAACCAGTGAGATCTGAATTCTAATTCCAGCTCAAATGGGTCCAGTCAAACATTCTCAGTGTTGCTTCAATGGAGTTTCCATGGTCAGAGACAATACCTCTGATGTTGGGTTGTTTTGAGGCAAAAATAGAAGAAAAGAAGACCATGCAAGCCACCTGAATGTGTTAGAAGAAAGGTGGATTAAATCTGTTTTTAAAAATAGATGTCCCCATGAAGGATTATATAGCCTTGGCTCCAGTCAACTACTCCATGGAGTGTGGGTAAAGTGGAATGCCTTTATCATCCCATTCTTCCTATGGAGGCGGACTTTACTCTAAACTTTCTTTTTTCACAACAGATGAATTTAGCACATTCTTCCTTTTCTCCATCCATGCATATATACACTGGATTTCTTCTAACCAAAGTATGGAGTCAAGGAAAGAGAAATCACAGTGAGCAGATAGCAGGAAGGAAATGTGGTAAAGACATTGTTCATCCTCAGTTTCTATTAACTTTTTACGCATTGTGATGGACTGCATTTTTTGAAAGCTTAGAAATGCTGTGTAAATAGACAAAGGACTGTGAAGAGTTAATTCTTCACAGAGTCAGATAGCCTTGAGTGACAGGCTGCTCCAAGTAATCTGTTTGATTAGCATCAGCTGAACAGAGAAAGACTTCCGAACTTGATGCTGAGGAGAATTCAGTCTGATTTCAGCCCTAGCTGAGAAGGGTTGAAATTCAGCACTGACGGGGAGCAGTTTAACACAGACAGGATAACTGGGCCAAGTTGGCAAGGGTAAGTGGATAGTTAGACAGAAACTCCCATTCCGGCCAAAGAAAGGGGATAGCTCTTCTAGGGAGAGGAGAATTTCCCTACCGAGTCAAACAGGGAGTTAGCTTCAGAGAGTGAAGAGAACCCTGATCTGGTGTGGTTGGAAACCAGACCTTAAGAATCAGTTAAATGCTCAATATGAGTACTGGTATTTGAAGAGAAGAGGTCTGGATACTGGAAAGAGTGTATCAGCCTTCTGGAAACCAGAAGAGTCAGTGAATATTCAAAGAAAATGTACTGGAGTGTTTGGAAAACACTGGAACAAAAGCCTCTCAACATAAAGATTTAAGTAACTCTGAATAGCTTAAGAAACTCTCATTAGCTTGAAATATAAGAATTAAAGTCTGTGCATGTACTGATTTTACCTCAGAGATATCTGCATTGAGTTGCCTCAGAAATTTTGACCCTTGATTTCACTTGACCTTTCCCCTCTATGATGAATAAAATATTCTTTCATTTTTGATTCAAAATGTCTCAAGTGCTATTTTCAGTGGTTTAAGTTAAAGGGTGATCCCGACCCTTCACTCAGGTTCCTGAGTTGAGTTTGCAGCAAAAATATCATACTGTGACAGACTGAGACTGCCAGAGTTCTCTACAGAAAGAAGAAAACAGACCATTAGGGCTGCTCAGTCTTAAAGGGAGAGAAAAATGGAGGGAAAATCTTGCCTTTGGGGAGGGAAGTGGACAGAGCCATTGTACCCACATCTGTTTTTTTTCAGAAATGTCTTCACTCCTTATTAAAACTCACATTTCCCAGATACAATTACTTCTGACTGCACAAAGTGTGTCAAGCTGCACTTTCGAATAAACTCTGACTTGCCAAATATTATCTGCCAGGACATTGTGTCCTTGTGAATTGCATATTGCAATCATAAGTCATAAAAGCCAGATAGCTACTTTCAAATAATGCCCTCTTTCTATGCCAAGAACTGGGTAGTTTCAGAATCAAGTCCTGCTTTGCATCACTTTGAATGTTATTGGGCTGACATTCTGTTGATAGTTGCCCACCAGGAGAGATCCTTCTGGAGTACTTGATCTGCGGCCACCACAACAGGGAGACTCACACAGAAAATTATGTCTTCAGGGAGAAATAAAAAAAGCCAAAGGCTAAGATTGTCAAAAAGAAAAGTCTCCAGACACAGCTGGAAATCTAATGGGCTGGTGCAGAAGTACAAAAATCAATGGGATTGTTACAGCCAACAACAGTTGGGGCAGGTCTAATTCCCCAAGTAACGGAGGTAACTTTCAAAAGTGCTGAACAGCCAGGAGCTCCCATTGACTTCAACAGTTCTGGAAATTAGGCCAGTCACCAAGGGTCTCTTAAGAGCATACTTAGAATCGAAATTCCATGGTTGTCCTAAAGGCTTTTCTTTTTCAAATCAGATAGAAAATGGTAACTCTGACTCCGTTTCTATAAGGAGCTCTAAGTAGATGGACCCAGAGGAATCGTCACTGAACCCATACTTTGAGTGAGTTAGAAGGGGAATAGAGGCTCCATATTACAAAGGCAGTTAAATCTGTTCATGGTGTGAAAATATGGCAGAAAATAGCATAGGAAACCTAGCCAAATGGACTTCTAGCAACCTAGGCAAAAGATTAGGGCTGCCTCCTTATTAAAGCACTTTAGCTGATTTTGCCAGTTTGCTTAAAAGAACAGACAAGTCAGCTAAATTTCAATATATTTTCACATCACCAAATCATCAATCAAGGTGTCTTTGGGAGGTATGGGAGTTTTGGGAGGTATACTAAGGGAGGTAAGGGACAATTTTTAGTCTGAATACACACAGGAAAGGCCTGCATTTTTTTTTTTGTCTTTGGTTTCTTATTAAAATAAGATACCAGAATCAAAATAACCTGGAATGAACAAATTTACCCTAACCCTCTGCCTCACCAATTAACATTTGCCTACCTGCTAATTAAAACTTGCTTCCACCAACTAATCAATTAAAACTTTGTTCAATTCATTTACTAATTAAACTCCAATTTGAGCTTGTGAGATCCTCTTGTGAAATGAATTCAGTCAGAATAAATTTGATTGAGAGATTTTCTTCAAGGAGGGTTGCAAAAGTCCTTTTCCTGTCCTTATCAGGGAGCCCCCATCCTCATAATGATCTGTTTCTCTGAGGGGCCTTATGAGGCATCCCCACTGATCTGATGAATTTCTCCCGGCAGTCTCTAACACCAGATGCTTAGCAGACTAGTTACAGGCTGAGTTCATACACTAAAGGAAACATACAGTGAGAAATCTCCTCTACCCAAGGGAGTATTTGGATTTTGCTGCCTTTTGCTGCTTGTTTTGGAATTCTAGCATTTTAGTTAAACCTGACCTGACAAGACTGGTTAACTGTCATCCCATCCCACAGATGGAAAAAGGAATGACCAATAAGCTTGCTTTCTTCTGGGCACACACACACTGACCCATTCTCCTCCTCAGCAGCAACATCTGTCTTCTTAAAAACATCTGTTCCTCTTCTTCCAGAAAGTCTGTCGGCCCTGAGAAGGCAACAGGGGCTTCTATCTTGAAGTAGATGAACACTACTGGTGCTGAGGGAGGGCTGGCATCTCCTCCTGCTCTTCAAGAGAGCACGGGGCTGTCAGGAGCTGCTGGGTATTAAACTGGCAGCTTTTGGATTGAGAGCTCAGCTGCCTGATGTGGACAGCCATGGAAATTAGAGGTGTAGGCTGTGAATTTTTTTTTTTATAATTTCATATCCAGGCTCGGGGGGGGGGGGTAGTGTGCTTGCTTATTTTCAGGTTTTGATTTTACAGATTTTCAAAGTAGGTGACTCTCTGAGCAGTTTCACTAATTTGGATTGATTCCTAAAATGCTGGTTAAGCAGCACCCAAGTCTGGGAGCTCCAGCTGGTCACTGCAGTTTTTTTTAAAAACAAAAAACAAAAAACAAAACAAAACCTGTCTGCATTTTTCTATTCTTGCAGTGATTGGCTGACAATATAAAAAAAAATCCTTACCTTTCTTCTTAAAATTCTGAATTTGCCATCCTTTCTAGTTGTGGTCGGTTTTCTTTCACAAAGTGAAAGTGGCTTATTTTGCTCACCCTCCCCCATTCCTTTCTGTTGTTCTGCCATTATTTCCAATGTAAAAATTTTGGGTGGGGAGGGGTGGAGTGGCTGTTTTTTCAACCAAATGACACCAACATTGCTGCAGAGTGAATGCCACCTGTCCTCTAAAGAACCCCCAAGTTTCAAGTAAATTGGTTCAAGGGGAAAAATTCTATGAACCCCTGAACTAGGTACCATATTACTTGCAAAGAATAAAAAGGCTCCACCCCCACAAAGAAGGGAAGGAAAGCAAACTGTGGCTCTCTGTGGCTTTGTCCAAAGGTGAATGGCTGGAAGCACTCTCTCCTTCTCCTTTGCAAGGATCTGACTGGAAGAGATAAACACCATTGCTGGGAAAATCAGCAGAATCAAAGAAAAAATATGAACACATGTTATAGCCAGCTAGCAGCACTCTTGATGAAAAACAATAAGGACTGTTCCAGGAACGGGTTTTCATAATATCTATCTCGGATTTGTGTTACCATTCTGGAAAATCATGGTAATGACCTGAATTTCTTCAGCTTGGGAATTCCATTATGCACACTCCTAACGGAAACCATGAGTGATTCAGCACCAGGGGATTCAATGCACTCTGAGCCTCAAAAAAAATCAGCCCATGCACACAGTCCATTGGCACCATCCAGCAGGAAGTACTATAAAAGCTTCAAGGAAAAGCTGGAGTTTCCTTAGAACCTCAGCTCCTTGGTTATGATGTGGCCTACTTTCTGCTCTTTTAGGTAGGCATGCTGCAAACTTTGACATGCACATATTCATCAGGTGTGCATACATTGTTCAAACAACCTTGGTTACATGTGAGGTTAGTTCTGGATTGGATCACCTTTGTTTTTTAGTAAAGTTCATCTCAGTCATAGCCCTGTGCCAAGCAGTTTGCTCCTGTACAGTAGCCTCTTGGGCGGCAAGCACACGGCCCCTTTAAATCCGGGATCCCTCCCGGATTAAAGGGGCCGCTTTTTTTCCCCCATGGGTTGGGATGTTTACACATCCCAACCCCCGGAGACGGCGGCCACGTCCGGCGGCTGCAGCAAGCGTCCGCAGCTATGAAGAAGGTGGGGGGTGGCGGGGGGCAGCCGCCAAGGGAGGCTTGCTGCCCCTCCAGCGGCGACCGCGGCAGCAGGACGGCGGCGGAGGCAGCAGGACAGCAGCGGAGGCAGCAGAGAGGGCGGAGGCTGCTGGCTTCCGCAGCTCGCTCCAGTGATCCCCAGGGAAGAGGCTGGTGGCGGCGGCGGCAGCAGCAGCAGTGGCGGCAGCCATCTGGTAAGCTTTAAAAAACATTTTTCCCCGGTTTACACTTGGGCGCTTGGGCAATCAAGTGCCCAAGTGTAAACCGGGGGAAAAAATGGTGGCCGGAGCAATCTGGACAGCCCGGCTCTCGCAATGATTGCGAGAGAGGGCTGTCCAGAAGGCTCGAATGCGGGTTTCTCCTGCGACTCCCGGGAAAACACTAGTTTTTCCCGGGGTCGGAAAATGCAGGAGCATCCCGCATTGGAGCCCGCTTCGCCGTGGGACTCGCTGCGAGCCGTTGTGGACGGCCCCTTTAAATGTGGGAGGAAGCAGCCCTTCCTCCCGCATTAAAGGGCCATGTGCTCACAGCCTTGGTCACTGAAACTTATGGATGCTTTTGCCCTGGCAGTATCCCTCAGGGTTATGCTCATTTGGGCTGGCTTCTGTTGTTCTGTTGTTCTGGCATTTGACTTTTTGACTTCTATGTGACCTCATCTCCTGGTTTACTATTCAGCAGTGGCTCACGATGGAATGACAATGGAACTTTAGAGCTCTTTCTGCCCACATCTCCTACTGTTTAATTTAACCTACCATTGTTGATGCTCTGACAGTATCAATTTTGACCCCTCCTCCATTTCTGGCTCCCCATCCTGGACACTGCTTTGCTGATGCTCCCAATCTTCACCTGACATTGGTGAAGGAGACCAAGTTCCATAGCATTTCCTGCCATGCAAACTGTATTCATTATGGAAAGACAGCCTTCCTCAGACAGAAGGAAAGCGTGGATATATGTTCCATCAGCATGTAGCTTCAGCCTTAATGTATCTGTAATTATCTTGCAATGTGTATTTGTGCACACAAACAAATAGCAAATCAGGTCTTCCCCTTTTCCAATCAGAAGGCACATGTCATGTTCCCAATGGAAAACTGTAGATAGAACCCAAATGAGGAAATATTGTCTTTTGTATAATTAACCTGCACAACTAATTCAGGGCCACACCAGATCAATATGGCCAAGAAAAAAGAAATGCACCATTTATTACAGATGAGAACATCAAAAGCCATATTGACTAGGTGTATTTTTTTTTTAAAAAATGTGAGTTTCATAAGGATAAAATCTTACCCAAATGGAATGTCTCCTAATTAATTGGGGGAATTAGCATAATTGGAGACCAGCAAGAGGGGGTAATAGGGGATCTCCACAGATGTTTTACAGGGATTGTTCCATGAGAACTCTCAAATAAACCAGTCTGGATAACCAGAAAGGTATTTTATTAAGAAAAAGAATAAAGGAAAAAAACATACATATAAAGCACACAGGAGAAACACACATCATCTAAGAGGAAAAATAAAGGGAAGGAGCGGGGAGAGTGATTCAGGAAGGGCAATATTTACCAAGTCTTGGAGACTGAGGTTCATGGAAGACAGCAAGGAAAATGACCAGTGTTTCCCAGAGAGATGAAAGAAGGACCCATACGAAAGTAGGGATGTGATGTTTGACGCTGAGAAAACACACACACACTGCATTGAGCAGAGTGTGCCTAGTTATAGGAAAAGTTAGCCCTGTCGTGGTCTGACATGTCTGCCTCAGAACAAAATCTTGATTAGATTTCCCAAGGTGGATAAAGACTGAAGGAAACTCATGACGGTTTGCATGAGTGTTGCTAGTGGTGCTTGATGAGTTTGTCCAGTGTAAATGGAAAGTGTTAATGTTCTCTGATGAGATAGCTGAATACAAACTAAAGGTGATAATGTTCCTCTGAATACCCCTGAATACAAGATAGGAGAGGCTATTGAGTTATATGAATAGCCTGTTAATTAGGGTGAATAGGCAGGGGAAGTGGGACCAGGTGGGATGAGGTCACATCAAGGTGGGGTATCGGCTTTCCTGAGAAACCCATTTTTGAGATTATCTCTTTGGGGATGGGGCGAAAGCTATTAGCCAGTCAGTTACCCTGAGTCACCAAAATAGTTTCCCAGTCTTGTCTCCTGGTCAGTGTCCATTTTGTTTGTTCCAGCTCCATCTTGGTTCCACTTCTAGGCCAAGCTATATAGTGTATAAATGATTTGGGGGGGGGGGTGATAATTAAAGAGGGGTGTCTTGTGTAAGATGGCCCTTCCACAAGAAGGGTCTGGCTGCTAACAAAAACAGTCACTGCAAGGCAAAGGTTAAGAATAAACATTCCATTATGGGCAAATGATCCCACCAGAATATAAAGTAGGGCTGTAGGGATACATGAACCACTCACCATGGAGAGAGAGGAGTCTTTAGCAGCTGGTTGGCTCGGATCTTAAAGATGAGCAGGGCAGTCAAAGATATGTAGAAAAGGAGAAGTGGAAGAGGCTGAAGATATGTCCAGAGTGGTTATAAGCATGATGACTAAGGGAACCTCCACACTCAGAAGTAGTAAACCTCTGGGTACCTGTGCTATTAGACAACATCAGAGGAAGACTGTGGCTGCCATGTTCGGTTTGTTGGCTCTCCAGGGCAACTGGTTGGCCACTGTGTGAAATGGGATGCTGGCGCCATGCTTATCTTTCTTGCTTGCTTTGTACATTTAAGTCTCCAACATTCTGGAGGAACTTTGGCTCAGTGGAAGAGCCTCTGCTTTGCATGCGGCAGGTCCCAGGTTCAGTCCTCAGCATATCCAGTTAAAAGGACCAGGCAGTAGGTAACATGAAACCTCTACTTGAGAGCCCAGAGGGCCATTACCAGTGTGAGTAGACAATTCTACCATCAGCAAACCAGTGGTCTGATGCAGTATGAGGCAGCTTCATGTGTATGAGGAATCTCTTCTCTGACAGAAATTGATTTTGCAAAAAACCTGTTTTGAAATTCCCTATTGCTCTGGCACACAAAACACTGCAAAAATAATAAACATTGCCTCTCTTCCAGTGACCATCCTGCTCCCAGACTATCAAGAGCAAGGGGTCAAGGCCTCCTACTCCTCTGCTATTGTGCAAACCTTCCTTTCTAATTGAACTTCCATAATTATGACCGGGCACTTCAATGAAGATGTCATTTCACAATGAGACTGCAATATTATCACGCAAAGAAGCGGCAGGTGAAGAATCTGCCTTTTGTTCCACAGCTGGGAAAAAAGACCCGGAAGTCCCACTGCAGCTGTCTGCTGGCATTCAGACTGCCTCAGGTTCCCTGCTTCGTGAGCCTCGTGTGCCAAGAAAGGCAATTTCACACGGCATTGCCCTTTTTGTGCCTGCACCTTTGGATGTCTTTCGCATAGTCTAATCTTTTAATTAAACTCTGCATGACAATGAGCTAACTGTTTGTTCAGCTTCCCTCGCAGCTGTGCTTTGATGGAGTTGGTGATACTAGGCTGGCCTTGACCCCTCCCTGCTCAGAGTCACTGGCAAGCTTACTTTGCAAAAAATGACTTTAAAACATACATAGGCCGCCTTGCCAATAAAAGGGCATTTTAAACGCTCATTAAGGCAGCTGTTTATGTGGGCTCTTGAGACAACAACATCTCAAAATGATGGTGTTTTCATATTACTCTGGTAGTTTTATGCTCTTTCTCAAAAAATAGAAAAACAGCCTGCAGTTTGGATATAGTAAAGACCTTTCCTCCCCTCACTCATTCCCTGTTTGGTGGTGTTTTGTACTCTAATGTATCATGGCTGGATTCAGATCAATATTTTGAGGTAATTCTCCCATTTATTGTTAGAAAAGATGCAGCAGGCTGAGTCGAGTCTAGCCTTAGTGACTCCAAAGCATCCCACTGAAACAAGGTGCAGAACCTCTGTGAGAAAACTGGCTACCCTTCAAGTAACGTTTTTCTTCCTTCAGAATTATTATAGTGTAAGTATAATATAGTGTAGAACTGTGTAATTGAATACATATAGTATAATGCGTAACTGATTGATTGACACACAAATTGGGCTTAAGAATGCATACAATTTATAGACTTTTGTGAGGAGATAGGAAATGGTACAAAAACAATGAATATGGATTTGATATGGCCCTTGGATGATATGGCCCTTGATATGGCCCGTAGTGATTTAGCTCTGGGCGCCCTTAGTGATTTCAGCTGGGCAGGCAGAGTGATTTCAGCCATTCAGTTAGGACTGAGATCCCATCCTCGTCTCCAGTTTTAAGTATTGAGCAGGAGGCGATGAATCCAAACAAACAGGCTTTTATTCAGTGACATTGTTCAGCTCAAAAGACAGCTCTATGAGAGAGCACTTTCATTTATACTGTTCCAACACATAACTTTCAACAATGTAACTATATACAAGCAATACTATTGGACCCAAGCAGGGCTCAGCGATTGGGTATCTAGATTGGCTTCAGGACTAATGGGAGTCTTTATTAATCAGCCAATAGGAATTGGAGCTTTAGGATACCAGAGCCCTTTTCAAGCTATTACTGCTTCATATTCTAAACACAAACACAACAGTAGGAATCCCCAATCTTGTTGTGAAATGTATATTTAGTGAGATTCTGTGGCAACTGTGCTTTAAATTTGCTTTAAGGCAAAATGTGATGTTAGCCTAGAACAGGGGTGGCCAAACTGTGGCTTGGGAGCCGCATGCAGCTCTTTCACACATATTGTGCGGCTCCCAGTAAGATGGCTGGGGAAACAAAATATCATTAGCAAACAAATAAATATTACTGGACAAATAAAGTCATTATCAATATTTGCTTTTACCCCTGATATTATTTTTGGCAGTCTCATTTAATGTTAATAAAAAGCAAATTTGCATATTTTCCAATAAAAATGTGTAATATTTGTTCATGTCTTGTGGCTCTCAGACATCTGACATTTATTCTATGTGGCTCTTAGGTTAAGCAAGTTTGGCCAGCTCTGGCCTAGAAGATGTGCTGCGCTTTTCTTCTCAAGACATTGGACACATCTTAAATTCCTTTGTCTTCTCTTGAAACTCTATGGATCCAAAGCATATGCTCCACGACTGAGCCATAACCCCCTCCACTGATGTGCATGATGTACATAGGTAGGCATGAAACAGCCCTGAATCAATTTTTACCTTGAACAGCTGTTTTATCTGAATTCAGTGGGACATGTAATAAGTCCAATGTTCAAACATACTTAGTTTCGGAAAGCCAAGTTACTTGAGTAATTAGCTTTGGCCAGTCTACTATTTATTTATTTGTTTGTTTGTTCCATTTATATCCCGCCTTGCCAGTTTTTCAACCGGCTCAAGGCGGCTAACAGCATAAAACAGCATAAAACAAGTTTACAATATAAAACATTTAAAACAATGTTACATTACAAATCCACAAGATGGCGACTTCCTAGCACTCCAGTGGGTAGAGGCAGCAGGGTGCGATCAACAGGGCCAGGGCGATGGTATAGTCAGCTTTCTCCCCGATGGCGGCTCCTATTTGAAAGCCTGGCGGAAGAGCTCCGTCTTACAGGCCCTGCGGAACTGTAACAAATCCCGCAGGGCCCTGATGTCATCCGGGAGCTCATTCCACCAGTAAGGAGCCGCCACCAAGAAAGCCCTGGCCCTGGTACAAGTCAGCTGGGCCTCTTTTGGACCAGGGCAAGTCAGGCGATTTTGGGTGCCAGACCTCAGTAGCCTCTGGGGCCTATATGGGGAAAGGCAGTCCCTCAAGTAGGCGGGCCCCTGACCATAAAGGGCTTTAAAGGTTAACACCAGCACCGTGAACCTGATCCGGTATGCTATAGGCAGCCAGTGCAGCCGCTGCAGCACAGGCTGGATGCGGTCCCGCAAAGAGAGACCCATCAACAACCTGGCTGCAGCATTCTGTACCAGCTGCAGCCTCCAGATCTGGGACAAGGGCAGCCCCAAGTAGAGAGCGTTACAGTGGTCAAGATGTGAGGTGACCATAGCATGGATCACTGTAGCTAGGTCTTCGCGTTCGAGGAAGGGAGCCAACTGCCTAGTCAGCCGTAGATGGAAAAAGGCTGCTTTGGCAGTGGCTGCTACCTGGGCCTCCATCGTCAAGGAGGAGTCCAGGAGCACACCCAAACTCCTGACCCTCGGAGCTGGCACCAATGGCACCCCACCGAAGGACGGAAGTGGATGCCCTAACCCCGTTCCGGTCCGACTCAAGTACAGGACCTCCGTCTTCAGAGTTAGCAGAGTTAACTATGTTAGCAGAGTTAGTCTGTATGAGGTATTTTGTCACACATTAAAATGCTGCCGTTTTGAAATACAGTTTATTCTGTGTTACAGGCATAGAGAGGCCCCGCTCTCATTCATACTAATCAGCAAATATGAACAGTATTAATTTTGAAGGTCTCAGTCACAATAAGCACTTAATGAAGTGTTATTAATAGGTTAAAGTTACCTGTTGTTTTAATGTTCTTATCATTTATTCTGGTAATTATTTTTATGTTCATTAATTTCCAGATGCTGGTGATTGCAAACAGTCATTTAGTTACTAATATGCTTTGAACTTTGAAGTTTTAGATTCTTTTTTTAAAATCTGGTGGACTGTTAAAAGTAGATAAGCCAGCATCAGAGTTGCCAGCCTCCAAATGAGTCCTGGAGATCTCCCAGAATTATATCAGCCTACAGAGATAATTACCCATGGAGAAATGGTAGCAGTGTGGGGGGGGGGGGGGTGGCATTATATCTTGCTAAAGTTCCTCCCCTCTCCAGGGTCCACCCCTAAATCTCCCAGAATTTCCCATTCTGGAGTCAGCAACCCCTAGCAAGTTTGCATCCAAGATGATAAATTTTAGGGAAATGAAACTGTCAGCCTTTGAAATTAAATAGCAGGGTTTTTTTTTAACTTGCAAAATAGCTTTTGTACATAGTATGTTGTGTTTAATTCTATTTCTTTGAACATAAACATGTTGTCATGAACTGTGGGTATAGATACCATAGATTCATTATAATTTTCCCTAATTTGCCAGGACTTCTGGACCCTGGGGTCTCCCTAGGCCCTCAGGGCAACTTTTTTTTTGCATTTGGAGTCCTTGATAGGGACCACATGCTTATTGGAGAATTTCTCTTTATGGAGAGAAGGGACTAGTTCTTCCATTCCTTTCCTTCCGTTGGTTTTTGGCCTAGAGAGAAAATTGTAATCAGTCCTGAGGAAGGCGGCAGGAACCTGGTTAAACTTTAAAAATCCTCTTCCCTATGATTGGAGTATGCATTTTCTGGAAGGTTGTTTCTGTAGGAAGGAAAGTGTACCCTCACATAAAGGAGGGTGGCTTGTTTGAAGTAGGTGAACTAGAAACTAGTTCAGGTAGTCATGTTAAGGACTTAACTGTTTGTTTGTTTGTTTTACCAGGCATCAGCATACTGTTAGCCCAGGGGGATATTTCCTGGAGCAAAATTTTAGGCCAGCTGTTCATTGTTGGAAACTTCAAGCTATTAACAACTTTTTGCACTGTTTTGCTTCGCTGTTAGATATAATAATGTAATAAATCTTTTAAGAAATCTGCCAGAGCTTTCACATCACAGGCTCACTTATGCATCTAGGCAGTGCCCTTGTGCAAGCAGGATGGAAGAGGAGGGGGTACCCTGTCTCCTTTGCAAGTGGGGTTGCCAGCCTGCAGGTGGAGCCTGGACATCTCTCAGAATTACAGCTGATCTCCAAGCTAAACAGACCAATTTCTTTGGGGGAAAGGCTGCCTTGGAGGGCGAACTCTATGGCATCATACCCCCACTGAGGTCCCTTGCCTCCCTGAACCCCGTTCTCTCCAGGGTCCACCCCCCAAATCTCCACAAATTTCCCACCTTGGAATTGGCAAGTCTATCTGCACATTGTACTAAAACCCTCAAATCAGGTTGATGGCAGCAAGTAGCTGTTCCGCTCTTAGTGGTGTTAAAGTTTGATGGTGAAAAAGCAGGGGTGAAAAGGGGGCTTGCCAGTTTATCTGACACCTGGGAAGAAGTGCCTCAGTTGGACCTCCTCTTCACCAAAAGCCCCTCCCTCTGCATTTGTGACAGTTATAATCTATAGGCCCAAGAATCTGTCAGTACAAGCCTAATCAGAGTTACACTTTTCGAAGTTCTTCGAAGGGTGTTACTCTGCTAGGGTGGCCAGGCTGGCAACAGTAGCCCCTTGGAGCAGCCCCTTAGAGGGCGGGGACTGGCATGCCAACATCACACCAATGCACTGAGGTTCATGGGATGTTCTAGGATTTGCAACAGCTCACTGGAAGTGATGTCAGGTGCACACACACACCCCATTTCCCCCTGCAAGTGCTTCGGTCACCAGCAAACCCTAAACTCTGCTGGTTAGTATTGCACTTTCCGTAAATTAAAGGAATGATGGCACTGTGAGAGAGCCAGTTTGATGTAGTGGTTAGGAGTGTGGACTTTAATCTGGGAGAACTGGGTTTGATTCCCCACTCCTCCACATACAGCTGCTGGTGTGACCTTGGGTCAGTCACAAGTTCTTTCAAAGCTGTTCTCTCAAGGGCAGTTCTTGAGAGAGCTCTCAGCCCCACCTACCTCGCAGGGTGTCTGTTGTGGGGAGGGGAAGGGAAAGGAGGTTGTAAGCCTCTCTGAGACTCCTTCGAGTAGTAAAGGGCGGGGTATAAATCCAGTCTCTTCTCTTCTTCTATGTGCTATGCTATATGCTATACTACATGCTGCATTTACTTTATAGGCTATATCCATTGATTGACAAGGTCTCACCACCCCACAAATCAACCAGATCCAAACAAGGAGCCCAGCTATGACTATATTTTATTGCTCTGCAAACCCAATAGAGCACTCCTTGGTTTCATAAACAAATATGAGTATGGATACTGTGAAAAATCCCAAACTGATATAAGAGTTTCCAATCAACAGACTAGGACTTCCTCTCCTTTTCTGCTGCAGCCCCAAATGCCCCTCAAGATGCTATTTCTAGACAGGCAGGGAGTAGTTTGAAGTCTGCAGCTGGAGGGAGGAATCAGCAAAAACTTGCCTCCCTCCCACCAGCATAAATGTTCTAGAGGGGTCAGTTTATGGTTTGTTTTCTTAACAAACCATGTGCATCATTATTGATATGTGGGGAAGCTATCTCCCATTTATTACTCTTCTTAATGGGGGATAGCTTCCCCACGCATCAATAATGATGTCTGTACAGATATTGAAGAAGAAGAGGAGGAGGAGGAGGAAGAGGAGGAGGAGGAGCAGCTTTAAGGGAAGGGCTTTTGGATTGCCATGGCAACTGAAAAGGCCATGAGAAAATTTGGCAGCCATGGGAAACAAGAAGCTATTCAAGCCCTGGCTTGCCTCTCTTGCCTGCCTGCTTCTCACCTTTCTCACCTTGCCAAGAAGGACTGAGATGCAAGCAGGCAGGCTGGAGGGTAGAGAAAAGCTCAGGCAGGTGGGGGTATGGGGGAAGCACAACCACATGGGGAGGGGAGGGAAGGTGGTGATGTTGCAGCATGGGGGCAGGAGTGTGTCGAGGGAGCCCCAGGAAAGCAATGGCAAGGAGTTGGGTGTTGGGGAAATGGGATGGTGGGTGTGAGACTTACGACCATGTCTCTGACAGTTATACTTAAAAGAATGGATGTCATGCCACATTAAAATCCCAGTTTCAGACTGAAATACTACAGATCAACATATGAAGGTCAACAGAGGCACATGGAATGTTTTATTTGAGACATTTCTATTCAGAATCGGCAGTGTCTTCGCTCAGAATCTGAATACTGGATTTATTTTACAGGCTACTCAGAGATGAGGGACGGATTTTATAAATCAACACTGTCCTTTGCTGAACTTCCACATGAATCTACACACAAATGAATAGGCAGAGGGATTAGTTTCCAGTGCCTGAGACCATGGCATGCAATCAGTCACTGGACATTCAGTTAAAAGAGCTGCGTGTCTTTTCAATCCTGTTCATAATTATTTTCTTTTCAGTTGAATATTTCCTGCATTGCTGCTGCTGTTTCTCATAACATATTCATCACATTCACCCGGCATGTTTAGCTCTTTATTTACCTCTATCAGAACCTTTCTAAGTTTCACACAAATCACATAAGGATGGATGATACAGTTGGAAAGGGTTTATCAGCTTACAGTCTTCACAAAGAGCTGGGCCTCTAATGTAGGGTGGCCAACCTTCAGGCGGTGGCTTGAGATCTCCTGCTATTACAACTGATCTCCAGGCAAGAGAGATCAGTTCACTTGAAGAAAATGGCTCTTTTGGAAGATGGACTCTATGGAATTATACCCCACTGAAGTACTTCCCATCCCCAAATCCCACCCTCCTCAGCTCCACCCCACAAATCTCCATGTATTTCCCAACCTGAAGCTGGCAACCCTACTCTAACTGAATGTTAGGCTATTGCCTACCATATTTTAATCTCACCTTTCTTCCATGGAAGTCAGGGTGGTGTTCCTGGTTCTCCCTGTTTCCATTTTATACTCCCAAGAACCCTGAGTAGTAGGTCAAGTTGAAAGGCAGTGATTGGTTCAAGGTCAGTCAGTGAGATTCATGGCTGATCAGAGATTTGATTCCAGGTCTCTGCCATAATCATGTGACAGCCTAATTGTTACACCACACAGAGAGAAATGAGCTGGCAATATGATAAATAAGGTTTGGTCAGCTTAGGCTTTGGTCACATGCACCAGTTGGAGTGGAAAGAAAGTGAGGCTATTTCCTCCAGAGGAATATGAAACACAGTTGCAAGATCACACATCTCTTTGTAGCTGTGGGGTCAGCCCATCACTGTGTGATCAGATGCAACCATGGGTGAGTTGGTTGTTGTTGTTTTTTGCCATTTGTTTCCCATGCGCATAAACAAAGAAATGCACCTCCACACTGAGGGCTCCCTCTGGAGTATGTGATTATGCGCAGATTGCAAGGGGGGAATGGCACAGAGTTGGTATGGAATGGTCAGACCATCCCGACGGCATGAGAGCATGCTTGTGTGATCAGACAGGGGAAAGTCCGTAAATGGCCTATTGGAACCAGTTAGAACCAAACCTTCCCTGGAGTCTTTTAACTCCGCTTGTGTAAAGGACCAGCACGGGTTACCGATGATTGCAGGATGCTTCCCACCTGTTGCTGTCTGATTGTGCCCTTTAGATCCATCAGGCATTTGCAGCTATGTTGAATCTAAAGGTGCATATGATCACAGGCTTATTCAAATGACTTCCTCTAAAGAAAAGGAAATTAAGCAAAGATTAGCCCTTTCTTATTAACACATGTATCTCATGCTATCACTAAATCAAACAAGTCTTTCAGAATACATAGCAGGTTTGTATAAGGCTCATAAAATCTGCAGCGATTGTCTTTTGATCTGGAGGTCACATAAAGTAGACAGCAACACCTGTTTACCTGCAGCAACCTTGCCAATAAATACAAATACAGGGACTCTGACTCGAAATTCAGCCTTCCTAGATTCCTATGAAACAGACAGTTTTCACGGGTTTACAGTACAATTCCAAGCAGAGTTATACCTTCTTAGCCCGTTGCTTTCAACAGACATTGAAGGGTGTAACCATTTAGGAGGGTAGTGTTAAAAATCAGCTCCACGCTACATTCAACTAAAGTCACAATGACAATCAGTTAACTGTATATTGTAATATGACAAGTTGACATTAAACATAGATCCATGTACGGCATCAGGCATTAATATATCTATCAGCTGGGAATGCTAAATTAAAAACTGGAAGTAAGTGCAAATTAATACCTGCTACCTAAAAATAAAATGTTATTCCTTTCTCTTTCTTCCCTACCTGAAGAGTCTACAATACAAGAAAAATAAATACTAATTCAACATGTCATTATATTAACCATGAATGCAGCTAAATATACCTCAATCCTGCAAACTGGTTTATTTATTTAATTAAAAATGCCAGTCCTGCTTTTCTGCTGAAATAAACCTTCAGCAACACTAACAACAAAAAAGGAAATCCATAAACAGCAGATTGTTATGTGTTATTACTAAAAGAACTAAGACAACAAGAGAGAATAAGAGTTTTAAGAACAGCCCTGCTGGATCAGACCAAAGGTCCATCTAAACTGGCATCCTCTTTCACCCAGTGGCCAACCAGATGTCCCTGGATGGCCTACAAGCAAGGCATGGAAGTAAAAGCCCCCCCCCTTTCAACTGATGTTTCAAGTTTATAGTATGTTGGTGTTGGAGAAGACCTTGGAGGTCATCTAATACACTTCCCTACTTAATGCAAGCAATGTGCATCCCTGACAGATGGCCATTCAGCCTCTACTTAAAATGACAATGAATGATAGCTCACCTCCAGAGGCAGTCTGTTGCATTGCTCAACAGCTCTCACTGTTATTAGTTGGTTGAAATCTACTTCCTTGTAACTTCTGCCCATTAATGCTTGTCTTGACCAAAAGATCACAGGTCAGTTCCATCTTCTATGCTACAGCCCTTCAGATATTTGACACAGTAATTATATCTCCAGAGTACATGATCCCAGATCTTTTAACCTTTTCTCAGAGGGCTTTTTCCCCAGACCTCTCATCATCCTGGTCACCCTCCTCCAGATGTCCTGTGGTTTGTCAATGTCCTTCTTAAAATGTGGTGCCTAGACAAATTAAGAAACAAAAGGTTAATTACAGCAAATCTAAGGACCAAGTGATATCAATTATAAACATACCACACGAATACTGTCAAATATATAAAAATGCATGCATTTATTACAAATCATATAAAAAGAGATATAGGCCCAAAGAGTAGCCATAGTTCAGGATGAAATCATACAATAGTATCAAGCATAAACTGTACATGACCAAGACCATATGTGTTTTGTCCAATTTGGCCTTCCTCAGTGGTCAAACATATTTATTGCACACTGGCTCCAGGTAATACAATATATACTAAAATTAGGACCAATTTAAAATTGTTTTATAATAAATCTCAGTGACTCAAGGCATAGATATGATACAAAGGCCCAATTTTAAATACTTTCTGCCCTGGTCATGTATTTGTATCTTGAATGATACTTCAAGTATATGTCTTTCTTTCTTGGTCCAAGGAAAATATATTCTCAGTGTAGTTTGGAACCAATAGCAACCCTGCAGCTTCTAAATTTACAGAGTGGAATGACAGCCTTGGGGAATAGGCTCAGTGCTCTGTGACTGGAATGTTGGCCCCTGGGAGTAGCAGAGGTGTTCTGGGACTGGAATGACAAACCCAAACACTCTCATTTTTGGTAGAATGACACCCCTTCCCTCCTCCACCTGGCTGTTGTGCCTCCTACATGAAGCAGGGTGATTCAGCAGATGCAAGTCAATGCCAGTGGTCGGCATCCACCAACTCACACAGCAGAACCAGAGCTTGCAGTTTCAGCACTGAAGCTAGGAGCGCCAGCCTCCAGTGGGACCTGGGGATCCCCTGTAATTACAGCTCATTTTCAGACTCCAAAGATTAGTTTCCCTGAAGAAAATGGATGTTCTGGAGGGTGGACTCTATGGCATCATACCACACTGAGGTCTCAGTCCTCCCGAGGCTCCATCCCCAAATCTCTAGGAGTTTTCCAGCCTGTATTGGGCCACCCATCCCCCCCATCCCCCAGAGGTGGCCAGGGGGACCTGGCAACTCTAACTAGAGATGTTTTAACAAGGGAGGGGAGAGAAGGGAGGAAGGAAGGAAGGAAGGAAGGAAGGAAGGAAGGAAGGAAGGAAGGAAGGAAGGAAGGAAGGAAATGGGGAGACAGGAAAAAAAGGAGAGGGGGAGGGGAGAGATGGAAAGGGGGGGAGAGAGCAAAGGATCCCCTCATCTCTTTGAGCTCCAAAGTTCAGAGGGCTATAAACTTCCCATGTAGACCTGCTGAGCTCTGAAGTGCTCCCTTTCTCATTTCACAAAAGGCAAAACAAAAACACGCTCCTCCTTGAAGCCATGCACTCACCCTCCCCCAAACCCTGGCAGCCCTTTACTTGGAAAGCTGACAAACTTTCACAGGGTGGGTTTTTTTCACCTGCAAGATCTCCCACTGCAGAACTGGAAGAATCAGCAGCCCACCAGAAGCCTGCCTTGGAAGAAGGCAACTGCATGGGAGGGGGCAGACACTGACCCCTTTCCACCCCCCTTTGGGTGCAGCAACCAGTGAGGATTCACACTCATGGCTACAGAGGGCAGCCACAGGAGGCAGGGAGGAGGAAGGGGATGGGACCAGACCATAGGGAAGGGCTTATGAGGCAGCCGGGGCGAGTGGCGACTCCTGGCAGATTTGAAGCAGGGGTGGGGTGAGGGGATGGTGGCAGTGTCCTGCCCACCTTCGGCTGCCTGTCCCTCAGCAAGGCTGGTTCTCCTTCCCCACCAGCCTCGAGAGGACTCATTTGGCTGCTGGGAGCAGGGGGCAGGGCTTGCTGCATGTGCCTGCCCCCTGGGGTCCTGATTAGCGGACCATCACCCCGGCGAGCTCCGGCACCAAATGAGCCCTGTGGTTTATGCCTGATACTATTGCATGATTTTATCCTGAACTGTTGCTACTATTTGGGCCAGTATCTATTTTTATCTGATTTGTCATAAATACCTGCATTTTTGTATATTTGACAATATTTATGCATGTTTATTTATGTATATTTGACAATATGTCTATAATTGATATCATTTGGCCCTTAGATTTGCTGTAATTAACCTTTTGCTTCTTAATTCAATACATTTTGGGTCCCCCCCCTTTTTTTTCTTTGTTGCTTAGACATAGTACTCCAGATGAGGCCTGACCAGTGCAGAATAACGTAGAACAATTACTTCTCATTCTGTCAGTGCGGCCCAATATGCCTTTTTTTTTTGCAGTTGCAGCATACTGCTATAGTTTTTAATTGGCAAAGTTGTCAGACAAGGATGCATCCCCATATTCCTTGAACTTATATGCAGAACATATCGTAAGGAAAGCTAGATTAGATGATGGAGTGAAAATTGGTGGAAAAACATTAAAAATTTGAGATACTGGCAGGAAATAGTGAAGATCTGAAACAATTACTGGTGAAGATTAAAGCAAAAAGTGCCAAAGCAGGATTACAGTTGAACATCAAGAAGACAAAAGTAATGTCTCCAGGGGAATTGTTCAACATTAAGGTTGGGAATTTAAGATGTTAACAAAGGACTCTGTAAAATGCACTAATTTTTACTTCCATATACTACAAATACATTGTGATAGTCAAAACATTACAATGCAAAAAAGCAATGGTCCACATAAGTAGATGTTGACAGAGTTTTCAGAATATGCTCCCATTTCGACAATGCTTCTTCCGAATCTGGACCAATCAGCTGTTATAAATATTTATATAAATGCGTAAGTAGACAGGGAGAAAGGATTACAAAACTAAGAAAGTATTCTATTATTTGTAAAGTTACAAGTACAGCTCCCAGTGCTAATACATAGAAGTGAACCTGTCACTGCTTCTTAAGTACACAAATTTCTCCTATTGACAATCTAGAATACAAAAATAGCTTAAATGAATCAGGTATTTAATGTAACCACAAATTTAAAAACAAAAGACGGAGGAATGAAAGCTTACCAGTGAGACTGAAAACATCTTCATTGAAGGCTGAAACCTTGATAAGAGTATTCTTAGTAGCCTTAATTACTCTCTGTGTTTTGCTACTTTTGTAGTGAAACCACACCCACACAAAGAACAAACGGTCTTAAAGCTACAGAGATACCCACATGTCATTGTAGTGTCCCATTCAGGATTTACAGTCTATATACATCACTGTACTACATTACAGACAGCTTTAAAATACTTCTTACATTACATACAGATTAGATTATGAAGGTTTATAGGAAACAAGAGAAATCTATGTTTCCATTCAGTCCCCGAGGCTGACAGGTATCCAGTCTAAAAATCCAGAATGCCTCGCACTGGAACAAAACCTTATGTATATCTCTAGCATTTGATACATCAAGCTGGACTAATTCTAAAGCCACAAAACGGAAATCCTCGAAAGAGTGACCCTTTTCTGTATAGTGCTGTACCAGAGGAGCATAAAGATATGCGTATTTAATGCGTGACTTATGTCCACACATGCATGTTCGCAAAGAACGTGCAGTTTGCCCCATGTATTTGAGGCCACACGGACATAAAATTAAATGTACTGATCTCTTTACCACACATGTAGAGTAGAAATCAATCATCTTAAGGAAATTTACTTCCAGAAAATCTAACATGCAAGTTTCTACACATTGTGCAAGTTTCTACTTAGGGCTGCCCTTGTCTCAGATCCGGAAGCTGCAGCTGGTGCAGAACGCTGCGGCTAGGCTGTTGATGGGTCTCTCTCTGCAGGACCACATCCAGCCTGTGCTGCAGTCACTGCACTGGCTGCCCATAGCATACCAGATCCGATTCAAGGTGCTGGTGTTAACCTTTAAAGCTCCGTATGGTCAGGGGCCTGCCTACTTGAGGGATTGCCTTTCCCCATATAGGCCCCAGAGGTCACTGAGGTCAGGCACTCAACATCGCCTGACTTGCCCCGGTCCGAAAGACGTTCGGTTGGCCTGCACCAGGGCCAGGGCTTTCTCGGTAGCAGCTCCCTACTGGTGGAACGAGCTCCCGGATGACATCAGGGCCCTGCGGGATCTATTGCAATTCCGCAGGGCCTGTAAAACGGAGCTCTTCCACCAGGCTTTCAACTAGGAGCTGCCACCGGGGGGAGGAACTGACTGATAACATCGCCCTGGCCCAGTTGGTTGCACCCCTTGCTGTTCCTGCTCGCCACGAGAACTCGGAAGTCGCCATCTGTTGTGTAGGATGTGGTGTCAATTCTAATTGTGTATTCTTATACTGTATTTTTATATTGTAAACCTTTGTTGTAAAGGTATTTTATGCTGTTAGCCGCCTTGAGCCGGTTCGCTGGCAAGGCGGGATATAAATATAATAAATAAATAAATAAATAGTTTACATACCGAACATTTTCTACATTGATAGTTTCCCTTCAATGGGACAGTTGCTCTGGTGGAAACCTGTAAATCTGATATAATAAGTATGTCTCCTATGTTGCAAGTTCTGCAGAACCCCCAAAAAGGGTTTTGTCTACATCCTGGTATGTCCCCTAATATGTGCCAGTGTTTGAAGATAATATTCTGAATGGCATACATGAGAGGAGTATAATCTAAGGCCCAGCAAATATTGTCTTCTTCTACCTTATTCTGTGGCAAAAACAGTACATTTTATTTGACTCCATGTGCTCTTCCCCTGGCTTGTTGCACCACTCTAGATGGATAGCACCGTTGCAGAAACTGATCTTGCATTTTTGAACATTCCTTCAGGTAGTCTAGTTCAAAAGTAGAGTTTCTTTTGAGGCGCAGAAACTGGCTATATGGAAGATTCATTTCCAACTGCTTTGCATGAAAAAAGCTATAGTGTAAAATGGAGTTTTTATCAGTTTTCTTTGAATAGGGACGAACTGCCAAACTAGCCTCATGTACAAACATGGTTGTATCTAAAAAATTGATCTCTTCCCAACTGATTACAGGTACAAAATGAATGGATCCATGCAGTGTGTTTAGTCATTCCACAAAGGGCTGCGCCAAAGAACAAGGAAAAGATTGTCAGCATACCTCTAATAATAAATCATATGTTCAAAATATGGATTATGAGTTTCATTGCAAATCCATTTACATTCATATCATACATAAAGAGGTTTGCTACACCGGGGGCAAAAGTGGAGCCCATGGCTGCCCCTTTAACCTGCCAATAAAATTGGTCAAAAAATTGGAAATAATTCTTTTTAAATATGATGTCTGCTAGATCTATGAAGAAATGTGTAGCTGGAATTAAGGAGTCTCTTTTCTCTAAGGTAGAGAGTAGACACGAAAGGGATGCTGCAAGCAAGAAATCAGAAAGACATTGAGCTTGGGAAGGGCAGCCATGAAAGATCTAAAAAAGATTCTTACATGTAAAGATATGTCGCTGGTGACCAAGATCAAGTTAATTCATGCCATAGTATTCTCCATTGCTATTTATGGGTGTGAAAGTTGGACAATGAAGAAAGCTGACAAGAAGAAAGTAGATTTCTTTGAAATGTGGTATTAGAAGAGAGTGGTCTCTCCCATCCCATACTTGTGCCTTTGATTTTTTTTTTTTAAAAAAAACCCTAAATGTGAAATTTTGCATTTAACTCTACTGTTTGAGGCTGTCAAATAGTTTTTGAATCCTGACTCTGTCTTTTTGTTGTTAGCTATCTCTCTAAGCATTGTGTCATCTGCAAATTTGACAAACATCCCCTCTATGCCTTCATCCAAGTAGTTTATGAAATACTGAACAGCACGGGGCCTTCAACAGAGCACTGCAATGCTTGTCTTGAGACTTCCTTCCAGTGAGACATGCATGGTTGTAAATACTGTTTGAGAAGTTTGTGGTATGGGCTTTCTTTAATCTGTTACAAAATGATGATGATAGACAATGAGATTTGGAGAGGAATGGTCTAATGAAGAACCATGCCCCATGGCAAGTCTTCAGAACTGAGAATACCAAAGCAAAATATAATAATTAATATTCTGAGGGGGAAAGGAACCCTTTTACTTTGTGAGGTCAGAGCCAAAAGTCAGGGATGTGTGGTCCCTTTTTTCTTTCACCATGAACCTGCGATCTGTGGGAGTTTACATTCAGTGAAGTCCAAAGAGCTCATTGAGAACAACAACAATTCTACAAAAAGGCTAATCTGTGATTAGGCTTGCTCTTGGGGATTCAGAGGCTAACCATCTTGGAACTGCTCCCTATGAAGAGAAAAGCTGCAAAGCCCCCCTGTAGCGCCAAAGGGCTGATAAGAAACATTCATTATTTCCTCAATAAGTATACTTGAAAAGGATGGAGGTGTTTACAGATGCTATCAGCGTGAGGTTGGATGTGTTGACAATAAATTAACGCCTCTTTCTGACATGACCCTTGGAGCATAGACAGGACGCCTGTAGTAATTCTCTTTTTTTTCCATGTCTGACACATACCTTCAATTTGACTTTTATTAAAAATGGTCAGCTAGGCTGACATTTGGCATGGAAAGAATGATCTCATTGGCATTATTTTTGAAGGTCAGATGGTGTGATGAATTAGACATATGGCCCAACCTCTGCATGGCAAACAAGGGAAAAGAATAAGATGGCAGAGGAGTACAACATTCTGCCCCAAAAGCTTACATAGTCACTAGAAAGCTAATCATCAGAGAATATTCATTATAGAGGGGGGAAATGAATTCCCTTCTTAGCATCATAGGCCACCATAGCACCAGAAGCACCATAAGTGGGGAGCAAATTCAGAAGTGGTAGGTTAATCTAGTACCACATTCTTACCCACAACGTTCTCCCCTATCATTAAGGAATATTAGCCTTGTGTAGTCATATTGCAAATTGTGTATTCAGTGCTGGAAAAGAGGAGCCTTGAAATAGCAAATTGTTTAGAAAGTAAAATGTTCAAGATTATGCTTGAAATCAGGGGAGGAGGTATATTGCCATTGGTTTTATGGAGGGGTCTCTGAGCAATCCTATGCTCAGCTGATACAGTACAAGAACACTAAGCCTCTACAAATGTATTTTTTAACTATGCAGTCCTAACACTTGCCTGGAAGTAAGCCCCACTGAATAGACCAGAGCTGGATTCTGAGTAGGCCTGAGTTAGATTTCTCTCTAAAAGGTATAGAGGGAAAAGCTGTGGTGCTAATCTGCAGTCATGCCATAGACAGTGGGGCCTGTGACATTAATGCAGCCATGCAGCCGCATTCAAAGAAAACTTACCATTGCATAGATAGGACAAAGGGAACCATATTTAACCAGATTCAAAATGCTATAATAGGCATGTTGGGAAAATGGGTCAACAGATAATTTTCTTTAAAAAAGGAAATGATCATTGAAGTACCAGTCAATAACATCAAAAACAATTGTGCATTTATTATTTTAGAAATTATCATTTATGAAAGGTTTTTCCGGGGGGGGGCGTGTTACTATAATTTAAGTTGCAGTGTCCAAAACTATACATTTCTTTGCCTGGAAAGTAAGCAGTTCCATAGTGTATGCTTTTGTACATATTGCTTGTTTCGGGCCTAAAGCCCTAAAATCTAAAAAGTGAGAAAGTGAAAACCATATGTGAAACAGGGATGAGCACAGATTCCTTTTATAGTATCATTTTTTTTCTGTTTGCTTGAATTTTTGTCACTTCTTGCCATTGCCTTTGGAGATTCCCCTGTATTGTGTAAACATGCTATATAGTTTTCATACACAGTTTATACATACATATGCCATTTGTACTAATTTATTGACACAAGCAGTGTTTTAAAATGAATACTGTTATGAGAATGGTTAATTGCAAGTAAATAGAAAATGGCATGTGGATTTTAAAAATCACAGGTTCAGTTGAAGTGTAGAAGAAGCAAATTCAAAGCAGAGGGTTGGGAGTTGAAAGTGCAAGGATGGATATTTGAAAATCATCTTTAGTTGAAAACATATGAATTATACCAGGACTCTTGATAGAGACCTGGAATTGGCTACAACTCCCTGTCAAATATATAGTCAGTGGTGCAGTCTTCTTGCTGCCTATTGTGTATAATAATGGCTTTGAATTTTCTGAGTGGAAAAAGGAAGTACCAAGACTCTGATTCTAAAATTCATACTAAGGGCTTGACATCTTCAAACATATTCAGGGGAGAAAATAGAGAGAGGAAGCATGGTTTTAAAAAATGCAACGGTTTTGAATGTGATAGTGACCAATTAATTTTGGAAGTTCTGGAGCAGAAGGAACCCCCCCCCCAAAAAAAATTCCCCAGACCCCATTTTAAATTGGCCAGCAGCATTTTAATTAATTTTATTGGAGGAGTTGATGGTCTGCCTTTCTCACAGGGACTCAAGGGGTCAGTACAACCAACAAAAGCCTTTCTTCTTCTCCTTCCTCTTGTTAGAAAAGTATGCATTGCTATGTGCCCCTGGATCTGACACTCTAAGCGGCAGTTTTCTTCTTTGTTTACCTATTATGCTAACTGGACAAGTGTTAAGGTTTGCTAAATTTTGCTATTCTGGCAGAGAAGCCAACAAATTGTTCTTGTTAAATTGATGTTCAAGTCACTGGTGCTTCTTTCAAATTGCATTACTCTTTCTCTGCCGGCACACCTGCCAGTTAACCCTAACTGTAAGATTTTGAACCACTAGAGACTTAAAGAGTTTGTCTCTCCTTTTAGAGGGAGAGTTACTGTCTAAGACCTCTTTGAGCCTCTAGCCAACATGGCAGAACTTCTGTTTGTTTGTTTGTTTTCTGTTTGTAGGAAGCCACATAACTTCTTGGAAATGGATTAAGTCAAAGAACTATGTCTTCAGTACATGTAAACTAAATAGCCTGACACCAGTCCAGGCCCGTAGCCAGGATTTTTGTGTTGTTTGGTGGGGCATTACATTTTAAGGGGGCAGTTAAAGTACAGTTAATTAAATTAATCTGAATGCCTGTCTTTAAAGGGAGAGGCTCTGAGCCTGTTTCAAGCCCTTCCTTTCAAGGGACAGGGCAGCAAGCTCATCAGTACCTAGAGGAACAAAACAGCTCAGAGGGCATTTAATTGCCTACAGAAGGCATTTAAATGCCTTTTGACTTCCAAAGGGCAAGGAAGTTTAGAAGGGCACCTTCAATACTTGTCCAACAATCCCCCTTTCTGCTAGTCCAGTATCACCTAGGTCATGGTCCAAAATAAGGTCTATGACTATTTGTGGGGCAGGGCTTTTAATTTAGGAGGCAAGGCCACTAAATGCCCCACTGTAGCTACAGGCCTGCACCAGACAATGATCAGATGTTCTCTTTTCCCCCTCCCTTTTGTTACTCTTGCCATTTTGTCATTCTGTTTTCTTCTAAGTTCTGGCTTTTATAATAAATATAGTTTCTTTCTTTTTTAAAAAATACTGTGCTTGTGGGCTAACACCCCCCCACACACGATGGCTTTCCCAGTCATGCTATCCATTAATATTAGGGTTCTTTTATCAAAGGATTTAACAGGTATTTTGGGAAGCCTTTAAGATCAAAAAAGGTGAATTGGTAGGTGACCAGTTCATAATTTGACAAGCTGAATGGGCATCATAATGGCTTTGGAAGTTAGTTAAGGTATAAGCCCAGCTGAGATAGCACAATTTGGCAGGGAAGCTCTGTGCACATTCCCTAAGGAATGTTCTCTCGGTTACATGTCCAACTGTCTAATGCAATGGAACAAAGTTGGAGTTTAGTGGCATCTTTACAACCAACAAAGTTTTATTCAAGGTACAAGCTTTCATGTGCAAGTACACTTCTTCAGATACAGTGAGACAGAATTTCCTCAGCCATTATTTCACTGAACTCAAACTTTGTTCTGCCACTTCAGACCAGCACAGCTACCCACCTGAATCCATCTAATACAATGTAAGACAAAAGGTCCTTTTCTCTTGAAAGAACAGGAAATAGTCTTTGCCTGTTTCCCAGCCAAACATTACGTGCTGTTCATGAATTGATATTTTCTTCATTGCAAGAAGCCTTGCAAAGACCAGTTCAAGTTGCTAGCTTCCTGATCCTTGCTCCTTCAGATATAGAAAAATGCTGGGGGGTGGGGGGGGGGGCGGGATTAGTTGATTGCTCCCTATGCCATCACATTTTACTAAATTCTGTTCCTCTGAGTTTCAGTTCTGTGCTAGTTTAGAGCTACAACATTTGTGTTTTCATGTATTGATGGTCTCGTGTTTGTGAACATTTGACTCATTTTTCTATCTAAAGTACAGATTGTGATAAAAGTGGGTGCAAATCCATCCAAAGGGGTTGTTCAAGATCACTGACATGTAATATTGTCAAGCCAGAGATTGGTTTTCCCCTGGCTATTGATTAAAACATTATTAATTATGTCTTAGTACATCACGCATTATGCACTAATGCCATTTTAATAGGTATGCTCAATTGGATAGCATCATTAAGGTGTGACTGAGAAATGTAGGAATGCCTCCAGTGAGCCTTCACAATTGGTAAGGGCTAATGTAGTGATTTGCTGAAGTGCCCCAACTGTTCAAGTATACAGAATGCCATGACACTGTGGTTGAAGACAAAAATTATGTGTAGCACCACCTATTCCCCACCCCTTGAGAGATTTCATTTGTCTTGTCAAACCATTTGGTGTATCCTGAAATTTCTCTTATGTCTGAGAAAAGCCCTCCACTTTTGCTTCAAAATTTGCTTCAGGTAAAAGTTGTAACAATTGCATGTCACGTAGCAAGCGCTGACAAATATTACCATCAACTTCAAAACCTGTCAGAGATCAAATATCAGTGAGTGGAATAGAATGATGAGAAATAATAGCAAATACGTGAATATTTAACAAATATGTAAGTGTTCAGGGAATGTCTAATGCAGACCCTGACACATTTTTTTGCCTCTAATAGCCAGCCCCAGCTATATTGGTAGATGAATAGAGATCTCTGATCTGTATTCAGCTGACATGATACCCCCAAAATATTGACAAGGTATTTTTCGGGTATTCATTTGGCTTGGTTTATGCTGAATGCACACCCCTACTCATGACCCTTTCAATATCAGCATCTAGTCCAGGCCACCACACATAACTTCTGCCTAGTGCCTTCATTTGCCCCATACCTGGGTGTGCGGTGTGTATAGTTCTTAATATGACTTGGTGTCCTCTTTCTGCAATGATTACCCCGTTTCCCTATCACAGACAACCCTTATGAGCTGACAGTTCATCCTAATGGCATGAAAATGGCAAGAATACTTCACCCAGTTTTTCTGCATACCAACCCCCCTATACCCAGTTGAGACCACATGCCAAGAGGAGTCCTTTTGTTGTCATTCTAGCAATCTGTGCAGCCTGAAGAGGGGGGTTCTATCATGGATTCCAGCATAAGGATTTCCATTGGTGGAATAATGGCACAGCTCGGCTCCCGGCGCGCTCCTTGCGCACCTGGGGGCCACTTTGCCGCCTTGCCTGAGAGCGAAGCAGCACGGTTAATTGCGCTATCGCACGATTTGGAGCCAGCAGGGTGGGGCTGCCTATATAAGGCGGAGCCCCGCTATCCCGCCTGTTATTCGGCTCCATGTGCTCGAGGCTTGGAGCAGGCTCAGTGGCAGCCTGCGGTTTGACGGCGGCGTGCAGCATATAGCGGCGGTTCGGCTGCGCCTGCTGCACTCGATAGCCTCCTTCGTTGCTCACCCGGTGGTGGGATCGGGCTGCAGCGGCTGTTATTTTGGCGGTGTTTTTCGCCGGGCTCCGGCAGGTGGCATGGGTGGTGGCTCGGTGACGGCGACCCGCTGTGGTGGCGGTGGCTCGGCTGCATTGCTGCTTCATTGGGCTTCCTTTCTTGGTTGGCTCATTCTCATTTGTCTTTTCAAGCTCCGGTTTTGGCGCACCTGGCTTTTCTTGAGGACAAATGTGATGCGGGTGCTGCTGAGAGCAGTGAGGGATCGGTGTCTGGTCACCTTGGGCAAGGCTTGGGGGATCAACAGGTGGCGCTCTATACGGTGCCTCAGGGCCAAGGAGGTAAGGAGGCTACCACTGGTGGTGATGGGTCCCTCTGGCCCTGGGGCCCCACTTATCTGGGAACGGCATCTTCGCAGTTGGTTCAGACTAGCTGGCCACAATATCCTCCAATGGGTTTTCCTTCTTTTCCCCAAGCATCTTGGCCGGCATGGGGGTACCCCCAGCAAGGCATCACCTTTCCCGGGAGTGCATCGTATGATGCGGTTCCTGCGGTGGCGTTGCCTAGTGGTGGCTCTGATTTGCCATTAGGCAATCACTTGGCCATCGCTACCAAGGAAAAAATTCTAAAAGGGGAATTTGTTGATGTTTTCAGACTTCTATATCGTGAGATGGAGAAGAAATATAAGGATAACCTTGAGGAGAGGGAAAAGGAGTGTCTGAAGCGACACGTAGTTGATAGGACCTGAGCAAATTGGTTCCCTGGTTTACTTACACACTCATTTAGAATTGGGGCTGTGTCAACAGCTTCCGCCATGGGATACCAGGGCAGTGATATCCAGAGGATCAGGCTCTGGAAATCCCGCTGCTATAAATGTTACGTTAGGACCTGCAAGTTGCAGCTCCATTGAGGCTCCTTCAGTTGTTCCCTGTTTGTTAATGAAGTTCTTTTTACAGGTGCTGCAGGCCGCGAGATGAGACGAAGGGTCTGTGGCCACGGCATGGTTTTCTGGGCAGCTCATTGGGCTCAGAGGACACCTGTCGGCTCTCAGCTCGGCCTTAGCAAGGTGACAGTGGTCAAGTGGTTGGGAAGGAGGGGCATGAGATGGCCTGCACTCCTTCCCTTGTTGTTTGGCGAGAGACGGGGGCCTCCTCCTCATATCCTGGTCATACACCTGGGGGGCAATGATTTGGGGCTGATGAAGGGCATCGCCCTTGTGTTGCAGGCCAGGGCCGACCTTGCAAGGATAAGAGCAAGGTGGCCTGAGGTGCAGATCATTTGGTCAGCCATGCTCCCCCGCCAAGTGTGGCAGCATGTAGAGGATCCCAGGTGCATTGACTGGGCTAGACGTAAGGCCAATAATCAGATGAGGAAGGCCATGGAGTCCGGGTTGGGCTTCTTTTTGCCGCACCCCAATATATGGTTCGAGTTTTTGGACCTTTATAGGTCCGATAGGGTACACCTTTCCAACAAAGGCAATGGTATATTCTTAGAGTACTTGCAGCATGGGATACGCATGCCACTTGGTTGCTGAATAGGTAGTGAAGGCCAAAGCAGAGGCTTGGCCTTGGCTGCGGCAGGTTTGTGCAAGCAAGAAAAGGAACTGGTGAGTGCCTTACAGCATATCCCGTTTGGGAACAGGAGATCATCAGGATATGCCCTTGGGCTATGTGGTTTGGGGTGGAGAATGGTGATCTCCTCTGGGAACCTCTCCAGCTAGGCTCCTCCCTGAAGGTCTGTGTGGTCTCAGGGGTAGGCGCTCCTGCGGGGCAACCAGTATGCTGGGCTGCTGGTTACGAGCCAGAATCTGGCTGGCTCAAGACTGGAGCCAGGTGACCTGCCCATATCAAGGGCAAGGAGGTTGTGTCAGGGAGTGACGCCTGTTCCTTTGCTGGCTTAGTTTGCCTGTTGCTGCAATGTTTTGTTAAATAGTTAATAAAGTGGCCCTTGTTTAATTCCAACCATTGTCTGTCTCATTATTCTGGCTGGGGTGGCAATCAGGTATCTGCAAGAGACAGACAGTTTAAGGCATCTGTGTTTGCAATCCCCCCCCCCCCATTTATAAATGAGATTATAATCATAAACATTCAGCTTAATACTCCAATATTGCATACAGGGAGATAAGATGGGAGGTGTTGGTTTGTCTTTGGTGGAAATTCCAAGAAATGCTTTGTGGTGTGTTTGGATTTCAAAAGGACGGCCGTATACATAATTATGTTTTTTTAAAAAAAAAACACAACAACAACAACCAAAACTCTTCCCACAATAGCCAATGCTTCTTTATCAATCTGAGCATAGTTTCTTTCAGATGGCCATTTTTATGTCCTAGCATAAAAAGCAGTTGGTGCTCTGTACATCCCTAGAGTCGTATTCGACTGGCTTTCGAGCAAGGGAAACCTTTTCCTTTACCTACAGCTCTGGTCACCGCAACTCAAAAAGATATTATAGCATTGAAAGAGGTGCAGAAGAGGGCAACCCTTCCAAGCACAGAGGAGGAGGAGGAGAGCAGCAGCAGGAGGAGGAGACTGGATTCATACCCCACCCTTCACTACCCAAGGGAGTCTCAGAGTGGCTTACAACCTCCTTCCCCTTCCCCTCTCCACAACAGACACCCTGTGAGGTAGGTGGGGCTGAGAGAGCTTTGACAGAATCTGCTCTTTTTAAGGACAGCTGTGCAAGAGCTATGGCTTGCCCAAGGTCATCTAGCAGGTGCAAGTGGAGGAGTGGGGAATCAAACCCAGTTCTCCCAGATTAGAGTCTGCACACTTAACCACTACACCAAACTGGCTGTGGATTGTTGCCCCCATAGCCGGAATGAAGAGATAGACACTGATTTTGGGTTAACTAAATGGGCCACTTTATTAACTATTGACAACAATTGAAACAATAGAATTTATTTATTTATTTATTTATTTATTTGTTCAATTTATACCCCGCCTAGCCAGCGAACCGGCTCTAGAAAGGGCTAATGGATTGCAGAATGGTCAAGGCCATGGGTCCGCAGACCCATCCCTCACCATTTAAAACAGGGCAAGCCCCCAGGCCTGGGCGGGAGCCAACAAGCTGTTGCTTTTGCCCGACCAGCATGGCAATCGGATAACCTCCCAGGAACACTGATCCCTGAATCACAAGGTTCAAAGGGAGGATCTATCCTGGGAATTCCCACCTGACCCCACTGATGGCTGCTGCTGGGACCTGGTATTTTTGGCCACTGTGTGAGAGTGTTGGATTGGGTGGGCCATTGGCCTGATCCAATATTGGCTTCTCTTATGTTCTTATGTAAAATAGACATTTTGTTTCATAATTCAGGAAATTGTATGTGTGGACTCAAATTACAAATGCGGATTGAATCAATAAGAAACATTATATTTGGACCTGCTGGGCAGAGCGTTAAACTCTGAACATCAGCTTATGTATTGGTATATTCTTAGAGAGATGCTGCAAGTTGAACTTCAGACACAAGGGGGGAAAGCTTGAGAAGTGGAGTACAATGAGTTTTCTAATTGCTTTTGGAGAGAAAAAAGTAGTTGTTACTGTCACCAAAGAAAATTAGCTTGTGAGGATTTTACCTCACAAGCGTCTTCTTTTGCTGGCTTTGAATGTAACAGTTTTTCATTTGGTTCTCTTCAAAACAACAGAATAATGGTTTGGTAATTGAGGTGGAAAACAAGAACATGTGTGGGGATTTTAATTACTAGGCTCTTGCCAGGAAATTACAGTACAGGTGCTTTTCATAGGATCTTGACTCCTACAGAAGCACAAAAATACATAGAAACAAAATGTTACATCTGTGGGCTTCTGTTTTTTCATGGTTAAGATATATGTTTAGGACATTTGGATTTGAAGGTGAGGTGGAACAGATGATATTGGATGATACTACATTTATACTAGCTGAAGACTATAACAGTTTCATATCTTTGAGGGAGCGAATGATATCTGCATATGTTTAATTGGATTTGATTGAAAAATAGAATTTTCTGTCTTAGGAAATGTTTCAGTCTGAGTTATTTTTCATCTTGAAATGAAACAAAAACCACATGAAGGGTTTTGCCAGCTGCTTTTTATACTAGGATTGCAAGTATTAAGAGGAAGAAACCAACCCATTTGGAATTGCTGTGATGTCAATATAAGAAAATTACAAGTTGGATCGAAGAGCATCCTTCTGCTCACAGAAAGATTCCTTCTATGAGTGTAAGAGACCTTCCATAAATGGAAGAGCCCTTTAAATTCAACCCTAACCAAAGGCTGATCTTTCTGAGCAGAAGGAGTAAATCCTCAAAACTGACCCCTATTCGTACAACCTTCCTCTATATATAGCATAACCAGTTGGAAGACTGAGATTCAGCAAGCACTTGCAAAATAAGAGTGCTGGAATACACTCTATAGTGTAGCCTGAGCCAATATTTGAATGGTATAACCCAGGCCTTTGGTTTGATTAAACAATGCTTGCTTGACATTGAATGTCAAGAGCTGATTAGTCATTCTCCCTTGAGGCTAGGGATTCCTCCCCAAGGACCTATAGCAGTGTGTTTCCTCAGTGTAACCACACCATATTTTCAAAGAGCCTTTATGTCAGCCCATTTTAATGGGTTACCTTCAGCTCTAATGAGTGGGAGGTATCATGAAATCCCATACAATGGCAGATCATGTGATTGTGGTGTCAATGAAATAGAAAGTCTCAATCATGTTTTGCATTGTTCTTATTACTGTGATCTCTGAGACTCATTTCTGGAGCCATTACTGAGAGATCATGGAAACCAATCTGATGAATAGAAGGTACTCTCTCTACATTCTCCAACTGTTGTATAGTAAATCTGGAAATGGTGGCTAAATTTCTGTACTTTGCTGTCAAGAGGAGAGTTGGTATTAATAAGTGTCAATGATTGTTAGTATTCTCTGCTGGTTTATGATGCTGTGATAGGTCTTTAAAGGTTGTTGTATTCTTGTAAATCCAACCCTACATGAACTTACTGCTTCTGTTTCGGAGAAACTGGTGGTTGGGGTAACTATTTATTTATTTATTGAACTATTCATACCCTGCTCAGAGCAGCTTTCTGATTCAAATTTAAAATGTTAAGATCACAATAAAACATTACACAATCCCTCTAACCCCCTAAAGATGCCTGCAGTTTACACCCCATTGACGTTTTTGTGAGCAGTATGTCTTTGCAGTGCTTCCTGAATGCCTCTGAGGATGGCAACCCACTCACCTCCTCAGGAACCTTGTTCCATAAGATGGAAACTTTGGTAAGGAAAACATTGACTGTAACTGAGGTAGGACAACAACTAGGAGTTGGCTGCTTGAGAACTACCACTAATGAACGGGGACATTGGGGAAGAGACAGTCATTCAGATGATTTACAGTTGTGCCCTCTCCACCTTCTGAAGAAACCAGAAGCGTGCAGGTAACCTGTCTACCTGAAAAAATAAAGACAAATCCCCTCATTATCCTGTGTCTTGCTTTTCTAGGTTTCATCTCATTTCAGTTCTGTCACCTTAATAATCCATGCATGCAAGAAGGAAAAGGGATTAAGCAGAACAGAGACTGAAAGATGTTAAAACATTATTATTGGGGCAACTGAATGTGTGTCAATAAGCCACTGATCCCTGGAATAGATATCATATCACTTCATTGAAAATTAAACCAGATTACAAGCTATGTATTGATAAAGAAGCCTGTGTTTTGATAAAGAAGGCTAAAATGAGTTGGTTCAGAAGCAATAGGCTAATCATATCCTTAATAAGACTGTATTTGGAAGGTTAAAGATGGTGTCATTCTCTGCTCTTCCTGTTACAAACCTGGAGTCTAAATTGTGGCATTTGTGACTTCCTATGGAATCTGCAGTGCTCTCATGCTTAAATCTTGATCTCAGCTTTGTTCCCCAGCAGCAGAGTGCTAAAAAAGAATGGCTAAAAGGCAACTGTGATGGTATATGTGTGCACATCAATGCACTCCCTGTGGGACAGTGCTGTTTGATCCCTGTCGAGAGCACTTCTCAACCATTGAGACACAGAGCTAAAATTACTGACTGAAATAAGTTATCAGAGGGAACCCTGTAATTCATACTTCTTTGTGAACGTTTTGAACGGTTTTCATTCAAGATTGTCATTTGTGAAGGAAGATCTATTGGAAAGAAACGGGATCTGCCTACTCGATTATTCTAGACATTTATGCCGTAAATGAGAGGATTCTGCTCTCATTATGCCTGTTGCAGAACAGACCAAAAAAAGTGCAATGCAGCTGGCCTCATTTCAAAAGGGCATCTGCAAAAGAGGTAAAATTTCAGACGTCCAACTTCTACTCATGAAAGAACTTTGAACTGAACAAAACACTTCACGATGTCGAAATATCACATTTCTTTGGCTGAGCTGTTAACTTCCTCTCTTTCCTTTAAATTTCAACAATGTATTAATTTATGTGGCATCAAGATAGAAAAAGAGAGAAAAGGAATCCTTCCCATGTAAAATTCACAACAAAAGACATGAATATATGAAAAGATTTCCCAGTGCTTTTAGATTACTAACAATGTGCTTGAAAAAGATATCATGTTGTGAGAGTCATGGTAAAAGCAGAACAGTAGGAACAATTTGCCCAAAGACTGACAGTGTCTCAGTGTAGCTTCTGGGTGTCTGGCCCTGATCTATTGGCATATGAATGCATCCTGGATCTGGAAGCACGCTTTGGGGAGTGATGCCTTAACTGTGTAATACTGTTGTCCAGTTATCTACTATGACAAACATATGGAAGCTGTCTGGCTTTGATTTGTGATTTTTAATACATTCTCCTGTTTGCTGACAAGTGGGTGTAATGCCTTGAAATGGAACAGGCCATCAAGGAAGGAGGGAAATAAAGCCCTGCCGCTGATATGTATCAGACAAAATATCAGATCAAAAGAGGTTTGAGAAACATCAAGGAAAGCATGTGGAAAACCCAGCACAGGAATGGACGGGCAATGAAACTGGGAAGAAGTTTTGAAGTAATTCAGTGAATAAAGGCATCATAATCATGGCAATGAAACTGGGAAATTGTCATTGTTAGCTACCTTGTGTCCATGGAAGAAGGTTAGTTAGTTACTTGAAATAGCTCTATAACAAAAAATAAAACTGAAAAATGTGTCTGCATTGGGGGCAAATTTTGTAAGAATTTGTTAATTCCATCATTTCATTTACTTAATCTACTTCATTTACCACCTGCCTTTCTAGCTGAGACTCAAGGCAGACATTTGCCCTTCCCTTTCTTTGCCAGGCCTTTCTTCTTTGGAGACAATGGAATGAATTGTACTACCTCAAACTGCAGGTGGAGGATCACAGAGGTTTGCTGATCTATGCTGGGGGGGGGGGGGACCCTCCCTGCAAAAAGAAAACCAAGCAAGCAGAATGCTCCCACTGAGCTAGTTTTCTGTTTGCATGGAGCTTTTCATGAGAAAGATCATTCAAAACTAGAAATGTGCATCCTGTATTCTGAAGTGATAGTCTATTCTTCCCTTTTTATTCCATTCTACCAATTTCTTGCTACCTTGTTCTCCTGCTAGTGCGAACCTTCCAAGTGTACTGAAGTCAATGGGTTTCAAAGTCTATAACTCTGTTGAGGAATGTACTGAAAAATGCATGACTTGAGGCACCAGGATATCACTGGTTCATATATAATTTAGTAATTTTGCTGAAGTTAAACTGGGCTGGGATTAGTCTATGCCAGGGAAGAAGAAGAGGAGGAGGAGGAGGAGGAGGGTGTGGACATTTATACCCTGCTTTTCTCTTCCTTAAGAAGTCTCAAAGCAGCTTACAATTGCCTTCCCTTCCTCTCTCCACAACAGGCACCTTGTGAGGCAGGGGGGGCTGAGAGAGTTCTATGAGAAATATGACTGGTCCAAGGTCACCTGGCAGACTTCAGGTGGAGGAGTGGGGAATCAAAACCAGTTCTCCAGATTAGAATTCACTGATCTTAACCACTACACCATGCTGAAGTTTGGGGGACTGCTACCAGTTTCCATATTCTGTTGCAGCATTAGTCATTGAAACAATCTTTCCTTTATTAATCCCCTCTGCAAGAGTTTCTTTCCCATTTCACAAAGAAAGCAAATCAGATGTGAGAACTGAATATAAAAGCAATAGCATAGCTGTTTGCATTCTTTAGATTTTCTCCCAAGGTCTCTTGCCTTAAAAATAAATCCTACACTGCAACTGTTAAACATAAGGACATAAAAGAAGCCAATGTTGGATCAGGCCAATAGCCCATCCAGTCCATCACTCTGTCACACATTGGCCAAAAATACCAGGTGCCATCAGGAAGTCCACCAGTGGGGCCAGAACACTAGAAGCCTTCCCACTGTTCTCCCCCACCCAGCACCAAGAATACAGAGCATCACTTGCCCCAGAGTTCCTATCTATACCTGGTGGCTAATAGCCAATGGACCTCTACTCCGTATTTTTATTCAATGTCCTCTTGAAGCCATCGATGCTTGTAGCCATCACCACCACCTGTGGCAGTGAATTCCTTGTGTTAATCACTCTTTGGGTGAAGAAGTTCTTCCTTTTATCCATTCTAACCCGACTGCTCAGCAATTTCATTGAGCGCCCACAAGTTTTTGTATTGTGAGAAAGGAAGAAAAGTATCTGCTCTATCCCATGCATAATCTTGTAAACCTTGATCATGTCACCCCTCAGTCGTTGTTTCTCCAAGCTAAAGAGTCCAAAGCACTTTAACCTTTCTTCTGTAAGGCCTCATTATATCTATGAATTGCTTCACTCTCTAAGTTCTGATAGAAAGACTGGGGCATCTGAAGCAATGTCTGTGTTGGAAGAAGCAACCCTGGAGTCTCTCAGATCACCATAAAAATCTGTTTGTATATACACAGACTGTTGAAGAATGACTAGGATGCCATTTTCAATAAGGGCAGTCTGTCCTCTGAAGACTTTCAGGTATAAAGGACCACTGGCTTGGATCCGGTCCAAAGCCATTGAGTTTAATCATGTGCAAAAGTTTTGTTTGTGCTAGAACTCTTGTGTAAGTAGAAATGGAAAACCAGGCTGTGGTAGCCACTTGCACTAAGTCACTTGCTTTTCCACTTCTGCAAGATGTTGTACAGCCAAATTCTGGGCACTATAATGCACAGGGAGAAAAGCATTAGGGATTGCAAGAAACCTTACGCAAGAAAACTGTGTCAAATCCATTTCTGTTTCCACTGGGCTATAGGGACCATGTAATTCCAGTCCTACACTGGCTCCCACTTTGCTTCTGGGACCCTTTCAAGGTGCTGGTATGGACCTTGGGGCCAGCATACCTTAGGGATTGCCTGCCTGTTCCCATCTAAGGTCATCTTCAGGGGTCCTTCTTCAGGTGTTGCTGTCATCAGAGCCTAGATGGGTGGCAGGCTAAGAAAGGGTCTTCCCAGTTGGGAAGAATTATGGAATTCCCTCCACAGGGAAAATCATCTTGTCTTCCTCCAGCAGATGATGACTTTTCTATTTTGTTTGGCATACCCCCACAGACTCTCCTTCCTGATAAAACTGTCACTGGCTGGAAATCTTTTACTTATGCATTGGAATCAACTGCATCTACATATTAATATACTGGGGCACCATACACATTCTATTTATGTGGCCTTTCCCCCTTTTGGAGGGAAGAGGACAGCAAGGTAAGACAGAGCTCTTTGCCAGGCTTTTAATTAGGAGCCACCACCGGGGGGAGAATTGATTTTGTAACATCGCCCTGGTCTTGTTGATCGCACCCCTGCAGCCGCTGTTCGCCATGAGAACTCTGAAGTCGCCATCTGATGTAATTGTAGTATATTGTATGTAGCATGTGGTGCTAATTTTAACTGTTTTATATTGTAAACCCTGATGGTGTTTTATGTTGTTAGCCGCCTTGAGCCGGTTTGCTGGCAAGGCGGGATATAAATGGAATAAATAAATAAATAAATAAATATGTAGATTAGGGATGGGCACAAACCCCCAAATGAACCAGGGGTTTGGGAGAATATTGTCTTCCATGATCTGCCCATGAACCTCCATGTTTTTCATTGTGGGGCCTGCCCATATAAGGGCATATAACACCTATAAAAACCTTCACAGGCCACTCTGGGAGTTCAGTCAGGTCAGGCCACCCACCTCAACTGAGATCCCAGAGTGATCTATAAAGGCCTTCAAAGCTCATTCTCAGAGCTCAGTCAGTCATGCCTAGGGTTGCCAAGTCTTCGGAACTTACCGGCAGGGGGGAGTCCTCCTCTGGCCGGGAGTTCCTCCTGGTGCACGCGCAAAGCGTGCATGCCCAGCGATGTCACTGGAAGTGACGTCAGCACATTGGGGACGTATCTATGGTATCATAGAGTTTTGGGGCGATTGCCAGAGCGTTGCCCTGGCAACACCCCCAACGTGCTGACGTCACTTCCGGTGACGTCATTACGTTGTCCTTGCTGGACGACATCGGGGGTGGGGTTCCCCCTGCCAGCCAAATGCTGGCCAGCGGATTGGGAACCCCTTTAGCGGGAGATCCCCTGCCCCCCAGGCTGACTTGGCAACCCTAGTCAGGCCCAACCTGGAGGTTGACTCCACAGGCATTTAAATGTCCTTGAAGCTCACTTCCAGTTAAGTGGCTTGACCCAGAAGTAAGTTCTGAAGGCATTTAAATGCCTTCAGAGCTCATTCAGATGAAGCTGTGGGCCAGTGGTAGGCTCTGATGGCATTTAAATGCCTTTGGGGCTCACTTCTGGGTGGAGCCATTCTACCACCTCCTGAACTCATGAACTGAACAAGCCACAAACTGGTTCAGGAAACAGAAAAGTTCATGTAAATTCATGAACCCCAGCAAACCACCATTTTCCCAGTTTGTGCCCTTCCTTAATGTAAATGTATTCTCTGGGTCACCATAACTGTGGCCACTGTCTTCCACCCAGCAAACACAGATTACACACTTTCTCTTTGGATCCTTCAGCTACCCCCCTGACTAGACTACTGAACAGGCTGCTATTAAAATCTTACTTAGATGGTAACAGATCTCAATGTGAGCATTTCCCAGTGAATAAGATAACTTACTTGTCACAATCTTCACAACTGGATGAGTAATTAGTCCAAAGCTCATGGTTTTTAGAAATCACAGAAGCATGGACTGGATTAGTGATGGTCAAATTGCAAACTTAGCAGGGCCAGGCTGCTAAACTCTGTGGAGATCACTTTGTTTTTATTTTCAAAGAACAACCTTTTTTCTTGTTTTATAGCTTAGAGGCAAAAGGGAAGAGACTTCATGTGCCAGCTGAGCTTGGATCAGTAATGCCTTCTTTGTATGTGGATTATAAATATCTGATAGGGTTGGGTTACAGTGTTAGTAGGAAATTTAAACACTAAACTGAAGGGAAAGTGACTTAATGTACCCAGAGATGTTTCACAATTGAATAAGATATCTATCTGTGTTTCTCTGAGTTCTGCTGCTGGCTAAGCAGACATGCCAAAGAAGATATTTTGGAAGTGAAGACCAGGAGTCCAATGCCAAGGATCTAGGCTGCTGAGACAACCTGACACAACAAATTGCAGCAGGAGATGGGTGGAAGCTTTGGCTGGCTGGCAAAGATAGGGAAACAGTTGTTATGGCAATTCAGCTTCCAGAATCAATGTTGAATGAGAGCAGTGGTACCGATGGAAGGAATTATGGTAACACGTTGATAATGGCACATAGGTCTGTCCCAGGGAAAAGGAATGGGGAAGGGGAAGAGCTATCCAGCTGAGCAGCTGCACGATTGTACAGGAGATGGAATCACAAGCAGTGTTCCCTCTAAGCTGAGTTAGTGTGAGCTAGCTCACAGTTTTTTAGCCTCCAGCTCACACATTTTTCTCTTAGCTCAGGAAGGATGGCTCCAGAGCAAACTAATTTATGCAGTAGCCTAATCACTCACTCACAACTTTAATGCCAGTAGCTCACAAAGTAGAATTTTTTTTGCTCACAGGAGACTACAACTTAGAGGGAGCATTGATCACAAGTCAGTATACTGCAGGAATGCTGCAGGAGCTTAGCAACCATTTTGTGGCAAATGTGGCCAGTACAGTGTGAGCATGCTCATTTCCAATACAGCAAAATCTGACAGGTAATATTTTCTGACACTACACTGATGCCAAAGGCATCCATCTCACCCCCATTTCTCTTGACAAAATTGACCTCAAAGGCCTTTCTGAATGTCTTTTAAACAGTGGTGGAGGCAGCCCACTGGCTGTTTTTGAAAAAAACAGAAACATCTTCAAACAGTGTTTTTGGGGGAGGGGCAACAGTGGGAGGGCTTCTAGTGTCATGGCCCCATTGGTGGACCTCCTGATGGCTCCTGGTATTTTTGGCCACTGTGTGACAAAGTGTTGGACTGGATGGGCCACTGGCCTGATCCAACATTGGTTTCTCTTATGTTCATATGTAAATCCAAATATTTAATACACTCTTAGTTTATGCAGCAGTAGCCTAATGCCACATCTTATGGCTTTCCATACATATTTATATATAATGCTCAAATATCCCCTTATATCCATGAGGCACCCACAGACCGGAAATGGAAAGGAACCTTACAAAAATGTCACCACTTAATTTCAATTAATAAATTTCATGCATTGCAATGGTTTTTAATGTTTTTTATTGTTTTAATTCTGTACATCGCCTAGAGCCCCACAGTTGTGAAGATTAGGCAATCCAAAAATGTAATCAAATAAATAAAATAAATATTTTTTTTGTGCAGTATAAGCAACTCTCTAGATAAAATATGTAAGAGACGATAGTGGAACAATGCACATGTATATATAACATTGTCTTCAGAAAAAACATTTATTTCTTTCCCATTTTGCTTTTTAGATCATGATTTGCTTATAGAGATTAAACAAGATGGAATTGGTCTGTTAAGTCAATAAAAGCAATCATTGTTACCATACCAACTATGGGATGATTAGATCTCTGTAAATCCAGTAAGAGAATATTCGGAGGCCTTGATATTCACATCATGCTGTGTTCTCAAAGGAGACCGACTATTTTTAACCCCTGTCCTGCAGCGTTCTTGGAATAAATGGATAAAATATTACAGATAGCTAAATAAAACTATGAGCCCATGTTCTGGGGAGAGCAAGATCAAAAGCAAATGCCCTTCATACGTGAGGAATGTATGGTTTTATTGACTTTGATTTCACTTTGGACTAAATGATCAATCTGATAAGTGCTTTTCACTTTTCTCAATAGTAATGTCATGTTAAAAGAGACAAAATAAAAATGCATTTTTGGAATATGTTGAAATGTGCTTTAAAAAAATTAAGCACCTTTGGACAGATCCATCCTGCTTCTCTCGCCCTGTAAATTGATTGCAGATTACTGGGCCATCATTGAGATGCATTCCAGAATCCTACAGTCAGCAAACAATCCTAATCTATTCATGTTTTTTGAAGTCCAAGCTAGCTCTTCAAATTTTATCAAATGCATTTAATATTCAGATCAGCATTACATAAATATAGTAGCATGCCATCTTGCAGTGTTACAATATGTATTCCAAGATGAAATAAAAAGTACCATTTCTGGAGGGGGGGGGGTCAACAAAAATGCAGTTTTGCATCATCAGTCAAGATATGCTACAATGATAGATAGACTAGCAGACTGGCTTGGATCCTGAGTCTTATTTCTGCTTTTGCAGTGTCCTTCTCTGATGGAGAGGTAGCTCTGGATGCTTCTATGGATGAAAAACCAATGCCGAGTGGTCCACAGCAGAACGCTGCCTCCACAATAGTCAGAAAATGATTCAAGTGGAAACAAGGCTCATGATCCAAGCCATAGTCTAATAAAGACACAAAACCCTACTGATATCCTAACCAGTAGCTCAGCTCCTTGGAAGTTATGTAATGTTGATAAATATTTCAACTGCCCCAAACTGGAACAAAAACCATCAGCCCACAAGGTATAGGACAATGAGGGCATTGGAAATAAAAGGAAAGAAGAAGAAAAAGAAGAGGAGGAGGATGGATTTATACCCCACCCTTCACTTGTAGTCTCAGAGCGGCTTACAAACTCCTTCCCCTCCCCACAACAGACACCCTGTGAGGTAGGTGGGGCTGAGAGAGCTCTGAGACAACTGTCCTTGAGAGAACAGCTGCTACAGAGCTATGGCTTGCCCAAGGTCGTCCAGCAGGTGCAAGTGGAGGAGTGGGGAATCAAACCCAGTTCTCCCATATTAAAGTCTGCACACTTAACCACTACACCAAACAAGGGGGAGAATGCAACATAGACTGAAGAGTATATAAGTGTATATGAGAGAGAGGAATGGGATGTATGAACAGTACAATATTCTTGGGGGGGGGGGAGTGGCAAAAGAAGAGGTGGGAGTTCATGAGAATAACAAGAGAACAGACTCAGTGGGAATAAATTGGCACATTTTCCCAGGCTAGGCCAGGCTTTCATTTGTAGCTATTTCTGTTCCTTTCTTTCCCCTAAAGTAAGCAGACCACCTGAGCAATGACTGTTAGTTTTACTTTTCCATCCATCCTTTTTAGAAGGTTGTAAAGCTTGCCATGGCCATAGCTCCTTTATAACATGGCTTGTGGCACTACACTGTCTACAATATGTTTTCTCCAACAATGGTCATATAAGGGTAGAATTACACACTAATCCTGTTTACCAGCAAAATTAGCAAGGCCTTTACTCCTTTACAAGGAGTAGTATACCTTAATCTCTGTCCACTAGCATTAGTCCACATGTCTCTCCTCTGCTGCAAATGATATGGAGCATCAGCAGGGAAATACGCCATGAAATGTTCTCCGGGACATAGAATCAGTTGCACTAGAGGGGGAGAACTCTCTTAGAGGCCCTAAGCAACCCTATATGTCTAGTTACACATAGTTCTTATGTCTGTTATGCTTTCAGCTTTTATTAGTTGATGTTAGGGGCTTAAGTGTGGTGTTAGGGGGCCATGGTGGCTCAGAGGCCGAGGACAGACTGGCAATGTGCCCCGCTCTGCCTCCGCTTCTAAAGCGGAGGCAGAGGGGGCGTTCACATTGCCGCATCTGTCCTCCGGCGTCGGCGCGGACTCACCCGTCCGCAAGGCGCCGTCCATCCGCTGCAGCCGGAGACCACTTCTAACTGGTCTCCGGCTGGAGTGCCGCGCGTCCCTGCCACTTCGCGGCAGTCTGGACGCGTCGGCAGTGCGCCGGAAGCGGGGGCGGAAGTCTGGACGCCCCCGCATCAGCGCGCCTCCGCCCCGCCTCCGCCCCAGGACAGCGCAGCCTGTGGGAACAGGCTGCACCGGGCTGCTTTTCGCGTGGGGCTTTTGGCCCCGCGTCTGTCCCGGGGCGGATCGGCAGTCTGTCCTCGGCCAGAGGTTAAGATGTTGAACTGCAGACCAGAAGGCTGGTAGTTTGGCAGTTTGAGACCTGAGTGTCACGTGACGGAGTGAGCTCCCATCTCTTGCCCCAGCTCCTGCCAAACTATCAGTTTGAAAGCAAGAAACTGCAAGTAGAGAAATAGGTACTACTTCGGTGGGAAGGTAACAGCGTTCTGTGCGCCTCAGTGCCTAGTCATGCCGGCCACATGACCACAAAGAAGTCTTCTGACAGTGCTGGCTCTTCAGCTTGGAAACAGAGGTGAGTACTGCCTCCTAGAATCAGATTTCTCTGGCTTTCAGGCAAGAGAAACCTTTACCTTTACCTTTAGGGGCTTAAACCTTCCGCTCTAATATCAGCAATGACAACTTTTGAAAATGAGAAAATGCTAGCAACTTTGAGTTCTTCCAAATAAAATGATTTATTTGAAAAGGACAGAAATTTTCTTTTGATTTCATCTGTCAGGTCATTCTTCAAGTCAGTCAAGTGTGAATGCAGAAACATTTCCAAAGGAGCACAGAATTCCATCCAAAAATAAAATACTCAATATCCTTTCCCTTCTCTTCCTAGTAGCAAGTGTCTCTGCATGGATCCCCTGCTAACCATAAGTGTGCTGGTAAAAAGAAAAAGAAAAAAAAAGAAGGACAATATTTACACTACAGCTCTAAGCTGGTTGAATAGCAATTCCCTCTCACCAGAAATGTCTATGAAATGCAGTTCTACATGCTGGAAGGGTTCTCAGCATCTTCAACATTTTACATTTCCCAGCATTCTTTGAAGAAAGATCCCTCTGATCATTTCCACTGACCAAAACTCCACTTCATACTGTTCCTGAGGGGGGTCTCCTGACCCACAGTAGTAGCATTTCAAGGGCCCCTTGGATTGCAGTTGGTGGGGGAGGCAGAAAAGTTACATTTCATCATTGGATTTTTTTTGGTGGGATCCAAGCCCAGGTTAAACTGCTATTAAACCAGTGTAAATTTTGTATATAACTACATACAGGAGAGGAAGGGAAGTGTATGCATGTTTTCATAGACAGCTGTCAAACACCCGTGCATCTTTTTTGCCATTTTTCTTTCTCTCACACTTGTTGAGGAACTATCCATTATTCTCATTGAAACATAATTTTCCATCAGAAAGGTTTTTATACCTATGGTGTATTGAGAGCATTCAGGGAACTATGCCTGCAGTTAAAGTATGTCCTCAGGATTATATAGTATATTATGCAGTCATGAACTTCTGTATTAATGTCATTTAACCTTTGGCAATATTAGTCTAGAGAGAAATGTTATCATTTCACATGAAGCATGGTACATTAACTTCTACAAGTGACAGGCTGTAGCGTTATCCATGTTGAACAGATGGTTTAGGTTCAATTCCAGCCTAGGCTTTGAAGGGGACTAGTCTTGAGCACTCACACTGCAATGGCCCTCATCTGCTTTCACCTCCTGTTTCCCTCCTAATATTATCTTTACTTCTATATCTACCTACAGTTATGAAATGTGTCTAGTAGAGTTTACTGGAATTAGTAAAACTGTCTGATAGAAAGAGTCTCACAGCATTCTATTGTACGTAACAACATAGGAAGGAAGATTTAAGCAGCTGGAAATTTATAAAACACACACACAAAGCCTCCCTTTTATATGAACTTGGATGGGCAGTTCAATCACCACCACCATCACCATGATAAAGATGATGATGATGTTGATGACGATGATAGTATAATAGTAATAATATAATTATCATATGGCATTGTGTGTAGAATAGCCAAGAGATCTGAAGATTGTTTGGCAGCTACCAGTTCTAGTTCTTAGCATTATGCACCACTAAGTGGTGAGCTGGACTTGTTTTTAGGGGCTGAGGGAGCCCTGGAATAATTATGACCAAGGTAACCCAGCTGGCTTCATGTAGAGGAGTGGGGAACCGAACCTGGTTCTCCAGATAAGAGTCTGCCACCCTTAACCACCACACCAAAGTGGTTTTTAATTCAACCACTAGTTTTAGAGCGTTTGTCTAGGATCTGAGAGACCCAGGTTTGAATCCCCAGACCGCCATGGAAGCTTGCTGGGTAATGGTAGGCCAGTCCCACACTCTCAGCCTAACCTACCTCACAGGGTTGTTGGAAGGATAAAATTTGAAGGAGAGAGGGAAATGATGTAAGCTGCTTTGAGTCTCTCTTGAGGAGAAGAAAAGGGTATAAATGAAGTAAATAATAAAAAAAGATTCCCCAAATGAGAAATTTGGAAACTAAAACAGTTGACTTTTTTTTAACCTTATGACTCCCTGTTCCCTTTACTGATACATCCATTTTATGATGCAAAAGAAGCCTGCTGTTGTGTTGGATTTAGCAAAAATCCCTCTATCTCCCTTGTGTGATCACAAATGTCAATGTTTTAGCAACCAGATAGTGATATCAATGGTATACTGATATCAGATCTGAAAATCAAAAGGAAATGAAAATAGGTTCAATCTCAAACACCTTTTCTTTAGAGAGTAACATAAACCAAGGCATGATGATTTAATCCTGGAACACAGTCCAGAATGAAATGGCAGAAGTTAATGACTCATCAGAAAGAGTTCTGGAACCTTAGGTATTAGAATTCTTGTTAACCGGGGGGGGGGGGGGGGGGGGGAGAGCAGGATTTAAGATTTTTACTAAGGTGGGCTTTTTCAAACAGGCCAAAGGGCTCTCACTCTGCACTAAGGTGCCAATTTACTTGGGAACTGCTTAGTTGCTATGGTAATTGGCTCCAGAGAAGTCCCCCCAAATACCTCTTAAATTAGTTGCAGCCATAGGTTAATTTAATATTCTTTCCGCTAAGCAATACTTTGGTTCACCATCATAATTGGTTCAGGTATACATTTCATTCTAAAAAAAAATAAAGCAATCTATTATTTATCTGTTTGAACTATGGGGAAAAGGTTAATTTTATTTTGAACACTGGGACAACTCGTTTTCCTAGTTAATTTTGTTGGGGGGGAACCAAGCCTACTAAATAGGGAAGCTAAGGACACCCCCTTGCAATATGAAATTAAGCATCTAATTAAGAACTCATATAGATCTGCTAATTGCAAATCTGTTTTTTAACATGCTCACGCCCAGCCCAATTATTTAGAACAATTCGGTCTCTAACCACTCTGGCACAAGGCAGGCCAAATGCTAGGGAACTGAATATTGACTGTGAGGCCTTTGCAAGCTATTTTGCAGATAAAGTCTTGTCGCTCCACTGTGACCTCCCCACCACATTTGAGACAGTGACTCAACTCGAGGCTCCATGCATGTCTTCAAGTCAGATTTTGGATCATCTCAGTCTGCTCAACCTAGAGGAAATCAACAAACTGCTCTTAGCTGTGCATCCAACCACAAGCTGCCTAGATCTGTGCCTGTCATGGCTAATTAAAGCTGGCCATGATGGGTTTCGAGGTACCCTCAAAGTGAGATCATTAACAAGTCCCTCACAGAGGAACTGTTCCCTAGGGCACTTAAAAAAGCAATGGTCCACCCTCTCTTAAAAAAAAAAATCTCTGGACCCGGCTGAATTGGCGAATTACTGACCAGTCTCCAATCTGCCCTATCTGGGCAAAATAATAGAGAGGGCTGTGGCAATTCAGCTACAGAACTTTTTTGGATGATGCTTCCATCTTAGATCCCTTCCAGTCTGGTTTTTGCCCGGGCCATGGGATGGAGACAGCACTGGTCGCCCTCACAGACGACCCCCGGAGGCATCTGGATCAGGGCGGCTTGGCAGTGCTGTTGTTGTTGGACCTGTCAGCAGCGTTTGGCATGGTCGACCATCAGTTACTGATCCACCGCCTTGCCAACAGGGGAGTTAAGGGGTCTGCCCTACAATGGCTCATTTCCTTTCTCCAAGGTTGGGAACAAAGGGTGGTGCTAGGGGAACAACTATCCCAAAGCCACCCACTGAACTGTGGAGTGGTTCAAGGGGCAGTACTTTTCCTGATGTTGTATAACATCTATATGTGTCCCCTTGCCCAGACTGCCTGGAGGCATGGGCTGGGTTGTCACCAATATGCGGATGACACCCAGCTCTATCTGTTGTTGGGTGGCCAGTCTGACTCTAAACTGGAAGATCTGGATCAGGCATTACAAACCGTGGATGATTGGCTTAGACTGAACTGACTGAAACTGAATCCGATGAAGATGGAGGTCCTGTGCCTAAGTTGGGGTGGTTTGAGGGTAGGGATCCCACCCCTGACCTTTTATGGGGTGTCATTGGTGCCAGCGCTGGAGGTTAGGAGCTTGGGAGTGTTCATGGATGCCTTCCTCACAATGGAGGCCCAGGTAGCAGCCACTGCCAAGTCAGCCTGATTAGGCAGCTGGTTCCCTTCCTCGACCGCAATGACTTGGCAATAGTGATCCACATGGTGGTCACCTCGAGACTGGATTACTGTAATGCTCTCTACATAGGACTGCCCTTGTAGCAAATCTGGAAGATGCAGCTAGTGCAAAATGCAGCAGCCAGGCTTTTGATGGGTCTCCCTATGCGGGAGCGCATCCAACCTGTGCTAAAGGCATTACACTGGCTGCTGATAGCATTCCAAATTCACTTCAAGGTGCTGGTTCCTACCTTTAAAGCCCTATATGGTCAGGGACTGACATACCTGAGGGAACGCCTTTCCCCATATGTACCACAGCAAGCACTGAGTTCAGGGTCTCAAAACCAGCTGACCCTCCCGGGCCCCAAAGATGTCAGACTGGCAACAACCAGGGCTAGGGCCTTCTCAGTGGCAGCTCTGCACTGGTGAAATGAGCTGCCAGAAGAGATCAGGGCCCTGCGGGACCTTTTACAGTTCTGCAGGACCTGCAAGACAGAGCTCTTCCACCAGGCCTTTGGTTAAGAAGCCACCTCCATTAATAACACCACCAACAATATCACATCAAGGATTGTTATGATACTTGAGAAAAATAGAGCCCATGTCCTGATTCCATCGTTGCTGCCTGCACCTGCCGTACATATATTATAAGAACAGGAAACTGATGATCAAGGGAGACCAGAGACCACACTAATATATTGTTGCTGCCATTTTTGAGTATTAACTATAACTAACTTGCTAGCACTTTATGATATCAGAATTGTTTACATGGTTTCATATGGTTTTACCTATGTTATAATTGTTTTGTTTTATCTTTTGTAAACTGCCCTGAGCCTGCTTTGGCAGGGAGAGCAGGGCAGAAATCGAATGAATGAATGAATGAATGAATGAATGAATGAATGAATGAAATAACTCCAAATGTAGGAGAAGGCAGACCTGATGTTAACAACAGAAGGTGTGCATTGATGACAGACCCTGAACCTATCCTGCAGCCTAGTGAAGTGATAGAAAGGTAAACTGTAATTCTTATTCATCAGAGCCCTTATTCCCAAATACATTTTGCCTAGCTGAGCACACACTGGCTGTTGGAGCTCAGCTAAATTTGTGTACAGGGGTAGGTAACTGTGACAGACAGGAGGCTGCCAGACAATGAATCCCACATGAAGACTGTAGCAGGCTTGAAGGCTGCGGCTACATCCAATCAACTTTCAGGAAGATGACAGGATGCTGGGGGGAAAGCAGACAGTTGACAGTCAAGGTTCGTCTCTGGGAGCAATCAGACATATTAGAGTTAGTGTCTGACTGTGAGAGAGAACGGAGGAAGTATAAAAAAACAGTCTGTCTAAAGGGTAGAGCAGACTGGGTAGATTAGAAGCCCTGTATATAAATGGGTCTAATCTGGTTTAAGTATATTCTTCAGAAAGATGAAAACATGAACAGTCACAATTGTGGGAGTTTGACAGAGGCCCATTCTGCGTCTAGCAATCATTCCGCTGTTTTACCAAACCCACAATGGAACAGAAATTCCCCTCTATACTGCATGTCACTTTCACTTTCTCTGATTGTTGGATTTACATACTGCATGCCGGTTTCACTTCCTTTGATCGCTCAGTTTTATGATACTGTCTGCATAGATTTTTGATTGTTTTATGACCATTTACCTGCAGTCAGTACAAGGTGGCCCGGTGTATTTGAATGGTTTTGAGCCACATCTTTTTCCGTTCCAATGTGGGTTTGGTAAAACAACGAAGCAAATGCTAGATGCAGAATGGGCCAGAGACAAGTGCAACATGTATTCTCACCAGTGTTCTTTGGAGTACCCTTCTCTTCTGTCATTACTTAAAAGACCTAATGATCTTAAGTTACTTAAAAGACCTAATGATCCCCATTGTTGAAGAGTATTTATGCTTGCTCAGTTAAATTGTTTTCCCTCAGCCATACTGGATTCTCAGGCATTGGGTATTCAAACCGAGTTTGTAAATGTGAATCTAGTCAGCTTGAGTCCTTAGAACATATTTTATTGTCGTGTGAAACCTGGTCTGATTAGGGAGAAAAGTATTTATCCTCCCTCTTAATACATTATATGAATTTACCATCTTGAAAAATTGTTCAGTTTTTCCTTGTGGATGAGGATCAGAAAGCTGCTTTAGCAGTCTCTAAATATTTAGCTGCAGTGATTGTGGCCCTTTTCACATCACCATTCTAAACTGGATCTTGTTTGTTTGCCTGATTTCGAATAAAGAGATACAGGGATGGGGGTTTCATACAGCAAATTTTCTTCCACTAATAAGCTGTCTTTGAAGTGCTATGGTCATTTCAAACAGTGCCACTTTCCCCCCGGCCATTTTCACCACATGACATTCCTCAGAATTTTTTTTTTTTTACTGTTTCAAGTTGAGCACTGTAGCACTAAGCCACTATAGCACTTCAGTGGAGTCAAGGGATCTCAATGGTGCCACTATAACACTGAAGTGCTGTAGTGGTTTAGCGTTTTTAGTGTTAAAAAAAGTCTGAGGAAGATTGTGCTGTGAAAAAGGATGGGGGGATGGCATTGTAGGAAGCACTATGGGCATTTTCAACAGCACAGTGCAGCAATTCAGAAGCACAATGGAGGGGTTGAGGGGGGGCAGTTTGTCAGAATCTGCAGATTCTAACAAGGGTTCTGGGAATTAATGCTATGTATTGTAACATGACTTTGCTATGCTATGCAAGCCTGTCCCTTTATGAACTAGTTACTCATATCTAGTGCTTATTAGTTTGACCCATGTGAACGTATGCTATGTGACCCTGAGTTTATGGCTCTGACCAGGCCTGGTCTATGTAACTGTTTGCCTGGGAGAGTGGCGACTTCAAAGCCTGGGAACAATGGGCCTCTCACCCTCCTGCCTCCGCATTCCTTTCATCCCTGATGGGAGGACAGGGACCAGTTCTTATCAACGTGCGAAAGCCTTGAGGAAGGCATTTGTTATGTGAAGATGGTTACATCTGAGGGGTCTGGTTTGGGAAGGGAAATTTACTGCTTCACACCTCACCTTCTTTCCTGTGGGAAGCAAACGGCCAGGGAACCTTTTTGCCCGCGGTTTTTCCCCTCTGTTGATTGGTTACCTATGGGCAATTCGAATTGTTTGGGAGGGTATATTAGACCTGCTTCCATTGTATACATTATCTCTGACAATAATCCGAGAACCTGTACCAATGTAGAACCTGGAAATAAAGAACTGTGTTTCATCAACAAAGATCTGATCCTTGCCTACTTGGAGCAGAAGCCTCACAGATTGTCAGAGATCTGTGACTGGGACTTGGCCGTTCCTGACCATGTCGGACGACGGTACTCTTCCCATCCCTACAACCAAAGATCAACCAGTGACCCCGGCGGACCAGGGTGCCGGTGGTGGAGGCGGCGGCGGGGAGCCCGAAGTGCCAGCGACTACGGCTCAGGGGGCTTACTACATCCCATGACCACCTCCTCATCAGAGCGTGACCCCAAGGTACTCATGGAGCAATTTCGATCGCGGGACCGTAGACTCATGGGTGCACGATCGGAAGGGGGCACGGGTCTCGATCCAAGGAGATTGCACCGAGCACGGGAAGCCGAGCTTTTTGGGAGACGAGCGAGAGACGATCTACGGAGGAGACTGGCATCCCCCGCCCCTGGAAGAGGAGAGAGGCGCACCTTACGGGCCCGATCTCTACGGGGAAGACCAGACCCTAGATCGTATGATGGGAGATTTACGGCTGCAACTCACCGCGGAATTGCGAGAAATAGCCCTCGACCTGCAGTACCAGTTCCGCGACGCCCTGACGACTATGCAAGCCGCCCGCCCAGCCCCAGGAGGGGCCGGAGCCCCAGGAGGGGGAGCCCCGCAGCCCTTAGCTCCCCCCGGGAGAGCTCCCATGGGAGTCGTCCTGCAACAAGTGCCACAGCAGGTCCCGCAGCCCGTCCCCTGCCCGGTTCCCGTACCCGCACCAACACCCCCCCAGGTGCCAGCAGGGCCGATGATCCGCCAGGCCCCCACCGATCCACTGACGGCTACTTTCAATGGGGACCCCAAGAAGCTGCGGTTCTTCCTGATAGAAATCGAGCGGTTCCTAGACACCTGGGGCCATCTCTACCCCACCGAGAGGGACCGGATTGGCTACATCGGGTCCAAGCTGAGGGACACAGCCAGCGACTGGTACGTGAGCCTGCACAACGCCCCCAGGCCTGAATTACGCTCGGTGCACAACTTCATGTGGGCCCTCAGGCAACACTATGAGGACCCCTTGGGAGAAGAGAAGGCTCGGAACCAGTTGCGGAAGCTGACCCAGGGGCAGTCCTCAGTGAGGGAGTACACCGACAAGTTCCGGCGCATAGCAGCTAAAATCCATGGCTGGACCCAGGACCTCTTCATCGAAAAATACAGGGAAGGTCTCAACCCCGAGGTGTATGAGACGGTACTGCGAGGGGGAAGACCGGGCTCGTTAGCCACCTGGATGAGAGCGGCCGCAGACGTGGAGGAACGCTTCACCCTCATCAAGATGGGAACTTCAGCGACTGCCCAAGCAAAAGCTGCCCAGAAGGCGAAGCCCAAATTGAGCGTCCAAGAGATCCGGGATTCCCGGTTCAAACAAGGGCTCTGCATGAGGTGCGGAGAGAGCGGTCACTTCGCCTCGGCGTGCCCCCGCGGCGGCAGAAAAGTCCCCAAGACCTCCACTCCGGTAGCCGGGAGCACCCCGAGCAAAGGGAAGACCTCGTTCAAGCCCCGGGCGTTACAGCTGGAAGGGGCCGCGAGCGAGCAGGGAGAGCTGGAGCTGACGGAAGCGCAGATGTCGGGAAACTCCAACAGCCTGCAGTGAGCGGCGCAGAACTGCAGGTCCCCATCCGCGACGCGCCATCCCCGGTGAGCATCCCTGGCCCCTTACTGTATATGGTAGTGACTGTAATAGCACCTGGGACTGGGACCCACGTCCGAGTACGTGCCCTAATTGACTCAGGGTGTGCCCGGGACCTGATTAGCCCCTTAGTAGTAGATGGGCTAGGCCCCAAAGTCACTCCGTTGGGGGAGCCACTTACGTTTACCCAAATGGATGGGTCGGAAATGAAAGAGGCATGTGTGGCAGAGACTGAGAGACTAATAGTGGGGACTGGGGAACATTGGGAGAGGAGAGCTTTCGTCATCACCCCCAACACCCAGTTCCCCATGGTGTTGGGAAGCCCCTGGTTAAGCTCCCATGACCCCTACATCAAATGGAGCGAGGGGAAAATCTCGTGGGTAGACGAGAAGTGCCACGACCATAAATGGGACTCGGGATGGGGATCAGGTCCCCCGGCACCTTTCCAAGCAGCGGCGCTCACCCTGGCGCCTTCCACCGTTCCCAGGGAATATCGCGACTTAATGGGGGTGTTCAGCGAATCCGAGGCGGATGAACTGCCCCCTCACAGGCTGTCGGACTGCGCCATAGAGTTGATCCCGGGAGAAAAGTTGCCAAAGGGAAAACTCTACTCCATGAGCCCCTCGGAGAGGGAGGAGCTAAGGAAGTTCTTAGACAAGAACTTGGAGCGAGGCTTCATCCGCCCTGCCAAGTCCCCCTTCGCTGCCCCTGTTCTGTTCAGGAAAAAGAAGGATGGGGGGCTACGCTTGTGCACGGACTACAGGGGTTTAAACGCAGTGTCAGCTTCCAACGCCTACCCCCTCCTCCTTATCAAGGACCTGCTAACAGAAGCAGCCAAATGGAAGGTGTTCACTAAGTTGGATCTTCGAGATGCATACTTCCGGGTGCGCATCAGGGAGGGGGACGAATTCAAGACTGCCTTTAACACACCATTGGGGCAGTTCGAATACCTGGTGATGCCGTTTGGATTAAGTGGCGCGCCGGGGGTCTTTATGAGCTTGATAAATGAAGTGCTACACAAGCATTTATTCAAGGGGGTGTTATGTTACTTAGATGATATCTTGATTTATTCTGCTGATAAGAAGGAGCATGTAAAATTGGTCCGAGAAGTGCTGTCTACGCTGTTAAAAAACCAGTTGTATGCTAAGCTGTCAAAATGTGAATTCCATAGAGATTCAGTGGACTTTCTAGGGTACCACATTTCCCAGAAAGGGTTGGAAATGGACCCCGCCAAGGTAGAGGCAGTAGTGCAATGGGAGGCGCCCTGAACAAGAAAGCAGCTGCAGAGTCTTTTAGGATTTTGTAACTTTTACCGCACCTTCCTGAAAGACTTCACCACGGTCACTCTCCCGCTAACCAAACTCCTCAAAACCAAGGGGAGGGGCCCGGAAGCAGGGAGGCCTGGGGAGAGGATAGCCTGGTCTGAGGATTGCCAAAAAGCGTTCGAGACTCTCAAGACCCTGTTTACCACATTGCCCATCCTGGCCCACCCCGATGAGACTAAAGAGTTTGTAATTCATGTAGACGCTTCCGACATAGCCATGGGAGGGGCCATACTACAGAAGGGACTGGATAATAAATTACACCCTCTGGCTTATATATCAAAAAAATTTAACGAGACAGAGAGGAATTGGTCGATATGGAACAAGGAGGCCGCTGCCATACGACTGGCAGCATTGGCTAGAGGGAGCGCAAACCACCTGGCGGCATTGGCTAGAGGGAGCGCAAACCCCTTTTGAAATTTGGACTGATCACAAAAACCTAGAGGCTCTGCGCACCCAGAGGTCCCTAAATGCCAAGCAACTCCGATGGGCCGATTTTTTCTCAAAATTTAATTTCGTGCTCAAGCATTTTCCTGGGCGGGCAAATTCATTAGCAGACGCGCTGTCCAGATTGCCCCAGCACGAGAGTCAAAAGGAAGAAGTGTTCGACTCCATGTTTTCCCCCCAACAGCTGGGAGGAGCTGTCACTACCCGAAGCCAAAGCAAACAGGCAGCGGTAGTCGTGGGTGGACAAATGGGGGGGGGAACTACTCCCCGGAAGAAGCCGAGGAATTAGGAAGCATAGAGGAATGTTCCCTCCGGGAAAATAAATGCTGGTATCATGGGGACAAGCTCGTGGTGCCTCGGGCCAGAAGAAAAGACATATTGCTAACTTGTCATTCATCAAAACTGGCAGGACACTTTGGGTTCTTAAAAATGCTTAACTTAGTCCAAAGACAATTCTGGTGGCCACGCATGCGCAAGGATGTGTCGGATTTTGTTACTGCCTGCCAAACATGTTTGATGTGCAAAAGGAGGGGAGGGAAAGTCCCAGGACTGTTGCATCCTTTGCCCACCCCCTCTCGCCCATGGGAAGCGATAGCTATGGACTTCATCACCAACCTGCCACCCTCGAAAGGGAAAACAGTTATTTGGGTGGTGGTAGACATGTTTTTGAAGCAAGCCCACTTCACCCCGTTCAAGCAGTTACCCACCGCCAAAGGGCTAGCTAAAGCATTTTTCAACCACGTGATCAGATTACACGCTTTCCCCAGGCGTGTGGTATCCGATCGGGGCAGCCAGTTCGTTGCCAACTTCTGGCGGGAGCTTTTGGGTCTGATGGACATTGAGCCCGCCATGAGCTCGGGTTACCACCCCGAGACCGATGGCCAATCCGAACAAACTAATCAAATCCTGGAGCAATTCCTGAGATGTTACACTAACTACCATCAGGACAATTGGGTGGAGTTACTGCCGTTTGCAGAATATAGCTATAATAATGCTATTCATTCCTCCACGGGTGTATCCCCTTTCATGGCTGTGGGAGGCTTCGAAGGAAAACCCCTACCCACCATAGAGGAAACGGCAGACACCTCCCCCTCAGACTTTAAACATTGGTGGGCAGATCTGCAAGACTCATGGCCACTGATTGCTAAGACTCTGGATAAAGCTAAAGAGGATTACAAGAAATATGCAGATCGTGGCAGGGCAGAGGGCTGGGACCTGCAGCCAGGGGACTCGGTCTACCTGTCCACGAAAAATACACATGGATTGCAACCCAGCAGAAAACTGGGGTGGAAGTATGTCGGCCCCTATAAAGTGTTGCGAAAGATTTCTGATGTGTCTTTTGAACTGGAACTGCCTAAGTCACTGAGTTCTGTGCACCCTGTTTTTCATTTCAGCTTGTTGAAGAAGAATCCTGGGCTGAATGCATGGCATCCAACTCCTCTGACTCCTCCTTCACTGATGAAGGGGGGGGTGTCCC